>OY763888.1:9794533-11179533 GCA_963667165.1 Barbarea vulgaris | reverse complement strand
ACTTCCGTTCTATCTCCTAAACTATCCGAGACAGTTGGTTCACTAGTACTACCATAATCGTAATTTCTTTCTCCATGTAGATACCAAATCTTATATCCAGGCGTAAATCCATTGCTATACAAGTGATGCCAAACCATCTCTGCCCTAACATTACGAGAATTCTGGCAAATTGAACATGGACATATCAACTTACCTGATTTTTGCACACGCGGTTGATTTCCGGCCACTTGCATAAACTCTACTATGCCTCGTGCATAATCCTCGTTCAAGGTGTTCGACTCCGGATTCATCATTGGTTCGTCCATCCATGATCGAAAATATCTAGACATATTTTTCACTTTTTTTGTTATAGAAATCGTATATTAACAAGAAATAATAGAGAGAATGTAATGGAATTGGATTGTGGTGTAATGAGGTAGAGGGGGTGTGAAAACATATTTATAACCTCGTATCCGTCGGACATCCGTCGGAAATCCGTCGGTTTATAACGGCTCTATTCAACGGCTATATAACCGTCATCAATTCCGACGGATTTCCGACGGAATTATTTTTTTCCGTCGGAAATACGTCGGAAATTAAACAGTACACTAACGGTCATAAAACGGCTATATTAACGTTAACATTTACTCGGAAAGACGTCGGTAATCCGTCGGAAATTTCCGACGGAATTCTGACGGATTGTAATTATTAAATTCTGTCGGATTGTCGTCGAAACTCCGTCGGTAATTTCCGACGGATTTTATGGCCATCGGAAATACCGTCAGTTTTCGGCCAGTTTTCTTGTAGTGATTCCTATCCGGTACTCGGTCATTTACTAGAATCCCTACCCGGTACTCGGTTGTAGCCAAAAATTCCTAACCGGTACTCGGTCATTGCCATAAATTCCTACCAAGTACTTGGTCATTGCCGAGAATTCATACCCGGCGCTCAGTCGTTGCCAAGAATTCCTACCCGGAACTCGATTCATTTCCATGAAATCCTACCTGGTACTCCGTCATAGCAAAGAATACTACTTACCACTCGGTCATTGACGAGAATCCCTACTCGGTACTCGGTCGTTGCCGAGAATTCCTTTCCGGTGCTCCGTCATTGCCAAGAATTCCTACCCAGTACTTGGTCGTTGCCAAGAATTTTTACCCTGTACTCGCTCGTTATCGAGAATTCCCACCCAGTACTTGGGCGTTGCCGAGAATTCCTACTCGGTACTCAGTCATTGCCGAGAATTCCAACCCGGTACTTGGCCACTCCTGAGATTTCCTACCCGGTACTTGGTCATTGCCGAGAATTCCTACCCAGTACTCAGTCGTTGCCGAGAATTCTTACTCGGTACTCGGTCGTTGCCGAGAATTCCTACTTGGTACTCGCTCGTTGCCGAAAATTCCTACCCAGTACTTGGGCGTTGCCGAGAATTCTTACTCGGTACGCTGTCATGGCCGATAATTCCTACAAAGTACTCGGTCATTGCCGAGATTTCCTACCCGGTACTTGGTCATTGCCGAGAATTCCTACCCTGTACTAGCTCATTCCCGACAGTTCCTACCCGATACTCGGTATTTGCAGAGAATTCCTATCTGGTACTCGGTCATTGCCGAGAACTCCTTCCCGGTGCTCAGTGGTTGTCGAGAATTCATACCCGGTACTCAGTCGTAGATACTCGGTACTCGGTCATGGCCGAGAATTCTTACCCGGTACTCGGTCATTTCTGAGAATTCCTACCCGGTACTTGGCTACTCTTGAGAATTCCTACCCGGTACTAGGTCATTGACAAGAATTCTTACCCGATACTCTGTTGTCGCTGAGACTTCCAATACAGTACTCGTTCATTGCCAATAATTGCTATCCAGTGCTCGGTCACTGCCAAGAATTCCTACCTGGTACTCGTCACTGCCTAAAATTCGTACCTGGTACTCGTCACTGCCTAAAATTCGTACCTGGTACACGGTCAGTGCCAATATTTATTACGCGGTAGTCAGTCGTAGCCGAGAATTCCTACCCAGTACTTGGTCATTGCCAAGAATTCCTACGCAGTATTCGATCATTGCCGTGAATTCATACCCGGTACTCAATCGTTGCCAAGAATTCCTACCCGAAACTTGGTCGTTGCCAAGAATTCCTACCCAGAACTTGGTGTTTCCCGAGAATTCTTACTCGGTACTCGGTCATTGCCAAGAATTCCTACCCGGTGCTCAGTCGTTGTCGAGAATTCCTACCCGATACTCGGTCGTAGCTACTCGGTACTAGGTCATGGCCGAGAATTCCCACCCGCTACTCCGTCATTACCAAGAATTCCTACCGTGTTCGTGGTCATTGACGAGAATTCCTACCATGTACTCGGTTGTTCCCGGGAATTCCTACCCGGTACTCAATCTTTGCTGAGAATTCCTATCTGGTACTCGGTCATTGGCGAGAATTCCTACCCGGTGCTCAGTCATTGCCAAGAATTCCTATCCGGTACTCGGTCGTACCTAAGAATTTCTACCCGGTACTCGATTCATTTCCCTGAATTCCAACCCGGTACTCCGTCATTGCCAAGAATGCCTACCCACTACTCGGTCATTGACAAGAATTCCTACTCACTACTCGGTCATTGCCAAGAATTCCTACCCGGTACTTCGCCATTGCAAAGAATTCCTAACGAGTACCCGGTCATTGACGAGAATTCCAACCCAGTACTCGGTCTTTGCCGAGAATTCTTACCTGGTACTCGTCACTGCCAAGAATTCTTACCTGGTACTCGGTCAGTGCTAAGATTTCATACGCGGTAGTCAGTCGTTGCCGAGAATCCCTACCTAGTACTTGGTCATTGCCAAGAATTCTTACCCAGTATTCGATCATTGCCGTGAATTCCTACCCGGTTTTCAGTCGTTGCCGAGAACTCCTACTCAAAACTTGGTCGTTGCCAAGAATTCCTACCCAAAATTGGTCATTGTCGAGAATTCCTACTCGGTACTCGGTAATGGCCGATAATTCCTACTCAGTACTTGGTCATTGCCGAGATTTCCTACCCGGTACTTGGTCATTGTCGAGAATTCCTACCCAGTACTCGCACGTTCCCGACAGTTCCTACCCGATACTCGGTCTTTGCTGAGAATTCCTATCTGGTACTCGGTCATTGCCGAGAATTCCTACCCGGTGCTCAGTCGTTGTCGAGAATTCCTACCCGGTACTCGGTCGTAGCTACTCGGTACTCGGTCATGGCCGAGAATTCCCACCCACTACTCCATCATTACCAAGAATTCCTACCGTGTTCGTGGTCATTGACGAGAATTCCTACCATGTACTCGGTTGTTCCCGGGAATTCCTACCCGGTACTCAATCTTTGCTGAGAATTCCTATCTGGTACTCGGTCATTGGCGAGAATTCCTACCCGGTGCTCAGTCATTGCCAAGAATTCCTAGCCGGTACTCGGTCGTACCTAAGAATTTCTACCCGGTACTCGATTCATTTCCCTGAATTCCAACCCGGTACTCCGTCATTGCCAAGAATGCCTACCCACTACTCGGTCATTGACGAGAATTCCTACTCACTACTCGATCATTGCCAAGAATTCCTACCCGGTACTTCGCCATTGCAAAGAATTCCTAACGAGTACCCGGTCATTGACGAGAATTCCAACCCAGTACTCGGTCGTTGCCGAGAATTCTTACCTGGAACTCGTCACTGCCAAGAATTCCTACCCAGTACTCAGTCGTTGCCGAGAATTCTTACTCGGTACTCGGTCGTTGCCGAGAATTCCTACTTGGAACTCGTTCGTCACCAAAAATTCCTACTCGGTACTCGGTTATTGTCAAGAATTCCTATCCGGTACTCGGTCATTTACTAGAATCCCTACCTAGTACTTGGTCGTTGCCAAGAATTTTTACCCTGTACTCGCTCGTTATCGAGAATTCCCACCCAGTACTTGGGCGTTGCCGAGAATTTCTACTCGGTACTCGGTCATTGCCGAGAATTCCAACCCGGTACTTGGCCACTCCTGAGATTTCCTACCCGGTACTTGGTCATTGCCGAGAATTCCTACCCAGTACTCAGTCGTTGCCAAGAATTCTTACTCGGTCCTTGGTCGTTGCCGAGAATTCCTACTTGGTACTCGCTCGATGCCGAGAATTCCTACCCAGTACTTGGGCGTTGCTGAGAATTCTTACTCGGTACGCAGTCATGGCCGATAATTCCTACTCAGTACTCGGTCATTGCCGACATTTCCTACCCGGTAATTGGTCATTGCCGAGAATTCCTACCCTGTACTAGCTCATTCCCGACAGTTCCTACCCGATACTCGGTATTTGCTAAGAATTCCTATCTGGTACTCGGTCATTGCCGAGAATTCCTACCCGGTGCTCAGTGGTTGTCGAGAATTCCTACCCGGTACTAGGTCGTAGCTACTCGGTACTCGGTCATGGCCAAGAATTCCTTCCCGGTGCTCAGTGGTTGTCGAGAATTCATACCCGGTACTCAGTCGTAGCTACTCGGTACTCGGTCATGGCCGAGAATTCCTACCTGGTACTCGGTCATTCTTTGAGAATTCCTACCCGGTACTTGGCTACTCTTAAGAATTCCTACCCGGTACTAGGTCATTGACAAGAATTCTTACCCGATACTCTGTTGTTGCTGAGACTTCCAATACAGTACTCGTTCATTGCCAATAATTGCTACCCAGTACTCGGTCACTGCCAAGAATTCCTACCTGGTACTCGTCACTGCCTAAAATTCATACCTGGTTCACGGTCAGTGCCAATATTTATTACGCGGTAGTCAGTCGTTGCCGAGAATTCCTACCCAGTACTTGGTCATTGCCAAGAATTCCTACGCAGTATTCGATCATTGCCGTGAATTCCTACTCGGTACTCAATCGTTGCCAAGAATTCCTACCCGAAACTTTGTCGTTGCCAAGAATTCATACCCAAAACTTGGTATTTGGAGAGAATTCTTACTCGGTACTCGGTCGTTGCCGAGAATTCCTACCCGGTACTCTATCATTGCCAAGAAATCCTACCCTGTACTCAGTCGTTGCCGAGAATTCTTACTCGGTACTCGGTCGTTGCCGAGAATTCCTACTTGGTACTCGCTTGTTGCCGAGAATTCCTACCCAATACTTAGGCGTTGCCGAGAATTCCTACTCGGTACTCGGTCATGGCCGATAATCCTACTCAGTTCCCGACAGTTCCTACCCGATACTCGGTCTTTGCTGAGAATTCCTACCCGGTACTCCGTCATTACCAAGAATTCCTACCGTGTTCGTGGTCATTGACGAGAATTCCTACCAGGTACTCGGTTGTTCCCGGGAATTCCTACCCGGTACTCTTTCTTTGCTGATAATTACTATCTGGTACTCGGTCATTGGCGAGAATTCCTACCCGGTGCTCAGTCGTAGCTAAGAATTTATACCCGGTACTCGATTTATTTCCCTGAATTCCAACCCGGTACTCCGTCTTTGCCAAGAATGCCTACCCGCTACTCGGTCATTGACGAGAATTCCTACTTACTACTCGGTCGTTGCCGAGAATTCCTACCCGGTACTTCGTCATTGCCAAGAATTCCTAACCAGTACTCGGTCATTGACGAGAATTCCAACCCAGTACTCGGTCGTTGCCGAGAATTCTTACCTGGCACTCGTCACTGCCAAGAATTCTTACCTGGTACTCGGTCAGTGCCAAGATTTCATACGCGGTAGTCAGTCGTTGCCAAGAATCCCTACCTAGTACTTGGTGATTGCCAAGAATTCTTACCCATTATTCGATCATTGCCGTGAATTCCTACCCGGTATTCAGTCGTTGCCGAGAACTCCTACCCAAAACTTGGTCGTTGCCAAGAATTCCTACCAAAAATTGGTCATTGTCGAGAATTCCTACTCGGTACTCGGTAATGGCCGATAATTCCTACTCAGTACTTGGTCATTGCTGAGATTTCCTACCCGGTACTTGGTCATTGTCGAGAATTCCTACCCAGTACTCGCACGTTCCCGACAGTTCCTACCCGATACTCGGTCTTTGCTGAGAATTCCTATCTGGTACTCGGTCATTACCGAGAATTCCTACCCGGTGCTCAGTCGTTGTCGAGAATTCCTACCCGGTACTCGGTCGTAGCTACTCGGTACTCGGTCATGGCCGAGAATTCCCACCCGCTACTCCATCATTACCAAGAATTCCTACCGTGTTCGTGGTCATTGACGAGAATTCCTACCAGGTACTCGGTTGTTCCCGGGAATTCCTACCCGGTACTCGATCTTTGCTGAGAATTCCTATCTGGTACTCGGTCATTGGCGAGAATTCCTACCCGGTTCTCAGTCATTGCCAAGAATTCCTACCCGGTACTCGGTCGTACCTAAGAATTTCTACTCGGTACTCGATTCATTTCCCTGAATTCCAACCCGGTACTCCGTCATTGCCAGGAATGCCTACCCAGTACCCGGTCATTGACGAGAATTCCAACCCAGTACTCAGTCGTTGCCGAGAATTCTTACCTGGAACTCGTCACTGCCAAGAATTCCTACCCAGTACTCAGTCGTTGCCGAGAATGCTTACTCGGTACTCGGTTGTTGTGGAGAATTCCTACTTGGAACTCGCTCGTCGCCGAGAATTCCTACTCGGTACTCGGTCATTGTCAAGAATTCCTATCCGGTACTCGGTCATTTACTAGAATCCCTACCCGGTACTCGGTTGTAGCCAAAAATTCCTAACCGGTACTCGGTCATTGCCATAAATTCCTACCAAGTACTTGGTCATTGCCGAGAATTCATACCCGGCGCTCAGTCATTGCCAAGAATTCCTACCCGGAACTCGATTCATTTCCATGAAATCCTACCTGGTACTCCGTCATAGCAAAGAATACTACTTACCACTCGGTCATTGACGAGAATCCCTACTCGGTACTCGGTCATTGCCGAGAATTCCTTTCCGGTGCTCCGTCATTGCCAAGAATTCCTACCCAGTACTTGGTAGTTGCCAAGAATTTTTACCCTGTACTCGCTCGTTATCGAGAATTCCCACCCAGTACTTGGGCGTTGCCGAGAATTCCTACTCGGTACTCAGTCATTGCCGAGAATTCCAACCCGGTACTTGGCCACTCCTGAGATTTCCTACCCGGTACTTGGTCATTGCCGAGAATTCCTACCCAGTACTCAGTCGTTGCCGAGAATTCTTACTCGGTACTCGGTCATTGCCGAGAATTCCTACTTGGTACTCGCTCGTTGCCGAGAATTCCTACCCAGTACTTGGGCGTTGCCGAGAATTCTTACTCGGTACGCTGTCATGGCCGATAATTCCTACTCAGTACTCGGTCATTGCCGAGATTTCCTACCCGGTACTTGGTCATTGCCGAGAATTCCTACCCTGTACTAGCTCATTCCCGACAGTTCCTACCCGATACTCGGTATTTGCTGCGAATTCCAATCTGGTACTCGGTCATTGCCGAGAATTCCTACCCGGTGCTCAGTGGTTGTCGAGAATTCATACCCGGTACTCAGTCGTAGCTACTCGGTACTCGGTCATGGCCGAGAATTCCTACCCGGTACTCGGTCATTTCTGAGAATTCCTACCCGGTACTTGGCTACTCTTGAGAATTCCTACCCGGTACTAGGTCATTGACAAGAATTCTTACCCGATACTCTGTTGTTGCTGAGACTTCCAATACAGTACTCGTTCATTGCCAATAATTGCTACCCAGTGCTCGGTCACTGCCAAGAATTCCTACCTGGTACTCGTCACTGCCTAAAATTCATACCTGGTTCACGGTCAGTGCCAATATTTATTACGCGGTAGTCAGTCGTTGCCGAGAATTCCTACCCAGTACTTGGTCAATGCCAAGAATTCCTACGCAGTATTCGATCATTGCCGTGAATTCCTACCCGGTACTCAATCGTTGCCAAGAATTCCTACCCGAAACTTTGTCGTTGCCAAGAATTCCTACCCAAAACTTGGTCTTTGCCGAGAATTCTTACTCGGTACTCGGTCGTTGCCGAGAATTCCTACCCGGTACTCAGTCGTTGTCGAGAATTCCTACCCGATACTCGGTCGTAGCTACTCGGTACTCGGTCATGGCCGAGAATTCGCACCCGCTACTCCGTCATTACCAAGAATTCCTACCGTGTTCGTGGTCATTGACGAGAATTCCTACCATGTACTCGGTTGTTCCCGGGAATTCCTACCCGGTACTTAATCTTTGCTGAGAATTCCTATCTGGTACTCGGTCATTGGCGAGAATTCCTACCCGGTGCTCAGTCATTGCCAAGAATTCCTACCCGATACTCGGTCGTACCTAAGAATTTCTACCTGGTACTCGATTCATTTCCCGGAATTCCAACCCGGTACTCCATCATTGCCAAGAATGCCTACCCAGTACTCGGTCATTGACGAGAATTCCTACTCACTACTCGGTCATTGCCAAGAATTCCTACCCGGTACTTCGCCATTGCAAAGAATTCCTAACGAGTACCCGGTCATTGACGAGAATTCCAACCCAGTACTCGGTCGTTGCCGAGAATTCTTACCTGGAACTCGTCACTGCCAAGAATTCCTACCCAGTACTCAGTCGTTACCGAGAATTCTTACCTGGTACTCGGTCATGGCCAAGAATTCCTTCCCGGTGCTCAGTGGTTGTCGAGAATTCATACCCGGTACTCAGTCGTAGCTACTCGGTACTCGGTCATGGCCGAGAATTCCTACCTGGTACTCGGTCATTCTTTGAGAATTCCTACCCGGTACTTGGCTACTCTTAAGAATTCCTACCCGGTACTAGGTCATTGACAAGAATTCTTACCCGATACTCTGTTGTTGCTGAGACTTCCAATACAGTACTCGTTCATTGCCAATAATTGCTACCCAGTACTCGGTCACTGCCAAGAATTCCTACCTGGTACTCGTCACTGCCTAAAATTCATACCTGGTTCACGGTCAGTGCCAATATTTATTACGCGGTAGTCAGTCGTTGCCGAGAATTCCTACCCAGTACTTGGTCATTGCCAAGAATTCCTACGCAGTATTCGATCATTGCCGTGAATTCCTACTCGGTACTCAATCGTTGCCAAGAATTCCTACCCGAAACTTTGTCGTTGCCAAGAATTCATACCCAAAACTTGGTATTTGGAGAGAATTCTTACTCGGTACTCGGTCGTTGCCGAGAATTCCTACCCGGTACTCTATCATTGCCAAGAAATCCTACCCTGTACTCAGTCGTTGCCGAGAATTCTTACTCGGTACTCGGTCGTTGCCGAGAATTCCTACTTGGTACTCGCTTGTTGCCGAGAATTCCTACCCAATACTTAGGCGTTGCCGAGAATTCCTACTCGGTACTCGGTCATGGCCGATAATCCTACTCAGTTCCCGACAGTTCCTACCCGATACTCGGTCTTTGCTGAGAATTCCTACCCGGTACTCCGTCATTACCAAGAATTCCTACCGTGTTCGTGGTCATTGACGAGAATTCCTACCAGGTACTCGGTTGTTCCCGGGAATTCCTACCCGGTACTCTTTCTTTGCTGATAATTACTATCTGGTACTCGGTCATTGGCGAGAATTCCTACCCGGTGCTCAGTCGTAGCTAAGAATTTATACCCGGTACTCGATTTATTTCCCTGAATTCCAACCCGGTACTCCGTCTTTGCCAAGAATGCCTACCCGCTACTCGGTCATTGACGAGAATTCCTACTTACTACTCGGTCGTTGCCGAGAATTCCGACCCGGTACTTCGTCATTGCCAAGAATTCCTAACCAGTACTCGGTCATTGACGAGAATTCCAACCCAGTACTCGGTCGTTGCCGAGAATTCTTACCTGGCACTCGTCACTGCCAAGAATTCTTACCTGGTACTCGGTCAGTGCGAAGATTTCATACGCGGTAGTCAGTCGTTGCCAAGAATCCCTACCTAGTACTTGGTGATTGCCAAGAATTCTTACCCAGTATTCGATCATTGCCGTGAATTCCTACCCGGTATTCAGTCGTTGCCGAGAACTCCTACCCAAAACTTGGTCGTTGCCAAGAATTCCTACCCAAAATTGGTCATTGTCGAGAATTCCTACTCGGTACTCGGTAATGGCCGATAATTCCTACTCAGTACTTGGTCATTGCTGAGATTTCCTACCCGGTACTTGGTCATTGTCGAGAATTCCTACCCAGTACTCGCACGTTCCCGACAGTTCCTACCCGATACTCGGTCTTTGCTGAGAATTCCTATCTGGTACTCGGTCATTACCGAGAATTCCTACCCGGTGCTCAGTCGTTGTCGAGAATTCCTACCCGGTACTCGGTCGTAGCTACTCGGTACTCGGTCATGGCCGAGAATTCCCACCCGCTACTCCATCATTACCAAGAATTCCTACCGTGTTCGTGGTCATTGACGAGAATTCCTACCAGGTACTCGGTTGTTCCCGGGAATTCCTACCCGGTACTCGATCTTTGCTGAGAATTCCTATCTGGTACTCGGTCATTGGCGAGAATTCCTACCCGGTTCTCAGTCATTGCCAAGAATTCCTACCCGGTACTCGGTCGTACCTAAGAATTTCTACTCGGTACTCGATTCATTTCCCTGAATTCCAACCCGGTACTCCGTCATTGCCAGGAATGCCTACCCAGTACCCGGTCATTGACGAGAATTCCAACCCAGTACTCAGTCGTTGCCGAGAATTCTTACCTGGAACTCGTCACTGCCAAGAATTCCTACCCAGTACTCAGTCGTTGCCGAGAATTCTTACTCGGTACTCGGTTGTTGTGGAGAATTCCTACTTGGAACTCGCTCGTCGCCGAGAATTCCTACTCGGTACTCGGTCATTGTCAAGAATTCCTATCCGGTACTCGGTCATTTACTAGAATCCCTACCCGGTACTCGGTTGTAGCCAAAAATTCCTAACCGGTACTCGGTCATTGCCATAAATTCCTACCAAGTACTTGGTCATTGCCGAGAATTCATACCCGGCGCTCAGTCATTGCCAAGAATTCCTACCCGGAACTCGATTCATTTCCATGAAATCCTACCTGGTACTCCGTCATAGCAAAGAATACTACTTACCACTCGGTCATTGACGAGAATCCCTACTCGGTACTCGGTCATTGCCGAGAATTCCTTTCCGGTGCTCCGTCATTGCCAAGAATTCCTACCCAGTACTTGGTAGTTGCCAAGAATTTTTACCCTGTACTCGCTCGTTATCGAGAATTCCCACCCAGTACTTGGGCGTTGCCGAGAATTCCTACTCGGTACTCAGTCATTGCCGAGAATTCCAACCCGGTACTTGGCCACTCCTGAGATTTCCTACCCGGTACTTGGTCATTGCCGAGAATTCCTACCCAGTACTCAGTCGTTGCCGAGAATTCTTACTCGGTACTCGGTCATTGCCGAGAATTCCTACTTGGTACTCGCTCGTTGCCGAGAATTCCTACCCAGTACTGGGGCGTTGCCGAGAATTCTTACTCGGTACGCTGTCATGGCCGATAATTCCTACTCAGTACTCGGTCATTGCCGAGATTTCCTACCCGGTACTTGGTCATTGCCGAGAATTCCTACCCTGTACTAGCTCATTCCCGACAGTTCCTACCCGATACTCGGTATTTGCTGCGAATTCCAATCTGGTACTCGGTCATTGCCGAGAATTCCTACCCGGTGCTCAGTGGTTGTCGAGAATTCATACCCGGTACTCAGTCGTAGCTACTCGGTACTCGGTCATGGCCGAGAATTCCTACCCGGTACTCGGTCATTTCTGAGAATTCCTACCCGGTACTTGGCTACTCTTGAGAATTCCTACCCGGTACTAGGTCATTGACAAGAATTCTTACCCGATACTCTGTTGTTGCTGAGACTTCCAATACAGTACTCGTTCATTGCCAATAATTGCTACCCAGTGCTCGGTCACTGCCAAGAATTCCTACCTGGTACTCGTCACTGCCTAAAATTCATACCTGGTTCACGGTCAGTGCCAATATTTATTACGCGGTAGTCAGTCGTTGCCGAGAATTCCTACCCAGTACTTGGTCAATGCCAAGAATTCCTACGCAGTATTCGATCATTGCCGTGAATTCATACCCGGTACTCAATCGTTGCCAAGAATTCCTACCCGAAACTTTGTCGTTGCCAAGAATTCCTACCCAAAACTTGGTCTTTGCCGAGAATTCTTACTCGGTACTCGGTCGTTGCCGAGAATTCCTACCCGGTACTCAGTCGTTGTCGAGAATTCCTACCCGATACTCGGTCGTAGCTACTCGGTACTCGGTCATGGCCGAGAATTCGCACCCGCTACTCCGTCATTACCAAGAATTCCTACCGTGTTCGTGGTCATTGACGAGAATTCCTACCATGTACTCGGTTGTTCCCGGGAATTCCTACCCGGTACTTAATCTTTGCTGAGAATTCCTATCTGGTACTCGGTCATTGGCGAGAATTCCTACCCGGTGCTCAGTCATTGCCAAGAATTCCTACCCGATACTCGGTCGTACCTAAGAATTTCTACCTGGTACTCGATTCATTTCCCGGAATTCCAACCCGGTACTCCATCATTGCCAAGAATGCCTACCCAGTACTCGGTCATTGACGAGAATTCCTACTCACTACTCGGTCATTGCCAAGAATTCCTACCCGGTACTTCGCCATTGCAAAGAATTCCTAACGAGTACCCGGTCATTGACGAGAATTCCAACCCAGTACTCGGTCGTTGCCGAGAATTCTTACCTGGAACTCGTCACTGCCAAGAATTCCTACCCAGTACTCAGTCGTTACCGAGAATTCTTACTCGGTACTCGGTCGTTGCCGAGAATTCCTACTTGGAACTCGTTCGTCACCGAAAATTCCTACTCGGTACTCGGTTATTGTCAAGAATTCCTATCCGGTACTCGGTCATTTACTAGAATCCCTACCCGGTACTCGGTTGTAGCCAAAAATTCCTAACCGGTACTCGGTCGTTGCAGAAAATTCCTACCCAGTACTTGGTCATTGCCGAGAATTCATACCCGGCGCTCAGTCGTTGCTAAGAATTCCTACCCGGAACTCGATTCATTTCCATGAATTCCTACCTGGTACTCCGTCATAGCAAAGAATACTACTTACCACTCGGTCATTGACGAGAATCCCTACTCGGTACTCGGTCGTTGCCGAGAATTCCTTTCCGGTGCTCCGTCATTGCCAACAATTCCTACCCAGTACTTGGTCGTTACCAAGAATTTTTACCCTGTACTCACTCGTTATCGAGAATTCCCACCCAGTACTTGGGCGTTGCCGAGAATTCCTACTCGGACTCGGTCATTGCCGAGAATTCCAACCCGGTACTTGGCCACTCCTGAGATTTCCTACCCGGTACTTGGTCATTGCCGAGAATTCCTACCCAGTACTCAGTCGTTGCCAAGAATTCTTACTCGGTACTCGGTCGTTGCCGAGAATTCCTACTTGGTACTCGCTCGTTGCCGAGAATTCCTACCCAGTACTTGGGCGTTGCCGAGAATTCTTACTAGGTACGCTGTCATGGCCGATAATTCCTACTCAGTACTCGGTCATTTCCGAGATTTCCTACCAGGTACTTGGTCATTGCCGAGAATTCCTACCCTGTACTAGCTCATTCCCGACAGTTCCTACCCGATACTCGGTATTTGCTGAGAATTCCTATCTGGTACATGGTCATTGCCGAGAATTCCTACCCGGTGCTCAGTGGTTGTCAAGAATTCATACCCGGTACTCAGTCGTAGCTACTCGGTACTCGATCAAGGCCGAGAATTCCTACCCGGTACTCGGTTATTTCCGAGAATTCCTACCCAGTACTTGGCTACTCTTGAGAATTCCTACCCGGTACTAGGTCATTGACAAGAAGTCTTACCCGATACTCTGTTGTTGCTGAAACTTCCAATACAGTACTCGATCATTGCCAATAATTGCTACCCAGTACTCGGTCACTTCCAAGAATTCCTACCTGGTACTCGTCACTGCCTAAAATTCGTACCTGGTACACGGTCAGTGCCAATATTTATTACGCGGTAGTCAGTCGTTGCCGAGAATTCCTACCCAGTACTTGGTCATTGCCAAGAATTCCTACGCAATATTCGATCATTGCCGTGAATTCCTACCCGGTACTCAATCGTTGCCAAGAATTCCTACCCGAAACTTTGTCGTTGCCAAGAATTCCTACCCAAAACTTGGTCTTTGCCGAGAATTCTTACTCGGTACTCGGTCATTGCCGAGAATTCCTACCCGGTGCTCAGTCGTTGTCGAGAATTCCTACCCGGTACTCGGTCGTAGCTACTCGGTACTCGGTCATGGCCGAGAATTCCCACCCGCTACTCCATCATTACCAAGAATTCCTACCATGTTCGTGGTCATTGACGAGAATTCCTACCAGGTACTCGGTTGTTCCCGGGAATTCCTACCCGGTACTCGATCTTTGCTGAGAATTCCTATCTGGTACTCGGTCATTTGCGAGAATTCCTACCCGGTGCTTACTCATTGCCAAGAATTCCTACCCGGTACTCGGTCGTACCTAAGAATTTCTACCCGGTACTCGATTCATTTCCCTGAATTCCAACCCGGTACTCCGTCATTGCCAATAATGCCTACCCACTACTCGGTCATTGACGAGAATTCCTACTCACTACTCGGTCGTTGCCAAGAATTCCTACCCGGTACTTCGCCATTGCAAAGAATTCCTAACCAGTACCCGATCATTGACGAGAATTCCAACCCAGTACTCGGTCGTTGCCGAGAATTCTTACCTGGAACTCGTCACTGCCAAGAATTCCTACCTAGTACTCAGTCATTGCCGAGAATTCTTACTCGGTACTCGGTCGTTGCCGAGAATTCCTACTTGGAACTCGCTCGTCGCCGAGAATTCCTACTCGGTACTCGGTCATTGTCAAGAATTCCTATCCGGTACTCGGTCATTTACTAGAATCCCTACCCGGTACTCGGTTGTAGCCAAAAATTCCTAACCGGTACTCGGTCATTGCCAAAAATTCCTACCCAGTACTTGGTCATTGCCGAGAATTCATACCCGGCGCTCAGTCGTTGCCAAGAATTCCTACCAGGAACTCGATTCATTTCCATGAATTCCTACCTGGTACTCCGTCATAGCAAAGAATACTACTTACCACTCGGTCATTGACGAGAATCCCTACTCGGTACTCGGTCATTACCGAGAATTCTTTTCCGGTGCTCCGTCATTGCCAAGAATTCCTACCCAGTACTTGGTCATTGCCAAGAATTTTTACCCTGTACTCGCTCATTATCGAGAATTCCCACCCAGTACTTGGGCGTTGCCGAGAATTCCTACTCGGTACTCGGTCATTGCTGAGAATTCGAACTCGGTACTTGGCCACTCCTGAGATTTCCTACCCGGTACTTGGTCATTGCCGAGAATTCCTACCCAGTACTCAGTCGTTGCCAAGAATTCTTACTCGGTACTCGGTCGTTGCCGAGAATTCCTACTTGGTACTCGCTCATTGCCGAGAATTCCTACCCAGTACTTGGGCGTTGCCGAGAATTCTTACCTGGAACTCGTCACTGCCAAGAATTCCTACCCAGTACTCAGTCGTTGCCGAGAATTCTTACTCGGTACTCGGTCGTTGCCGAGAATTCCTACTCGGTACTCGGTCATTGTCAAGAATTCCTATCCGGTGCTCGATCATTTACTAGAATCCCTACCCGGTACTCGGTTGTAGCCAAAAATTCCTAACCGGTACTCGGTCATTGCCAAAAATTCCTACCCAGTACTTGGTCATTGCCGAGAATTCATACCCGGCGCTCAGTCGTTGCCAAGAATTCCTACCCGGAACTCGATTCATTTCCATGAATTCCTACCTGGTACTCCGTCATAGCAAAGAATACTACTTACCACTCGGTCATTGACGAGAATCCTTACTCGGTACTCGGTCGTTGCCGAGAATTCCTTTCCGGTGCTCCGTCATTGCCAAGAATTCCTACCCAGTACTTGGTCGTTGCCAAGAATTTTTACCCTGTACTCGCTCGTTATCGAGAATTCCCACCCAGTACTTGGGCGTTGCCGAGAATTCCGACTCGGTACTCGGTCATTGCCGAGAATTCCTACCCAGTACTTGGGCGTTGCCGAGAATTCTTACTAGGTACGCTGTCATGGCCGATAATTCCTACTCAGTACTCGGTCATTTCCGAGATTTCCTACCAGGTACTTGGTCATTGCCGAGAATTCCTACCCTGTACTAGCTCATTCCCGACAGTTCCTACCCGATACTCGGTATTTGCTGAGAATTCCTATCTGGTACATGGTCATTGCCGAGAATTCCTACCCGGTGCTCAGTGGTTGTCAAGAATTCATACCCGGTACTCAGTCGTAGCTACTCGGTACTCGATCAAGGCCGAGAATTCCTACCCGGTACTCGGTTATTTCCGAGAATTCCTACCCAGTACTTGGCTACTCTTGAGAATTCCTACCCGGTACTAGGTCATTGACAAGAAGTCTTACCCGATACTCTGTTGTTGCTGAAACTTCCAATACAGTACTCGATCATTGCCAATAATTGCTACCCAGTACTCGGTCACTTCCAAGAATTCCTACCTGGTACTCGTCACTGCCTAAAATTCGTACCTGGTACACGGTCAGTGCCAATATTTATTACGCGGTAGTCAGTCGTTGCCGAGAATTCCTACCCAGTACTTGGTCATTGCCAAGAATTCCTACGCAATATTCGATCATTGCCGTGAATTCCTACCCGGTACTCAATCGTTGCCAAGAATTCCTACCCGAAACTTTGTCGTTGCCAAGAATTCCTACCCAAAACTTGGTCTTTGCCGAGAATTCTTACTCGGTACTCGGTCATTGCCGAGAATTCCTACCCGGTGCTCAGTCGTTGTCGAGAATTCCTACCCGGTACTCGGTCGTAGCTACTCGGTACTCGGTCATGGCCGAGAATTCCCACCCGCTACTCCATCATTACCAAGAATTCCTACCATGTTCGTGGTCATTGACGAGAATTCCTACCAGGTACTCGGTTGTTCCCGGGAATTCCTACCCGGTACTCGATCTTTGCTGAGAATTCCTATCTGGTACTCGGTCATTTGCGAGAATTCCTACCCGGTGCTTACTCATTGCCAAGAATTCCTACCCGGTACTCGGTCGTACCTAAGAATTTCTACCCGGTACTCGATTCATTTCCCTGAATTCCAACCCGGTACTCCGTCATTGCCAATAATGCCTACCCACTACTCGGTCATTGACGAGAATTCCTACTCACTACTCGGTCGTTGCCAAGAATTCCTACCCGGTACTTCGCCATTGCAAAGAATTCCTAACCAGTACCCGATCATTGACGAGAATTCCAACCCAGTACTCGGTCGTTGCCGAGAATTCTTACCTGGAACTCGTCACTGCCAAGAATTCCTACCTAGTACTCAGTCATTGCCGAGAATTCTTACTCGGTACTCGGTCGTTGCCGAGAATTCCTACTTGGAACTCGCTCGTCGCCGAGAATTCCTACTCGGTACTCGGTCATTGTCAAGAATTCCTATCCGGTACTCGGTCATTTACTAGAATCCCTACCCGGTACTCGGTTGTAGCCAAAAATTCCTAACCGGTACTCGGTCATTGCCAAAAATTCCTACCCAGTACTTGGTCATTGCCGAGAATTCATACCCGGCGCTCAGTCGTTGCCAAGAATTCCTACCAGGAACTCGATTCATTTCCATGAATTCCTACCTGGTACTCCGTCATAGCAAAGAATACTACTTACCACTCGGTCATTGACGAGAATCCCTACTCGGTACTCGGTCATTACCGAGAATTCTTTTCCGGTGCTCCGTCATTGCCAAGAATTCCTACCCAGTACTTGGTCATTGCCAAGAATTTTTACCCTGTACTCGCTCATTATCGAGAATTCCCACCCAGTACTTGGGCGTTGCCGAGAATTCCTACTCGGTACTCGGTCATTGCTGAGAATTCGAACTCGGTACTTGGCCACTCCTGAGATTTCCTACCCGGTACTTGGTCATTGCCGAGAATTCCTACCCAGTACTCAGTCGTTGCCAAGAATTCTTACTCGGTACTCGGTCGTTGCCGAGAATTCCTACTTGGTACTCGCTCATTGCCGAGAATTCCTACCCAGTACTTGGGCGTTGCCGAGAATTCTTACCTGGAACTCGTCACTGCCAAGAATTCCTACCCAGTACTCAGTCGTTGCCGAGAATTCTTACTCGGTACTCGGTCGTTGCCGAGAATTCCTACTCGGTACTCGGTCATTGTCAAGAATTCCTATCCGGTGCTCGATCATTTACTAGAATCCCTACCCGGTACTCGGTTGTAGCCAAAAATTCCTAACCGGTACTCGGTCATTGCCAAAAATTCCTACCCAGTACTTGGTCATTGCCGAGAATTCATACCCGGCGCTCAGTCGTTGCCAAGAATTCCTACCCGGAACTCGATTCATTTCCATGAATTCCTACCTGGTACTCCGTCATAGCAAAGAATACTACTTACCACTCGGTCATTGACGAGAATCCTTACTCGGTACTCGGTCGTTGCCGAGAATTCCTTTCCGGTGCTCCGTCATTGCCAAGAATTCCTACCCAGTACTTGGTCGTTGCCAAGAATTTTTACCCTGTACTCGCTCGTTATCGAGAATTCCCACCCAGTACTTGGGCGTTGCCGAGAATTCCGACTCGGTACTCGGTCATTGCCGAGAATTCCAACCCGGTACTTGGCCACTCCTGAGATTTCCTACCCGGTACTTGGTCATTGCCGAGAATTTCTACCCAGTACTCAGTCGTTGCCAAGAATTCTTACTCGGTACTCGGTCGTTGCCGAGAATTCCTACTTGGTACTCGCTCGATGCCGAGAATTCCTACCCAGTACTTGGGCGTTGCTGAGAATTCTTACTCGGTACGCTGTCATGGCCGATAATTCCTACTCAGTACTCGGTCATTGCCGAGATTTCCTACCCGGTACTTGGTCATTGCCGAGAATTCCTACCCTGTACTAGCTCATTCCCGACAGTTCCTACCCGATACTCGGTATTTGCTGCGAATTCCTATCTGGTACTCGGTCATTGCCGAGAATTCCTACCCGGTGCTCAGTGGTTGTCGAGAATTCATACCCGGTACTCGGTCGTAGCTACTCGGTACTCGGTCATGGCCGAGAATTCCTACCCGGTACTCGGTCATTGCCGAGAATTCCTACCCGGTACTTGGCTACTCTTGAGAATTCCTACCCGGTACTAGGTCATTGTCAAGAATTCTTACCCGATACTCTGTTGTTGCTGAGACTTCCAATACAGTACTCGTTCATTGCCAATAATTGCTACCCAGTACTCGGTCACTTCCAAGAATTCCTACCTGGTACTCGTCACTGCCTAAAATTCGTACCTGGTACACGGTCAGTGCCAATATTTATTACGCGGTAGTCAGTCGTTGCCGAGAATTCCCACCCAGTACTTGGTCATTGCCAAGAATTCCTACGCTGTATTCGATCATTGCCGTGAATTCGTACCCCGTACTCAATCGTTGCCAAGAATTCCTACCCGAAACTTGGTCGTTGCCAAGAATTCCTACCCAAAACTTGGTCTTTGCCGAGAATTCTTACTCGGTACTTGGTTGTTGCCGAGAATTCCTACCCGGTACTCCATCATTGCCAAGAAATCCTACCCAGTACTCAGTCGTTGCCGAGAATTCTTACTCGGTACGGTCGTTGCCGAGAATTCCTACTTGGTACTCTCTCGTTGCCGAGAATTCCTACCCAATACTTAGGCGTTGCCAAGAATTCCTACTCGGTACTTGGTCATGGCCGATAATTCCTACTCAGTTCCCAACAGTTCCGACCCGATACTCGGTATTTGCTGAGAATTCCTACCCGGTACTCCGTCATTACCAAGAATTCCTACCGTGTTCGTGGTCATTGACGAGAATTCCTACAATGTACTAGCTCATTCCCGACAGTTCCTACCCGATACTCGGTATTTGCTGAGAATTCTTATCTGGTACATGGTCATTGCTGAGAATTCCTACCCGGTGCTCAGTGGTTGTTAAGAATTCATACCCGGTACTCGGTCGTAGCTACTCGGTACTCGGTCAAGGCCGAGAATTCCTACCCGGTACTCGGTTATTTCCGAGAATTCCTACCCAGTACTTGGCTACTCTTGAGAATTCCTACCCGGTACTAGGTCATTGACAAGAAGTCTTACCCGATACTCTGTTGTTGCTGAGACTTCCAATACAGTACTCGTTCATTGCCAATAATTGCTACCCAGTACTCGGTCACTTCTAAGAATTCCTACCTGGTACTCGTCACTGCCTAAAATTCGTACCTGGTACACGGTCAATGCCAATATTTATTACGCGGTAGTCAGTCGTTGCCGAGAATTCCTACCCAGTACTTGGTCATTGCCAAGAATTCCTACGCAGTATTCGATCATTGCCGTGAATTCCTACCGAGTACTCAATCGTTGCCAAGAATTCCTACCCGAAACTTTGTCGTTGCCAAGAATTCCTACCCAAAACTTGGTCTTTGCCGAGAATTCTTACTCGGTACTCGGTCATTGCCGAGAATTCCTACCCGGTGCTC
The DNA here is from genome assembly GCA_963667165.1 of Barbarea vulgaris. Taxonomy (NCBI): domain Eukaryota; kingdom Viridiplantae; phylum Streptophyta; class Magnoliopsida; order Brassicales; family Brassicaceae; genus Barbarea; species Barbarea vulgaris. Next base: position 11,159,054 of record OY763888.1, on the reverse strand, counting down.
AGTCGTTGTCGAGAATTCCTACCCGGTACTCGGTCGTAGCTACTCGGTACTCGGTCATGGCCGAGAATTCCCACCCGCTACTCCATCATTACCAAGAATTCCTACCGTGTTCGTGGTCATTGACGAGAATTCCTACCATGTACTCGGTTGTTCCCGGGAATTCCTACCCGGTACTCGATCTTTGCTGAGAATTTCTATCTGGTACTCGGTCATTGGCGAGAATTCCTACCCGGTGCTCACTCATTGCCAAGAATTCCTACCCGGTACTCGGTCGTACCTAAGAATTTCTACCCGGTACTCGATTCATTTCCCTGAATTCCAACCCGGTACTCCGTCATTGCCAATAATGCCTACCCACTACTCGGTCATTGACGAGAATTCCTACTCACTACTCGGTCGTTGCCAAGAATTCCTACCCGGTACTTCGCCATTGCAAAGAATTCCTAACCAGTACCCGGTCATTGATGAGAATTCCAACCCAGTACTCGGTCGTTGCCGAGAATTCTTACCTGGAACTCGTCACTGCCAAGAATTCCTACCTAGTACTCAGTCGTTGCCGAGAATTCTTACTCGGTACTCGGTCGTTGCCGAGAATTCCTACTTGGAACTCGCTCGTCGCCGAGAATTCCTACTCGGTACTCGGTCATTGTCAAGAATTCCTATCCGGTACTCGGTCATTTACTAGAATCCCTACCCGGTACTCGGTTGTAGCCAAAAATTCCTAACCGGTACTCGGTCATTGCCAAAAATTCCTACCCAGTACTTGGTCATTGCCGAGAATTCATACCCGGCGCTCAGTCGTTGCCAAGAATTCCTACCCAGAACTCGATTCATTTCCATGAATTCCTACCTGGTACTCCGTCATAGCAAAGAATACTACTTACCACTCGGTCATTGACGAGAATCCCTACTCGGTACTCGGTCATTGCCGAGAATTCTTTTCCGGTGCTCCGTCATTGCCAAGAATTCCTACCCAGTACTTGGTCATTGCCAAAAATTTTACCCTGTACTCGCTCATGATCGAGAATTCCCACCCAGTACTTGGGCGTTGCCAAGAATTCCTACTCGGTACTCGGTCATTGCTGAGAATTCGAACTCGGTACTTGGCCACTCCTGAGATTTCCTACCCAGTACTTGGTCATTGCCGGGAATTCCTACCCAGTACTCAGTCGTTGCCAAGAATTCTTACTGGGTACTCCGTCGTTGCCGAGAATTCCTACTTGGTACTCGCTCATTGCCGAGAATTCCCACCCTGTACTCCGTCGTTGTCGAGAATTCCTACCCTGTACTCGGTCGTAGCTACTCGGTACTCGGTCATGGCCGAGAATTCCCACCCGCTACTCCGTCATTACCAAGAATTCCTACCGTGTTCATGGTCATTGACGAGAATTCCTACCAGGTACTCGGTTGTTCCCGGGAATTCCTACCCGGTACTCGATCTTTGCTGAGAATTCCTATCTGGTACTTGGTCATTGGCGAGAATTCCTACCCGGTGCTCAGTCATTGTGATACGATTCTGGGTGAAGAATCTCGTCCCAATCACTCACTGAGAGGTTAAGGTGACAAGTTTAGACTCCAGGCTTGAACAGCAAGCTGATCTAGAGTTGGGGTGGAAGGATAGACGCCACGAGAGGATGCGGAAGGCCTCTTGATAAGTCTGGTTCGAACAACCTAATCACTAGGATTGTTCTTGGGTTCTAATTCGAATCACTCGAAAAAGAGATAGATAGAAAGATAATTTTTATTCAAAAGAGGTTGAGAAAAAAACACAGAGTCTCAGAGGATATAAAGAAGAGAGAAGACGAAGAGGAGAAGAGAAGGAGGAGCGGAGGGAGTTAATACATGGTGAGTTTCGAGACATGCCTCGGAAACTCGCCATGACCAACTCGAAAAATAAACACACGACTAAAGTTTCACACAAATACAACTCTCAGACATAAGTTTAAATTCAAATAACTAAAAATAGAAATAAAGATAGAAAGAAAAGATAGACGGTCCGCGCCAAGTAATCTCGAAATGGCCGGACTAGGTCGGACTAGCACCAAGCAAAGATGGACCTATGGATCACGAACCTCATTAAAAACCTTCCTTTGGAAAACCACTTGGGAAAAACCAAAGGCAAGGGAAAAAGAGTGTAGGTGAGCCATAGGGCTTGATACTAATCATCTCGGACATGAACCAAGACCAACGTGGCCGAGATATCATCTTCGTCCGAGTGACCCGTATGAACCCAAGCTTGACGAAGCAATGTTCCAACTGTGCGAATGAGTTCCTTAGTCTTAGATCGAGTCATTGTCCCAACTGGTACGCTTAATGCTTCTGTGGCCGACCAAGATCGCGTCCTAGCTCCAAGTGGCTCATCCGGAGCTTTCTCCTCGACCGGCCCGAACGTGTCCTCGACCGGTTCCAGCATTTCCTCGGCCATCGGCTGTTCCTCCTGGTCGCTATCCATTCTCGCATCAGGCTCCCCCAGTTGAAAAGGATTTGTCCTCAAATCCGGAGTATCTGCCACAAAAGGAATCAAGTCAGCGACATTGAAAGTTGAGCTGATAACGTACTTACCTTGTAAATCAAGTTTGTAGGCATTAGTTCCAATTTTCTTTAAGATTCTGAATGGACCGTCGACTCGAGGCATGAGCTTTGATTTTCTTTCCTCCGGGAAACGGTCTTTTCTAAGATGTATCCAGACAAGTTCTCCTTCTTTGAATACTACTTCTTGTCGCCCTTGGTTTGCTTTTGTTGCATATTGTTCAGTTCGCCTCTCTATATTGGCACGGGCCTTCTCATGGATTCTCCTGACCAGTTCCGCCTTTTTCTGTCCATCAACATTAGCTCTTTCGCTCAAAGGTAAAGGGGTTAGATCCATAGGAGACAATGGGTTAAATCCATAAACAATTTCAAAGGGTGAATACTTAGAAGCAGAATGAGTGGAATGATTATATGCAAACTCTACATGCGGCAAACAGGCTTCCCAAGTGTTCAAGTTACTTTTTATCAAAGCTCGCAACAAGGTCGATAAACTTCTATTGACTACTTCCGTTTGTCCATCAGTTTGCGGATGACAAGTAGTGGAAAATAACAACTTAGTTCCTAGTTTAGACCACAAAGTTTTCCAAAAGTAACTTAGAAACTTAGTATCTCTATCAGAAACTATGGACCTAGGCATACCATGCAAACGAACAATCTCTTTGAAAAACAGGTTAGCCACATGAGATGCATCATCGGTTTTATTGCAAGCAATGAAATGAGCCATTTTCGAAAACCTATCAACCACAACAAAGATCGAATCCTTCCCACTTCTAGTCATCGGCAATCCTAACACAAAATCCATAGAAATGTCAGTCCAGGGATGATGAGGAATAGGCAAAGGAGTATACAAACCGTGAGGTTGGACTTTGGACTTTGCTTGTTTACAGTTAACACATCTTTTACAGATTCGTTCAACATCCTTTTTCATGTGTGGCCAATAAAAATGGTCTTGTACCACCTTCAGGGTCTTGGTTACTCCAAAGTGCCCCATTAATCCCCCTGCATGTGCTTCTCTAACAAACAACTCTCGAATAGAACAGTTAGGCACACACAAACGGTTATCATTAAACAAAAAACCTTTAAGTTTATAAAACCGACCAGAAGCATGATTTTCACATCTTTTAAACATTTCTTTGAAATCAGGATCATCTTGATAAAGCTCTTTCAATTGCTCAAACCCTAACAGTTTAGTTTCAAGAGTAGAAAGTAGGGTGTACCTCCGAGATAAGGCGTCTGCTACTATATTTTCCTTACCTTGCTTGTACTTGATGACGTAAGGAAAAGTTTCAATGAATTCAACCCACCTTGCATGCCTTTTGTTGAGTTTTTGCTGTCCTTTCAAAAACTTGAGAGATTCATGGTCAGTATGAATGACAAACTCCTTGGGCCATAGGTAATGCTGCCATGTTTGTAACGCTCGGACCAGGGCATAAAGTTCTTTATCATAAGTTGGATAGTTTAGCATTGCTCCTCCGAGTTTCTCACTAAAGTAAGCTATTGGCCTTTGGTCTTGCATGAGAACAGCTCCAATACCTATCCCTGATGCATCACACTCAACTTCAAAAGTTTTAGAGAAGTTAGGCAATATTAATAACGGTGCATTTGTAAGCTCATTTTTAAGTTGTTGAAATGCAGATTCTTGAGCTTCTTCCCACTTGAATCCCACTTCCTTTTTGATGACTTCTGTAAGTGGCGCTGCTATGGTACTAAAATTTTTGACAAACCGGCGATAAAACCCTGCTAGGCCGTGGAAGCTTCTCACTTCTCCTACCGTCTTTGGACTTGGCCATTCTTTGATTGCTTTAACCTTTTCTTCATCAACTTTTACTCCATCTGCACTCACAACAAAACCTAAAAACACGAGGTTATCTGTGCAAAAAGTACACTTCTTTAAATTAGCATAGAGTTTCTCCTTCCTAAGAACTTCTAACACCTTTTCTAGATGCTGAATATGCTCCTCTAGGTTCTTGCTATAAACCAGAATATCATCAAAGTAGACTACCACAAAATGTCCAATGAAGGCTCTAAGAACATGATTCATCAATCTCATGAATGTACTAGGTGCATTAGTTAACCCAAAAGGCATGACTAACCATTCATACAACCCATGCTTAGTTTTAAAGGCAGTTTTCCATTCATCTCCTTCTTTCATCCTAATTTGATGGTACCCGCTTTTAAGATCAATCTTAGAAAATATGCTAGAACCATGTAACTCATCAAGCATATCATCTAATCTAGGAATAGGATGTCGATACTTCACCGTGATATTATTGACTGCCCTGCAGTCGACACACATCCGCCAGCTTCCATCCTTTTTAGGAACAAGCAAAACTGGTACGGCACAAGGACTCATACTTTCTCGGATATGTCCTTTCTCCATCAGCTCATCCACTTGTTTCTGTAGTTCTTTGGTTTCCACCGGGTTAGTCCTATAAGCTGGACGGTTGGGGAGTGTAGCGCCCGGGACAAAATCAATCTGATGCTCTATTCCTCGTACTGGTGGAAGTCCTGGTGCACTATCTTCTGGAAAGACATCGTGAAACTCCTGCAAAAGTTTATTCATTTCACTCGGCAAAACCGGTGCAAGGTCAGTTAGGCTAGTGAGAGCCTCCTTGTAAATAAACAACAATATAGTTTGCTCAGAGAGTATGGCTTTCTTAACCACTTCAGCCTTAGCAAAGAAGTTAGTTGGTTTAGCCTTGCTTACGGTTTGAGATGCTAAATGGGTCTGATCTTGATACACTTCTTGAGGTGATAGCGGAGCTAAGACTGTTTTTCTCCCGTTGTGTTCAAAGGAATATATATTAGCAAACCCCTCGTGCTTAACCCTCCTGTCGAACTGCCACGGTCTTCCTAAGAGAATATGTCCAGCTTCCATAGGCAGAATGTCGCACACAACTTCATCCTGGTATCCTCCAATCGCTATAGGAACGGTGACTTGCTGTTTGACTCGTAGCTCTCCTTTCTCATTAAGCCAGTGAATGTCATAAGGCTCTGGATGCTCTCTGACTGTTAACCCCAATTTCTTTACCATAAACTCGCTGGCTACATTAGTACAGCTTCCCCCGTCGATGATTAGACTACACAGTTTCCCGTTTACATGACATCGCGTGTGGAATAAGTTTTCCCTTTGATCCTCAGTTTCAGGTTGAAGGCACAAGGCTCTCCGGGATACCAAAATCTCCTGTCTTACTGCAGTCTTGGATGTGACGATAGAGTCTGATGCAGTATTCTGATGCCACGATCTATTCCCTGTTTCTATCATACGATCAAACCTATCGGAAATGGTTCTTGCGAGAGCATTGTTGTGAACTTGAAGCATTACTTGACCAGGTTCGTACATCCTTTTCCTGAAACAACACACAAGAATACACCAGTAAAGAGTTCTTTTGAAGATCGAATTGACCCTAAATCATAAGAACACGAAAATGACTCTTGGTATCCTATTTTCTCAGATGAACACTAAACGCGACTGTTTTCAGAAAACGATCTCGAAAAATTATCAAAACATTTCCAACAATTCTCAAACCAATTTTAACAAATACTAGACTCAAAATCGGTTCCGATCCAATTGATTTGACGATTTTATCGCAAGCCAATATTTAATTAAAATTCGGACAAGATAGGACGAAAACCACTTAACTTCTCAATGTTGCTCTGATACCACTTGATACGATTCTGGGTGAAGAATCTCGTCCCAATCACTCACTGAGAGGTTAAGGTGACAAGTTTAGACTCCAAGCTTGAACAGCAAGCTGATCTAGAGTTGGGGTGGAAGGATAGACGCCACGAGAGGATGCGGAAGGTCTCTTGATAAGTCTGGTTCGAACAACCTAATCACTAGGATTGTTCTTGGGTTCTAATTCGAATCACTCGAAAAAGAGATAGAGAGAAAGATAATTTTTATTCAAAAGAGGTTGAGAAAAAAACACAGAGTCTCAGAGGATATAAAGAAGAGAGAAGACGAAGAGGAGAAGAGAAGGAGGAGCGGAGGGAGTTAATACATGGTGAGTTTCGAGACATGCCTCGGAAACTCGCCATGACCAACTCGAAAAATAAACACACGACTAAAGTTTCACACAAATACAACTCTCAGACATAAGTTTAAATTCAAATAACTAAAAATAGAAATAAAGATAGAAAGAAAAGATAGACGGTCCGCGCCAAGTAATCTCGAAATGGCCGGACTAGGTCGGACTAGCACCAAGCAAAGATGGACCTATGGATCACGAACCTCATTAAAAACCTTCCTTTGGAAAACCACTTGGGAAAAACCAAAGGCAAGGGAAAAAGAGTGTAGGTGAGCCATAGGGCTTGATACTAATCATCTCGGACATGAACCAAGACCAACGTGGCCGAGATATCATCTTCGTCCGAGTGACCCGTATGAACCCAAGCTTGACGAAGCAATGTTCCAACTGTGCGAATGAGTTCCTTAGTCTTAGATCGAGTCATTGTCCCAACTGGTACGCTCAATGCTTCTGTGGCCGACAAAGATCGCGTCCTAGCTCCAAGTGGCTCATCCGGAGCTTTCTCCTCGACCGGCCCGAACGTGTCCTCGACCGGTTCCAGCATTTCCTCGGCCATCGGCTGTTCCTCCTGGTCGCTATCTATTCTCGCATCACATTGCCAAGAATTCCTACCCAGTACTCGGTCGTACCTAAGAATTTCTACCCGGTACTCGATTCATTTCCCTACCCACTACTCGGTCATTGACGAGAATTCGTACTCACTACTCGGTCGTTGCCAAGAATTCCTACCCGGTACTTAGCCATTGCAAAGAATTCCTATCCAGTACCCGGTCATTGACGAGAATTCCAACCCAGTACTCGGTCGTTGCCGAGAATTCTTACCTGGAACTCGTCACTGCCAAGAATTCCTACCCAGTACTCAGTCGTTGCCGAGAATTCTTACTCGGTACTCGGTCGTTGCCGAGAATTCCTACTTGGAACTCGCTCGTCGCCGAGAATTCCTACTCGGTACTCGGTCATTGTCAAGAATTCCTATCCGGTACTCGGTCATTTACTAGAATCCCTACCCGGTACTCGGTTGTAGCCAAAAATTCCTAAGCGGTACTCGATCATTGCCAAAAATTCCTACCCAGTACTTGGTCATTGCCGAGAATTCATACCCGGTGCTCAGTCGTTGCCAAGAATTCCTACCCGGTACTCGTTCGTAGCTAAGAATTCCTACCCGGAACTCGATTCATTTCCATGAATTCCTACCTGGTACTCCGTCATAGCAAAGAATACTACTTACCACTCGGTCATTGACGAGAATCCCTACTCGGTACTCGGTCGTTGCCGAGAATTCCTTTCCAGTGCTCCGTCATTGCCAAGAATTCCTACCCAGTACTTGGTCGTTGCCAAGAATTCTTACCATGTACTCGCTCGTTATCGAGAATTCCCACCCAGTACTTGGGCGTTGCCGAGAATTACTACTCGGTACTCGGTCATTGCCGAGAATTCCAACCCGGTATTTGGCCACTCCTGAGATTTCCTACCCGGTACTTGGTCATTGCCGAGAATTCCTACCCAGTACTCAGTCGTTGCCTAGAATTCTTACTCGGTACTCGGTCATTGCCGAGAATTCATACTTGGTACTCGCTCGTTGCCAAGAATTCCTACCCAGTACTTGGGCGTTGCCGAGAATTCTTACTCGGTACGCTGTCATGGCCGATAATTCCTACTCAGTACTCGGTCATTGCCGAGATTTCCTACCCGGTACTTGGTCATTGCCGAGAATTCCTAGCCTGTACTAGCTCATTCCCGACAGTTCCTACCCGGTGCTCAGTGGTTGTCGAGAATTCCTACCCGGTACTCGGTCGTAGCTACTCGGTACTCGGTCATGGCCAAGAATTCCTACCCAGTACTCGGTCATTGCCGAGAATTCCTACCCGGTACTTGGCTACTCTTGAGAATTCCTACCCGGTACTAGGTCATTGATAAGAATTATTACCCGATACTTTGTTGTTGCTGAGACTTCCAATACAGTACTCGTTCATTGCCAATAATTGCTACCCAGTACTCGGTCACTGCCAAGAATTCCTACCTGGTTCTCGTCACTGCCTAAAATTCGTACCTGGTACACGGTCAGTGCCAATATTTATTACGCGGTAGTCAGTCGTTGCCGAGAATTCCTACCCAGTACTTGGTCATTGCCAAGAATTCCTACGCAGTATTCGATCATTGCCGTGAATTCCTACCCGGTACTCAATCGTTGCCAAGAATTCCTACCCGAAACTTGGTCGTTGCCAAGAATTCCTACCCAAAACTTGGTCTTTGCCGAGAATTCTTACTCGGTACTCGGTCGTTGCCGAGAATTCCTACCCGGTACTCCATCATTGACAAGAAATCCTACCCAGTACTCAGTCGTTGAGAAGAATTCTTACTCGATACTCGGTCGTTGCCGAGAATTCCTACTTGGAACTCGCTCGTCGCCGAGAATTCCTACTCAGTACTCGGTCATTGTCAAGAATTCCTATCCGGTACTCGGTCATTTACTAGAATCCCTACCCGATACTCGGTTGTAGCCAAAAATTCCTAACCGGTACTCGGTCATTGCCAAAAATTCCTACCCCGTTCTTGGTCATTGCCGAGAATTCATACCCGGCGCTCAGTCGTTGCCAAGAATTCCTACCCGGAACTCGATTCATTTCCATGAATTCCTACCTGGTACTCCGTCATAGCAAAGAATACTACTTACCACTCGGTCATTGACGAGAATCCCTACTCGGTACTCGGTCGTTGCCGAGAATTCCTTTCCGGTGCTCCGTCATTGCCAAGAATTCCTACCCAGTACTTGGTCGTTGCCAAGAATTTTTACCCTGTACTCGCTCGTTATCGAGAATTCCCACCCAGTACTTGGGCGTTGCCGAGAATTCCTACTCGTTACTCGGTCATTGCCGAGAATTCCAACCCGGTACTTGGCCACTCATGAGATTTCCTACCCGGTACTTGGTCATTGCCGAGAATTCCTACCCAGTACTCAGTCGTTGCCATGAATTCTTACTCGGTACTCGGTCGTTGCCGAGAATTCCTACTTGGTACTCGCTGGATGCCGAGAATTCCTACCCAGTACTTGGGCGTTGCTGAGAATTCTTACTCGGTACGCTGTCATGGCCGATAATTCCTACTCAGTACCCGGTCATTGCCAAGATTTCCTACCCGGTACTTGGTCATTGCCGAGAATTCCTACCCTGTACTAGCTCATTCCCGACAGTTCCTACCCGATACTCGGTATTTGCTGCGAATTCCTATCTGGTACTCGGTCATTGCCGAGAATTCCTACCCGGTGCTCAGTGGTTGTCGAGAATTCATACCCGGTACTCGGTCGTAGCTACTCGGTACTCGGTCATGGCCGAGAATTCCTACCCGGTACTCGGTCATTGCCGAGAATTCCTACCCGGTACTTGGCTACTCTTGAGAATTCCTACCCGGTACTAGGTCATTGACAAGAATTCTTACCCGATACTCTGTTGTTGCTGAGACTTCCAATACAGTACTCGTTCGTTGCCAATAAATGCTACCCAGTACTCGGTCACTTCCAAGAATTCCTACCTGGTACTCGTCACTGCCTAAAATTCGTACCTGGTACACGGTCAGTGCCAATATTTATTACGCGGTAGTCAGTCGTTGCCGAGAATTCGTACCCAGTACTTGGTCATTGCCAAGAATTCCTACGCAGTATTCGATCATTGCCATGAATTCCTACCCGGTACTCAATCGTTGCCAAGAATTCCTACCCGAAACTTGGTCGTTGCCAAGAATTCCTACCCAAAACTTGGTCTTTGCCGAGAATTCTTACTCGGTACTCGGTTGTTGCCTAGAATTCCTACCCGGTACTCCATCAATGCCAAGAAATCCTACCCAGTACTCAGTCGTTGCCGACAATTCTTACTCGGTACGGTCGTTGCCGAGAATTCCTACTTGGTACTCGCTCGTTGCCGAGAATTCCTACCCAATACTTAGGCGTTGCCAAGAATTCCTACTCAGTACTCGGTCATGGCCGAAAATTCTTACTCAGTTCCCAACAGTTCCTACCCGATACTCGGTCTTTGCTGAGAATTCCTACCCGGTACTCCGTCATTACCAAGAATTCCTACCGTGTTCGTGGTCATTGACGAGAATTCCTATCCGGTACTCGGTTGTTCCCGAGAATTCCTACCCGGTACTCTGTTTTTGCTGATAATTACTATCTGGTACTCGGTCATTGGCGAGAATTCCTACCCGGTGCTCAGTCGTTGCCAATAATTCCTACCCGGTACTCGGTCGTAGCTAAGAATTTCTACCCGGTACTCGATTCATTTCCCTGAATTCCAACCCGGTACTCCGTCATTGCCAAGAATGCCTACCCACTACTCGGTCACTGACGAGAATTCCTACTCACTACTCGGTCGTTGCCGAGAATTCGTACCCGGTACTTCGTCATTGCCAAGAATTCCTAACCAGTACTCGGTCATTGACGAGAATTCCAACCCAGTACTCGGTCGTTGCCGAGAATTCTTACCTGGTACTCGTCACTGCCAAGAATTCTTACTTGGTACTCGGTCAGTGCCAAGATTTCATACGCGGTAGTCAGTCAATGCCGAGAATCCCTACCTAGTACTTGGTCATTGCCGAGATTTCCTACCCGGTACTTGGTCATTGTCGAGAATTCCTACCTAGTACTCGCACGTTCCCGACAGTTCCTACCCGGTACTTGGCTACTCTTGAGAATTCCTACCCGGTACTAGGTCATTGATAATAATTCTTACCCGATACTCTGTTGTTGCTGAGACTTCCAATACAGTACTCATTCATTGCCAATAATTGCTACCCAGTACTCGGTCACTGCCAAGAATTCCTACCTGGTACTCGTCACTGCCTAAAATTCGTACCTGGTACACGGTCAGTGCCAATATTTATTACGCGGTAGTCAGTCGTTGCCGAGAATTCCTACCCAGTACTTGGTCATTGCCAAGAATTCCTACGCAGTATTCGATCATTGCCGTGAATTCCTACCCGGTACTCAATCGTTGCCAAGAATTCCTACCCGAAACTTGGTCGTTGCCAAGAATTCCTACCCAAAACTTGGTCTTTGCCGAGAATTCTTACTCCGTACTCGGTCGTTGCCGAGAATTCCTACCCGGTACTCCATCATTGCCAAGAAATCCTACCCAGTACTCAGTCGTTGCCGAGAATTCTTACTCGGTACTCGGTCGTTGCCGAGAATTCCTACTTGGTACTCGCTCGCTGCCGAGAATTCCTACCCAATACTTAGGCGTTGCCGAGAATTCCTACTCGGTACTCGGTCATGGCCGATAATTCCTACTCAGTTCCCGCCAGTTCCTACCCGATACTCGGTCTTTGCTGAGAATTCCTACCCGGTACTCCGTCATTACCAAGAATTCCTACCGTGTTCGTGGTCATTGACGAGAATTCCTACCCGGTACTCGGTTGTTCCCACACTACAAGAAAATTAGCATATTAAGACAAAAATTTTCGTCGCAATATAGATATTTTCGTCACAACAAAAATATTGTGACTAATTTGTGACAATTTTTAACGGTTGCAATATGATCGTCACAAATAAAATTTCGTAACAAAAACGTAACAATATTACTACGATAATATATAGTTACTGTTTCGTTACAATTTGTAACGATAAATAAGAGTAACAAAAATGTCACAGTTACTAACTATAATTGTAGTCACAAAATCGTCATATTTTGTGACTATACAAATATCACAATTTCGTCACTCAGTATGAGAGAGTTATAGTCACAAAACGTCACAAATAGTGACTAAAACAACATCACATATATGTCACAATTAATGACGAAAAAATCGTGTCTATAACGTAGCATTTGGATACTAAAAATAACGTTCCATTTCTGTTGCTAATTACAACGAAATCATAGTCTCAAATCGTCACAAATGTTTTGGAAATAGTTACTAATTTAACGTCTCATATTGGTCATTATTCGTTACTAAATTATTGTCACAATAATTACGCGTCACCGATTGCAACTATATTTTATTAGGCTTGATAACATTTTAATATTATATATTATTCAAATGAAATAATTTAAAATAAAATAATTTGTAAATAAATTACCAAACATAACATGAATAATGAAAATGTTTTCATAAATAAACAAGCATAGATCATCCTAAGATTAGAACATAAACGAACATAGATATGGTCCTAAGATAAGAGAAAAAAACGTAGATACGCTCCTAAGATTATAGAGAAAAAAACATAGATACGGCTTAAGATTAAAATATAAGCAAACAAACTAAAGTTATGGAGATGCTGAACTTAGCCTATGTGAACTTGTGAAGAGGTAGAAGTCCCTCCAGATGGACCTGCTGAACCTGAAATAGATTGAAGCATCTTCTCCATGGTTGCAAGTCGGTTCTTAAAATCCACATTCTCATCACGACTCTTTTTCAGATCAGCTTCTAATTCTCCAACTCTGATAGTCAATGATCCCACTTCTTCGGTTGCTTGTGGGAAAATCGGTGATCCATCTAAAGGCATAAGAACGCCATTTTGAATTGATCCAACTCCAAATATACGACCTTGTTTTGATATTTCAGCAACCTACAAAAGAAACACCAATGCATGAACAATGACATACTTTCAAACACAAAACATACTAATAAAAATTTTAAAACCAAGCAGAACCAAAGCAAAAAGATACCGAATGTTCACCCTGCCGAACTTCAAAAATAAAAGAATTAGTAAAATCTATATATTTATTTTTAACTTTTTCCAGCCGTTATCATTAAAAATTATCAGAATTAATTACAGAATTGGGAATTGACAACCACATTACAATAAGCACAATAAATAAGTTATATGTGATACAATGATAACTTAGATTAGACTTACTAACCACGTGACACCAAAAAAAAATATTTCGGGTGAGATCATCACTTCTACTTACGTAATAGACACAAAATGCATGTAAAATTACACCACTAAAACTCTAAACTTGGTTTCTCTTAATATATATTACCAGACTTACCATATAAAATAGCACCACCAATACCATGTAATCATAACTTAATAGTTATACAAAAAAGAAATAGAAGTATAAATTATTAAAAATTTTACCTGAACATAGATCTCATTTTTTCCCTCTATGGTAAGAGAATCCATTGTCAAAACCTCTCCATTGGAAGACTCAATATGTGCCAAGCGTTCATTCACATAGTAGTCATATTTTTCTGAAATTAGTCTTGCTTTTTCATCTACAAATGTCCCATCAGAGTTTTGGTGTGTTTTTCTCATTACCGCAATGAAGGAAGAGTCTTCATTATTTGCTTCCTACGAACAAAACATTAAATAAAGTAAAAAAAAAATTAAACGTTTAAAATAGAAAACATAAATACTGCCACACGTGAAGAAATAGAAACATTACCAGCACATCTTGAACTTTAACATAAGATCGAGAACCTGCTCTGTGAGAATGTGCACCTAATCCACCACGATCAGATAGCCGCGAAGCACGAGCTTTCTCGCTTTTATCTTTGGCTTTTGGTGTCTTCCAAAAAGCTTCCATTATTGTCCAAATATTAGCCAAAATCCATTCAGGTTTTTCTCCTTTTTTCTTAAAATTGGACTTAGCAAGGCTAACCATTCCTCTGAGGCGCGAAGCAGCAAGTGCGTCAAATTCGGCTTTGACTAAATGCTCAATCGTGGCCTTCCATTCAAAAAATGTCTAGGATACATGTAATATCGTCATAAGTGTAAAACATATGAAGTCGTTTAAAAAATATTATATAGATGTATAATTTAAAACAAACCTGAAACGTTGAAAACCATGTGTCTCTATGAAACTGCGGCACTTTTGACCAGCTATACCATGGCCCTTTAAAATCCCCTTCAATGATCTTTCTAATACGTGTTGATACTTCCGTGTTATTTTTGAACCTGTTGCACATGTTGTTAACTTATTTATACTTATAATTTGTTACCTAAATTCTGTATGAAAAAGGAGATCAATACCATTTAGCTCCATTCCTTCGACTTGGGTGGAGAACTCGAACATCACGTTGTACAGGTGCAAGTTCTTCTGGCTGTTCATGTGGTTCAACGTTTGTAGCTTGGGAATTTGAAAGTGCAGGAGACGAACGTCTTTGCGAACTAGTAGCTTGAGAAGCTAATGGTCTTCCATACGAACGGCCGCCGATGAATAGTGGTGGACGCATCTGCCAAAAACAATTAAAGCCTAAAAAAGATGACAAAAACAGATTGAACTCTTAACAGAGCTAAACATGAAAGCTATGAATCACACTTATCAAAAGCAAAAAAAAAGGACCAGAATTAAAGCTATACGAATATTACAATAAAAAATCTTACACCAGAATTCAAGATCTTTCGTTTGTACAGTATGTCAAAGTCATATATTTTGTAAATTTTATAGAGGTCAACTGACCATCTACGTAAACTAATAACTCCACCATTGATTGAACAATAAATTAAGAATAATTCTTGGGTTCACCGGGGTGAACCTCTCTCATTCACCCCTTATTATTAACCAATCACAATCTTCCATAATCTAATTAAACAACTAAATAAAATAATTAAATTAATTGTGGAGACCACTTAATTACTAAATAAAATAATTAGATTAAATCATTAATTACTTAAAATCAAATCAATTGTGGGGACCACATAATTGTAATTGTAGAGATTAACGTAGGAATCATAATTCCAAAAGGAAAAGATATATTAATATGTCAATAAAACCTATAAATCTAAATTTTAAAGTTATTAACCCTAAGAGATTAATTTTACACAGAAGAAGAAGATTCACGTTTCAACATAATTTGAACGTAAGTTAAAATATTTTTTATCTTTACATCAAATTTCTTAGTTTGAAAATTAGTCAATTGAAGATTTTGTGTTGACTAGGTTCATAAAGTTCTATTGAATATCATAAAAGTGAGAATTTGTTTGTCCTTTCTAAGCTTGTTACTACGTGAATTTATGATTTTAGTTTGGTGTGGTTTTATTAGTATTCTATTTTTTGTTGACTTTAGTTTACAAGTGTCGATATTTTTCTTGTTGCACCAATGACAAAAAAAATTTCTTCTTCCTCGTTATTATTTTCTTTTCTTGTTGGTAAAAATCGTATCGTATGGTACTTTTTGGTCTTATTGGAAAGATTTATATGACATAATAGAAATATATTTACATAATATTATATTGATTAGTGCAGATTGCAATGGAGAGTAGCCATGAAATTGTTCTTGATGATCAATATGGATCTAGTTTGCAAGTCTCCGGTGAATCCAATTTTCTTAGTCAAAACCCGTTTGAGTTTCAAGCCGAGGAAAAATATGATTCAGTAAGTGAAGACGAAACTTCAGTCGACGAATTCGAAGAAGAAGAAGATGACATAGCCAACAAAGAGGACTATGTAAAAACTGAAGAGGTTTCTACTTTAGAACCAAACTTAAAAATTGAGAAGAAAGATGATCTGTGTATTGGAATGGAGTTTAGTTCTGATGAGACTGCACATAAAGCTTATAAAAAGTTTGGAGGCGAACATGGTTTCAATGTAAGGAAACAACGGAGGAAGAAAAAAAATGATAAAGTAGTGAGGCTTCTTCATGTTTGCTCAAAAGAAGGGTTTAGGAAAGAATCAAAGATCAAGACATGTTATTCACAACCAATTACACGGTGTGGTTGTAAAGTTCATATGACTTGCTACCTTCAGAGGACGGGAAAATATAAGATTGTGTCTTTTAACCAGAATCATAACCATGATTTAGTGAAGACGCCTATGAAGCATTTGCTGAAGGGAAACCGGACATTCTCTGTCGCTCAAACACAACATGCTGATGATGTGGATGGAGAAGAAAAAGACGAGAAAGTTCCAAATGCACGTGGAATTAAAAGAAAACCTACTGTTGGACGACCAAAGAACAAAACAGTCGGACCCCATGGTCGATATTTGAATGTTCTTGAAACAAAAAATCGTGGCACATCAAAGAGAAAATTATCATTTCAGGTATAAATAATTTATCTTTTTCGTTTATGTTCAGTTTCCACCGAAACGTGACTTAATCAATTTTTGCATGTATACTAATTACAAGATAAAATCGATAAATGTTTCAGGACTCAACTCTTTCTTCCGATACTCAGTTATCTGTTGCTACCACCAATTCGACTTTACAGACGGGGCCATTTTCCTCACAAGTGTTACAGGTGAATACTTCATTCTTAGTATTGATATTTGATTTTTTTTTTGCGGTATTATTTATATTTGAGTTATTTGTCAACTTTTTCATGAATTGAAATTTTATATTTTGTAGGAATTTGAAAAGAGTTATGATGATTTATTGTGAAGCTCTATTATTTAGAAGCGGAAAACATATGGAAGTGTTGAACCTCTATTATTATTTATTTTGGTTTAATTTATATTTGTTACGTCTTTATTTTAATGATTAAAAAAGATGAATGAAACTTAAAAAAAGACATATTTTGGATTTTTAATGATTAATCTAATTGTTTTATTTATATAATATTAATTGTTTTAATTTGTTTAATTTATCTTACATGACAAATTAGTGGTTTGCCGTAAGAAATATAATTATGGTCCCCACAATTGATTTGATTTTAAGTAATTAATGATTTAATCTAATTATTTTATTTAGTAATTAAGTGGTCCCCACAATTAATTTAATTATTTTATTTAGTTGTTTAATTAGATTATGAAAGATTGTGATTGGTTAATAATAAGGGGGTGAATGAGAGAGGTTCACCCCTAGGGGTGAACCCAAGAATTATTCATAAATTAAAGGGTTATGAAATCCAAATGACAATCGAAAAACTTGATGATGATGACGTACAAACTTTTTTATATTAAGAAATCCAAAAGTATGAGATTCTCATGTGTCAACATAAAAACAAAATTCAATCTGTAAGATATTCTATAAGAGAAAGTCTATGAGTGGGTCAATGGAGAAGTACTCTGGTCGTTTACTCTCACGTATCAATAAACAAAAAAAATTCCGAAGACAAACTGCTATCAGTATCACGTATCAACTAGAGATTATGTTTATAATGTGTGAAAGAACTTTTATCTACTACAGATTCATTTCACAGGATTAGAGATTCACTTCTATTAAAATTTTAAAACAAAACTGCTATACATAAAATCAAAATCAAAAAATTCAGAGGATTAGTAACTATAGAAGTCATACCTTGAATTCAATAGTAGTGGAAGAGTTTAAAGAAGACAACAAGATCTCATATAGAAAAAGCTCCCATCTTCTTCTATCTGAGAGATATTAATCAGTTTCTGAAGTGTAAATAAAATTAGGATATTTGTGACAGTTAATAATTTTATTGTGATCGATCACAACCCAAATTTTTAGTTTTAGTTTTTACCGGGTATTTTTCCCTCCTTGTTATTTTCACTACATTTAATAATTTTATTGTCTCCAATTTTATTAGAATTTTTTTGCCTCCTCTATTATCATTACGTTTAATAATTAATTTCTTCAAGCATCTTTACAAGAAAAATCTAAATCTTGTTACAACAATATTTGACTAAGCTTTTGAAAAAAAAAATATTTGAGGTAAGCTACGTTTTTTTTTTTTTTTTTTTTTTTTTTTTATAACACCAAGAACACAACACTTGACAATCAGAATTTTAATAAAATCCATTTGGAAAAAACTTAATCTTCTACTAACCGAGAATAAACAATTAATTGATGAACGTAGTAAAGATAAATTATACTTTTACTACGTATCTTTATTACATATCTTTATTCTCGGTTAATCAACATATATTATCACGTATCAACATCCATTAATTGTTTACTTTTCATAAAGTTCATATCTACGAAATACTGTCAATCAAAATCATAATAAAATCCATTTGGAAAAAAACTAATTTAACCGAGAAAACATCTAGACTCAATTCTTTCCTAGTAAAATAACCAAAATAATCAGATAAATCACAAAAACAAGTAATAAAAATTATTCAGATTCACCATCACTTAGTTCGATATCATAATTTCCATCTTTATCACCTGACTCAGATCCTGCTTCTTCTGCTTCTTCTTCTTCTTCTATATCACATGAATCTTCTGCTTGACCATGTAGATCTATTAGACTCTCGATTTGCAACGAATCAACAGAAACAATAGAATTATTATTTTCATGTTGCATCGCAGTGAAATCTAAATCTGAACTAAGCAATACTTTTCCTCTTGGTTGTATAACAATTGCTGCTTTCCATTGCTGATCTTTCCTCTGAATCATTTGTGGATACGGTACATAACATACTTGATCTGCCTGTGAAGCTAAAATGAAAGGATCATATTTGCCGTAACGTTTTGCGACATTAACATCGATAATTCCAGACTTGTTTATTCGTACACCTCCTCCAATGGTTGAATCATACCAATCGCATTTGAACACCACAACTTTAAGATGAACTGGTCCAGGATAATGGAGCTCCATAATCTCTCTCAATACTCCATAGTAATCATATTCTTCGCTTGAGCCAGAAGATGATGTGCCTTTCACACAAACTCCATAATTAGCATTTTTTTTATCTTTCCCATGATCATATGTGTGGAATATGTATCCACGACAAAAATACATAGGCCAACAAGTAACTTTTATCATTGGGCCATGGGCGAGAGTCTGCAACCAATTTGGATATGAATTATCGCTTGCAGTATTCTCCACCTGATTTTAACAACGCATATACAAAACCTCTATTATAATACAAACATTGTCAAAATAAATTTGCTTAAAATCAATAATAACTTTTTACTTACGTGTTCCTTTAACCAGCTTTCAAAATTTTTTTCTTTAAATGAGGTTAGATTGGCCAGTTATCTCAGGAAAATTTTCAGCCATGCTCTCATCAAACAACCTATATAACATTTTTTCAAATAAGAATCAAAACATGTCTTATATAATTCATAAAAAATTATGAAAGTGTAAAGTATCTAGTTTACGTACCTTTCAAATGGGTGTAGCTCTTCGCAATTCATAAGAATATATGTATGTGCAATATGGTAGTCTTTATCTTGAAACCATATCTCATACGATTTATCACTTGTCCTGCCGGTTTGAGAAAAAATGACTGGAATTTCAGTAGATTGGTCTGTATATTGATCATCTCCATCATAGTGTCGATCTTCCATTCGACTTTTGGTCTTGATGTGTGGTTCAAAAATATAAGTACCAAAAATAGAAATTTCTTCATTGATGTACTGCTCAACGATCGAACCTTCTACTTTTGCCTTATTTTTCACCTTTTTTTTCAAGTGACCCATATATCGTTCAAAGGGATACATCCATCTAAATTGTACCGGTCCTCCGAGTCGAGCTTCATGTGGCAAATGAATAGGTAGATGTTCCATGACATCGAAAAAAGATGGTGGAAATATTTTTTCCAAGTTACAAAGAACAATACAAATGTTTCGTTCTAATGTCGCAACACCATCTTCATCTAATGTTCTTGCACAAATTTCCCGAAAAAATAAGCTTATACCTGCAAAAAAGATAAGCATATAATTATATAAATATTAAGCTTTAACTATGGTTATGTCTATAATTAAATTTTAAAAAAAAGTTTCAGCCAGAAAACAAAGCAAAACAGATCTTAATTCAACACCTATAAACACACAGTTAGAAATTGCTGCATCTTTGGTTTCGTAGTTACATATGCAACACATATACAACTTGCTCGCTAGAAGAATCATCAGTAAAAAAAATCAACAAAAAAATTGTATTTATACTTACCTGATAATGCATTGTGTATAGATTTATCCATAAGCTCAGCAAAAGCAACCGGAAGTAATCGCTGCATTAGAACATGGCAGTCGTGACTTTTCATTCCTGTTAATTTTCCGTTAGAGTGATCAACACATTTAGATAGACTTGATGAATATCCATCAGAGAATTTAACATCTTTTTCGAGCCATTGTAGGAATGTTTTCTTCGCATCAGCTTGTAGCCTGAAAATTGGAATCAGTGCCTTTCCATCAGCAGTTAAATGTAGTTCTTTCCTACTACATTACTCCTCCAAATCAATTCGCGACCTCTTGTTATCTTTTGACCTCCCCTTCACATTAAGTAGAGTATTGATGACATTATCAAAAAAAAAATTTTCAATGTGCATCACATCAAGATTGTGCCGAAGCTTAAGATATTTCCAATAAGGTAGCTCCCAAAAAATGCTCTGCTTATGCCAGTTGTGAGTGTCACCATATCCTTGTAATCGGCCATGGTTTCCTCCGCAATCGACTGTTTTTGGCAAACAGTGGACTTTATTCCATAGTTCTTCACCTGTTCGCAACATAGGTGGATTATCACTCACAACCCGTCCTTTTTTAAAGTTTTTCTTGTTCCGCCGATAGCTATGATCTATTGGCAAAAAACACCGATGACAATCAAACCAACTCCTTTTTCTACCATTCTTCAATTGAAATGCATCTGTCTGATCCAAACAATAAGGACATGCCAACCGACCAGAAGTTGTCCATCCCGAAAGCATACCATAAGCTGGAAAGTCGCTTATTGTCCACATAAGTACAGCTCGTAAGAAAAAATTCTGCTTGGTATAAATATCATATGCCTGAACGCCGTTTAA
Organism: Barbarea vulgaris; assembly: GCA_963667165.1. NCBI lineage: Eukaryota > Viridiplantae > Streptophyta > Magnoliopsida > Brassicales > Brassicaceae > Barbarea > Barbarea vulgaris. Next base: position 11,137,909 of record OY763888.1, on the reverse strand, counting down.
CCACAGATTTTTCAACACTTCTATCAATGGTTGAAGAAAAATATCTAGACTTTTCTTAGGATGATATGGACCAGGAAAAAGAACTGACAGAAACATAAACTCTTGTTTTAGACACATCTCAGGTGGCAGATTATACGGAGTCAAGATTACGGGCCACAACGAATAATTATGTCCTGACAAACCAAACGGATTAAAACCGTCTGTGCATAATCCAAGATAAACATTTCTAGGCTCTGATGCAAAATTAGGGAATACCTTGTGAAAATGTTTCCATGCTTCTCCATCAGATGGATGACACATTTCTCCAATACTCGATGAGTGTTCAGCGTGCCATCTCATATTTTTTGCAGTATTGCCCGATTGATATAGTCTCTTCAGTCTATCAGCTATTGGCAAGTAAAACATCTGGCGATATGCAACTCTTTTCTGCCCAGGCTTTTGAGTAGGAAAAAATCTATCTTTTTTACAAAACCGACAATCCTCTTCACTTTCAGCATCTTTCCAAAATATCATGCAATTATCTCGACAAACGTCAATTTTGTGATAAGGTAAACCCAAAGACCGCATAAGCTTCTTTAAATCATAGTAGGATTTCATAGATTTATTACCTTTTGGCAAATATTCGTGTACTGTTTTCAAGAATGCGTCCATACAATTTTGACTGAGATTATGGTCCGTTTTCACACTCATGAGTCGAGCTGCTAAAGATAATTGTGAAAGACCTTCTTTACATCCATCATATATTGGAAGTTTTGCAGCATCCAAAATATCATAAAACTTTTTCGCATCGGCATTGGGCTCTTCTTCCGTGTTTTGACCGAATCTTGATTCTGTACTACCAAATGCATCTGAAACCATTTCCACATAAGGATTCATTGGCTCCGTCTGAGACTCGGATCCGAAAGCATCTTCACCAGCTGAAGGATTGTCTAAGATACTGTAATCTTCACCATGAGAAATCCAAACCCAATAGTTAATCATAAAACCCCTATTGTATAAATGTACCGACACGGTACCTTCATGCAGTCTGCTTCCGTTCTTGCACTTAACACATGGACAGAAGAGTTTGTTACTCTCGAGAAACAGAGGTTGATTTTTGGCAAATCTCATAAAATTCTCTAATCCTTGCTCAAATTCTTTTGAAACTTGTTTAGTTGTTGGATCGACCCTTTCATACATCCACCGTCTTTTAACTTTAATATTATCATACGACGACATATAGTTAGACCTGTAATATCAAAACTCAAATTTAGAAAATTGACAATCCTCATGTATAACTGCATCGGAGATTTCTCCGGGGGTGTTTTATACAGATAAAAAATGAATAAGGTTACCTGGAAATTTCAAATTGATTGAGTGTCACCGATGATCACAAGAAGCTTAGAGAGCAAGGATTTTTTGTTTAAACTCCAGTACTCCGTGCTAAAACTAATAGACTATTAGTCAAAACTTAGAATGACTCCAAATTGAAAACTATTAGTTTTCTCCTAGCTGGTTATTGCCCTAAATTTTGGCGGAGATGTTATCAAAAAAAAAAAAAAAAATTGGCGGAGAAGAATCAGATCAACACGATTATATATATGTGGATTATATTATATATTCTTCTGATCAGCTCCTCTAGAGACTTCTAGAGCACTTTTTCGTTTATTATGGCTGCTGGGCTGGGCCTTTTAATTCATCAAACCTGTTAAGTAATATTTTTTTTTTTTTTAACATCTAAATAATAGACTGGTATGATTTTCTGTGTAACTTGACCCAAAAAAAAAAAAAAAAAATGTTAATATGTATTTAGAAAAGTTTCTACCTTGTTACTTTGCACCACGTAGTCTATGACGAAAACGATGGGAAGAACTTGAAAAAATATATCCGTCAAACCATAGAAAAAGTCCTATAACTTATAACAGTTTTAAAAAAAAAATTGCATATAATAAACTATTTATAGATAACATAGTTACTATGTTGCCAGGAAATAAAGAAACATTTGATCAAAATTGTAAAAATAAATAAATAAAGAAACAAAGGATTGGTGGTTGGCGAACCGACGCAGCTCTCGTCGTCTGATGTACATGCAATTAATACATGCGCAGCAGCACATAACATATATTTTTATAATTACCTAATAACGAAAATATTTGAAAGAATGGAAACTGATAGTTAAACCTAGGATCATACAAATGGCGACTATATTGGCGATTACGAGACGGTTACTTTTTCGGTGGTTTTTGTCGATTGTTGATTCGTGTTGCGTCGATCTCGGAGGAGAGGGGGATCACTTCGGTGCCCACGATCGAATCCTGAAGGTGATTACCATAACTGATCCCACGATTGGTGTGATGACAGTTTGTGTAGCAGTTTCCAGATGGTGCGTAGATATAAACCAACCAATTCATTTCCTTACCACCACTTCCTCCGATACTCTGTTTCTCACACTGCAACCTACTTTCCCCTTCGTTTTTACAATCTCCTTGAACTTATGGCGGATAACATCAGAAGAGCAATGCAAGATATTGACTTAGGGGCCAATGATGACCCAATTCCAATGCCTCAGGAAGTCCTTCACCATGCAGCGGCGGCAAACCGATTTATCATTATTGGCTCCCCTGTGATGCCGCGCAGACAGAATCTGCGTTCGATTGTTGCGGTGATGCCGCGTCTCTGGGGCCAAGCCGGAATCGTCCATGGACGCATTATTGAAGGGCGTCGGTTCCAGTTTGTGTTCCCTACTGAAGAAGAGATGGAATTGGTGCTGCGCCGTGGTCCTTGGTCTTTTGCTGACAGGATGCTAATTCTCCAGCGATGGTATCCCCTAATGAATCCTCCGCTGCTGCGTTTCATCCCGTTCTGGGTGCAAATCAGAGGCATACCATACCAATTTCTTAATGAAGAAGTCGTGATACATGTTGGTCGAGGCATTGGCCAGTACATGAAGGTTGATTACAACCTGGAGGCGGCGAATGTTGATGAACCACTCCGTTTTCGCAGAAACGTCCAGTTCACCCCGGGGGTGAACACTCTACTCCGACTCACGTATGAGAGGCTCAGGGGATTCTGTGAAATATGTGGCATGCTAACGCATGATACCGGAGCCTGCATCATCCAAAATGGAGGGCCTGCTGATAATCCCGACAATCTAGGGGATAGTGATGAGGATGATGAGGCTGCCAATGATTTTTGCATTGTAAGACGTCCCCACGCTGTGCTGGAAGAAATTGAAGATGACATACCTCCGCTTGAGGAAATTCACAGAGATCATTTCATCCCCCTGGGTGAGAGGAACATTAATGGTCCAGATGATGAAGATATTCGGGCCCCAGAGGAGAGGAATATTTTACTTGCTGCTGATCAGACTGGACTACAAGAAGCATCTCCGAGATATGATGATGAGGATGAATTGTATGAAGAAGAGGATGCTCATCTTGGCATGTGGGCTGGTGAATGGGAAATGAATGACCTGTTGGATCCAGTTGCGGCGGAAGACCGTAATAGAGAGCGTCTCCGGGTAATGCAACCTGTTACGATTGATGCGGCTCCAGTCCGGGAGGTCCGGATGGAACCCACTGAACCTTATGACGACTGTCACCATGACAAGGAAACAACTAACAGAAAGCGGAAGTTCTACGACGACACACAACAAGAAGAAAGCAACAAAGGACAGAGGAGAGCTTTTGTTGAGGAGAAAGGTGAATGCAGTGGCGCTGATAAGGATGTCTCCGGCGAGGAAAAGATTAGAGGCACGGTGGGCCCTGAACCACCTCTTCCGCCATGAGGACAACCTGTTGGAACTGTAGAGGACTAGGCAATGACCTCGCAGTTCGACGTCTAAAGGAGATCAAAAAGAAATTTTCTCCGGACATCATTTGCCTATTGGAGACAAAACAGAGTAATGATCGGGTGAAAGAAGTCTGTAATGAATTAGGTTATGATCGATTTATCACAGTCCCTCCTGTTTGTCTTAGTGGTGGTGTAGCTTTGATTTGGTCAAGTTCAGTGTCTGTTTCTGTTATTTCTCAATCCCCTAATCTTGTAGACTCATATGTTCAAAGTAATGGATTTGGTTACCACTTATCGTGTATTTATGGTTACCCTAATCCATCACTTCGATATCTACTATGGGATCAGCTAAATCGGATTGCAGAAAACAGAACTGGACCTTGGATGGCCATGGGCGATTTTAATGAAATCTGTGGTAATCATGAGAAGCAAGGCGGCAATACTCGACCTGAACGTTCGTTTAGAGATTTCTGAAGAATGATTCAAGTATGTGGATTTCAAGAGTTAAAATATATTGGTGATCACTTTTCGTGGGTGGGGAAGCGACATACACATGATGTTAAGTGTTGCCTTGATAAAGCTTTGGTAAACAATGATTGGTTAGCTCAGTTCCCGGCTTCGCATTCTGAGTATTTAGAATTAATTGAATCTGATCATCGACCTGTTGTAACAACAATATCTTGTGAGCTGGAGCAGCGTAAGGGCCAGTTTAGGTTCGATGGGCGACTCTTTGAGCGAGAAGGATTTCGTGACGCAGTAATAAGAGATTGGTGTGGACAATATACGAACAGGCCTAACCAACTCCAGCATCGTTTGATTAAATGCAGAGGAGAAATAAGTCGGTGGAAACAGGCGAATAAACCAAACGCACAAGTGGAGATAGCACAATTAAAACACCGGTTGGATATAGCACTCACGAATGGGGAGTCTTTAGCGACAATACAAGACCTAAGAAGACAATTACAGAATGCATATCTAAATGAAGAAGAATTCTGGCGCTTGAAAAGCCTGCGTCTTTGGCTGGATAAAGGCGACCGGAACACCAAGTTCTTCTTTGCCAAGGCTAAAAACAGAGTCGCCAAAAATAGGGTGCTCTCGATCTCTGATGATAATGGCACAGAACATATAGGAGACACGAATATAGCGACTGTTGCGCAGAAGTTCTATACTGCCCAATATAAAAGCGAGTTAAGTCGGCAAAATAATCATTTCCATGTGTTCAATGGGTTCCATCCCCGTGTTACCGATGCTACCAATGCGGACCTTACTAAACCAGTTTCCGAGGAGGAAGTTCATGACGCAATATTTTCTATCGGTGCCACTAAAGCCCCAGGGCATGATGGCTTTACAGCGGATTTTTATCAGAAGTTCTGGTCGCAGTTTAAAGACAATATTATAGAAGAGATACACAACTTCTTTGAGAACGGAATATTTGATAAAGATGCCAATCACACCAATATATGCCTGATTCCGAAGATCACAAATCCAAAGTTAATGAGCGACTTCCGCCCAATCGCACTGTGCAACGTCAGTTACAAAATCATCTCAAAGATTTTGGTCAATCGACTTAAGAAACACCTTTCTAGTATCATATCGGAGGAACAAGCGGCCTTTATACCGGGACGGGTCATCACCGATAATGTGATCATAGCACATGAACTTATGCACACCTTGAAAGTTAGAAGACGGTGTGCAAACTCGTACATGGCCATTAAAACTGATATTACCAAAGCCTATGACAGGCTAGAGTGGGATTTTCTACACCAAACGCTGCTTAAATTGGGTTTTCTTCCAAAATTTGTCGAGTGGATTATGACTTGTGTTCGTACGGTATCATACTATACAATTATTAACGGTGAACCTCGAGGATGGATTCAACCAGAGAGGGGTCTCCGCCAGGGTGATCCTCTGTCACCATATTTGTTCATCCTTTGCGCGGAAGTCTTAAGTCATCTTCTGAAACGTGCCGAAGCAAATGGAGATATCAAGGGAATCAATATCAGTAATGGAAGTCCCCCGATTACGCATTTATTATTTGCGGACGATTCTTTATTTTTTGCCAGGCTAATGTGAGATCATGCCAAGCAATAACAGAAATCTTACGACAATATGAAAGAGCATCAGGGCAGAGGGTAAATACAAGAAAATCGTCGATCACATTTGGGAAAAGAGTTCAAGGACCTGTTAAAACAAGACTACGCAGGCTATTAAAAATCCACAATGATGGCGGTGCTGGGAAATATCTAGGTCTGCCCGAGCAGTTTGGTCGGAAAAAAGTTGAGATGTTTCAATCTATTGTGGAAAAAGTCAGGGAAAAAACAAAGGGCTGGAGCCATAAATTTTTATCACAAGGAGGAAAAGAAATATTACTTAAAGCAATCGCTATTGCTATGCCGGTTTACACGATGAATGTTTTCAAAATCCCGAAGAAGATATGTGAAGATATAGAAAGTGTAATGGCAAATTATTGGTGAAATTCTACAGAGGAAAAACGATCTATGCATTGGGTTAGTTGGAATCGTATGTGCTGTCCAAAGAAGGAAGGTGGACTGGGTTTTAAAGATATTGAAAAATTTAATGATGCATTATTGGCTAAAGAAGCATGGAGGATCCTGCAGAATCCTGGGTGTCTACTGGCCAGAACGTTAAAAGGAAGGTATTTTGCTTCTACAAATATTTTAAATGCTACCCGTGGTGCCTGACCTTCGTATGCTTGGCAATCGATTATTAGAGGACGGGATCTACTAAAATCTGGGCTGATTTGGGCATCAAATTCACACTAGAACCAAGATCACATAAAGACCATTCGAACTTCTCTGCAAAGATGGTGCAGTCAAGGACGAAACTACCTGGGTCTGGAAGCTTCTCTGGAATCTTGTTCTGAATCACGGCACTAACCTGTGCAGAAATCATCATCGCACCCTGTTCAACATTCAAATCCTTAGTGACCATGCGTTTCACGTACCGTCTGATTATGGGGGATGTCCTGATGACATCAATCAATGGAAACTCAACAATGAGCTTGTCCATCATAGCCTTACACCTGGCATCGTCTATCTCTTGCTTAGACTTCCTGGGGTTTCGAGGATAAGGGATCCTCGGTTTGTATGATGATTCGGTGATCGGCTTAGCAGATGATGAAGAAGCCTTGTCTGTCCGTGAAGGGTGTCGATCGACACTAACATCCTGTGTCGTGTCCTTGGTAGCGATCGACACAGCTTTGTCCTTACCAATCCCTTCTGTATCAATTGGTGTCGATCGACACATAGTGTCGGTGTCGATCGACACTTCCTCCGGAAGAACAACATCTTCGTCTTCGACTTCTTCTAAGTCTATCATCTCTTTAGGTGTCAGAGTACTCCTGATTACAGGCTCAACCTTCTTACCACTCCTCAATGAGATGACATTCACTGGATGCCTCGGATTAGTATCCGTCTTCCCAGGAAGAAAACCGTCATGTCTCTTAATAGCTCCAGCGGTCTGAGCAACCTGAGTGTCTAAATTCTTGACATGAGTGTTCAGCTGCTCAAACTTCCCATTCAAATCCTGATACAGTGAGTCTAACTTTCCATTGAATTCCACGGTGATCTTCTGTTGACCTTCTAGAATCTGCTCAAGCATCGATTCCATCTTGCTCTCTGTAGTAGGTGGTGGAACGCTCTGATATGAAGATGAGCCATAGTTCCTCTGATTGAAGTTGTTGTTGCTCTGATAGGGCTTCTGGTACTGAGGCTGCTGAGTGAAAGTAGAGGAGGACTGATTCCCGTGATAGTTGCCCCGCGGACTGCCCCCATTGTAGCCTCGGTTTCCTTGTTAGTTACCGAAACGCTGAAAGCCTGTGCCACCGACATAGTTATCATCCTGCTCCTCATGCTCAGCAACTGGCTCATAGGTCTCAACCTCAGCAGCAAAGTGGACCTGCTTCTTGCTTATTAGAAGGTTGTGAACCGTATCAAGTTTCGCTTTTACCTCAGCTATCTGACTTCCATCTAAGTTCCCAGCTTGCTTCTTTCTCTCGAAATCAGCATTCTTAGTATTGTTGCTTGAAGCCAAGTTCTCTATTAGTACCACAGCATCCTCAGGATATCTGGTATTGAAGTTGCCATTACTTGCAGCATCCAGAGCCATCTGATACCTCCAATCGATACCCCTGAAGAAAATCCCAAGCAACTGAACCTCACTGAACCCATGGTGTGGACAATCTCTCTGATAAGCCCTGAACCTTGCCCAAGTGGCCTTGAATGCCTCAGTAGGTCCTTGAGAGAAGGCTGAAATCTTCGTCCTCAGCTCTTCAGACCGTACATCATCATAAAAGTTGTTCAGGAAAGCATTTTTAGTGTCTTCCCAAGTGGTCAGTGATCCCGGCTTCAACTGCTTAAGCCAATAAGCTGCTTCCCCAGCAAGAGAGTATGGGAAGAGCTTACAGAAAAAATAGTCGTTTGACACCCCGTTAGCCTTGATGCTAGTGACTAGATCCTCAAACCGCTCAATGTGATCCATAGGGTGCTCATGTGATAGCCCGTGGAAAGGGTTCTGACCTACAAGCGTGTAGTATGCAGGTTTGAGTTCAAAGTCATTCCTTTGAAACGGAGGCTGGCGGATGGCAGACCGGTTGGCATAGAACTGCTCTGGCCGGTTGTAATCCCCCAATGTCATTGCTCGTGGACCTAAGGCACCAGGTGCACCTTGTCCAACCAAAACCCCACCAGCCGCTGGTGGGTGTCGACCGACACCAGGTGGTGGGTGTCGATCGACACCAGCATCCTGGACGGGTACGACAGCCTCAACAATGACTTGGCTGTTGTCATCGATCCTTTGGCCCTCTGCATTGTATGCATGGCCATCCCTGTCCCGGAGAACTCCATGTTCATCAGCCATGATGATAGTACGCAACATCGCTTCTGAATTCTTCGCTGTCCGGGTTCTTCGTTCTAACTTAGCTAGCTCTTGATTTGAAAGGTTTACTAGCTCAAGATTCTTGTTGCTCCGAGTTTTGCGATTAGGCATGCACCTGAAACACACAAGAAAGAAAGAAAGAACGAGATCAGTGACAAAATAAAAGAAAATTTAAACAAAAACTTAAACTTAAATCTAATGGTAAATTCAATAGTCCCCGGCAACGGCGCCAAAATTTGATATGCTCAAATTTACCCTGAGCTACTCTCTCAAATTAAGAGATCACTGTAGTACTTAGGGATCGAATCCACAAGGACTATGAAATACCCAATAAATCCCAGTGAAAGTATTATGCTAAATAAAGTATAATGTAATGAAATTGCAATTCGAATAATTAAACAAAGTGTAAATCAATGGAGAAAAGCGCTAGGCATAGGGAAATCTCAGGAATCTTCAGAACTGTGAATCGATTGAATTATCAGGATTATAATTAAGAACCGTTCTAGAACTCAAACACAATTGTAAAACCTACCAGCTTCCGCTGCGTAAACTATCTATCCCTGAATCTAGAATTCGAAATTCCTTTGCTAAATTCTAAGATCCAGACAAGCAGTAATGATCAGGTTCAATTTGTTCACAAAATCCCTAAATCAAATTCCTTTGCAGATAGGTATTTTGCTCACCTAAGATAGATCTAGCAATCAATCACACTTTCATGTCAATTGATAACCCTAAATCAAATTCTAGGTCGCGAATCTAGAATAAGCAATAAGTTCAATCCTAGATGAAGAACTCTATCAATTAACCCTAGTAATCTAATGATTCAACAATTCCTCAGAAAGCCTTGAAATCCCATAACCTAACAGGGGAACTACTCAGACATGGTGAAAGCAACAATCATCATGATATGAATAGAAATCATTCAATATAATAGAAAATAAAAGTAGAGAACAAGAGTATCAGGGATTAGAGAAAGATGATACAAGCTTGAGATAGATTAGAGGGTCTGCTGCTCGATCATCCCTAAAAACCCTGATCTAAAACACAATATATAGCTAAAAACTCGTACAGGGACTAATGCTGAAATATTAGAAACTTCTGGGCAAAATTGTAAATCTTCCAAAATTTCCGAAGTTGTCCGCCTGTGGTGTCGTTCGACACTCATGGCTGGTGTCGATCGACACCAAGTCACACATCGCCTCAAAACATGATTCTTCGATGCAACTTCTTGGTCTTTGCTCCAAAATCTCCCATATTCTTCACATTAGTCCTAAATGCATACCTGAAGATGAAAGACTCTAATAGACTCTAAAAACACCAAAAAGACTCGATTAAAGGCTCTTATATCATGGTTAAAACCCATAAAAACCATGATATATCAACCGAGTATTGGACATAAATTCTTGGTAGTGACCGAGCATCGGATAGGAATGCTTGGAAATAACCAAGTACATGGAGAGGAATCCTCGACAATGATCTACTACTGGACATTAATTCACATCAATGACCGAGCACCGGGCAAGAATCATCCTAAATGATCAAGTACTGGACATGAATTCCGATAATGACCAAGTACCGAACATGAATTATTGGCAATGACCAAGCATTGGGTAGGAATCCTCAGAAATGATTGAGCACCAGGTGAGGAATCCTAGGCAATGACTGAGTACCGAGCAGGAATTCTTGGCAATGACCGAGCATCTGGTATGAATCCACGGAAATGTCAGAGTATCAGGTGAGAAGTCCTCGGCAATGACCGAGTACCGGGTTAGAATTCTCAGAAATGACCGAGCATCAGGTGCGGAATCGTCGGCAATGACCGAGTACCAGGTAGGAATTCCATACAATGACCGAGTACTGGGTAGGAATTCTTGGCAATGACCAAGCACCGGGTAGGAATCCTTAGAAACGACCGAGTACCGGGTGAGGAATCCTTGAGTACCGGCTGGATTTCTCAGAAATGACTGAGTATTAGGCATACATTCTCGGCAATGACCAAGTACCGGGCAGGAATTCTTGGCAATGAACGAGTACTGGGCCAGAATGCTCAGCAATGACCGAGTACCAGACAGGAATTCTCAGCAATGACAAAGTACCGGGTTGGAATTCTCGGAAACGACCGAGCGTCAGGTAAGGAATCATCGGCAATGATCAAGCACCGGGTAGGAATCCTCAGAAATGACCGAGTACTGAGTGAGGAATCCTCGCCAATGACCGAATTCCGGGCGGGAATTCTCGCCTGACCTAGTACCAGATAAGAATTTTCGATAATAATCGAGTGACGGCTAGATTTCTCGGAAATGACCGAGTAACGCAAAAATTCATGGAAATGACCAAGTACCGGGCATGAATTTTTGGCAATGAATAAGTACCGGGCCAGAATTCGCAGCAATGACCGAGTACCAAGCAGGAATTCTCGGCATTTACCGAGTACCGGGTTAGAATTCTCGGAAACGATCAACCATCAGTCATTGTCGAGAATTCCTACCCTGAATTCGATCGTTGCAAAGAATTCCTACCCAGTACTCTATCATTGCTTACTCTGTGCTAAGTCATTGACGAGAATTTCTACCCGATACTTGGTCGATGCCAAGAATTCTTACTCGGTACTCGGTTATTGCCAAGAATTCCTATCCGGTACTCGGTCGTTTACGAGAATACCTACCCGGTACTCGGTTGTAGCCGAAAATTCCTAACCGGTACTCGGTCCTTGCCAAGAATTCCTACCCAGTACTTGGTCATTGCCGAGAATTCCTACCCGGTGCTCAGTCGTTGCCAAGAATTCCTACCCGGTACTCGATCGTAGCTAAGAATTCCTACACGAAACTCGATTCATTTCCATGAATTCCTACCTGGTAGGTAGGAATTCTCAAGAGTAGCCAGGTATCGTGTAGGAATTCTAGGCAATGACCGAGTACTGAGTTGGAATTCTCGGCCATGACCCAGTACTGCGTAGGAATTCTCGGCAACGCCCGATTACTGCATAGGAATTTTTGGCAACGAGAGAGTACCGGGTAAGAATTCTCAGCAAATACCGAGTACTGGGTTGGAATTCTCATCAATGGCCGAGTACTGGGTAGGAATTCTTGGCAATGACAGAGTACCGGGTAGGAATTCTCGGCAACTACAGAGAACCGAGAAGGAATTCTCGTCAATGACCGAGTAGTGGGTAGGCATTCTTTGCAATGACGGAGTGCCGGGTATAAATTCATGGAAATGAATCAAGTACCGGGTAGGAATTTTTAGCTATGATCGAGTACGAGGTAGGAATTCTTGGCAACGAATGAGCACCGGGTAGGAATTCTCGGTAATGACCGAGTACCTGATAGGAATTCTCAGCAACGATCGAGTACCGGGCAGGAATTCTCAGGAACAACCGAGTACCGGGTAGGAATTCTCGTCAATGTCCAAGTACATAGGTAGGAATTCTTCGTAATGACGGAGTACCGGGTAGGAATTCTCGGCAACAATCGAGTAACGGGTAGGAATTCTTGGCAACAACCGAGTTCCGGTTAAGAATTCTCGGCAACGACTAAGCACCAGTTAGGAATTCTCGGCAATGACCAAGAACTGGGTAGGAATTCTTGGCAACGATGTAGTACCGGTTTGGAATTCTCGGCTACAACCGAGTACTGGGTAGGTATTCTCGGAAACGATCGGGTACTCGGTAGGAATTATTGACAACGACTAAGCACCGGGTAGTAATTCTCGGCAATGACCGAGTACTGGGTAGGAATTCTTGGATATGAACGAGTAATGGATAGGAAGTCTCGGAAACTATGGAGTACCGGGTAGATATTCTCTCCAACGACCGAGTACCTGGTAAGAATTCTCAGCAATGATCGAGTATCGGAAAGGAATTCTCAGCAAAGACCGAGTACCGGGTAGGAGTTCCCGGGAACAACCCAGTACCGGGTAGGAATTCTTAGCCATTACCGAGTACCGGGTAGGTATTCTTAGAAACGACTGAGTATCGGGTAGGAATTATTGGCAATGACCGAGTACCGAGTAAGAATTATTGGCATTGACCAAGAATCGGGTACAAATTCGCGTCAATGACCTAGCACCGAGTAAGAATTCTCGGCAATGACCGAGTACCGGGTAGGAATTCTTGGCAACGACCAAAATCCGAGTAGGAATTCTCGGTAATGATCGAGTTTTGGGTAGGATTTCTTGGCAACGACCGAGTTTCAGGTAGTAATTCTCAGCAACGACTGAGTACCGGGTAGGAATTCACGACAATGATCGAATACTGGGTAGGAATTCTTGGCAATGATCAAGTACTGGGTAGGAACTCTCGGCAATGACCGACTACCGCGTAAGAAATCTTGGCAGTGACCGAGTACCAGTTAAGAATTCTTGGCAGTTACTAGTACCGTATAGGAAGTCTCAGCAACGACGGAGTATCGGGTTAGAATTATCGTCAATGACTAAGTACCGGGTAGGAATTCTCAAGAGTAGCAAAGTATCAGGTAGAAATTCTCGGCAATGACCGAGTACCGGATAGGAATTCTCGGCAATGACCGAGTACCGGATAGGAATTCTCGTCCATGACCGAGTACCGAGTAGGAATTCTCGGCAACGCCCGAGTACTCCGTAGGAATTGTCGGCAACGAACGTGTACATGGTAAGAATTCTCTGGAACGACCGAGTACTTGGTTGGAATTCTCGTCAATGACCGAGTACTGGGTAGGACTTCTAGGAAATAACGGAGTAACGAATAGGAATTCTCGGCAACGACCGAGTACCGGGTAGGAATTCTCGTCTATGACTGAGTAGTGTGTAGGCATTCTTGGCTATGACGGAGTACTGGGTTGGAATTCATCGAAATGAATTAAGTACCGGGTTGGAATTCAAGGAAATGAATTGAGTACCGGGTAGGAATTCTTAGCTACGACCGAGTACCGGGTAGGAATTCTTGGCAACGACCGAGCACCGGGTAGGAGTTCCCGGGAACAACCAAGTTCCGGGTAGGAATTCTCGGCAACGACTAAACACCAGTTAGTAATTCTCGGTAATTACTAAGTACTGGGTAGGATTTCTTGAGTACGTCCTTGGAATTCTCGGCTACAACCGAGTACCGGGTTGGTATTCTCGGAAACGACCGAGTATCAGGTAGGAATTCATGGGAAAGACTAAGCACCGGGTAGTAATTCTCAGAAAAGACCGAGTACTGGGTAGGAATTCTTTGTAATGAACGAGTACCGGATAGGAAGTCTTGGCACTGACGGAGTATCGGGTAGATATTCTCGCCAACGACCGAGTACCGGGAAAGAATTCTCGTCAATGACTAAGTACCGGGTAGGAATTCTCAAGAGTGACGAAGTACCGGGTACTTTGCAATGACCGAGTACCGGGTAGGAATTCTTGGCAACGACTGAATTCCAGGTAGGAATTCTCGGCAATGACAGAGTTTTGGGTAGGAATTCTTGGCGACGACCGAGTTCTGGGTAGGAATTCTCAACAACGACAGAGTACCAGGTAGGAATTCACGGCAATTATTGAATCCTGGGTAGGAATTCTTGCCAATGACCAAGTACTAGGTAGGAATTCTCGGCAACGACCGACTACCACGTAAGATTTCTTTGCAGTGACCGAGCACCAGCTAAGATTTCTTGGCAGTGACGAGTACCACGTAGGAATTCTCGGCAATGGCCGTGTGCTGGGTAGTAATTCTTTGCAATGAACGAGTACCGTATAGGATGTCTCAGCAACGACGGAGTATCAAGTAAGAATTCTCGTCAGTTACCAATTACCGGGTAGGAATTGCCAAGAGTAGCCAAGTACTGGGTAGGAATTCTCGGCAATGAACGAGTACCGGGCAGGAATTCTCGGCAATGACCGAGTACCGAGTAGGAATTCTCGGCAACGCCCGAGTGCTGCATAGGAATTATCGGCAATGAGCATGTACATGGTAAGAATTCTCGGCAACGACCGAGTACTGGGTTGGAATTCTCGTCAATAACAGAGTACTGGGTAGGACTTCTTGGACATGATGGAGTACCGGGTTGGAATTCTCGGCAATGACCAGTACCGAGTAGGAATTCTCGTCAATGACTGAGTAGTGGTTGCGCATTCTTGGCAATGATGGAGTACCGGGTTGGAATTCATGGAATTGAATCGAGTACAGGGTTGAAATTCATTGAAATGAATCGAGTACCGGGTAGGAATTCTTAGCTATGACCGAGTACCGGGTAGGAATTCTTGGCAACGACTAAGCACAAGGTAGGAATTTTCGGCAAAGACCGAGTACCAGGTAGGAATTCTCAACAATGACCGAGTACCGGATAGGAATTCTCGGGAATGACTAAGTACTGGGTAGGAATTTTTGGCAATAATTGAGTACCGGTTTTGAATTCTCAGCAACAACCGAGTACCGGGTAGGTATTCTTGGAAACGACCGACTACCGGGTAGGAATTCTTGGGAACGAGATAGTACCGAGTACTAATTCTCGGCAATGACAGAGTACTAGGTAGGAATTCCTGGTAATGACCGAGTACCGGATAGGAAGTCTCGGCAACGACGGAGTACCGAGTAGATATTCTCACCAACGACCGAGTACCGGGTAAGAATTTGAGTCAATGACCAAGTACCGGGTAGGAATTCTCAAGAGTGACCAAGTACCAGGTAAGAAATCTTGGCAATGACCGAGTACTGGGTAGGAATTCTCGGCAATAACCGAATTCCGGGTAGGAATTCTCGGCAACGACCGAGTATTGGGTCGGAATTCTTGGCAACGACCTTGTTTCTGGAAGGAATTTTTGGCAACGACTGAGTACCGGGGAGGATTTCAAGGTATGACGGAGTACTGGGTTGGAATTCATCGAAATGAATTGAGTACCGGGTTGGAATTCAAGGAAATGAATTGAGTACCAGGTAGGAATTCTTAGCTACGACCGAGTACCGGGTAGGAATTCTTGGCAACGACTGAGCACCGGGTAGGAATTCTTGGTAATGACGGAGTACCGTGTAGGAATTCTCGGCAACGATGGAGTACCGGGTAGGAATTCGTGGAAATGAATCGAGTATCGGGTAGGAATTCTTAGCTATGATCGAGTACGAGGTAGGAATTCTTGGCAACGACTGAGCACCGGGTAAGAATTCTCGGCAATGACCGAGTACCTGATAGGAATTCTCAGCAACGATCGAGTACCGGGTAGCAATTCTCTGGAACAACCGAGTACCGGGTAGGAATTCTTGTCAATGTCCAAGTACATAGGTAGGAATTCTTGGTAATGACGGAGTACCGGGTAGGAATTCTCGGCAACAATCGAGTAACGGGTAGGAATTGTTGGCAACAACCGAGTTCCGGGTAGGAATTCTCGGCAACGACTAAGCAACAGTTAGGAATTCTCGGCAATGACCAAGAACTGGGTAGGAATTCTCGGCAATGACCGAGTACTGGGTAGGTATTCTCGGAAACGATCGGGTAATCGGTAGGAATTATTGGGAACGACTAAGCACCGGGTAGTAATTCTCGGCAATGACCGAGTACTGGGTAGGAATTCTTGGATATGAAAGAGTACTGGATAGGAAGTCTCGGAAACTATGGAGTACCGGGTAGATATTCTCTCCAACGACCGAGTACCTGGTAAGAATTCTCAACAATGACCGAGTACCGGAAATGAATTCTCAGCAAAGACCGAGTACCGGGTAGGAGTACCAGTGAACAACCCAGTACCGGGTAGGAATTCTTAGCTATTACCGAGTACCGGGTAGATATTCTCAGAAACGACCGAGTATCGGGTAGGAATTCTTGGCAATGACCGAGTACCGAGTAAGAATTCTTGGCATTAACCAAGAATTGGGTAATTATTCGCGTCAATGACCTAGCACAGAATTCCGGGTAGGAATTCTCGGCAATGACCGAGTTTTGGGTAGGATTTCTTGGCAACGACCGAGTTTCAGGTAGGAATTCTCAGTAACGACTGAGTACCGGGTACTAATTCACGGCAATGATCGAATACTACGTAGGAATTTTTGGCAATGATCAAGTACTGGGTAGGAACTCTCGGCAACGACCGACTACCGCGTAAGAAATCTTGGCAGTGACCGAGTACCAGTTAAGAATTCTTGGCAGTGACTAGAGTACCGTATAGGAAGTCTCAGCAACGACGGAGTATCGGGTTAGAATTCTTGTCAATGACCAAGTACCAGGTAGGAATTCTCAAGAGTAGCAAAGTATCGGGTTGAAATTCTCGGTAATGATCGAGTACCGGGTAGTAATTCTCGGCAATGACAGAGTACCGGATAGGAATTCTCAGCCATGACCGAGTACCGAGTAGTATTTCTCGGCAACGAGCGTGTACATGGTAAGAATTCTCCAGAGCGACCGAGTACTTGGTTGGAATTCTCGTCAATGACCGAGTACTGGGTAGGACTTCTAGGAAATGAGGGAGTACCGGGTAGGAATTCTCGGCAACGACCGAGTACCGGGTAGGAATTCTTGTCTATGACTGAGTAGTGTGTAGGCATTCTTGGCTATGACGGAGTACTGGGTTGGAATTCATTGAAATGAATTGAGTACCGGGTTGGAATTCAAGGAAATGAATTGAGTACCGGGTAGGAATTCTTAGCTACGACCGGGTACCGGGTAGGAATTCTTAGCAACGTCTGAGCACCGGGTAGGAATTCTTGGTAATAACCGAGTACCGGGTAGGAATTCTTAGCTATGACCGAGTACCGGGTAGGAATTCTTGGCAACGACTGAGCACCGGGTAGGAATTCTTGGTAATGACCGAGTACCGGGTAGGGATTCTCAGCAAAGACCGAGTACCGGGTAGGAGTTCCCAAGAACAACCGAGTTCCAGGTAGGAATTCTCGGCAACGACTAAGCACCAGTTAGTAATTCTGTGTAATTACTAAGTACTGGGTAGGAATTCTTGAGTACGAGCTTTGAATTCTCGGCTACAACCGAGTACCGGGTTGGTATTCTCGGAAACAACCGAGTATCGGGTAAGAATTCATGGGAACGACTAAGCACCGGGTAGTAATTCTCAGAAAAACCAAGTACTGGGTAGGAATTCTCGGCACTGACGGAGTACCGGGTAGGAAGTCTCGGCACTGACGGAGTACCGGGTAGATATTCTCGCCAACGACCGAGTACCGGGAAAAAATTCTCGTCAATGACTAAGTACCGGGTAGGAATTCTCAAGAGTGACCAAGTACCGGGTAGGAATTCTCAGCCATGACCGAGTCCTAAATACTGGGTAGGGATTCTCGGCAATGACCGAGTACCGAGTAAGAAATTCGCGTCAATGACCTAGCACCGAGTAAGAATTCTCGGCAATGACTGAGTACATGGTAAGAATTCTTAGCAATGACCGTGTTTTGGGTAGGAATTCTTGGCAACGACCTTGTTTCTGGTAGGAATTTTTGGCAACGATTGAGTACCGGGTACGAATTCACGGCAATGATAGAATACTGGGTAGGAATTTTTGTCAATTTCCAAGTACAGGGTAGGAATTCTCGGCAACGACCGACTACCGCGTAAGAAATCTTGGCAATGACCGAGTATAAGGTAAGAATTCTTGGCCGTGACGAGTACCAGGTAGGAATTCATGGGAAAGACTAAGCACCGGGTAGTAATTCTCAGAAAAGACAGAGTACTGGGTAGGAATTCTTTGTAATGAACGAGTACCGGATAGGAAGTCTTGGCACTGACGGAGTATCGGGTAGATATTCTCGCCAACGACCGAGTACCGGGAAAGAATTCTCGTCAATGACTAAGTACCGGGTAGGAATTCTCAAGAGTGACCAAGTACCGGGTACTTGGCAATGACCGAGTACCGGGTAGGAATTCTTGGCAACGACTGAATTCCAGGTAGGAATTCTCGGCAATGACCGAGTTTTGGGTAGGAATTCTTGGCGACGACCGAGTTCTGGGTAGGAATTCTCAACAACGACAGAGTACCAGGTAGGAATTCACGGCAATTATTGAATCCTGGGTAGGAATTCTTGGCAATGACTAAGTACTAGGTAGGAATTCTCAGCAACCACCGACTACCACGTAAGATTTCTTTGCAGTGACCGAGCACCAGCTAAGATTTCTTGGCAGTGACGAGTACCACGTAGGAATTCTCGGCAATGGCCGTGTGCTGGGTAGTAATTCTTTGCAATGAACGAGTACCGTATAGGATGTCTCAGCAACGACGGAGTATCAAGTAAGAATTCTCGTCAGTTACCAATTACCGGGTAGGAATTGCCAAGAGTAGCCAAGTACCGGGTAGGAATTCTCGGCAATGAACGAGTACCGGGCAGGAATTCTCGGCAATGACCGAGTACCGAGTAGGAATTCTCGACAACGCCCGAGTGCTGCATAGGAATTATCGGCAATGAGCGTGTACATGATAAGAATTCTCGGCAACGACCGAGTACTGAGTTGGAATTCTCGTCAATAACAGAGTACTGGGTAGGACTTCTTGGATATGAACGAGTAATAGATAGGAAGTCTCGGAAACTATGGAGTACCGGGTAGATATTCCCTCCAACGACCGAGTACCTGGTAAGAATTCTCAGCAATTGTCGAGTATTGCAAAGGAATTCTCAGCAAAGACCGAGTATCGGGTAGGAATTATTGGCAATGACCGAGTACCGAGTAAGAATTCTTGGCATTGACCAAGAATCGGGTACAAATTCGCGTCAATGACCTAGCACTGAGTAAGAATTCTCGGCAATGACCGAGTACCGGGTAGGAATTCTTGGCAACGACCAAATTCCTAGGAGGAATTCTCGGTAATGATCGAGTTTTGGGTAGGATTTCTTGGCAACGACCGAGTTTCAGGTAGTAATTCTCAGCAACGACTGAGTACCGGGTAGGAATTCACGGCAATGATCGAATACTGGGTAGGAATTCTTGGCAATGATCAAGTACTGGGTAGGAACTCTCGGCAATGACCGACTACCGCGTAAGAAATCTTGGCAGTGACCGAGTACCAGTTAAGAATTCTTGGCAGTTACTAGTACTGTATAGGAAGTCTCAGCAACGACGGAGTATCGGGTTAGAATTATCGTCAATGACCAAGTACCGGGTAGGAATTCTCAAAAGTAGCAAATTATCAGGTAGAAATTCTCGGCAATGACCGAGTACCGGATAGGAATTCTCGTCCATGACCGAGTACCGAGAAAGAATTCTCGGCAACGCCCGAGTACTCCGTAGGAATTGTCGGCAACGAACGTGTACATGGTAAGAATTCTCTGGAACGACCGAGTACTTGGTTGGAATTCTCGTCAATGACCGAGTACTGGGTAGGACTTCTAGGAAATGACGGAGTAACGGGTAAGAATTCTCGGCAACGACCGAGTACCGGGTAGGAATTCTCGTCTATGACTCAGTAGTGTGTAGGCATTCTTGGCTATGACGGAGTACTGGGTCGGAATTCATCGAAATGAATTAAGTACCGGGTTGGAATTCAAGGAAATGAATTGAGTACAGGGTAGGAATTCTTAGCTACGACCGGGTACCGGGTAGGAATTCTTGGCAACGACCGAGCACCGGGTAGGAGTTCCCGGGAACAACCAAGTTCCGGGTAGGAATTCTCGGCAACGACTAAACACCAGTTAGTAGTTCTCGGTAATTACTAAGTACTGGGTAGGAATTCTTGAGTACGAGCTTGGAATTCTCGGCTACAACCGAGTACCGGGTTGGTATTATCGGAAACGACCGAGTATCAGGTAGGAATTCATGGGAACGACTAAGCACCGGGTAGTAATTCTCAGAAAAGACAGAGTACTGGGTAGGAATTCTTTGTAATGAACGAGTACCGGATAGGAAGTCTTGGCACTGACGGAGTATCGGGTAGATATTCTCGCCAACGACCGAGTACCGGGAAAGAATTCTCGTCAATGACTAAGTACCAGGTAGGAATTATCAAGAGTGACCAAGTACCGGGTACTTGGCAATGACCGAGTACCGGGTAGGAATTCTTAGCAACGACTGAATTCCAGGTAGGAATTCTCGGCAATGACCGAGTTTTGGGTAGGAATTCTTGGCGACGACCGAGTTCTGGGTAGGAATTCTCAACAACGACAGAGTACCAGGTAGGAATTCACTGCAATTATTGAATCCTGGGTAGGAATTCTTGGCAATGACCAAGTACTAGGTAGGAATTCTCGGCAACGACCGACTACCACGTAAGATTTCTTTGCAGTGACCGAGCACCAGCTAAGATTTCTTGGCAGTGACGAGTACCACGTAGGAATTCTCGGCAATGGCCGTGTGCTGGGTAGTAATTCTTTGCAATGAACGAGTACCGTATAGGATGTCTCAGCAACGACGGAGTATCAAGTAAGAATTTTCGTCAGTTACCAATTACCGGGTAGGAATTGCCAAGAGTAGCCAAGTACCGGGTAGGAATTCTCGGCAATGACCGAGTACCGAGTAGGAATTCTCGGCAACGCCCGAGTGCTTCATAGGAATTATCGGCAATGAGCGTGTACATGGTAAGAATCTCGGCAACGATCGAGTACTGGGTTGGAATTCTTGTCAATAACAGAGTACTGGGTATGACTTCTTTGAAATGTTGGAGTACCGGGTTGGAATTCTCGGCAATGACCGGTACCGAGTAGGAATTCTCGTCAATGACTAAGTAGTGGTTACGGATAGGAAGTCTCGGCAACGACGGAGTACCGGGTAGATATTCTTACCAACGACCGAGTACCGGTAAGAATTCGAGTCAATGACCAAGTACCGGGTAGGAATTCTCAAGTGTGACCAAGTACCAGGTAAGAAATCTTGGCAATGACCGAGTACTGGGTAGGAATTCTTGGCAATAACCGAATTCCGGGTAGGAATTCTCGGCAACGACCGAGTATTGGGTCGGAATTCGTGGCAACGACCTTGTTTCTGGAAGAATTTTTGGCAACGACTGAGTACCGGGGAGGATTTCAAGGTAATGATTGAATACTGGGTAGGAATTCTTGGCAATGAACAAGTACTGGGTAGGAATTCTCGGCAACTACTGACTACAGCGTAAGAAATCTTGGCAGTGACCGAGTACTAGGGAGGAATTCTCGGCAATGACCGAGTGCTGGGTAGTAATTCTTGGCAATGAACAAGTACATTATAGGACCTCTCAGCAATGACAGAGTATCGGGTAAGAATTCTCCTCAATGACCAAGTACCGGGTAGGAATTCTCAAGAGTAGCCAAGTACCAGGTAGGAATTCTCAGCAATGACCGAGTACTGGGTAGGAATTCTCAGCAAAGACCAAGTACCGGGTAGGAGTTCCCGGGAACAACCCAGTACCGGGTAGGAATTCTCGTCAATGACCAAGTACTGGGTAGGAATTCTTGGTAATGACGGTGTACCGTGTAGGAATTCTCGGCAACGATCGAGTAACGGGTAGAAAATCTTGGCAACAACCGAGTTCAGGGTAGAAATTCTCGGGAACGACTAAGCACCGGGTAGTGATTCTTTAAAATGACCGAGTACGGGGTAGGAATTCTTTGTAATGAACGAGTACCGGATGGGAAGTCTAGGCAATGATGGAGTACCGGGTAGATATTCTCGCCAACGACCGAGTACCGGGTAAGAATTCTCGTCAATGACCAAGTACCGGGTAGGAATTCTCAAGAGTGACCAAGTACCGGGTACTTGCCAATGACCGAGTACCGGGTAGGAATTATCAGCCATGACCGAGTCCTGAGTACTAGGTAGGAATTCTCGGCAATGGCCGAGTACCGGGTAAGAAATTCGCGTCAACGACCTAGCACCGAGTAAGAAATCTCGGCAAAGACTGAGTACATGGTAGGAATTCTCGGCAACGACCGTGTTTTGGGTAGGAATTTTTAGCAACGACCTTGTTGCTGGTAGGAATTTTTGGCAACGACTGAGTACCGAGAAGGAATTCATGGTAATAATCGAATACAGAGTAGGAATTCTTGTCAATTACCAAGCACTGGATAGGAATTCTCGGAAATGCCCTACTACCGCATAAGAAATCTTGGCAATGACCGAGTATAAGTTAAGAATTCTTGGCAGTGACGAGTACCAGGTAGTAATTCTTGGCAATGACCGAGTGCTGGGTAGTATTACTTGGCAATGAACGAGTACCGTATAGGAAGTCTCAGCAACGACGGAGTATCGGGCAAGAATTCTTGTCAATGACCAAGTACCAGGTAGGAATTCTCAAGAGTAGCTAGGTATCGTGTAGGAATTCTAGGCAATGACCGAGTACTGAGTTGGAATTCTCGGCCATGACCTAGTACTGAGTAGGAATTCTCGTCAACGCCCGATTACTGCATAGGAATTTTTGGCAACGAGAGAGTACCGGGTAAGAATTCTCAGCAAATACCGAGTACTGGGTTGGAATTCTCGTCAATGACCGAGTACTGGGTAGGAATTCTTGGCAATGACAGAGTACCGGGTAGGAATTCTCGGCAACTACCGAGAACCGAGAAGGAATTCTCGTCAATGACCGAGTAGTGGGTAGGCATTCTTTGCAATGACGGAGTACCGGGTATAAATTCATGGAAATGAATCAAGTACCGGGTAGGAGTTTTTAGCTATTATCGAGTACGAGGTAGGAATTCTTGGCAACGAATGAGCACCGGGTAGGAATTCTCGGTAATGACCGAGTACCTGATAGGAATTCTCAGCAACGATCGAGTACCGGGCAGGAATTCTCTGGAACAACCGAGTACCGGGTAGGAATTCTCGTCAATGTCCAAGTACATAGGTAGGAATTCTTGGTAATGACGGAGTACCGGGTAGGAATTCTCGGCAACAATCGAGTAACGGGTAGGAATTCTTGGCAACAACCGAGTTTCGGGTAAGAATTCTCGGCAACGACTAAGCACTAGTTAGGAATTCTCGGCAATGACCAAGAACTGGGTAGGAATTCTTGGCAACGATGTAGTACCGGTTTGGAATTCTCGGCTACAACCGAGTACAGGGTAGGTATTCTCGGAAACGATCGGGTACTCGGTAGGAATTATTGACAACGACTAAGCACCGGGTAGTAATTCTCGGCAATGACCGAGTACTGGGTAGGAATTCTTGGATATGAACGAGTAATGGATAGGAAGTCTCGGAAACTATGGAGTACCGGGTAGATATTCTCTCCAACGACCGAGTACCTGGTAAGAATTCTCAGCAATGATCGAGTATCGGAAAGGAATTCTCAGCAAAGACCGAGTACCGGGTAGGAGTTCCCGGGAACAACCCAGTACCGGGTAGGAATTCTTAGCCATTACCGAGTACCGGGTAGGTATTCTCAAAAACAACCGAGTATCGGGTAGGAATTATTGGCAATGACCGAGTACCGAGTAAGAATTCTTGGCATTGACCAAGAATCGGGTACAAATTCGCGTCAATGACCTAGCACCGAGTAAGAATTCTCGGCAATGACCGAGTACCGGGTAGGAATTCTTGGCAACGACCAAATTCCGAGTAGGAATTCTCGGTAATGATCGAGTTTTGGGTAGGATTTCTTGGCAACGACCGAGTTTCAGGTAGTAATTCTCAGCAACGACTGAGTACCGGGTAGGAATTCACGACAATGATCGAATACTGGGTAGGAATTCTTGGCAATGATCAAGTACTGGGTAGGAACTCTCGGCAATGACCGACTACCGCGTAAGAAATCTTGGCAGTGACCGAGTACCAGTTAAGAATTCTTGGCAGTTACTAGTACTGTATAGGAAGTCTCAGCAACGACGAAGTATCGGGTTAGAATTATCGTCAATGACCAAGTACCGGGTAGGAATTCTCAAGAGTAGCAAAGTATCAGGTAGAAATTCTCGGCAATGACCGAGTACCGGATAGGAATTCTCGTCCATGACCGAGTACCGAGTAGGAATTCTCGGCAACGCCCGAGTACTCCGTAGGAATTGTCGGCAACGAACGTGTACATGGTAAGAATTCTCTGGAACGACCGAGTACTTGGTTGGAATTCTCGTCAATGACCGAGTACTGGGTAGGACTTCTAGGAAATGACGGAGTAACGGGTAGGAATTCTCGGCAACGACCGAGTACCGGGTAGGAATTCTCGTCTATGACTGAGTAGTGTGTAGGCATTCTTGGCTATGACGGAGTACTGGGTCGGAATTCATCGAAATGAATTAAGTACCGGGTTGGAATTCAAGGAAATGAATTGAGTACAGGGTAGGAATTCTTAGCTACGACCGGGTACCGGGTAGGAATTCTTGGCAACGACCGAGCACCGGGTAGGAGTTCCCGGGAACAACCAAGTTCCGGGTAGGAATTCTCGGCAACGACTAAACACCAGTTAGTAGTTCTCGGTAATTACTAAGTACTGGGTAGGAATTCTTGAGTACGAGCTTGGAATTCTCGGCTACAACCGAGTACCGGGTTGGTATTATCGGAAACGACCGAGTATCAGGTAGGAATTCATGGGAACGACTAAGCACCGGGTAGTAATTCTCAGAAAAGACAGAGTACTGGGTAGGAATTCTTTGTAATGAACGAGTACCGGATAGGAAGTCTTGGCACTGACGGAGTATCGGGTAGATATTCTCGCCAACGACCGAGTACCGGGAAAGAATTCTCGTCAATGACTAAGTACCAGGTAGGAATTATCAAGAGTGACCAAGTACCGGGTACTTGGCAATGACCGAGTACCGGGTAGGAATTCTTAGCAACGACTGAATTCCAGGTAGGAATTCTCGGCAATGACCGAGTTTTGGGTAGGAATTCTTGGCGACGACCGAGTTCTGGGTAGGAATTCTCAACAACGACAGAGTACCAGGTAGGAATTCACTGCAATTATTGAATCCTGGGTAGGAATTCTTGGCAATGACCAAGTACTAGGTAGGAATTCTCGGCAACGACCGACTACCACGTAAGATTTCTTTGCAGTGACCGAGCACCAGCTAAGATTTCTTGGCAGTGACGAGTACCACGTAGGAATTCTCGGCAATGGCCGTGTGCTGGGTAGTAATTCTTTGCAATGAACGAGTACCGTATAGGATGTCTCAGCAACGACGGAGTATCAAGTAAGAATTCTCGTCAGTTACCAATTACCGGGTAGGAATTGCCAAGAGTAGCCAAGTACCGGGTAGGAATTCTCGGCAATGACCGAGTACCGAGTAGGAATTCTCGGCAACGCCCGAGTGCTTCATAGGAATTATCGGCAATGAGCGTGTACATGGTAAGAATCTCGGCAACGATCGAGTACTGGGTTGGAATTCTTGTCAATAACAGAGTACTGGGTATGACTTCTTTGAAATGTTGGAGTACCGGGTTGGAATTCTCGGCAATGACCGGTACCGAGTAGGAATTCTCGTCAATGACTAAGTAGTGGTTACGGATAGGAAGTCTCGGCAACGACGGAGTACCGGGTAGATATTCTTACCAACGACCGAGTACCGGTAAGAATTCGAGTCAATGACCAAGTACCGGGTAGGAATTCTCAAGTGTGACCAAGTACCAGGTAAGAAATCTTGGCAATGACCGAGTACTGGGTAGGAATTCTTGGCAATAACCGAATTCCGGGTAGGAATTCTCGGCAACGACCGAGTATTGGGTCGGAATTCGTGGCAACGACCTTGTTTCTGGAAGAATTTTTGGCAACGACTGAGTACCGGGGAGGATTTCAAGGTAATGATTGAATACTGGGTAGGAATTCTTGGCAATGAACAAGTACTGGGTAGGAATTCTCGGCAACTACTGACTACAGCGTAAGAAATCTTGGCAGTGACCGAGTACTAGGGAGGAATTCTCGGCAATGACCGAGTGCTGGGTAGTAATTCTTGGCAATGAACAAGTACATTATAGGACCTCTCAGCAATGACAGAGTATCGGGTAAGAATTCTCCTCAATGACCAAGTACCGGGTAGGAATTCTCAAGAGTAGCCAAGTACCAGGTAGGAATTCTCAGCAATGACCGAGTACTGGGTAGGAATTCTCAGCAAAGACCAAGTACCGGGTAGGAGTTCCCGGGAACAACCCAGTACCGGGTAGGAATTCTCGTCAATGACCAAGTACTGGGTAGGAATTCTTGGTAATGACGGTGTACCGTGTAGGAATTCTCGGCAACGATCGAGTAACGGGTAGAAAATCTTGGCAACAACCGAGTTCAGGGTAGAAATTCTCGGGAACGACTAAGCACCGGGTAGTGATTCTTTAAAATGACCGAGTACGGGGTAGGAATTCTTTGTAATGAACGAGTACCGGATGGGAAGTCTAGGCAATGATGGAGTACCGGGTAGATATTCTCGCCAACGACCGAGTACCGGGTAAGAATTCTCGTCAATGACCAAGTACCGGGTAGGAATTCTCAAGAGTGACCAAGTACCGGGTACTTGCCAATGACCGAGTACCGGGTAGGAATTATCAGCCATGACCGAGTCCTGAGTACTAGGTAGGAATTCTCGGCAATGGCCGAGTACCGGGTAAGAAATTCGCGTCAACGACCTAGCACCGAGTAAGAAATCTCGGCAAAGACTGAGTACATGGTAGGAATTCTCGGCAACGACCGTGTTTTGGGTAGGAATTTTTAGCAACGACCTTGTTGCTGGTAGGAATTTTTGGCAACGACTGAGTACCGAGAAGGAATTCATGGTAATAATCGAATACAGAGTAGGAATTCTTGTCAATTACCAAGCACTGGATAGGAATTCTCGGAAATGCCCTACTACCGCATAAGAAATCTTGGCAATGACCGAGTATAAGTTAAGAATTCTTGGCAGTGACGAGTACCAGGTAGTAATTCTTGGCAATGACCGAGTGCTGGGTAGTATTACTTGGCAATGAACGAGTACCGTATAGGAAGTCTCAGCAACGACGGAGTATCGGGCAAGAATTCTTGTCAATGACCAAGTACCAGGTAGGAATTCTCAAGAGTAGCTAGGTATCGTGTAGGAATTCTAGGCAATGACCGAGTACTGAGTTGGAATTCTCGGCCATGACCTAGTACTGAGTAGGAATTCTCGTCAACGCCCGATTACTGCATAGGAATTTTTGGCAACGAGAGAGTACCGGGTAAGAATTCTCAGCAAATACCGAGTACTGGGTTGGAATTCTCGTCAATGACCGAGTACTGGGTAGGAATTCTTGGCAATGACAGAGTACCGGGTAGGAATTCTCGGCAACTACCGAGAACCGAGAAGGAATTCTCGTCAATGACCGAGTAGTGGGTAGGCATTCTTTGCAATGACGGAGTACCGGGTATAAATTCATGGAAATGAATCAAGTACCGGGTAGGAGTTTTTAGCTATTATCGAGTACGAGGTAGGAATTCTTGGCAACGAATGAGCACCGGGTAGGAATTCTCGGTAATGACCGAGTACCTGATAGGAATTCTCAGCAACGATCGAGTACCGGGCAGGAATTCTCTGGAACAACCGAGTACCGGGTAGGAATTCTCGTCAATGTCCAAGTACATAGGTAGGAATTCTTGGTAATGACGGAGTACCGGGTAGGAATTCTCGGCAACAATCGAGTAACGGGTAGGAATTCTTGGCAACAACCGAGTTTCGGGTAAGAATTCTCGGCAACGACTAAGCACTAGTTAGGAATTCTCGGCAATGACCAAGAACTGGGTAGGAATTCTTGGCAACGATGTAGTACCGGTTTGGAATTCTCGGCTACAACCGAGTACAGGGTAGGTATTCTCGGAAACGATCGGGTACTCGGTAGGAATTATTGACAACGACTAAGCACCGGGTAGTAATTCTCGGCAATGACCGAGTACTGGGTAGGAATTCTTGGATATGAACGAGTAATGGATAGGAAGTCTCGGAAACTATGGAGTACCGGGTAGATATTCTCTCCAACGACCGAGTACCTGGTAAGAATTCTCAGCAATGATCGAGTATCGGAAAGGAATTCTCAGCAAAGACCGAGTACCGGGTAGGAGTTCCCGGGAACAACCCAGTACCGGGTAGGAATTCTTAGCCATTACCGAGTACCGGGTAGGTATTCTCAAAAACAACCGAGTATCGGGTAGGAATTATTGGCAATGACCGAGTACCGAGTAAGAATTCTTGGCATTGACCAAGAATCGGGTACAAATTCGCGTCAATGACCTAGCACCGAGTAAGAATTCTCGGCAATGACCGAGTACCGGGTAGGAATTCTTGGCAACGACCAAATTCCGAGTAGGAATTCTCGGTAATGATCGAGTTTTGGGTAGGATTTCTTGGCAACGACCGAGTTTCAGGTAGTAATTCTCAGCAACGACTGAGTACCGGGTAGGAATTCACGACAATGATCGAATACTGGGTAGGAATTCTTGGCAATGATCAAGTACTGGGTAGGAACTCTCGGCAATGACCGACTACCGCGTAAGAAATCTTGGCAGTGACCGAGTACCAGTTAAGAATTCTTGGCAGTTACTAGTACTGTATAGGAAGTCTCAGCAACGACGAAGTATCGGGTTAGAATTATCGTCAATGACCAAGTACCGGGTAGGAATTCTCAAGAGTAGCAAAGTATCAGGTAGAAATTCTCGGCAATGACCGAGTACCGGATAGGAATTCTCGTCCATGACCGAGTACCGAGTAGGAATTCTCGGCAACGCCCGAGTACTCCGTAGGAATTGTCGGCAACGAACGTGTACATGGTAAGAATTCTCTGGAACGACCGAGTACTTGGTTGGAATTCTCGTCAATGACCGAGTACTGGGTAGGACTTCTAGGAAATGACGGAGTAACGGGTAGGAATTCTCGGCAACGACCGAGTACCGGGTAGGAATTCTCGTCTATGACTGAGTAGTGTGTAGGCATTCTTGGCTATGACGGAGTACTGGGTCGGAATTCATCGAAATGAATTAAGTACCGGGTTGGAATTCAAGGAAATGAATTGAGTACAGGGTAGGAATTCTTAGCTACGACCGGGTACCGGGTAGGAATTCTTGGCAACGACCGAGCACCGGGTAGGAGTTCCCGGGAACAACCAAGTTCCGGGTAGGAATTCTCGGCAACGACTAAACACCAGTTAGTAGTTCTCGGTAATTACTTAGTACTGGGTAGGAATTCTTGAGTACGAGCTTGGAATTCTCGGCTACAACCGAGTACCGGGTTGGTATTCTCGGAAACGACCGAGTATCAGGTAGGAATTCATGGGAACGACTAAGCACCGGGTAGTAATTCTCAGAAAAGACAGAGTACTGGGTAGGAATTCTTTGTAATGAACGAGTACCGGATAGGAAGTCTTGGCACTGACGGAGTATCGGGTAGATATTCTCGCCAACGACCGAGTACCGGGAAAGAAGTCTGGTCAATGACTAAGTACCGGGTAGGAATTCTCAAGAGTGACCAAGTACCGGGTACTTGGCAATGACCGAGTACCGGGTAGGAATTCTTGGCAACGACTGAATTCCAGGTAGGAATTCTCGGCAATGACCGAGTTTTGGGTAGGAATTCTTGGCGACGACCGAGTTCTGGGTAGGAATTCTCAACAACGACAGAGTACCAGGTAGGAATTCACTGCAATTATTGAATCCTGGGTAGGAATTCTTGGCAATGACCAAGTACTAGGTAAGAATTCTCGGCAACGACCGACTACCACGTAAGATTTCTTTGCAGTGACCGAGCACCAGCTAAGATTTCTTGGCAGTGACGAGTACCACGTAGGAATTCTCGGCAATGGCCGTGTGCTGGGTAGTAATTCTTTGCAATGAACGAGTACCGTATAGGATGTCTCAGCAACGACGGAGTATCAAGTAAGAATTCTCGTCAGTTACCAATTACCGGGTAGGAATTGCCAAGAGTAGCCAAGTACCGGGTAGGAATTCTCGGCAATGAACGAGTACCGGGCAGGAATTCTCGGCAATGACCGAGTACCGAGTAGGAATTCTCGGCAACGCCCGAGTGCTTCATAGGAATTATCGGCAATGAGCGTGTACATGGTAAGAATCTCGGCAACGATCGAGTACTGGGTTGGAATTCTTGTCAATAACAGAGTACTGGGTATGACTTCTTTGAAATGTTGGAGTACCAGGTTGGAATTCTCGGCAATGACCGGTACCGAGTAGGAATTCTCGTCAATGACTAAGTAGTGGTTACGGATAGGAAGTCTCGGCAACGATGGAGTACCGGGTAGATATTCTTACCAACGACCGAGTACCGGTAAGAATTCGAGTCAATGACCAAGTACCGGGTAGGAATTCTCAAGTGTGACCAAGTACCAGGTAAGAAATCTCGGCAATGACCGAGTACTGGGTAGGAATTCTTGGCAATAACCGAATTCCGGGTAGGAATTCTCGGCAACGACCGAGTATTGGGTCGGAATTCGTGGCAACGACCTTGTTTCTGGAAGAATTTTTGGCAACGACTGAGTACCGGGGAGGATTTCAAGGTAATGATTGAATACTGGGTAGGAATTCTTGGCAATGAACAAGTACTGGGAAGGAATTCTCGGCAACTACTGACTACAGCGTAAGAAATCTTGGCAGTGACCGAGTACTAGGGAGGAATTCTCGGCAATGACCGAGTGCTGGGTAGTAATTCTTGGCAATGAACAAGTACAGTATAGGACGTCTCAGCAATGACAGAGTATCGGGTAAGAATTCTCCTCAATGACCAAGTACCGGGTAGGAATTCTCAAGAGTAGCCAAGTACCGGGTAGGAATTCTCAGCAATGACCGAGTACTGGGTAGGAATTCTCAGCAAAGACCAAGTACCGGGTAGGAGTTCCCGGGAACAACCCAGTACCGGGTAGGAATTCTCGTCAATGACCAAGTACTGGGTAGGAATTCTTGGTAATGACGATGTACCGTGTAGGAATTCTCGGCAACGATCGAGTAACGGGTAGAAAATCTTGGCAACAACCGAGTTCAGGGTAGAAATTCTTGGGAACGACTAAGCACCGGGTAGTGATTCTTTAAAATGACCGAGTACGGGGTAGGAATTCTTTGTAATGAACGAGTACCGGATGGGAAGTCTAGGCAATGATGGAGTACCGGGTAGATATTCTCGCCAACGACCGAGTACCGGGTAAGAATTCTCGTCAATGACCAAGTACCGGGTAGGAATTCTCAAGAGTGACCAAGTACCGGGTACTTGCCAATGACCGAGTACCGGGTAGGAATTCTCAGCCATGACCGAGTCCTGAGTACTAGGTAGGAATTCTCGGCAATGGCCGAGTACCGGGAAAGAAATTCGCGTCAACGACCTAGCACCGAGTAAGAAATCTCGGCAAAGACTGAGTACATGGTAGGAATTCTCGGCAACGACCGTGTTTTGGGTAGGAATTTTTAGCAACGACCTTGTTGCTGGTAGGAATTTTCGGCAACGACTGAGTACCGAGAAGGAATTCATGGTAATGATCGAATACAGAGTAGGAATTCTTGTCAATTACCAAGCACTGGATAGGAATTCTCGGAAATGACCTACTACCGCATAAGAAATCTTGGCAATGACCGAGTATAAGTTAAGAATTCTTGGCAGTGACGAGTACCAGGTAGTAATTCTTGGCAATGACCGAGTGCTGGGTAGTATTACTTGGCAATGAACAAGTACCGTATAGGAAGTCTCAGCAACGACGGAGTATCGGGCAAGAATTCTTGTCAATGACCAAGTACCAGGTAGGAATTCTCAAGAGTAGCTAGGTATCGTGTAAGAATTCTAGGCAATGACCGAGTACTGAGTTGGAATTCTCGGCCATGACCTAGTACTGAGTAGGAATTCTTGTCAACGCCCGATTACTGCATAGGAATTTTTGGCAACGAGAGAGTACCGGGTAAGAATTCTCAGCAAATACCGAGTACTGGGTTGGAATTCTCGTCAATGACCGAGTACTGGGTAGGAATTCTTGGCAATGACAGAGTACCGGGTAGGAATTCTCGGCAACTACTGAGAACCGAGAAGGAATTCTCGTCAATGACCGAGTAGTGGGTAGGCATTCTTTGCAATGACGGAGTACCGGGTATAAATTCATGGAAACGAATCAAGTACCGGGTAGGAGTTTTTAGCTATGATCGAGTACGAGGTAGGAATTCTTGGCAACGAATGAGCACCGGGTAGGAATTCTCGGTAATGACCGAGTACCTGATAGGAATTCTCAGCAACGATCGAGTACCGGGCAGGAATTCTCTGGAACAACCGAGTACCGGGTAGGAATTCTCGTCAATGTCCAAGTACATAGGTAGGAATTCTTGGTAATGACGGAGTACCGGGTAGGAATTCTCGGCAACAATCGAGTAACGGGTAGGAATTCTTGGCAACAACCGAGTTTCGGGTAAGAATTCTCGGCAACGACTAAGCACTAGTTAGGAATTCTCGGCAATGACCAAGAAATGGGTAGGAATTCTTGGCAACGATGTAGTACCGGTTTGGAATTCTCGGCTACAACCGAGTACTGGGTAGGTATTCTCGGAAACGATCGGGTACTCGGTAGGAATTATTGACAACGACTAAGCACCGGGTAGTAATTCTCGGCAATGACCGAGTACTGGGTAGGAATTCTTGGATATGAACGAGTAATGGATAGGAAGTCTCGGAAACTATGGAGTACCGGGTAGATATTCTCTCCAACGACCGAGTACCTGGTAAGAATTCTCAGCAATGATCGAGTATCGGAAAGGAATTCTCAGCAAAGACCGAGTACCGGGTAGGAGTTCCCGGGAACAACCCAGTACCGGGTTGGAATTCTTAGCCATTACCGAGTACCGGGTAGGTATTCTCAAAAACAACCGAGTATCGGGTAGGAATTATTGGCAATGACCGAGTACCGAGTAAGAATTCTTGGCATTGACCAAGAATCGGGTACAAATTCGCGTCAATGACCTAGCACCGAGTAAGAATTCTCGGCAATGACCGAGTATCGGGTAGGAATTCTTGGCAACGACCAAATTCCGAGTAGGAATTCTCGGTAATGATCAAGTTTTGGGTAGGATTTCTTGGCAACGACCGAGTTTCAGGTAGTAATTCTCAGCAACGACTGAGTACCGGGTAGGAATTCACGGCAATGATCGAATACTGGGTAGTAATTCTTGGCAATGATCAAGTACTGGGTAGGAACTCTCGGCAATGACCGACTACCGCGTAAGAAATCTTGGCAGTGACCGAGTACCAGTTAAGAATTCTTGGCAGTTACTAGTACTGTAAAGGAAGTCTCAGCAACGACGAAGTATCGGGTTAGAATTATCGTCAATGACCAAGTACCGGGTAGGAATTCTCAAGAATAGCAAAGTATCAGGTAGAAATTCTCGGCAATGACCGAGTACCGGATAGGAATTCTCGGCAATGACCGAGTACCGGATAGGAATTCTCGTCCATGACCGAGTACCGAGTAGGAAATCTCGGCAACGTCCGAGTACTCCGTAGGAATTGTCGGCAACGTACGTGTACATGGTAAGAATTCTCTGGAACGACCGAGTACTTGGTTGGAATTCTCGTCAATGACCGAGTACTGGGTAGGACTTCTAGGAAATGACGGAGGAACGGGTAGGAATTCTCGGCAACGACCGAGTACCGGGTAGGAATTCTCGTCTATGACTGAGTAGTGTGTAGGCATTCTTGGCTATGACGGAGTACTGGGTTGGAATTCATCGAAATGAATTAAGTACCGGGTTGGAATTTAAGGAAATGAATTGAGTACCGGGTAGGAATTCTTAGCTACGACCGAGTACCGGGTAGGAATTCTTGGCAACGACTAAACACCAGTTAGTACGAGATTGGAATTCTCGGCTACAACCGAGTACCGGGTTGGTATTCTCGGAAACGACCGAGTATCAGGTACGAATTCATGGGAACGACTAAGCACCGGGTAGTAATTCTTAGAAAAGACCGAGTACTGGGTAGGAATTCTTTGTAATGAACGAGTACCAGATAGGAAGTCTTGGCACTGACGGAGTATCGGGTAGATATTCTCGCCAACGACCGAGTACCGGGAAAGAATTCTCGTCAATGACTAAGTACCGGGTAGGAATTCTCAAGAGTGACCAAGTACCGGGTACTTGGCAATGACCGAGTACCGGGTAGGAATTCTTGGCAACGACTGAATTCCAAGTAGGAATTCTCGGCAATGACCGAGTTTTGGGTAGGAATTCTTGGCGACGACCGAGTTCTGGGTAGGAATTCTCAACAACGACAGAGTACCAGGTAGGAATTCAAGGCAATTATTGAATCCTGGGTAGGAATTCTTGGCAATGACCAAGTACTAGGTAGGAATTCTCGGCAACGACCGACTACCACGTAAGATTTCTTTGCAGTGACCGAGCACCAGCTAAGATTTCTTGGCAGTGACGAGTACCACGTAGGAATTCTCGGCAATGGCCGTGTGCTGGGTAGTAATTCTTTGCAATGAACGAGTACCGTATAGGATGTCTCAGCAACGACGGAGTATCAAGTAAGAATTCTCGTCAGTTACCAATTACCGGGTAGGAATTGCCAAGAGTAGCCAAGTACCGGGTAGGAATTCTCGGCAATGAACGAGTACCGGGCAGGAATTCTCGGCAATGACCGAGTACCGAGTAGGAATTCTCGGCAACGCCCGAGTGCTGCATAGGAATTATCGGCAATGAGCGTGTACATGGTAAGAATTCTCGGCAACGACCGAGTACTGGGTTGGAATTCTCGTCAATAACAGAGTACTGGGTAGGACTTCTTGGACATGATGGAGTACCGGGTTGGATTTCTCGGCAATGACCAGTACCGAGTAGGAATTCTCGTCAATGACTGAGTAGTGGTTGCGCATTCTTGGCAATGATGGAGTACCGGGTTGGAATTCATGGAATTGAATCGAGTACAGGGTTGAAATTCATTGAAATGAATCGAGTACCGGGTAGGAATTCTTAGCTATGACCGAGTACCGGGTAGGAATTCTTGGCAACGACTAAGCACAAGGTAGGAATTTTCGGCAAAGACCGAGTACCAGGTAGGAATTCTCAACAATGACCGAGTACCAGATAGGAATTCTCGGGAATGACTAAGTACTGGGTAGTAATTTTTGGCAATGATTGAGTACCGGTTTTGAATTCTCAGCAACAACCGAGTACCGGGTAGGTATTCTTGGAAACGACCAACTACCGGGTAGGAATTCTTGGGAACGAGATAGTACCGAGTACTAATTCTCGGCGATGATAGAGTACTAGGTAGGAATTCCTGGGAATGACCGAGTACCGGATAGGAAGTCTCGGCAACGACGGAGTACCGGGTATATATTCTCACCAACGACCGAGTACCGGGTAAGAATTTGAGTCAATGACCAAGTACCGGGTAGGAATTCGCAAGAGTGACCAAGTACCAGGTAAGAAATCTTGGCAATGACCGAGTACTGGGTAGGAATTCTCGGCAATAACCGAATTCTGGGTAGGAATTCTCGGCAACGACCGAGTATTGGGTCAGAATTCTTGGCAACGACCTTGTTTCTGGAAGGAATTTTTGGCAACGACTGAGTACCGGGGAGGATTTCAAGGTATGACGGAGTACTGGGTTGGAATTCATCGAAATGAATTGAGTACCGGGTTGGAATTCAAGGAAATGAATTGAGTACCAGGTAGGAATTCTTAGCTACGACCGAGTACCGGGTAGGAATTCTTGGCAACGACTGAGCACCGGGTAGGAATTCTTGGTAATGACGGAGTACCCTGTACGATTTCTCGGCAACGATGGAGTACCGGGTAGGAATTCGTGGAAATGAATCGAGTATCGGGTAGGAATTCTTAGCTATGATCGAGTACGAGGTAGGAATTCTTGGCAACGACTGAGCACCAGGTAGGAATTCTCGGCATTGACCGAGTACCTGATAGGAATTCTTAGCAACGATCGAGTACCGGGTAGCAATTCTCTGGAACAACCGAGTACCGGGTAGGAATTCTTGTCAATGTCCAAGTACATAGGTAGGAATTCTTGGTAATGACGGAGTACCGGGTAGGAATTCTCGGCAACAATCGAGTAACGGGTAGGAATTGTTGGCAACAACCGAGTTCCGAGTAGGAATTCTCGGCAACGACTAAGCACCAGTTAGGAATTCTCGGCAATGACCAAGAACTGGGTAGGAATTCTTGGCAATGACGTAGTACCGGTTTGGAATTCTTGGCTACAACCGAGTACTGGGTAGGTATTCTCGGAAACGATCGGGTAATCGGTAGGAATTATTGGGAACGACTGAGCACCGGGTAGTAATTCTCGGCAATGACCGAGTACTGGGTAGGAATTCTTGGATATGAAAGAGTACTGGATAGGAAGTCTCGGAAACTATGGAGTACCGGGTATATATTCTCTCCAACGACCGAGTACCTGGTAAGAATTCTCAGCAATGACCGAGTAACGATAAGGAATTCTCAGCAAAGACCGAGTACCGGGTAGGAGTACCCGGGAACAACCCAGTACCGGGTAGGAATTCTTAGCTATTACCGAGTACCGGGTAGGTATTCTCAGAAACGACCGAGTACCGGGTAGGAATTCTTGGCAATGACCGAGTACCGAGTAAGAATTCTTGGTATTAACCAAGAATTGGGTAATTATTCGCGTCAATGACCTAGCACAGAATTCCGGGTAGGAATTCTCGGCAATGACCGAGTTTTGGGTAGGATTTCTTGGCAACGACCGAGTTTCAGGTAGGAATTCTCAGTAACGACTGAGTACCGGGTACTAATTCACGGCAATGATCGAATACTAGGTAGGAATTTTTGGCAATGATCAAGTACTGGATAGGAACTCTCGGCAACGACCGACTACCGCGTAAGAAATCTTGGCAGTGACCGAGTACCAGTTAAGAATTCTTGGCAGTGACGAGTACCGTATAGGAAGTCTCAGCAACGACGGAGTATCGGGTTAGAATTCTTGTCAATGACCAAGTACCGGGTAGGAATTCTCAAGAGTAGCAAAGTATCGGGTTGAAATTCTCGGCAATGACCGAGTACCGGGTAGTAATTCTCGGCAATGACAGAGTACCGGATAGGAATTCTCGGCCATGACCGAGTACCGAGTAGTAATTCTCGGCAACGCCCGAGTACTCTGTAGGAATTGTCGGCAACGAGCGTGTACATGGTAAGAATTCTCCAGAACGACCGAGTACTTGGTTGGAATTCTCGTCAATGACCGAGTACTGGGTAGGACTTCAAGGAAATGAGGGAGTACCGGGTAGGAATTCTCGGCAACGACCGAGTACCGGGTAGGAATTCTTGTCTATGACTGAGTAGTGTGTAGGCATTCTTGGCTATGACGGAGTACTGGGTTGGAATTCATCGAAATGAATTGGGTACCGGGTTGGAATTCAAGGAAATGAATTGAGTACCGGGTAGGAATTCTTAGCTACGACCGAGTACCGGGTAGGAATTCTTAGAAACGACTGAGCACCGGGTAGGAATTCTTGGTAATAACCGAGAACCGGGTAGGAATTCTTAGCTACGACCGAGTACCGGGTAGGAATTCTTGGCAACGACTGAGCACCGGGTAGGAATTCTTGGTAATGACCGAGTACCGGGTAGGGATTCTCAGCAAAGACCGAGTACCGGGTAGGAGTTCCCTAGAACAACCGAGTTCCAGGTAGGAAGTCTCGGCAATGACTAAGCACCAGTTAGTAATTCTTGGTAATTACTAACTACTGGGTAGGAATTCTTGAGTACGAGCTTGGAATTCCCGGCTACAACCGAGTACCGGGTTGGTATTCTCGGAAACGACCGAGTATCGGGTAAGAATTCATGGGAACGACTAAGCACCGGGTAGTAATTCTCAGAAAAAACCAAGTACTGGGTAGGAATTCTTTGTAATGAACGAGTACCGGATAGGAAGTCTCGGCACTGAAGGAGTACCGGGTAGATATTCTCGCCAACGACCGAGTACCGGGAAAGAATTCTCGTCAATGACTAAGTACCGGGTAGGAATTCTAAAGAGTGACCAAGTACCGGGTACTTGGCAATGACCGAGTACCGGGTAGGAATTCTCAGCCATGACCGAGTCCTAAATACTAGGTAGGGATTCTCGGCAATGACCGAGTACCGAGTAAGAAATTCGCGTCAATGACCTAGCACCGAGTAAGAATTCTTGGCAATGACTGAGTACATGGTAAGAATTCTTAGCAATGACCGTGTTCTGGGAAGGAATTCTTGGCAACGACCTTGTTTCTGGTAGGAATTTTTGGCAACGATTGAGTACCGGGTACGAATTCACGGCAATGATAGAATACTGGGTAGGAATTTTTGTCAATTTCCAAGTACTGGGTAGGAATTCTCTGCAACGACCGACTACCGCGTAAGAAATCTTGGCAATGACCGAGTATAATGTAAGAATTCTTGGCCGTGACGAGTACCAGGTAGGAATTCTTGGCAATGACCGAGTGCTGGGTAGTAATACTTGCCAATGAACGAGTACCGTATAGGAAGTCTCAACAACGACGGAGTATCGGGTAAGAATTCTCGTCAATGACCAAGTACCGGGTAGGAATTCTCAAGAGTAGCCAGGTATCGGGTAGGAATTTTAGGCAATGACCGAGTACTGAGTAGGAATTCTCGGCAATGCCCGATTACTTCGTAGGAATTCTCGGCAACAAGAGAGTACCGGGTAAGAATTCTCGGCAAATACCGAGTACTGGGTTGGAATTCTCGTCAATGACTGAGTACTGGGTAGGAATTCTTGGCAATGGCGGAGTACCGGGTAGGAATTCTCGGCAGCGACCGAGAACCGAGAGGGAATTCTCCTTAATGACCGAGTAGTGGGTAGGCATTTTTTGCAATGACGGAGTACCGGGTAGGAGTTCATGGAAATGAATCAAGTACCGGGTCAGAATTCTTAGCTATGACCGAGTACGAGGAAGGAATTCTTGGCAACGACTGAGCACCTGGTAGGAATTCTCGGCAATCACCGAGTACCGGATAAGAATTCTTAGCGAAGACTGAGTGCCGGGTAGGAATTCCCAGGAACAACCGAATATCGGGTAAGAATTCTCGTCAATGTCAAAGTACATGGGTAGGAATTCTTGGTAATGACGGAGTACCGGGTAGGAATTCTTGGCAACAACCGAGTTCCGGGTAGGAATTCTCTGCAATGACTAAGCACCAGTTAGGAATTCTCGGGAATGACCAAGTACTAGGTAGGAATTCTTGGCAATGATGTAGTACCGACCGAGTACCGGGTAGAAATTATTGGGAACGACTATGCAACGGGTAGTAGATCTTGGCAGTGACCGAGTACTGGGTAGGAATTCTTGGTAATGAATGAGTACCGGATAGGAAGTCTTTGCAACGACGAAGTACCGGGTAGATATTCTCGCCAACGACCGAGTACCTGGTAAGAATTCTCATCAGTGACCAAGTACCGGGTAGCAATTCTCAAGAGTGACCAAGTACCAGGTAGGAATTCTTGGCAAAGACCGAGTACCAGGTAGGAATTCTCAGCCATTACCGAGTACCGGGTAGGTATTCTCGGAAAGGACCGAGTATCGGGTAGGAATTCTTGGCAATGACCGAGAACCGAGTAAGAATTCTTGGCATCGACCAAGTATCGGGTAGAAATTCGCGTCAATGACCAAGCACCGAGTAAGAATTCTCGGCAATGACCGAGTACCGTTTAGGAATTCACGACAATGATCGAATACTGGGTAGGAATTCTTGGCAATGATCAAGTACTGGGTAGGAACTCTCGGCAACGACCGACTACCGCGTAAGAAATCTTGGCAGTGACCGAGTACCAGTTTAGAATTCTTGGCAGTGACGAGTACCGTATAGGAAGTCTCAGCAACGACGGAGAATCGGGTTAGAATTCTCGTCAATGACCATGTACCGGGTAGGAATTCTCAAGAGTAGCAAAGTCTCGGGTAGAAATTCTCGGCAATGACCGAGTACGGGGTAGTAACTCTCGGCAATGACCGAGTACCGGGTAGGAATTCTTGGCCATGACCGAGTACCGAGTAGGAATTCTCGGTAATGATCGAGTTTTGGGTAGGATTTCTTGGCAACGACCGAGTTTCAGGTAGTAATTCTCAGCAACGACTGAGTACCGGGTAGGAATTCACGGCAATGTTCGAATACTGGGTAGGAATTCTTGGCAATGATCAAGTACTGGGTAGGAACTCTCGGCAATGACCGACTACCGCGTAAGAAATCTTGGCAGTGACCGAGTACTAGTTAAGAATTCTTAGCAGTTACTAGTACCGTATAGGAAGTCTCAGCAACGACGGAGTATCGGGTTAGAATTATCGTTAATGACCAAGTACCGGGTAGGAATTCTCAAGAGTAGCAAAGTATCAGGTAGAAATTCTCGGCAATGACCGAGTACCGGATAGGAATTCTCAGCAATGACCGAGTACCGGATAGGAATTCTCGTCCATGACCGAGTACCGAGTAAGAATTCTCGGCAACGCCCGAGTATTCCGTAGGAATTGTCGGCAACGAACGTGTACATGGTAAGAATTCTCTGGAACGACCGAGTACTTGGTTGGAATTCTTGTCAATGACCGAGTACTGGGTAGGACTTCTAGGAAATGACGGATTAACGGGTAGGAATTCTTGGCAACGACCGAGTACCGGGTAGGAATTCTCGTCTATGACTGAGTAGTGTGTAGGCATTCTTGGATATGACGGAGTACTGGGTCGGAATTCATCGAAATGAATTAAGTACCGGGTTGGAATTCAAGGAAATGAATTGAGTACCGGGTAGGAATTCTTAGCTACGACCGAGTACCGGGTAGGAATTCTTGGCAATGACCGAGCACCGGGTAGGAGTTCCCGGCAACAACCAAGTTCCGGGTAGGAATTCTCGGCAACGACTAAACACCAGTTAGTAATTCTCGGTAATTACTAAGTACTGGGTAGGAATTCTTGAGTACGAGCTTGGAATTCTCGGCTACAACCGAATACTGGGTTGGTATTCTCGGAAACGACCGAGTATCAGGTAGGAATTCATGGGAACGACTAAGCACCGGGTAGTAATTCTCAGAAAAGACCGAGTACTGGGTAGGAATTCTTTGTAATGAACGAGTACCGTATAGGAAGTCTTGGCACTGACGGAGTATCGGGTAGATATTCTCGCCAACGACCGAGTACCGGGAAAGAATTCTCAAGAGTGACCAAGTACCGGGTACTTGGCAATGACCGAGTACCGGGTAGGAATTCTTGGCAACGACTGAATTCCAGGTAGGAATTCTCGGCAATGACCGAGTTTTGGGTAGGAATTCTTGGCGACGACCGAGTTCTGGGTAGGAATTCTCAACAACGACAGAGTACCAGGTAGGAATTCACGGCAATTATTGAATCCTAGGTAGGAATTCTTGGCAATGACCAAGTACTAGGTAGGAATTCTTGGCAACGACCGACTACCACGTAAGATTTCTTTGCAGTGACCGAGCACCAGCTAAGATTTCTTGCCAGTGACGAGTACCACGTAGTAATTCTCGGCAATGGCCGTGTGCTGGGTAGTAATTCTTTGCAATGAACGAGTACCGTATAGGATGTCTCAGCAACGACAGAGTATCAAGTAAGAATTCTCGTCAATTACCAATTACCGGGTAGGAATTGTCAAGAGTAGCCAAGTACAGGGTAGGAATTCTCAGCAATGACCGAGTACCGGGCAGGAATTCTCGGCAATGACCGAGTACCGAGTAGGAATTCTCGGCAACGCCCGAGTGCTTCATAGGAATTATCGGCAATGAGCGTGTACATGGTAAGAATCTCGGCAACGACCGAGTACTGGGTTGGAATTCTCGTCAATAACAGAGTAGTGG
Source organism: Barbarea vulgaris (assembly GCA_963667165.1). NCBI lineage: Eukaryota > Viridiplantae > Streptophyta > Magnoliopsida > Brassicales > Brassicaceae > Barbarea > Barbarea vulgaris. The sequence continues at coordinate 11,095,673 of OY763888.1, read as the reverse complement.
GTATGACTTCTTGGAAATGATGGAGTACCGGGTTGGAATTCTCGGTAATGACCGGTACCGAGTAGGAATTCTCGTCAATGACTGAATAGTGGTTACGGATAGGAAGTCTCGGCAACGACGGAGTACCGGGTATATATTCTTACCAACGACCGAGTACCGGGTAAGAATTCGAGTCAATGACCAAGTACCGGGTAGGAATTCTCAAGAGTGACCAAGTACCAGGTAAGAAATCTCGGCAATGACCGAGTACTGGGTAGGAATTCTCGGCAATAACCGAATTCCGGGTAGGAATTATCGGCAACGACCGAGTATTGGGTCGAAATTCTTGGCAACGACCTTGTTTCTGGAAGAATTTTTGGCAACGACTGAGTACCGGGGAGGATTTCAAGGTAATGATTGAATACTGGGTAGGAATTCTTTGCAATGAACAAGTACTGGGTAGGAATTCTCGGCAACTACTGACTACAGCGTAAGAAATCTTGGCAGTGACCGAGTACTAGGGAGGAATTCTCGGCAATGACCGAGTGCTGGGTAGTAATTCTTGGCAATGAACAAGTACAGTATAGGACGTCTCAGCAATGACAGAGTATCGGGTAAGAATTCTCGTCAATGACCAAGTACCGGGTAGGAATTCTCAAGAGTAGCCAAGTACCGGGTAGGAATTCTCAGCAATGACCGAGTACTGGGTAGGAATTCTCAGCAAAGACCGAGTACCGGGTAGGAATTCCCGGGAACAACCCTGTACCGGGTAGGAATTCTCGTCAATGACCAAGTACTAGGTAGGAATTCTTGGTAATGACGGTGTACCGTGTAGGAATTCTCGGCAACGATCGAGTAACGGGTAGAAAATCTTGGCAACAACCGAGTTCAGGGTAGAAATTCTCGGGAACGACTAAGCACCGGGTAGTGATTCTTGAAAATGACCGAGTACTGGGTAGGAATTCTTTGTAATGAACGAGTACCGGATGGGAAGTCTAGGCAATGATGGAGTACCGGGTAGATATTCTCGCCAACGACCGAGTACCGGGTAAGAATTCTCGTCAATGACCAAGTATCGGGTAGGAATTCTCAAGAGTGACCAAGTACCGGGTACTTGCCAATGACCGAGTACCGGGTAGGAATTCTCAGCCATGACCGAGTCCTGAGTACTAGGTAGGAATTCTCGGCAATGGCCTAGCACCGAGTGAGAATTCTCGGCAAAGACTGAGTACATGGTAGGAATTGTCGGCAACGACCGTGTTTTGGGTAGGAATTCTTAGCAACGACTTTGTTGCTGGTAGGATTTTTCGGCAACGACTGTGTACCGAGAAGGAATTCATGGTAATGATCGAATACAGAGTAGGAATTCTTGTCAATTACCAAGCACTGGATAGGAATTCTCGGAAATGACCTACTACCGCGTAAGAAATCTTGGCAATGACCGAGTATAAGTTAAGAATTCTTGGCAGTGACGAGTACCAGGTAGGAATTCTTGGCAATGACCGACTGCTGGGTAGTATTACTTGGCAATGAACGAGTACCGTATCGGAAGTCTCAGCAACGACGGAGTATCGGGCAAGAATTCTTGTCAATGACCAAGTACCAGGTAGGAATTCTCAAGAGTAGCCAGGTATCGTGTAGGAATTCTAGGCAATGACCGAGTACTGAGTTGGAATTCTCGGCCATGACCCAGTACTGAGTAGGAATTCTCGGCAACGCCCAATTACTGCATAGGAATTTTTGGCAACGAGAGAGTACCGGGTAAGAATTCTCAGCAAATACCGAGTACTGGGTAGGAATTCTTGGCAATGACAGAGTACCGGGTAGGAATTCTGGGCAACTACCGAGAACCGAGAAGGAATTCTCGTCAATGACAGAGTAGTGGGTAGGCATTCTTTGCAATGACGGAGTACCGGGTATAAATTCATGGAAATGAATCAAGTACCGGGTAGGAATTTTTAGCTATGATCGAGTACGAGGTAGGAATTCTTGGCAACGAATGAGCACCGGGTAGGAATTCTCGGTAATGACCGAGGACATGATAGGAATTCTCAGCAACGATCGAGTACCGGGCAGGAATTCTCTGGAACGATCGAGTACGGGGTAGGAATTCTCGTCAATGTCCATAGGTAGGAATTCTTGGTAATGACGGAGTACCAGGTAGGAATTCTCGGCAATAATCGAGTAACGGGTAGGAATTCTTGGCAACAACCGAGTTCCGGGTAAGAATTCTCGCCAACGACAAAGCACCAGTTAGGAATTCTCGGCAATGACCAAGAACTGGGTAGGAATTCTTGGCAACGATGTAGTACCGGTTTGGAATTCTCGGCTACAACCGAGTACTGGGAATGTATTCTCGGAAACGATCGGGTACTCGGTAGGAATTATTGACAACGACTAAGCACCGGGTAGTAATTCTTGGCAATGACCGAGTACTGGGTAAGAATTCTTGGATATGAACGAGTAATGGATAGGAAGTCTCGGAAACTATGGAGTACCGGGTAGATATTCTCTCCAACGACCGAGTACCTGGTAAGAATTCTCAGCAATGATCGAGTATCGGAAAGGAATTCTCAGCAAAGACCGAGTACCGGATAGGAGTTCCCGGGAACAACCCAGTACCGGGTAGGAATTCTTAGCCATTACCGAGTACCGGGTAGGTATTCTCAGAAACGACCGAGTATCGGGTAGGAATTATTGCCAATGACCGAGTACCGAGTAAGAATTCTTGGCATTGACCAAGAATCGGGTACAAATTCGCGTCAATGACCTAGCACCGAGTAAGAATTCTCGGCAATGACCGAGTACCGGGTAGGAATTCTTGGCAACGACCAAATTCCGAGTAGGAATTCTCGGTAATGATCGAGTTTTGAGTAGGATTTCTTGGCAACGACCGAGTTTCAGGTAGTAATTCTCAGCAACGACTGAGTACCGGGTAGGAATTCACGGCAATGATCGAATACTGGGTAGGAATTCTTGGCAATGATCAAGTACTGGGTAGGAACTCTCGGCAATGACCGACTACCGCGTAAGAAATCTTTGCAGTGACCGAGTACCAGTTAAGAATTCTTGGCAGTTACTAGTACCGTATAGGAAGTCTCAACAACGATGGAGTATCGGGTTAGAATTATCGTCAATGACCAAGTACCGGGTAGGAATTCTCAAGAGTAGCAAAGTATCAGGTAGAAATTCTCGGCAATGACCGAGTACCGGATAGGAATTCTCGGCAATGACCGAGTACTGGATAGGAATTCTCGTCCATGACCGAGTACCGAGTAGGAATTCTCGGCAACGCCCGAGTACTCCGTAGGAATTGTCGGCAACGAACGTGTACATGGTAAGAATTCTCTGGAACGACCGAGTACTTGGTTGGAATTCTCGTCAATGACCGAGTACTGGGTAGGAATTCTTGGTAATAACCGAGTACCGGGTAGGAATTCTTAGCAACGACTGAGCACCGGGTAGGAATTCTTAGCTACGACCGAGTACCGGGTAGGAATTCTTAGCAACGACTGAGCACCGGGTAGGAATTCTTGGTAATAACCGAGTACCGGGTAGGAATTCTTAGCTACGACCGAGTACCGGGTAGGAATTCTTGGCAACGACCGAGCACCGGGTAGGAGTTCCCAGGAACAACCAAGTTCCGGGTAGGAATTCTCGGCAACGACTAAACACCAGTTAGTAATTCTCGGTAATTACTAAGTACTGGGTAGGAATTCTTGAGTACGAGCTTGGAATTCTCGGCTACAACGAGTACCGGGTTGGTATTCTCGGAAACGACCGAGTATCAGGTAGGAATTCATGGGAACGACTAAGCACCGGGTAGTAATTCTTAGAAAAGACCGAGTACTGGGTAGGAATTCTTTGTAATGAACGAGTACCGGATAGGAAGTCTTGGCACTGACGGAGTATCGGGTAGATATTCTCGCCAACGACCGAGTACCGGGAAAGAATTCTCGTCAATGACTAAGTACCGGGTAGGAATTCTCAAGAGTGACCAAGTACCGGGTACTTGGCAATGACCGAGTACCGGGTAGGAATTCTTGGCAACGACTAAGCACAAGGTAGGAATTTTTGGGTACCGGGTAGGAATTCTTAGCTATGACCGAGTACCGGGTAGGAATTCTTGGCAACGACTAAGCACAAGGTAGGAATTTTCGGCAAAGACCGAGTACCAGGTAGGAATTCTCAACAATGACCGAGTACCGGGTAGGAATTCTTGGGAACGAGATAGTACCGAGTACTAATTCTCAGCAATGACAGAGTACTAGGTAGGAATTCCTGGTAATGACCGAGTACCGGATAGGAAGTCTCGACAACGACGGAGTACCAGGTAATTATTCGCGTCAATGACCTAGCACAAAATTCCGGGTAGGAATTCTCGGCAATGACCGAGTTTTGGGTAGGATTTCTTGGCAACGACCGAGTTTCAGGTAGGAATTCTCATTAACGACTGAGTACCGGGTACTAATTCACGGCAATGATCGAATACTAGGTAGGAATTTTTGGCAATGATCAAGTACTGGGTAGGAACTCTTGGCAACGACCGACTACCGCGTAAGAAATCTTGGCAGTGACCGAGTACCAGTTAAGAATTCTTGGCAGTGACGAGTACCGTATAGGAAGTCTCAGCAACGACGGAGTATCGGGTTAGAATTCTTGTCAATGACCAAGTACCGGGTAGGAATTCTCAAGAGTAGCAAAGTATCGGGTTGAAATTCTCGGCAATGACCGAGTACCAGGTAGTAATTCTCGGCAATGACAGAGTACCAGATAGGAATTCTCGGCCATGACCGAGTACCGAGTAGTAATTCTCGGCAACGCCCGAGTACTTTGTAGGAATTGTCGGCAACGAGCGTGTACATGGTAAGAATTCTCCGGAACGACCGAGTACTTGGTTGGAATTCTCGTCAATGACCGAGTACTGGGTAGGACTTCTAGGAAATGAGGGAGTACCGGGTAGGAATTCTCGGCAACGACCGAGTACCGGGTAGGAATTCTTGTCTATGACTGAGTAGTGTGTAGGCATTCTTGGCTATGACGGAGTACTGGGTTGGAATTCATCGAAATGAATTGAGTACCGGGTTGGAATTCAAGGAAATGAATTGAGTACCGGGTAGGAATTCTTAGCTACGACCGAGTACCGGGTAGGAATTCTTAGCAACGACAGAGCACCGGGTAGGAATTCTTGGTAATAACCGAGTACCGGGTAGGAATTCTTAGCTACGACCGAGTACCGGGTAGGAATTCTTGGCAACGACTGAGCACCGCGTAGGAATTCTTGGTAATGACCGAGTACCGGGTAGGAATTCTCAGCAAAGACCGAGTACCGGGTAGGAGTTCCCAGGAACAACCGAGTTCCGGGTAGGAATTCTCGGCAATGACTAAGCACCAGTTAGTAATTCTCGGTAATTACTAAGTACTGGGTAGGAATTCTTGAGTACGAGCTTGGAATTCTCGGCTACAACCGAGTACCGGGTTGGTACTCTCGGAAACGACCGTGTATCGGGTAGGAATTCATGGGAACGACTAAGCACCGGGTAGTAATTCTCAGAAAAGACTGAGTACTGGGTAGGAATTCTTTGTAATGAACGAGTATCGGATAGGAAGTCTCGGCACTAACGGAGTACCGGGTAGATATTCTCTCCAACGACCGAGTACTGGAAAAGAATTCTCGTCAATGACTAAGTACCGGGTAGGAATTCTCAAGAGTGACCAAGTACCGGGTACTTGGCAATGACCGAGTACCGGGTAGGAATTCTCAGCCATGACCGAGTCCTGAGTACTGGGTAGGAATTCTCGGCAATGACGGAGTACCGAGTAAGAAATTCGCGTCAATGACCTAGCACCGAGTAAGAATTCTCGGCAATGACTTCCCGTTTTAAAATAATATACAGAGTATAATCTGTATAAAAAATCATTATCAAGATAATCAAGACAAGAAGTCAGTCTCAAGCGGGACCCACTTGATAACGTAAGCAATGACGTAAGCAATGACGCACGCAATGACGTCAAGAAGTGTCGGCACCGTTCGATGATCGACACGTATCATGGCGCACCAGAGAAGTGTCGGCACCATTTGATGAGCGACACGTAGCCACGCAATAGTCCTCTACAACTCCTATAAATACGAAGCCTCAGCAAGCAAGGAAGCACACTCGAGCATTCTATCGGATTAGCTCTGCCTTCTCTCTACTTTCTCTCTCTAAGTTTGTAAAAGCTCTTAAGTTTCAAATTCTTAAGTTTAAAACTTTTGTATCAAATCTTCGAGCATACGCTCTAAAACTTTAATAAATAAACACTATTCACTGTTACTGTTTACGTAACAAGCCCCCATCAATAAAATAAGAAATACTGGTATCAGGCTTAAGCGATCCACAAGAAAGATTCCTGACAACCTCTCAATCAATCCATCTTATCCAGACCCGAACCTCTCCTATTTAGACGCAACCACTTCTGATGTTCCAGGCCGCAAGCCCTCAAGATAGGCAGTAAGTCCGTTGGCAAGTCACAGCCGCGCCCAAATAGAAAAGGTAAAGATTCTGTTTAATATGTGTTTTATTTAAGAGTTTATCATGGCATCTTCTTTGAGAAAGCTATTTAAGTCTAATCAAGCATCTTCATCTAAATCAACAATAAACTCTAGAGAAATTATATCAAAGATATCAACGTTTAGTAATGAGATTAAAAGAAACTCATTACCACATATTAATCCAGAATTAATATATCAAATAGGAACATTTGATTTTAAAACCGCTTATTCAATAAAAGAGCATGAGCAAACTTTATCTCTTCAACATGAGTTTGAAGAAGTAAAGCTATTGTCATCACTAGCCCTAGACAAGTATAAACAAAAAGGGTTTAATTACTTACACTTTGGACTTATCCAAATAGCAATTAAACCACTATCAAGAACTGGTATAGATCAACCTATACTAATGCTATTAAGGGATAAAACCCTTTTAAAATTCGAAGACTCACTCCTCGGAGTAGTCCAATCAAATCTATGCAACGGAGCGGTTTACTTTAACTGCGCTCCCAACTATCAAGTTAGTCTACACGACCCAACTATACTCAATACGTTAGTACTAAATATTCATCTTCCGGAATTAAAGTTCCAGAACGATAGACATGGATATTTATTACTATATCGAATATATTTCAAACAATCAAACTCTGAGTTTAATCCTAGATGTTTATTACAAGACGATAAAGGTGAAACCACTATATTAGCTGTACACAGCAAAGATACACCAACAGCTACTTACGCACCTAAACAATTAAATTGGAATCAAATTACTATTCCAGATCAATGGAAAATAGAAATTACTCAACCACCTAGGAATATTGAACAAAGAAATATATCAAGTATACATGAACAACCAGATGGGAAAATCTTATTAAGATTTGGTTCATTCAGAGAACCACTCCCTCCAAGAATAAGTTCATATTATTCAAGAACATCTTTCTCTGAAGGACGTATGCCTTCAAGAGCCTCTTTCTCTGAATATCGAACTGGTCAATCCAGCATCGATTCAGATACAGAAAGTATAAACCAAAACATTAATCAAAATGATCCAATAAAATTCAAAGCACCAATAGCTGAACCAGAAACAAATCTATATCCAACATCACCTACGCAATCTGATTTTCATACTATCAATGTAATTCTAAAAGAATTCGTAATCGATAAAGAATACATAAAAAAGGATTTCTATTCAGAAAATAACCAAGAAAAAAGAAATTGGTACTTCAAGACATTTTCTAAACAACAAACGAATGAATTTAGGGAAAAATGGTATAATTGTATGACAATAAAAGAATTGGACATTCCATTCTTTATATGGTTTGAAACTTATGCAATAGCCAATAATATCAATTATCCATTTAAACAAATTAATGCAAGCTCCTCTTTAAGTCAAATATGGGAACAAATAGATGGTAAAAAGATTAAATCTATACACCCTCCTTTAACTGACTTAAAAATCCAAACAACAAATAGACAAATCATTGCAACTCCGTTTAAAACAGGAGCCAATGAAAACGATAAAGAACCTGTATCCAAACAAGAAATAAAAAGTATTTATCAACAAAATAATTATCAAAGTCAGATACTATATACAATAGCTAAACAAATAGATCACATAGACATAAAAATGGAAACAATTAATGAAGAAAAAACCCAGATTATTCAACATCCATTTTCTTCAATATCAACACCAATGTTTAAACCAATAAATAGGGAAATTAAATTTCCACAAAATGAATTATTAAAAACAATTGCTTCAAAACTAGATAGCATAGATAAAGGAAAAAGAATAAACAATATAGATGAAATTGAGAATACTCAATTCTCAGAGTCCGAAGATCAAGAAATTAATAGAATAAAAAGAAACATAAGATCTAGAAAACCTTATTATTCAAGACATACACCACCTGATGTTCTATTCGAAGAACATCATAGATTTACGCAAAATGTATACACTGGTGATGATCTACATGAATGGAATATAGATGGTAGATCAGAATATGAAATAATAAATTTATTTCAAGAAATGGGTATGGCTGCTCTAGCATTTAAAGCTAGAGGAAATCCCGATAAACAAGCATGTATAATGATAATAGCTGGTTTTACTGGCGCACTAAGATATTGGTGGGATAACGCCATAGAACCTCATATTCAAGAACAAATAATCAATCATGTAGAAATAATTAAAACAGAAGATGAAGAAGGTTTCCAAGAAACCCGTGAAAAACAAAATGCTGTAGAAGTATTAATCCATACTTTAACCATGCATTTTATTGGTAACCCAGCAGAAGAATTAGAAAGCAAGAAACTAATCTTAACCAATTTAAGGTGTCCAACCTTAGGAGACTTTAAATGGTATAAAGATGTATTTACAACAAATATATTCCAAAGAACCGACTGTAATCAATCTTTTTGGAAAGAGCGGTTTGTCTCAGGCTTACCGTCTTTTTTCGCAGAAAGAGTAATCAATAAATTAAAAGAATATTCTGGAGGACAAGCAATCCCCTGGGATACAATAACTTATGGTCAATTATTTGCCTTTGTTAAAAAACAAGGCTTAGAAATATGTCAAGAACAACGCGATAAAAAGCGTAATGATAAATTCAAATTTAAGATATCCATGGGTTCATTCTGTGAACAATATGGATACCAACCACTTAATCCACCTTCTAGGATTAATCGTCAAAAATTTAGACAAAAAAGTAATCGGCATTATCACAAAAATAATGATTACCAAAAAACCTGAAAATCAATATTATTCAAAAAACAAATCTTCAAAAAATAAAAAATATTCACAAAATAAAAATTATTCAAAAAATAAATTTAATAAACAAAATGTAGTTTGCTGGAACTGCAAACGACCCGGACATAAGTCCACAGATTGTAAAATGAAAAGAAAGATTTCATTAATCTTTCAAGATCAACCTGATATTCAAGAAAAACTATCAAAACTATTACTTACTTCAGAATCAGAAACTTCTGAAGAAAGCGATAGTAATAATTCAATAAATGAAGTAGAAAATCTAAATGATTCTTCTACGGAAACTCAACAATTTTCAGATGATCTATGCATCTGCAAAAATATCAACGTAATCACAAAAGATAGTAATAAACAATTTCTCTTGGACATCATAGACAAAATTGATGATCCAGAAATTAAAAAGCAATACTTATTAAAACTAAAAGATTTAATATCTCGAGAAAATAAATTTACTACTCAAGAATCTTTCAGCTTAAACAAAATATACGAAAAATACCCCACGCAAAGTTTATTTAAACAAGTCACCACAGGTGAATTACAAAATGAAATTAAGCAATTAAAAACACAAGTCAAAGAATTACAAATCATAGCTAATCAACAAGAATTAAAACAATTACAATTAGATGCAAAACTAACATTAATAGAAGATAAAAATCAACCATCAACTAGTAATTCAAAAGGAAAAGAAATTGAATCAGATATTCAAAATGAAGAAGACTATATTCAAATAATCGAAAAAATTAACTATCAAAAATGGTATACAAAAATTAAGCTACACATAGGACATGATTTCCAAATAGAAATCATAGCCCTTATGGATTCAGGAGCAGATCATAACTGCATCCGTGAAGGCTTAATACCAACCAAATATTATGAAAAAACTACCGAACGCCTAAGTGGCGCAAACGGCAGTAGCTTAAATGTAAAATACAAACTACCATGTGGTAAAATATGCAATAATGGTTATTGTTTTAAAAATCAATTTATTTTAGTAAAGAATTTATCTCAAGAAGTAATTCTAGGAACACCATTCTTTACTCAAATATACCCATTTAACGTAAACCAATACGGAATTAGCACCAAAGTAATGGAAACTAAATTAGTATTCAAATTCCTATCACCAATAAAAATGAAAGAAGTATTATTATTACAAGAAAATACAATACAAAAAACAATAAACCTTATAAAAGGAAAACAAAATCATATTCAATCTTTACAAGAAGAAATAACCTATAAAAAAATAGAAGAACAACTTAAATCACCTTACATCATAGACAAAATAAAATCAATAGAAAACGACTTGTTAAACCAAGTATGTTCAGATATTCCAAACGCATTTTGGGAAAGAAAACAGCATACTGTTGATCTTCCCTATATCAAAGATTTTAATGAAAAAATTATTCCAACAAAAGCTAGACCTATTCAAATGAATAGCGTACAGCTAGAACATTGTAAACAAGAAATCAATGATCTATTAAAAAAGAAACTTATAAGACCGTCCAAATCCCCTTGGAGTTGTTCGGCCTTCTATGTTAATAATCAAGCAGAAAAAGAACGCGGAGTACCACGTTTAGTAATCAACTATAAACCACTAAATGATGTATTACAATGGATAAGATATCCAATACCCAATAAAAGAGACCTATTAAAAAGATTATACGATGCAAAAATTTATTCAAAATTCGATATGAAAAGCGGTTTTTGGCAAATACAAATAGCCGAAAAAGATAAATACAAAACCGCATTCACTGTACCATTTGGACATTACGAATGGAACGTAATGCCCTTTGGTCTTAAAAATGCACCCTCCGAATTTCAACACATTATGAACGACATATTCAATAACTATTCAAAATTCACCATAGTTTACATAGACGATGTATTGGTCTATTCAAATTCTATTGACCAACACATAAACCATTTAAACACGTTTCTAAATGTAGTCAAAAAACACGGATTAGTTTTATCCGCTAAAAAGATGTCTCTATTCCAAACAAAAATAAGATTTTTAGGGCACAATATTTATCAAGGAACAATAACACCTATTTCAAGATCTATTGAATTTGCGGATAAATTCCCCAATGAACTAAGGGAAAAAACGCAACTTCAAAGATTTCTAGGATGTCTGAATTATGTTTCAGATTTCCTTCCAAATCTAAGACAAACTATTCAACCATTATTTCAAAGACTACAGAAAAATCCTAAACCATGGACCAGTATTCATACTGACCTGGTTAAACAAGTCAAGGCAAAAGTTAAAACTTTACCTTGCCTAACCCTACCAAACCCAAACGCCTATATGATAGTAGAAACCGACGCATCCGATCTCGGATACGGTGGTATTCTTAAACAACAACTACCTAATTCTAAACAAGAATCTCTAGTAAGATTCCATTCTGGAATCTGGCTAGGACCACAAACAAAATATTCAACGGTTAAAAAAGAAGTTCTTTCAATAGTCAATTGTATTTCAAAATTTCAAGATGACCTAATTAACAAACGTTTCCTACTAAGAGTCGATTGTAAATCGGCAAAAGAAATATTACAAAAAGATGTCAAAAACCTAGTATCAAAACAAATCTTTGCCAGATGGCAAGCTATATTATCTGCATTTGATTTCGATATTCAATATATAAAAGGAGAAAATAATTCGTTACCAGATTTTCTAACAAGAGAATATTTACAGGGAAAAACTCAAGATATTCCAGCAAATATTCAAGATGTCGGACCGTAAATGCAAGAAGCCGATGACTGCATCGGATTACATCAAGAATCAACCACATATGCAAGGAAAGCCTCTGTCTATTCAAAACAACTTTTCGGCTCTTGCCGAATATCCACCCCTTTCTTACGCAAAAGCGGCTAATCCTGAAAAAGGCCAGCCATCTACTCAAACACCGGCCCAAAAGGCCCAATACTTTCTTAAAGAAAGTAAACAACACCTTATGACAACCAACATAACCAAACCAATAACCCTTAGACAATTACAACAATTCACCTCCTCCGTCTTTTATGAAGACTCTCTTTATCCAACAGATAACGTAGTCAAAAACCGTACCTTTTACGAGTACATTCTAGTAGACTCTAAGTCTGCAGAAATAACTCATTACCCAGACAAAAATGACCCAAACCTTATATCCTACTCAACTTGTAAAATACTAAAAGTAGCCTTTATTCAAGACCTTGGATTCATAAACCACCATACTCTAAAACCCTTTTACAATAAAGGCTTCCATATTGACGGCTATACCTATACAGACTACAAAAACGCCTTTTTCAACACCTTCTACCTTCGGTCGTATGACCATTCCTGGTTTATAACCTTTGACCATCAAAGTCCTAAACAAATACCAGGTTGGTTCTACGAATGGTGGCACTGGTTTGGCCCCGTCAACGATATTTACCCAACAGAAATAATCAAAGCATCCAGACCATACTACCTAAAACACATCCCTACTCAACCAATAATTCCATTAAACCAAATCCAATTCCATATCGACATGGGGATCCCATGGATATGTTGTTGGCATTTTACCCTAAACAACCTTCTACCCAATATGCCATATTCCTTGGTTCGAGAGTTTCGAGTCAAATGGTGGGATAAGTACAACCTTGACCGTTGTTCATTATCCAATATTCAAAAATTCTTCGAAACCAATAACAAACTCACCCACTTAGTCAAATCAGTATCCAAATCAATACCTCTGCTCACACCAAGCCAACTTACTCAACCAAAACCCCAATCTACCCAACCAAGACCACAACCTACCCAACCTAAGCAACAATCCCCAAAAGCATCCAAACCTGCGAGCCCCGCGGCTTCAACTAGCTCCAAAAAATCAAGTCAATCCAAAGCTAGTAAACTCAAGAAGATCCTCGCCAGCGCTATCGAACACCTCGACAGCTCCGACGAAGAAGATACTGCCAATAATGATTCAAATCCTAATCAATACACGTCACCTTTACACGATGACGACTTAATTGGCGGTCAAGATCCCTATGAAGATCTAGACGACTTCGACATCATGATGGATTGTCAATAATCAATAATCAAAAGTCAAAAAAAAAAAAAAAAAAAAAAAAAAAAAAAAAAAAAAAAAAACCCAAGAGGGTTGTATATACCTTTTTATTTTCGCTTTATTTATCCTAACTTTCATCGGCGATACTGATACAGCAAGTGTTCCAGGCAGCAAGTCCTTTGTGAGGCAGTAAGACCGTTGGCAAGCTTCTGTTGTATCAAAGAAGATCGTTGTGATAAAGAAAGCACAATTTTTAGTTTCTTTTCCATGTACATTCTAGTAGACTCAGTATATTATTTATGTATAATTATACTATACTTTACTTCCCGTTTTAAAATAATATACAGAGTATAATCTGTATAAAAAATCAATATCAAGATAATCAAGACAAGAAGTCAGTCTCAAGCGGGACCCACTTGATAACGTAAGCAATGACGCACGCAATGACGTCAAGAAGTGTCGGCACCGTTCGATGATCGACACGTATCAAGGCGCACCAGAGAAGTGTCGGCACCATTTGATGAGCGACACGTAGCCACGCAATAGTCCTCTACAACTCCTATAAATACGAAGCCTCAGCAAGCAAGGAAGCACACTCGAGCATTCTATCGGATTAGCTCTGCCTTCTCTCTACTTTCTCTCTCTAAGTTTGTAAAAGCTCTTAAGTTTCAAATTCTTAAGTTTAAAACTTTTGTATCAAATCTTCGAGCATACGCTCTAAAACTTTAATAAATAAACACTATTCACTGTTACTGTTTACGTAACAAGCCCCCATCAATAAAATAAGAAATACTGGTAATCTTGGCAATGACCGAGTACAAAGTAAGAATTCTTGGCAGTGACGAGTACCAGGTAGGAATTCTTGGCAATGACCGAGTGCTGGGTAGTAATACTTTGCAATGAACGAGTACCGTATAGGAAGTCTCAGCAACGACGGAGTATCGGGTAAGAATTCTCGTCAATGATCAAGTACCGGGTAGGAATTCTCAAGAGTAGCCAGGCATCGGGTAGGAATTCTAGGCAATGACCGAGTACCGGGTAGAAATTCTTGGCCATAACCGAGTACTGAGTAAGAATTCTCGGCCATGACTGAGTACTGAGTAGGAATTCTCGGCAATGCCCGATTACTGCGTAGGAATTCTCGGCAACAAGAGAGTACCGGGTAAGAATTCTCGGCAAATACCGAGTACTAGGTTGGAATTCTCGTCAATGACTGAGTACTGGGTAGGAATTCTTGGCAATGATGGAGTACCGGGTAGGAATTCTCGGCAGCGACCGAGAACCGAGAGGGAATTCTCCTCAATGACCGAGTAGTGGGTAGGCATTCTTTGCAATGACGGAGTACCGGGTAGGAGTTCATGGAAATGAATCAAGTACCGGGTCGAAATTCTTAGCTATGACCGAGTACGAGGAAGGAATTCTTGGCAACGACTGAGCACCTGGTAGGAATTCTCGGCAATGACCGAGTACCGGATAAGAATTCTTAGCGAAGCCTGAGTGCCAGGTAGGAATTCCCGGGAACAACCGAATACCGGGTAAGAATTCTCGTCAATGTCAAAGTACATGGGTAGGAATTCTTGGTAATGACGGAGTACCGGGTAGGAATTCTTGGCAACAACCGAGTTCCGGGTAGGAATTCTCTGCAATGACTAAGCACCAGTTAGGAATTCTCGGGAATGACCAAGTACTAGGTAGGAATTCTTGGCAATGATGTAGTCCCGACCGAGTACCGGGTAGAAATTATTGGGAACGACTATGCACCGGGTAGTAGTTCTTGGCAGTGACCGAGTACTGGGTAGAAATTCTTGGTAATGAATGAGTACCGTATAGGAAGTCTTTGCAACGACGAAGTACCGGGTAGATATTCTCGCCAACGACCGAGTACCTGGTAAGAATTCTCATCAGTGACCAAGTACCAGGTAGCAATTCTTAAGAGTGACCAAGTACCAGGTAGGAATTCTTGGCAAAGACCGAGTACCAGGTAGGAATTCTCAGCCATTACCGAGTACCGGGTAGGTATTCTTGGAAAGGACCGAGTATCGGGTAGGAATTCTTAGCAATGACCGAGAACCGAGTAAGAATTCTTGGCATCGACCAAGTATCGGGTAGAAATTCGCGTCATGGACCAAGCACCGAGTAAGAATTCTCGGCAATGACCGAGTACCGTTTAGGAATTCACGACAATGATCGAATACTGGGTAGGAATTCTTGGCAATGATCAAGTACTGGGTAGGAACTCTCGGCAACGACCGACTACCGCGTAAGAAATCTTGGCAGTGACCGAGTACCAGTTAAGAATTCTTGACAGTGACGAGTACCGTATAGGAAGTCTTAGCAACGACGGAGTATCGGGTTAGAATTCTCGTCAATGACCATGTACCGGGTAGGAATTCTCAAGAGTAGCAAAGTATCGGGTAGAAATTCTCGGCAATGACCGAGTACCGGGTAGTAACTCTCGGCAATGACCGAGTACCGGGTAGGAATTCTTGGCCATGACCGAGTACCGAGTAGGAATTCTCGGCAACGCCCGAGTACTCCGTAGGAATTGTCGGCAACGAGCGTGTACATGGTTAGAATTCTCCGGAACGACCGAGTACTTGGTTGGAATTCTCGTCAATGACCGAGTACTGGGTAGGACTTCTAGGAAATGACGTAGTACCGGGTAGGAATTCTCGGAAAAGACCGAGTACCGGGTAGGAATTCTCGTCTATGACTGAGTAGTGGGTAGGCATTCTTGGCTATGACGGAGTACTGGGTTGGAATTCATCGATATGAATCAAGTACCGGGTTGGAATTCAAGGAAATGAATTGAGTACCGGGTAGGAATTCTTGGCTACGACCGAGTACCGGGTAGGGATTCTTGGCAACGAGTGAGCACCGGGTAGGAATTCTTGGTAATGACCGAGTACCGGGTAGGAATTCTCAGCAAAGACCGAGTACCGGGTAGGAGTTCCCAGGAACAACCGAGTTCTGGGTAGGAATTCTCGGCAACGACTAAGCACCAGTTAGTAATTCTCGGCAATGACTAAGTACTAGGTAGGAATTTTTGGTAATGATTGAGTACCGGTTTTTGAATTCTCGGCTACAACCGAGTAACGGGTAGGTATTCTTGGAAACGACCGACTACCGGGTAGGAATTCTTGAAAACGAGTAAGTACCGGGTAGTAATTCTCGGCAATGACAGAGTACTAGGTAGGAATTCCTGGTAATGAATGAGTACTGGATAGGAAGTCTCAGCAACGACGGAGTACCGGGTAGACATTCTCACCAACGACCGAGTACCGGGTAAGAATTCTAGTCAATGACCAAGTACCGGGTATGAATTCTTGGCAACGACTGAGCACCGGGTAGGAATTCTTGGTAATGACCGAGTATCGGGTAGGAATTCTCAGCAAAGACCGAGTACCGCGTAGGAGTTCCCAGGAACAACCGAGTTCCAGGTAGGAATTCTCGGCAATGACTAAGCACCAGTTAGTAATTCTCGGTAATTACTAAGTACTGGGTAGGAGTTCTTGAGTACGAGCTTGGAATTCTCGGCTACAACCGAGTACCGGGTTGGTATTCTCGGAAACGACCGAGTATCGGGTAGGAATTCATGGGA
This sequence comes from Barbarea vulgaris, assembly GCA_963667165.1. Taxonomy (NCBI): domain Eukaryota; kingdom Viridiplantae; phylum Streptophyta; class Magnoliopsida; order Brassicales; family Brassicaceae; genus Barbarea; species Barbarea vulgaris. Next base: position 11,078,784 of record OY763888.1, on the reverse strand, counting down.
ACGACTAAGCACCAGGTAGTAATTCTCAGAAAAGACTGAGTACTGGGAAGGAATTCTTTGTAATGAACGAGTATCGGATAGGAAGTCTCGGCACTAACGGAGTACCGGGTAGATATTCTAGCCAACGACCGAGTACTGGGAAAGAATTCTCGTCAATGACTAAGTACCGGGTAGGAATTCTCAAGGGTGACCAAGAACCGGGTACTTGGCAATGACCAAGTACCGGGTAGGAATTCTCAGCCATGACCGAGTCCTAAGTACTGAGTAGGAATTCTCGGCAATGACGGAGTACCGAGTAAGAAATTCGCGTCAATGACCTAGCACCGAGTAAGAATTCTCGGCAATGACTGAGTACATGGAAAGAATTCTTAGCAATGACCATGTTTTGGGTAGGAATTCATGGCAACGACCTTGTTTCTAGTAGGAATTTTTGGCAACGACTGAGTACCGGGTAGGAATTCACGACAATGATCGAATACTGGGTAGGAATTCTTGTCAATTACCAAGTACTGGGTAGGAATTCTCGGCAACGACCGACTACCGCGTAAGAAATCTTGGCAATGACCGAGTACAAGGTAAGAATTCTTGGCAGTGACGAGTACCAGGTAGGAATTCTTGGCAATGACCGAGTGCTGGGTAGTAATACTTGGCAATGAATGAGTACCGTATAGGAAGTCTCAGCAACGACGGAGTATCGGGTAAGAATTCTCGTCAATGACCAAGTACCAGGTAGGAATTCTCAAGAGTAGCCAGGCATCGGGTAGGAAATCTAGGCAATGACCGAGTACCGGGTAGGAATTCTTGGCCATGACCGAGTACTGAGTAAGAATTCTTGGCCATGACCGAGTACTGAGTAGGAATTCTCGACAATGCCCGATTACTGCGTAGGAGTACCCGGGAATAACCCAGTAACGGGTAGGAGTACCCGGGAACAACCCAGTACCGGGTAGGAATTCTTAGCTATTACCGAGTACCGGGTAGGTATTCTCAGAAACGACCGAGTATCGGGTAGGAATTCTTGGCAATGACCGAGTACCGAGTAAGAATTCTTGGCATTAACCAAGAATTGGGTAATTATTCGCGTCAATGACCTAGCACAGAATTCCGGGTAGGAATTATCGGCAATGACCGAGTTTTGGGTAGGATTTCTTGGCAACTACCGAGTTACAGGTAGGAATTCTCAGTAACGACTGAGTACCGGGTACTAATTCACGGCAATGATCGAATACTAGGTAGGAATTTTTGGCAATGATCAAGTACTGGGTAGGAACTCTCGGCAACGACCGACTACCGCGTAAGAAATCTTGGCAGTGATCGAGTACCAGTTAAGAATTCTTGGCAGTGACGAGTACCGTATAGGAAGTCTCAGCAGCGACGGAGTATCGGGTTAGAATTCTTGTCAATGACCAAGTACCGGGTAGGAATTCTCAAAAGTAGCAAAGTATCGGGTTGAAATTCTCGGCAATGACCGAGTACCGGGTAGTAATTCTCGGCAATGACAGAGTACCGGATAGGAATTCTCGGCCATGACCGAGTACCAAGTAGTACTTCTCGGCAACGCCCGAGTACTCTGTAGGAATTGTCGGCAACGAGCGTGTACATGGTAAGAATTCTCCAGAACGACCGAGTACTTGGTTGGAATTCTCGTCAATGACCGAGTACTGGGTAGGACTTCTAGGAAATGAGGGAGTACCGGGTAGGAATTCTCGGCAACGACCGAGTACCGCGTAGGAATTCTTGTCTATGACTGAGTAGTGTGTAGGCATTCTTGGCTATGACAGAGTACTGGGTTGGAATTCATCGAAATGAATTGAGTACCGGGTTGGAATTCAAGGAAATGAATTGAGTACTGGGTAGAAATTCTTAGCTACGACCGAGTACCGGGTAGGAATTCTTAGCAACGTCTGAGCACCGGGTAGGAATTCTTGGTAATAACCGAGTACCGGGTAGGAATTCTTAGCTATGACCGAGTACCGGGTAGGAATTCTTGGCAACGACTGAGCACCGGGTAGGAATTCTTGGTAATGACCGAGTACCGGGTAGGGATTCTCAGCAAAGACCGAGTACCGGGTAGGAGTTCCCGAGAACAACCGAGTTCCAGGTAGGAATTCTCGGCAACGACTAAGCACCAGTTAGTAATTCTGTGTAATTACTAAGTACTGGGTAGGAATTCTTGAGTACGAGCTTTGAATTCTCGGCTACAACCGAGTACCGGGTGGGTATTCTCGGAAACAACCGAGTATCGGGTAAGAATTCATGGGAACAACTAAGCACCAGGTAGTAATTCTCAGAAAAAACTAAGTACTGGGTAGGAATTCTTTGTAATGAACGAGTACCGGATAGGAAGTCTCGGCACTGACGGAGTACCGGGTAGATATTCTCGCCAACGACCGAGTACCGGGAAAGATTCTCGTCAATGACTAAGTACCGGGTAGGAATTCTCAAGAGTGACCAAGTACCGGGTAGGAATTCTCAGCCATGACCGAGTCCTAAATACTGGGTAGGGATTCTCGGCAATGACCGAGTACCGAGTAAGAAATTCGCGTCAATGACCTAGCACCGAGTAAGAATTCTCGGCAATGACTGAGTACATGGTAAGAATTCTTAGCAATGACCGTGTTTTGGGTAGGAATTCTTGGCAACGACCTTGTTTCTGGTAGGAATTTTTGGCAACGATTGAGTACCGGGTACGAATTCACGGCAATGATAGAATACTGGGTAGGAATTTTTGTCAATTTCCAAGTACTGGGTAGGAATTCTCGGCAACGACCGACTACCGCGTAAGAAATCTTGGCAATGACCGAGTATAAGGTAAGAATTCTTGGCCGTGACGAGTACCAGGTAGGAATTCTTGGCAATGACCGAGTGCTGGGTAGTAATACTTGGGAATGAACGAGTACCGTATAGGAAGTCTCAACAACGACGGAGTATCGGGTAAGAATTCTCGTCAATGACCAAGTACCGGGTAGGAATTCTCAAGAGTAGCCAGGTATCGGGTAGGAATTCTAGGCAATGACCGAGTACCGGGTAGGAATTCTCGGCCATGACCGAGTACTGAGTAGGAATTCTCGGCCATGACCGAGTACTGAGTAGGAATTCTCGGCAATGCCCGATTACTGCGTAGGAATTCTTGGCAACAAGAGAGTACCAGGTAAGAATTCTCGGCAAATACCGAGTACTGGGTTGGAATTCTCGTCAATGACTGAGTACTGGGTAGGAATTCTTGGCAATGACGGAGTACCGGGTAGGAATTCTCGTTAGCGACCGAGAACCGAGAGGGAATTCTCCTCAATGACCGAGTAGTGGGTAGGCATTCTTTGCAATGACGGAGTACCGGGTAGGAGTTCATGGAAATGAATCAAGTACCGGGTCGGAATTCTTAGCTATGACCGAGTACGAGGAAGGAATTCTTGGCAACGACTGAGCACCTGGTAGGAATTCTCGGCAATGACTGAGTACCGGATAAGAATTCTTAGCGAAGACTGAGTGCCGGGTAGGAATTCCCGGGAACAACCGAATACCGGGTAAGAATTCTCGTCAATGTCAAAGTACATGGGTAGGAATTCTTGGTAATGACGGAGTACCGGGTAGGAATTCTTGGCAACAACCGAGTTCCGGGTAGGAATTCTCTGCAATGACTAAGAACCAGTTAGGAATTCTCGGGAATGACCAAGTACTGGGTAGGAATTCTTGGCAATGATGTAGTACCGACCGAGTACCGGGTAGAAATTATTGGGAACGACTATGCACCGGGTAGTAGTTCTTGGCAGTGACCGAGTACTGGGTAGGAATTCTTGGTAATGAATGAGTACCGGATAGGAAGTCTTTGCAACGACGAAGTACCAGGTAGATATTCTCGCCAACGACCGAGTACCTGGTAAGAATTCTCATCAGTGACCAAGTACCGGGTAGCAATTCTCAAGAGTGACCAAGTACGAGGTAGGAATTCTTGGCAAAGACCGAGTACCAGGTAGGAATTCTCAGCCATTACCGAGTACCGGGTAGGTATTCTCGGAAAGGACCGAGTATCGGGTAGGAATTCTTTGTAATGAACGAGTACCGGATAGGAAGTCTTGGCACTGACGGAGTATCGGGTAGATATTCTCGCCAACGACCGAGTACCGGGAAAGAATTCTCGTCAATGACTAAGTACCGGGTAGGAATTCTCAAGAGTGACCAAGTACCGGGTACTTGGCAATGACCGAGTACCGGGTAGGAATTCTTGGCAACGACTGAATTCCAAGTAGGAATTCTCGGCAATGACCGAGTTTTGGGTAGGAATTCTTGGCGACGACCGAGTTCTGGGTAGGAATTCTCATAAACGACAGAGTACCAGGTAGGAATTCACGGCAATTATTGAATCCTGGGTAGGAATTCTTGGCAATGACCAAGTACTAGGTAGGAATTCTCGGCAACGACCGACTACCACGTAAGATTTCTTTGCAGTGACCGAGCACCAGCTAAGATTTCTTGGCAGTGACGAGTACCACGTAGGAATTCTCGGCAATGGCCGTGTGCTGGGTAGTAATTCTTTGCAATGAACGAGTACAATGAAGTCTCAGCAACGAGGGAGTACCGGGTAGGAATTCTCGGCACCGACCGAGTACTGCGTAGGAATTCTTGTCTATGACTGAGTAGTGTGTAGGCATTCTTGGCTATGACAGAGTACTGGGTTGGAATTCATCGAAATGAATTGAGTACCGGGTTGGAATTCAAGGAAATGAATTGAGTACTGGGTAGAAATTCTTAGCTACGACCGAGTACCGGGTAGGAATTCTTAGCAACGACTGAGCACCGGGTAGGAATTCTTGGTAATAACCGAGTACCGGGTAGGAATTCGTAGCTACGACCGAGTACCGGGTAGGAATTCTTGGCAACGACTGAGCACCGGGTAGGAATTCTTGGTAATGACCGAGTACCGGGTAGGGATTCTCAGCAAAGACCGAGTACCGGGTAGGAGTTTCCGAGAACAACCGAGTTCCAGGTAGGAATTCTCGGCAACGACTAAGCACCAGTTAGTAATTCTCGGTAATTACTAAGTACTGGGTAGGAATTCTTGAGTACGAGCTTGGAATTCTCGGCTACAACCAAGTACCGGGTTGGTATTCTCGGAAACGACCAAGTATCGGGTAAGAATTCATGGGAACGACTAAGCACCTGGTAGTAATTCTCAGAAAAAACCAAGTACTGGGTAGGAATTCTTTGTAATGAACGAGTACCGGATAGGAAGTCTCGGCACTGACGGAGTACCGGGTAGATATTCTCGCCAACGACCGAGTACCGGGAAAGAATTCTCGTCAATGACTAAGTACCGGGTAGGAATTCTAAAGAGTGACCAAGTACCGGGTACTTGGCAATGACCGAGTACCGGGTAGGAATTCTCAGCCATGACCGAGTCCTAAATACTGGGTAGGGATTCTCGGCAATGACCGAGTACCGAGTAAGAAATTCGTGTCAATGACCTAGCACCGAGTAAGAATTCTCGGCAATGACTGAGTACATGGTAAGAATTCTTAGCAATGACCGTGTTTTGGGTAGGAATTCTTGGCAACGACCTTGTTTCTGGTAGGAATTTTTGGCAACGATTGAGTACCGGGTACGAATTCACGGCAATGATAGAATACTGGGTAGGAATTTTTGTCAATTTCCAAGTACTGGGTAGGAATTCTCGGCAACGACCGACTACCGCGTAAGAAATCTTGGCAATGACCGAGTATAAGGTAAGAAATCTTGGCCGTGACGAGTACCAGGTAGGAATTCTTGGCAATGACCGAGTGCTGGGTAGTAATACTTGGCAATGAACGAGTACCGTATAGGAAGTCTCAACAACGACGGAGTATCGGGTAAGAATTCTCGTCAATGACCAAGTACCGGGTAGGAATTCTCAAGAGTAGCCAGGTATCGGGTAGGAATTCTAGGCAATGACCGAGTACCGGGTAGGAATTCTCGGCCATGACCGAGTACTGAGTAGGAATTCTCGGCCATGACCGAGTACTGAGTAGGAATTCTCAGCAATGCCCGATTACTGCGTAGGAATTCTCCGCAACAAGAGAGTATCGGGTAATAATTCTCGACAAATACCGACTACTGGGTTGGAATTCTCGTCAATGACCGAGTACTGGGTAGTAATTCTTGGCAATGATGGAGTACCCGGTAGGAATTCTCGGCAACGACCGAGAACCGAGAGGGAATTCTCGTCAATGACCGAGTAGTGGGTAGGCATTTTTTGCAATGACGGAGTACCGGGTAGGAGTTCATGGAAATGAATCAAGTACCGGGTAGGAATTCTTACCTATGACCGAGTAAAAGGAAGGAATTCTTGGCAACGACTGAGCACCTGGTAGGAATTCTCGGCAATGACCGAGTACCGGATAGGAATTCTTAGCAAAGACTGAGTGCCGGGTAGGTATTCCCGGGAAAAACCGAATACCGGGTAAGAATTTTCGTCAATGTCCAAGTACATGGGTAGGAATTCTTGGTAATGACGGAGTACCGGGTAGGAATTCTTGGCAACAACCGAGTTCCGGGTAGGAATTCTCGGCAATGATTAAGCACCAGTTAGGAATTCTCGGGAATGACCAAGTACTGGGTAGGAATTCTTGGCAATGATGTAGTACCGACCGAGTACCGGGTAGAAATTATTGGGAACGACTATGCACCGGGTAGTAATTCTTAGCAATGACCGAGTACTGGGTAGGAATTCTTGGTAATGAATGAGTACCGGATAGGAAGTCTCGGCAACGATGAAGTACAAGGTAGATATTCTCGGCAATGACCGAGTACCAGGTAGGAATTCTCAGCCATTACCGAGTACCGGGTTGGTATTCTCGGAAACGACTGAGTATCGGGTAGGAATTCTTGGCAATTACCGAGTACCGAGTAAGAATTCTTGGCATCGACCAAGTATCGGGTAGAAATTCGCGTCAATGGCCTAGCACCGAGTAAGAATTCTCGGCAATGACCGAGTAACGGGTAGGATTCTAGGCAACGACCGAATTCCAGGTAGGAATTCTCGGCAATGACCGAGTTTTGGGTAGGAATTCTTGGCGACGACCGAGTTCTGGGTAGGAATTCTCAGCAACGACAGAGTACCGGTAGGAATTCACAGCAACGATCGAGTACCGGGCTGGAATTCTCTGGAACAACCGAGTACCGGGTAGGAATTCTCGTCAATGTCCAAGTACATAGGTAGGAATTCTTTTTAATGACGGAGTACCGGGTAGGAATTCTCGGCAACAATCGAGTAACGGGTAGGAATTCTTGGCAACAACCGAGTTCCGGGTAAGAATTCTCGGCAACGATTAAGCACCAATTAGGAATTCTCGGCAATGACCAAGAACTGGGTAGGAATTCTTGGCAATGATGTAGTACCGGTTTGGAATTCTCGGCTACAACCGAGTACTGGGTAAGTATTCTCGGAAACGATCGGGTACTCGGTAGGAATTATTGACAACGACTAAGCACCGGGTAGTAATTCTTGGCAATGACCGAGTACTGGGTAGGAATTCTTGGATATGAACGAGTAATGGATAGGAAGTCTCGGAAACTATGGAGTACCGGGTAGATATTCTCTCCAACGACCGAGTACCTGGTAAGAATTCTCAGCAATGATCGAGTATCGGAAATTAATTCTCAGCAAAGACCGAGTACCAGGTTGGAGTTCCCGTTAACAACCCAGTACCGGGTAGGAATTCTTAGCCATTACCGAGTACCGGGTAGGTATTCTCAGAAACGACCGAGTATCGGGTAGGAATTATTGGCAATGACCGAGTACCGAGTAAGAATTCTTGGCATTGACCAAGAATCGGGTACAAATTCGCGTCAATGACCTAGCACCGAGTAAGAATTCTCGGCAATGACCGAGTACCGGGTAGGAATTCTTGGCAACGACCAAATTCCGAGTAGGAATTCTCGGTAATGATCGAGTTTTGGGTAGGATTTCTTGGCAACGACCGAGTTTCAGGTAGTAATTCTCAGCAACGACTGAGTACCGGGTAGGAATTCACGGCAATGATCGAATACTGGGTAGGAATTCTTGGCAATGATCAAGTACTGGGTAGGAACTCTCGGCAATGACCGACTACCGCGTAAGAAATCTTGGCAGTGACCGAGTACCAGTTAAGAATTCTTGGCAGTTACTAGTACCGTATAGGAAGTCTCAGCAACGACGGAGTATCGGGTTAGAATTATCGTCAATGACCAAGTACCGGGTAGGAATTCTCAAGAGTAGCAAAGTATCAGGTAGAAATTCTTGGCAATGACCGAGTACCGGATAGGAATTCTCGGCAATGACCGAGTACCGGATAGGAATTCTCGTCCATGACCGAGTACCGAGTAGGAATTCTCGGCAACGCCCGAGTACTCCGTAGGAATTGTCGGCAACGAACGTGTACATGGTAAGAATTCTCTGGAACGACCGAGTACTTGGTTGGAATTCTCGTCAATGACCGAGTACTGGGTAGGACTTCTAGGAAATAACGGAGTAACGGGTAGGAATTCTCGGCAACGACCGAGTACCGGGTAGGGATTCTCGTCTATGATTGAGTAGTGTGTAGGCATTCTTGGCTATGACGGAGTACTGGGTCGGAATTCATCGAAATGAATTAAGTACCGGGTTGGAATTCAAGGAAATGAATTGAGTACCGGGTAGGAATTCTTGGCAACGACTGAGCACCGGGTAGGAGTTCCCGGGAACAACCAAGTTTCGGGTAGGAATTCTCGGCAACGACTAAACACCAGTTAGTAATTTTCGGTAATTACTAAGTACTGGGTAGGATTTCTTGAGTACGAGCTTGGAATTCTCGGCTACAACCGAGTACCGGGTTGGTATTCTCGGAAACGACCGAGTATCAGGTAGGAATTCATGGGAAAGACTAAGCACCAGGTAGTAATTCTCAGAAAAGACCGAGTACTGGGTAGGAATTTTTTGTAATGAACGAGTACCGGATAGGAAGTCTTGGCACTGACGGAGTATCGGGTAGATATTCTCGTCAACGACCGAGTACCGGGAAAGAATTCTCGTCAATGACTAAGTACCGGGTAGGAATTCTCAAGAGTGACCAAGTACCGGGTACTTGGCAATGACCGAGTACCGGGTAGGAATTCTTGGCAACGACTGAATTCCAGGTAGGAATTCTCGGCAATGACAGAGTTTTGGGTAGGAATTCTTGGCGACGACCGAGTTCTGGGTAGGAATTCTCAACAACGACAGAGTACCAGGTAGGAATTCACGGCAATTATTGAATCCTGGGTAGGAATTCTTGGCAATGACCAAGTACTAGGTAGGAATTCTCGGCAACGACCGACTACCACGTAACATTTCTTTGCAGTGACCGAGCACCAGCTAAGATTTCTTGGCAGTGACGAGTACCACGTAGGAATTCTCGGCAATGGCCGTGTGCTGGGTAGTAATTCTTTGCAATGAACGAGTACCGTATAGGCTGTCTCAGCAACGACGGAGTATCAAGTAAGAATTCTCGTCAGTTACCAATTACCGGGTAGGAATTGCCAAGAGTAGCCAAGTACCGGGTTGGAATTCTCGGCAATGAACGAGTACCGGGCAGGAATTCTCGGCAATGACCGAGTACCGAGTAGGAATTCTCGGCAACGCCCGAGTGATGCATAGGAATTATCGGCAATGAGCGTGTACATGGTAAGAATTCTCGGCAACGACCGAGTACTGGGTTGGAATTCTCGTCAATAACAGAGTACTGGGTAGGACTTCTTGGACATGATGGAGTACCGGGTTGGAATTCTCGGCAATGACCAGTACCGAGTAGGAATTCTCGTCAATGACTGAGTAGTGGTTGCGCATTCTTGGCAATGATGGAGTACCGGGTTGGAATTCATAAAATTGAATCGAGTACAGGGTTGAAATTCATTGAAATGAATCGAGTACCGGGTAGGAATTCTTAGCTATGACCGAGTACCGGGTAGGAATTCTTGGCAACGACTAAGCACAAGGTAGGAAATTTTGGCAAAGACCGAGTACCAGGTAGGAATTCTCAACAATGACCGAGTACCGGATAGGAATTCTCGGAAATGACTAAGTACTGGGTAGGAATTTTTGGCAATGATTGAGTACCGGTTTTGAATTCTCAGCAACAACCGAGTACCGGGTAGGTATTCTTGGAAACGACCGACTACCGGGTAGGAATTCTTGGGAACGAGATAGTACCGAGTACTAATTCTCGGCAATGACAGAGTACTAGGTAGGAATTCCTGGTAATGACCGAGTACCGGATAGGAAGTCTCGGCAACGACAGAGTACCGGGTAGATATTCTCACCAACGACCGAGTACCGGGTAAGAATTTGAGTCAATGACCAAGTACCGGGTAGGAATTCTCAAGAGTGACCAAGTACCAGGTAAGAAATCTTGGCAATGACCGAGTACTGGGTAGGAATTCTCGGCAATAACCGAATTCCGGGTAGGAATTCTCGGCAACGACCGAGTATTGGGTCGGAATTCTTGGCAACGACCTTGTTTCTGGAAGGAATTTTTGGCAACGACTGAGTACCGGGGAGGATTTCAAGGTATGACGGAGTACTGGGTTGGAATTCATCGAAATGAATTGAGTACCGGGTTGGAATTCAAGGAAATGAATTGAGTACCAGGTAGGAATTCTTAGCTACGACCGAGTACCGGGTAGGAATTCTTGGCAACGACTGAGCACCGGGTAGGAATTCTTAGTAATGACGGAGTACCGTGTAGGAATTCTCGGCAACGATGGAGTACCGGGTAGGAATTCGTGGAAATGAATCGAGTATCGGGTAGGAATTCTTTGCTATGATCGAGTACGAGGTAGGAATTCTTGGCAACGACTGAGCACCGGGTAGGAATTCTCGGCAATGACCGAGTACCTGATAGGAATTCTCAGCAACGATCGAGTACCGGGTAGCAATTCTCTGGAACAACCGAGTACCAGGTAGGAATTCTTGTCAATGTCCAAGTACATAGGTAGGAATTCTTGGTAATGACGGAGTACCGGGTAGGAATTCTCGGCAACAATCGAGTAACGGGTAGGAATTGTTGGCAACAACCGAGTTCCGGGTAGGAATTCTCGGCAACGACTAAGCACCAGTTAGGAATTCTCGGCAATGACCAAGAACTGGGTAGGAATTCTTGGCAATGACCGAGTACTGGGTAGGTATTCTCGGAAACGATCGGGTAATCGGTAGGAATTATTGGGAACGACTAAGCACCGGGTAGTAATTCCCGGCAATGACCGAGTACTGGGTAGGAATTCTTGGATATGAAAGAGTACTGGATAGGAAGTCTTGGAAACTATGGAGTACCGGGTAGATATTCTCTCCAACGACCGAGTACCTGGTAAGAATTCTCAGCAATGACCGAGTACCGGAAAGGAATTCTCAGCAAAGACCGAGTACCGGGTTGGAGTACCCGAGAACAACCCAGTACCGGGTAGGAATTCTTAGCTATTACCGAGTACCGGGTAGATATTCTCAGAAACGACCGAGTATCAGGTAGGAATTCTTGGCAATGACTGAGTACCGAGTATCGGGTAGAAATTCTTGGCAATGACCGAGTTTTGGGTAGGATTTCTCAGTAACGACTGAGTACCGGGTACTAATTCACGGCAATGATCGAATACTAGGTAGGAATTTTTGGCAATGATCAAGTACTGGGTAGGAACTCTCGGCAACGACCGACTACCGCGTAAGAAATCTTGGCAGTGACCGAGTACCAGTTAAGAATTCTTGGCAGTGACGAGTACCGTATAGGAAGTCTCAGCAACGACGGAGTATCGGGTTAGAATTCTTGTTAATGACCAAGTACCAGGTAGGAATTCTCAAGAGTAGCAAAGTATCGGGTTGAAATTCTCGGTAATGACCGAGTACCGGGTAGTAATTCTCAGCAATGACAGAGTACCGAATAGGAATTCTCGGCCATGACCGAGTACCGAGTAGTATTTCTCGGCAACGCCCGAGTACTCTGTAGGAATTGTCGGCAACGAGCGTGTACATGGTAAGAATTCTCCAGAACGACCGAGTACTTGGTTGAAATTCTCGTCAATGACCGAGTACTGGGTAGGACTTCTAGGAAATGAGGGAGTACCGGGTAGGAATTCTCGGCAACGACCGAGTACCGGGTAGGAATTCTTGTCTATGACTGAGTAGTGTGTAGGCATTCTTGGCTATGACGGAGTACTGGGTTGGAATTCATCGAAATGAATTGAGTACCGGGTTGGAATTCAAGGAAATGAATTGAGTACCGGGTAGGAATTCTTAGCTATGACCGAGTACCGGGTAGGAATTCTTAGCAACGTCTGAGCACCGGGTAGGAATTCTTGGTAATAACCGAGTACCGGGTAGGAATTCTTAGCTATGACCGAGTACCGGGTAGGAATTCTTGGCAACGACTGAGCACCGGGTAGGAATTCTTGGTAATGACCGAGTACCGGGTAGGGATTCTTAGCAAAGACCGAGTACCGGGTAGGTGTTCCCGAGAACAACTGAGTTCCAGGTAGGAATTCTCGGTAACGACTAAGCACCAGTTAGTAATTCTGTGTAATTACTAAGTACTGGGTAGGAATTCTTGAGTACGAGCTTTGAATTCTCGGCTACAACCGAGTACCGGGTTGGTATTCTCGGAAACAACCGAGTATCGGGTAAGAATTCATGGGAACGACTAAGCACCGGGTAGTAATTCTCAGAAAAAACCAAGTACTGGGTAGGAATTCTTTGTAATGAACGAGTACCGGATAGGAAGTCTCGGCACTGACAGAGTACCGGGTAGATATTCTCGCCAACGACCGAGTACCGGGAAAGAATTCTCGTCAATGACTAAGTACCGGGTAGGAATTCTCAAGAGTGACCAAGTACCGGGTAGGAATTCTCAGCCATGACCGAGTCCTAAATACTGGGTAGGGATTCTCGGCAATGACCGAGTACCGAGTAAGAAATTCGCGTCAATGACCAAGCACCGAGTAAGAATTCTCGGCATTGACTGAGTACATGGTAAGAATTCTTAGCAATGACCGTGTTTTGGGTAGGAATTCTTGGCAACGACCTTGTTTCTGGTAGGAATTTTTGGCAACGATTGAGTACCGGGTACGAATTCACGGCAATGATAGAATACTGGGTAGGAATTTTTGTCAATTTCCAAGTACTGGGTAGGAATTCTCGGCAACGACCGACTACCGCGTAAGAAATCTTGGCAATGACCGAGTATAAGGTAAGAATTCTTGGCCGTGACGAGTACCAGGTAGGAATTCTTGGCAATGACCGAGTGCTGGGTAGTAATACTTGGCAATGAACGAGTACCGTATAGGAAGTCTCAACAACGACGGAGTATCGGGTAAGAATTCTCGTCAATGACCAAGTACCGGGTAGGAATTCTCAAGAGTAGCCAGGTATCGGGTAGGAATTCTAGGCAATGACCGAGTACCGGGTAGGAATTCTCGGCCATGACCGAGTACTGAGTAGGAATTCTCGGCAATGCCCGATTACTGCGTAGGAATTCTCGGCAACAAGAGAGTACCGGGTAAGAATTCTCGGCAAATACCGAGTACTGGGTTCGAATTCTCGTCAATGACTGAGTACTGGGTAGGAATTCTTGGCAATGACGGAGTACCGGGTAGGAATTCTCGTCAGCGACCGAGAACCGAGAGGGAATTCTCGTCAATGACCGAGTAGTGGGTAGGCATTCTTTGCAATGACGGAGTACCGGGTAGGAGTTCATGGAAATGAATCAAGTACCGGGTCGGAATTCTTAGCTATGACCGAGTACGAGGAAGGAATTCTTGGCAACGACTGAGCACCTGGTAGGAATTCTCGGCAATGACCGAGTACCGGATAAGAATTCTTAGCGAAGACTGAGTGCCGGGTAGGAATTCCCGGGAACAACCGAATACCGGGTAAGAATTCTCGTCAATGTCAAAGTACATGGGTAGGAATTCTTGGTAATGACGGAGTACCGGGTAGGAATTCTTGGCAACAACCGAGTTCCGGGTAGGAATTCTCTGCAATGACTAAGAACCAGTTAGGAATTCTCGGGAATGACCAAGTACTGGGTAGGAATTCTTGGCAATGATGTAGTACCGACCGAGTACCGGGTAGAAATTATTGGGAACGACTATGCACCGGGTAGTAGTTCTTGGCAGTGACCGAGTACGGGGTAGGAATTCTTGGTAATGAATGAGTACCGGATAGGAAGTCTTTGCAACGACGAAGTACCAGGTAGATATTCTCCCCAACGACCTAGTACCTGGTAAGAATTCTCATCAGTGACCAAGTACCGGGTAGCAATTCTCAAGAGTGACCAAGTACCAGGTAGGAATTCTTGGCAAAGACCGAGTACCAGGTAGGAATTCTCAGCCATTACCGAGTACCGGGTAGGTATTCTCGGAAAGGACCGAGTATCGGGTAGGAATTCTTTGTAATGAACGAGTACCGGATAGGAAGTCTTGGCACTGACGGAGTATCGGGTAGATATTCTCGCCAACGACCGAGTACCGGGAAAGAATTCTCGTCAATGACTAAGTACCGGGTAGGAATTCTCAAGAGTGACCAAGTACCGGGTACTTGGCAATGACCGAGTACCGGGTAGGAATTCTTGGCAACGACTGAATTCCAGGTAGGAATTCTCGGCAATGACCGAGTTTTGGGTAGGAATTCTTGGCGACGACCGAGTTCTGGGTAGGAATTCTCAACAATGACAGAGTACCAGGTAGGAATTCACGGCAATTATTGAATCCTGGGTAGGAATTCTTGGCAATGACCAAGTACTAGGTAGGAATTCTCGGCAACGACCGACTACCACGTAAGATTTCTTTGCAGTGACCGAGCACCAGCTAAGATTTCTTGGCAGTGACGAGTACCACGTAGGAATTCTCGGCAATGGCCGTGTGCTGGGTAGTAATTCTTTGCAATGAACGAGTACCGTATAGAATGTCTCAGCAACGACGGAGTATCAAGTAAGAATTCTCGTCAATTACCAATTACCGGGTAGGAATTGTCAAGAGTAGCCAAGTACCGGGTAGGAATTCTCGGCAATGACCGAGTACCGGGCAGGAATTCTCGGCAATGACCGAGTACCGGGCAGGAATTCTCGGCAATGACCGAGTACCGAGTAGGAATTCTCGGCAACGCCCGAGTGCTTCATAGGAATTATCGGCAATGAGCGTGTACATGGTAAGAATCTCGGCAACGACCGAGTACTGGGTTGGAATTCTCGTCAATAACAGAGTACTGGGTATGACTTCTTGGAAATGATGGAGTACCGGGTTGGAATTCTCGGCAATGACCGGTACCGAGTAGGAATTCTCGTCAATGACTGAGTAGTGGTTACGGATAGGAAGTCTCGGCAACGACGGAGTACCGGGTAGATATTCTTACCAACGACCGAGTACCGGGTAAGAATTCGAGTCAATGACCAAGTACCGGGTAAGAAATCTCGGCAATGACCGAGTACTTGGTAGGAATTCTCGGCAATAACCGAATTCCGGGTAGGAATTCTCGGCAACGACCGAGTATTGGGTCGGAATTCTTGGCAACGACCTTGTTTCTGGAAGAATTTTTGGCAACGACTGAGTACCGGGGAGGATTTCAAGGTAATGATTGAATACTGGGTAGGAATTCTTGGCAATGAACAAGTACTGGGTAGGAATTCTCGGCAACTACTGACTACAGCGTAAGAAATCTTGGCACTGACCGAGTACTAGGGAGGAATTCTCGGCAATGACCGAGTGCTGGGTAGTAATTCTTGGCAATGAACAAGTACAGTATAGGACGTCTCAGCAATGACAGAGTATCGGGTAAGAATTCTCGTCAATGACCAAGTACCGGGTAGGAATTCTCAAGAGTAGCCAAGTACCGGGTAGGAATTCTCAGCAATGACCGAGTACTGGGTAGGAATTCTCAGCAAAGACCGAGTACCGGGTAGGAGTTCCCGGGAACAACCCAGTACCGGGTAGGAATTCTCGTCAATGACCAAGTACTGGGTAGGAATTCTTGGTAATGACGGTGTACCGTGTAGGAATTCTCGGCAACGATCGAGTAACGGGTAGAAAATCTTGGCAACAACCGAGTTCAAGGTAGAAATTCTTGGGAACGACTAAGCACCGGGTAGTGATTCTTGAAAATGACCGAGTACTGGGTAGGAATTCTTTGTAATGAACGAGTACCGGATGGGAAGTCTAGGCAATGATGGAGTACCGGGTAGATATTCTCGCCAACGACTGAGTACCGGGTAAGAATTCTCGTCAATGACCAAGTACCGGGTAGGAATTCTCAAGAGTGACCAAGTACCGGGTACTTGCCAATGACCGAGTACCGGGTAGGAATTCTCAGCCATGACCGAGTCCTGAGTACTAGGTAGGAATTCTCGGCAATGGCCGAGTACCGGGTAAGAAATTCGCGTCAACGACCTAGCACCGAGTAAGAATTCTCGGCAAAGACTGAGTACATGGTAGGAATTCTCGGCAACGACCGTGTTTTGGGTAGGAATTCTTAGCAATGACCTTGTTGCTGGTAGGAATTTTCGGCAACGACTGAGTACCGAGAAGGAATTCATGGTAATGATCGAATACAGAGTAGGAATTCTTGTCAATTACCAAGCACTGGATAGGAATTCTCGGAAATGACCTACTACCGCGTAAGAAATCTTGGCAATGACCGAGTATAAGTTAAGAATTCTTGGCAGTGACGAGTACGAGGTAGGAATTCTTGGCAATGACCGAGTGCTGGGTAGTATTACTTGGCAATGAACGAGTACCGTATAGGAAGTCTCAGCAACGACGGAGTATCGGGCAAGAATTCTTGTCAATGACAAAGTACCAGGTAGGAATTCTCAAGAGTAGCCAGGTATCGTGTAGGAATTCTAGGCAATGACCGAGTACTGAGTTGGAATTCTCGGCTATGACCCAGTACTGAGTAGGAATTCTCGGCAACGCCCGATTACTGCATAGGAATTTTTGGCAACGAGAGAGTACCGGGTAAGAATTCTAAGCAAATACCTAGTACTGGGTTGGAATTCTCGTCAATGACCGAGTACTGGGTAGGAATTCTTGGCAATGACAGAGTACCGGGTAGGAATTCTCGGCAACTACCGAGAACCGAGAAGGAATTCTCGTCAATGACCGAGTAGTGGGTAGGCATTCTTGTCAATGTCCAAGTACATAGGTAGGAATTCTTGGTAATGACGGAGTACCGGGTAGGAATTCTCGGCATTAATCGAGTAACGGGTAGGAATTGTTGGCAACAACCGAGTTCCGGGTAGGAATTCTCGGCAACGACTAAGCACCAGTTAGGAATTCTCGGCAATGACCAAGAACTGGGTAGGAATTCTTGGCAATGACGTAGTACCGGTTTGGAATTCTTGGCTACAACCGAGTACTGGGTAGGTATTCTCGGAAACGATCGGGTAATCGGTAGGAATTATTGGGAACGACTAAGCACCGGGTAGTAATTCTCGGCAATGACCGAGTACTGGGTAGGAATTCTTGGATATGAAAGAGTACTGGATAGGAAGTCGCGGAAACTATGGAGTACCGGGTAGATATTCTCTCCAACGACCGAGTACCTGGTAAGAATTCTCAGCAATGACCGAGTAACGAAAAGGAATTCTCAGCAAAGACCGAGTACCGGGTAGGAGTACCCGGGAACAACCCAGTACCGGGTAGGAATTCTTAGCTATTACCGAGTACCGGGTAGGTATTCTCAGAAACGACCGAGTATCGGGTAGGAATTCTTGGCAATGACCGAGTACCGAGTAAGAATTCTTTGCATTAACCAAGAATTGGGTAATTATTCGCGTCAATGACCTAGCACAGAATTCCGGGTAGGAATTCTCGGCAATGACCGAGTTTTGGGTAGGATTTCTTGGCAACGACCGAGTTTCAGGTAGGAATTCTCAGTAACGACTGAGTACCGGGTACTAATTCACGGCAATGATCGAATACTAGGTAAGAATTTTTGGCAATGATCAAGTACTGGGTAGGAACTCTCGGCAACGACCGACTACCGCGTAAGAAATCTTGGCTGTGACCGAGTACCAGTTAAGAATTCTTGGCAGTGACGAGTACCGTATAGGAAGTCTCAGCAACGACGGAGTATCGGGTTAGAATTCTTGTCAATGACCAAGTACCGGGTAGGAATTCTCAAGAGTAGCAAAGTATCGGGTTGAAATTCTCGGCAATGACCGAGTACCGGGTAGTAATTCTCGGCAATGACAGAGTACCGGATAGGAATTCTCGGCCATGACCGAGTACCGAGTAGTAATTCTCGGCAACGCCCAAGTACTCTGTAGGAATTGTCGGCAACGAGCGTGTACATGGTAAGAATTCTCCAGAACGACCGAGTACTTGGTTGGAATTCTCGTCAATGACCGAGTACTGGGTAGGACTTCAAGGAAATGAGGGAGTACCGGGTAGGAATTCTCGGCAACGACCGAGTACCGGGTAGGAATTCTTGTCTATGACTGAGTAGTGTGTAGGCATTCTTGGCTATGACGGAGTACTGGGTTGGAATTCATCGAAATGAATTGAGTACCGGGTTGGAATTCAAGGAAATGAATTGAGTACCGGGTAGGAATTCTTAGCTACGACCGAGTACCGGGTAGGAATTCTTAGAAACGACTGAGCACCGGGTAGGAATTCTTGGTAATAACCGAGTACCGGGTAGGAATTCTTACCTACGACCGAGTACCGGGTAGGAATTCTTGGCAACGACTGAGCACCGGGTAGGAATTCTTGGTAATGACCGAGTACCGGGTAGGGATTCTCAGCAAAGACCGAGTACCGGGTAGGAGTTCCCGAGAACAACCGAGTTCCAGGTAGGAAGTCTCGGCAATGACTAAGCACCAGTTAGTAATTCTCAGTAATTACTAAGTACTGGGTAGGAATTCTTAAGTACGAGCTTGGAATTCTCGGCTACAACCGAGTACCGGGTTGGTATTCTCGGAAACGACCGAGTATCGGGTAAGAATTCATGGGAACGACTAAGCACCGGGTAGTAATTCTCAGAAAAAACCAAGTACTGGGTAGGAATTCTTTGTAATGAACGAGTACCGGATAGGAAGTCTCGGCACTGAAGGAGTACCGGGTAGATATTCTCGCCAACGACCGAGTACCGGGAAAGAATTCTCGTCAATGACTAAGTACCGGGTAGGAATTCTAAAGAGTGACCAAGTACCGGGTACTTGGCAATGACCGAGTACTGGGTAGGAATTCTCAGCCACGACCGAGTCCTAAATACTGGGTAGGGATTCTCGGCAATGACCGAGTACCGAGTAAGAAATTCGCGTCAATGACCTAGCACCGAGTAAGAATTCTCGGCAATGACTGAGTACATGGTAAGAATTCTTAGCAATGACCGTGTTTTGGGTAGGAATTCTTGGCAACGACCTTGTTTCTGGTAGGAATTTTTGGCAACGATTGAGTACCGGGTACGAATTCACGGCAATGATAGAATACTGGGTAGGAATTTTTGTCAATTTCCAAGTACTGGGTAGGAATTCTCTGCAACGACCGACTACCGCGTAAGAAATCTTGGCAATGACCGAGTATAAGGTAAGAATTCTTAGCCGTGACGAGTACCAGGTAGGAATTCTTGGCAATGACCGAGTGCTGGGTAGTAATACTTGGCAATGAACGAGTACCGTATAGGAAGTCTCAACAACGACGGAGTATCGGGTAAGAATTCTCGTCAATAACCAAGTACCGGGTAGGAATTCTCAAGAGTAGCCAGGTATCGGGTAGGAATTCTAGGCAATGACCGAGTACCGGGTAGGAATTCTCGGCCATGACCGAGTACTGAGTAGGATTTCTCGGCCATGACCGAGTACTTAGTAGGAATTCTCGGCAATGCCCTATTACTTCGTAGGAATTCTCGGCAACAAGAGAGTACCGGGTAAGAATTCTCGGCAAATACCGAGTACTGGGTTGGAATTCTCGTCAATGACTGAGTACTGGGTAGGAATTCTTGGCAATGACGGAGTACCGGGTAGGAATTCTCGGCAGCGACCGAGAACCAAGAGGGAATTCTCCTCAATGACCGGGTAGTGGGTAGGCATTCTTTGCAATGACGGAGTACCGGGTAGGAGTTCATGGAAATGAATCAAGTACCGGGTCGGAATTCTTAGCTATGACCGAGTACGAGGAAGGAATTCTTGGCAACGACTGAGCACCTGGTAGGAATTCTTGGCAATCACCGAGTACCGGATAAGAATTCTTAGCGAAGACTGAGTGCCGGGTAGGAATTCCCAGGAACAACCGAATACCGGGTAAGAATTCTCGTCAATGTCAAAGTACATGGGTAGGAATTCTTGGTAATGACGGAGTACCGGGTAGGAATTCTTGGCAACAACCGAGTTCCGGGTAGGAATTCTCTGCAATGACTAAGCACCAGTTAGGAATTCTCGGGAATGACCAAGTACTAGGTAGGAATTCTTGGCAATGATGTAGTACCGACCGAGTACCGGGTAGAAATTATTGGGAACGACTATGCACCGGGTAGTAGTTCTTGGCAGTGACCGAGTACTGGGTAGGAATTCTTGGTAATGAATGAGTACCGGATAGGAAGTCTTTGCAACGACGAAGTACCGGGTAGATATTCTCGCCAACGACCGAGTACCTGGTAAGAATTCTCATCAGTGACCAAGTACCGGGTAGCAATTCTCAAGAGTGACCAAGTACCAGGTAGGAATTCTTGGCAAAGACCGAGTACCAGGTAGGAATTCTCAGCCATTACCGAGTACCGGGTAGGTATTCTCGGAAAGGACCGAGTATCGGGTAGGAATTCTTGGCAATGACCGAGAACCGAGTAAGAATTCTTGGCATCGACCAAGTATCGGGTAGAAATTCGCGTCAATGACCAAGCACCGAGTAAGAATTCTCGGCAATGACCGAGTACCGTTTAGGAATTCACGACAATGATCGAATACTGGGTAGGAATTCTTGGCAATGATCAAGTACTGGGTAGGAACTCTCGGCAACGACCGACTACCGCGTAAGAAATCTTGGCAGTGACCGAGTACCAGTTAAGAATTCTTGGCAGTGACGAGTACCGTATAGGAAGTCTCAGCAACGACGGAGAATCGGGTTAGAATTCTCGTCAATGACCATGTACTGGGTAGGAGTTCTCAAGAGTAGCAAAGTATCGGGTAGAAATTCTCGGCAATGACCGAGTACCGGGTAGTAACTCTCGGCAATGACCGAGTACCGGGTAGGAATTCTTGGCCATGACCGAGTACCGAGTAGGAATTCTCGGTAATGATCAAGTTTTGGGTAGGATTTCTTGGCAACGACCGAGTTTCAGGTAGTAATTCTCAGCAACGACTGAGTACCGGGTAGGAATTCACGGCAATGTTCGAATACTGGGTAGGAATTCTTGGCAATGATCAAGTACTGGGTAGGAACTCTCGGCAATGACCGACTACCGCGTAAGAAATCTTGGCAGTGACCGAGTACCAGTTAAGAATTCTTAGCGGTTACTAGTACCGTATAGGAAGTCTCAGCAACGACGGAGTATCGGGTTAGAATTATCGTCAATGACCAAGTACCGGGTAGGAATTCTCAAGAGTAGCAAAGTATCAGGTAGAAATTCTCGGCAATGACCGAGTACCGGATAGGAATTCTCAGCAATGACCGAGTACCAGATAGGAATTCTCGTCCATGACCGAGTACCGAGTAGGAATTCTCGGCAACGCCCGAGTATTCCGTAGGAATTGTCGGCAACGAACGTGTACATGGTAAGAATTCTCTGGAACGACCGAGTACTTGGTTGGAATTCTCGTCAATGACCGAGTACTGGGTAGGACTTCTAGGAAATGACGGATTAACGGGTAGGAATTCTTGGCAACGAACGAGTACCGGGTAGGAATTCTCGTCTATGACTGAGTAGTGTGTAGGCATTCTTGGCTATGACGGAGTACTGGGTCGGAATTCATCGAAATGAATTTATTACCGGGTTGGAATTCAAGGAAATGAATTGAGTACCGGGTAGGAATTCTTAGCTACGACCGAGTACCGGGTAGGAATTCTTTGCAATGACCGAGCACCGGGTAGGAGTTCCCGGCAACAACCAAGTTCCGGGTAGGAATTCTCGGCAACGACTAAACACCAGTTAGTAATTCTCGGTAATTACTAAGTACTGGGTAGGAATTCTTGAGTACGAGCTTGGAATTCTCGGCTACAACCGAGTACCGGGTTGGTATTCTCGGAAACGACCGAGTATCAGGTAGGAATTCATGGGAACGACTAAGCACCGGGTAGTAATTCTCAGAAAAGACCGAGTACTGGGTAGGAATTCTTTGTAATGAACGAGTACCGTATAGGAAGTCTTGGCACTGACGGAGTATCGGGTAGATATTCTCGCCAATGACCGAGTACCGGGAAAGAATTCTCGTCAATGACTAAGTACCGGGTAGGAATTCTCAAGAGTGACCAAGTACCAGGTACTTGGCAATGACCGAGTACCGGGTAGGAATTCTTGGCAACGACTGAATTCCAGGTAGGAATTCTCAGCAATAACCGAGTTTTGGGTAGGAATTCTTGGCGACGACCGAGTTCTGGGTAGGAATTCTCAACAACGACAGAGTACCAGGTAGGAATTCACGGCAATTATTGAATCCTGGGTAGGAATTCTTGGCAATGACAATGTACTAGGTAGGAATTCTTGGCAACGACCGACTACCACGTAAGATTTCTTTGCAGTGACCGAGCACCAGCTAAGATTTCTTGGCATTGACGAGTACCACGTAGGAATTCTCGGCAATGGCCGTGTGCTGGGTAGTAATTCTTTGCAATGAACGAGTACCGTATAGGATGTCTCAGCAACGACAGAGTATCAAGTAAGAATTCTCGTCAATTACCAATTACCGGGTAGGAATTGTCAAGAGTAGCCAAGTACAGGGTAGGAATTCTCGGCAATGACCGAGTACCGAGTAGGAATTCTCGGCAACGCCCGAGTGCTTCATAGGAATTATCGGCAATGAGCGTGTACATGGTAAGAATCTCGGCAACGACCGAGTACTGGGTTGGAATTCTCGTCAATAACAGAGTAGTGGGTATGACTTCTTGGAAATGATGGAGTACCGGGTTGGAATTCTCGGCAATGACCGGTACCGAGTAGGAATTCTCGTCAATGACTGAATAGTGGTTACGGATAGGAAGTCTCGGCAACGACGGAGTACCGGGTAGATATTCTTACCAACGACCGAGTACCGGGTAAGAATTCGAGTCAATGACCAAGTACCGGGTAGGAATTCTCAAGAGTGACCAAGTACCAGGTAAGAAATCTCGGCAATGACCGAGTACTGGGTAGGAATTCTCGGCAATAACCGAATTCCGGGTAGGAATTCTCGGCAACGACCGAGTATTGGGGCGAAATTCTTGGCAACGACCTTGTTTCTGGAAGAATTTTTGGCAACGACTGAGTACCGGGGAGGATTTCAAGGTAATGATTGAATACTGGGTAGGAATTCTTTGCAATGAACAAGTACTGGGTAGGAATTCTCGGCAACTACTGATAACAGCGTAAGAAATCTTGGTAGTGACCGAGTACTAGGGAGGAATTCTCGGCAATGACCGAGTGCTGGGTAGTAATTCTTGGCAATGAACAAGTACAGTATAGGACGTTTCAGCAATGACAGAGTATCGGGTAAGAATTCTCGTCAATGACCAAGTACCGGGTAGGAATCCAATAGAGTAGCCAAGTACCGGGTAGGAATTCTCAGCAATGACCGAGTACTGGGTAGGAATTCTCAGCAAAGACCGAGTACCGGGTAGGAATTCTCGGCAACGATCGAGTAACGGGTAGAAAATCTTGGCAACAACCGAGTTCAGGGTAGAAATTCTCGGGAACGACTAAGCACCGGGTAGTGATTCTTGAAAATGACCGAGTACTGGGTAGGAATTCTTTGTAATGAACGAGTACCGGATGGGAAGTCTAGGCAATGATGGAGTACCGGGTAGGTATTCTCGCCAACGACCGAGTACCGGGTAAGAATTCTCGTCAATGACCAAGTACCGGGTAGGAATTCTCAAGAGTGACCAAGTACCGGGTACTTGCCAATGACCGAGTACCGGGTAGGAATTCTCAGCCATGACTGAGTCCTGAGTACTAGGTAGGAATTCTCGGCAATGGCCTAGCACCGAGTGAGAATTCTCGGCAAAGACTGAGTACATGGTAGGAATTCTCGGCAACGACCGTGTTTTGGGTAGGAATTCTTAGCAACGACTTTGATGCTGGTAGGAATTTTCGGCAACGACTGAGTACCGAGAAGGAATTCATGGTAATGATCGAATACAGAGTAGGAATTCTTGTCAATTACCAAGCACTGGATAGGAATTCTCGGAAATGACCTACTACCGCGTAAGAAATCTTGGCAATGACCGAGTATAAGTTAAGAATTCTTGGCAGTGACGAGTACCAGGTAGGAATTCTTGGCAATGACCGAGTGCTGGGTAGTATTACTTGGCAATGAATGAGTACCGTATCGGAAGTCTCAGCAACGACAGAGTATCTGTCACGACCCGATCCCGGGAAAGTAGGACATGGCTTTGTCATGGCCGAGAAACGGACCTAATGACTTAGCTGAATAAAAAGAGAGCAAAGTGCTTGTGCTAACCAGCTTGGTAAGCTGGAATAATGTCACGGTCGTGATCCGCAATAGGTCACCTGGCTGGACTTGGTCTGGGATAACGGGGAATTCACGGATCAAGTCAGGGAAGTATTGGAGGAATTCATACTTGGTCGCGGGAAAGCTAATGGAAAGCTTGGAGAAGCTCTAGGGAGCTTGGGGAAGCTCAGAGTAGCAGCCACTTAGCTCAACCTAGCTAGACTAGCTGCCGGGTAGCTCAAGCTAGCTGGACGGACTGAAGGTCAGCTGAAGCAGCTGGACGGACTAAAGGTCAGCTGGACGGACTAAAGGTCAGCTGGACGGACTGAAGGTCAGCTGGTGCAGCTGGAGTGACCGAGGCAGTTACCGGGTCAGCTGCCGAACGGGTGCTTGGTACGGACGGTTAAGTAACTGCCGAGCGGTTACCAAGGATTCATTGAATCTGACCAGGCGGTTACGAAAGCGGTTTCTGGCGAGGAAAACTATAAAATGACCCTCAGAACTCGCAGAAAAACACTACGAACATACAGGAAAACTCAGAAAAATATTCTAAAGGAAGAAGACAGAAAGAATCTGGATGATAAGGCACTATTGTCAGAATAAGAAGGAAACGAGCCGAGCGGTTGGATCGGTGGCACGAGAGACAGCGCAGATAATCGTTGAACGGATCTGTGTTGCCAAGAAGGGAAATTACCAAGGAAAACAGGAGACAATGCTGGAAGATACTAAGTCCTTTCCAGAAGAAGGAAACGACTAGAGAATTACCAAGGATCCTTGCCGGATGGAAGGATTAGTAATAAGGAGAAGAAAACGTGGAATTATCCAGAATCCTCACCCAGAACTGAGAGAGACAAATCTCATCTAAGGGAGATCATCCAGATTATCCAGATGACGGAGATCATCCAGATTATCCAGATGACGGAGATCATCCAGATGACAGAGATTATCCAGATTATCCAGATGATGGAGATAATCCAGATTATCCGGATGACGGAAATTATCCAGATTATCTAGATGACGGAGATCATCCAGATGACGGAGATCATCCAGATTATCCAGATGACGGAGATTATCCAGATTATCCCGATGACGGAGATTATCCAGATCATCCAGATCACCGAGATTATGCAGATTATCCAGAACATCCAGAACACACACGCCCAAAAGGGATGATCTTGTCCTAAGGTGAAATCTCACAGAGAAAGAAAGAGAGAAACCACCGGAGGAATAAGGCGAGTTCACGAAACACGGTTACAAGGTGAACCATAGTTCTATAAGGGAAAGGATGGGAAATGGACCAAGGATAGTCTGGAAAACTTAGGAATCTCGAGGAAACGAAGATTATCCTAAAGAGTCCGAACATGTTAACTACCGGTAGCACGGAGCATGGATAGCGACTCGGAAACATGACTAACCCGGTAGCAACCAAAGGGCCGGGTACAGATCGACTTGAAGAGTGATCTAGAAATGGAGATATTTTCTGTATTGACGTATCCATGGTAAGACGGGATACGGGATTTCGGATGGACCGGTAAGCAATGGGCTGGATCGGCCACCGGAAACTAAAGGGCATGAAAGTCCCCTCATCCTATCGTATACTTAGCCAATGGGGATGGTTGGTTGTATGGCTAAGTAACGAAGTGATGGGGTACTACGTGGTGTCAAGTACTGCAGGGTAAGGTGAACGTACTACCAGTTAGCCAGGCAGAACCTACCGGCGTACTCTGGGAACGATTGGACGTTACAAGGAACGGTTCGAGGAAGGCTTACCGTACGTTGGCCAAGGTATGTAAACAAATCTATCTTATTGGTGAAGTTAGATTTCTGGGAATTGACCATTGGATAAAGAGAAAGAAATATGCAATCGTTAGACTTAGAATGGTTAGCGAACAAATTGAATGACTTGACCGAGTTAAGGATCGATCTTAAGCCCACGGGAAAAACGATGAATCCGGTGCTAAGTAATTGTTGGAATTAGACCAAGGAGTAAAGGTTTCCGCTGCGTAAGAAAGGGAAAAGGAATAGCCTAAGACATTTCTAAAAGAATAAGGAAAAATTCAAAGGGGTTCGGCCGTGAGAAGGCACAAACTCGGAATCCTTGTATCCGGACGCCGGAATGTCTGGGACGGGATGTTACAGTTG
This sequence comes from Barbarea vulgaris, assembly GCA_963667165.1. NCBI lineage: Eukaryota > Viridiplantae > Streptophyta > Magnoliopsida > Brassicales > Brassicaceae > Barbarea > Barbarea vulgaris. Next base: position 11,052,061 of record OY763888.1, on the reverse strand, counting down.
GTATCAGAGCATGCTTGATCCTTGGATGGATGTGTTGTCGGAGAAAATACACGAAGGACTGGGTTAGGCACTTGAACGTGGATAAAAGTTGAGCCTAAAGGGAAGGATGGCAAGGATGAGATAACGTGCTTGGAAACCAGGCAGAGTTTACCAAGACGAGTCCATTAAAGCCAAAATGAATTACCCAACGGGCAAGAAATGAAAACGCGTTAAGTAGACTTAACCATTCAAAAGGGGGAATTATGCAACAAACTTGGTGAATGAGGAAATTGAGGTAAGATTGGTAATGGCACTTAGAAATCAGTGGAATTACTAAGTCGTTACCGGGAAACCAAGACATTGCCTATATTACAAATTCTTCAAAGCATAAGGGAATGATTATTGATTTGGCTAAAGATCAAGGGTATTTGGTTATAGTCGGAATTTGACTATGACGGGAAAATTTGATCTATTCGGAGATTGACCGAGATCAAGCGGTATTTGATTCTAGTCGAAATCGGACTAGCATGGGAATCACTTGATCTATTCGGAGTAAGACCAAGATCAAGGGACAATGATCACGTCCAAGAAGGACTGGGATCGGGATTTGAACTAAGTCCGGGAATGGACAAAGTCAAGATAAAACGATCGAATCTTAAGGATTAAAGTCGGGAATGTGACTCAATCCAAGAGATCAAGATCTAGAATTCACTAAGTCAAGGAATGACAAAAGTGGGAAGCTATTGACCGAATCCTAAAGGATCAAAGTATGTGGAAATGTGACTGAATCCAAAGGATAAAGGTCAGGAAATTCACCAAAGTCAAGAATGACAAAGGTGGGGGAATTGTGCGAGTCATGGAATGACCAAGGTCGGGAAAATCTAACCACACCCGAATTCGAGGACGAATTCCTTTTAAGGGGGGTAGACTTGTCACGACCCGATCCCGGGAAAGTAGGACATGGCTTTGTCATGGCCGAGAAACGGACCTAATGACTTAGCTGAATAAAAAGAGAGCAAAGTGCTTGTGCTAACCAGCTTGGTAAGCTGGAATAATGTCACGGTCGTGATCCGCAATAGGTCACCTGGCTGGACTTGGTCTGGGATAACGGGGAATTCACGGATCAAGTCAGGGAAGTATTGGAGGAATTCATACTTGGTCGCGGGAAAGCTAATGGAAAGCTTGGAGAAGCTCTAGGGAGCTTGGGGAAGCTCAGAGTAGCTGCCACTTAGCTCAACCTAGCTAGACTAGCTGCCGGGTAGCTCAAGCTAGCTGGACGGACTGAAGGTCAGCTGAAGCAGCTGGACGGACTAAAGGTCAGCTGGACGGACTAAAGGTCAGCTGGACGGACTGAAGGTCAGCTGGTGCAGCTGGAGTGACCGAGGCAGTTACCGGGTCAGCTGCCGAACGGGTGCTTGGTACGGACGGTTAAGTAACTGCCGAGCGGTTACCAAGGATTCATTGAATCTGACCAGGCGGTTACGAAAGCGGTTTCTGGCGAGGAAAACTATAAAATGACCCTCAGAACTCGCAGAAAAACACTACGAACATACAGGAAAACTCAGAAAAATATTCTAAAGGAAGAACACAGAAAGAATCTGGATGATAAGGCACTATTGTCAGAATAAGAAGGAAACGAGCCGAGCGGTTGGATCGGTGGTACGAGAGACAGCGCAGATAATCGTTGAACGGATCTGTGTTGCCAAGAAGGGAAATTACCAAGGAAAACAGGAGACAATCCTGGAAGATACTAAGTCCTTTCCAGAAGAAGGAAACGACTAGAGAATTACCAAGGATCCTTGCCGGATGGAAGGATTAGTAATAAGGAGAAGAAAACGTGGAATTATCCAGAATCCTCACCCAGAACTGAGAGAGACAAATCTCATCTAAGGGAGATCATCCAGATTATCCAGATGACGGAGATCATCCAGATTATCCAGATGACGGAGATCATCCAGATGACAGAGATTATCCAGATTATCCAGATGATGGAGATAATCCAGATTATCCAGATTATCCAGATGACGGAAATTATCCAGATTATCTAGATGACGGAGATCATCCAGATGACGGAGATCATCCAGATTATCCAGATGACGGAGATTATCCAGATTATCCCGATGACGGAGATTATCCAGATCATCCAGATCACCGAGATTATGCAGATTATCCAGAACATCCAGAACACACACGCCCAAAAGGGATGATCTTGTCCTAAGGTGAAATCTCACAGAGAAAGAAAGAGAGAAACCACCGGAGGAATAAGGCGAGTTCACGAAACACGGTTACAGGGTGAACCGTAGTTCTATAAGGGAAAGGATGGGAAATGGACCAAGGATAGTCTGGAAAACTTAGGAATCTCGAGGAAACGAAGATTATCCTAAAGAGTCCGAACATGTTAACTACCGGTAGCACGGAGCATGGATAGCGACTCGGAAACGTGACTAACCCGGTAGCAACCAAAGGGCCGGGTACAGATCGACTTGAAGAGTGATCTAGAAATGGAGATATTTTCTGTATTGACGTATCCATGGTAAGACGGGATACGGGATTTCGGATGGACCGGTAAGCAATGGGCTGGATCGGCCACCGGAAACTAAAGAGCACGAAAGTCCCCTCATCCTATCGTATACTTAGCCAATGGGGATGGTTGGTTGTATGGCTAAGTAACGAAGTGATGGGGTACTACGTGGTGTCAAGTACTGCAGGGTAAGGTGAACGTACTACCAGTTAGCCAGGCAGAACCTACCGGCGTACTCTGGGAACGATTGGACGTTACAAGGAACGGTTCGAGGAAGGCTTACCGTACGTTGGCCAAGGTATGTAAACAAATCTATCTTATTGGTGAAGTTAGATTTCTGGGAATTGACCATTGGATAAAGAGAAAGAAATATGCAATCGTTAGACTTAGAATGGTTAGCGAACAAATTGAATGACTTGACCGAGTTAAGGATCGATCTTAAGCCCACGGGAAAAACGATGAATCCGGTGCTAAGTAATTGTTGGAATTAGACCAAGGAGTAAAGGTTTCCGCTGCGTAAGAAAGGGAAAAGGAATAGCCTAAGACATTTCTAAAAGAATAAGGAAAAATTCAAAGGGGTTCGGCCGTGAGAAGGCACAAACTCGGAATCCTTGTATCCGGACGCCGGAATGTCCGGGACGGGATGTTACAGTATCGGGCAAGAATTCTTGTCAATGACCAAGTACCAGGTAGGAATTCTCAAGAGTGGCCAGGTATCGTGTAGGAATTCTAGGCAATGACCGAGTACTGAGTTGGAATTCTCGGCCATGACCCAGTACTGAGTAGGAATTCTCGGCAACGCCCAATTACTGCATAGGAATTTTTGGCAACGAGAGAGTACCGGGTAAGAATTCTCAGCAAATACCGAGTACTGGGTTAGAATTCTCGTCAATGACCGAGTACTGGGTAGGAATTCTTGGCAATGACAGAGTACCGGGTAGGAATTCTAGGCAACTACCGAGAACCGAGAAGGAATTCTCGCCAATGACCGAGTAGTGGGTAGGCATTCTTTGCAATGACGGAGTACCGGGTATAAATTCATGGAAATGAATCAAGTACCGGGTAGGAATTTTTAGCTATGATCGAGTACGAGGTAGGAATTCTTGGCAACGAAGGAGCACCGGGTAGGAATTCTCGGTAATGACCGAGTACATGATAGGAATTCTCAGCAACGATCGAGTACCGGGCAGGAATTCTCTGGAACGATCGAGTACGGGGTAGGAATTCTCGTCAATGTCCAAGTACATAGGTTGGAATTCTTGGTAATGACGGAGTACCGGGTAGGAATTCTCGGCAACAATCGAGTAACGGGTAGGAATTCTTGGCAACAACCGAGTACCGGGTAAGAATTCTTGGCAGTGACCGAGTACCAGTTAAGAATTCTTGGCAGTTACTAGTACTGTATAGGAAGTCTCAGCAACGACGAAGTATCGGGTTAGAATTATCGTCAATGACCAAGTACCGGGTAGGAATTCTCAAGAATAGCAAAGTATCAGGTAGAAATTCTCGGCAATGACCGAGTACCGGATAGGAATTCTCGGCAATGACCGAGTACTGGATAGGAATTCTCATCCATGACCGAGTAGGAATTCTTGGCAACGCCCGAGTACTCCGTAGGAGTTGTCTGCAACGAACGTGTACATGGTAAGAATTCTCTGGAACGACCGAGTACTTGGTTGGAATTCTCGTCAATGACCGAGTACTGGGTAGGAATTCTTGGTAATAACCGAGTACCGGGTAGGAATTCTTAGCAATGACTGAGCACCGGGTAGGAATTCTTAGCTACGACCGAGTACCGGGTAGGAATTCTTAGCAACGACTGAGCACCGGGTAGGAATTCTTGGTAATAACCGAGTACCGGGTAGGAATTCTTAGCTACGACCGAGTACCGGGTAGGAATTCTTGGCAACGACCGAGCACCGGGTAGGAGTTCCCAGGAACAACCAAGTTCCGAGTAGGAATTCTCGGCAATGACTAAACACCAGTTAGTAATTCTCGGTAATAACTAAGTACTGGGTAGGAATTCTTGAGTACGAGCTTGGAATTCTCGGCTACAACCGAGTACCGGGTTGGTATTCTCGGAAACGACCGAGTATCAGGTAGGAATTCATGGGAACGACTAAGCACCGGGTAGTAATTCTCAGAAAAGACCGAGTACTGGGTAGGAATTCTTTGTAATGAACGAGTACCGGATAGAAAGTCTTGGCACTGACGGAGTCTCGGGTAGATATTCTCGCCAACGACCGAGTACCGGGAAAGAATTCTCGTCAATGACTAAGTACCGGGTAGGAATTCTCAAGAGTGACCAAGTACCGGGTACTTGGCAATGACCGAGTACCGGGTAGGAATTCTTGGCAACGACTGAATTCCAGGTAGGAATTCTCGGCAATGACCGAGTTTTGGGTAGGAATTCTTGGCGACGACCGAGTTCTGGGTAGGAATTCTCAACAACGACAGAGTACCAGGTAGGAATTCACGGCAATTATTGAATCCTGGGTAGGAATTCTTGGCAATGACCAAGTACTAGGTAGGAATTCTCGGCAACGACCGACTACCACGTAAGATTTCTTTGCAGTGACCGAGCACCAGCTAAGATTTCTTGGCAGTGACGAGTACCACGTAGGAATTCTCGGCAATGGTCGTGTGCTGGGTAGTAATTCTTTGCAATGAACGAGTACCGTATAGGATGTCTCAGCAACGACGGAGTATCAAGTAAGAATTCTCGTCAGTTACCAATTACCGGGTAGGAATTGCCTAGAGTAGCCAAGTACCGGGTAGGAATTCTCGGCAATGAACGAGTACCGGGCAGGAATTCTCGGCAATGACCGAGTACCGAGTAGGAATTCTCGGTAACGCCTGAGTGCTGCATAGGAATTATCGGCAATGAGCGTGTACATGGTAAGAATTCTCGGCAACGACCGAGTACTGGGTTGGAATTCTCGTCAATAACAGTGTACTGGGTAGGACTTCTTGGACATGATGGAGTACCGGGTTGGAATTCTCGGCAATGACCAGTACCGAGTAGGAATTCTCGTCAATGACTGAGTAGTGGTTGCGCATTCTTGGCAATGATGGAGTACCGGGTTGGAATTCGTGGAATTGAATCGAGTACAAGGTTGAAATTCATTGAAATGAATCGAGTACCGGGTAGGAATTCTTAGCTATGACCGAGTACCGGGTAGGAATTCTTGGCAACGACTAAGCACAAGGTAGGAATTTTTGGCAAAGACCGAGTACCAGGTAGGAATTCTCAACAATGACCGAGTACCGGGTAGGAATTCTTGGGAACGAGATAGTACCGAGTACTAATTCTCGGCAATGACAGAGTACTAGGTAGGAATTCCTGGTAATGACCGAGTACCGGATAGGAAGTCTCGACAACGATGGAGTACCAGGTAGATATTCTCACCAACGACCGAGTACCGGGTAAGAATTTGAGTCAATGACCAAGTACCGGGTAGGAATTCTCAAGAGTGACCAAGTACCAGGTAAGAAATCTTGGCAATGACCGAGTACTGGGTAGGAATTCTTGGCAATAACTGAATTCCGGGTAGGAATTCTCGGCAACGACCGAGTATTGGGTCGGAATTCTTGGCAACGACCTTGTTTCTGGAAGGAATTTTTGGCAACGACTGAGTACCGGGGAGGATTTCAAGGTATGACGGAGTACTGGGTTGGAATTCATCGAGATGAATTGAGTACCGGGTTGGAATTCAAGGAAATGAATTGAGTACCAGGTAGAAATTCTTAGCTACGACCGAGTACCGGGTAGGAATTCTTGGCAACGACTGAGCACCGGGTAGGAATTCTTGGTAATGACGGAGTACCGTGTAGGAATTCTCGGCAACGATGGAGTACCGGGTAGGAATTCGTGGAAATGAATCGAGTATCGGGTAGGAATTCTTAGCTATGATCGAGTACGAGGTAGGAATTCTTGGCAACGACTGAGCACCGGGTAGGAATTCTCGGCAATGACCGAGTACCTGATAGGAATTCTTACCAACGATCGAGTACCGGGTAGCAATTCTCTGGAACAACCGAGTACCGGGTAGGAATTCTTGTCAATGTCCAAGTACATAGGTAGGAATTCTTGGTAATGACGGAGTACCGGGTAGGAATTCTCGGCAACAATCGAGTAACGGGTAGGAATTGTTGGCAACAACCGAGGTCCGGGTAGGAATTCTCGGCAACGACTAAGCACTAGTTAGGAATTCTCGGCAATGACCAAGAACTGGGTAGGAATTCTTGGCAATGACGTAGTACCGGTTTGGAATTCTTGGTTACAACCGAGTACTGGGTAGGTATTCTCGGAAACGATCGGGTAATCGGTAGGAATTATTGGGAACGACTAAGCACTGGGTAGTAATTCTCGGCAATGACCGAGTACTGGGTAGGAATTCTTGGATATGAAAGAGTACTGGATAGGAAGTCTCGGAAACTATGGAGTACCGGGTAGATATTCTCTCCAACGACCGAGTACCTGGTAAGAATTCTCAGCAATGAGCGAGTACCGGAAAGGAATTCTCAGCAAAGACCGAGTACCGGGTAGGAGTACCCGGGAACAACCCAGTACCGGGTAGGAATTCTTAGCTATTACCGAGTACCGGGTAGGTATTCTCAGAAACGACCGAGTATCGGGTAGGAATTCTTGGTAATGACCGAGTACCGAGTAAGAATTCTTGACATTAACCAAGAATTGGGTAATTATTCGCGTCAATGACCTAGCACAGAATTCCGGGTAGGAATTCTCGGCAGTGACCGAGTTTTGGGTAGGATTTCTTGGCAACGACCGAGTTTCAGGTAGGAATTCTCAGTAACGACTGAGTACCGGTACTAATTCACGGCAATGATCGAATACTAGGTAGGAATTTTTGGCAATGATCAAGTACTGGGTAGGAACTCTCGGCAACGACCGACTACCGCGTAAGAAATCTTGGCAGTGACCGAGTACCAGTTAAGAATTCTTGGCAGTGACGAGTACCGTATAGGAAGTCTCAGCAGCGACGGAGTATCGGGTTAGAATTCTTGTCAATGACCAAGTACCGGGTAGGAATTCTCAAGAGTAGCAAAGTATCGGGTTGAAATTCTCGGCAATGACCGAGTACCGGGTAGTAATTCTCGGCAATGACAGAGTACCGGATAGGAATTCTCGGCCATGACCGAGTACCGAGTAGTAATTCTCGGCAACGCCCGAGTACTCTGTAGGAATTGTCGGCAACGAGCGTGTACATGGTAAGAATTCTCCGGAACGACCGAGTACTTGGTTGGAATTCTCGTCAATGACCGAGTACTGGGTAGGACTTCTAGGAAATGAGGTTGTACCGGGTAGGAATTCTCGGCAACGACCGAGTACCGGGTAGGAATTCTTGTCTATGACCTAGTAGTGTGTAGGCATTCTTGGCTATGACGGAGTACTGGGTTGGAATTCATCGAAATGAATTGTGTACCGGGTTGGAATTCAAGGAAATGAATTGAGTACCGGGTAGGAATTCTTAGCTACGACCGAGTACCGGGTAGGAATTCTTAGCAACGACTGAGCACCGGGTAGGAATTCTTGGTAATAACCGAGTACCGGGTAGGAATTCTTAGCTACGACCGAGTACCGGGTAGGAATTCTTGGCAACGACTGAGCACCGGGTAGGAATTCTTGGTAATGACCGAGTACCAAGTAGGGATTCTCAGCAAAGACCGAGTACCAGGTAGGAGTTCCCGAGAACAACCGAGTTCCAGGTAGGAATTCTCGGCAACGACTAAGCACCAGTTAGTAATTCTCGGTAATTACTAAGTACTGGGTAGGAATTCTTGAGTACGAGCTTGGAATCCTCGGCTACAACCGAGTACCGGGTTGGTATTCTCGGAAACGACCGAGTATCGGGTAAGAATTCATGGGAACGACTAAGCACCGGGTAGTAATTCTCAGAAAAAACCAAGTACTGGGTAGGAATTCTTTGTAATTAACGAGTACCAGATAGGAAGTCTCGGCACTGACGGAGTACCGGGTAGATATTCTCGCCAACGACCGAGTACCGGGAAAGAATTCTCATCAATGACTAAGTACCGGGTAGGAATTCTCAAGAGTGACCAAGTACCGGGTACTTGGCAATGATCGAGTACCGGGTAGGAATTCTCAGCCATTACCGAGTCCTAAATACTGGGTAGGGATTCTCGGCAATGACCGAGTACCGAGTAAGAAATTCGCGTCAATGACCTAGCACCGAGTAAGAATTCTCGGCAATGACTGAGTACATGGTAAGAATTCTTAGCAATGACCGTGTTTTGGGTAGGAATTCTTGGCAACGACCTTGTTTCTGGTAGGAATTTTTGGCAACGATTGAGTACCGGGTACGAATTCACGGCAATGATAGAATACTGGGTAGGAATTTTTGTCAATTTCCAAGTACTGGGTAGGAATTCTCGGCAACGACCAACTACCGCGTAAGAAATCTTGGCAATGACCGAGTATAAGGTAAGAATTCTTGGCCGTGACGAGTACCAGGTAGGAATTCTTGGCAATGACCGAGTGCTGGGTAGTAATACTTGGCAATGAACGAGTACCGTATAGGAAGTCTCAACAACGACGGAGTATCGGGTAAGAATTCTCGTCAATGACCAAGTACCGGGTAGGAATTCTCAAGAGTAGCCATGTATCGGGTAGGAATTCTAGGCAATGACCGAGTACCGGGTAGGAATTCTCGGGCATGACCGAGTACTGAGTAGGAATTCTCGGCCATGACCGAGTACTGAGTAGGAATTCTCGGCAATGCCCGATTACTGCGTAGTAATTCTCGTCAACAAGAGAGTACCGGGTAAGAATTCTCGGCAAATACCGAGTACAGGGTTGGAATTCTCGTCAATGACTGAGTACTGGGTAGGAATTCTTGGCAATGACGGAGTACAGGGTAGGAATTCTCGGCAGCGACCGAGAACCGAGAGGGAATTCTCCTCAATGACCGAGTAGTGGGTAGGCATTCTTTGCAATGACGGAGTACCGGGTAGGAGTTCATGGAAATGAATCAAGTACCGGGTCGGAATTCTTAGCTATGACCGAGTACGAGGAAGGAATTCTTGGCAACGACTGAGCACCTAGTAGGAATTCTCGGCAATGACCGAGTACCGGATAAGAATTCTTAGCGAAGGCTGAGTGCAGGGTAGGAATTCCCGGGAACAACCGAATACCGGGTAAGAATTCTCGTCAATGTCAAAGTACATGGGTAGGAATTCTTGGTAATGACGGAGTACCGGGTAGGAATTCTTGGCAACAACCAAGTTCCGGGTAGGAATTCTCTGCAATGACTAAGCACCAGTTAGGAATTCTCGAGAATGACCAAGTACTGGGTAGGAATTCTTGGCAATGATGTAGTACCGACCGAGTACCGAGTAGAAATTATTGGGAACGACTATGCACCGGGTAGTAGTTCTTGGCAGTGACCGAGTACTGGGTAGGAATTCTTAGTAATGAATGAGTACCGGATAGGAAGTCTTTGTAACGACGAAGTACCAGGTAGATATTCTCGCCAACGACCGAGTACCTGGTAAGAATTCTCATCAGTGACCAAGTACCGGGTAGCAATTCTCAAGAGTGACCAAGTACCAGGTAGGAATTCTTGGCAAAGACCGAGTACCAGGTAGGAATTCTCAGCCATTACCGAGTACCAGGTAGGTATTCTTGGAAAGGACCGAGTATCGGGTAGGAATTCTTGGGAACAACTAAGCACCGGGTAGTAATTCTAAGAAAAGACCGAGTACTGGGTAGGAATTCTTTGTAATGAACGAGTACCGGATAGGAAGTCTTGGCACTGACGGAGTATCGGGTAGATATTCTCGCCAACGACCGAGTACCGGGAAAGAATTCTCGTCAATGACTAAGTACCGGGTAGGAATTCTCAAGAGTGACCAAGTACCGGGTACTTGGCAATGACCGAGTACTGGGTAGGAATTCTTGGCAACGACTGAATTCCAGGTAGGAATTCTCGGCAATGACCGAGTTTTGGGTAGGAATTCTTGGCGACGACCGAGTTCTGGGTAGGAATTCTCAACAACGACAGAGTACCAGGTAGGAATTCACGGCAATTATTGAATCCTGGGTAGGAATTCTAGGCAATGACCAAGTACTAGGTAGGAATTCTCGGCAACGACCGACTACCACGTAAGTTTTCTTTGCAGTGACCGAGCACCAGCTAAGATTTCTTGGCAGTGACGAGTACCAAGTAGGAATTCTCGGCAATGGCCGTGTGCTGGGTAGTAATTCTTTGCAATGAACGAGAAAATCAAGTAAGAATTCTCGTCAGTTACCAATTACCGGGTAGGAATTGCCAAGAGTAGCCAAGTACCGAGTAGGAATTCTCGGCAATGAACGAGTACCGGGCAGGAATTCTCGGCAATGACCGAGTACCGAGTAGGAATTCTCGGCAACGCCCGAGTGCTGTATAGGAATTATCGGCAATGAGCGTGTACATGGTAAGAATTCTCGGCAACGACCGAGTACTGGGTTGGAATTCTCGTCAATAACAGAGTACTGGGTAGGACTTCTTGGACATGATGGAGTACCGGGTTGGAATTCTCGGCAATGACCAGTACCGAGTAGGAATTCTCGTCAATGACTGAGTAGTGGTTGCGCATTCTTGGCAATGATGGAGTACCGGGTTGGAATTCATGGAATTAAATCGAGTACAGGGTTAAAATTCATTGAAATAAATCGAGTACCGGGTAGGAATTCTTAGCTATGACCGAGTACCGGGTAGGAATTCTTAGCAACGACTAAGCACAAGGTAGGAATTTTTGGCAAAGACCGAGCACCAGGTAGGAATTCTCAACAATGACCGAGTACCGGATAGGAATTCTCGGGAATGACTAAGTACTGGGTAGGAATTTTTGGCAATGATTGAGTACCGGTTTTGAATTCTCAGCAACAACCGAGTACCGGGTAGGTATTCTTGGAAACGACCGACTACCGGGTAGGAATTCTTGGGAACGAGATAGTACCGAGTACTAATTCTCAGCAATTACAGAGTAATAGGTAGGAATTCCTGGTAATGACCGAGTACCGGATAGGAAGTCTCGGCAACGACGGAGTACCGGGTAGATATTCTCACCAACGACCGAGTACCGGGTAAGAATTTGAGTCAATGACCAAGTACCGGGTAGGAATTCTCAAGAGTGACCAAGTACCAGGTAAGAAATCTTGGCAATGACCGAGTACTGGGTAGGAATTCTCGGCAATAACCGAATTCTGGGTAGGAATTCTCGGCAACGACCGAGTATTGGGTCGGAATTCTTGGCAACGACCTTGTTTCTCGAAGGAATTTTTGGCAACGACTGAGTACCGGGGAGGATTTCAAGGTATGACAGAGTACTGGGTTCGAATTCATCGAAATGAATTGAGTACCGGGTTGGAATTCAAGGAAATGAATTGAGTACCGGGTAGGAATTCTTGGCAACGACTGAGCACCGGGTAGGAATTCTTGGTAATGACAGAGTACCGTGTAGGAATTCTCGGCAACGATGGAGTACCGAGTAGGAATTCGTGGAAATGAATCGAGTATCGGGTAGGAATTCTTAGCTATGATCGAGTACGAGGTAGGAATTCTTGGCAACGACTGATTACCGGGTAGGAATTCTCGGCAATGACCGAGTACCTGATAGGAATTCTCAGCAACGATCGAGTACCGGGTAGCAATTCTCTGGAACAACCGAGTACCGGGTAGGAATTCTTGTCAATGTCCAAGTACATAGGTAGGAATTCTTGGTAATGACAGAGTACCGGGTAGGAATTCTCGGCAACAATGGAGTAACGGGTAGGAATTGTTGGCAACAACCGAGTTCCGGGTAGGAATTCTCGGCAACGACTAAGCACCAGTTAGGAATTCTCGGCAATGACCAAGAACTGGGTAGGAAATCTTGGCAATGACGTAGAACCGGTTTGGAATTCTTGGCTACAACCGAGTACTGGGTAGGTATTCTCGGAAACGATCGGGTAATCGGTAGGAATTATTGGGAACGACTAAGCACCGGGTAGTAATTCTCGGCAATGACCGAGTACTGGGTAGGAATTCTTGGATATGAAAGAGTACTGGATACGAAGTCTCGGAAACTATGGAGTACCGGGTAGATATTCTCTCCAACGACCGAGTACCTGGTAAGAATTCTCAGCAATGACCGAGTACCGGAAAGGAATTCTCAGCAAAGACCGAGTACCGGGTAGGAATTCTTAGCTATTACCGAGTACCGGGTAGGTATTCTTAGAAACGACCGAGTATCGGGTAGGAATTCTTGGCAATGACCGAGTACCGAGTAAGAATTCTTGGCATTAACCAAGAATTGGGTAATTATTCGCGTCAATGACCTAGCACAGAATTCCGGGTAGGAATTCTCGGCAATGACCGAGTTTTGGGTAGGATTTCTTGGCAACGACCGAGTTTCAGGTAGGAATTCTCAGTAACGACTGAGTACCGGGTACTAATTCACGGCAATGAACGAATACTAGGTAGGAATTTTTGGCAATGATCAAGTACTGGGTAAGAACTCTTGGCAACGACTGACTACCGAGTAAGAAATCTTGGCAGTGATCGAGTACCAGTTAAGAATTCTTGGCAGTGACGAGTACCGTATAGGAAGTCTCAGCAACGACGGAGTATCGGGTTAGAATTCTTGTCAATAACCAAGTACCGGGTAGGAATTCTCAAGAGTAGCAAAGTATCGGGTTGAAATTCTCGGCAATGACCGAGTACCGGGTAGTAATTCTCGGCAATGACAGAGTACCGGATAGGAATTCTCGGCCATGACCGAGTACCGAGTAGTAATTTTCGGCAACGCCCGAGTACTCTGTAGGAATTGTCGGAAACGAGCGTGTACATGGTAAGAATTCTCCGAAACGACCGAGTACTTGGTTGGAATTCTCGTCAATGACCGAGTACTGGGTAGGACTTCTAGGAAATGAGGGAGTACCGGGTAGGAATTCTCGGCAACGACCGAGTACCGGGTAGGAATTCTTGTCTATGACTGAGTAGTGTGTAGGCATTCTTGGCTATGACGGAGTACTGGGTTGGAATTCATCGAAATGAATTGAGTACCGGGTTGGAATTCAAGGAAATGAATTGAGTACCGGGTAGGAATTCTTAGCTACGACCGAGTACCGGGTAGGAATTCTTAGCAACGACTGAGCACCGGGTAGGAATTCTTGGTAATAACCGAGTACCGGGTAGGAATTCTTAGCTACGACCGAGTACCGGGTAGGAATTCTTGGCAACGACTGAGCACCGGGTAGGAATTCTTGGTAATGACCGAGTACCGGGTAGGGATTCTCAGCAAAGACCGAGTACCGGGTAGGAGTTCCCGAGAACAACCGAGTTCCAGGTAGGAATTCTCGGCAACGACTAAGCACCAGTTAGTAATTCTCGGTAATTACTAAGTACTGGGTAGGAATTCTTGAGTACGAGCTTGGAATTCTCGGCTACAACCGAGTACCAGGTTGGTATTCTCGGAAACGACCGAGTATCGGGTAAAAATTCATTGGAACGACTAAGCACCGGGTAGTAATTCTCAGAAAAAACCAAGTACTGGGTAGGAATTCTTTGTAATGAACGAGTACTGGATAGGAAGTCTCGGCACTGACGGAGTACCGGGTAGATATTCTCGCCAACGACCGAGTACCGGGAAAGAATTCTCGTCAATGACTAAGTACCGGGTAGGAATTCTCAAGAGTGACCTAAATACTGGGTAGGGATTCTCGGCAATGACCGAGTACCGAGTAAGAAATTCGCGTCAATGACCTACGACCGAGTACCGGGTAGGAATTCCTGGTAATGAACGAGTACTGGATAGGAAGTCTCAGCAACGACGTAGTACCGGGTAGACATTCTCACCAACGACCGAGTACCGGGTAAGAATTCTAGTCAATGACCAAGTACCGGGTATGAATTCTTGGCAACGACTGAGCACCGGGTAGGAATTCTTGGTAATGACCGAGTATCGGGTAGGAATTCTCAGCAAAGACCGAGTACCGCGTAGGAGTTCCCAGGAACAACCGAGTTCCAGGTAGGAATTCTCGGCAACGACTAAGCACCAGTTAGTAATTCTCGGTAATTACTAAGTACTGGGTAGGAGTTCTTGAGTACGAGCTTGGAATTCTCGGCTACAACCGAGTACCGGGTTGGTATTCTCGGAAACGACCGAGTATCGGGTAGGAATTCATGGGAACGACTAAGCACCAGGTAGTAATTCTCAGAAAAGACTGAGTACTGGGAAGGAATTCTCTGTAATGAACGAGTATCGGATAGGAAGTCTCGGCACTAACGGAGTAGCGGGTAGATATTCTCGCCAACGACCGAGTACTGGGTAAGAATTCTAGTCAATGACTAAGTACCGGGTAGGAATTCTCAAGGGTGACCAAGTACCGGGTACTTGGCAATGACCGAGTACCGGGTAGGAATTCTCAGCCATGACCGAGTCCTGAGTACTGGGTAGGAATTCTCGGCAATGAAGGAGTACCGAGTAAGAAATTCGCGTAAATGACCTAGCACCGAGTAAGAATTCTCGGCAATGACTGAGTACATGGAAAGAATTCTTAGCAATGACCATGTTTTGGGTAGGAATTCTTGGCAACGACCTTGTTTCTAGTAGGAATTTTTGGCAACGACTGAGTACCGGGTAGGAATTCACGGCAATGATCGAATACTGGGTAGGAATTCTTGTCAATTACCAAGTACTGGGTAGGAATTCTCGGCAACGACCGACTACCGCGTAAGAAATCTTGGCAATGACCGAGTACAAGGTAAGAATTCTTGGCAGTGACGAGTACCAGGTAGGAATTCTTGGCAATGACCGAGTGTTGGGTAGTAATACTTGGCAATGAATGAGTACCGTATAGGAAGTCTCAGCAACGACGGAGTATCGGGTAAGAATTCTCGTCAATGACCAAGTACCAGGTAGGAATTCTCAAGAGTAGCTAGGCATCGGGTAGGAAATCTAGGCAATGACCGAGTACCGGGTAGGAATTCTTGGCCATGACCGAGTACTGAGTAAGAATTCTTGGCCATGACCGAGTACTGAGTAGGAATTCTCGGCAATGCCCGATTACTGCGTAGGAGTACCCGGGAACAACCCAGTAACGGGTAGGAGTACCCGGGAATAAACCAGTATCGGGTAGGAATTCTTAGCTATTACCGATTACCGGGTAGGTATTCTCAGAAACGACCGAGTATCGGGTAGGAATTCTTGGCAATGACCGAGTACCGAGTAAGAATTCTTGGCATTAACCAAGAATTGGGTAATTATTCGCGTCAATGACCTAGCACAGAATTCCGGGTAGGAATTCTCGGCAATGACCGAGTTTTGGGTAGGATTTCTTGGCAACTACCGAGTTTCAGGTAGGAATTCTCAGTAACGACTGAGTATCGGGTACTAATTCACGGCAATGATCGAATACTAGGTAGGAATTTTTGGCAATGATCAAGTACTGGGTAGGAACTCTCGGCAACGACCGACTATCGCGTAAGAACTCTTGGCAGTGATCGAGTACCAGTTAAGAATTCTTGGCAGTGACGAGTACCGTATAGGAAGTCTCAGCAGCGACGGAGTATCGGGTTAGAATTCTTGTCAATGACCAAGTACCGGGTAGGAATTCTCAAGAGTAGCAAAGTATCGGGTTGAAATTCTCGGCAATGACCGAGTACCGGGTAGTAATTCTCGGCAATGACAGAGTACCGGATAGGACATCTCGGCCATGACCGAGTACCGAGTAATACTTCTCGGCAACACCCGAGTACTCTGTAGGAATTGTCGGCAACGAGCGTGTAAATAGTAAGAATTCTCCGAAACGACCGAGTACTTGGTTAGAATTCTCGTCAATGACCGAGTACTGGGTAGGACTTCTAGGAAATGAGGGAGTACCGGGTAGGAATTCTCGGCTCCGACCGAGTACTGCGTAGGAATTCTTGTCTATGACTGAGTAGTGTGTAGGCATTCTTGGCTATGACGGAGTACTGGGTTGGAATTCATCGAAATGAATTGAGTACCGGGTTGGAATTCAAGGAAATGAATTGAGTACTGGGTAGAAATTCTTAGCTACGACCGAGTACCGGGTAGGAATTCTTAGCAACGACTGAGCACCGGGTAGGAATTCTTGGTAATAACCGAGTACCGGGTAGGAATTCTTAGCTACGACCGAGTACCGGGTAGGAATTCTTGGCAACGACTGGGCACCGGGTAGGAATTCTTGGTAATGACCGAGTATAGGGATTCTAAGCAAAGACCGAGTACCGGGTAGGAGTTCCCGAGAACAACCGAGTTCCAGGTAGGAATTCTCGGCAACGACTAAGCACCAGTTAGTAATTCTCGGTAATTACTAAGTACTGGGTAGGAATTCTTGAGTACGAGCTTGGAATTCTCGGCTACAACCGAGTACCGGGTTGGTATTCTCGGAAACGACCGAGTATCGGGTAAGAATTCATGGGAACGACTAAGCACCGGGTAGTAATTCTCAGAAAAAACCAAGTACTGGGTAGGAATTCTTTGTAATGAACGAGTACCGGATAGGAAGTCTCGGCACTGACGGAGTACCGGGTAGATATTCTCGCCAACGACCGAGTACCGGGAAAGAATTCTCGTCAATGACTAAGTACCGGGTAGGAATTCTAAAGAGTGATCAAGTACCGGGTACTTGGCAATGACCGAGTACCGGGTAGGAATTCTCAGCCATGACCGAGTCCTAAATACTGGGTAGGGATTCTCGGCAATGACCGAGTACCGAGTAAGAAATTCGTGTCAATGACCTAGCACCGAGTAAGAATTCTCGGCAATGACTGAGTACATGGTAAGAATTCTTAGCAATGACCGTGTTTTGGGTAGGAATTCTTGGCAACGACCTTGTTTCTGGTAGGAATTTTTGGCAACGATTGAGTACCGGGTACGAATTCACGGCAATGATAGAATACTGGGTAGGAATTTTTGTCAATTTCCAAGTACTGGGTAGGAATTCTCGGCAACGACCGACTACCGCGTAAGAAATCTTGGCAATGACCGAGTATAAGGTAAGAATTCTTGGCCGTGACGAGTACCAGGTAGGAATTCTTGGCAATGACCGAGTGCTGGGTAGTAATACTTGGCAATGAACGAGTACCGTATAGGAAGTCTCAACAACGACGGAGTATCGGGTAAGAATTCTTGTCAATGACCAAGTACCGGGTAGGAATTCTCAAGAGTAGCCAGGTATCGGGTAGGAATTCTAGGCAATGACCGAGTACCGGGTATTAATTCTCGGCCATGACCGAGTACTGAGTAGGAATTCTCGGCCATGACCGAGTACTGAGTAGGAATTCTCGGCAATGCCCGATTAGTGCGTAGGAATTCTCGGCAACAAGAGAGTATCGGGTAAGAATTCTCGACAAATACCGACTACTGGGTTGGAATTCTCGTCAATGACCGAGTACTGGGTAGTAATTCTTGGCAATGATGGAGTACCGGGTAGGAATTCTCGGCAACGACCAAGAACCGAGAGGGAATTCTCGTCAATGACCGAGTAGTGGGTAGGCATTTTTTGCAATGACGGAGTACCGGGTAGGAGTTCATGGAAATGAATCAAGTACCGGGTAGGAATTCTTACCTATGACCGAGTAAAAGGAAGGAATTCTTGGCAACGATTGAGCACCTGGTAGGAATTCTTGGCAATGACCGAGTACCGGATAGGAATTCTTAGCAAAGACTGAGTGCCGGGTAGGTATTCCCGGGAAAAACCGAATACCGGGTAAGAATTTTTGTCAATGTCCAAGTACATGGGTAGGAATTCTTGGTAATGACGGAGTACCGGGTAGGAATTCTTGGCAACAACCGAGTTCCGGGTAGGAATTCTCGGCAATGATTAAGCACCAGTTAGGAATTCTCGGGAATGACCAAGTACTGGGTAGGAATTCTTGGCAATGATGTAGTACCGACCGAGTACCGGGTAGAAATTATTGGGAACGACTATGCACCGGGTAGTAATTCTTAGCAATGACCGAGTACTGGGTAGGAATTCTTGGTAATGAATGAGTACCGGATAGGAAGGCTCGGCAACGATGAAGTACAAGGTAGATATTCTCGCCAACGACCAAGTACCTGGTAAGAATTCTCGTCAGTGACCAAGTACCGGGTAGAAATTCTCAAGAGTGACCAAGTACCGGGTATGAATTCTCGGCAATGACCGAGTACCAGGTAGGAATTCTCAGCCATTACCGAGTACCGGGTAGGTATTCTCGGAAACGACCGAGTATCGGGTAGGAATTCTTGGCAATTACCGAGTACCGAGTAAGAATTCTTGGCATCGACCAAGTATCGGGTAGAAATTCGCGTCAATGGCCTAGCACCGAGTAAGAATTATAGGCAATGAACGAGTACCGGGCAGGATTCTAGGCAACGACCGAATTCCAGGTAGGAATTCTCGGCAATGACCGAGTTTTGGGTAGGAATTCTTGGCGACGACCGAGTTCTGGGTAGGAATTCTCAGCAACGACAGAGTACCGGGTAGGAATTCACAGCAATGATTGAATACTGGGTAGGAATTCTTGGCAATGACCAAGTACTGGGTAGGAATTCTCGGCAATGACCGACTACCGCGTAAGACATCTTGGCAGTGACCGAGCACCAGCTAAGAATTCCTGGCAATGACGAGTACCAGGTAGGAATTCTCGGCAATGGCCGTGTGCTGGGTAGTAATTCTTGGCAATGAACGAGTACCGTATAGGAAGTCTCAGTAACGACGGAGTATCGGGTAGGAATTCTCGGCAAGGACCGAGTACCGGATGTGAATTCTCAGCAAAGAACGAGTACCGGGTAGGAATTCCTGGGAACAACCGAGTACCGGATAGGAGCTCTCGTCAATGACCAAGTACTGGGTAGGAATTCTTAGTAATGACGGAGTAACGGGTAGGCATTCTCGGTAACGACCGAGTAACAGGTAGGAATTCTTGGCAACAACCGAGTTCCAGGTAGGAATTCTTGGCAACGACTAAGCACCAGTTAGGAATTCTCGGCAATGACTAAGTACTAGGTAGGAATTTTTGTTAATGATTGAGTACCGGTTTTTGAATTCTCTGCTACAACCGAGTACCGGGTAGGAATTCTCGGCCATGACCGAGTACTGAGTAGGAATTCTCGGCCATGACCGAGTACTGAGTAGGAATTCTCGGCAATGCCCGATTACTGCGTAGGAATTCTCGGCAACAAGAGAGTATCGGGTAAGAATTCTCGACAAATACCGACTACTGGGTTGGAATTCTCATCAATGACCGAGTACTGGGTAGGAATTCTCGGCAACGACCGAGAACCGAGAGGGAATTCTCGTCAATGACCGAGTAGTGGGTAGGCATTTTTTGCAATGACGGAGTACCGGGTAGGAGTTCATGGAAATGAATCAAGTACCGGGTAGGAATTCTTACCTATGACCGAGTAAAAGGAAGGAATTCTTGGCAACGACTGAGCACCTGGTAGGAATTCTCGGAAATGACCGAGTACCGGATAGGAATTCTTAGCAAAGACTGAGTGCCGGGTAGGTATTCCCGGGAAAAACCGAATACCGGGTAAGAATTTTCGTCAATGTCCAAGTACATGGGTAGGAATTCTTGGTAATGACGGAGTACTGGGTAGGAATTCTTGGCAACAACCGAGTTCCGGGTAGGAATTCTCGGCAATGATTAAGCACCAGTTAGGAATTCTCGGGAATGACCAAGTACTGGGTAGGAATTCTTGGCAATGATGTAGTACCGACCGAGTACCGGGTAGAAATTATTGGGAACGAGTATGCACCGGGTAGTAATTCTTAGCAATGACCGAGTACTGGGTAGGAATTCTTGGTAATGAATGAGTACCGGATAGGAAGTCTCGGCAACGATGAAGTACAAGGTAGATATTCTCGCCAACGACCAAGTACCTGGTAAGAATTCTCGTCAGTGACCAAGTACCGGGTAGAAATTCTCAAGAGTGACCAAGTACCGGGTATGGATTCTCGGCAATGACCGAGTACCAGGTAGGAATTCTCAGCCATTACCGAGTACCGGGTAGGTATTCTCGGAAACGACCGAGTATCGGGTAGGAATTCTTGGTAATTACCGAGTACCGAGTAAGAATTCTTGGCATCGACCAAGTATCGGGTAGAAATTCGCGTCAATGGCCTAGCACCGAGTAAGAATTCTCGGCAATGACCGAGTACCGGGTAGGATTCTAGGCAACGACCGAATTCCAGGTAGGAATTCTCGGCAATGACCGAGTTTTGTGTAGGAATTCTCAGCAACGACAGAGTACCGGGTAGGAATTCACAGCAATGATTGAATACTGGGTAGGAATTCTTGGCAATGACCAAGTACTGGGTAGGAATTCTCGGCAATGACCGACTACCGCGTAAGACATCTTGGCAGTGACCGAGCACCAGCTAAGAATTCCTGGCAGTGACGAGTACCAGGTAGGAATTCTCGGCAATGGCCGTGTGCTGGGTAGTAATTCTTGGCAATGAACGAGTACCGTATAGGAAGTCTCAGTAACGACGGAGTATCGGGTAGGAATTCTCGGCAAGGACCGAGTACCGGATGTGAATTCTCAGCAAAGAACGAGTACCGGGTAGGAATTCCTGGGAACAACCGAGTACCGGATAGGAGCTCTCGTCAATGACCAAGTACTGGGTAAGAATTCTTAGTAATGACGGAGTAACGGGTAGGCATTCTCGGTAACGACCGAGTAACAGGTAGGAATTCTTGGCAACAACCGAGTTCCAGGTAGGAATTCTTGGCAACGACTAAGCACCAGTTAGGAATTCTCGGCAATGACTAAGTACTAGGTAGGAATTTTTGTTAATGATTGAGTACCGGTTTTTGAATTCTCGGCTACAACCGAGTACCGGGTAGGTATTCTTGGAAACGACCGACTACGGGGTAGGAATTCTTGAAAACGAGTAAGTACCGGGTAGTAATTCTCGGCAATGACAGAGTACAAGGTAGGAATTCCTGGTAATGAACGAGTACTGGATAGGAAGTCTCAGCAACGACGGAGTACCGGGTAGACATTCTCACCAACGACCGAGTACCGGGTAAGAATTCTAGTCAATGACCAAGTACCGGGTATGAATTCTCAAGAGTGACCAAGTACCAGGTAGGAAATCTTTGCAATGACAGAGTACCGGGTAGGAATTCTCAGCCATGACCGAGTCCCGAGTATTGGGTAGGAATTCTAGGCAATGAACTAGCACCGAGTAAGAATTCTCAACAATGACCGAGTACATGGTAGGAATTCTCGGCGACAACTGAATTCGGGGTAGGAATTATCAGCAACGACCGAGTATTGGGTCGGAATTCTGGGGAACGACCTTGTTTCTGGAAGGAAGTTTTGGCAACGACTGACTACTGGGTAGGAATTCTTGGCAATGAACAAGTATTGGGTAGGAATTCTCGGCAATGACTGACTACCGCGTAAAAAATCTTGGCAGTGACCGAGTACTAGGTAGGAATTCTCGGCAATGACCGAGTGCTGGGTAGTAATTCTTGGCAATGAACAAGTACCGTATAGGACGTCTCAGCAATGATGGAGTATCGGGTAAGAATTCTCCTCAGTGACCAAGTACCAGGTAGGAATTCTCAAGAGTAGCCAAGTACCGGGTAGGAATTCTCGGCAATGACCGAGTACCGGGTAGGAATCCTCGGCCATGACTGATATATCATGGTTTTTATGGGTTTTAACCATGATATAAGAGTCTTTAATCGAGTATTTTTGGTGTTTTTAGCGTCTATTAGAGTCTTTTATCTTCAGGTATGCATTTAGGACTAATGTGAAGAATATGGGAGATTTTGGAGCAAAGACCAAGAATTAAAGAAAGAACTTGGTCTTCCCCCGTAAGGAATTCTTCCAATAAACCTGAGCCTAACCTTTTTAAAAAAGCGCGTACAGTACTATCTCTTCCATTGCTTGTTAGCATTGGCTATCAGTTAATTCCGAGGAACGAAGTCACTAGACTGAGCCTTTAAGTTGCATCGAAGAATCATGTTTTGAGGCGATGTGTGACTTGGTGTCGATCGACACCAGACATGAGTGTCGATCGACACCACAGGCGGACAACTTCGGAAATTTTGGAAGATTTACAATTTTGCCCAGAAGTTTCTAATATTTCAGCATTAGTCCCTGTACGAGTTTTTAGCTATTTATTGTGTTTTAGATCAGGGTTTTTGAGAGGAGGAAGTGGCAGACTCTCTCTCTATCTCAAGCTTGTATCATCTTTCTCTAATCCCTGATACTCTTTGTTCTCTACTTTTATTTTCTATTATATTGAATGATTTCTATTCATATCATGATGATTGTTGCTTTCACCATGTCTGAGTAGTTCTCCTGTTAGGTTATGGGTTTTCAAGGGTTTCTGAGGAATTGTTGAATCATTGGATTATTAGGGTTAATTGATAGAGTTCTTCATCTAGGATAGAACTTATTGCTTATTCTAGATTCGCGACCTAGAATCTGATTTAGGGTTATCAATTGACATGAAAGTGTAATTGATTGCTAGATCTATCTTAGGTGAGCAAAATACCTATCTGCAAAGGAATTTGATTTAGGGATTTTGTGAACGAATTGAACCTGATCATTACTGCTTGTCTGGATCTTAGAATTTAGCAAATGAATTTGGAATTCTAGATTCAGGGATAGATAGTTTACGCAGCGAAAGCTGGTAGGTTTTACAATTGTGTTTGAGTTCTAGAACGGTTCTTAATTATAATCCTGATAATTTAATTGATTCACAGTTCTGAAGATTCCTGAGATTTCCCTATGCCTAGCGCTTTTCTCCATTGATTTACACTTTGTTTAATTATTCGCACTACAATTTCATTACATTATACTTTATTTAGCATAATACTTTTACTGGGATTTATTGGGTATTTCATAGTCCTTGTGGAATCGATCCCTAAGTACTACAGTGATCTCTTAATTTGAGAGAGTAGCTCAGGGTAAATTTGAGCGTATCAAATTTTGGCGCCGTTGCCGGGGACTATTGAATTTACCATTAGATTTAAGTGTAAGTTTTTGTCTAAATTTTCTTTTATTTTGTTACTGATCTCGTTCTTTCTTTCTTTCTTGTGTGTTTCAGGTGCATGCTTAATCGCAAAACTCGGAGCAACAAGAATCTTGAGCTAGTAACCCTTTCAAATCAAGAGCTAGCTAAGTTAGAACAAAGAACCCGGAAAGCGAAGAATTCAGAAGCGATGTTGCGTACTATCATCATGGCTGATGAACATGGAGTTCTCCGGGACAGGGATGGCCATGCATACAATGCAGAGGGCCAAAGGATCGATGACAACAGCCAAGTCATTGTTGAGGCTGTGGTACCCATCCAGGGTGCTGGTGTCGATCGACACCCACCACCTGGTGTCGATCGACACCCACCAGCGGCTGGTGGGGTTTTGGTTGGACAAGGTGCACCTGGTGCCTTAGGTCCACGTGCAATGACATTGGGGGATTACAACCGGCCAGAGCAGTTCTATGCCAACCGGTCCGCCATCCGCCCGCCTCCGTTTCAAAGGAATGACTTTGAACTCAAACCTGCATACTACACGCTTGTAGGTCAGAACCCTTTCCACGGGCTATCACATGAGCACCCTATGGATCACATTGAGCAGTTTGAGGATCTAGTCACTAGCATCAAGGCTAACGGGGTGTCAAACGACTATCTGTTCTGTAAGCTCTTCCCATACTCTCTTGCTGGGGAAGCAGCTTATTGGCTTAAGCAGTTGAAGCCGGGATCACTGACCACTTGGGAGGACACTAAAAATGCTTTCCTGAACAACTTTTATGATGATGCACGGTCTGAAGAGCTGAGGACGAAGATTTCAGCCTTCTCTCAAGGATCTACTGAGGCATTCAAGGCCGCTTGGGCAAGGTTCAGGGCTTATCAGAGAGATTGTCCACACCATGGGTTCAGTGAGGTTCAGTTTCTTGGGATTATCTTCAGGGGTATCGATTGGAGGTATCAGATGGCTCTGGATGCTGCAAGTAATGGCAACTTCAATACCAGATATCCTGAGGATGTTGTGGTACTAATAGAGAACTTGGCTTCAAGCAACAGTACTAAGAATGCTGATTTCGAGAGAAAGAAGCAAGCTGGGAACTTAGATGAAAGTTAGATAGCTGAGGTAAAGGCGAAACTTGATACGGTTCACAACCTTCTAATAAGCAAGAAGCAGGTCCAGTTTGCTGCTCAGGTTGAGACCTATGAGCCAGTTGATGAGCAGGATGTTAACTATGTCGGTGGCACAGTCTTTCAGCGTTTCGGTAACTCACAAGGAAACCGAGGCTACAATGGGGGCAGTCCGCGGGGCAACTATCAAGGGAATCAGTCCTCCTCTACTTTCACTCAGCGGCCTCAGTATCAGCAGCCCTATCACAGCAGCAACAACTTCAATCAGAGGAACTATGGCTCATCTTCATATCAGAGCGTTCCGCCACCTACTACAGAGAGCAAGATGGAATCGATGCTTGAGCAGATTCTAGAAGGGCAACAGAAGATCACCGTGGAATTCAACGGAAAGTTATACTCACTGTATCAGGATTTGAATGGGAAGTTTGAGCAGCTGAACACTCATGTCAAGAAGTTAGACACTCAGGTTGCTCAGACAGCTGGAGCTATTAAGAGACAGGACGGTTTTCTTCCTGGGAAGACGGATACTAATCCGAGGCATCCAGTGAATGTCATCTCATTGAGGAGTGGTAAGAAGGTTGAGCCTGTAATCAGGAGTACTCTGACACCTAAAGAGATGATAGACTTAGAAGAAGTCGAAGACGAAGATGTTGTTCTTCCGGAGGAAGTGTCGATCGACACCGACACTATGTGTCGATCGACACCAATTGATACAGAAGGGATTGGTAAGGACAAAGCTGTGTCGATCGCTACCAAGGACACGACACAGGATGTTAGTGTCGATCGACACCCTTCACGGACAGACAAGGCTTCTTCATCATCTGCTAAGCCGATCACCGAATCATCATACAAACCGAGGATCCCTTATCCTCGAAACCCCAGGAAGTCTAAGCAAGAGATAGACGATGCCAGGTGTAAGGCTATGATGGACAAGCTCATTGTTGAGTTTCCATTGATTGATGTCATCAGGACATCCCCCATAATCAGACGGTACGTGAAACGCATGGTCACTAAGGATTTGAATGTTGAACAGGGTGCGATGATGATTTCTGCACAGGTTAGTGCCGTGATTCAGAACAAGATTCCAGAGAAGCTTCCAGACCCAGGTAGTTTCGTCCTTGACTGCACCATCTTTGCAGAGAAGTTCGACTGGTCTTTATGTGATCTTGGTTCTAGTGTGAATTTGATGCCCAAATCAGTTGCTGTGAATCTTGGTATGACAGACTTTCAGCCGACAAGGATCACTCTCATCCTTGCTGATCGTTCTGTTCGTCTCCCAGACGGTATCCTTGAGGATGTTCCTATCAAGATAGGAGGTTGCTTGATTCCTACGGACTTCGTTGTGTTGACATATGAGGAAGAGCCTAAGGATCCGTTGATATTGGGACGACCATTCTTGGCTACAGCTGGTGCCATGATTGATGTCAGAAGGGGACGCATTGGTCTGAATGTAGGCGATTTAGTTATGAACTTTGAGATGGATAAGCTTGTAAAGCGGCCTACGATCGATGGTCAGACCTTCTGCGTCGAGACTCTCATGGATCTTGTTGAGGAGAGTTTCAAAGAGTTGCATTATGAGGACCCTCTGGAACGTGCTTTGATTGCTTCAGTGGATGCGGTTGAGCATTTAGATGATATTGCTGCTGGGTATGTCAAGCTAATGGATGCAACCAAGGAAGTGATGCACGTAGCGGGTGTCGATCGACACCCATCACTGGTGTCGATCGACACCGGTATCCGGACAGACAGGAAAGCAGCTGATTGGATCTTTGAGCAAGCTCCAAAGATAGAGCTTAAGCAACTCCCTGCGGGGCTCAGGTACGCATTCCTTGGTGAACATAATTCATATCCTGTTATTGTTAATGCGTCCTTGAACAACGCAGAGCTCACCCTATTGCTAAGTAAGCTGCGCAAGTTTCGCAAGGCTCTTGGCTATTCTCTTGATGATATTTTAGGTATCTCTCCAGATCTGTGCATGCATAGGATACATCTTGAGGATGAGACTAAGTCATCAGTTGAACATCAGAGACGGCTGAATCCAAACCTGAAGGATGTGGTTAAGAAAGAGATCATGAAGCTGTTGGATGCAGGGATCATCTATCCGATTTCCGACAGTGATTGGGTCAGTACAGTGCATGTTGTGCCTAAGAAAGGAGGAGTCACAGTGGTACAGAATGAGAAGAATGAGCTGATACCGACTAGGACTGTGACAGGGCACAGAATGTGCATTGATTATAGGAAGCTGAACGCCGCTACAAGAAAGGATCATTTTCCTTTGCCTTTCATTGATCAGATGGTTGAGCGGTTAGCTAATCACCCTTATTACTGTTTCCTTGACGGTTATTCAGGGTTCTTTCAGATTCCTATTCACCCAGATAACCAGGAGAAGACCACGTTTACATGTCCCTATAGCACTTTCGCATACCGCAGAATGCCCTTTGGACTATGTAACGCTCCTGCTACGTTTCAAAGGTGTATGATGTCTATCTTCACTGACATGATTGAGGACAGTATGGAGGTATTTATGGATGATTTTTCAGTTTATGGGTCCTCATTCAAGGATTGTTTGGATAACCTATGCAGAGTGCTAACTAGATGCGAAGAGACGCACTTGGTTCTGAATTGGGAGAAATGCCATTTTATGGTCAGAGATGGCATTGTTCTTGGGCATAGGGTATCAGAGGCTGGTATTGAGGTTGATAGAGCTAAGATTGAGGTGATGACTAATCTGCAGCCTCCTTCTAATGTCAAGACATTGAGAAGCTTTCTTGGACACGCTGGATTCTATAGACGTTTCATCAAGGATTTCAGCAAGATAGCACGTCCACTCACCGCTTTGCTCTGTAAGGATGTCACATTTGAGTTTGATGCTGATTGTTTCGATGCCTTTCAACAGCTCAAGCGTGCATTAGTGAGTGCTCCAATTATTCAGCCGCCGGATTGGGATTTGCCTTTTGAGGTAATGTGTGACGCCAGCGACTTTGCAGTTGGGGCTGTGCTGGGACAAAGGAAAGACAAGAAGCTTCATGCCATATACTATGCCAGCCGTACATTGGATGTTCGCAGAAGAACTACGCTACCACAGAGAAAGAACTGCTTGTTGTTGTGTTTGCTTTTGAGAAGTTCAGGCAGTATCTTGTTGGCTCTAAGGTAGTGGTGCACACTGATCATTCTGCACTCAAGTACCTGATGCAGAAGAAGGATTCTAAGCCTAGAATGTTAAGATGGATTCTATTACACCAGGAGTTCGACATTGAAGTCAAGGATAAGAAAGGTACTGAAAATGGAGTTGCTGATCATCTTTAGATCAGGGTTTTTAGAGAAAAAGGGGGCAGACTCTCTCTCTATCTCAAGCTTGTATCATCTTTCTCTAATCCCTGATACTCTTTGTTCTCTACTTTTATTTTCTATTATATTGAATGATTTCTATTCATATCATGATGATTGTTGCTTTCACCATGTCTGAGTAGTTCCCCTGTTAAGTTATTGGTTTTCAAGGGTTTCTGAGGAATTGTTAAATCATTGGATTATTAGGGTTAATTGATAGAGTTCTTCATCTAGGATTGAACTTATTGCTTATTCTAGATTCGCGACCTAGAATCTGATTTAGGGTTATCAATTGACATGAAAGTGTAATTTATTGCTAGATCTATCTTAGGTGAGCAAAATACCTATCTGCAAAGGAATTTGATTTAGGGATTTTGTGAACAAATTGAACCTGATCATTACTGCTTGTCTGGATCTTAGAATTTAGCAAATGAATTTGGAATTCTAGATTCAGGGATAGATAGTTTACGCAGCGAAAGCTGGTAGGTTTTACAATTGTGTTTGAGTTCTAGAACGGTTCTTAATTATAATCCTGATAATTCAATTTATTCACAGTTCTGAGGATTCCTGAGATTTCCCTATGCCTAGCGCTTTTCTCCATTGATTTACACTTTGTTTAATTATTCGCACTGCAATTTCATTACATTATACTTTATTTAGCATAATACTTTTACTGGGATTTATTGGGTATTTCATAGTCCTTTTGGAATCGATCCCTAAGTACTACAGTGATCTCTTAATTTGAGAGAGTAGCTCAGGGTAAATTTGAGCATATCAATGACCGAGTACCGAGTAGGAATTCTCGGCAATGCCCGAGTACTGCGTAGGAATTATCTGCAACGAGCGTGTACACAGTAAGAATTCTCGACAACGACCGAGTACTCGGTTGGAATTCTCGTCAATGACCGAGTACTAGGTAGGACTTCTTGGCAATACGGAGTACTGGGTAGGAATTCTGGGTAACGACCGAGTACAGGGTAGGAATTCTCGTCAATGACTGAGTCGTGGGTAGGCATTCTTGTCAACGACGGAGTACCGGGTTGGAATTCATCAAGATGAATCGAGTTTCGGGTTGGAATTCATGGAAATGAATCGAGTACCGATAGGAAATCTTAGCTACGACCGAGTACTGGGTAGGAATTCTTGGAAACGACTACGCACTGGGTAGGAATTCTCGGCAATGACCAAGTACGGGATAGGAATTCTCAGAAAAGACCGGGTACCGGGTAGGAGTTCCCAGGAATAACCGAGTACCGGGTAGGAATTCTGGTCAATTACCAAGTACTGGGTAGGAATTCTTGGAAATGACGGAGTAGCCGGTAGGAATTCTTTGCAATGATCGTGTAATGGGTAAGAATTCTTGGCCACAATCGAGTTCTGGGTAGGAATTCTCGGTATCGACTAGGCACCAGTTAGGAATTCTCGGCAATGACTAAGTACTGGGTAGGAATTCTTGGCAATGATTGAGTACCGGTTTGGAATTCTCGGCTACAACCGAGTGCTGGGTAGGTATTCTCGGAAACGACCGAGTACCAGGTAGGAATTCTTGGGAATGACTAAGCACCGGGTAGTAATTCTCGGAAATGACCGAGTACTATGTAGGAATTCTTTGTAACAAACGAGTACCAGAGTCTCGGCAACAACGGAGTACCGGGTAAGAATTCTCGTCAATGACCAAGTACCGGGTAGGAATTCTCAAGAGTGACCAAGTACCAGGTACTTGGCAATGACCGAGTATCGGGTAGGAATTCTCAGCCATGACCGAGTCCCGAGTACTGGGTAAGAATTCTCGGCAATGACCGAGTACAGGGTAAGAAATTCGCGTCCATGACCTAGCACCGAGTAAGAATTCTCGGCAATGACCGAGTACAGGGTAGGAGTTCTTGGCAACGCCCGAATTCCGAGTAGGATTTCTCGGCAATGACCGAGTATTGGGTCGGAATTCTTGGTAACGACCTTGTGTTTGGAAGGAATTTTTGGCAATGACTGAGTACCGGGTAGGAATTCACGGCAATGATCGAATACTGGGTAGGAATTCTTGGCAATGTCCAAGTACTGGGTAGGAATTCTCGGCAACGACTGACTACCGCGTAAGAATTCTTGGGAATGACTAAGCATCGGGTAGTAATTCTCGGAAATGACCGAGTACTGGGTAGGAATTCTTTGTAACGAACGAGTACCGTATAGGAAGTCTCAGGAACGACGGAATATGGGTAAGAATTCTCAACAATGGCCAAGTACCGGGTAGGAATTCTCGTCAATGACCAAGTACTGGGTAGGAATTCTCGGCAACGACTAAGCACCGGTAAGGAATTCTCGGCAATGACCGAGTACTAGGTATGAAATCTTGGCAATGATCGAGTATCGGTTAGGAATTCCCGGCTAGAACCTAGTACCGGGTAGGTATTCTCAGAAATGATCGAGTACTGGGTAGGAATTCTTAGCAATGTCCGAGTACCAAGTAAGAATTCTTTGCATCAACCAAGTATCGGGTAGGAATTCTCGTCAATGACCAAGCACCGAGTAAGAATTCTCCGAAATGATTGAGTATCGGGTAGGAATTCCCGGCAACGAGTAAGTTTCGGGTATGAATTCTTGGCAATGACCGAGTACCGGGTAGGATTTCTTGGCAATGACTGTGTTTCTACTGGATAGGAATTCTCAGAAAAGACCGGGTACCGGGTAGGAGTTCCCGGGAACAACCGAGTACCAGGTAGGAATTCTCGTCAATTACCAAGTACTGGGTAGGAATTCTTGGTAATGACGGAGTAGCCGGTAGGAATTCTCTGCAACGATCGAGTAACGGGTAAGAATTCTTGGCAACAATCGAGTTCCGGGTAGGAATTCTCGGTATCGACTAAGCACCAGTAAGGAATTCTCGGCAATGACTAAGTACTGGGTAGGAATTCTTGGCAATGATTGAGTACTGGTTTGGAATTCTCGGCTACAACCGAGTGCTGGGTAGGTATTCTCGGAAACGACCGAGTACCAGGTAGGAATTCTTGGGAATGACTAAGCACCGGGTAGTAATTCTCGGAACTGACCGAGTACTGGGTAGGAATTCTTTGTAACGAACGAGTACCGGATAGGAAGTCTCGGCAACGTCGGAGTACCGGGTAGGAATTCTCAAGAGTGACCAAGTACCGGGTAGGAATTCTCAAGAGTGACCGAGTCCCGAGTACTGGTTAGGAATTCTCGGCAATGACCGAGTACCGGGTAAGAAATTCGCGACCATGACCTAGCACCGAGTAAGAATTCTCGGTAATGACCGAGTACAGGGTAGGAGTTCTCGGCAACGACCGAATTCCGAGTAGGATTTCTCGGTAATGACAGAGTATTGGGTCGGAATTCTTGGCAACTACTGAGTACCGGGTAGGAATTCACGGCAATGATCGAATACTGGGTAGGAATTCTTGGCAATGACCAAGTACTGGGTAGGAATTCTTGGCAACAACTGACTACCGCGTAAGAATTCTTGGCATTGACCGAGTACCTGGTAGGAATTCTCGGCAATGACCGAGTGCTGGGTAGTAATTCTTGGCAATGAACGAGTACCGTATAGGAAGTCTCAGGAACGACGGAGTATGGGTAAGAATTCTTAACAATGGCCAAGTACCGGGTAGGAATTCTCGTCAATGACCAAGTACAGGGTAGAAATATTTGGTAATGATGGAGTAGCGGGTAGGAATTCGCGGCGACGATCATGTACCGGGTAGGAATTCTTGGCAACGACTAAGTACCGATAAGGAATTCTTGGCAATGACCGAGTACCAGGTAGGAAATCTTGGCAATGATCGAGTATCGGTTAGGAATTCCCGGCTAGAACCGAGTACCGGGTAGGTATTCTCAGAAATGGTCGAGTACTGGGTAGGAATTCTTAGCAATGTCCGAGTACCAAGTAAGAATTCTTTGCATCAATCAAGTATCGGGTAGGAATTCTCGTCAATGACCAAGCACTGAGTAAGAATTCTCTGTAATGATTGAGTAACGGGTAGGAATTCTCGACAACGACTAAGTTCCGGGAAGGAATTCTTGGCAACGACTGAGTACCGGGTAGAATTCTCGGCAGTGACCGAATATTAGCTAGGAATTCTTGGCAATGACCAATAGGAACGTAAATGACCAAGTACCGGGTAGGAATTCTTGGCAGTGACCGAGTGATGGGTAGGAGTTCTTGGCAATGATCGAGTGTCGGGTAGGAATTCTCGGCAAGAACCGAGTACCGGAAAGGAGTTCTCGGCAACTCCCGAGTACCGGGTAGGAATTCTAAAGAACAACAAAGCACCCTGTCCGAATTCTCGGCAATGACTGAGTTCTGGGTTGGAATTCTTGGTAATGATCGAGTACCGTGTAGGATTTCTTGGGAACGACTGAGTTCCAGGAAGAAATTCTAGACAATGAGCAAGTACCGTGTAGGAATTCTTAGCAATGACCGAGTACCGGGTAGGAATTCTTGGCAATGACAAAGTATCGGGTAGGAATTAATGTCAATGACCTAGGGCCGAGTAAGAATTCTCGGCAATGACTGAGTACTGGGTACTAATTCTCGGCAACGCCCGAGTACCATGTAGGAATTCTCCGCAACGACCGAGTATCAACTAAGAATTTTCGGCAACTACCGAGTACTGGGTTGGCATTCTTGTCAATGACCAAGTACTGGGTAGGAATTCTTAGTAATGACTGAGTACCAGGAAGGAATTCTCGTCAATGACCGAGTACTTTGTAGGCATTCTAGGCAATGACGGTGTACCGGGTAGGAATTCATGGAAACGATCGAGTACCGGGTATGAATTCTCTGTAACAACTGAATACTGGGTAGGAATTCTCGGCAACGACCCAGTACCGGGTTGGAATTCTTGGCAACGATCGAGTAACGGATAAGAATTCTTGGCAACAACCGAGTTCTGGGTAGGAATTTTCTGCAACGACTAAGCACCAGTTAGGAATCCTTGGCAATGATTGATTACCGGTTTGGAATTCTCGGCTACAACAGAGTGCCGGGTAGGTTTTCTCGGCAACGACCGATTACTGGGTAGGAATTCTTGGGAACGACTAAGCACCGGGTAGTAATTCTCGGCAATGACCGAGTATTGGGTAGGAATTCTTGGTTATGAACGAGCACCGGATAGGAAGTTTCTGCAACGACGGAGTACCGGGTTGATATTCTCGCCATCGACCAAGTACCGGGTAAGGATTATCGTCAATGACCTAGCACCGAGTAAGAATTCTCGATAATGACCGAGTAGAGGGTAGGAATTCTCGAGAATGACAGAATTCCAGGTAGGAATTTTCGGCAACGACCGAGTGTTGGGTTGGATATCTTGGCAACGACCTTGTGTCTGGTAGGAATTTTTGGCAACGACTTAGTACCGTGTAGCAATTTAAGGCAATGATCGAATATTGGGTAGGAATTCTTAGCAATGTCCGAGTACAGAGTAAGAATTCTTTCCATCAACCGAGTATCGGGTAGGAATTCTCGGCAATGACTAAGTTTCGGGTAGGAGTTCTTGGCAATGACTGAGTACCGGGTAGAATTTTTGGCAGTGACCGAATATTGGCTAGGAATTCTTGGCAAAGACCAATAGGAACGTAAATGACCAAGTACCGAGTAGGAATTCTTGGTAGTGACCGAGTGATGTATAGGAGTTCTTGGCAATGATCGAGTGCCGGGTAGGAATTCTCGGCAAAAATCGAGTACCGGAAAGGAGTTCTCGGCAACGCCCGAGTACCAGGTAGGAATTCTAAAGAACAACAAAGCACCCTGTTGGAATTCTTGGCAATGACTGAGTTCTGGGTTTGAATTCTTGGCAATGATCTAGTACCTTGTAGGATTTCTTGGGAACGACCGAGTTCCAGGAAGAAATTCTAGACAATGAGCAAGTACCGTGTAGGAATTCTTGGCAATGACCGAGTACCGGGTAAGAATTCTTGGCAATGACAAAGTATCGGGTAGGAATTAATGTCAAGGACCTAGGACCGAGTAAGAATTATCGGCAATGACAGAGTACCGGGTACGAATTCTCGGCAACGCCCGAGTACCATGTATGAATTCTCCGTAACGACCGAGTACCACATAAGAATTTTCGGCAACTACCGAGTACTGGGTTGGCATTCTTGTGAATGACCAAGTACTGGGTAGGAATTCTTGGTAATGACTGAGTACAAGGAAGGAATTCTCGTCAATGACCGAGTACTTAGTAGGCATTCTAGGCAATGACGGTGTACCGGGTAGGAATTCATGGAAACGATCGAGTACCTAGTAGGAATTCTTGCCTACGACTGATTACCGGGTAGGAATTCTAGGCAACGAGTGAATATTGGGTAGGAATTCTTGGCAACGACCCAGTACCGGGTAGGAATTATTGGCAACAATCGAGTAACGGATAAGAATTCTTGGCAGTGACGAGTACAAGGTAGGAATTCTCGGCAATGACTTAGTGCTAGGTAGTAATTCTTGGCAATGAACGAGTACTGTATTGGACGTCTCAGCAACGACGGAGTGTCGAGTAAGAATTCTCATCAATATCCAAGTACCGGGTACGAATTCTCAAGAGTAGCTTAGTACCGGGTAAAAATTCTCGGCAATGGCCGAGTACCGGGTAGGAATTCTCGGCCATGACCGAGTACCGAGTAGGAATTCTCGGCAATGCCCGAGTACTGGGTAGGAATAATCGGCAACGAGGGAGTACAAGGTAAGAATTCTCGGCAACGACCGAGTGCTGGGTTGGAATTCTCTTCATTGATCGAGTACTGGGTAGGAGTTCTTGGCAATGACGGGGTATCGGGTAGGAATTCTCAGCAACGACTGAGTACCGGGTAGGAATTCTCGTCAATGACTAAGTCGTGGGTAGGCATTCTTGACAACGACGGAGTACCGGATTAAAATTCATCGAAATGAATCGAGTTACGGGTTGGAATTGATGGAAATGAATCGAGTACCGGATAGGAAATCTTAGCTACGACCGAGTACTGGGTAGGAATTCTTGGCAACGACTAAGCACTGTGTAGGAATTCTCGGCAATGACCAAGTACTGGATAGGAATTCTCAGAAAAGACCGGGTACCGGGTAGGAGTTCCCGGGAACAACCGAGTACCAGGTAGGAATTCTCGTCAATTACCAAGTACTGGGTAGGAATTCTAGGTAATGACGGAGTAGCCGGTAGGAATTCTCTGCAACGATCGAGTAACGGGTAAGAATTCTTGGCAACAATCGAGTTCCGGGTAGGAATTTTCGGTATCGGCTAAGCACCAGTTAGGAATTCTCAGCAATGACTAAGTACTGGGTAGGAATTCTTGGCAATGATTGACTACCGGGTAGGAATTATCGGCTACAACCGAGTGCTGGGTAGGTATTCTCGGAAACGACCGAGTACCAGGTAGGAATTCTTGGGAATGACTAAGCACCGGGTAGTAATTCTCGGAACTGACCGAGTACTGGGTAGGAATTCTTTGTAACGAACAAGTACCGGATAGGAAGTCTCGGCAACGTCGGAGTACCGGGTAGGAATTCTCAAGAGTGACCAAGTACCGGGTACTTGGCAATGACCGAGTACCGGG
The DNA here is from genome assembly GCA_963667165.1 of Barbarea vulgaris. NCBI lineage: Eukaryota > Viridiplantae > Streptophyta > Magnoliopsida > Brassicales > Brassicaceae > Barbarea > Barbarea vulgaris. Next base: position 11,016,542 of record OY763888.1, on the reverse strand, counting down.
TAGGAATTCTCAGCCATGACCGAGTCCCGAGTACTGGTTAGGAATTCTCGGCAATGACCGAGTACCGGGTAAGAAATTCGCGACCATGACCTAGCACCGAGTAAGAATTCTCGGCAATGACCGAGTACAGGGTAGGAGTTCTCGGCAACGACCGAATTCCGAGTAGGATTTCTCGGCAATGACTGAGTATTGGGTCGGAATTCTTGGCAACTACTGAGTACCGGGTAGGAATTCACGGCAATGATCGAATACTGGGTAGGAATTCTTGGCAATGACCAAGTACTGGGTAGGAATTCTTGGCAACAACTGACTACCGCGTAAGAATTCTTGGCATTGACCGAGTACCTGGTAGGAATTCTCGGCAATGACCGAGTGCTGGGTAGTAATTCTTAGCAATGAACGAGTACCGTATAGGAAGTCTCAGGAACGACGGAGTATGGGTAAGAATTCTTAACAATGGCCAAGTACCGGGTAGGAATTCTCGTCAATGACCAAGTACAGGGTAGAAATATTTGGTAATGATGGAGTAGCGGGTAGGAATTCGCGGCGACGATCATGTACCGGGTAGGAATTCTTGGCAACGACTAAGTACCGATAAGGAATTCTCGGCAATGACCGAGTACCAGAAATGGTCGAGTACTGGGTAGGAATTCTTAGCAATGTCCGAGTACCAAGTAAGAATTCTTTGCATCAATCAAGTATCGGGTAGGAATTCTCGTCAATGACCAAGCACTGAGTAAGAATTCTCTGTAATGATTGAGTAACGGGTAGGAATTCTCGGCAACGACTAAGTTCCGGGAAGGAATTCTTGGCAACGACTGAGTACCGGGTAGAATTCTCGGCAGTGACCGAATATTAGCTAGGAATTCTTGGCAATGACCAATAGGAACGTAAATGACCAAGTCCTACCCGGTACTCGGTCATTGGCAAGTACCCGGTACTTGGTCACTCTTGAGAATTCCTACCCGGTACTTGGTCATTGACGAGAATTCTTACCCGGTACTCGGTCGTTGGCGAGAATATCTACCCGGTACTCCATCATTGCCTAGACTTCCCATCCGGTACTCGATCATTACAAAGAATTCCTACCCAGTACTCGGTCATTTTTAAGAATCACTACCCGGTGCTTAGTCGTTCCCGAGAATTTCTACCCTGAACTCGGTTGTTGCCAAGATTTTCTACCCGTTACTCGATCGTTGCCGAGAATTCCTACACGGTACACCGTTATTACCAAGAATTCCTACCCAGTACTTGGTCATTGACGAGAATTCGTACCCGGTACTGGGTTGTTCTCGGGAACTCCTACCCGGTACTCGGTCTTTGCTGAGAATTCCTACCCAGTACTCGGTCATTGCTGAGAATTCCTACACGGTACTTGGCTACTCTTGAGAATTCCTACACGGTACTTGGTCATTGACGAGAATTCTTACTCGATACTCTGTCATTGCTGAGACGTCCTATACTGTACTTGTTCATTGCCAAGAATTACTACCCAGCACTCGGTCATTACCGAGAATTCCTCCCTAGTACTCGGTCACTGCCAAGATTTCTTATGCTGTAGTCAGTAGTTGCCGAGAATTCCTACCCAGTACTTGTTCATTACCAAGAATTCCTACCCAGTATTCAATCATTACCTTGAAATCCTCCCCGGTACTCAGTCGTTGCCAAAAATTCTTCCAGAAACAAGGTCGTTGCCAAGAATTCCGACCCAATACTCGGTCGTTACCGAGAATTCCTACCCGAAATTCGGTTATTGCCAAGAATTCCTACCCAGTACTCGGTCATTGCCAAGATTTCTTACCTGGTACTTGGTCACTCTTGAGAATTCCTACCCGGTACTTGGTCATTGACTCGAATTCTTACCCGGTACTCGGTCGTTGGTAAGAATATCTACCCGGTACTCCGTCGTTGCCGAGACTTCCTATCCGTAACCACTACTCAGTCATTGACGAGAATTCCTACTTGGTACCGGTCATTGCCGAGAATTCCAACCCGGTACTCCATCATTTCCAAGAAGTCATACCCAGTACTCTGTTATTGACGAGAATTCCAACCCAGTACTCGGTCGTTGCCGAGATTCTTACCATGTACACGCTCATTGTCGATAATTCCTATGAAGCACTCGGGCGTTGCCGAGAATTCCTACTCGGTACTCGGTCATTGCCGAGAATTCCTGCCCGGTACTCAGTCATTGCCGAGAATTCCTACCCGGTACTTGGTTACTCTTGACAATTCCTACCCGGTACTTGGCTACTCTTGACAATTCCTACCCGGTAATTGGTAATTGACGAGAATTCTTAGTTGATACTCCGTCGTTGCTGAGACATCCTATACGGTACTCGTTCATTGCAAAGAATTACTACCCAGCACACGGCCATTGCCGAGAATTCCTACGTGGTACTCGTCACTGCCAAGAAATCTTAGCTGGTGCTCGGTCACTGCAAAGAAATCTTACGTGGTAGTCGGTCGTTGCCGAGAATTCCTACCTAGTACTTGGTCATTGCCAAGAATTCCTACCCAGGATTCAATAATTACCGTGAATTCCTACCTGGTACTCTGTCGTTGTTGAGAATTCCTACCCAGAACTCGGTCGTCGCCAAGAATTCCTACCCAAAACTCGGTCATTGCCGAGAATTCCTACCTGGAATTCAGTCGTTGCTAAGAATTCCTACCCGGTACTCGGTCATTGCCGAGAATTCTTACTCGGTGCTAGGTCATTGACGCGAATTTGTACCCGATTCTTGGTCAATGCCAATAATTCTTACTCGGTACTCGGTCATTGCCAATAATTCCTACCCGATACTCAGTCGTTTCTAAGAATACCTACCCGGTACTCGGTAATGGCTAAGAATTCCTACCCGGTACTGGGTTGTTCCCGGGAACTCCTACCCGGTACTCGGTCTTTGCTGAGAATTCCTTTCCGATACTCGATCATTGCTGAGAATTCTTACCAGGTACTCGGTCGTTGGAGAGAATATCTACCCGGTACTCCATAGTTTCCGAGACTTCCTATCCATTACTCGTTCATATCCAAGAATTCCTACCCAGTACTCGGTCATTGCCGAGAATTACTACCCGGTGCTTAGTCGTTGTCAATAATTCCTACCGAGTACCCGATCGTTTCCGAGAATACCTACCCAGTACTCGGTTGTAGCCGAGAATTCCAAACCGGTACTACATCGTTGCCAAGAATTCCTACCCAGTTCTTGGTCATTGCCGAGAATTCCTAACTGGTGCTTAGTCGTTGCCGAGAATTCTTAACCGGAACTCGGTTGTTGCCAAGAATTCCTACCCGTTACTCGATTGTTGCCGAGAATTCCTACCCGGTACTCCGTCATTACCAAGAATTCCTACCTATGTACTTGGACATTGACGAGAATTCCTACCCGGTACTCGGTTGTTCCTGAGAATTCCTGCCCGGTACTCGATCGTTGCTGAGAATTCCTATCAGGTACTCGGTCATTACCGAGAATTCCTACCCGGTGCTCATTCGTTGCCAAGAATTCCTACCTCGTACTCGATCATAGCTAAAAATTCCTACCCGGTACTTGATTCATTTCCATGAATTTATACCCGGCACTCCGTCATTGCAAAGAATGCCTACCCACTACTCGGTCATTGACGAGAATTCCTTCTCGGTTCTCTGTAGTTGCCGAGAATTCCTACCCGGTACTCTGTCATTGCCAAGAATTCCTACCTAGTACTCGGCCATTGATGAGAATTCCAACCCAGTACTCGGTATTTGCTGAGAATTCTTACCCGGTACTCTCTCGTTGCCAAAAATTCCTATGCAGTAATCGGGCGTTGCCGAGAATTCCTACTCAGTACTGGGTCATGGCCGAGAATTCCAACTCAGTACTCGGTCATTGCCTAGAATTCCTACACGATACCTGGCTACTCTTGAGAATTCCTACCTGGTACTTGGTCATTGACAAGAATTCTTGCCCGATACTCCGTCGTTTCTGAGACTTCCTATACGGTACTCGTTCATTGCCAAGTAATACTACCCAGCACTCGGTCATTGCCAAGAATTCCTACCTGATACTCGTCACTGCCAAGAATTCTTAACTTATACTCGGTCATTTCCAAGATTTCTAACGCGGTAGTAGGTCATTTCCGAAAATTCCTATCCAGTGCTTGGTAATTGACAAGAATTCCTACTCTGTATTCGATCATTACCATGAATTCCTTCTCGGTACTCAGTCGTTGCCGAAAATTCCTACCAGCAACAAGGTCGTTGCTAAGAATTCCTACCCAAAACACGGTCGTTGCCGAGAATTCCTACCATGTACTCAGTCTTTGCCGAGAATTCTTACTCGGTGCTAGGTCGTTGACTCGAATTTCTTACCCGGTACTCGGCCATTGCCGAGAATTCCTACCTAGTACTCAGGACTCGGTCATGGCTGAGAATTCCTACCCGGTACTCGGTCATTGGCATGTACCCGGTACTTGGTCACTCTTGAGAATTCCTACCCGGTACTTGGTCATTGACGAGAATTCTTACCCGGTACTCGGTCGTTGGCGAGAATATCTACCCGGTACTCCATCATTGCCTAGACTTCCCATCCGGTACTCGATCATTACAAAGAATTCCTACCCAGTACTCGGTCATTTTTAAGAATCACTACCCGGTGCTTAGTCGTTCCCGAGAATTTCTACCCTGAACTCGGTTGTTGCCAAGATTTTCTACCCGTTACTCGATCGTTGCCGAGAATTCCTACACGGTACACCGTCATTACCAAGAATTCCTACCCAGTACTTGGTCATTGACGAGAATTCGTACCCGGTACTGGGTTGTTCTCGGGAACTCCTACCCGGTACTCGGTCTTTGCTGAGAATTCCTACCTAGTACTCGGTCATTGCTGAGAATTCCTACACGGTACTTGGCTACTCTTGAGAATTCCTACACGGTACTTGGTCATTGACGAGAATTCTTACTCGATACTCTGTCATTGCTGAGACGTCCTATACTGTACTTGTTCATTGCCAAGAATTACTACCCAGCACTCGGTCATTACCGAGAATTCCTCCCTAGTACTCGGTCACTGCCAAGATTTCTTATGCTGTAGTCAGTAGTTGCCGAGAATTCCTACCCAGTACTTGTTCATTACCAAGAATTCCTACCCAGTATTCAATCATTACCTTGAAATCCTCCCCGGTACTCAGTCGTTGCCAAAAATTCTTCCAGAAACAAGGTCGTTGCCAAGAATTCCGACCCAATACTCGGTCGTTGCCGAGAATTCCTACCCGAAATTCGGTTATTGCCAAGAATTCCTACCCAGTACTCGGTCATTGCCGAGATTTCTTACCTGGTACTTGGTCACTCTTGAGAATTCCTACCCGGTACTTGGTCATTGACTCGAATTCTTACCCGGTACTCGGTCGTTGGTAAGAATATCTACCCGGTACTCCGTCGTTGCCGAGACTTCCTATCCGTAACCACTACTCAGTCATTGACGAGAATTCCTACTTGGTACCGGTCATTGCCGAGAATTCCAACCCGGTACTCCATCATTTCCAAGAAGTCATACCCAGTACTCTGTTATTGACGAGAATTCCAACCCAGTACTCGGTCGTTGCCGAGATTCTTACCATGTACACGCTCATTGTCGCTAATTCCTATGAAGCACTCGGGCGTTGCCGAGAATTCCTACTCGGTACTCGGTCATTGCCGAGAATTCCTGCCCGGTACTCAGTCATTGCCGAGAATTCCTACCCGGTACTTGGCTACTCTTGACAATTCCTACCCGGTACTTGGCTACTCTTGACAATTCCTACCCGGTAATTGGTAATTGACGAGAATCCCTACTCGGTACTCGGTCGTTGCCGAGAATTCCTTTCTGGTGCTCCTTCATTGCCAAGAATTCCTACCCAATACTTGGTCGTTGCCAAGAATTCTTTCCCTATACTCGCTTGTTATCGAGAATTCCCACCCAGTACTTCGGCGTTGCTGAGAATTCCTACTCGGTACTCGGTCATTGTCGAGAATTCCTACCCGGTACTTGGCCACTCCTGAGATTTCCTACCCGGTACTTGGTCATTGCCGAGAATTCCTACCCAGTACTCATTCGTTGCCGAGAATTCTTACTCGGTACTCGGTCGTTGCCGAGAATTCCTAATTGGTACTCGCTCGTTGCCGAGAATTCCTACCCAGTACTTGGGCGTTGCCGAGAATTCTTACTCGGTACGCTGTCATGGCCGATAATTCCTACTCAGTACTCGGTCATTGCCGAGATTTCCTACCCGGTACTTGGTCATTGCCGAGAATTCCTACCCTGTACTAGCTCATTCCCGACAGTTCCTACCCGATACTCGGTATTTGCTGAGAATTCCAATCTGGTACTCGGTCATTGCCGAGAATTCCTACCCGGTGCTCAGTGGTTGTCGAGAATTCCTACCCGGTACTCGGTCGTAGCTACTCGGTACTCGGTCATGGCCAAGAATTCCTACTCGGTACTCGGTCATTGCCGAGAATTCCTACCCGGTACTTGGCTACTCTTGAGAATTCCTACCCGGTACTAGGTCATTGACAAGAATTCTTACCCGATACTCTGTTGTTGCTGAGTCTTCCAATACAGTACTCGTTCATTGCCAATAATTGCTACCCAGTACTCGGTCACTGCCAAGAATTCCTACCTGGTACTCGTCACTGCCTAAAATTCTTACATGGTACACGGTCAGTGCCAATATTTATTACGCGGTAGTCAGTCGTTGCCGAGAATTCCTACCCAGTACTTAGTCATTACCAAGAATTCCTACGCAGTATTCGATCATTGCCGTGAATTCCTACCCGGTACTCAATCGGTGCCAAGAATTCCTACCCGAAACTTGGTCGTTGCCAAGAATTCCTACCCAAATCTTGGTCTTTGCCAAGAATTCTTACTCGGTACTCGGTCGTTGCCGAGTATTCCTACCCGGTACTCCATCATTGCCAAGAATTCCTACCCAATACTCAGTCGTTGCCGAGAATTCTTACTCGGTACTCGGTCGTTGCCGAGAATTCCTACTTGGTACTCGCTCGTTGCCAAGAATTTCAACCCAATACTTAGGCGTTGCCAGGAATTCCTACTCGGTACTCGGGCATGGCCGATAATTCCTACTCAGTTCCCGACAGTTCCTACCCGATACTCGGTCTTTGCTGAGAATTCCTACCCGGTACTCCGTCATTACCAAGAATTCCTTACCGTGTACTTGGTCATTGACGAGAATTCCTACCCGGTACTAGGTTGTTCCCGGGAATTCCTACCCGGTACTCGGTCTTTGCTGAGAATTCCTATCCGCTACTCGGTCATTCGAGAGAATTCCTACTTGGTGCTCAGTCGTTGCCAAGAATTCCTACCCAGTACTCGGTCGTAGCTAAGAATTTCTACCCGGTACTCTAGAATTTCCATGAATTCCAACCCGGTACTCCGTCATTGCCAAGAATGCCTACCCACTACTCGGTCATTGACGAGAATTCCTACCCGCTACTCTGTCGTTGCTGATAATTCCTACCCGGTACTCCGTCATTGCTAAGAATTCCTAACCAGTACTCGGTCATTGGCGAGAATTCCAACCTAGTACTCGGTCGTTGATGAGAATTCCTACGCAGTACTTGGGCGTTGCCGAGAATTCTTACTCGGTACTCGGTCATGGCCAAGAATTCCTACCCAGTACTCGAACATTGCCAAGAATTCCTACCCGGTACTTGGCTATTCTTGAGAATTCCTATCCGGTACTAGGTCATTGACGAGAATTCTTACCTGATACTCCCTCGTTGCTGAGAATTCCTATCCGGTACTCGGTCATTGCCGAGAATTCCTACCCGGTGCTCAGTCGTTGTCGAGAATTCCTACCCGGTACTCGGTCGTAGCTACTCGGTACTCCGTCATGGCCGAGAATTCCCACCCGCTACTCCGTCATTACCAAGAATTCCTACCTTGTTCATCGTCATTGACGAGAATTCCTACCAGGTACTCGGTTGTTCCCGGGAATTCCTACCCGGTACTCGGTCTTTGCTGAGAATTCCTATCTGGTACTCGGTCATTGGCGAGAATTCCTACCCAGTTGCCAAGAATTCCAACCCGGTACTCGGTCGTAGCTAAGAAATTCTACCCGGTACTCGATTCATTTCCCTGAATTCCAACCCGGTACTCCGTCATTGCCAAGAATGCCTACCCACTACTCGGTCATTGACGAGAATTCCTACTCACAACTCGGTCGTTGCCGAGAATTCCTACCCGGTACTTCGCCATTGCAAAGAATTCCTAACCAGTACCCGGTCATTGACGAGAATTCAAACCCAGTACTCGGTCGTTGCCGAGAATTCTTACCTCGTACTCGTCACTGCCAAGAATTCCTACCCAGTACTCAGTTCTTGCCGAGAATTCTTACTCGGTACTCGGTCGTTGCCGATAATTCCTACTTGGAACTCGCTCGTCGACGAGAATTCCTACCCACTACTTAGGCGTTGCCGAGAATTCCTACTCGGTACTCGGTCATGGCCGATAATTCCTACTCAGTACTCGGTCATTGCCGAGATTTCCTACCTGGTACTTGGTCATTCCCGAGGATTCCTACCAAGTACTTGCTCGTTCCCGACAGTTCCTACCCGATACTCGGTTTTTGCTGAGAATTCCTACCCGGTACACCGTCATTACCAAGAATTCCTACCGTGTACTTGGTCATTGACGAGAATTCCTACCCGGTACTCGGTTGTTTTCGAGAATTCCTCCCCAGTACTCGGTCTTTGCTGAGAATTCCTATCTGGTACTCGGTCATTGGCGAGAATTCCTACCCGGTGCTAAGTCGTTGCCAAGAATTCCTACCCAGTACTCGGTCGTAGCTAAGAATTTCTACCCGGTACTCGATTCATTTCCATGAATTCCATCCCGGTACTCCGTCATTGCCAAGAATGCCTACCCACTACTCGGTCATTGAGGAGAATTCCTACCCGCTAGTCTGTCGTTGCTGAGAATTCCTACCCGGTACTCCATCATTGCCAAGAATTCCTACCCGGTCATTGACGAGAATTCCAACCCAGTACTCGGTCGTTGCCGAGAATTCTTACCCGGTACTCGCTCGCTGCTAAGAATTCCTACGCAGTACTTGGGTATTGCCGAGAATTCTTACTCGGTACTCGGTCATGGCCTAGAATTCCTACCCGGTACTCGGTCATTGCCAATAATTCCTACCCGGTACTTGGCTATTCTTGAGAATTCCTACCCGGTACTAGGTCATTGACGAGAATTCTTACTCGACACTCCCTCGTTGCTAAGACTTGCAATACAGTACTCGTTTATTGCCAAGAATTGCTAATCAGTACTCGGTCATTGCCGAGAATTCCTACCTGGTACTCCATCATTGCCAAGAATTCCTACCCAATACTCAGTCGTTGCCGAGAATTCTTACTCGGTACTCGGTCGTTGCCGAGAATTCCTACTTGGTACTCGCTCGTTGCCAAGAATTTCAACCCAATACTTAGGCGTTGCCAGGAATTCCTACTCGGTACTCGGTCATGGCCGATAATTCCTACTCAGTTCCCGACAGTTCCTACCCGATACTCGGTCTTTGCTGAGAATTCCTACCCGGTACTCCATCATTACCAAGAATTCCTTACCGTGTACTTGGTCATTGACGAGAATTCCTACCCGGTACTAGGTTGTTCCCGGGAATTCCTACCCGGTACTCGGTCTTTGCTGAGAATTCCTATCCGCTACTCGGTCATTCGAGAGAATTCCTACTTGGTGCTCAGTCGTTGCCAAGAATTCCTACCCAGTACTCGGTCGTAGCTAAGAATTTCTACCCGGTACTCTAGAATTTCCATGAATTCCAACCCGGTACTCCGTCATTGCCAAGAATGCCTACCCACTACTCGGTCATTGACGAGAATTCCTACCCGCTACTCTGTCGTTGCTGATAATTCCTACCCGGTACTCCGTCATTGCTAAGAATTCCTAACCAGTACTCGGTCATTGGCGAGAATTCCAACCTAGTACTCGGTCGTTGATGAGAATTCCTACGCAGTACTTGGGCGTTGCCGAGAATTCTTACTCGGTACTCGGTCATGGCCAAGAATTCCTACCCAGTACTCGAACATTGCCAAGAATTCCTACCCGGTACTTGGCTATTCTTGAGAATTCCTATCCGGTACTAGGTCATTGACGAGAATTCTTACCTGATACTCCCTCGTTGCTGAGAATTCCTATCCGGTACTCGGTCATTGCCGAGAATTCCTACCCGGTGCTCAGTCGTTGTCGAGAATTCCTACCCGGTACTCGGTCGTAGCTACTCGGTACTCCGTCATGGCCGAGAATTCCCACCCGCTACTCCGTCATTACCAAGAATTCCTACCTTGTTCATCGTCATTGACGAGAATTCCTACCAGGTACTCGGTTGTTCCCGGGAATTCCTACCCGGTACTCGGTCTTTGCTGAGAATTCCTATCTGGTACTCGGTCATTGGCGAGAATTCCTACCCAGTTGCCAAGAATTCCTACCCGGTACTCGGTCGTAGCTAAGAAATTCTACCCGGTACTCGATTCATTTCCCTGAATTCCAACCCGGTACTCCGTCATTGCCAAGAATGCCTACCCACTACTCGGTCATTGACGAGAATTCCTACTCACAACTCGGTCGTTGCCGAGAATTCCTACCCGGTACTTCGCCATTGCAAAGAATTCCTAACCAGTACCCGGTCATTGACGAGAATTCAAACCCAGTACTCGGTCGTTGCCGAGAATTCTTACCTCGTACTCGTCACTGCCAAGAATTCCTACCCAGTACTCAGTTCTTGCCGAGAATTCTTACTCGGTACTCGGTCGTTGCCGATAATTCCTACTTGGAACTCGCTCGTCGACGAGAATTCCTACCCACTACTTAGGCGTTGCCGAGAATTCCTACTCGGTACTCGGTCATGGCCGATAATTCCTACTCAGTACTCGGTCATTGCCGAGATTTCCTACCTGGTACTTGGTCATTCCCGAGGATTCCTACCAAGTACTCGCTCGTTCCCGACAGTTCCTACCCGATACTCGGTTTTTGCTGAGAATTCCTACCCGGTACACCGTCATTACCAAGAATTCCTACCGTGTACTTGGTCATTGACGAGAATTCCTACCCGGTACTCGGTTGTTTTCGAGAATTCCTCCCCAGTACTCGGTCTTTGCTGAGAATTCCTATCTGGTACTCGGTCATTGGCGAGAATTCCTACCCGGTGCTAAGTCGTTGCCAAGAATTCCTACCCAGTACTCGGTCGTAGCTAAGAATTTCTACCCGGTACTCGATTCATTTCCATGAATTCCATCCCGGTACTCCGTCATTGCCAAGAATGCCTACCCACTACTCGGTCATTGAGGAGAATTCCTACCCGCTAGTCTGTCGTTGCTGAGAATTCCTACCCGGTACTCCATCATTGCCAAGAATTCCTACCCGGTCATTGACGAGAATTCCAACCCAGTACTCGGTCGTTGCCGAGAATTCTTACCCGGTACTCGCTCGCTGCTAAGAATTCCTACGCAGTACTTGGGTATTGCCGAGAATTCTTACTCGGTACTCGGTCATGGCCTAGAATTCCTACCCGGTACTCGGTCATTGCCAATAATTCCTACCCGGTACTTGGCTATTCTTGAGAATTCCTACCCGGTACTAGGTCATTGACGAGAATTCTTACTCGACACTCCCTCGTTGCTAAGACTTGCAATACAGTACTCGTTTATTGCCAAGAATTGCTAATCAGTACTCGGTCATTGCCGAGAATTCCTACCTGGTACTCGTCACTGCCATGAATTCTTACCTCGTACTCGGTCAGTGCCAATATTTCATACGCGGTAGTCGGTCGTTGCCGAGAATTCCTACCCAGTACTTGGTCATTGCCAAGAATTCTTCCCCAGTATTCGATCAATGCCGTGAATTAATCCTACCCGGTAATCAATCGTTGCCAAGAACTCCTACCCGAAACTTGGTCGTTGCCAAGAATTCCTACCCAAAACTTGGTCATTGCCGAGAATTCTTACTCGGTACTCGGTCGTTACCAAGAATTCCTACCCGGTACTCCATCATTGCCAAGAATTCCTACCCAGTACTCAGTCGTTGCCGAGAATTCTTACTCGGTACTCGGTCGTTGCCGAGACTTCCTACTTGGTACTCGCTCGTTGTCGAGAATTCCTGCCCAGTACTTGGGCGTTGCCGAGAATTACTACTCGGTACTCGGTGATGGCCGATAATTCCTACTCAGTACTCGGTCATTGCCAAGATATCCTACCTGGTACTTGGTCATATCCGAGAATTCCTACCCAGTACTCGCTCGTTCCCGACAGTTCCTACCCAATACTCGGTCTTTGCTGAGAATTCCTATCCGGTACTCGATCATCGCCGAGAATTCCTTCCCGGTGCTCAGTCATTGTCGAGAATTCCTACCCGGTACTCGGTTGTAGCTACTCGGTACTCGGTCATGGCCGAGAATTCCTACCCGGTACTCCGTCAATACAAAGAATTCCTACCGTGTACTTGGTCATTGACGAGAATTCCTACCCGGTACTCGATTGTTCCTGGGAATTCCTACCCAGTACTCAGTCTTTGCTGAGAATTCCTATATGTTACTCGGTCATTGGCAAGAATTCCTACCCGGTGCTCAGTCGTTTCCAAGAATTCCTACCCTGTACTCGGTCGTAGCTAAGAATTTCTATCCAGTACTCGATTAATTTCCTTGAATTCCAACCCGGTACTCCGTCATTGCCAAGAATGCCTACCCACTACTCGGTCATTGACGAGAATTCCTACCAGCTACTCGGTCGTTGCCGAGAATTCCTACCCGGTACTCCGTCGTTGCCAAGAATTCCTAACTAGTACTCGGTCATTGACGAGAATTCCAACCAAGTACACGGTCGTTGCCGAGAATTCTTACCCGGTACTTGCTCGTTGCTGAGAATTCCTACGCAGTACTTGGGCGTTGCCGAGATTTCTTACTCGGTACTCGGTTATTACCGAGAATTCCTACCCGGTACTTGGCTCCTCTTGAGAATTCCTACACGGTACTAGGTCATTGACGAGAATTCTTACCCGATAGTCCCTCGTTGCTGAGACTTCCAATACAGTACTTGTTTATTGCTAAGAATTGCTACCCAGTACTCGGTCATTACCGAGAATTCCTACCTGGTACTCGTCACTGCCAAGAAGTCTTACCTGGTACTCGGTCAGTGCCAAGATTTCTTACGCGGTAGTCGGTCGTTGCCGAGAATCATTACCTAGTACTTGGTCATTGCCAAGAATTCTTACCCAGTATTCGATCATTGCCGTGAATTCCTACCCGGTATTCATTCGTTGCTGAGAATTCCTACCCAAAACTTGGTCGTTGCAAAGAATTCCTACCCAAAATTGGTCATTGTGGAGTATTCCTACCCGGAATTCGATCGTTGGCAAGAATTCCTACCCGGTACTCTATCATTGTTTACTCTGTGCTAAGTCATTGATGAGAATTTCTACCCGATACTTGGTCGATGCCAAGAATTCTTACTCGGTACTCGGTCATTGGCAAGAATTCCTATCCGGTACTCGGTCGTTGCCGAGAATACCTACCCGGTACTCGGTTGTAGCCGAAAATTCCTAACCGGTACTCGATCATTGCCAAGAATTCCTACCCAGTACTTGGTCGTTGCTGAGAATTCTTACCCTGTACTCGCTCGTTGCCGAGAATTCCTACCCAGTACTTGGGCGTTGCCGAGAATTCCTACTCGATACTCGGTTATGGCCGAGAATTCCTACTTGGTACTCGGTCATTGCCGAGAATCCCTACCCGGTACTTGGCCACTCCTGAGATTACTTACGCGGTACTTGGTCATTGCCAAGAATTCCTACCCAGTACTCGCACGTTCCCGACAGTTCCTACCCGATACTCGGTCTTTGCTGAGAATTCCTATCCAGTTTTCAGTAATTGCCGAGAATTCCTACCCGGTGCTCAGTCGTTGTCGAGAATTCTTACACGGTACTCGGTCGTAGCTACTCGGTACTCGGTCATGGCCAAGAATTCCTACCCGGTACTCCGTCATTACAAGGAATTCCTACCGTGTTCGTGGTCATTGACGAGAATTCCTACCGGGTACTCGGTTGTTCCCGGGAATTCCTACCCGGTACTCGGTCTTTGCTGAGAATTCCTATCTGGTACTCGGTCATTGGCGAGAATTCCTACCTGGTGCTTAGTCGTTGCCAAGAATTCCTACCCGGTACTCGGTCGTAGCTAAGAATTTCTACCCGGTACTTGATTCATTTCCCTGAATTCCAACCCGGTACTCCGTCATTGCCAAGAAGGCCTACCCACTACTCGGTCATTGACGAGAATTCCTACTCACTACTCGGTCGTTGCCGAGAATTCCTACCCGGTACTTCGTCATTGCCAAGAATTCCTAACCAGTACTCGGTCATTGACGAGAATACCAACCCAGTACTCGGTCGTTGCCGAGAATTCTTACCTGGTACTCGTCACTGCCAAGAATTCCTACCCAAAACTTGGTCATTGCCGAGAATTCTCACTCGGTACTCGGTCGTTGCCAAGAATTCCTACTCGGTACTCCATCTTTGCCAAGAATTCCTACCCAGTACTCAGTCGTTGCCGAGAATTCCTACTTGGTACTCGCTTGTTGCCGAGAATTCCTACCCAGTAGTTGGGCGTTGCCGAGAATTCCTACTCGGTACTCGGTGATGGCCGATAATTCCTACTCAGTACTCGGTCATTGCCAAGATTTCCTACCTGGTACTAGGTCATTGCCGAGAATTCCTACCCAGTACTCGCTCGTTCCCGACTGTTCCTACCCAATACTCGGTCTTTGCTGAGAATTCCTAGCCGGTACTCGGTCATCGCCGAGAATTCCTTCCCGGTGCTCAGTCATTGTCGAGAATTCCTACCCGGTACTCGGTTGTAGCTACTCGGTACTCGGTCATGGCCGAGAATTCCTACCCGGTACTCCATCAATACATAGAATTCCTACCGTGTACTTGGTCATTGACGAGAATTCCTACCCGGTACTCGATTGTTCCTGGGAATTTCTACCCAGTACTCAGTCTTTGCTGAGAATTCCTATATGTTACTCGGTCATTGGCAAGAATTCCTACCCGGTGCTCAGTCGTTTCCAAGAATTCCTACCCTGTACTCGGTCGTAGCTAAGAATTTCTATCCAGTACTCGATTAAGTTCCTTGAATTCCAACCCGGTACTCCGTCATTGCCAAGAATGCCTACCCACTACTCGGTCATTGACGAGAATTCCTACCAGCTACTCTGTCGTTGCCGAGAATTCCTACCCGGTACTCCGTCGTTGCCAAGAATTCCTAACTAGTACTCGGTCATTGACGAGAATTCCAACCCAGTACACGGTCGTTGCCGAGAATTCTTACCCGGTACTCGCTCGTTGCTGAGAATTCCTACGCAGTACTTGGGCGTTGCCGAGAATTCTTACTCGGTACTCGGTTATTACCGAGAATTCCTACCCGGTACTTGGCTACTCTTGAGAATTCCTACACGGTACTAGGTCATTGACGAGAATTCTTACCCGATAGTCCCTCGTTGCTGAGACTTCCAATACAGTACTTGTTTATTGCTAAGAATTGCTACCCAGTACTCGGTCATTACCGAGCATTCCTACCTGGTACTCGGTGATGGCCGATAATTCCTACTCAGTACTCGGTCATTGCCAAGATTTCCTACCTGGTACTTGGTCATATCCGAGAATTCCTACCCAGTACTCGCTCGTTCCCGACAGTTCCTACCCAATACTCGGTCTTTGCTGAGAATTCCTATCCGGTACTCGGTCATCGCCAAGAATTCCTTCCCGGTGCTCAGTCATTGTCTAGAATTCCTACCCGGTACTCGGTTGTAGCTACTCGGTACTCGGTCATGGCCGAGAATTCCTACCCGGTACTCCGTCAATACAAAGAATTCCTACCGTGTACTTGGTCATTGACGAGAATTCCTACCCGGTACTCGATTGTTCCTGGGAATTCCTACCCAGTACTCAGTCTTTGCTGAGAATTCCTATATGTTACTCGGTCATTGGAAAGAATTCCTACCCGGTGCTCAGTCGTTTCCAAGAATTCCTACCCTGTACTCGGTCGTAGCTAAGAATTTCTATCCAGTACTCGATTAAGTTCCTTGAATTCCAACCCGGTACTCCGTCATTGCCAAGAATGCCTACCCACTACTCGGTCGTTGACGAGAATTCCTACCAGCTATTCGGTCGTTGCCGAGAATTCCTACCCGGTACTCCGTCGTTGCCAAGAATTCCTAACTAGTACTCGGTCATTGACGAGAATTCCAACCCAGTACACGGTCGTTGCCGAGAATTCTTACCCGGTACTCGCTCGTTGCTGAGAATTCCTACGCAGTACTTGGGCGTTGCCGAGAATTCTTACTCGGTACTCGTGTATTACCGAGAATTCCTACCCGGTACTTGGCTCCTCTTGAGAATTCCTACACGGTACTAGGTCATTGACGAGAATTCTTACCCGATAGTCCCTCGTTGCTGAGACTTCCAATACAGTACTTGTTTATTGCTAAGAATTGCTACCCAGTACTCGGTCATTACCGAGAATTCCTACCTGGTACTCGTCACTGCCAAGAAGTCTTACCTGGTACTCGGTCAGTGCCAAGATTTCTTACGCGGTAGTCGGTCGTTGCCGAGAATCATTACCTAGTACTTGGTCATTGCCAAGAATTCTTACCCAGTATTCGATCATTGCCGTGAATTCCTACCCGGTATTCATTCGTTGCTGAGAATTCCTACCCAAAACTTGGTCGTTGCAAAGAATTCCTACCCAAAATTGGTCATTGTGGAGTATTCCTACCCGGAATTCGATCGTTGGCAAGAATTCCTACCCGGTACTCTATCATTGCTTACTCTGTGCTAAGTCATTGATGAGAATTTCTACCCGATACTTGGTCGATGCCAAGAATTCTTACTCGGTACTCGGTCATTGGCAAGAATTCCTATCCGGTACTCGGTCGTTGCCGAGAATACCTACCCGGTACTCGGTTGTAGCCGAAAATTCCTAACCGGTACTCGATCATTGCCAAGAATTTCTACCCAGTACTTGGTCGTTGCCGAGAATTCTTACCCTGTACTCGCTCGTTGCCGAGAATTCCTACCCAGTACTTGGGCGTTGCCGAGAATTCCTACTCGATACTCGGTTATGGCCGAGAATTCCTACTTGGTACTCGGTCATTGCCGAGGATCCCTACCCGGTACTTGGCCACTCCTGAGATTACTTACGCGGTACTTGGTCATTGCCAAGAATTCCTACCCAGTACTCGCACGTTCCCGACAGTTCCTACCCGATACTCGGTCTTTTCTGAGAATTCCTATCCAGTACTCGGTAATTGCCGAGAATTCCTAAGCGGTGCTCAGTCGTTGTCGAGAATTCTTACACGGTACTCGGTCGTAGCTACTCGGTACTCGGTCATGGCCAAGAATTCCTACCCGGTACTCCGTCATTACAAGGAATTCCTACCGTGTTCGTGGTCATTGACGAGAATTCCTACCGGGTACTCGGTTGTTCCCGGGAATTCCTACCCGGTACTCGGTCTTTGCTGAGAATTCCTATCTGGTACTCGGTCATTGGCGAGAATTCCTACCTGGTGCTTAGTCGTTGCCAAGAATTCCTACCCGGTACTCGGTCGTAGCTAAGAATTTCTACCCGGTACTCGATTCATTTCCCTGAATTCCAACCCGGTACTCCGTCATTGCCAAGAATGCCTACCCACTACTCGGTCATTGACGAGAATTCCTACTCACTACTCGGTCGTTGCCGAGAATTCCTACCCGGTACTTCGTCATTGCCAAGAATTCCTAACCAGTACTCGGTCATTGACGAGAATACCAACCCAGTACTCGGTCGTTGCCGAGAATTCTTACCTGGTACTCGTCACTGCCAAGAATTCCTACCCAAAACTTGGTCATTGCCGAGAATTCTCACTCGGTACTCGGTCGTTGCCAAGAATTCCTACTCTGTACTTCATCTTTGCCAAGAATTCCTACCCAGTACTCAGTCGTTGCCGAGAATTCCTACTTGGTACTCGCTTGTTGCCAAGAATTCCTACCCAGTAGTTGGGCGTTGCCGAGAATTCCTACTCGGTACTCGGTGATGGCCGATAATTCCTACTCAGTACTCGGTCATTGCCAAGATTTCCTACATGGTACTTGGTCATTGCCGAGAATTCCTACCCAGTACTCGCTCGTTCCCGATTGTTCCTACCCAATACTCGGTCTTTGCTGAGAATTCCTATCCGGTACTCGGTCATCGCCGAGAATTCCTTCCCGTTGCTCAGTCATTGTCGAGAATTCCTACCCGGTACTCGGTTGTAGCTACTCGGTACTCGGTCATGGCCGAGAATTCCTACCCGGTACTCCGTCAATACAAAGAATTCCTACCGTGTACTTGGTCATTGACGAGAATTCCTACCCGGTACTCGATTGTTCCTGGGAATTCCTACCCAGTACTCAGGCTTTGCTGAGAATTCCTATATGTTACTCGGTCATTGGCAAGAATTCCTACCCGGTGCTCAGTCGTTTCCAAGAATTCCTACCCTGTACTCGGTCGTAGCTAAGAATTTCTATCCAGTACTCGATTAAGTTCCTTGAATTCCAACCCGGTACTCCGTCATTGCCAAGAATGCCTACCCACTACTCGGTCATTGACGAGAATTCCTACCAGCTACTCGGTCGTTGCCTAGAATTCCTACCCGGTACTCCGTCGTTGCCAAGAATTCCTAACTAGTACTCGGTCATTGACGAGAATTCCAACCCAGTACACGGTCGTTGCCGAGAATTCTTACCCGGTACTCGCTCGTTGCTGAGAATTCCTACGCAGTACTTGGGCGTTGCCGAGAATTCTTACTCGGTACTCGGTTATTACCGAGAATTCCTACCCGGTACTTGGCTACTCTTGAGAATTCCTACACGGTACTAGGTCATTGACGAGAATTCTTACCCGATAGTCCCTCGTTGCTGAGACTTCCAATACAGTACTTGTTTATTGCTAAGAATTGCTACCCAGTACTCGGTCATTACCGAGAATTCCTACCTGGTACTCGTCACTACCAAGAAGTCTTACCTGGTACTCGGTCAGTGCCAAGATTTCTTACGCGGTAGTCAGTCGTTGCCGAGAATCATTACCTAGTACTTGGTCATTGCCAAGAATTCTTACCCAGTATTCGATCATTGCCGTGAATTCCTACCCGGTATTCATTCGTTGCTGAGAATTCCTACCCAAAACTTGGTCGTTGCAAAGAATTCCTACCCAAAATTGGTCATTGTGGAGTATTCCTACCCGGTATTCGATCGTTGGCAAGAATTCCTACCCGGTACTCTATCATTGCTTACTCTGTGCTAAGTCATTGATGAGAATTTCTACCCGATACTTGGTCGATGCCAAGAATTCCTACCCGGTACTCGATTGTTCCTGGGAATTCCTACCCTGTACTCAGTCTTTGCTGAGAATTCCTATATGTTACTCGGTCATTGGCAAGAATTCCTATCCGGTGCTCAGTCGTTTCCAAGAATTCCTACCCTGTACTCGGTCGTAGCTAAGAATTTCTATCCAGTACTCGATTAATTTCCTTGAATTCCAACCCGGTACTCCGTCATTGCCAAGAATGCCTACCCACTACTCGGTCATTGACGAGAATTCCTACCAGCTACTCGGTCGTTGCCTAGAATTCCTACCCGGTACTCCGTCGTTGCCAAGAATTCCTAACTAGTACTCGGTCATTGACGAGAATTCCAACCCAGTACACGGTCGTTGCCGAGAATTCTTACCCGGTACTCGCTCGTTGCTGAGAATTCCTACGCAGTACTTGGGCGTTGCCGAGAATTCTTACTCGGTACTCGGTTATTACCGAGAATTCCTACCCGGTACTTGGCTACTCTTGAGAATTCCTACACGGTACTAGGTCATTGACGAGAATTCTTACCCGATAGTCCCTCGTTGCTGAGACTTCCAATACAGTACTTATTTATTGCTAAGAATTGCTACCCAGTACTCGGTCATTACCGAGAATTCCTACCTGGTACTCGTCACTACCAAGAAGTCTTACCTGGTACTCGGTCAGTGCCAAGATTTCTTACGCGGTAGTCAGTCGTTGCCGAGAATCATTACCTAGTACTTGGTCATTGCCAAGAATTCTTACCCAGTATTCGATCATTGCCGTGAATTCCTACCCGGTATTCATTCGTTGCTGAGAATTCCTACCCAAAACTTGGTCGTTGCAAAGAATTCCTACCCAAAATTGGTCATTGTGGAGTATTCCTACCCGGTATTCGATCGTTGGCAAGAATTCCTACCCGGTACTCTATCATTGCTTACTCTGTGCTAAGTCATTGATGAGAATTTCTACCCGATACTTGGTCGATGCCAAGAATTCCTACCCGGTACTCGATTGTTCCTGGGAATTCCTACCCTGTACTCAGTCTTTGCTGAGAATTCCTATATGTTACTGGGTCATTGGCAAGAATTCCTATCCGGTGCTCAGTCGTTTCCAAGAATTCCTCCCCTGTACTCGGTCGTAGCTAAGAATTTCTATCCAGTACTCGATTAATTTCCTTGAATTCCAACCCGGTACTCCGTCATTGCCAAGAATGCCTACCCACTACTCGGTCATTGACGAGAATTCCTACCAGCTACTCGGTCGTTGCCGAGAATTCCAACCCGGTACTCCGTCGTTGCCAAGAATTCCTAACTAGTACTCGGTCATTGACGAGAATTCCAACCCAGTACACGGTCGTTGCCGAGAATTCTTACCCGGTACTCGCTCGTTGCTGAGAATTCCTACGCAGTACTTGGGCGTTGCCGAGAATTCTTACTCCGTACTCGGTTATTACCGAGAATTCCTACCCGGTACTTGGCTACTCTTGAGAATTCCTACCCGGTACTAGGTCATTGACGAGAATTCTTACCTGATACTCCCTCGTTGCTGAGACTTCCAATACATTACTTGTTTATTGCCAAGAATTGCTACCCAGTACTCGGTCATTACCGAGAATTCCAACCTGGTACTCGTCACTGCCAAGAATTCTTACCTGGTACTCGGTCAGTGCCAAGATTTCTTACGCGGTAGTCGGTCGTTGCCGAGAATTATTACCTAGTACTTGGTCATTGCCAAGAATTCTTACCCAGTATTCGATCATTGCCGTGAATTCCTACCCGGTATTCAGTCCTTCCCGAGAATTCCTACCCAAAACTTGGTCGTTGCAAAGAATTCCTACCCAAAATTGGTCATTGTCGAGAATTCCTACCCGGAATTCGATCGTTGCCAAGAATTCCTACCCGGTACTCTATCATTGCTTACTCTGTGCTAAGTCATTGATGAGAATTTCTACCCGATACTTGGTCAATGCCAAGAATTCTTACTCGGTACTCGGTCATTGGCATGAATTCCTATCCGGTACTCGGTTGTAGCCAAAAATTCCTAACCGATACTCGATCATTGCCAAGAATTCCTACCCAGTACTTGGTCGTTGCCGAGAATTCTTACCCTGTACTCGCTCGTTGCCGAGAATTCCTACCCAGTACTTGGGCGTTGCCGAGAATTCCTACTCGGTACTCGGTCATGGCCGAGAATTCCTACTTGGTACTCGGTCATTGCTGAGAATTCCTACCCGGTACTTGGCCACTCCTGAGATTTCCTACCCGGTACATGGTCATTGCCGAGAATTCCTACCCAGTACTCACACGTTCCCGACAGTTCCTACCCGATACTCGGTCTTTGCTGAGATTTCCTATCCGGTACTCGGTCATTGCCGACAATTCCTACCCGGTGCTCAGTCGTTGTCGAGAATTCCTACCCGGTACTCGGTCGTAGCTACTCGGTACTCGTTTATTGCCAAGAATTGCTACCCAGTACTCGGTCATTACCGAGAATTCCTACAGTGTTCGTGGTCATTGACGAGAATTCCTACCAGGTACTCGGTTGTTCCTGGAAATTCCTACCCGGTACTCGGTCTTTGGCGAGAATTCCTACCCGGTGCTCAGTCGTTTCCAAGAATTCCTACCATGTACTCGGTCGTAGCTAAGAATTTCTACCCGGTACTCGATTCATTTCCCTGAATTCCAACCCGGTACTCCGTCATTGCCAAGAATGCCTACCCACTACTCGGTCATTGACGAGAATTCCTACTCACTACTCGGTCGTTGCCGAGAATTCCTACCCGGTACTTCGTCATTGCCAAGAATTCCTAACCAGTACTCGGTCAATGACGAGAATACCAACTCAGTACTCGGTCGTTGCCGAGAATTCTTACCTGGTACTCGTCACTGCCAAGAATTCTTACCTGGTACTCGGTCAGTGCCAAGATTTCATACGCGGTAGTCGGTTGTTGCCGAGAATTCCTACCTAGTACTTGGTCATTGCCAAGAATTCTTACCCAGTATTCGATCGTTGTCGTGAATTCCTACCCGGTACTCAATCATTGCCAAGAATTCCTACCCAAAACTTGGTCGTTGCCAAGAATTCCTACCCAAACTTGGTCATTGCCGAGAATTCTTACTCGGTACTCGGTCGTTGTCGAGAATTCCTACCCGGTACTCCATCATTGCCAAGAATTCCAACATAGTACTCAGTCGTTGCCGAGAATTCTTACTCGGTACTCGGTCATTGCCGAGAATTCCTACTTGGTACTTGCTCGTTGCCGAGAATTCCTACCCAGTACTTGGGCGTTGCCGAGAATTCCTACTCGGTACTCGGTAATGGCCGATTATTCCTACTCAGTACTCGGTCATTGCCGAGATTTCCTACCTGATACTTGGTCATTGCCGAATTCCTACCCACTACTCGGTCTTTGCTGAGAATTCCTATCCGGTACTCGGTCATTGCCGAGAATTCCTACCCGGTGCTCAGTCGTTGTCGAGAATTCCTACCCGGTACTCGGTCGTAGCTACTTTGTACTCGGTCATGGCCGAGAATTCCCACCCGCTACTCCATCATTACCAAGAATTCCAACCGTGTACTTGGTCATTGACGAGAATTCCTACCCGATACTCGGTTGTTCCCGGGAATTCCTACCTGGTACTTAGTCTTTACTGAGAATTCCTCTCTGTTACTCGGTCATTGGCGAGAATTCCTACCCAGTGTTCAGTCGTTTCCAAGAATTCCTTCCCGGTACTCGGTCGTAGCTAAGAATTTCTACCCGGTACAAGATTAATTTCCATGAATTCCAACCTGGTACTCCGTCATTGCCAAGAATGCCTACCCACTACTCGGTCATTGACGAGAATTCCTACCAGCTACTTGGTCGTTGCCGAGAATTCCTACTCGTTACTCCGTCATTGCCAAGAATTCCTAACCAATACTCGGTCAAAGACGAGAATTCCAACCCAGTACTCGGTCGTTGCCGAGAATTCTTACCCGGTACTCGCTCGTTGTCGAGAATTTCTACGCAGTACTTGGGCGTTGCCGAAAATTCTTACTCGATACTCGGTCATGGCCTAAAATTCCTACCCGGTACTCGGTCATTACCGAGAATTCCTACCCGGTACTTGGCTACTCTTGAGAATTCCTACCCGATACTAGGTCATTGACAAGAATTCTTACCCGATACTCCCTCATTGCTGAGACTTCCAATACAGTACTCGTTTATTGCCAAGAATTGCTACCTAGTACTCGGTCATTACCGAGAATTCCTACCGTGTTCGTGGTCATTGACGAGAATTCCTACCAGGTACTCGTTTGTTCCCGGGAATTCCTACCAGGTACACGGTCTTTGCTAAGAATTCGTATCTGGTACTCGGTCATTGGCGAGAATTCCTACCCGGTGCTCAGTCATTGCCAAGAATTCCTACCCGGTACTCGGTCGTAGCTAAGAATTTCTACCCGGTACTCGATTCATTTCCCTGAATTCCAACCCGGTACTCCATCATTGCCAAGAATGCCTACCCACTACTCGGTCATTGACGAGAATTCCTACTCACTACTTGGTCGTTGCCAAGAATTCTTACCTGGTACTCGTCACTGCCAAGAATTCTTATATGGTACTCGGTAAGTCCCAAGATTTCTTACGCGGTAGTCGGTCGTTGCCGAGAATTCCTACCTAGTACTTGGTCATTGCCAAGAATTCTTACCCAGTATTCGATCATTGCCGTGAATTCCTACCCGGTATTCAGTCGTTGCCGAGAATTCCTACCCAAAACTTGGTCGTTGCC
The DNA here is from genome assembly GCA_963667165.1 of Barbarea vulgaris. NCBI lineage: Eukaryota > Viridiplantae > Streptophyta > Magnoliopsida > Brassicales > Brassicaceae > Barbarea > Barbarea vulgaris. Next base: position 10,992,386 of record OY763888.1, on the reverse strand, counting down.
AAAAATTCCTACCCAAAATTTGTCATTGTCTAGAATTCCTACCCGGAATTCGATCGTTACCAAGAATTCCTACCCGGTACTCTATCATTGCTTACTCTGTGCTAAGTCATTGACGAGAATTTCTACCCGATACTTGGTCGATGCCAGGAATTCTTACTCGGTACTCGGTCATTGCCAAGAATTCCTATCTGGTACTCTGTCGTTGAAGAGAATACCTACCCGGTACTCGGTCGTAGCCGAAAATTCCTAACCGGTACTTGATCATTGCCAAGAATTCCTACCCAATACTTGGTCATTGCCGAGAATTCCTACCCGGTGCTTAGTCGTTGCCAAGAATTCCTACCTGGTACTCGGTCGTAGCTAAGAATGCCTACCCGGTACTCGATTCATTTCCATGAATTCCTACCCGGTACTACGTCATTGCAAAGAATGCCTACCCACTACTCGGTCATTGACGAGAATTCCTACTCGGTACTCGGTCGTTGCCAAGAATTCCTTCCCGGTACTCTGTCATTGCCAAGAATTCCTACCCAGTACTTGGTCGTTGCCGAGAATTCTTACCCTGTACTCGCTCGTTGCCGAGAATTCCTACCCAGTACTAGGGCGTTGCCGAGAATTCCTACTCGGTACTCGGTCATGGCCGAGAATTCTTACTTGGTACTCGGTCATTGCCGAGAATTCCTACCCGGTACTTGGCCACTCTTGAGATTTACTACCCGGTACTTGGTCATTCCCGAGAATTCCTACCCAGTACTCGCACGTTCCCGACAGTTCCTACCCGATACTCGGTCTTTGCTGAGAATCCCTATCCGATACTCGGTCATTGCCAAGAATTCCTACCCGGTACTCGGTTGTTGCTACTCAGTACTCGGTCATGGCCGAGAATTCCTACCCGGTACTCCTTCATTACAAGGAATTCTTACCGTGTTTTTGGCCATTAACGAGAATTCCTACCCGGTACTCGGTTGTTCCCGGGAATTCCTACCCGGTTCTCGGTCTTTGCTGAGAGTTCCTATCTGGTACTCGGTCATTGGCGAGAATTCCTACCCGGTGCTCAGTCGTTGCCAAGAATTCATACCCGGTACTCGGTCGTAGCTAAGAATTTCTACCCGGTACTCGATTCCTTTCCCTGAATGCCAACCCGGTACTCCGTCATTGCCAAGAATGCATACCCACTACTCGGTCATTGACGAGAATTCCTACTCACTACTTGGTCGTTGCCGAGAATTCCTACCCGGTACTTCGTCATTGCCAAGAATTCCTAACGAGTACTCGGTCATTGACGAGAATTCCAACCCAGTACTCGATCGTTGCCGAGAATTCTTACCCGGTACTCGCTCGTTGCCGAGAATTCCTACGCTGTATTTGGGCGTTGCAGAGAATTCTTACTCGGTACTCGGTCATGGCCTAGAATTCCTACCCGGTACTCGGTCATTGCCGAGAATTCCTACCCGGTACTTTGCTACTCTTGAGAATTCCTACCCGGTACTAGGTCATTGACGAGAATTCTTACCAGATACTCCGTCGTTGCTGAGACTTCCAATACAGTACTCGTTTATTGCCAATAATTGCTACCCAGTACTCGGTCATTGCCGAGAATTCCTACCTGGTACTCGTCACTGCCAAGAATTCTTACCTGGTACTCGGTCAGTGCTAAGATTTCTTACGCGGTAGTCGGTCGTTGCCGAGAATTCCTACCTAGTACTTGGTCATTGCCAAGTATTCTTACCCAGTATTTGATCATTGCCATGAATTTCTACCAGGTATTCAGTTGTTGCCGAGAATTCCTACCCAAAACTTGGTCGTTGCAGAGAATTCCTACCCAAAATCGGTTATTGTCGAGAACTCCTACCCGGAATTCGATCGTTGCCAAGAATTCCTCCCCGGTACTCTATCATTGCTTACTCTGTGCTAAGTCATTGACGAGAATTTCAACTCGATACTGGGTCATTGCCATAATTCCTACCCAGTACTTGGTCATTGCCGAGAATTCCTACCCGGCGCTCAGTCGTTGCCAAGAATTCCTACCCGGTACTCGATCGTAGCTAAGAATTCCTACCCGGAACTCGATTCATTTCCATGAATTCCTACCTGGTACTCCGGCATAGCAAAGAATACCTACCCGCTACTCAGTCATTGATGAGAATCCCTACATGGTACTCGGTCATTGCCGACGGTACTCAATCATTGCCAAGAATTCCTACCCAGTACTTGGTCATTGCCGAGAATTCTTACCCTGTACTCGCTCGTTATCGAGAATTCCCACCCAGTACCTGGGCGTTGCCGAGAATTCCTACTCGGTACTAGGTCATTGCCGAGAATTCCTACCCTGTACTCGATTCCTTTCCCTGAATTCTAACCCGGTACTCCGTCATTGCCAAGAATGCCTACCCACTACTCGGTCATTGACGAGAATTTCTACTCACTACTCGGTCGTTACCGAGAATTCCTACCCGGTACTTCGTCATTGCCAAGAATTCCTAACCAGTACTCGGTCATTGACGAGAATTCCAACCCAGTACTCGATCGTTGCCAAGAATTCTTACCCGGTACTCGCTCGTTGCCGAGAATTCCTACGCTGTATTTGGGCATTGCCGAGAATTCTTACCCGGTACTGGGTCATGGCCTAGAATTCCTTCCCGGTCTTCGGTCATTGCCAAGAATTCCTACCCAGTACTTAGTCGTTGCCGAGAATTCTTACTCGGTACTCGGTCATTGCCGAGAATTCCTACTTGGTACTCGCTCGTTGCCGAGAATTCCTACCTAGTACTTGGGCGTTGCCGAGAATTCTTACTCGGTACGCTGACATGGCCAATAATTCCTACTCAGTACTCGGTCATTGCCGAAATTTCCTACCCGGTACTTGGTCATTGCCGAGAATTCCTACCCAGTACTAGCTCATTCTCGACATTTCCTACCCGATACTCTTTGCTGAGAATTCCTATCCGGTACTCGGTCATTACCGAGAATTCCTACCCAGTGCTCAGTCGTTGTCGAGAATTCCTACCCGGTACTCGATCATAGCTACTTGGTACTCGGTCATGGCCAAGAATTCCTACCCGGTACTCGGTCATTGCCGAGAATTCCTACCCGGTACTTGGCTACGCTTGAGAATTCCTACCCTGTACTAGGTCATTGATAAGAATTCTTACCCGATACTCTGTTGTTGCTGAGACTTCTAATACAGTACTCGTTCATTGCCAATAATTGCTACCTAGTACTCGGTCATTGCCAAGAATTCCTACCTGGTACTCGTCACTGCCTAAAATTCTTACCTGGTACACGGTCAGTGCCAATATTTATGACGCGATAGTCAGTCATTGCCGAGAATTCTTACCCAGTACTTGGTCATTGCCAAGAATTCCTACGCAGTGTTCGATAATTGCCGTGAATTCCTACCCGGTACTCAATCGTTGCCAAGAATTCCTACCCGAAACTTGGTCGTTGCCAAGAATTCCTACCCAAAACATGGTCATTGCCGAGAATTCTTACTCGGTACTCGGTCGTTGCCGAGAATTCCTACCCGGTACTCCATCATTGCCAAGAACTCCTACCCAGTACTCAGTCATTACCGAGAATTCTTACTCGGTACTCGGTGGTTGCCGAGAATTCCTACTTGGTACTCGCTCGTTGCCGAGAATTACTACCCAGTACTTAGGCGTTGCCGAGAATTCCTACTCGGTACTCGGTCATGGCCGATAATTCCTACTCAGTACTCGGTCATTGCCGAGATTTCCTACCCGGTACTTGGTCATTGCCGAGAATTCCCACCCAGTACTCACTCGTTCCCGACAGTTCCTACCAGATACTCGGTCTTTGCTGAGAATTCCTACCCGGTACTCCGTCATTACCAAGAATTCCTATCGTGTACTTGGTCATTGACGAGAAATCCTACCCGGTACTCAGTTGTTCCCGGGAACTCCTACCCGGTACTCGGTCTTTGCTGAGAATTCCTATCTGGTACTCGGTCATTGGCGAGAATTCCTACCCGGTGCTCAGTCGTTGCCAAGAATTCCTACCCGGTACTCGGTCGTAGCTAAGAATTTCTACCCGGTACTCGATTCATTTACATGAATTCCAACCCGGTACTCCGTCATTGCCAAGAATGCCTACCCACTACTAGGTCATTGACGAGAATTCCTACCCGCTACTCTGTCGTTGCTGAGAATTCCTACCCGATACTCCGTCATTGCCAAGAATTCCTAACCAGTACTCGGTCATTGACGAGAATTCCAACCCAGTACTCGGTCGTTGCCGAGAATTCTTACCCGGTACTCGCTCGTTGCCGAGAATTCCTACACAGTACTTGGGGGTTGCCGAGAATTCATACTCGGTACTCGGTCATGGCCTAGAATTCCTACCCGGTACTCGGTCATTACCGAGAATTCCTACCCGGTACTTGGCTACTGTTGAGAATTCCTACCCGATACTAGGTCATTGACGAGAATTCTTACCCGATACTCCTCATTGCTGAGACTTCCAATACAGTACTCGTTTATTGCCAAGAATTGCTACCCAGTACTCGGTCATTACCGGGAATTTCTACCTTGTACTCGTCACTGCCAAGAATTCTTACCTGGTACTCGGTCAGTCCCAAGATTTCTTACGTGGTAGTAAGTCGTTGCCGAGAATTCCTACCTAGTACTTGGTCATGGCCAAGAATTCTTACCCAGTACTCGATCATTGCCGTGCATTCCTACCCGGTATTCAGTCGTTGCTGAGAATTCCTACCCAAAACTTGGTCGTGCCAAAAATTCCTACCCAAAATTAGTCATTGTCGAGAATTCCTACCCAGAATTCGATCGTTGCCAAGAATTCCTACTTGGTACTCTATCATTGCTTACTCAGTGCTAAGTCATTGACGAGAATTTCTACCCGATACTTGGTCGATGCAAGGAATTCTTACTCGGTACTCGGTCATTGCCAATAATTCCTATCCGGTACTCGGTCGTTGCCGAGAATACCTACCCGGTACTCGGTTGTAGCCAAAATTTCCTAACTGGTACTCGATCATTGGCAAGAATTCCTATCCAATACTTGGTCATTGCCGAGAATTCTTACCCGGTGCTTAGTCGTTGCCAAGAATTCCTACCCGGTACTCGGTCGTAGCTAAGAATGCCTACCAGGTACTCGATTCATTTACATGAATTCCTACCCGGTACTCCGTCATTGCAAAGAATGCCTACCCACTACTTTGTCATTGACGAGAATTCCTACTAGGTACTCGGTCGTTGCCAATAATTCCTTCCCAGTACTCCGTCATTGCCAAGAATTCCTACCCAGTACTTGGTCGTTGCCGAGAATTCTTACCCTGTACTCGCTTTTTGCCAAGAATTCCTACCCATAACTAGGCCGTTGCCGAGAATTCCTACTCGGTACTCGGTCAAGGCCGAGAATTCCTACTTGGTACTCGGTCATTGCCGAGAATTCCTACCCGGTACTTGGCCACTCTTGAATTTTACTACCCGGTACTTGGTCATTGTCGAGAATTCCTACCCAGTACTCGCACGTTCCCGATAGTTCCTACCCGATACTCGGTCTTTGCTGAGAATCCCTATCCGATACTCGGTCATTGCCAAGAATTCCTACCCGGTACTCGGTCATAGCTACTCGGTACTCGGTCATGGCCGAGATTTCCTACCCGGTACTCCGTCATTACCAAGAATTCCTACCGTGTTCTTGGTCATTGACGAGAATTCCTACCCGGTACTCGATTGTTCCCGGGAATTCCTACCCGGTACTCGGTCTTTGCTGAGAGTTCCTATCTGGTACTCGGTCATTGGCCAGAATTTGTACCCGGTGCTCAGTCGTTGCCAAGAATTCCTACCCTATACTTTGTCATTGCCAAGAATTCCTAACCAGTACTTAGTCATTGACGAGAATTCCAACCTAGTACTCGATCGTTGCCGAGAATTCTTACCCGGTACTCGCTCGTTGCCGAGAATTCCTACGCTGTATTTGGGCGTTGCTGAGAATTCTTACTTGGTACTTGGTCATGGCCTAGAATTCCTACCCGGTACTCGGTCATTGCCGAGAATTCCTACCCGGTACTTTGCTACTCTTGAGAATTCCTACCCGGTACTAGGTCATTGACGAGAATTCTTACCTGATACTCCGTCGTTGCTGAGACTTCCAATACAGTACTCGTTTATTTCCAAGAATTCCTACCCAGTACTCGTTCATTGCCGAGAATTCCTTCCTGGTACTCGTCACTGCCAAGAATTCCTACCTAGTACTTGGTCATTGCCAAAAATACTTATCCAGTATTCGATCATTGCCTTGAATTCCTACACGGTATTCAGTCGTTGCCGAGAATTCCTACCCAAATCTTGGTCATTGCCAAGAATTCCGACCCAAAATCGGTCATTGTCAAGAATTCCTACCCGGTACTCGGTCATTGCCAAGAATTCCTACCCAGTACTTGGTCATTGCCGAGAATTCCTACCCGGCGCTCAGTCGTTGCCAAGAATTCCTACCCAGTACTCGATCGTAGCTAAGAATTCCTACCCGGAACTCGATTCATTTCCATGAATTCCTACCTGGTACTCCGTCATAGCAAAGAATACCTACCCTCTACTCGGTCATTGACGAAAATCCCTACTTGGTACTCGGTCGTTGCCGAGAATTCCTTTCCGGTGCTCCATCAGTTCAAAGAATTCCTACCCAGTACTTGGTCGTTGCTGAGAATTCTTACCCTGTACTCGCTCGTTATCTAGAATTCCCACCCGGTGCTTGGTCATTGTCGAGAATTCCTGCCCAGTACTGGGTTATTGCCAAGAATTCCTACCGAGTACTCGGTCATTGTAAAGAATTCCTACCCGGTACTCTGTCATTACCGAGGATTCCTCACCTGATGCTCGGTCATTTCCAAGAATTCTAACCCGGTACTCGGTCATTGCCGAGAATTCCTGCCCGGTATCAGTCATTGCCATGGGTTCCTACCCGGTGTTTGGTCATTGCCAAGAATTCCTACTCGGTACTCGGTCATTGATGATGATTCCTTACCTGATGCACGGTCGTTTCTGAGAATTCCAACCCGGTACTTGGTCATTGTCGAGAATTCCTGTCTGGTACTCGGTCATTGCTGAAAATTTTGGCCCGGTACACGTTCATTGCCAAGAATTCCATCCCGGTACTTCGTCATTGCCGAGAATTCCTACCCGGTACTCGGTCAATGCTTAGGATTCCTGCCCGGTACTCGGTCATTGCTGAGAATTCTTGCCTGATACTCGTTCATTGCCAAGAATTCCTTCCCGGTACCTAGTCATGGCTGAGAATTTCTGCCCGTTACTCGGTCATTTCGGAGAAATCCAGCCGGTTCTTGATTATTACCGAGAATTCTTGCCTGGTACTAGGTCATTGCTGAGAATTCCCGCCCAGTACATGGTCATTGCCTAGGATTCCTCACTCGGTACTCGGTCATTTCTGAGGATTCCTACCCGGTGCTTGATCATTGTCCAGAATTCCTGCCCGGTACTCGGTCATTGCCAAGAATTCCTACCCGGTACTCGTTCATTGCCGAGGATTCCTACCTGATGCTCGATCGTTTCCGAGAATTCCAACCGAGTACTCGGTCATTGCTGAGAATTCCTGCCATGTACGCGGACATTGCCGAGGATTCCTCACCAGATGCTCGGTCGTTCCCGAGATTTCCAACCCGGTACTCGGTCATTCCCAAGAATTCATGCCTGGTACTCAGTCATTGCCAAGAATTCCAGCCCTGTACTCGGTCAATGCTAAGGATTCCTATCCGGTGTTCGGTTATTACCGAGAATTCCTGCCCGGTACTCGGTCATTACCGAGGATTCACCAGCCGGTACTCGATCATTACTGAGAATTCCTGCCTGGTACTCGGTCATTGTCGTGAATTCCTGGCTGGTTCGTGGTCATTGCTAAGAATTCATGTGCGGTACTCGTTCATTGCCAAGAATTCATGCCCTGTACGTTGTCATTGCCAAGATATTCCGCCGGTACTCGATTATTACTGATAATTCTTGCCTGGTACTAGGTCATTGTTGAGAATTTTCGCCCGGTACTCAGTCATTGCCGATGATTCCTCACCCGGTGCTTGGTCATTGTCGAGAACTCCTGCCCGGTACTGGGTCATTGCCAAGAATTCTTACCCAGTACTCCATCATTGTAAAGAATTCCTACCCGATACTCGGCCATTGCCGAGGATTCCTCACCTGATGCTAGGTCATTTCCGAGAATTCCAACCCGGTACTCGGTAATTACCGAGAATTCCTGCCTGCTACTCTGTCATTCCCGAGAAATCCTGTGCGGTGCAAAGTCATCACCAAGAATTCCTGCCCAGTACTCGGTCATTGCCATGGATTCCTACCGGTGTTTGGTCATTTCCAAGAATTCCTACCCAGTACTCGGTCATTGCCGAGAATTCCTACCCTGTACTCGGTCATTGCCAAGGATTCCCGCGCGATGCTCGTTCATTGCCAAGAATTACAGCCCAGTAATCGGTAAATACCATGGATTCCTACCCGGTGTTTGGTCATTGCCGAGAATTCCTGTCCGGTAGTGGGTCATTGCCGAGGATTCACCAACCTGTGGTGATTACTCACCCGGTACTCGATCGTTTCTAAGGATTCCGACCCGGTGCTTGGTCATTGTCGAGAATTCCTGCCCGGTACTGGGTCATTGCCAAGAATTCCTACCCAGTACTCGGTCATTGTAAAGAATTCCTACCTGGTACTCGGCTATTGTCGAGGATTCCTCACCTGCTGCTCTGTCATTTTCGAGAATTCCAACCCGGTACTCGGTCATTGCCGAGAATTCCAACGTGCTAGTCTGTCATTCCTGAGAAATCCTGTGCGGTGCAAAGTCATCACCAAGAATTCATGCCCGGTACTCGGTCATTGCCATAGATTCCTACCCGGTGTTTGGTCATTTCCTAGAATTCCTACCCGGTACTCGATCGTTGACGATGATTCCTTACTTGATGCTAGGTCGTTACCGAGAATTCCAACCCGGTACTTGGTCATTGCCGAGAATTCCTGTCTGGTACTCGGTCATTGCTGAGAATTCTGGCCCGGTACTCGTACATTGCCAAGAATTCATGCCCGATACTTGGTCATTGCCGAGAATTTATGCCGGTTACTCAGTCATTTCTGAGAAATCAAGGCGGTACTCAATTATTATCGAGATTCTTACCCGGAGATTGGTCATTGTCGAGAATTCCTACTGGGTACTCGGTCATTGCTTAGGATTCCTGCCCGGTACTCGGTCACTGCTGAGAATTCCTGCCCTGTACTAGTTCATTGCCAAGAAATCCTGCCAGGTACCTGGTTATTGCCTAGGATTCCTCACTCGGTACTCGGTCGTTTCTAAGGATTCCTACCACTTGCTTGATCATTGTCGAGAATTCCTTCCCGGTACTCAGTCATTGCCAAGATTTCTTACCCGGCACTCTGTCATTGTAAACAATTCCTACCCGGTACTCGGTCATTGCCGAGGATTCCCCACATAATGCTCGGTCGTTTCCGAGAATTCCATCCCAGTAATCGGTCATTGTCGAGAATTCCTGCCCTGTACTCGGTCATTGCCGAGGATTCCAGCGTGATTGAAAGGACCCGTCCCGGACTCAACGACCAAGTCCGGATCCTTTCCTATACTTAACTCATTTTAGGGTCTGATCCTTAGACAAATTCGTTTGAGGTTGACTCATTTTAGGGTCTGATTCTGTGATTCAATTTTAGAGTCATTTGATAACATTAGAGATAAACAACAACAACCGGATTTCTTTATTTATATAACAAAAGATTCAATACAACTTGAGAGTTTGCATATAAGCTATTACAAGTTATATTATCCTAACTATCCGGTTTCATCACCACCCATCTTCCTGACTTTGAGTCCCGCCTAAGCCCGATCCTTTCCACGATCATTCTCTTTTCCTGAAAGCCACAAAGGCATAAGTAACCGTACTTCCTTACTGGAAAACGGATGAATGCATATGCAGATTATGAACGTTTATTTTGCCAGTTTCCCCTTTAATCCCCCAAATATCAACAGAACTGAACGTTAGTCATATAGACAATAAAGTAACAAGTCCGGGCTTGAAAGCCACGGTTTGCACTTACCTTGGCAACACAGATTCGTTCGACGAGTATCTGCGCTGTCTCTGGTACCGCCGATCCAACCGCTCGGCTTGATTCCTTCTAATTTCGACAACAATGCCTTATCGCCCAGATTCTTTCTGTGTTCTTCCTTAGAATATTTTCCTGAGTTTTTCTGTATGTTCGTCGTGTTTTTCTGCGAGTTCTGAGGGTCATTTTATAGTTTTCCTCGACAGAAATCGCGTCCGTAACCGCCGGGTTAGATTCAATGAATCTTTGGTAACCGCTCGGCAGTTACTTAACCGTTCGTACCAAGCACCCGTTCGGCAGCCGACCTGGAAACTGCCTCGGACACTCCAGCTGCACCAGCTGACCTTCAGTCCGTCCAGCTGACCTTCAGTCCGTCCAGCTACGTCAGCTGACCTTCAGTCCGTCCAGCTAGGTCGAGCTTCCCGGCAGCTGGTTCAGCTACGTCTAGCTACCCAGTCAGCTCTTCTAAGCTTCATGAGCTTCTGCCGAGCTCAATCCAACTTTTCCTTCATATTTTCGGACTATTTCTCGACCGGCGTCCTTACCGCGGGTCGCGGGTGTGACAAGTCTCCCCCCCTTAAAAGGGATTCGTCCCCGAATCCGCATCTTGTTGATCTTTTCCCATCTTTTCAAACCATTCTGGAAAATCAGCCTTCATCTTATTTTCAATCTCCCAAGTGGCTTCTTCACGTCCAGAGCAATCCCAGACAACCTTTATCATGGTGAACTTCTTCCTTCGAGTTCCTTTCTCCGTGCGGTCAATGATCCTTATTGGTTTTGCTTCCACCGTTAGGTTACTTTTTAACCCGTTTGGTATGTCCTTAACGACGTAGTCTTGGTCACTTAGGCACTTCCTTAGTTGTGATACATGGAATACCTTGTGGAAGGCATCCAACCTTGGTGGTAATTCGAGTTTATAAGCCACCGCGCCTACCCGTTCAATCACCTTGTAAGGACCAACCTACCTTGGACTTAACTTCTTTTTCTTGGTAAACCGACCTTGACCCTTGTAAGTAACCACCTTAAGGTACACCAGGTCGCCTACATTAAACTCCAACTCCTTACGTCGCCTATCCGCATAGCTCTTCGTTCTATCTTGGGCTTCCTTTAGTTTTATCTTTAGGAATTTTATCTTGGCCGTTGTCTCATCCACGATGTCTGGCCCGAATAATCTTCTTTCTCCCACCGGTGTCCAGCACAACGGTGTTCTACAAGCTCTACCGTATAATGCTTCGTATGGTGACATTCCAATACTAGCTTGATAGCTATTATTGTAAGCGAATTCGACCAACGTTAAGTACTTCTCCCAATTGCCTCCCCAATCCAACACGCATGCTCGCAACATGTCTTCTAGTGTTTGGATCGTTCTTTCAGATTGTCCATCCGTTTGTGGGTGATAGGCCGTGCTCATATTCACCCTTGTTCCCAAAGCCCTTTGGAAGGCTTTCCAAAAGTGTGACGTGAATCGAGTGTCACGATCTGATACAATGCTCACCGGAATCCCGTGCAACCGGACTATCTCTTCTACGTACCTTGCTGCAATCTCTTCGGCTCCATCTTTTTCCGAGATTGCAACAAAATGTGCGGATTTAGTCAGTCTATCGACCACCACCCAAACCGCATCATGCTTTGCTTTCCCCATTGGTAACCCGGTCACAAAGTCCATGGTTACGTGATCCCACTTCCATTCTGGTATTGGTAAGCTTTGTAGCAAACCGCTTGGCACTTGGTGTTCTGCCTTAACGAGTTGGCACGTCGGACACTTGGCTACCCAGGCAGCCACGTCTTTCTTCATTCCTACCCAATGGTAGTATCTTTTCAAGTCTCGGTACATCTTATTTGATCCTGGATGTATCGCAAACTTGGATTGATGCGCTCCCCTAAGGATTTCTTCCTTCAGTCCTGGATTGTTCGGTACGCTCACTCGCCCCTTCACAACAATTGTTCCATTGTTTGAAGTCTGGTACTCAGTTTGGTCATTCTGTGCTACCTTCTTCAAATTTTCATCCTTCTCTTGAGCAATCCGGATTCGGCTAAGTAAATCAGTCTGATCTGCCACCGCCAATCCCAATGGTTCCAATCCTTGGGTTAATGCATTCAAATGCAAAGTCCCAATCATATTCACCAATACTTCCTGGTTCCTTTCCGCTTCTACCTCAAACCGTCTACGGCTTAGTGCATCGGCAACCCGGTTTGCCTTTCCGGGATGGTAAGCAATGTCTATGTCATAGTCGGCGACCAATTCCATCCATCTCCTTTGCCTTAGGTTCAACTCCGGCTGGGTGAATATGTATTTTAAGCTCTTGTGGTCGGTAAAGATTTGCACCTTGGCACCATACAAGTATGATCGCCATATCTTTAACGCGAACACTACCGCAGCCATCTCAAGGTCATGCGTGGGATAATTCCCTTTATGCTTCCTTAGTTGCCTTGAGGCATATACGATCACACTCCCCTTTTGCATTAGTACGCATCCTAAGCCCGTGATCGATGCGTCGGTATAAACCACGTATGGTACATCCGGTTCCGACAAAGCTAACACTGGAGCGCTTGTAAGCATTTTCTTCAATTCCGTGAAACTGGCCTCACATTCCTCAGACCATACAAACTTGGTATCCTTTCCAGTTAAACGAGTCATCGGTTGTGACATACTCGCAAAACCCTTGACAAATTTCCTGTAGTATCCCGCCAATCCGAGAAAACTCCTTATCTCGGTGGCATTTTTCGGTCGTGACCACTCCTTAATCGATTTGATCTTTTCCGGGTCCACGGTCACGCCTTGGTCTGACACAACGTGTCCAAGGAATCCAATGCTCCTTTGCCAAAAACTACACTTGCTTAATTTTGCAAAGAGTTTATGCTCCCTTAATCGCTCAAAGACCTTCCTTAGGTGATCTTGGTGAGTTTCCCAATCCTTGGAATAAACCAAGATGTCATCGATGAAAATAATCACGAATTCATCCAGGAATTCTCGGAAAACTCCATTCATCATCTTCATAAAGGCTGCTGGAGCATTCGTTAGCCTGAAAGGCATTACAACAAATTCATAATGCCCGTACCTTGTCCGGAAAGCCGTTTTCCGCACGTCTGAAGGTTCTATCGGGATTTGATGATATCCTGAAGCCAAGTCTATTTTGGAGAACCATGTCGCACCCCCAGGTTGATCCAACAACTCGTCGATCCTTGGTAACGGGTATTTATTCTTTACCGTCACCCGATTCAATCCCCGGTAGTCGATACACAACCGGAAGCTTCCATCTTTCTTTTTCACAAACAAGACCGGTGCACCCCATGGTGAACTACTCGGCCGTATGAACCCTTTATCCAACAATTCTTCCAATTGTTTCTTTAACTCGGCCATTTCCGCGGGTGCCATCCGGTATGGAGCCTTTGATATAGGCTTTGTGTCCGGTTCGAGTTCAATTGTGAATGGATCGGAGCGGTCTGGTGGTAGTCCACTCACAGCCCCGAATACATCCTTGAACTCCCCTGCGATCGGAATATCTTTCAACTCCGTATTTGCCCCAACTTCCGTTGTATTGATTGTGGCTAAATATGCCTCACAACCCTTCTCGAGCATCCGTTCTGCCTGGATTGCCGAGATTACCAAATTTCCCGAAGTTGTTTTAATTCCTTGGAATTTTAACATACCTTCGTCCCTCTCAAATTGAACCCGGCCTCGATGACAATCGATGTGTGTCTTATACTTTCCCAACCAGTCCATTCCCAAGATAACTTCATGTTTCTTCAACTGAACAACGATTAGTTCTGCCGGCATATCGACTCCATTGACCACAACTGAGATGCCCCGAACAATGCCAGACGGATACATTGCCTGTCCGCCGGCTGCTCGTACCATTCCATACCCGGTGTTTGGTTCTTTCTCGAACCCACCTGTTACAACCATTTCGGGACTCACAAAACAATGTGTAGCTCCCGAATCAAATAGGGTGTGTGTTTCTACACCACCGATACTCAAGGTCCCTATACATCCCTCTAGAATGTTAAGTCCCCAAACCGTTTTCCTTAATGCCATATGCTTATGCAATGCACGTATTCACAAGATAAGGCCTTAGTAACTTACCAGTGATCGCGTTGAAGTTTTCGGAACTTCCAGCTTCCTCAGACATCTCGTAAACCCGTGGTGCTATTGCCAGCCTTTTTGGCGCTGGTGGCAACGCATTGCTTCCACGATTATCCTTTAGCCCTGCTTGTCTTTCTGCGTCAAGCTTTGGGCATTCTCGCTTGAAATGTCCCGTCTTTCCGCAATGGTAACAAGCCCTAGGCTCATCGCCGTTTAGTTTTGCTTGTCCCTTTTCCATCCGTGGGCAGTTTTGGATTGCATGATCCTTACTCCCGCAACGACCACATGCATCGATGGCCTTCCAGCACGTTCCGCTATGATTTTTCCCACAAGTTTGGCATTCTCCTGGTTTGCCATCCGGCTTGGTATCTTCGACCTTGTCGAATTTCCTTTTACGGTTCCCGGTCTTAACAGCCGGATTGTTGCGGGCTTGGAACCTTGCCCGATTGATTTGTTTCTCCTCCTCAATCCCAATTTCAATCATAGCAGCACGTTCCACTAACTCCGATACCGAGTTGAACGTTCGTATTAAGCAGTGGTTGCGGATTTCCACCCTTAGTCCTCGTATGAAACGCCGGACTTGAGCTTGCTCCTCCTCAAGCTCTCTCCCAACATATCGCCTAAGGCAATTAAATTCCTCATCATATTCCCGGACTGTTTTGTTTCCTTGTACCAATTCCAGATACGCACATTCCAGTCTGTCCCATGCTTCCGGTGGGAAGAACTTCTTATTAAATTCCCGTTCGAAGTCATCAAAGGATCTTATTTCGTCACCCTTGCGCTTCTCTACAGTCAGCCACCAGTTATGAGCATCACC
This sequence comes from Barbarea vulgaris, assembly GCA_963667165.1. Lineage (NCBI taxonomy): Eukaryota > Viridiplantae > Streptophyta > Magnoliopsida > Brassicales > Brassicaceae > Barbarea > Barbarea vulgaris. The sequence continues at coordinate 10,977,385 of OY763888.1, read as the reverse complement.
TTCCAGGAAGTGAACTGCAATATCCTTCCGGTAGTCATCCGGGCAACGCGTGGATTTGAAATTCCTCACCAACCGACTTCTCCATTCGTCAGCCACAATCGGGTCTGAACTTCCCGTAAAATGCCTTGTTCCCAACTTGGAAACGTGTTCCAGTAGGCTTAGATAGTCGCCTCTTTTTCTTGCCGAACTAGCCCTTGGACTTATCTCAATCACGTCCGTGTCGGCACCAGACTGTTTTTCCTCTACTTGCACCACAGGAGCCGGTGCAAGTGCTTGGGTCAATATGGCCATCTGTGCCATTAGTGCCTTCATAGTATCCCATTGTTCCTGGGCGCTTGGTAGCGTACTTGGGTTTTCAATCGTTCCCCCATTCCCAGTTGCTAATGGCACGGAATCTCGTCCCGCGTTTGAAGTCTCGGCTGTATCATCACGACCGTTTACATTATGCCCAACCGGAGTTTGAAGAACCGGAGGGAATTGATTCTGCCCAGCCACATGTCCGACTGGGTTCTCCTCCTGCCCAGCCACAGGTCCGACTGGGTTTTGTTCATTTATCTCCGCATGTGTTTCCGTAACTTCGGTTTCCTCGGCAATGCCTTTTCCTTTTTCCTTCCTACTTTTCCTTTCCATTTTGTTGCTCTTACCCATCCGCAGAAACTTGAAAGTTAATCACGATAATTTTAACAAAAACCGTTAAGTGAGTAAGACAACAATACTGCGAGAACTCATAAGCCGGTGAGTGGTGATCCCTAAACCCCATACTAACAGTCCTAAGAACAAGCATGCTCTGATACCAACTTGAAAGGACCCGTCCCGGACTCAACGACCAAGTCCGGATCCTTTCCTTTACTTAACTCATTTGAGGGTCTGATCCTTAGACAAATTCGTTTGAGGTTGATTCTGTGATTCAATTTTAGAGTCATTTGATAACATTAGAGATAAACAACAACAACCGGATTTCTTTATTTATATAACAAAAGATTCAATACAACTTGAGAGTTTGCATATAAGCTATTACAAGTTATATTATCCTAACTATCCGGTTTCATCACCACCCATCTTCCCGACTTTGAGTCCCGCCTAAGCCCGATCCTTTCCACGATCATTCTCTTTTCCTGAAAGCCACAAAGGCATAAGTAACCGTACTTCCTTGCTGGAAAACGGATGAATGCATATGCAGATTATGAACGTTTATTTTGCCAGTTTCCCCTTTAATCCCCCAAATATCAACAGAACTGAACGATAGTCATATAGACAATAAAGTAACAAGTCCGGGCTTGAAAGCCACGGTTTGCACTTACCTTGGCAACACAGATTCGTTCGACGATTATCTGCGCTGCCTGTGGTACCGCCGATCCAACCGCTCGGCTTGATTCCTTCTAATTTCGACAACAATGCCTTATCGCCCAGATTCTTTATGTGTTCTTCCTTAGAATATTTTCCTGAGCTTTTCTGTATGTTCGTCGTGTTTTTCTGCGAGTTCTGAGGGTCATTTAATAGTTTTCCTCGACAGAAATCGCGTCCGTAACCGCCGGGTCAGATTCAATGAATCTTTGGTAACCGCTCGGCAGTTACTTAACCGTTCGTACCAAGCACCCGTTCGGCAGCCGACCTGGAAACTGCCTCGGACACTCCAGCTGCACCAGCTGACCTTCAGTCCGTCCAGGTGACCTTCAGTCCGTCCAGCTACGTCAGCTGACCTTCAGTCCGTCCAGCTAGGTCGAGCTTCCCGGCAGCTGGTTCAGCTACGTCTAGCTACCCAGTCAGCTGTTCTAAGCTTCATGAGCTTCTGCCGAGCTCAATCCAACTTTTCCTTCATATTTTCAGACTATTTCTCGACCGGCGTCCTTACCGCGGGTCGCGGGTGTGACAGTGATGCTCGTTCATTGCCAAGAATTCTAGCCCGGTACTCGGTCAATGCCATGGATTCCTACCCGGTGTTTGGTTATTGCCGATAATTCCTGTCCGGTACTGGGTCATTGCCGAGGATTCACCAACCTGTACTCGATCATTGCTAAGAATTCCTGCCCGGTACTCGTTCATTGCCAATAATTCCTACCCGGTACTTGGTCATTGCCGAGAATTTTTACACGTTACTCGGTCATTTTCGAGAAATCCAGCCGGTACTCGATTATTATCGAGAATTCTTCCCAGGTACTAGGCAATTGCCGATTCCCACCCGGTACTCGGTCATTGCCGAGGATTCCTCACTCGGTACTCGGTTGTTTCTGAGGATTCCTACCCGGTGCTTGGTCATTGTCGAGAATTCCTGCCCGGTAATTGGTCATTGCCAAGAATTCCTACCGGGTACTTTGTCATTGAAAAGAATTCCTACCCGGTACTCGGTCATTGCCGAGGATTCCTCACCTGATGCTCGGTCGTTTCCGAGAATTCCAACCCGGTACTCGGCCATTGCCAAGAATTCCTGCCTGGTACTCGGTCACTGCCGAGAATTCTTGCGCGGTTCTCAATCATTGCCAAGAATTCCTCCCCGGTACTCGGTCAATGCCAAGGATTCCTACCCGGTGTTCGGTCATTGCCGAGAATTCCTGCCTGGTAGTCGGTCGTTACCGAGGATTCACCTGCCGGTACTCGATCATTACTGAGAATTCCTGCCTGGTACTCGGTCATTGTCGTGAATTCCTGGCTGGTTCTCGGTCATTGCTGAAAATTCATGCCTGGTACTCGTTCATTGCCAAGAATTCATGCCATGTACTTTGTCATTGCCGAGAAATCCAGCCGGTTCTCGATTGTTACCGATAATCCTTGCCTGGTACTAAGTCATTGCTGAGAATTTTTTCCCGGTACTCAGTCATTGCCAATGATTCCTCTCCCGGTGCTTGGTCATTGTCGAGAATTCCTGCCTGGTACTGGGTCATTGCCAATAATTCCTACCCTGTACTCGGTCATGGCCGAAGATTCCTCACCTGATGCTAGGTCATTTCCGAGAATTCCCACCCGGTACTCGGTAATTACTGAGAATTCCTGCCTGCTAGTCTGTCATTCCTGAGAAATCCTGTGCGTTGCAAAGTCATCACCATGAATTCCTGCCCGGTACTCGGTCATTGCCATGGATTCCTACCGGTGTTTGGTCATTTCCAAGAATTCCTACCCGGTACTCGGTCATTGACGTTGATTCCTCACCCGGTACTTGATCGTTTCTGAGGATTCCTACCCGGTCCTTGGTCATTGTAAAGAATTTGTACCCGGTACTCAGTCATTATCGAGGATTCCTCACCTGATGCACGGCCGTTTCCGAGAATTCCACCCAGTACTCGGTCATTGAAGAGAATTCCTGCCTGGTACTCGGTCATTACCGAGAATTCCTGCGCGGTGCTCGTTTATTGCTAAGAATTTCTGCCCGGTACTCGCTCAATGCCATGGATTCCTACCCGGTGTTTGGTCATTGCCAAGAATTCCTGAACGGTAGTAGTCCATTGCAGAGGATTCACCAGCCGGTACTCGATGATTGCTGAGAATTCCTACCTGGTACTCGGTCATTATCGTGAATTCCTACCCAGTACTCGGTCATTGCTGAGAATTCCTGCCCAGCACTCGTTCATTGCCAATAATTCCTACCAGGTACTTGGTCATTGCCGAGAATTTTTACACGTTACTACGGTCATTTTTGAGAAATCCAGCCGGTACTCGCTTATTACCAATATTCCTACCTGGTGCTTGGTCGTTGTTGAGAATTCCTGCCCAGTACTCGTTCATTTCCAAGAATTCATGCCTGGTACTTGGTCATTACTGAGAGTTTACGCCCGCTACTCGGTCATTTCCGAGAAATCCAGCCGGTACTCGATTATTATTGAGATTCTTCCCAGGTACTAGGCAATTGCCGATTCCCACCCGGTACTCGGTCAATGCCGAGGATTCCTCACTCGGTACTCGGTCGTTTCTGAGGATTCCTACCCGGTGCTTGGTCATTATCGAGAATTCCTGCCCGGTAATCGGTCATTTCCAAGAATTCCTACCGGGTACTCTGTCATTGAAAATAATTCCTACCCCGTACTCGGTCATTGCCGAGGATTCCTCACCTGATGCTCGGTCATTTCCGAGAATTCCCTCCCTGTACTCGGTAATTACCGAGAATTCCTGCCTGCTAGTCTGTCATTCTCGAGAAATCTTGTGCGTTGCAAAGTCATCACCAAGAATTCCTGCCCGGTACTCGGTCATTGCCATGGATTCCTACCGGTGTTTGGTCATTTCCAAGAATTCCTACCCGGTACTCTGTCATTGACGATGATTCCTCACCCGGTACTCGATCGTTTCTAAGGATTCCTACCCGGTACTTGGTCATTGTAAAGAATTCGTACCCGGTACTCGGTCATTACCGAGGATTCCTCACCTGATGCACGGTCGTTTCCGAGAATTCCAATCCAGCACTCGGTCATTGCCGAGAATTCCTACCTGGTACTCGGTTATTGTCGAGAATTCCTGCGCGGTACTCGTTCATTGCTAAGAATTTATGCCCGGTGTTCGGTCAATGCCATGGATTCCTACCCGGTGTTTGGTCATTGCCAAGAATTCCTGCCCGGTAGTAGGCCATTACCGAGGATTTACCAGCCGGTACTCGATCATTGCTGAGAATTCCTACCTGGTACTCGGTCATTACCGTGAATTCCTGCCCGGTACTCGGTCATTGCTGAGAATTCCTGCCCGGCACTTGTTCATTGCCAATAATTCCTACCCGGTACTTGTTCATTGCCGAGAATTGATGAACGTTACTCGGTCATTTCCGAGAAATCCAGCCGGTACTCGATGAATACAAAGAATTCTTGCCTTGTACTAGATCATTGCCGAGAATTCTCACCCGGTACTCAGTCATTTCCAAGGATTCCTCACCTGGTACTCGGTCATTTCAAAGGATTCCTACCCGGTGCTTGGTCATTGCCAAGAATTCCTACCCGGTACTCGGTCATTGCTGAGGATTCCTCTCCTGATGCTCAGTCATTTCCGAGAAATCCTGGCTGGTACTCTGTCATTGCCGAGAAATCCTGTACAGTGCTCGGTCATTGCGAAGAATTCCTGCCCGGTACTCGGTCATTGCCATTGATTCCTACCCGGTGTTTGGTCATTGCCAAGAATTCCTGCCCGGTACTCGGTCATTGCCGAGGATTCACCAGCCGGTACTCGATCATTGCTGAGAATACATGCATGGTACTCGGTCATTGCCGTGAATTTCAGCCCAGTTATCAGTCATTGCCGAGGACTTCTCACTCGACACTCTGTCGTTTCCATGGATTCATACTCGACGCTCGGTCATTGCCGAGAATTCCTGCTTGGTACTCGGTCATTGCCAAGTATTCCTCACCCGGTGCTCGGTCATTTCTGAGGATTCCTACCCAATGCTTGGTCATAGCCGAGAATTCCTATTCGGTACTCGGTCATTACCAGAATTCATGTCTGGTAATTGATCATTAAGGATGATTCCTGCCCGGTGCACGGTCATTGATGAGAATTCCTGCCCAGTAGTAGGCCATTGCCGAGGATTCACCAGCCGGTACTCGATCATTGCTGAGAATTCCTACCTGGTACTCGGTCATTACCGTGAATTCCTTCTAGGTACTCGGTCATTGCTTAGAATTCCTGCCCGGCACTCGTTCATTGCCAATAATTCCTACCCAGTACTTGGTCATCGCCAAGAATTGATGTACGTTACTCGGTCATTTCCGAGAAATCCAGCCGGTACTCGATGATTACCAAGAATTCTTATCTTGTACTAGGTCATTGCCGAGAATTCTCTCCCGGTACTCAGTCATTGCCAAGGATTCCTCACCCCGTACTCGGTCGTTTCTAAGGATTCCTACCCGGTGCTTCGTCATTGTCAAGAATTCCTGCCCGGTACTTGGTCATTGTAAAGAATTTCTACCCAGTACTCGGTCATCGCCGAGGATTCCTTACCTAATGCTCGGTCGTTTCTGGGAATTCCAACCTGGTACTCAGTCATTGCCGAGAATTCCTGCCCGGTACTCGGTCATTGCAAAGAATTCCTGTGCGGTACTCGATTATTACCGAGAATTCTTTCCTAGTTCTTGGTCATTGCCGAGAATTCTCGCCTGGTACTCAGTCATTGCCAAGGATTCCTCACCCGGTATTCAGTCGTTTCTAAGGATTCATACCCGGTACTTTGTCATTGTAAAGAATTCCTACCCAGTACTCGGTCATTGCCAAGGATTCCTCACCTAATGCTCGATCGTTTCCAAGAATTTCAACCTGGTACTCAGTCATTGCCGAGAATTCCTGCCTGGTACTCTGTCATTGCCTAGAATTCCTGCCTGGTACTCGGTCATTGCCAAGAATTCTTGTGTGGTGGTCAATTATTACCGAGAATTCTTTCCTTGTACTAGGTCATTGCCAAGAATTCTCGCCCGGTACTCAGTCATTGCCAAGTATTCCTCACTCGGTATTTGGTCGTTTCTAAGGTTTCCTACCCGGTGCTTGGTCATTGACGAGAACACCTGCCTGGTACTCGGTCATTGCCGAGAATTCCTACCTGGTACTCGGTCATTGTCAAGAATTCCTGCCCGTAACTCGGTCATTGCCATGGATTCCTACCTGGTGTTTGGCCTTTGCCAAGTATTTCTGCCCGGTACTCGGTCATTGCTGAGAATTCCTGCCCGGTACTCGTTCCTTGCCAAGAATTCCAGCCTGGTACTTGGTCATTGCCAAGAATTTCTGCCTCTTACTCGATCATTGCCATGGATTCCTACCCGGTGTGCGGTCATTGCCAAGAATTCCTACCCGGTACTCGGTCATTGCCAATAATTTCTGCCCAGTACTCAGTCATTGCCGAGAATTTCTGCCCGTTACTCGGTCATTTCCGAGTTATCCTGCCGGTACTCGATTATTACCAAGAATTGTTCCCTGGTACTAGGTCATTGCCGAGAATTCCCTCCCGATACTCGGTATTTTCCAAGGATTCCTCACTCGGTACTCGGTCGTTTCTGAGGATTCCTACCCGGTGCTTGGTCATTGTCGAGAATACGTGCCTGGTACTCGGTCATTACCAAGAATTCCTACCCGGTACTCTGTCATTGTAAAGAATTCCTACCATGTACTCGGTCATTGCCAAAGATTCCTCACCTGATGCTCGATTGTTTCTGAGAATTCCAACCTGGTACTCGGTTCATTGCAGGGAATTCCAACCTGGTACTCAGTCACTGCCAAGGATTCCTCACCCAGTACTCGGTCGTTTTTAAAGATTCCTACCCGGTGCTTGGTCACTGTCGAGAATTCCTACCCGGTACTCAGTCATTGCCGGGGATTCACCAGCCGGTACTCGATCATTGCTAAGAATTCATGCCCGTACTTGGTCATTGCCGAGAATTTCTGCCCGTTACTCGGTCATTTCCATGATATCCAGCCGGTACTCGATTATTACCAAGAATTGTTGCATGGTACTAGGTCATTGACGAGAATTCCTGCCCGATACCCAGTATTTGCCGAGGATTCCTCACTCGGTGATTGATCATTATCCAGAATTCATGCCTAGTACTCGGTCATTGCCGAGAATTCCTGCCTGGTACTCGGTCATTGCCGTGAATTCCTGCGCGGTGCTCGGTCATTGCCAAGAACTCATGCCCAGTACTCGGAAAATGCCAAGGATTCCTACCCGGTGTTCGGTTATTGCCGAGAATTCCTGCATGGTACTCGGTCATTGTCATGAATTCCTGCCCGGTACTCGGTCATAGCTGAGAATTCATGCGCGGTACTCATTCATTGCCAAGAATTCCTTCCTGGTACTTGGTCATTGTCATGAACTCCAGCCGTTACTCGATTATTACCGAGAATTCCTTCCTTGTACTAGGTCATTGCCGAGAATTCTCTCCCGGTACTCAGTCATTACCAAGGATTCCTCACCCGGTACTCGGTCGTTTCTAAGGATTCTTACCCGGTGCTTCATCATTGTCGAGAATTCATGCCCGGTACTTGGTCATTGTAAAGAATTCCTACCCAGTACTCGGTCATCGCCGAGGATTCCTCACCTAATGCTCGGTCGTTTCTGAGAATTCCAATCTGGTACTCAGTCATTGCCTAGAATTCCTGCCTGGTACTCGGTCATTGCCAAGAATTCCTGTGCGGTGCTCGATTATTACCGAGAATTCTTTCCTTGTTCTTCTTCATTGCCGAGAATTCTCGCCTGGTACTCAGGCATTGCCAAGGTCATTGTGGGGACTTCTTTAGTTCTTTCGGTTTCCTTTTCTTGATCATGGCCGGACTACCCCCTCTCAACGGACAAATCCTTCTTGAGGGCCAGGACCCTCCTCCACCTCCCGATAGGCAAGACCCTCCTCCTGCCCCAGCGAGCACAGTCCTTCCACCTACGTCTGCACCAGGGTCTTCTGGAAATCCTCCTCAGATTCCAGAGACCGACAACTCTGCCGACGGAGTCAACCAGCGCGCCACAGGGCAACTCCACGACATACCAATCACCAACACACGAGCTTACCCGAACAGATCGGTCAACTCTTACAGGCATCTGACCTCGACCTCCTCATACGTTACTTACGCGAGAAACACGCCACGATGCCCGCACCAGATACAACAGACCGACCACTCAATTCTGGCGATCCAACAGCCGGAGGAAACAACCGCCCAAACACCCAGCCTTTGCCGATTCAGCGAAATCTACTCAGCGAGTTCAACAGAGAAGGATCTCCAATCTTGACTCCGCAGGATCTCTACCGGCAACTCGCCTCCGCTCATCATCGAGAAGCCGAACTAGCCAGTGCGATCAAAAACATCAAATCTCAGGTCCACCAAGCCACGAGTTCTGCACCGGATATCGATCAGATCATCGAGAAATCTCAGCAGACTCCGTTCACAGCCCGAATTTCTGACGTCGACATGCGGAACATCGGAAAACTCAAACTCACCACTTACGATGGTACTACACCAGGGACTACAGACCCATCCAGTCACATGACCGCCTTCACCATAGCCACCGGACGACTCCGAATCATCAAAGAAGACAGGGATGCAATCTTATGCCAACTATTTATTGAAAGCCTGAGTGGAGCGGCTCTAAAGTGGTTCGCCAAGCTCAAACCCCGCTCTATTGATTCATTCAACGAACTTTCCCAGGCGTTCATGAAGAAGTACCAATGCCTTATCCTCCATCAAGAATCAACAGCCGACCTCTGGAACATGGATCAGGAAAAAGGAGAAAGTCTCCGGCATTACATCGACCGATTCAAAGACGTCGCCTCTCGAGTTACCATGGAAGACTCCGCCTCTATCGAAGCACTCCGGAAAGGGTTGTGGTACGAATGCCGCTTCCGTGAAACCCTCTCATCACAAAAGCCTCAAACTCTGGAAGATGCCCTCCATCGCGCCACCATCTACATCAAGATGGAAGAGGAACATGAATCTCTGAAAAAGAAACATGCCCCAAAAGCTTCTACTGCTCCGAAGGAAAAGCCAAAAGAAACCTATCGTGAGCCCAGACAACACTACGACAACCATCGTGATGACAGAGGCCGAAGACCGGGTATTGCTTACCAGATAACCGACGAAGCAGGACCGTCCCTGCCATGGAACAAATACGTTCGACCAGAGTCGCCTCAGAAAGATACCAGCCGGTATGAAGGATCACGGCGAAAGGACTCGTACTCCCGGTCTGACGCGCCCACTACCTACTGTGAATACCACGAACGCTCGGGACATTCAACCGCCGAATGTCGAACACTTCAAGATTTCCTGCTCAGCAAATACCGCAAAGGAGAGGTCCCAGATGCCGTACACCGACGTTATCGACAGGACAACAGAGATAACCGGTCGTCCCGACCGTACAACGGCCCACGATCCAATAATCAGCGAAGACCGGCTTACAACAATCGACCCAATAACGACAGGCCCGCTTACCGCGAAGAACAGAATGACCAACACGAACAGGACGACAACCAGCGCGACGAGACGCCCAAAAGGGACAGAGACGATGATCAGCATGACGAAAGGGGACAAATTAAAAGGCGCACAGTTCACGTCATCATGGGCGGACTCACTGACTGCAAAGACTCTGTAAGATCTCTCAAGGAGCATAAGCGGAAAGCCGAAAATTCGATCAAATACCAGCAAGTCGCCGTGGAAAACAGAATGGGGATCGACCTACCCATTATTTTCTCGTCAACCGATTTAGTCAGACTGGATATGCCGCACAACGATCCTCTTGTTATCTCCTTGGAAATTGACACCTGCAACGTCGCCAAAATCCTTGTCGACACTGGCAGCTCTGTCGACCTCATTTACAAACAAACACTGGACAAAATGGATATCCACGAATCCCAGATTAAGAAGGTAACAAGGACGCTCACCGCCTTTGACAATCGACAAATAACCTCTCTCGGGACCATCAAGCTCCCAGTCTACACCGGTAACTCAGCAAAGTTCGTAAAGTTTGTGGTGGTCGATGAGCCCGCCGTTTACAACGCCATCATCGGCACTCCATGGCTACACGCAATGGGAGCAGTTGCATCGAGCTACCACCAATGTCTACGCTTCCCATCAGGTGGAGCCATATTCACCATACGAGGAAGCCAGTTAACCGCCAGATCATGCTTCATCTCCGAAAAGAAAATGCGCTTCAAATCAAACACTATAAATTCCATCGCCGACGACAAGAGCAACCCCGATGTAATCAAATCTCGCCCTCCGAAGTCAAGCAAAGAATTGGTCGATATGGTGAAAATCAATCCCGCGTACCCAGACCAGCAAGTCGGCATCGGAAGCCTGCTCCATCCCGACATTAGACAACGCTTGGAATCATTCCTCCGAATGCATGTGTCCACTTTCGCTTGGACAATCGATGATATGGTAGGAGTCGACCCCAAAATCACTTCACACGAGCTCAATGTCGATCCGACATACAAGCCAATTCGACAGAAACGCCGAAAACTTGGTGTGGAACGCGCCAACGCGGTAAACGACGAGGTCGACAAATTACTAAAGGCAGGATCGATTTGCGAGGTCAAATACCCAGAGTGGCTAGCAAACCCTGTAGTGGTAAAGAAAAAGAACGGCAAGTGGAGAGTCTGTGTCGACTTCACCGATATTAACAAAGCGTGCCCAAAGGACTGCTTCCCACTCCCTCATATAGACCGACTCGTCGAGGCAACAGCAGGGAATGAACTTTTATCCTTCATGGACGCTTTCTCAGGATACAATCAAATCCGAATGCACCCCGACGATCGCGAGAAGACCACCTTCATCACAGATCGAGGCACGTATTGTTACAAGGTCATGCATTTCGGCCTCAAGAACGCAGGTGCCACTTATCAGCGCCTCGTTAACAAGATGTTCGCGGAACAGCTCGGTAGGACCATGGAGGTATACATAGACGACATGTTAGTTAAGTCAGCAAGGGCAGAAGATCACGTCAGCCACTTGAAAACCTGTTTCGAAATTTTAGACAAGTACGGGATGAAGCTCAACCCAGCTAAGTGCACGTTTGGAGTAGCTTCAGGCGAATTCTTAGGATACATCGTCACTAAAAGGGGAATCGAAGCTAACCCAAAGCAGATCACGGCGGTACTCGAACTACCATCGCCACGGAACAAACGAGAAGTACAACGCTTATCTGGGAGGATCGCGGCACTGAATCGGTTCATCGCCAGGTCAACTGATCGTTGCCTACCATTCTATCAGCTTTTGCGCAGCAACAAAACTTTCGAATGGGACGACAAGTGCGAGGCCGCCTTTATGGAACTGAAGGAATATCTGTCAACACCTCCGGTGTTAGCAAAGCCAGACCAAGGGGAAACCCTTTACCTTTACATCGCCATCTCAGAATCAGCAGTTAGCGGCGTACTCTTCAAGGATGAAAGGGGCGAGCAAAGGCCCATTTTTTATGTCAGCAAGGCGCTAGAAGCAGCAGAGACAAGATACTCGGCCTCAGAAAAAATCGGATTCGCAGTAGTCATCTCAGCGCGAAAGCTTCGACCATACTTCCAGAGTCATCCTATCATCGTCTTATCCGACATCAACATCCGCACTGTCTTGCATTCACCAACCCAGTCAGGGCGCTTAACCAAGTGGGCAATTGAACTCAGCGAATACGATATCAAATACCAACCACGCAAGGCTCATAAATCACAAGTATTGGCAGATTTCTTAGTCGAGCTCCCACACGATGTCGTCGAGAACAACGAGCTCGAACAAACCTGGGAACTGCACACGGATGGTTCGGCCACACAGAACGGATCTGGAGTCGGAATTCTGCTCAAATCTCCCACCGGTGAAGTACTTGAACAAGCACTCCGTCTCAATTTTCAGTCGACCAACAACGAAGCCGAGTACGAAGCACTCATCGCCGGCCTACGTTTAGCAAAGGCAGTCGGAGTCCAGCACATCAAAGCGCATTGCGACTCTCAACTCGTCACGAGTCAATATAGCGGTGATTACGAAACGAAAGACGAGCGAATGGACAGGTATTATCGGCTCGTGCAAAAACTCGCAAATGAATTCGCTACCTTCGAGCTCGCCAAAATCTCTCGGTCAGAAAACAAATCAGCTGACGCGTTAGCCGCTCTCGCCACCAGCCCGAATCCTTACAGAAGAACCATCCCGATCGATTCTCTTGACGAGCCAAGCATCGAGCTACCTCGCGGAGTATGTGCTATCCGCGGAGAAACCGACTTGCTTGAAGATGAAACACCGGAAGCCGATCCTACCAGTACACCAATTTTATCCGATTGGAGGCTTCCTATCAAGTCGTATATTCAGGATGGAACAGAACCAGAAGACAAATGGGAAGCTCGACGACTCAAAGCAAGAGCAGCACGTTATACGATCATCGATGGCGATCTTTATCGATGGAGTGCTTCCGGTCTGTTACTCATCTGTATCCACGGTACAGAAACAGAACGAATCATGACAGAAACACACGAAGGTGCCGGAGGAAACCATTCCGGAGGACGGTCTCTAGCGCTTAAAATCAGAAAACACGGACACTACTGGCCAACCATTGTAGCCGACTGCGAACGATATGCGACGACCTGCGAAAAGTGTCAAAGGCATGCTCACCTGATCAATTCACCAACCGAGCTACTAACTTCTGGCGCTGCACCTTATCCGTTTATGCGATGGGCGATGGACATTGTCGGCCCTTTACCAAAGTCTCGAGGTAAAAAGTTTATACTCGTTTTAACAGATTACTTCACTAAATGGGTCGAAGCAGCTGCATACTCGAAGATTGAAGGAGAAGACGTCGTCCACTTTTTGTGGAAATACATCATATGCCGAAATGGATTACCGTACGAGATCGTCACCGACAATGGCACAAACTTAACATCTTCAAAGGTTGAAGGGTTTTGCGAAAAGTGGAGAATCCGGCTTAACAAGTCGACGCCAAGGTATCCACAAGGGAACGGTCAAGCAGAAGCAACTAACAAGACGATTCTGGACGGCCTTAAGAAACGATTAGGAATCAAGAAAGGTAAATGGGCAGACGAACTAGACGGAGTCCTCTGGTCCCATCGGACTACACCTAGGCGACCTACAAATCGTTCCCCGTTCTCACTTGCCCACGGTATTGAAGCACTTGCTCCAGCTGAAGCAAATATCTACACTTTACGTCGATCCAAACTCCCCGAGAATACCGACCTCAACACCGAGATGCTACTCGACAGTCTTGATGACATAGAGGAGATACGCAACGAAGCTCTGCTCCGTATCCAGAACTACCAACAAGCAGCAGCTCGGTATTACAACAAAAAGGTCAAAAATCGCTTTTTCGACAAAGGCGACCTCGTCCTCAGGAAAGTTTACGAAAACACAAGGGAATGCAAAAACAAAATGGGAATCAAGTGGGAAGGTCCATATCAAATCTCAGAAGTCGTAAAGCCCGGCGTATATAAACTCATGACGATGTCCGACGAACCCATCATTCATCCTTGGAACTCGATTAACTTGAAGCGTTATTATTACTAAGGCATTACTCCAGCTTCCTCATCTAGAATGTCTAGGTGATCAGCGAACTACGTCTTGACTTGATCCCGCCTCAACGGGTACGTAGGCAGCCCGACCTAGGGTCCAGTCACCAAAAAAAAAAAAAAAAAAAAAAAAAAAAAAAAAAAATCGATACATTGTAAAGAACTACGTTTGGCTTGATCCCTTTTTACGGGTACGTAGGCAGTCTCTTACGAGGCACAGCTATAATACTTAATAAAATTCTTTTACAATAAAGATCGAGCTTTGCCTCTCTATTGCTTCGATATAGTTACATCTTGCTCTACAAAACGCACAAGTCCTATGTATCGACTTCGTTGATAGATGTTCATGACGTTCGATGCCCTGGCCAGGTATTCGATCCACTCGGAGCACTATCCGGACAAAGTTGGGCCCAGTCCCAAAAATAATCAAGTCGCCTGAGACAAATAAGTCGACAACCGCATAATCAGGGCCAGACTGTAGACATCTAAAGGGGGAAGTATAAGTCGAGGTCGCAACTCGCTTCCGTAACCCAAAAGCCGGGCCCAGTTCCCGCATTACCGCTCCAAGTCGCCTGAGACATACTAAGTCGAGCACATCTCGCGCAATCAGGGCCTGACTTGGACATTTTATAGGTAAGAGTGTAAGTGGACCTCTTAGAAAGAAAGTCGACTTCTTCTAAAGTTCCGTCCAAAAAACCTAAAGCCGGGGCCAGTCCCGCACCATTATTACCAAAACACTTGGAACGAAGTAAGCCAAACCGACTTGCCACCAGCCAAGTTTCGAGTTTGCCACCAGGTAAATCTAGTCCGGGTAAGGCAGAAGACGTTCTGCACTGGACCGGATTTACCAAATGAAGACTATGATTGCTAAATAAGCCGACCTAGATTCGCATGATAAGCCGATCCATCATTACACAAGATTTTATCTTTGTTTGCTGCATCCTCGAAAGGAACATCAAACCCTCTAGGCCAATCTGCCCCTACAGCTATTTAACTCAGTTCGACCTAAGCACTTATCAAGGAACTATCGCGATAATAAGCACAATCGCCCAAAGAAGCACGGAAGATCGATATAAATACTTAACGTCAGAAACACGAGTAAAAACCCCTCCGGGCAATGTTAATACAAATACCTGAATGCAGACCACACCCGGTCAGAAACAAAAAAAAAAAACAACAACAATAATTAGGTCGCCTTTGGAGTAGAAGAATCTTCAGGCAATGGCAATTGTGGCGGAGGAATGCTCAAGGTGACCTCCTCAGTTGTCAAACCATCGTTTGAACCATACGGAAACACGCCGGCCTGCTCCGCTAACGGCAACCTGTCAATCACCTTCTGCACGTCCAGTTCGTCTTCATTAAGCTCGACTACACTCATTTGCAAGGCCTCCTCTTGATACTTTTTCTCGTACTCAACGAGCTCGGCAATCCTTTCATCAGGAATCGCCTCGCCCTCCTCCTTGAGCAATTCCAGAGCCTCGCGGGTACCTTTGGCTTGCCTATACAGAGACTTGACGTCAGCGACTTTCTTCATGTCGGCAAGAAACGCCTTCACCTTGTCGAAAATACCCTGGCAGCCCTTTACGATTTCATCTTTTAGGCGACGTTCCTTGGTTACACAAGCCGCCCTGGACGCCTTAAGCCGATCGCGCTCCGCCTCCAGTTTTTTCCCAGCTTCCGCTTTGAACTTTGTTAGGACTTCAAGCTCGCCCTTAAGTGACTCATTCTCCGTCTGTACCCTGGTGAGTTTTATCAAGGCATCCCTGCGTTCAACCGTCACCTGCTCCAGTTCGGCTTCGAGCTCTCTGACTCGCTCACGCTCCTGGTTGAACGAAATTTGCGCATTCGCAAGGGCGGTCTCTATTTTTGACGTCTCTAAGAGCGCTGTTTCAGCCCGAGTCGCCTTGAAGTTCAATTTCTCATAAAAGCAATTCATTACCTTCACAAGAAACAACCAAAAACAAAAATATAGATATATGTCGCTAAGAGCATTACCTTCACCATCAACTGAGACCACTCCTCATAATGTTCTTCATTCTCCATTTGCCCCGGAGGCGGCATAGGACGAGAGGATCCTCCGATAGCCCGAAACAGGTCGGCACATGCTTTGGGATCTGAGTGAATGTCGCTCATGCCGGCGAAAACAGTTGTGCTCTTAGCCTTCTTCGTCGGAGGAGCGTCTTTTGATAACTCGGGAGTCGACCTCTTTTTTGGATTTATGGGGAAGTCGACTTTATCTTGGATCAGATCAATTATGCCCGTAGCCTTAGGGCCAGTAGCTCGAGCGGAAGATACAGATGGTGTAATCACTTTAGCAGCAACCTTCAGGGAATTGCCTCCAGTCTTGTCCTTGCTAGACGACTTCGTCGTTACAGAGGCACCCTTGCCTTGCGGTGCAACTGGCTCGTTCTTGTCAGAAGCTTTCGCCGAAACAGAGCCGGCCTTCTTATCCTTGGCCGCTGAAGCTTTCTTTTTCTTAAGCTCGCCTGCAAAGCTCGGACCGTCATCTAAATTCAGCGGAGCCATAGTCTCTTCTTCGTCAACAATGGGATCGACACGAACCGGAGACAATTTCCACTTCCCTGAAGAAAGGAAAACAAGCACAAGTCCGACCAGCTTAAACACTTAACAAAAAAAAAAAAGGGGAAACTAGGATATAGTTATACCGGATAGAAGCTTAGCGCGAGCAGAAGCAATCCTCGATTGTTGGATCTCTGGCCACTTCTGAAGCCCCAATTTCATGATAGCGTCGATCACCTCGAAGAAGTCTTTGGGTTGAGCCCAGAAAGTATCGTGGATGACTACAAGAAATAAAATAAAAAGTGCAAAACGGTTAGAAAGAATACGAAGACGACATTGGATAAAGCCGAACTGAAGACTACCATATCCATCGACCCATCTCCTATAATAACAATGAGCAGGAAGGGTAGAAGTTAGATCGTCTATTTTCACAAAAAAGTAATGCCTCTGCCATCCTTTCAAGTTGTCTCCCCTCTCGTGCGTCATAAGGTTAAACTTCGGCTTCATAGAAACGTAGAAGAGACTCCCTTTAACCCTCTTAATCTGGCACACCTCCTCCAGAAACTGGCTGCTAATGCCGACATTAGCTTCGGAAGCAAGAACAATCAGGCCGACCAAGTGACAGATCGACTTCGCAGACAATTGCGACAACGCCAATCCTAGCTTGCGACAATAGACAACCAACAACTCCGGAAGAGGGAACCACAAGCAGCCTTCCAGGAGGAAGGATTCATACAGGCATACGTATCCTTTAGGGCAATGCCACGGACGCTCCTCCAAGGTCCGAATAATTATCTCGACTTCATCCGGAATACCGCACCAGGATCTCATCGCTTGAATCGAGTTGGTATCACTCCAGCTCGGCATTATCTCACTCGGATTCTCACAGACGAAGTATTCGGGGCCTCTCTTCATTTTTGGCCTCCGGGGCCCTCTCTGTCTTTTACCCCTTTGCTGCTTATTCTGCCTTGTAGACCGTTTAGACAAATCTGAAGCCGGACTTTCGTTTGTCTCTGCTTCTTCGGTGTCGTCTTCCTCGTCCTCAGCATCCTCTTCTTCTCTTTCTACCTCCACAGCCTCAGCGTTCCCGGGTTGCCTACCGGAAAAATTGGGAGAATTTTCCGCAGACCACTCGTCGTCTTCAACCGCCACGACGGTAATAGCTGGATCCTTCTCACTTTCGATCTGGGAAGACTGAGCTTCCATACGTCGACTGCAGAGTTTAAGCTTCCGATTTATCAGAGGCTGATTATCACCACTGTCAGAGTCGCTCTCGTCTCACAGATGGGGAATCGATATACTTTTCTTCGGAGCCATTTCGCGCTTTAGGGTCGATCTCTAATCACTGAAAAACTCGCCGAAATTCGGAAATTATGCCGGAAAAAGAAACGGAATACGGAGGAGCTTACCGGAAAATGAATAAGTAAAAACGCGAAAATAAGAACTCAAGATCAGAGAGAAAGAAATCTACCTTCTTTTCGTCTGGATGAAGAATGGCGAGACCGCGGAGAGGACCCGGTATTTATAAAGGAAATGCGACTCTTCGGTTTCCGGCCTACGCGTCTCTTCGGCTTCGCGCCTCTAGACCTAAGCGCCGGTTCACTTTTCTCGATAAACGGAAATGAATAAAAAAAATCATTAAAGTATCTTTCGAAGATTCTGGAAATCTTCTGGTGACGTCATCAGCTTCTCAAGGAAGTCATCGTTAGCCCGACTTATCATAAACTTTTCTCCTTATAACAAGTCGAGCTCAAAACAAGCATAACCAGCTTTCGGCACTTAGCCGGTCTCGATTCGAACCAGGTTAATCTTTATACTTCGTTTATCTACTTCTTACCCAAACGAACTGGGGGGGGACCTACTGTTGGTACCGGGTTTAGCACCCGACCAATAACCCGATCCGAATCTCAATCCAACTAACTCTACAAAGCCCAGTCGACCTGGCCCATTGAGTATCCAACCGACCAGCTCGGCTAAATGGAAATCTACTCGGAAAAGGAAATATAGAAGCCGACCTGAAGAAAAGGAAAGAAGGAGAGGCCCACGAAGCCGGCCCAATCCCACATCTAGCCGACTTCAAACCTATATAAATAAGGGGTTTCGCCTCAACTCAAAGGCATCCAGCAACCAAGAGAGAAGACCTAATTCGAAGTATTCTAGCTATTATTGTATTCTCTTAAGGTTGAAAACCCTAATTCCTCTGTAAACCCTTGATCAAGGAAAGATTATTAATAAAGAAACCTATTGAAACCCTATTGAGCTTTTAAGGTTCAACAGTATTGACTCGTTTCTAAGGATTCATACCCGGTACTTTGTCATTGTAAAGAATTCCTACCCAGTACTCGGTCATTGCCAAGGATTCCTCACCTAATGCTCGGTCGTTTCTGAGAATTCCAACCTGGTACTCAGTCATTGCCGAGAATTCCTGCCTGGTACTCGGTCATTGCCTAGAATTCCTGCCTGGTACTCGGTCATTGCCAAGAATTCCTGTGCGGTGGTCAATTAATACCGAGAATTCTTTCCTTGTACTAGGTCATTGCCGAGAATTCTCGCCTGGTACTCAGTGATTGCCAAGTATTCCTCACCCGGTATTTGGTCGTTTCTAAGGTTTCCTACCCGGTGCTTGGTCATTGCCGAGAATACCTGCCTGGTACTCGGTCATTGCCGAGAATTCCTACCCGGTACTCGGTCATTGCCAAGAATTCTTGCCCGTAACTCGGTCATTGCCATGGATTCCTACCCGGTGTTTGGCCTTTGCCAAGTATTCCTGCCCGGTACTCGGTCATTGGTGAGAATTCCTGCCCGGTACTCGTTCCTTGCCAAGAATTCCTGCCTGGTACTTGGTCATTGCCAAGAATTTCTGCCCGTTACTCTGATCATTGCCATGTATTCCTACCCGGTGTGTGGTCATTGCCAAGAATTATCTCCCGGTACTCAGTCATTGCCAAGAATTTCTGCCCAGTACTCAGTCATTGCCGAGAATTTCTGCCCGTTACTCGGTCATTTCCGAGTTATCCAGCCGGTACTCGATTATTACCAAGAATTGTAGCCTGTACTAGGTCATTGCCGAGAATTTCCTTCCGATACTCGGTATTTTCCAAGGATTCCTCACTCCGTACTCTGTCGTTTCTGAGGATTCCTACCTGGTGCTTGGTCATTGTCGAGAATTCGTGCCTGGTACTCGGTCATTACCAAGAATTCCTACCTGGTACTCTGTCATTGTAAAGAATTCCTACCCTGTACTCGGTCATTGCCAAAGATTCCTCACCTGATGCTCGGTTGTTTCCGAGAATTCGAACCCGGTACTCGGTTCATTGCAGAGAATTCCTGCCTGGTACTTGGTCAATGCCAAGGATTCCTACCCGGTGTTTGGTCATTGCCAAGATTTCCTGCATGGTACTCGGTCATTGCCGTGAATTCCAGCATGGTACTCGGTCATAGCTGAGAATTCCTGTCTGGTACTCTGTCATTGTAAAGAATTCCTACCTTGTACTTGGTCAATGCCGAGAATTCCTGCCTGGTACTCGGTCTTTGCTAAGAATTCCTGCCCATTACTCGGTCATTGCCAAGAATTCCTACCTGGTACTCGGTCATTGCCATGGATTCCTACCCGGTGTTCGGCCATTCCTGAGTATTCCTGCCCGGTACTCGGTCATTGCTGAGAATTCCAGCCAGGTACTAGTTCCTTCGCAAGAATAGCTGCCTGGGACTTGGTCACTGCCAAGAATTTCTGCCCGTTACTCGGTCATTGACATGGATTCCTACCCGGTGTTCGGTCATTGCTGATAATTCCTGCCCGATACTCGGTCATTGCCGAGGATTCACCAGCCGGTACGCGATCATTGCTAAGAGTTACTCTCCGGTACTCGGTCATTGCCAAGAATTTCTGCCCGTAACTCGGTCATTTCCGAGATATCCAGCCAGTACTCAATTATTACCGAGAATTGATGCCTCGCACTTGGTCGTTTCTAAGGATTCCAACCCGGTGCTTGGTCATTATTGAGAATTTGTGCCTGGTACTCGGTCATTGCCAAGTATTCATACCCGGTACTCTGTCATTGTAAAGAATTCCTACCCTGTACTCGGTCATTGCCGAAGATTCCTCACCTGATGCTCGGTCGTTTCTGAGAATTCCGACCAGGTACTCGGTTCATTGCAGAGAATTCCTGCCTGGTACTCAGTCATTGCCAAGGATTCCTCACCCGGTATTTGGTCGTTTCTTAGGATTCCTACCCGGTGCTTGGACATTACCGAGAATTTCTACCTGGTACTCGGTCATTACCGAGAATTCCTACCCGGTACTCGGTCATTGCCAAGAATTCTGGCCCGGTACTCGATCATTGCCATGGATTCCTACCCGGTGTTTGGCCATTGCTGAGTATTCCGGCCTGGTACTCGGTCATTGCTGAGAATTCCTGCCCGGTACTCGTTCCTTGCCAAGAATTCCTGCCTTGTACTTGGTCATTGCCGAGAATTTCTGCCCGTTACTCGATCATGGCCATGGATTCCGACCCGGTATTCGGTCAATGCTAAGAATTCTCAGCCGGTACTCGATCATTGATGAGAATTTTTGCCCGTTACTCGGTCATTTCCGATATATTCAGCCGGTACTCGATTATTACCGAGAATTGTTGCCTGGTACTAGGTCATTGCCGAGAATTCCCGCCCGGTACTCGCAATTTTCTGAGGATTCCTCACTCGGTACTCGGTTGTTTCTGAGGATTCCTACCCAGTGTTTGGTCATTGTTGAGAATTCGTGCCTCGTACTCGGCTATTGCCAGGAATTCCTACCCGGTACTCTGTCATTGTAAAGAATTCCTACCCGGTACTCTGTCATTGTAAAGAATTCCTACCATGTATTCGGTCATTGCCGAGAATTCCTGCCTGGTACTCGGTCATTACCGAGAATTACAACCTGGTACTCGGTCATTTCCAAGAATTCCTGCCCGGTACTCGGTCATTGCCATGGATTCCTACCCGGTGTTCGGCCATTGCTGAGTATTCCTACCCGGTACTCGGTCATTGCTGAGAATTACTGCCTGGTATTCGTTTCTTGCTAAGAATTCCCGCTTGGTACTTGGTCATTGCCGAGAATTCCTACCCGGTACTCGGTCATTGCCAAGAATTCCTGCCCATAACTCGGTCATTGCCATGGATTCCTACCCGGTGTTTGGCCTTTGCCAAGTATTCCTGCCCGGTACTCGGTCATTGCTGAGAATTCCTGCCCGGTACTCGTTCCTTGCCAAGAATTCCTGCCTGGTACTTGGTCATTGCCATGGATTCCTACCCGGTGTGCGGTCATTGCCAAGAATTCTCTCCCGGTACTCGGTCATTGCCAAGAATTTCTGCCCAGTACTCAGTCATTGCCGAGAATTTCTGCCTGTTACTCGGTCATTTCCGAGTTATCCTGCCGGTACTCGATTATTACCAAGAATTGTTCCCTGGTACTAGGTCATTGCCGAGAATTCCCTCCTGATACTCGGTATTTTCCAAGGATTCCTCACTCGGTACTCGGTCGTTTCTAAGGATTCCTACCCGGTGCTTGGTCATTGTCGAGAATATGTGTCTGGTACTCGGTCATTACCAAGAATTCCTACCCGGTACTCTGTCATTGTAAAGAATTCCTACCATGTACTCGGTCATTGCCAAAGATTCCTCACCTGATGCTCGATTGTTTCTGTGAATTCCAACCTGGTACTCGGCTCATTGCAGAGAATTCCTACCTGGTACTCGGTCAATGTAGAGGATTCCTACCCGGTGTTTGGTTATTGCCAAGAAATCCTGCATGGTACTCGGTCATTGCCGTGAATTCATGCCTGGTACTCGGTCATAGCTTAGAATTCCTGCCTCGTACTCTGTCATTGTAAAGAATTCCTACCATGTACTTGGTCAATGCCGAGAATTCCTGCCTGGTACTCGGTCATTGCCGAGAATTCCTGCCTGGTACTCGGTCTTTGCCGAGAATTCCTGCCTATTACTTGGTCATTGCCAAGAATTCCTACCCGGTACTCGGTCATTGCCATGGATTCCTACCCGGTGTTCGGCCATTCCTGAGTATTCCTGCCCGGTACTCGGTCATTGCTGAGAATTCCAGCCAAGTACTAGTTCCTTGCCAAGAATTGCTGCCTGGAACTTGGTCATTGTCGAGGATTCCTCACCTAATGCTTGGTCGTTTCTGGGAATTCCAACCTGGTACTCAGTCATTGCCGAGAATTCATGCCTGGTACGCGGTCATTGCCAAGAATTCCTGTGCGGTGCTCGATTATTACCGAGAATTCTTTCCTTTTGCCGTGAATTCTCCCCTGGTACTCAGTCATTGCCAAGGATTCCTCACCCAGTACTCGGTCATTTTTAAAGATTCCTACCCGGTGCTTGGTCATTGTCGAGAATTCCTACCCTGTACTCAGTCATTGCCGGGGATTCACCAGCCGGTACTTGATCATTGCTAAGAATTCATGCCTGTACTTGGTCATTGCCAAGAATTTCTGCCCGTTACTCGGTCATTTCCATGATATCCAGCCGGTACTCGATTATTACCGAGAATTGTTGCATGGTACTAGGTCATTCACGAGAATTCCCGCCCGATACCCAGTATTTGCCGAGGATTCCTCACTCGGTGATTGATCATTGTCCAGAATTCATGCCTGGTACTCGGTCATTGCCAAGTATTCCTACCCGGTACTCTGTCAATGTAAAGAATTCCTACCCTTTACTCGGTCATTGCCTAAGATTCCTCACCTGATGCTCGGTCGTTTCAGAGAATTCTAACCCGGTACTCAGTTAATTGCAGAGAATTCCTGCCTGGTACTCGGTCATTGCCGAGAATTCCTGCGCGGTGCTCGGTCATTGCCAAGAACTCGTGCCCAGTACTCGGACAATGCCAAGGATTCCTACCTGGTGTTCGGTCACTGCCGAGAATTCCTGCATGGTACTCGGTTATTGCTGAGGATTCACCAGCCGGTACTCCATCATTGCTGAGAATTCCTGCTTGGTACTCGGTCATTGTCATGATTTCCTGCCCGGTACTCGGTCATAGCTGAGAATTCCTGCCCGGTACTCATTCATTGCCAAGAATTCCTGCCTGGTACTTGGTCATTGTCGAGAATTTCTACACGTTACTCGGTCATTTCCATGAACTCCCGCTGGTACTCGATTATTACCGAGAATTCCTTCCTTGTACTAGGCCATTGCCGAGAATTCTCTCCCGGTACTCAGTCATTACCAAGGATTCCTCACCCGGTACTCGGTCGTTTCTAAGGATTCCTACCCGGTGCTTCGTCATTGTTGAGAATTCCTGCCCGATACTTGGTCATTGTAAAGAATTCCTACCCAGTACTCGGTCATCGCCGAGGATTCCTCACCTAATGCTCGGTCATTTCTGAGAATTCCAACCTGGTACTCAGTCATTGCCGAGAATTCCTGCCTGGTACTCGGTCATTGCCAAGAATTCCTGTGCGGTGCTTGATTATTACCGAGAATTCTTTCCTTGTTCTTGGTCATTGCCGAGAATTCTCGCCTGGTACTCAGTCATTGCCAAGGATTACTCACCCGGTATTTAGTCGTTTCTAAGGATTCATACCCGGTACTTTGTCATTGTAAAGAATTCATACCCAGTACTCGGTCATTGCCAAGGATTCCTCACCTAATGCTCGGTCGTTTCCGAGAATTCCAACCTGGTACTCAGTCATTTCCGAGAATTCCTGCCTGGTACTCGGTCATTGCCTAGAATTCTTGCCTGGTACTCGGTCATTGCCAAGAATTCCTGTGCGGTAGTCAATTATTACCGAGAATTCTTTCCTTGTACTAGGTCATTGCCGAGAATTCTCGCGTGGTACTCAGTCATTGCCAAGTATTCCTCACCCGGTATTTGGTCATTGCCGAGAATACCTGCATGGTACTCGGTCATTGCCAAGAATTCCTACCCGGTACTCGGTCATTGCCAAGAATTCTTGCCCGTAACTCGGTCATTGCCATGGATTCCTACCCGGTGTTTGGCCTTTGCCAAGTATTCCTGCCCGGTACTCGGTCATTGGTGAGAATTCCTGCCCGGTACTCGTTCCTTGCCCAGAATTCCTGCCTGGTACTTGGTCGTTGCCAAGAATTTCTGCCCGTTACTCGATCACTGCCATGTATTCCTACCCGGTGTGCGGTCATTGCCAAGAATTCTCTCCCGGTACTCAGTCATTGCCAAGAATTTCTGCCCAGTACTCAGTCATGGCCGAGAATTTCTGCCCGTTACTCGGTCATTTCCGAGTTATTCAGCCGGTACTCGATTATTACCAAGAATTGTAGCCTGTACTAGGTCATTGCCGAGAATTTCCTCCCTATACTCGGTATTTTCCAAGGATTCCTCACTCGGTACTCGGTCGTTTCTGAGGATTCCTACCCAGTGTTTGGTCATTGTCGAGAATTGGTGCCTCGTACTCGGTTATTGCCAGGAATTCCTACCCGGTACTCTGTCATTGTAAAGAATTCCTACCATGTACTCGATCATTGCCAAGAATTCCTGCCTGGTACTCGGTCATTACCGAGAATTACAACCCGGTACTCGGTCATTTCCAAGAATTCCTGCCCGGTACTCGGTCATTACCATGGATTCCTACCCGGTGTTCGGCCATTGCTGAGTATTCCTGCCCGGTACTCGGTCATTGCTGAGAATTACTGCCTGGTATTCATTTCTTGCTAAGAATTCCCGCTTAGTACTTTGTCATTGCCGAGAATTTCTGCCCGTTACTCGGTCATTGCCGAGAATTCCTACCCGGTACTCGGTCATTGCCAAGAATTCCTGCCCATAACTCGGTAATTGCCATGGATTCCTACCCGGTATTTGGCCTTTGCCAAGTATTCCTGCCCGGTTCTCGGTCATTGCTGAGAATTCCTGCCCGGTACTCGTTCCTTGCCAAGAATTCCTGCCTGGTACTTGGTCATTGCCATGAATTTCTGCCCGTTACTCGATCATTGCCATGGATTCCTACCCGGTGTACGGTCATTGCCAAGAATTCTCTCCCGGTACTCGGTCATTGCCAAGAATTTCTCCCCAGTACTCAGTCATTGCCGAGAATTTCTGCCCGTTACTCGGTCATTTCCGAGTTATCCTGCCGGTACTTGATTATTACCAAGAATTGTTCCCTGGTACTAGGTCATTGCCGAGAATTCCCTCCTGATACTCGGTATTTTCCAAGGATTCCTCACTCGGTACTCGGTCGTTTCTGAGGATTCCTACCCTGTGCTTGGCCATTGTCGAGAATACGTGCCTGGTACTCGGTCATTACCAAGTATTCCTACCCGGTACTCTGTCATTGTAAAGAATTCCTACCATGTACTCGGTCATTGCCAAAGATTCCTTACCTGATGCTCGATTGTTTCTGAGAATTCCAACCTGGTACTCGGTTCATTGCAGAGAATTCCTACCTGGTACTCGGTCAATGCCAAGGATTCCTACCCGGTGTTTGGTCATTGCCAAGGATTCCTGCATGGTACTCGGTCATTGCCGGGTATTCATGCCTGGTACTCGGTCATAGCTGAGAATTCCTGCCTGGTACTCTGTCATTGTAAAGAATTCCTACCATGTACTTGGTCAATGCCGAGAATTCCTGCCTGGTACTCGGTCATTGCCAAGAATTCCTGCCTGGTACTCGGTCTTTGCCGAGAATTCCTGCCCATTACTCGGTCATTGCCAAGAATTCCTACCCGGTACTCGGTCATTGCCATGGATTCCTACCCAGTGTTCGGCCATTCCTGAGTATTCCTGCCCGGTACTCGGTCATTGCTGAGAATTCCAGGCAAGTACTAGTTTCTTGCCAAGAATTTCTGCCTGGGACTTGGTCATTTCCGAGGATTCCTCACCTAATGCTCGGTCGTTTCCGAGAATTCCAACCTGGTACTCAGTCATTGCCGAGAATTCCTGCCTGGTACTCGGTCATTGCCTAGAATTCCTGCCTAGTACTCGGTCATTGCCAAGAATTCCTGTGCGGTGGTCAATTATTACCGAGAATTCTTTCCTTGTACTAGGTCATTGCCGAGAATTCTCCCTCGGTACTCAGTCATTGCCAAGGATTCCTGATGCGAGAATGGATAGCGACCAGGAGGAACAGCCGATGGCCGAGGAAATGCTGGACTCGGTCGAGGACACGTTCGGGCCGGTCGAGTTGAAAGCTCCGGATGAGCCACTTGGAGCTAGGACGCGATCTTGGTCGGCCACAGAAGCATGGAGCGTACCGATTGGGACAATGACTCGATCTAAGACTAAGGAACTCATTCGCACGGTTGGAACATTGCTTCGTCAAGCTTTGGTTCGTAAGGGTCACTCGGACGTAGATGATACCTCGGCCACGTTGGTCTTGGTTCATGTCCGGGATGGCTAGTATCAAGCCCTATGGCTCACCTACACTCTTTTTCCCTTGCCTTTGGTTTTTCCCAAGTGGTTTTCCAAAGGAAGGTTTTTAATGAGGTTCGTGGTCCATAGGTTCACCTTTGCTTGGTGCTAGTCCGACCTAGTCCGGCCTTCTCGAGATTATTTGGCGCGGACCGACTATCTCTTTTCTTTCTATCTTTTTCTATTTTAGTTATTTGAATTTTAAACTATGTCTGAGAGTTTTTATTTTCGTTGTGTGTTTATTTTGAGTTGGTCTTTGGTGAGTTTCCGAAGCATGTCTCGAAACTCACCGAGCATTAACTCCATGCGCTCCTCCTCTCTTCTCCTCTTCGTCTCCTCTCTTCTTTATATTCTCTGAGAACTCTTATGTCTTTTCTTAACCTCTTTTTGAATAAAAATTATCTTTTTCTATCTCTTTTTCGAGTGATTCGAATTAGAACCCAAGAACAATTCTAGTGATTAGATTGTTCGAACAGACTTATCAAGAGGCCTTCCGCATCCTCTCGTGGCGTCTATCCTTCCACCCAACTCTAGATCAGCTTGCTGCTCAAGCCTGGAGTCTAAACTTGTCACCTTAACTTCCCAGTGAGTGATTGGGACACGATTCTCCACCCAGAATCGTATCAAGTGGTATCAGAGCAACATTGAGAAGTTAAGTGGTTTTCGCCCCAAATTGTTGGAATGTTAATTAAATATTGGCTTGTGATAAAATCGTGAAATCAATTGGATCGGAACTGATTTTGAGTCTAGTATTTGTTAAAATTGGTTTGGGAATTTTTGGTTATGTTTTGATAATTTTCCGAGATCGTTTTCTGAAAACAGTCGTTGACAGTGTTCATCCGATGAAATTGAATACCAAGAGTCATTTTCGTGTTTTTCAGTATTAGGACCGATTTGATTATCAAAAGGACTCTTTACTGGTGTATTTTGTTGTGTTTTTTCAGGCAGAGATGGCCGATCATGATGAGGAGACACTCAGAAACCGCAACAAGCAACTCGTTGAAGCGATTACAGCAAACATGGAACAAGTAATGGATAACAACATGGCTGCACTTCGTCAAGGACTTCATCAAGGACTTCAACAAGAGCAGAGCAGAGCAAGAAAAATGAGGGAACCTGATCTTAATCCCAAGCCGCCAGACAATACAACGAGATCAACTTGGCGCAGCCCGCATAAAACCTCTCACGCTCCCAAATCTGTGTTTTGTTTTGATTTTCAACCAACTAATGAGTTTCTACTTTGGAAATTTTCAGGAAAAGAAAACTACTTAGAGTGGGAACAAAACATGGAGGATTGGTTCTATTACAATCACATTCTGAAAGAGAAGAGGTTAGATTATGGCATTGGCCGACTCATTGGAGATGCTTACAAATGGTTGTTGGATGAAGTTTATGAACGCTGGTATTACAACAAGCCGACTATCACCACCTGGAGAGATCTTAAGGAACTACTAAGGAATAAGTATGTTCCACAAGCACCACCAGAACTACTACAACAAGCTCCAAGCCAAGAATCGCCTAAAGAAGCAACAACACGAGCATTAGGAGGGTTTACTCAAACTGAAGCAGTTCTGGCCAACAATAACTTACCTACAGCTTGTCACAGTGTTGAGACTAATGAGAAACCACCAGACGTTTTGCCACCAGTGAATACCCGAGGTAATTACCTAGACTCTCAAAAACGAATGAGGGCTAACTTGCTTTCTCTTGGTGCAGATTGTACCATTTCGGTGTCAAAACCTTTTCAAGAAAAGAAGATTAGTCTTGTACCATTGCCACCAGATGAAGTATATCTTGACAAAACCAAACTCAAAGGTAAGCAAGAACAAGGTAAGCAAGCTAATTACTTGGTCATGTCTGGTGAAGAGAAAGAGGATGAAACTTTTGATTCAAACTTATTTACCTCTTTGAATAAAATTGCTTGTGCTTCTAACCCTCCACCGGTGCCACCGAATGAACTTAAATTTTTGCAGGAAGTGTCTATAGGTACTGAACCGAAGAAGCTACAGCCTAATCACTCCTACAACTACAATGTGGCGATGATCTATGGTGATGGAATTCAAGATAAAGCTAAAGAAAAAGAAGAGCAAAGTGATGACAACTTTCTTAAGGAGACGCAACCAGTTCTAGCCAGGAGTACTTCGGCTCAACAAGGATTTTTCATGGGCTTTAGAATGATTTCTAATGGCTCTAAATCGATGATAGTTCAACCCCTTCCTGTTGTTGATTTTCTAATAACTAACATGGAGTTTTCTTCTTGTCATGATAGGAATAAAGCAAGAGATCATCGTGAACAAGTTTTCGGAGACATTGAATTGCAAGCAAAGCTACCCACTGGAAAAACCATCCGTTGTCTTCATCAAGATGCCTCTCAAAGCCACATTTGGAGACCTGGAGACTATCTAGAACGTTCAAGACCTGTACCGTTCGAGTTTTGGATCACATCACTTCAAAAGTTTCCCGTGGAGCCTAAAATGGATCTTTCATCATTTGGATCATTCTTAACCTATCATTGGCGACCAGGAGAGTTTTTAGACACCTCTAGAGAGTATGAGATGGTTGCCAACAATGCCCTGATCCAAGAAGAACCCCCGGATCCAACACTATTTTCATTTGTTGTGATATTTACAAGTACCAAATACACCAAGGACCTTGTTCAGGTAAGTATCTCTTCATCTCGATTTGTTTCTCATGATTTAAGGGCTGTGAATATGAGTTTATTTTATCCAGAAATCATTGAGAAAAAGTTAGGATTAATCAAAGAATATTCGGAACAGAATTCTTGTATTAAGATGAATGAAAAAGAAGAACTTGACAAGGATAATGTTTTGAATCAAGTTAAGAAGTGTTTATTTGTTTATGCTATTTTCATGACTGTGATAACACACTTGCTCTTTGCCAAAGCTGTTGAAAACATTGCAGGTACAAAGGAGGAGCCACCAGATCTAGAAGCTCGCTCGTCCAATTTCTTTGCAAGGACTGGAATTGGAGTTGTTTTGACAAAGGAGCTGAACATTTCCCAAGTATCTGCTCGTGTGAAGATGAATATTCTGATCAAAGCTCACCAAGGCTGCCACCATGAAGCTGAACCTCTCTTGAGGATTCTCGACAATACTCATTTCTATTCTTTTCGCTTTCGAGCTAAGTCCCTTTTGTTTTATCCTTTTGATGCTTCTAACTTAATGTTGTTTTTGGCAGGTATTCCGGATTTGAGGACAAATCCTTTTCAACTGGGGGAGCCTGATGCGAGAATGGATAGCAACCAGGAGGAACAGCCGATGGCCGAGGAAATGCTGGACTCGGTCGAGGACACGTTCGGGCCGGTTGAGGAGAAAGCTCCGGATGAGCCACTTGGAGCTAGGACGCGATCTTGGTCGGCCACAAAAGCATGGAGCGTACCGATTGGGACAATGACTCGATCTAAGACTAAGGAACTCATTCGCACGGTTGGAACATTGCTTCGTCAAGCTTTGGTTCGTAAGGGTCACTCGGACGTAGATGATACCTCGGCCACGTTGGTCTTGGTTCATGTCCGGGATGGCTAGTATCAAGCCCTATGGCTCACCTACACTCTTTTTCCCTTGCCTTTGGTTTTTCCCAAGTGGTTTTCCAAAGGAAGGTTTTTAATGAGGTTCGTGGTCCATAGGTTCACCTTTGCTTGGTGCTAGTCCGACCTAGTCCGGCCTTCTCGAGATTATTTGGCGCGGACCGACTATCTCTTTTCTTTCTATCTTTTTCTATTTTAGTTATTTGAATTTTAAACTATGTCTGAGAGTTTTTATTTTCGTTGTGTGTTTATTTTGAGTTGGTCTTTGGTGAGTTTCCGAAGCATGTCTCGAAACTCACCGAGCATTAACTCCATGCGCTCCTCCTCTCTTCTCCTCTTCGTCTCCTCTCTTCTTTATATTCTCTGAGAACTCTTATGTCTTTTCTTAACCTCTTTTTGAATAAAAATTATCTTTTTCTATCTCTTTTTCGAGTGATTCGAATTAGAACCCAAGAACAACTCTAGTGATTAGATTGTTCGAACAGACTTATCAAGAGGCCTTCCGCATCCTCTCGTGGCGTCTATCCTCCCACCCAACTCTAGATCAGCTTGCTGCTCAAGCCTGGAGTCTAAACTTGTCACCTTAACTTCCCAGTGAGTGATTGGGACACGATTCTCCACCCATAATCGTATCAATTCCTCACCCAGTACTCGGTCGTTTTTAAAGATTCCTACCCGGTGCTTGGTCATTGTCGAGAATTCCTACCCGGTACTCTGTCATTGCCGGGGATTCACCAGTCGGTACTCGATCATTGCTAAGAATTCATGCCCGTACTTGGTCATTGCCGAGAATTTCTGCCCGTTACTCGGTCATTTCCATGATATCCAGCCGGTACTCGATTATTACCGAGAATTGTTGCATGGTACAAGGTCATGGCCGAGAATTCCTGCCCGATACCCAGTATTTGCCGAGGATTCCTCACTCGGTGATTGATCATTGTCCAGAATTCATGCCTGGTACTCGGTCATTGCCAAGGATTCCTACCCGGTACTCTGTCAATGTAAAGAATTCCTACCCTTTACTCGGTCATTGCCGAAGATTCCTCACCTTATGCTCGGTCGTTTCAGAGAATTCTAACACGGTACTCGGTTTATTGCAGGGAATTCCTGCCTGGTACTCGGTCATTGCCGAGAATTCCTGCGCGGTGCTTGGTCATTGCCAAGAACTCGTGCCCAGTACTCGGACAATGCCAAGGATTCCTACCCGATGTTCGGTCACTGCCGAGAATTCCTGCATGGTACTCGGTCATTGCTGAGGATTCACCAGCCGGTACTCTATCATTGCTGAGAATTCCTGCCTGGTACTCGGTCATTGTCATGAATTCCTGCCCAGTACTCGGTCATAGCTGAGAATTCCTGCCCGGTACTCATTCATTGCCAAGAATTCCTGCCTGGTACTTGGTCATTGTCGAGAATTTCTACACGTTCCTTGGTCATTTCCATGAACTCCAGCCGGTACTCGATTATTACTGAGAATTCCTTCCTTGTACTAGGTCATTGCCAAGAATTATCTCCCGGTACTCAGTCATTACCAAGGATTCCTCACCCGGTACTCGGTCGTTTCTAAGGATTCCTACCCGTTGCTTCGTCATTGTCGAGAATTCCTACCCAGTACTCGGTCATTGTAAAGAATTCCTACCCAGTACTCGGTCATCGCCGAGGATTCCTCACCTAATGCTCGGTCGTTTCTGAGAATTCCAACCTGGTACTCAGTCATTGCCGAGAATTACTGCCTGGTACTCGGTCATTGCCAAGATTTCTTGTGCGGTGCTCGATTATTACCAAGAATTCTTTCCTTGTTCTTGGTCATTGCCGAGAATTCTCGCCTGGTACTCAGTCATTGCCAAGGATTACTCACCCGGTATTCAGTCGTTTCTAAGGATTCATACCCGGTACTTTGTCATTGTAAAGAATTCCTACCCAGTACTCGGTCATTGCCAAGGATTCCTCACCTAATGCTCGGTCGTTTCCGAGAATTCCAACCTGGTACTCAGTCATTGCCGAGAATTCCTGCCTGGTACTCGGTCATTGCCTAGAATTCCTGCCTAGTACTCGGTCATTGCCAAGAATTCCTGTGCGGTGGTCAATTATTACCGAGAATTCTTTCCTTGTACTAGGTCATTGCCGAGAATTCTCGCCTGGTACTCAGTCATTGCCAAGTATTCCTCACCCGGTATTTGGTCGTTTCTAAGGTTTCCTACCTGGTGCTTGGTCATTGCCGAGAATACCCTCCTGGTACTCGGTCATTGCGGAGAATTCCTACCCGGTACTCGGTCATCGCCAAGAATTCTTGCCCGTAACTCGGTCATTACCATGGATTCCTACCCGGTGTTTGGCCTTTGCCAAGTATTCCTGCCCGGTACTCGGTCATTGGTGAGAATTCCTGCCCGGTACTCGTTCCTTTCCAAGAATTCCTGCCTGGTACTTGGTCATTGCCAAGAATTTCTGCCCGTTACTCGATCATTGCCATGTATTCCTACCCGGTGTGCGGTCATTGCCAAGAATTCTCTCCCGGTACTCAGTCATTGCCAAGAATTTCTGCCCAGTACTCAGTCATGGCCGAGAATTTCTGCCCGTTACTCGGTCATTTCCGAGTTATCCAGCCGGTACTCGATTATTACCAAGAATTGTAGCCTGTACTAGGTCATTGCCGAAAATTTCCTCCCGATACTCGGTATTTTCCAAGGATTCCTCACTCGGTACTCGGTCGTTTCTGAGGATTCCTACCTGGTGCTTGGTCATTGTCAAGAATTCGTGCCTGGTACTCGGTCATTACCAAGAATTCCTACCTGGTACTCTGTCATTGTAAAGAATTCCTACCCTGTACTCGGTCATTGCCAAAGATTCCTCACCTGATGCTCGGTTTTTTCCGAGAATTCAAACCCGGTACTCAATTCATTGCAGAGAATTCCTGCCTGGTACTCGGTCAATGCCAAGGATTCCTACCCGGTGTTTGGTCATTGCCAAGAATTCCTGCATGGTACTCGGTCATTGCCGTGAATTCCAGCATGGTACTCGGTCATAGCTGAGAATTCCTGTCTGGTACTCTGTCATTGTAAAGAATTCCTACCTTGTACTTGGTCAATGACGAGAATTCCTGCCTGGTACTCGGTCATTACCGAGAATTCCTACCTGGTACTCGGTCTTTGCCGAGAATTCGTGCCCATTACTCGGTCATTGCCAAGAATTCCTACCCGGTACTCGGTCATTGCCATGGATTCCTACCCGGTGTTCGGCCATTCCTGAGTATTCCTGCCCGGTACTTGGTCATTCCTGAGAATTCCAGCCAGGTACTAGTTCCTTCGCAAGAATTGCTGCCTGGGACTTTGTCATTGCCAAGAATTTCTGCCCGTTACTCGGTCATTTCCATGGATTCCTACCCGGTGTTCGGTCATTGCCGAGAATTCCTGCCCGATACTCGGTCATTACCGATGATTCACCAGCCGGTACGCGATCATTGCTAAGAGTTACTCTCTGGTACTCGGTCATTGCCAAGAATTCCTGCCCGTAACTCGGTCATTTCCGAGATATCCAGCCAGTCCTCAATTATTACCGAGAATTGTTGCCTCGCACTTGGTCATTTCTGAGGATTCCTACCCGGTGCTTGGTCATTGTTGAGAATTTGTGCCTGGTACTCAGTCATTGCCAAGTATTCATACCTGGTACTCTGTCATTGTAAAGAATTCCTACCCTGTACTCGGTCATTGCCGAAGATTCCTCACCTGATGCTCGGTCGTTTCTGAGAATTCCAACCAGGTACTCCGTTCATTGCAGAGAATTCTTGAATGGTACTCAGTCATTGCCAAGGATTCCTCACCCAGTATTTGGTCGTTTCTAAGGATTCCTACCCGGTGCTTGGACATTACCGAGAATTCCTACCTAGTACTCGGTCATTACCGAGAATTCCTACCCGGTACTCGGTCATTGCCAAGAATTCTGGCCCGGAACTCGGTCATTGCCATGGATTCCTACCCGGTGTTTGGCCATTGCTGAGTATTCCGGCCTGGTACTCGGTCATTGCTGAGAATTCCTGTCCGGTACTCATTCCTTGCCAAGAATTCCTGCCTGGTACTTGGTCATTGCCGAGAATTTCTGCCCGTTACTCGATCATGGCCATGGATTCCGACCCGGTATTCGGTCAATGCTAAGAATTCTCAGCCGGTACTCGATCATTGATGAGAATTCTTGCCCTATACTCGGACATTGCCAAGAATTTTTGCCCGTTACTCGGTCATTTCCGATATATTCAGCCGGTACTCGATTGTTACCGAGAATTGTTGCCTGGTACTAGGTCATTGCCGAGAATTCTCTCCCGGTACTCGGTCATTGCCAAGAATTTCTGCCCAGTACTCAGTTATTGCCGAGAATTTCTGCCCGTTAGTCGGTCATTTCCGAGTTATCCTGCCGGTCCGTGATTATTACCAAGAATTGTTCCCTGGTACTAGGTCATTGCCGAGAATTCCCTCCTGATACTCGGTATTTTCCAAGGATTCCTCACTCGGTACTCGGTCGTTTCTGTGGATTCCTACCCGGTGCTTGGTCATTGTCGAGAATGCGTGCCTGGTACTCGGTCATTACCAAGAATTCCTACCCGGTACTCTGTCATTGTAAAGAATTCCTACCATGTACTCGGTCATTGCCAAAGATTCATCACCTGATGCTCGATTGTTTCTGAGAATTCCAACCTGGTACTCGGCTCATTGCAGAGAATTCCTACCTGGTACTCGGTCAATGCCAAGGATTCCTACCCGGTGTTTGGTCATTGCCAAGAATTCCTGCATGGTACTTGGTCATTGCCGTGAATTCATGCCTGGTACTCGGTCATAGCTGAGAATTCCTGCCTAGTACTCTGTCATTGTAAAGAATTCCTACCATGTACTTGGTCAATGCCGAGAATTCCTGCCTGGTACTCGGTCATTGCCGAGAATTCCTGCCTGGTACTCGGTCTTTGCCGAGAATTCCTACCCATTACTCGGTCATTGCCAAGAATTCCTACCCGGTACTCGGTCATTGCCATGGATTCCTACCCGGTGTTCGGCCATTCCTGAGTATTCCTGCCCGGTACTCGGTCATTGCTGAGAATTCCAGCCAAGTACTAGTTCCTTGCCAAGAATTGCTGCCTGGGACTTGGTCATCGCCGAGGATTCCTCACCTAATGCTCGGTCATTTCTGGGAATTCCAACCTGGTACTCAGTCATTGCCAAGAATTCCTGCCTGGTACTCGGTCATTGCCAAGAATTCCTGTGCGGTGCTCGATTATTACCGAGAATTCTTTCCTTGTTCTTGGTCATTGCCGAGAATTCTCGCCTGGTACTCAGTCATTTCCAAGGATTACTCACCCGGTATTTAGTCGTTTTTAAGGATTCATACCCGGTACTTTGTCATTGTAAAGAATTCCTACCCAGTACTCGGTCATTGCCAAGGATTCCTCACCTAATTTCTCGGTCGTTTCCGAGAATTCCAACCTGGTACTCAGTCATTGCCGAGAATTCCTGCCTGGTACTCGGTCATTGCCTAGAATTCCTGCCTGGTACTCGGTTATTGCCAAGAATTCCTGTACGGTGGTCAATTATTACCGAGAATTCTTTCCTTGTACTAGGTCATTGCCGAGAATTCTCGCCTGGTACTCAGTCATTGCCAAGTATTCCTCACCCGGTATTTGGTCGTTTCTAAGGTTTCCTACCCTTTCCTTGGTCATTGCCGAGAATACCTGCCTGGTACTCGGTCATTGCCAAGTATTCCTACCCGGTACTCTGTCAATGTAAAGAATTCCTACCCTTTACTCGGTCATTGCCGAAGATTCCTCACCTGATGCTCGGTCATTTCAGAGAATTCTAACCCGGTACTCGGTTTAT
This sequence comes from Barbarea vulgaris, assembly GCA_963667165.1. Classification (NCBI taxonomy): domain Eukaryota; kingdom Viridiplantae; phylum Streptophyta; class Magnoliopsida; order Brassicales; family Brassicaceae; genus Barbarea; species Barbarea vulgaris. Next base: position 10,941,154 of record OY763888.1, on the reverse strand, counting down.
TGCAGAGAATTCCTGCCTGGTACTCGGTCATTGCCGAGAATTCCTGCGCGGTGCTCGGTCATTGCCAAGAACTCGTGCCCAGTACTCGGACAATGCCAAGGATTCCTACCCGGTGTTCGGTTACTGCCGAGAATTCCGGCTTGGTACTCGGTCAATCCTGAGGATTCACCAGCCGGTACTCCATCATTGCTGTGAATTCCTGCCTGGTACTCGGTCATTGTCATGAATTCCTGCCCGGTACTCGGTCATAGGTGAGAATTCCTGCCCGGTACTCATTCATTGCAAAGAATTCGTGCCTGGTACTTGGTCATTGTCGAGAATTTCTACACGTTACTCGGTCATTTCCATGAACTCCATCCGGTACTCGATTATTACCGAGAATTCCTTCCTCGTACTAGGTCATTGCCGAGAATTCTCTCCCGGTACTCAGTCATTACCAAGGATTCCTCACCCGGAACTCGGTCGTTTCTAAGGATTTCTACCCGGTGCTTCGTCATTGTCGAGAATTCCTGCCCGGTACTTGGTCATTGTAAAGAATTCCTACCCAGTACTCGGTCATTGCCGAGGATTCCTCACCTAATGCTCGGTCGTTTTTGAGAATTCCAACCTGGTACTCAGTCATTGCCGAGAATTCCTGCCTGGTACTCGGTCATTGCCAAGAATTCATGTGCGGTGCTCGATTATTACCGAGAATTCTTTCCTTGTTCTTGGTCATTGCCGAGAATTCTCGCCTGGTACTCAGTCATTGCCAAGGATTACTCACCCGGTATTCAGTCGTTTCTAAGGATTAATACCCGGTACTTTGTCATTGTAAAGAATTCCTACCCAGTACTCGATCATTGCCAAGTATTCCTCACCTAATGCTCGGTCGTTTCCGAGAATTCCAACCTGGTACTCAGTCATTGCCGAGAATTCCTGCCTCATACTCGGTCATTGCCTATAATTCCTGCCTAGTACTTGGTCATTGCCAAGAATTCCTGTGCGGTGGTCAATTATTACCGAGAATTCTTTCCTTGTACTAGGTCATTGCCGAGAATTCTCGCCTGGTACTCAGTCATTGCCAAGTATTCCTCACCCGGTATTTGGTCGTTTCTAAGGTTTCCTACCCGGTGCTTGGTCATTGCCGAGAATACCTGCCTGGTACTCGGTCATTGCCGAGAATTCCTACCCGGTACTCGGTCATCGCTAAGAATTCTTGCCCGTAACTTGGTCATTGCCATGGATTCCTACCCGGTGTTTTGCCTTTGCCAAGTATTCCTGCCCGGTACTCGGTCATTGGTGAGAATTCCTGCCCGGTACTCGTTCCTTGCCAAGAATTCCTGCCTGGTACTTGGTCATTGCCAAGAATTTCTGCCCGTTACTCGATTATTGCCATGTATTCCTACCCGGTGTGCGGTCATTGCCAAGAATTCTCTCCCGGTACTCAGTCATTGCCAATAATTTCTGCCCAGTACTCAGTCATGGCCGAGAATTTCTGCCCATTACTCGGTCATTTCCGAGTTATCCAGCCGGTACTCGATTATTACCAAGAATTGTAGCCTGTACTAGGTCATTGCCGAGAATTTCCTCCCGATACTCGGTATTTTCCAAGGATTCCTCACTCGGTACTCGGTCGTTTCTGAGGATTCCTACCTGGTGCTTGGTCATTGTCGAGAATTCGTGCCTGGTACTCAGTCATTACCAAGAATTCCTACCTAGTACTCTGTCATTGTAAAGAATTCCTACCCTGTACTCGGTCATTGCCAAAGATTCCTCACCTGATGCTCGGTTATTTCCGAGAATTCAAACCCGGTACTCGGTTCATTGTAGAGAATTCCTGCCTGGTACTCGGTCAATGCCAAGGATTCCTACCCGGTGTTTGGTCATTGCCAAGAATTCCTGCATGGTACTCGGTCATTGCCGTGAATTCATGCCTGGTACTCGGTCATAGCTGAGAATTCCTGTCTGGTACTCTGTCATTGTAAAGAATTCCTACATTGTACTTGGTCAATGACGAGAATTCCTGCCTGGTACTCGGTCATTACCGAGAATTCCTGCCTGGTACTCGGTTTTTGCCAAGAATTCCTGCCCATTACTCGGTCATTGCCAAGAATTCCTACCCGGTACTCGGTCATTGCCATGGATTCCTACCCGGTGTTCGGCCATTCCTGAGTATTCCTGCCCGGTACTCGGTCATTGCTGAGAATTCCAGCCAGGTACTAGTTCCTTCGCAAGAATTGCTGCCTGGGACTTGGTCATTGCCAAGAATTTCTGCCCGATACTCGGTCATTGCCGAGGATTCACCAGCCGGTACGTGATCATTGCTAAGAGTTACTCTCCGGTACTCGATCATTGCCGAGAATTTCTGCCCGTAACTCGGTCATTTCCGAGATATCCAGCCAGTACTCAATTATTACCGAGAATTGTTGCCTCGCACTTGGTCATTTCTGAGGATTCCTACCCGGTGCTTGGTCATTGTTGAGAATTTGTGCCTGGTACTCAGTCATTGCCAAGTATTCTTACCTGGTACTCTGTCATTGTAAAGAATTCCTACCCTGTACTCGGTCATTGCCAAAGATTCCTCAACTGATGCTCGGTCGTTTCTGAGAATTCCAACCAGGTACTCCGTTCATTGCAGAGAATTCTTGAATGGTACTCAGTCATTGCCAAGGATTTCTCACCCAGTATTTGGTCGTTTCTAAGGATTCCTACCCGGTGCTTGGACATTACCGAGAATTCTTACCTGGTACTCGGTCATTACCGAGAATTCCTACCCGGTACTCGGTCATTGCCAAGAATTCTGGCCCGGTACTCGGTCATTGCCATGGATTCCTACCCGGTGTTTGGCCATTACTGAGTATTCCGGCCTGGTACTCGGTCATTGCTGAGAATTCCTGCCCGGTACTCGTTCCTTGCCAAGAATTCCTGCCTGGTACTTGGTCATTGCCGAGAATTTCTGCCCGTTACTCGATCATGGCCATGGATTCCGACCCGGTATTCGGTCAATGCTAAGAATTCTCAGCCGGTACTCGATCAATGATGAGAATTCCTGCCCGATACTCGGACATTGCCAAGAATTTTTGCCCGTTACTCGGTCATTTCCGATATATTCAGTCGGTACTCGATTATTACCGAGAATTGTTGCCTGGTACTAGGTCATTACCGAGAATTCTCTCCCGGTACTCGGTCATTGCCAAGAATTTCTGCCCAGTACTCAGTTATTGCCGAGAATTTCTGCCCGTTACTCGGTCATTTCCGAGTTATCCTGCCGGTACTTGATTATTACGAAGAATTGTTCCCTGGTACTAGGTCATTGCCGAGAATTCCCTCCTGATACTCGGTATTTTTCAAGGATTCCTCACTCGGTACTCGGTCGTTTCTGAGGATTCCTACCCGGTGCTTGGTCATTGTCGAGAATGCATGCCTGGTACTCGGTCATCACCAAGAATTCCTACCCGGTACTCTGTCATTGTAAAGAATTCCTACCATGTACTCGGTCATTGCCAAAGATTCCTCACTTGATGCTCGATTGTTTCTGAGAATTCCAACCTGGTACTCGGTCATTACCGAGAATTCCTGCCTGGTACTCGGTCATTACCGAGAATTCCTGCCTGGTACTCGGTCTTTGCCGAGAATTCCTGCCCATTACTCGGTCATTGCCAAGAATTCCTACCCGGTACTCGGTCATTGCCATGGATTCCTACCCGGTGTTCGGCCATTCCTGAGTATTCCTGCCCGGTACTCGGTCATTGCTGAAGATTCCTCACCTGATGCTCGGTCGTTTCTGAGAATTCCAACCAGGTACTCGGTTCATTGCAGAGAATTCTTGAATGGTACTCAGTCATTGCCAAGGATTCCTCACCCAGTATTTGGTCGTTTCTAAGGATTCCTACCCGGTGCTTGGACATTACCGAGAATTCCTACCTGGTACTCGGTCATTACCGAGAATTCCTACCCGGTACTCGGTCATTGCCAAGAATTCTGGCCCGGACTCGGTCATTGCCATGGATTCCTACCCGGTGTTTGGCCATTGCTGAGTATTCCAGCCTGGTACTCGGTCGTTGCTGAGAATTCCTGCCCGGTACTCGTTCCTTGCCAAGAATTCCTGCCTGGTACTTGGTCATTGCCGAGAATTTCTGCCCGTTACTCGATCATGGCCATGGATTCCGACCCGGTATTCGGTCAATGCTAAGAATTCTCAGCCGGTACTCGATCATTGATGAGAATTCCTGCCCGATACTCGGACATTGCCAAGAATTTTTGCCCGTTACTCGGTCATTTCCGATATATTCAGCCAGTACTCGATTATTACCGAGAATTGTTGCCTGGTACTAGGTCATTGCCGAGAATTCTCTCCCGGTACTCGGTCATTGCCAAGAATTTTTGCCTAGTACTCAGTCATTGCCGAGAATTTCTGCCCGTTACTCGGTCATTTCCGAGTTTTCCTGCCGGTACTTGATTATTACCAAGAATTGTTCCCTGGTACTAGGTCATTGCCGAGATTTCCCTCCTGATACTCGGTATTTTCCAAGGATTCCTCACTCGGTACTCGTTCGTTTCTGAGGATTCCTACCCAGTGCTTGGTCATTGTCGAGAATACGTGCCTAGTACTCGGTCATTACCAAGAATTCCTACCCGGTACTGTGTCATTGTAAAGAATTCCTACCATGTACTCGGTCATTGCCAAAGATTCCTCACCTGATGCTCGATTGTTTCTGAGAATTCCAACCTGGTACTCGGCTCATTGCAGAGAATTCCTACCTGGTACTCGGTCAATGCCAAGGATTCCTACCCGGTGTTTGGTCATTGCCAAGAATTCCTGCATGGTACTCGGTCATTGCCGTGAATTCATGCCTGGTACTCGGTCATAGCTGAGAATTCCTGCCTGGTACTCTGTCATTGTAAAGAATTCCTACCATGTACTTGGTCAATGCCGAGAATTCCTGCCTGGTACTCGGTCATTGCCGAGAATTCCTGCCTGGTACTCGGTCTTTGCCGAGAATTCCTGCCGATTACTCGGTCATTGCCAAGAATTCCTACCCGGTACTCGGTCATTGCCATGGATTCCTACCCGGTGTTCGGCCATTCCTGAGTGTTCCTGCCCGGTACTCGGTCATTGCTGAGAATTCCAGCCAAGTACTAGTTCCTTGCCAAGAATTGCTACCTGGGACTTGGTCATCGCCGAGGATTCCTCACCAAATGCTCGGTCGTTTCTGGGAATTCCAACCTGGTACTCGGTCATTGCCGAGAATTCCTGCCTGGTACTCGGTCATTTCCAAGAATTCCTGTGCGGTGCTCGATTATTACCGAGAATTCTTTCCTTGTTCTTGGTCATTGCCGAGAATTCTCGCCTGGTACTCAGTCATTGCCAAGGATTACTCACCCGGTATTCAGTCGTTTCTAAGGATTCATACCCGGTACTTTGTCATTGTAAAGAATTTCTACCCAGTACTCGGTCATTGCCAAGGATTCCTCACCTAATTTCTCGGTCGTTTCCGAGAATTCCAACCTGGTACTCAGTCATTGCCGAGAATTCCTGCCTGGTACTCGGTCATTGCCTAGAATTCCTGCCTGGTACTCGGTCATTGCCAAGAATTCCTGTGCGGTGGTCAATTATTACCGAGAATTCTTTCCTTGTACTAGGTCATTGCCGAGAATTCTCGCCTGGTACTCAGTCATTGCCAAGTATTCCTCACCCGGTATTTGGTCGTTTCTAAGGTTTCCTACCCTTTCCTTGGTCATTGCCGAGAATACCTGCCTGGTACTCGGTCATTGCCAAGTATTCCTACCCGGTACTCTGTCAATGTAAAGAATTCCTACCCTTTACTCGGTCATTGCCGAAGATTCCTCACCAGATGCTCGGTCATTTCAGAGAATTCTAACCCGGTACTCGGTTTATTGCAGAGAATTCCTGCCTGGTACTCGGTCATTGCCGAGAATTCCTGCGCGGTGCTCGGTCATTGCCAAGAACTCGTGCCCAGTACTCGGACAATGCCAAGGATTCCTACCCGGTGTTCGGTTACTGCCGAGAATTCCTGCATGGTACTCGGTCAATCCTGAGGATTCACCAGCCGGTACTCCATCATTGCTGAGAATTCCTGCCTGGTACTCGGTCATTGTCATGAATTCCTGCCCGGTACTCGGTCATAGCTGAGAATTCCTGCCCGGTACTCATTCATTGCAAAGAATTCTTGCCTGGTACTTGGTCATTGTCGAGAATTTCTACACGTTACTCGGTCATTTCCATGAACTCCAGCCGGTACTCGATTATTACCGAGAATTCCTTCCTTGTACTAGGTCATTGCCGAGAATTCTCTCCCGGTACTCAGTCATTACCAAGGATTCCTCACCCGGTACTCGGTCGTTTCTAAGGATTCCTACCCGGTGCTTCGTCATTGTCGAGAATTCCTGCCCGGTACTTGGTCATTGTAAAGAATTCCTACCCAGTACTCGGTCATTGCCGAGGATTCCTCACCTAATGCTCGGTCGTTTCTGAGAATTCCAACCTGGTACTCAGTCATTGCCGAGAATTCCTGCCTGGTACTCGGTCATTGGCAAGAATTCATGTGCGGTGCTCGATTATTACCGAGAATTGATTCCTTGTTCTTGGTCATTGCCGAGAATTCTCGCCTGGTACTCAGTCATTACCAAGGATTACTCACCCGGTATTCAGTCGTTTCTAAGGATTAATACCCGGTACTTTGTCATTGTAAAGAATTCCTACCCAGTACTCGATCATTGCCAAGTATTCCTCACCTAATGCTCGGTCGTTTCTGAGAATTCCAACCTGGTACTTAGTCATTGCCGAGAATTCCTGCCTGGTACTCGGTCATTGCCTAGAATTCCTGCCTAGTACTTGGTCATTGCCAAGAATTCCTGTGCGGTGGTCAATTATTACCGAGAATTCTTTCCTTGTACTAGGTCATTGCCGAGAATTCTCGCCTGGTACTCAGTCATTGCCAAGTATTCCTCACCCGGTATTTGGTCGTTTCTAAGGTTTCCTACCCGGTGCTTGGTCATTGCAGAGAATACCTGCCTGGTACTCGGTCATTGCCGAGAATTCCTACCCGGTACTCGGTCATCGCCAAGAATTCTTGCCCGTAACTCGGTCATTGCCATGGATTCCTACCCGGTGTTTGGCCTTTGCCAAGTATTCCTGCCCGGTACTCGGTCATTGGTGAGAATTCCTGCCCGGTACTCGTTCCTTGCCAAGAATTCCTGCCCAGTACTCAGTCATGGCCGAGAATTTCTGCCCGTTACTCGGTCATTTCTGAGTTATCCAGCTGGTACTCGATTATTACCAAGAATTGTAGCATGTACTATGTCATTGCCGAGAATTTCCTCCCGATACTCGGTATTTTCCAAGGATTCCTCACTCGGTACTCGGTCGTTTCTGAGGATTCCTACCTGGTGCTTGGTCATTGTCGAGAATTCGTGCCTGGTACTCGGTCATTACCAAGAATTCCTACCTGGTACTCTGTCATTGTAGAGAATTCCTACCCTGTACTCGGTCATTGCCAAAGATTCCTCACCTGATGCTCGGTTGTTTCCGAGAATTCGAACCCGGTACTCGGTTCATTGCAGAGAATTCCTGCCTGGTACTCGGTCAATGACAAGGATTCCTACCCGGTGTTTGGTCATTGCCAAGAATTCCTGCATGGTACTCGGTCATTGTCGTGAATTCCAGCATGGTACTCGGTCATAGCTGAGAATTCCTGTCTGGTACTCTGTCATTGTAAAGAATTCCTACCTTGTACTTGGTCAATGCCGAGAATTCCTGCCTGGTACTCGGTCATTACCGAGAATTCCTGCCTGGTACTCGGTCTTTGCCGAGAATTCCTGCCCATTACTCGGTCATTGCCAAGAATTCCTCCCCGGTACTCGGTCATTGCCTTGGATTCCTACCCGGTGTTTGGCCATTCCTGAGTATTCCTGCCCGGTACTCGGTCATTGCTTAGAATTCCAGCCAGGTACTAGTTCCTTCGCAAGAATTGCTGCATGGGACTTGGTCATTGCCAAGAATTTCTGCCCGTTACTCGGTCATTGCCATGGATTCCTACCCGGTGTTCGGTCATTGCCAAGAATTCCTGCCCGATACTCAGTCATTGCCGAGGATTCACCAGCCGGTATGCTATCATTGCTAAGAGTTACTCTCCGGTACTCGGTCATTGCCGAGAATTTATTCCCGTAACTCGGTCATTTCCGAGATATCCAGCCAGTACTCAATTATTACCGAGAATTGTTGCCTCGCACTTGGTCGTTTCTGAGGATTCCTACCCGGTGCTTGGTCATTGTTGAGAATTTGTGCCTGGTACTCGGTCATTGCCAAGTATTCATACCCGGTACTTTGTCATTGTAAAGAATTCCTACCCTGTACTCGGTCATTGCCGAAGATTCCTCACCTGATGCTCGGTCGTTTCTGAGAATTCCAACCAGGTACTCGGTTCATTGCAGAGAATTCCTGCCTGGTACTCAGTCATTGCCAAGGATTCCTCACCCGGTAATTGGTCGTTTCTAAGGATTCCTACCCGGTGCTTGGACATTACCGAGAATTCCTACCTGGTACTCGGTCATTACCGAGAATTCCTACCCGGTACTCGGTCATTGCAAAGAATTCCTGCCCGGTACTCGGTCATTGCCATGGATTCCAACCCGGTGTTTGGCCATTGCTGAGTATTCCGGCCTGGTACTCGGTCATTGCTGAGAATACCTGCCCGGTACTCGTTCCTTGCCAAGAATTCCTGCCTGGTACTTGGTCATTGCCGAGAATATCTGCCCTTTACTCGATCATGGCCATGGATTCCGACCCGGTATTTGGTCAATGCTAAGAATTCTCAGCCGGTACTCGATCATTGATGAGAATTCCTGCCCGATACTCAGACATTGCCTAGAATTTTTGCCCGTTACTCGGTCATTTCCAAGATATTCAGCCGGTACTCGATTATTACCGAGAATTGTTGCCTGGTACTAGGTCATTGCTGAGAATTCCCGCCCGGTACTCGCTATTTTCTGAGGATTCCTCACTCGGTACTCGGTCGTTTCTGAGGATTCCTACCCAGTGTTTGCTCATTGTCGAGAATTCGTGCCTCGTACTCGGTTATTGCCAGGAATTCCTCCCTGGTACTCTATCATTGTAAAGAATTCCTACCATGTACTCGGTCATTGCCGAGAATACCTGCCTGGTACTCGGTCATTACCGAGAATTACAACCCGGTACTCGGTCATTGTTAAGAATTCCTGCCCGGTACTCGGTCATTGCCATGGATTCCTACCCGGTGTTTGGCCATTGCTGAGTATTCCTGCCCGGTACTCGGTCATTGCTGAGAATTACTGCCTGGTATTCGTTTCTTGCTAAGAATTCCCGCTTGGTACTTGGTCATTGCCGAGAATTTCTGCCCGTTACTCGGTCATTGCCAAGAATTCCTACCCGGTACTCGGTCATTGCCAAGAATTCCTGCCCATAACTCGGTCATTGCCATGGATTCCTCCCCGGTGTTTGGCCTTTGCCAAGTATTACTGCCCGGTACTCGGTCATTGCTGAGAATTCCGGCCCGGTACTCGTTCCTTGCCAAGAATTCCTGCATGGTACTTGGTCATCACCATGAATTTCTGCCCGTCACTCGATCACTGCCATGGATTCCTACCCGGTGTGCGGTCATTGCCAAGAATTCTCTCCCGGTACTCGGTCATTGCCGAGTTATCCTGCCGATACTCGATTATTACCAAGAATTGTTCCCTGGTACTAGGTCATTGCCGAGAATTCCCTCCCAATACTCGGTATTTTCCAAGGATTACTCACTCGGTACTCGGTCGTTTCTGAGGATTCCTACCCGGTGCTTGGTCATTGTCGAGAATACGTGCCTGGTACTCGGTCATTACCAAGAATTCCTACCCGGTACTCTGTCATTGTAAAGAATTCCTACCCTGTACTCGGTCATTGCCAAATATTCTACACCTGATGCTCGGGTTTTTTCGAGAATTCCAACCCGGTAGTCGGTTCATTGCAGAGAATTCCTGCGTGGTACTCGGTCAATGCCAAGGATTCCTACCCGGTGTTTGGTCATTGCCAAGAATACCTGCATGGTACTCGGTCATTGTCGTGAATTCCAGCCTGGTGCTCGATCATAGCTGAGAATTCCTGCCTTGTACTCTGTCATTGTAAAGAATTCCTACCCTGTACTTGGTCAATGCCGAAAATTCCTGCCTGGTACTCGGTCATTGCCGAGAATTCCTGCCTGGTACTCGGTCTTTGCCGAGAATTCCTGCCCATTACTCGATCATTGCCAAGAATTCCTACCCGGTACTCGGTCATTGCCATGGATTCCTACCCGGTGTTAGGCCATTCCTGAGTATTCCTGCCCAGTACTCGGTCATTGCTGAGAATTCCAGCCAGGTACTAGTTCCTTGCCAAGAATTGCTGCCTGGGACTTGGTCATTGCCGAGGATTCCTCACCTAATGCTAGGTCATTTCTGGGAATTCCAACCTGGTACTCAGTCATTGCCGAGAATTCGTACCCGGTACGCGGTCATTGCCAAGAATTCCTATGCGGTGCTCGATTATTACCGAGAATACTTTCCTTGTACTAGGTCATTGCCGAGAATTCTCGCCCGGTACTCAGTCATTGCAAAGTATTCCTCACCCGGTATTTGGTCGTTTCTAAGGTTTCTTACCCGGTGCTTGGTCATTGCCGAGAATACCTGCCTGGTATTCGGTCATTGCTGAGAATTCCTACCCGGTACTCGGTTATTGCCAAGAATTCTTGCCCGTAACTCAGTCATTGCCATGGATTCCTACCCGGTTTTTGGCCTTTGCCAAGTATTCCTGCCCGGTACTTGGTCATTGCTGAGAATTCCTGCCCGGTACTCGTTCCTTGCCAAGAATTCCTTCCTGGTACTTGGTCATTGCCAAGAATTTCTGCCCGTTACTCGATCATTGCCATGGATTCCTACCCGGTGTGCGGTCATTGCCAAGAATTCTCTCCCGGTACTCGGTCATTGCTAAGAATTTCTGCCCCGTACTCAGTCATTGCCGAGAATTTCTGCCCATTACTCGGTAATTTCCGAGTTATCCAGCCGGTACTCGATTATTACTAAGAATTGTAGCCTGTACTAGGTCATTGCCGTGAATTCCCTCCCGATACTCGGTATTTTCCAAGGATTCCTCACTCGGTACTCAGTCATTTCTGAGGATTCCTACCCGGTGCTTGGTCATTGTCGAGAATTCGTGCCTGGTACTCGGTCATTACCAAGAATTCCTACCCGGTACTCTGTCATTGTAAAGAATTCCTACCCTGTACTCGGTCATTGCCGAAGATTCCTCAACTGATGCACGGTTGTTTCTGAGAATTCCAACCAGGTACTCGGTCCAGTGCAGAGAATTCCTGCCTGGTACTCAGTCATTGCCAAGGATTCCTCACCCGGTATTTGGTCGTTTCTAAGGATTCCTACCCGGTGCTTGGACATTAGCGAGAATTCCTACCTGGTACTCGGTCATTGCCAAGAACTCCTACCCGGTACTCGGTCATTGCAAAGAATTCCTGCCCGGTACTCGGTCATTGCCATGGATTCCTACCCGGTGTTCGGCCATTGCTGAGTATTCCAGCCTGGTACTCGGTCATTGCAGAGAATTCCTGCCCGGCACTCGTTCCTTGCCAAGAATTCCTGCCTGGTACTTGGTCATTGCCGAGAATTTCTGCCCGTTACTCGATCATGGCCATGGATTCCGACCTGGTATTCGATCGATGCTAAGAATTCTCAGCCGGTACTCGATCATTAATGAGAATTCCTGCCCGATACTCGGACATTGCCGAGAAATTTTGCCCGTTACTCGGTCATTTCCAAGATATTCAGCCGATACTCGATTATTACCGAGAATTGTTTCCTGATACTAGGTCATTGCCTAGAATTCTTGCCCGGTACTCGCTATTTTCTGAGGATTCCTCACTCGGTACTCGGTTGTTTCTGAGGATTCCTACCCAGTGTTTGGTCATTGTCGAGAATTCGTGCCTCGTACTCGGTTATTGCCAAGAATTCCTACCCGGTACTCTGTCATTGTAAAGAATTCCTACCATGTACTCGGTCATTGCCGAGAATTCCTGCCGGGTACTTGGTCATTACCGAGAATTACAACCCGGTACTCGGTCATTGCCAAGAATTCCTGCCCGGTACTCGGTCAATGCCATGGATTCCTACCCGGTGTTCGGCCATTGCTGAGTATTCTTGCCCGGTACTCGGTCATTGCTGAGAATTCCAGCCAGGTACTAGTTCCTTGCCAAGAATTGCTGCATGGGACTTGGTCAATGCCGAGGATTCCTCACCTAATGCTTGGTCATTTCTGGGAATTCCAACCTGGTACTCAGTCATTGCCGAGAATTCGTGCTTGGTACGCGGTCATTGCCAAGAATTCCTGTGTGGTGCTCGATTATTACCGATAATTCTTTCCTTGTACAAGGTCATTGCCAAGAATTCTCCCCCGGTACTCAGTCATTGCCAAGGATTCCTCACCCAGTACTCCGTCGTTTTTAAATATTCCTACCGGTGCTTGGTCATTGTCGAGAATTCCTGCCCGGTACTCAGTCATTGCCGGAGATTCACCGGCCGGTACTCGATCATTGCTAAGAATTCTTGCCCGTACTTGGTCATTGCAGAGAATTTCTGCCCGTTACTCGGTCATTTCCATGATATCCAGCCGGTACTCGATTATTACCGAGAATTGTTGCTTGGTACTAGGTCATTGCCGAGAATTCCCGCCCGATACTCGGTATTTACCAAGCATTCCTCACTCGGTGATTGATCATTGTCGAGAATTCATGCCTGGTACTCGGTCATTGCCAAGTATTCCTACCCGGTACTCTGTCAATGTAAAGAATTCCTACCCTGTACTCGGTCATTGCCGAAGATTCCTCACCTGATGCTCGGTCGTTTCAGAGAATTCCAATCCGGTACTCGGTTTATTGCAGAGAATTCCTGCCTGGTACTCGGTCATTGCCGAGAATTCATGCGCGGTGCTCGGTCATTGCCAAGAACTCTTGCCCAGTACTCGGACAATGCCAAGGATTCCTACCTGGTGTTCGGTCATTGCCGAGAATTCCTGCATGGTACTCGGTCATTGCTGAGGATTCACCAGCCGGTACTCCATCATTGCTGAGAATTCCTGCCTAGTACTCGGTCATTGTCATGAATTCCTGCCCGGTACTCGGTCATAGCTGAGAATTCCTGCCCGGTACTCGTTCATTGCCAAGAATTCCTGCCTGGTACTTTGTCATTGTCGAGCATTTCTACACGTTACCCGGTCATTTCCAAGAACTCCAGCCGGTACTCGATTATTACCAAGAATTCTGTCACGACCCGATTCCAGGAAAGTGGGGCATGGCTTTGTCATGGCCGAGAAACGGACCGAATGAATTAGCCGAATAAAAAGAGAGCTAAATGCTTGTGCTAACCAGCTTGGTAAGCTGTAGTAAAGTCACAGCCGTGATCCGCAATAGGTCATAAGGCTGGACTTGGTCTGGGACAAAGGGGAATTCACGGATCAAGTCAGGGAAGTAACAGGAAAGCTAACGAAAGCTCAAGATAGCTTGGAGAAGCTTGGAAAAGCTCAGGAGAAGCTCTAGGGAGCTTGGGGAAGCTCGGAGTAGCTGCCATTTAGCTCAGCCTAGCTGGACTAGCTGCCGGGTTGCTCAAGCTAGCTGGACGGACTGTTCGGCAGTTGATTGGTTTGGTGAGCTGGGTGCCTAGCTAGGTAGCTTGGATGGCTGGACGGTTATAAATGGCAGTTTGGCCGAACGGGTACGATTGGGGACGCATGTGGTAACTGCCCAGCAGTTACCAAACATTCAACGAATCCACCAAGCAGGTTACCCAAAATACAATGAATCTGGCTGTGCCATAGAAACCGCCTAGTAACTGCTTTCTTCGAGGAAAACAATAAAAAGGAAGGCATTTGGCGTGACTTAGGACACGGTAGACAGAAGGGAAATTACCAAGGAAAATCCTGGAAGATACTAAGTCATTTCCAGAAAAAGGAAACGAATAGAGAATTGGCAAGGATCTTAGCCGGGAAAGATTAAAGGAAACGGCCGAGCTAAACTGGCTAGGCGAGCTGGACAAGATGGATGAACTAGCTAGCTTAGCTGGAGTGATAGTTAGCTAGCTGGATGTAGCAGCTAGCTCAGCTGACCGGTAGTTCAACCAACTCGGTGGACTGATTGAGAACTGACCGAGCTGGATGGACGGGACAGCTAGCTGCCGAGCTAGGTCAGGTACGGTAGCTGGGACATGGGCGGGTGGTCGTAGAACCAAGTAACTGACTGGTAACCGTCCAGAGCAGTTACCTTCCAAACGGGTGCAATCCCAACCATTCATTAAACGAATGGCCGAGAATGAGCGAGAATAGGTGCGAGATTGGGAAGTTACATGACCACTTTTCCTATAAAAGGAAGGCATTTTCGTGGGTAACAACACATCCACACCCAGAACCCAGAGAGACAAATCTCATCTAAGGGGAAATCTCACCGGGAAAAAGGGGGAAAAGAGGGAAATTATCCAGATTATCCAGATGACGGAGATTATCCAGATTATCCAGATGACGGAGATCATCCAGATGACGGAGATCATCCAGATTATCAAGATGACGGAGATTATCCAGATTATCCAAATGATGGAGATTATCCAGATCATCCAGATCACCGAGATTATGCAGAATATCCAGAACATCCAGAACACACACGCCCAAAAGGGATGATCTTGTCCTAAGGTGAAATCTCACAGAGAAAGAAAGAGAGAGACCACCGGAGGAATAAGGCGAGTTCACGGAACACGGTTACAGGCTGAACTGTAGTTCTATAAGGGAAAGGATGGGAAATGGACCAAGGATAGTCCGGGAAACTTAGGAATCTCGAGGAAACAAAGATTATCCTAAGGAGTCCGAACAGGTTAACTACCGGCAGCACGGAGCATGGATAGCGACTCGGAAACGTGACTAACCCGGTAGCAACCAAAGGGCCGGGTAGAGATCGACTCGAAGAAGTGATCTAGGAATGGAGATATTTTCCGCATTGACGTATCCATGGTAAGAAGGGATACAGGATTTCGGATGGACCGGTAAGCTATGGGCTTGATCGGCCACCGGGAACTAAAGGGCACGAAAGTCATTGCCGAGAATTCGTGTCTGGTACTCTGTCATTGCCAAGAATTCCTGTGCGGTGCTCGATTATTACAGAGAATTCTTTCCTTGTACTAGGTCATTGCCGAGAATTCTCCCCTGGTACTCAGTCATTAACAAGGATTCCTCACCCGGTATTCAGTCGTTTTCTAAGGATCCTACCCGGTACTTTGTCATTGTAAAGAATTCCTTCCTTGTACTTGGTCATTGCCGAGAATTCCTGCATGGTACTCGGTCATTGCTAATAATTCCTACCCGGTACTCGGACATTGCCAAGAATTCCTACCCGGTACTCAGTCATTGTAAAGAAGTCCTACCCTGTACTTGGTCATTACCGAGAATTCCTACCTGCTACTCGGTCATTGCCGAGAATCCCTACCTGTTACTCGGTCATTGCCAAGAATTCATGCCCGGTACTCGGTCATTGCTATGGATTCCTACCCGGTGCTGGGTCATTGTCCAGAATTCCTGCCCGGTACTGAGTCATTGCCGAGGATTCACCAGCCGGTACTCGATATTTGCCAAGGATTCCTCACTCGGTACTCGGTCGTTTCTAAGGATTCCTACCCGGTGATTGGTCATTGTCGAGAATTCGTGCCTGGTACTCGGTCATTGCCAAGTATTCCTATCCGGTACTATGTCAATGTAAAGAATTCCTACTCTGTACTCGGTCATTGCCGAAGATTCCTCACCTGATGCTCGGTCGTTTCAGAGAATTCCAACCCGGTACTCGGTTTATTGCAGAGAATTCATGCCTGGTACTTGGTCATTGCCGAGAATTCTTGCGCGGTGCTCGGTCATTACCAAGAATTCATGCCATGTACTCGGTCAATGCGAAGGATTCCTACCCGGTCTTTGGTCATTGCCGATAATTCCTTAATGGTACTAGGTCATTGCTGAGGATTCACCAGCCGGTACTCGATCATTGCTGGGAATTCCTGCCTGGTACTCGGTCAGTGTTGTGAATTCTTGCTCGGTACTCGGTCATAGCTGAGAATTCCTGCCCGGTACTCGTTCATTGCCAAGAATTCCTGCCCGGTACTTGGTCATTCCGAGAATTTCTACACGTTACTCGGTCATTTCCAAAAACTCCCTCCGATACTCGATTATTACCGATAATTACTTCCTTGTACTAGGTCATTACCGAGAATTCTCTCCCGGTACTCAGTCATTGAAAAGGATTCCTGACCTGGTATTCGTTCGTTTCTAAGGATTCCTACCCGGTGCTTCGTCATTGTCGAGAATTCCTGCCCGGTACTTGGTAATTGTAAAGAATTCCTACCCAGTACTTGGTCATTGCCGAGGATTCCTCACCTAATGCTCGGTCATTTACGAGAATTCCCACCTGGTACTCAGTCATTGTCGAGAATTCCTGCCTGGTACTCGGTCATTGCCAAGAATTCATGTTCGGTGCTCGATTATTACTGAGAATTCTTTCCTTTTACTGGGTCATTGCCAAGAATTCTCGCCTGGTACTCAGTCATTGCCAAGGATTCCTCACCCGGTATTCAGTCGTTTCTGAGGATTCATACCCGGTACTTTGTCATTGTAAAGAATTCGTACCTAGTACTCGGTCATTGATGAGGATTCCTCACCTAATGCTCGGTCATTTCCGAGAATTCCAACCTGGTACTCAGTCATTGCCGAGAATTCCTGCCTGGTACTCGATCATTGCCTAGAATTCCTGTGCGGTGGCCAATTATTACCTAGAATTCTTTCCTTGTACTAGGTCATTACCAAGAATTCTCGCCCGGTACTCAATCATTGCCAAGGATTCCTCACCCGGTATTTGGTCGTTTCTAAGGTTTCCTACCCGGTGCTTGGTCATTGCCGAGAATACCTGCCTGGTACTCAGTCATTGCCGAGAATACCTGCCTGGTACTCGGTCATTGCCGAGAATTCCTACCCGGTACTCGGTCATTGCCAAGAATTCCTGCCCGGTACTCGGTCATTGCCATGGATTCCTACCCGGTGTTCGGCGTTTGCAAAGTATTCATGCCCGGTACTCGGTCATTGCTGAGAATTCCTGCCCGGTACTTGTTCCTTGCCAAGAATTCCTGCCTGGTACTTGGTCATTGCCAAGAATTTCTGCCCGTTACTCGATCATTGCCATGGATTCCTACCCGGTGTGCGGTCATTGCCAAAAATTCTCTCCCGGTACTCGGTCATTGCCGAGAATTTCTGCCCAGTACTCGGTCATTGCCGTGAATTCTAGCCTGTTACTCGGTCATTTCTGAGTTATCCAGCCCAATACTCAGTCATTTCCGAGTTATCCAGCCGGTACTTGGTTATTACCAAGAATTGTAGCCTGTACTAGGTCATTGCCAAGAATTCCCTCCCGATACTCGGTATTTTCCAAGGATTCCTCACTCGGTACTCGGTCGTTTCTGAGGATTCCTACCCGGTGCTTGGTCATTGTCGAGAATTCGTGCCTGGTACACGATCATTACCAAGAATTCTTACCCGGTACTCTGCCATTATAGAGAATTCCTACCATGTACTCGGTCATTGCCAATGATTCCTCACCTGATGCTCGGTTGTTTCCGAGAATTCCAACCCGGTACTCGGTTCATTGCAGAGAATTCCTGCCTGGTACTCGGTCAGTGCCAAGGATTCCTACCCGGTGTTTGGTCATTGCCAAGAATTCATGCATGGTACTCTGTCATAGCTGAGAATTCCTGCCTGGTACTCTGTCATTGTAAAGAATTCCTACCCTGTACTTGGTCAATGCCGAGAATTCTTGCCTGGTACTCGGTCATTGCTGAGAATTCCTGCCTGGTACTCGGTCTTTGCCGAGAATTCCTACCCATTACTCGGTCATTGCCAAGAATTCCTACCCGGTACTCGGTCATTGCCATGGATTCCTACCCGGTGTTTGGCCATTCCTGAGTATTCCTGCCCGATACTCGGTCATTGCTGAGTATTCCAGCCAGGTACTAGTTCCTTGGCAAGAATTGCTGCCTGGGACTTGGTCATTGCCAAGAATTTCTACCCGTTACTCGGTCATTGCCAAGAATTTCTACCCGTTACTCGGTCATTGCCATGGATTCGTACCCGGTGTTCGGTCATTGCCGAGAATTCCTGCCTGGTACTCGGTCATTGCCGAGGATTCACCAGCCGGTACGCGATCATTGCTAAGAGTTCCTCCCCGGTACTCGGTCATTACCGAGATATTCTGCCCGTAACTCGGTCATTTCCGAGATATCCAGCTAGTACTCAATTATTACCGAGAATTGATGCCTCGCACTAGGTCATTGCCGGGAATTCCCGCCCGGTACTCGGTATTTGCCGAGGATTCCTCACTCGGTCGTTTCTGAGGATTCCTACCCAGTGCTTGGTCATTGTTGAGAATTTGTGCCTGGTACTCGGTCATTGCCAAGTATTCATACCCGGTACTCTGTCATTGTAAAGAATTCCTACCCTGTACTCGGTCATTGCCGAAGATTCCTCACCTGATGCTCGGTCGTTTCTGAGAATTCCAACCAAGTACTCGGTTCATTACAGAGAATTCCTGCCTGGTACTCAGTCATTGCCAAGGATTCCTCACCCGGTATTTGGTCGTTTCTAAGGATTCCTACCCGGTGCTTGGACATTGCCGAGAATTCCTACCTGGTACTCGGTTATTGCCGAGAATTCCTACCCGGTACTTGGTCATTGCCAAGAACTCCTGCCCGGTACTTGGTCATTGCCATGGATTCCTACCCGGTGTTCGGCCATTGCTGAGTATTCTGGCCTGGTACTCGGTCATTGCTGAGAATTCCTGCCCGGTACTCGTTCCTTGCCAAGAATTCTTGCCTTGCACTTTGTCATTGCCAAGAATTTCTGCCCGTTACTCGATCATGGCCATGGATTCCGACCCGGTGTTTGGTCAATGCTAAGTATTCTCAGCCGGTATCCGATCATTGATGAGAATTCCTGCCCGATACTCGGACATTGCCAAGAATTTTTTCCCGTTACTCGGTCATTTCCGAGATATTCAGCCGGTACTGGATTATTACCGAGAATTGTTGCCTGGAACTAGGTCATTGCAGAGAATTTCCGCCCGGTACTCGCTATTTTCTGAGGATTCCTCACACGGTACTCAGTTGTTTCTGAGGATTCCTACCCAGTGTTTGGTTATTGTCGAGAATTCGTGCCTCGTACTCGGTTATTGCCAAGAATTCCTACCCGGTACTCTGTCATTGTAAAGAATTCCTACCCTGGACTTGGTCATTGCCGAGAATTCCTGCATGGTACTCGGTCATTACCGAGAATTACAACCCGGTACTCGGTGATTGCCAAGAATTCATGTCCGGTACGCGTTTCTTGCTAAGAATTCTTGCTTTGTACTTGGTCATTGCCATGGATTCCCACCCGGTGTTTGGTCATTGCCAAGAATACTTGCCCGGTACTCGGTCATTGCCGAGGATTCACCAGCCGATACTCGATCATTGCTGAGAATTCCTGCCCGGTACTCGGTCATTGCCGAGAATTTTTGCCCGTTACTCGGTCATTTCTGAGATATCCAGCCGATACTCGATTATTACCAAGAAATATTGCCTGGTACTTGGTCATTGTCGAGAATTCCCGCCCGGTACTTGGTATTTGCCGAGGATTCCTCAGTCGGTACTCGGTCGTTTCTGAGTATTGCTTCCCGGTGCTTGGTCATTGTCGAGAATTTGTGCCTGGTACTCGGTCATTGCTAAGAATTCCAACCCGGTACTCTGTCATCGTAAAGAATTCCTACCCTGTACTCGGTCATTGCCGAAGATTCCTCACCTGATGCTCAGACGTTTCCGAGAATTCCAACCCGGTACTCGGTTCATTGCAGAGAATTCCTGCCTGGTACTCGGTCATTGACGAGAATTCCTACGCGGTGCTCGGTCATTGCCAAGAATTCCTGCCTGGTACTCGGTCAATGCCAAGGATTCCTACCCGGTGTTCGGTCATTGCCAAGAATTCCTGCATGGTACTCGGTCATTGCCGAGGATTCACCACCCGGTACTTGATCATTGCTGAGAATTCCTGCCTGGTACTCGGTCATTACCGTGAATTCCTACCCGGTACTCGGTCATAGCTGAGAATTCCAACCCATTACTCGTTCATTGCTAAGAATGCCTGCCCGTTACTCGGTCATTGCCGAGAATTTCTGCACATTACACGGTCATTTCCGAGAACTCCATCCGGTACTCGATTATTACCGAGAATTCCTTCCTTCTACTTGGTCATTGGCAAGAATTCTCGCCCAGTATTCAGTCATTGCCAAAGATTCCTCACCAGGTATTTGGTCGTTTCTAAGGATTCTTACCCGGTGCTTGGACATTGCCGAGAATTCCTAACTGGTACTCGGTCATTGCCGAGAATTCCTACCCGGTACTCGATCATTGCCAAGAATTCCTGCCTGGCACTCGGTCATTGCCATTGATTCCTACCCGGTGTTCGGCCATTGCTGAGTATTCCGGCCTGGTACTGGGGCATTGCTGAGAATTCCTGCCCGTAACTCGGTCCTTGCCAAGAATTCCGGCCTGGTACTTGGTCATTGCCGATAGTTTATGCCCGTTACTCGATCATGGACATGGATTCCTACCTGGTGTTCGGTCAATGCTAAGAATTCTCAGCCGGTACTCGATCATTGATGAGAATTCATGCCCGGTACTCGGACATTGCCGAGAATTTTTGCCCGTTACTCGGTCATTTCCGAGATATCCAGCCAGTACTCGATTATTACCGAGAATTGTTGCCTGGTACTAGGTCATTGCTGAGAATTCCCACCCGGTACTCGCTATTTTCTGAGGATTCCTCACTCGGTACTCGGTTGTTTCTGAGGATTCCTACCCAGTGCTTGGTCATTATCGAGAATTCGTGCCTCATACTCGGTTATTGCCAAGAATTCCTACCCGGTACTCTGTCATTGTAAAGAATTCCTACCCTGTACTCGGTCATTGCCGAGAATTCCTGCCTGGTACTCGGTCATTACCGAAAATTACAACCCGGTATTCGGTAATTGCCAAGAATTCCTGCCCGGTACTCGGTCATTGCCAACAATTCCTACCCAATGTTCGGCCATTGCTGAGTATTCCTGCCCGGTACTCGGTCATTGCTGAGAATTACTGCCTAGTACTCGTTTCTTGATAAGAATTTCCGCTTGGTACTTGGTCATTGCCGAGAATTTTTGCCCGGTACTCGGTCATTGCCATGGATTCCTACCCGGTGTTTGGTCATTGCCAAGAATTCTTACCCGGTACTCTGTCATTATAAAGAATTCCTACCATGTACTCGGTCATTGCCAATGATTCGTCACCTGATGCTCGGTTGTTTCCGAGAATTCCAACCCGGTACTCGGTTCATTACAGAGAATTCCTGCCTGGTACTCGGTCAGTGCCAACGATTCCTACCCGGTGTTTGGTCATTGCCAAGAATTCCTGCATGGTACTCGGTCATTGCCGTGAATTCCAGCCTGGTACTTGGTCATAGCTGAGAATTCCTGCCTAGTACTCTGTCATTGTAAAGAATTCGTACCCTGTACTTGGTCAATGCCGAGAATTCCTGCCTGGTACTCGGTCAATGCCAAGGATTCCTACCCGGTGTTTGGTCATTGCCAAGAATTCCTGCATGGTACTCGGTCATTGCCGTGAATTCCAGCCTGGTACTCGGTCATAGCTGAGAATTTCTGCTTGGTACTCTGTCATTGTAAAGCATTCCTACCCTGTACTTGGTCAATGCCGAGATTTCTTGCCTGGTACTCGGTTCATTGCAGAGAATGCCTGCCTGGTACTCGGTCAATGCTAGGGATTCCTACCCGGTGTTTGGTCATTGCTAAGAATTCCTGCATGGTACTCGGTCATTGCCGTGAATTCCAGCCTGGTCCTCGGTCATAGCTGAGAATTCCTTCCTGGTACTCTGTCATTGTAAAGAATTCCTACCATGTACTTGGTCAATGCCGAGAATTCCTGCCTTGTACTCGGTCCTTGCCGAGAATTCCTGCCCATTACTCGGTCATTGCCAGGAATTCCTACTCGGTACTCGGTCATTGCCATGGATTCCTATCCGGTGTTCGGCCATTCCTGAGTATCCCTGCCCGGTACTCGGTCATTGTTGAGAATTCCAGCCAGGTACTAGTTCCTTGCCAAGAATTGCTGCCTGGGACTTGGTCATTGCCGAGGATTCCTCACCTAATGCTTTGTCGTTTCTGGGAATTCCAACCTGGTACTCAGTCATTGCCGAGAATTCGTGCCTGGTACGTGGTCATTGCCAAGAATTCCTGTGCGGTGCTCGATTATTACCGAGAATTCTTTCTTTGTTCTAGGTCATTGCCGAGAATTCTCCCCCGGTACTCAGTCATTGCCAAGGATTCCTAATGTCACGACCCGATCCCGGGAAAGTAGGACATGGCTTTGTCATGGCCGAGAAACGGACCTAATGACTTAGCTGAATAAAAAGAGAGCAAAGTGCTTGTGCTAACCAGCTTGGTAAGCTGGAATAATGTCACGGTCGTGATCCGCAATAGGTCACCTGGCTGGACTTGGTCTGGGATAACGGGGAATTCACGGATCAAGTCAGGGAAGTATTGGAGGAATTCATACTTGGTCGCGGGAAAGCTAATGGAAAGCTTGGAGAAGCTCTAGGGAGCTTGGGGAAGCTCAGAGTAGCTGCCACTTAGCTCAACCTAGCTAGACTAGCTTCCGGGTAGCTCAAGCTAGCTGGACGGACTGAAGGTCAGCTGAAGCAGCTGGACGGACTAAAGGTCAGCTGGACGGACTAAAGGTCAGCTGGACGGACTGAAGGTCAGCTGGTGCAGCTGGAGTGACCGAGGCAGTTACCGGGTCAGCTGCCGAACGGGTGCTTGGTACGGACGGTTAAGTAACTGCCGAGCGGTTACCAAGGATTCATTGAATCTGACCAGGCGGTTACGAAAGCGGTTTCTGGCGAGGAAAACTATAAAATGACCCTCAGAACTCGCAGAAAAACACTACGAACATACAGGAAAACTCAGAAAAATATTCTAAAGGAAGAACACAGAAAGAATCTGGATGATAAGGCACTATTGTCAGAATAAGAAGGAAACGAGCCGAGCGGTTGGATCGGTGGTACGAGAGACAGCGCAGATAATCGTTGAACGGATCTGTGTTGCTAAGAAGGGAAATTACCAAGGAAAACAGGAGACAATCCTGGAAGATACTAAGTCCTTTCCAGAAGAAGGAAACGACTAGAGAATTACCAAGGATCCTTGCAGGATGGAAGGATTAGTAATAAGGAGAAGAAAACGTGGAATTATCCAGAATCCTCACCCAGAACTGAGAGAGACAAATCTCATCTAAGGGAGATCATCCAGATTATCCAGATGACGGAGATCATCCAGATTATCCAGATGACGGAGATCATCCAGATGACAGAGATTATCCAGATTATCCAGATGATGGAGATAATCCAGATTATCCAGATGACGGAAATTATCCAGATTATCTAGATGACGGAGATCATCCAGATGACGGAGATCATCCAGATTATCCAGATGACGGAGATTATCCAGATTATCCCGATGACGGAGATTATCCAGATCATCCAGATCACCGAGATTATGCAGATTATCCAGAACATCCAGAACACACACGCCCAAAAGGGATGATCTTGTCCTAAGGTGAAATCTCACAGAGAAAGAAAGAGAGAAACCACCGGAGGAATAAGGCGAGTTCACGAAACACGGTTACAGGGTGAACCGTAGTTCTATAAGGGAAAGGATGGGAAATGGACCAAGGATAGTCTGGAAAACTTAGGAATCTCGAGGAAACGAAGATTATCCTAAAGAGTCCGAACATGTTAACTACCGGTAGCACGGAGCATGGATAGCGACTCGGAAACGTGACTAACCCGGTAGCAACCAAAGGGCCGGGTACAGATCGACTTGAAGAGTGATCTAGAAATGGAGATATTTTCTGTATTGACGTATCCATGGTAAGACGGGATACGGGATTTCGGATGGACCGGTAAGCAATGGGCTGGATCGGCCACCGGAAACTAAAGGGCACGAAAGTCCCCTCATCCTATCGTATACTTAGCCAATGGGGATGGTTGGTTGTATGGCTAAGTAACGAAGTGATGGGGTACTACGTGGTGTCAAGTACTGCAGGGTAAGGTGAACGTACTACCAGTTAGCCAGGCAGAACCTACCGGCGTACTCTGGGAACGATTGGACGTTACAAGGAACGGTTCGAGGAAGGCTTACCGTACGTTGGCCAAGGTATGTAAACAAATCTATCTTATTGGTGAAGTTAGATTTCTGGGAATTGACCATTGGATAAAGAGAAAGAAATATGCAATCGTTAGACTTAGAATGGTTTGCGAACAAATTGAATGACTTGACCGAGTTAAGGATCGATCTTAAGCCCACGGGAAAGACGATGAATCCGGTGCTAAGTAATTGTTGGAATTAGACCAAGGAGTAAAGGTTTCCGCTGCGTAAGAAAGGGAAAAGGAATAGCCTAAGACATTTCTAAAAGAATAAGGAAAAATTCAAAGGGGTTCGGCCGTGAGAAGGCACAAACTCGGAATCCTTGTATCCGGACGCCGGAATGTCTGGGACGGGATGTTACAGTTGGTATCAGAGCATGCTTGATCCTTGGATGGATGTGTGCTCGGAGAAAATACACGAAGGACTGGGTTAGGCACTTGAACGTGGATAAAAGTTGAGCCTAAAGGGAAGGATGGCAAGGATGAGATAACGTGCTTGGAAACCAGGCAGAGTTTACCGAGACGAGTCCATTAAAGCCAAAATGAATTACCCAACGGGCAAGAAACGAAAACGCGTTAAGTAGACTTAACCATTCAAAAGGGGGAATTATGCAACAAACTTGGTGAATGAGGAAATTGAGGTAAGATTGGTAATGGCACTTAGAAATCAGTGGAATTACTAAGTCGTTACCGGGAAACCAAGACATTGCCCATATTACAAATTGTTCAAAGCATAAGGGAATGGTTATTGATTTGGCTAAAGATCAAGGGTATTTGGTTATAGTCGGAATTTGACTATGACGGGAAAATTTTGATCTATTCGGAGATTGACCGAGATCAAGCGGTATTTGATTCTAGTCGAAATCGGACTAGCATGGGAATCACTTGATCTATTCGGAGTAAGACCAAGATCAAGGGACAATGATCACGTCCAAGAAGGACTGGGATCGGGATTTGAACTAAGTCCGGGAATGGACAAAGTCAAGATAAAACGATCGAATCTTAAGGATTAAAGTCGGGAATGTGACTCAATCCAAGAGATCAAGATCTAGAATTCACTAAGTCAAGGAATGACAAAAGTGGGAAGCTATTGACCGAATCCTAAAGGATCAAAGTATGTGGAAATGTGACTGAATCCAAAGGATAAAGGTCAGGAAATTCACCAAAGTCAAGAATGACAAAGGTGGGGGAATTGTGCGAGTCATGGAATGACCAAGGTCGGGAAAATCTAACCACACCCGAATTCGAGGACGAATTCCTTTTAAGGGGGGTAGACTTGTCACGACCCGATCCCGGGAAAGTAGGACATGGCTTTGTCATGGCCGAGAAACGGACCTAATGACTTAGCTGAATAAAAAGAGAGCAAAGTGCTTGTGCTAACCAGCTTGGTAAGCCGGAATAATGTCACGGTCGTGATCCGCAATAGGTCACCTGGCTGGACTTGGTCTGGGATAACGGGGAATTCACGGATCAAGTCAGGGAAGTATTGGAGGAATTCATACTTGGTCGCGGGAAAGCTAATGGAAAGCTTGGAGAAGCTCTAGGGAGCTTGGGGAAGCTCAGAGTAGCTGCCACTTAGCTCAACCTAGCTAGACTAGCTGCCGGGTAGCTCAAGCTAGCTGGACGGACTGAAGGTCAGCTGAAGCAGCTGGACGGACTAAAGGTCAGCTGGACGGACTAAAGGTCAGCTGGACGGACTGAAGGTCAGCTGGTGCAGCTGGAGTGACCGAGGCAGTTACCGGGTCAGCTGCCGAACGGGTGCTTGGTACGGACGGTTAAGTAACTGCCGAGCGGTTACCAAGGATTCATTGAATCTGACCAGGCGGTTACGAAAGCGGTTTCTGGCGAGGAAAACTATAAAATGACCCTCAGAACTCGCAGAAAAACACTACGAACATACACGAAAACTCAGAAAAATATTCTAAAGGAAGAACACAGAAAGAATCTGGATGATAAGGCAATATTGTCAGAATAAGAAGGAAACGAGCCGAGCGGTTGGATCGGTGATACGAGAGACAGCGCAGATAATCGTTGAACGGATCTGTGTTGCCAAGAAGGGAAATTACCAAGGAAAACAGGAGACAATCCTGGAAGATACTAAGTCCTTTCCAGAAGAAGGAAACGACTAGAGAATTACCAAGGATCCTTGCAGGATGGAAGGATTAGTAATAAGGAGAAGAAAACGTGGAATTATCCAGAATCCTCACCCAGAACTGAGAGAGACAAATCTCATCTAAGGGAGATCATCCAGATTATCCAGATGACGGAGATCATCCCACTACAAGAAAACTAGCGAGAAACTGACGGCCAAATCCGTCGGGAATCCGTCGGAATTGACCAATACCGACGGCTTTCCGACGGATACGTCCGTCGCTTCTATCTCGTCGGAAATGGAACATCCGTCGGAAATCCGTCGGACTTTCCGACGGATTTCCGACGGATAATATGAATCAGAAATCTGTCGGAAAGCCGTCGGTTTACGTGTTCCGGCGAGCCGTCGGAAATCCGTCGGTTTACATGTTCCGGCGAGCCTTCGGGAATCCGTCGGTTTACGTGTTCCGGCAAGCCATCGGGAATCCGTCGGTTTA
This sequence comes from Barbarea vulgaris, assembly GCA_963667165.1. Lineage (NCBI taxonomy): Eukaryota > Viridiplantae > Streptophyta > Magnoliopsida > Brassicales > Brassicaceae > Barbarea > Barbarea vulgaris. The sequence goes on along the minus strand of OY763888.1, from coordinate 10,914,217 downwards.
CGTGTTCCGACGAGCCGTCGGGAATCCGTCGGTTTTTACGGTTCCGTCAAACCGTCGGAAATCCGTCGGTATGGTCGTTTCATCAATCCGTCGGAAATCCGTCGGAATATATGCCGTCGGAAATCCGTCGGAATATATGCCGTCGGAAATCCGTCGGAATATTCCGACGGATTTCCGACGGACTGGGTAAATTATAATAAAAAAAAATTTATTTAATAAATAATTATATATTCCGAATTTTAATTAAAAAAAATTTATTTAAATTTCAAAATAATATAATAAATATTTAAAAATATAGAAATGAAATAAATATTAATAGTAATAATTTAAAACAATTACAAAATTCATATTTTATATAATTAAAAATTAAAAAATTAATTCTCAAATATTGAAAAAAAAAAAAAAAAAACCTTATAACATTATTTTATCCTAAAACTAAAATTACAAAATATAAATCTAATAATTTTATCCTAAAACTAACATTACAAACCTTAAACTAACATTAAAAACCAAAATCTAAATCTAACATTCCAAACCTAAAACTAAACATTATAGAAACATAAAATAAACATTTCAAACCTAAATCTAATTACAAAACCTAAATCTAACATTATTATCCTAAATCTAAAATTCCAAACTTAAATCTAACATTCAAAACTTAAATCTAACATTCGAAAATCTTAATATAACATTATTATCCTAAAACTAAAATTCCAAACCTAAATATGTTAATTGAAAACCTAAATCTAACATTCCAAAATATAAATCTAACAATTTTATCCTAAAACTAACATTATAAACCTTAAACTAACATTAAAAACCAAAATCTAAATATAACATTCCAAACCTAAAACTAAACATTAGAAACCTAAAAGAAACATTTCAAACCTAAATCTAATTACAAAACCTAAATCTAACATAATTATCCTAAAACTAAAATTCCAAACCTAAATCTAACATTCAAAACTTAAATCTAACATTCGAAAATCTTAATATAACATTATTATCCTAAAACTAAAATTCCAAACCTAAATATGTTAATTGAAAACCTAAATCTAACATTCCAAAATATAAATCTACCAATTTTATCCTAAAACTAACATTATAAACCTTAAACTAACATTTAAAACCAAAATCTAAATCTAACATTCCAAACCTAAAACTAAACATTAGAAACCTAAAAGAAATATTTCAAACCTAAATCTAATTACAAAACCAAAATCTAACATTATTATCCTAAAACTACAATTCCAAACCTAAATCTAACATTCAAAACTTAAATCTAACATTCAAAACTTAAATCTAACATTCCAAACCAAAATATGTAAATTGAAAACCTAAATCTAACATTATAAAATATAAATCTAACAATTTTATCCTAAAACTAACATTATAAACCTAATTCTAACATTGAAAACCTTAAATCTAACATTGCAAAATCTAAATATAACATTTTTATCCTAAAACTAACATTCAAACCTAAAATCTAACTTTGAAAACCTAAATCAAACACTCTAAAATCTAAATATAAGATTCCAAACCTAAAACAAAGATTCAAATCTCATCTCTAACTTCACAATAACTAAATCTAACATTCCAAAACTTAAAACTAACATTCCAAACCTAAAACTAACATTTATAACTTAAAACTAACATTTAAAACATAAATCTAACATTCCAAACCTAAATCTAACATTCCAAACCTAAATCTAACTTTGAAAACTTATAACTTCACCTAAATCTAACAATCACTCGCATTCACTCTGATTTTTCGAGTGAGGTCGCGCTTATAAACAGAATTTTCCGACGGAACGTCCGTCGGAAATCCGTCGGAATGTTTGAAATTATTTCGTAAAATTCAACTAACGCGGGAGACGAAAATGTTTGATTGTGCCAAAATTTCACTGTCCGTCGGAAATCCGTCGGAATTTCCGACGGATTTCCGACGGACTTTAGAAATAATTTCGTAAAATTCAACTAACGCGGGACACGAAAACGTTTGATTTTTGCAAAAATTTCACTTTCCGTCGGAAATTCGTCGGAAATTCCGACGGATTTCCGACGGACTTGAGAAAAATATATATTATTCTTTTTGTCAGACAAACCTTAAAAACGAACACGTGTTTCTCTAAACCCGTCGGAAATCCGTCAGAAATTTCCGACGGATTTCCGACAGTTTGTGGTTTCGTGAGTTTTTTTCGATTCGTTTCAATTGAAATATGTTTGTTGTGTTGTTTATTAATGATTTCAATGATAAGTTTACAATATTCACCTCCGTGTATAAGAATTTATCAAAATTAAGATTTATACTTAGGAACTAGTAAACATTTAAGTTAAACTATATATTTCATTATGAAGAACTTTAGTGTAAATCATCCCAAAATCTTGAAAACAATAATTTAACCTAAATACTAAGTTTAAATTGTGTTATATCTAATAATCTTATAATATAATAAGTTGTTTGAGGTTTATTGTGTAAAATTTGTCAAAAAAGCCATGAAACCCCAAACCGTCGGAAATCCATCGGAAATTTCCGACGGATTTCCGACGGTTTGTCCAAATCTGTCGGAAATCCGTCGGAAATTTCCGACGGATTTCCGACGGTTTGCGGTTTCATGGCTTTTTTTTTTTAACCGTTTCAATTGAATTGTTTTTGTATTATGTTATATTCATATTGGTTTGAATGATAAGTTTAGAATATATTAATCAAAATATCGATTGTCACTTAAGAACCGGTATTTAATTAATATTTATAATAATTTATAAATTCATATACTTGAAAAATAATAATATTCTTATTGTTTTTTAAAATAGAAAAAACATAAAACGTAAATATTAAATTATTCGAAATAAAAATTAAAACAACAGAAAATATTAAACATAAAGTGGTTTCTAACAAATAATTTAAAAAAACATAAAACTTAAATATTAAATTATTCGAAATAAAAATTAAAACAACAGAAAATATTAAAAAGTGGTTTCTAACAAATAATTAAAAAAAACATATATAAACAAGATCTAAGGTGGTGGTGGTGGGTATTGAGCCATGAATGCTTCCATCCTAGCCGTCATCGCTTGGTTTTCCTCTCTGAGTTGTTGCACCGTAGTCTCGAGTTCCTCCACTTTAGCTTCTAAATGTGGAGCGTGAGAACCTCCGTAAAAGCGTGACGTAATGGAGGATGAAGTATCGTCGGGAAGACCATAATACCGGCCTTTAGACCTCGGAATAGCCTGCGGAAGCAATAAAAAAGTTGACTAAAAATTGAAAATGAATTAAAACTTGAATAAAAAAAAAAATTTTACTTACCTCAAATACGAACTCGTTTTCCTTCTCCAAAGGAACTTCGGTTAGGGGAGGAGTTCCTTCAATGATTGGTAGAGAATTTAGGAACTCTTCACGCATCCTATTGACGTTCTCGACGATATCCAGAGTGACTTGATCGTGGATTACACCATCCTTGCCGGTGTGGACAGCTTGGAGCAATCTCAAATTAGATGGTTCGACACCATCTTCCCGAAACTGCATGCAAAATAAAGTAATTGAGTAAAATTTGTGAATCTTAAACTTAAAAAAAATTAATGAATGAAAATTGAAGGGATAAAAAAAAACTTACTAGTTCTTTTGCTTTCGTCGCCTTGCTCTTCGCACCTAGATTGTGCGTCGCTTTGCCCTTTCCTTTGCGATCGCTGTTCCGGGATGCAGAATGTGTTGCGGCGGATTCTCTGGTAGCCTCTTCAGTCCAGTAAGCGATGAACCCGTTAAATAGATCCGGGTTCGAAACCAAGTCCCTTGGCACATCATTCTGCTTCCACTTTTCTTTCCACTCGTTTATCTTCCATGAATACGCCCGTGCGCATTTTTTATAGAATTCGCGTCTAACCGAAGCGGTTAAGTGACTGTCCCACCTGAATTCTTGCTGCAAATTAAAAATAAGATGAATTTGAATAATTTAAAAAATTTAAATTCAATTTTAATAGAAAAAACAAAATAAATACATTACCGCAAATTGGCGAAACCACATATCCCTATCTTGGATCGGCATTGAGCTGTATGTTGGATATGGATGCTGAAGCATTCCTTGACACATTCGGTTGATTGACTTTGAGATCCCAGTGTGCGATTGGTCAAACCTACAAAACAATTTAATTAATAAAACCCTAATTAGTTTTAAAAAAGTACATTTATAAATTAAATAAATAAATAATTACAAAAACTTACCAAATGTCTCTTCCTTGACAATCTGGATGAAGACGTGGAAGTCTTTCTCGTCCCGGAAGATTCATAAAGTCCTCGACACTCATCTGCGTCGGAGCAGTTGCGGTTGGTGCCGGTGAATGAGTTTCCGGAATCTGTGTATCCGGAATATGTGTGGACGGCGTAGGAGAACTCCTCGCAGCTGTACTCCTACGGTGACGACGATGTCCGCTCGTAGACTCGACGTATGCTCCATAATCCCTACATAAAAATTTATAATAAAACAAAATCATTATAAAATTTTAAAAATAGACATAAATTTATAAAATATATTTCATAAATCATTGTTCATAACTTATAATTTGAAAATAATTTTTTTAAAATAGACAAAAAAATACGAAAATCATTAAAAAATTTAAAATTCAGTTTTTAAAAAAAAATCATAAGAAATATATTTATTATTAATTGTCTCAAATAATTATAAATATGTTAACAATTATAAATATATTAATTATTTTCAATATATAAATTATATCCAAAAAATTCAAAATCTAAAAAAATCCTAAATCAAAAAATCAATTTGTAAAATCAATTTCTATTTCAATTTCAATTCCAAAACCAAAAATTAAAAACAAAAAATCCTAAATCTAGATCTAACAATCATAATTTCAAAACCTAATATAGGAAATCCAAATTTATAACCAAATAACCCAAAATCATAATCTAAATTCCTAATCTAAATTACCTCAACCAAATCTATAACCAAATTCCATAGATCTAAATTTCAAAACCCTAAATCCACAAATCTAACAAATTAAACTCTTAATAAACATTAAAAACTTACATGTTTCTTTGAGACCCAGCCATTGGAAGAAGATTTGATGGAAAACTTTGAAGAATCGATGGTTTGAAGAATTTTGTTGAGTTTTGTTGATTTTCTCGAGTGAATGGCGAAGAAGACGATCTGGTTTATTTATTCGCGTATTCCGACGGATTTCCGACGGATTTCCGACGGCTAATCCGTCGGAAATCCGTCGGAATTTACTAACTATTAACACGCGGCATTGGGAAATCCGTCGGCATGCAGCAAATATTAACACGCGGCATTGGGAAAGTATCTTCAATTCCGACGGATTTCCGACGGATACTCACGAATTCCGTCGGAAATCCGTCGGAAAAATGTTTATTTATTTTGGAGATCCTGAGGGTCGAACTGTAGCCCTCTAGGATAATTTATACAGTTTAAACCATTGAGCCATGTTATGTAATTGGTTAAATATCAAAAGATATATATATATATATATATATATATACATTATATGATTTAAAACATTCACATTATATGATTTACATTATATGATTTAAAATATAATTATATGATTTAAAACATTCACATTATATGATTTACATTATATGATTTACATTATATGATTTAAAACATTCACATTATTTGAATAGTGTTAAAAATGAATAAATTATTTTTGTTAAATAGCTGCGCTCGATTAGAGCTGCCTACGTACCCATATCGGGATCAAGCCAAACCGTAGTTCATTGTACAAATTTATTACTTTTGCAAGATATTTTTTAATTCTCCTTGTTATTCTCCTTGTTCGTCTTCCTCTGATGATGTTGATCCTTCAGATGTAATTGAGTCTGTATCGTCATAAAATTCTCCTTGTTCTTCTTCTGACTCGGAATGAACTATACCGATTTGTGTGAAATCAACCACAAGATCGACACCAGTAGAGGCCGCAACTGGATCCATTGGAGTACTTATGCTTGGCTGCATGGCATCGTGTTGAGAAACTCCATAAATTCTTCCTCTAGGGCTTATTGCAGTAACTGTGACCCAAGGATCTGACCGCCGTGTTATGCGAGGGTAACGAATGTAGCACACCTATAAAGAAATACAGAAATTTTCGTAAGTAAACGCCGAAATAAACATAAAAATTAGTAAAAACACAACATTTAATTGAATCAAACCTGATCTGCTTGTGACGCTAGAATGAATGGATCATAATGTTGTAGTCTCCGATTTGTGTTAACAGAAGTAACACCAAATTGGTCCACGACAACACCACGACCAAGTACTGGATCATACCAATCACACTTAAAAACAATGCACCTCAAGTCTAACATTCCTGGGTACTTAACTTCCAATATTTCCTGAAGAATGCCGTAGTAAACATCATTACCAGACTTCACAGAAACACCATAATCTGCAGATGGTCTTGTCCTTCTTTCGTCATGAATCCTAAACCCATATCCCCGACTGCAATACCTAGGATAAGACTTTGCACGGTAGATTGGACCACTAACAAATTCCATTAACCATGTCGGAAATGTGGCTCCGCTCTTTATTCCTTCAGGAATCTACGAAAAAAATTAACCGCAATTAACATAAATAACATTGACACTTATTTGAAAATAATAGGGTTTTGTTAAATCTTACGTAAAATTCCCTAAACCAAGTCATAAAATCTTCCTCCTTATGTTGTTGAAGCTCTTCTTCTGACTTATCCACAAACCACCCGCGTATTAATGCCATGTAAATCCTGTACGAAAACCACATTTGTATGAAAGTTAATAAATTAAATATAATATATTCGAATATATATATACATTGTCATAAATAAAGTTTTTTACCTTTCATATTCCGCAATTTCCTCACAGTTTGTTAGGATATACATATGCAAGTGTTTAACCTCTTGTTGTGATAATGTGCGTGTCTTGCTTTTTCCACTCACTCGACCAACTTGGGAAAACAACTCAGGAACTACGACGGGATAAATCGCTCTCTCATTACGATCATCATGGCGACCAGGACGTCTACTCTTTGTACGAACTTCGGATGGGAAGTAATATTCAGCAAACTGTGACGCTTCTTCGTTGAGGCTCTGTGCGACAATAGATCCCTCTACTCTACTTAAATTTTTAACCTTTTTCTTCAGATGAAACATATACCGCTCAAAAGGATACATCCAACGGTATTGAACTGGACCTCCTAGTGCAACTTCTCGTGGGAGGTGGATAGGAAGATGTTCCATCACATCAAAGAAAGATGGCGGAAATATCTTTTCAAGGTTACAAAGGATCACGGGGATATTGACCTCTAAGTTTCGGATTCCGTCAACAGTAAGTGTTCTTGTGCATAAATCTCGAAAGAAAGAACCAACTCCTGCAATTGCTTTGTAGACATCTGGATCAAGAAGATGGGCAAAAGCGAAAGGAAGAAGCCGCTGCATCACAACATGACAATCATGACTCTTCATTCCTGTAAATTTCCCTTCTCCATAATCTATGCAATTACGCAGATTTGATGCATACCCATCAGTGAATTTGACATCATCGCGAATCCAATCAAAAAATTCCCTTTTCTTATCTCCTTGCAACCCGTACGGAGGAAATATGTATTTACCATCCGGCTGAACTTCAAGAAAAGCCCTATCGCAAATCTCGGCCAAGTCTAATCTAGATTTGATATTGTCTTTCGTCTTGCCTTTGACGTTTAAGACAGTGTTCATGATGTTCTCAAAGAAGTTTTTCTCAACGTGCATCACATCTAGATTGTGCCGCAATAAATGGGTCTTCCAGTAAGGCAGATCCCAAAAAATACTCTTCTTGTGCCAGTTATGAACTTCACCGGCACCGTACACAACTTCATGTCCATTACCCCCACAGTCAGGAGTCCTATCAGCACCAAAATCTCTCAATTGTTCTAATAAAGTATATCCGTCTATCTCAGGAGGTGGCGCATCAAACACTTTCTTAGACTTCGTAAACAATGTTCTAGACCGACGATACGGATGATCACTCGGTAGAAACTTTCTATGACAATCAAACCAACAACCCTTTCTTCCGTTCCTAAGTTGGAATGCATCAGTGTTGTCTTGGCAATACGGGCATGATAATCTCCCATGAGTTGTCCATCCAGATAACATACCATATGCTGGAAAATCGCTTATGGTCCACATAAGAACCGCACGCATGTTAAAATTTTGTTGGCATGAAACATCGTAGGCTTCAGCACCATGCTCCCATAGCATTTGTAACTCATAAATCAATGGCTGGAGGAATACATCGAGTGATCTCTTCGGATGATCTGGGCCAGGAACAAGAATGGAGAGAAACAAAAACTCTCGACGCATACACAGAGATGGAGGCAAATTGTAAGGAGTTACAATTACAGGCCACAACGAATACTTCCTTCCATGCTTCCCAAATGGGTTAAAACCATCTGTGCATAACCCGAGGTACACATTCCGGCGCTCGTACGCAAAATCCGGATAGGTAGACTGAAAATGTTTCCACGCCTCTGCGTCTGAAGGATGTGTAATATCTCCATCTTGACGATGCTCTCCATGCCATCTCATTGGCTCTGCCATACGCTGAGATGTATATAACCTCTTCAATCTATCTGTTATTGGTAAATACCACATACGTTTATATGGAATTGGAACTCGACCACTCGTTTCCTGATACCGCGGTTTGCGACAAAATCGACAGCTGTTACGGTTTTCATCTTCTCTCCAATATAGCATACAATTGTCGATGCACACATCTATCACCTTATACGGCAAACCAAGACCAGCTACAAGTTTCTGTACCTCGTAGTACGATGCGGGTAAAAGATTATCTTCAGGCAATAAATCTTTCGCCCAGTCTGTTATCGCATCAACACACTCCTCTGACAAATTGTGGTCCGTCTTAATCGTCATCAATCTAGTGGCAGATGATAAAGGCGAATGACCTTCTCTACACCCCTTATAAAGTGGCTGCTTTGATGCGTCTAACATACCAAAAAATCTTCCTGCTTCTAAATTAGGTTCTTCAAACCTATCTCTCTCTTCACTGCCATACTGTACATTCTCTCTAAACGCATCATTTACCATCTCAACGGTGCCTACACCTACATCTACTTCCGTTCTATCTCCTACAAATTCCGAGACTGTTGGTCCACTACTACTACTACCATGATCATAATTTGTTTCCCCATATAGATACCAAATCTTATAACCCGGCGTAAATCCATTGGTATACAAGTGATGCCAAACTATCTCTACCGCAACATTACGAGAATTTCTACAAATTGAACATGGACATTTCAACTTACCTGATTTAAGTACACGCGGTTGATTTCCAGCCAATTTCATGAACTCGACTATGCCTCGTGCATATTCCTCGTTTAAGAGGTTCGTCTCCGAATTCATCATTGGTTCGTCCATCCATGATCGAAAATATCTAGACATATCTTTCCACTTTTTTTTGTTTATAATCGCATGAATATCATAAGAAAATAGAGAGAGAGATGGAATTGGAGTAAAATGAAATGAAGAGTGTGGAAACATATTTATAAACTCGCATCCGTCGGAAATCCGTCGGAAATCCGTCAGAATGCAACGGCACCATACAACGGTAACCTGCGATACCAACGGCTCTTTTAACGTTCATATTTTCCGACGGATTTCCGACGGATTAGTCGGCGATCCGTCGGAAATGGCGGTGGTGCTATCCGTCGGAAATCCGTCGGAATTTTCTGACGGATATCCGACGGTCATACGTCAGTCGGAAATCCGTCGGAAATGCCGACGGATTTCCGACGGATTTCCGACGACCTAAAAAAATGCAATTTCGTCGGAAATCCGTCGTTTTACCGTCGGAATTTTCCGACGGACACAGGTCCGTCGGAAATTCCGTCGGTTTTCCGGCTGTTTTCTTGTAGTGTCCAGATTATCCAGATGACGGAGATCATCCAGATGATAGAGATTATCCAGATTATCCAGATGATGGAGATAATCCAGATTATCCAGATGACGGAAATTATCCAGATTATCTAGATGACGGAGATCATCCAGATGACGGAGATCATCCAGATTATCCAGATGACGGAGATTATCCAGATTATCCCGATGACGGAGATTATCCAGATCATCCAGATCACCGAGATTATGCAGATTATCCAGAACATCCAGAACACACACGCCCAAAAGGGATGATCTTGTCCTAAGGTGAAATCTCACAGAGAAAGAAAGAGAGAAACCACCGGAGGAATAAGGCGAGTTCACGAAACACGGTTACAGGGTGAACCGTAGTTCTATAAGGGAAAGGATGGGAAATGGACCAAGGATAGTCTGGAAAACTTAGGAATCTCGAGGAAACGAAGATTATCCTAAAGAGTCCGAACATGTTAACTACCGGTAGCACGGAGCATGGATAGCGACTCGGAAACGTGACTAACCCGGTAGCAACCAAAGGGCCGGGTACAGATCGACTTGAAGAGTGATCTAGAAATGGAGATATTTTCTGTATTAACGTATCCATGGTAAGACGGGATACGGGATTTCGGATGGACCGGTAAGCAATGGGCTGGATCGGCCACCGGAAACTAAAGGGCACGAAAGTCCCCTCATCCTATCGTATACTTAGCCAATGGGGATGGTTGGTTGTATGGCTAAGTAACGAAGTGATGGGGTACTACGTGGTGTCAAGTACTGCAGGGTAAGGTGAACGTACTACCAGTTAGCCAGGCAGAACGTACCGGCGTACTCTGGGAACGATTGGACGTTACAAGGAACGGTTCGAGGAAGGCTTACCGTACGTTGGCCAAGGTATGTAAACAAATCTATCTTATTGGTGAAGTTAGATTTCTGGGAATTGACCATCGGATAAAGAGAGAGAAATATGCAATCGTTAGACTTAGAATGGTTAGCGAACAAATTGAATGACTTGACCGAGTTAAGGATCGATCTTAAGCCCACGGGAAAGACGATGAATCCGGTGCTAAGTAATTGTTGGAATTAGACCAAGGAGTAAAGGTTTTCGCTGCGTAAGTAAGGGAAAAGGAATAGACTAAGACATTTCTAAAAGAATAAGGAAAAATTCAAAGGGGTTCGGCCGTGAGAAGGCACAAACTCGGAATCCTTGTATCCGGACGCCGGAATGTCCGGGACGGGATGTTACACCTAACCCAGTACTCGGTCGTTTTTAAAGATTCCTACCCGGTGCTTGGTCATTGTCGAGAATTCCTGCCCGGTACTCAGTCATTACCGGGGATTCACCAGCCGGTACTCGATCATTGCTAAGAATTCATGCCCGTACTTGGTCATTGCCGAGAATTTCTGCCCGTTACTCGGTCATTTCCATGATATCCAGCCGGTACTCGATTATTACCGAGAATTGTTGCCTGGTACTAGGTCATTGCCGAGAATTCTAACCCGGTACTCGGTTTATTGCAGAGAATTCCTACCTGGTACTCAGTCATTACCGAGAATTCCTGCAGGGTGCTCGGTCATTGCCAAGAACTCGTGCCCAGTACTCGGACAATGCCAAGTATTCCTACCCGGTGTTCGGTCATTGCCGAGAATTCCAGCGTGGTACTCGGTCATTGCTGAGGATTCACCAACCGGTACTCCATCATTGCTGAGAATTCCTGCCTGGTACTCGGTCATTGTCATGAATTCCTGCCCGGTACTCGGTCATTGCTGAGAATTCCTGCCCGGTACTCGTTCATTGCAAAGAATTCCTGCCTGGTACTTGGTCATTGTCAAGAATTTCTACACGTTACTCGGTCATTTCGAAGAACTCCAGCTGGTACTCCATTATTACCGAGAATTCCTTCCTTGTACTAGGTCATTGCCGAGAATTCTCTCCCGGTACTCAGTCATTGCCAAGGATTCCTCACCCGGTACTCGGTCGTTTCTAAGGATTCCTACCCGGTGCTTCGTCATTGTTGAGAATTCATGCCCGGTACTTGGTCATTGTAAAGAATTCCTACCCAGTACTAGGTCATCGCCGAGGATTCCTCACCTAATGCTCGGTCGTTTCTGAGAATTCCAACCTGGTACTCAGTCATTGCCGAGAATTCCTGCCTGGTACTCGGTCATTGCCAACAATTCCTGTGCGGTGCTCGATTATTACCGAGAATTCTTTCCTTGTTCTTGGTCATTGCCGAGAATTCTCACCTGGTACTCAGTCATTGCCAAGGATTCCTCACCCGGTATTCAGTCGTTTCTAAGGATTCATACCCGGTACTTTGTCATTGTAAAGAATACCTACCCAGTACTCGGTCATTGTCGAGGATTCCTCACCTAATGCTCGGTCGTTTCCGAGAATTCCAACCTGGTACTCAGTCATTGCTGAAAATTCCTGCCTGGTACTCGGTCATTGCCTAGAATTCCTGCCTGGTACTCGGTCATTGCCATGAATTCCTGTGCGGTGGTCAATTATTACCGAGAATTCTTTCCTTGTACTAGGTCATTGCCGAGAATTCTCGCCCGGTACTCAGTCATTACCAAGTATTCCTCACCCGGTATTTGATCGTTTCTAAGGTTTCCTACCCGGTGCTTGGTCATTGCCGAGAATACCTACCTGGTACTCGGCCATTGCCGAGAATTCCTACCCGGTACTCGGTCATTGCCAAGAATTCCTGCCCGTAACTCGGTCATTGCCATGGATTCCTAGCCGGTGTTTGGCCTTTGCCAAGTATTCCTGCCCGGTACTCGGTCATTGCTGAGAATTCCTGCCCGGTACTCGTTCCTCGCCAAGATTTCCTGCCTGGTACTTGGCCATTGCCAAGAATTCCTACCCTGTGTGCGGTCATTGCCAAGAATTCTCTCCCGGTACTTGGTCATTGCAAAGAATTTCTGCCCAGTACTTAGTCATTGCCGAGAATTTCTGCCATTACTCGGTCATTTCCGAGTTATCCAGCCCAGTACTCAGTCATTTCCGAGTTCTCCAGCCGGTACTCAATTATTACCAAGAATTGTAGCCTGTACTAGGTCATTGCCGAGAATTCCCTCCCGATACTCGGTATTGTCCAAGGATTCCTCACTCGGTACTCGGTCGTTTCTGAGGATTCCTACCCGGTGCTTGGTCATTGTTGAGAATTTGTGTCTGGTACTCGGTCATTACCAAGAATTCCTACCCGGTGCTCTGTCATTCTAAAGAATTACTACCATGTACTCAGTCATTGCCAACGATTCCTCACCTGATGCTCGGTTGTTTCCGAGAATTCCAACCCGGTACTCGGTTCATTGCAGAGAATTCATGCCTAGTACTCGGTCAATGCCAAGGATTCCTACCCAGTGTTTGGTCATTACCAAGAATTCATGCATGGTACTCGGTCATTGCCGTGAATTCCAACCTGGTACTCGGTCATAGTTGAGAATTCCTGCCTGGTACTCTGTGATTGTAAAGAATTCCTACCCTGTACTTGGTCAATGCCGAGAATTCTTGCCTGGTACTCGGTCATTACTGGAAATTCCTGCCTGGTACTCGGTCTTTGCCGAGAATTCCTACCCATTACTCGGTCATTGCCAAGAATTCATACCCGGTGTTCGACCATTCCTGAGTATTCCTGCCCGGTACTCGGTCATTGCTGAGAATTCCAGCCAGGTACTAGTTCCTTGGCAAGAATTGGTGCCTGGGACTTGGTCATTGCCAAGAATTTTTGCCTGTTACTCGGTCATTGCCATGGATTCCTACCCGGTGCTCGGTCATTGCCGAGAAATCCTGCCCGGTACTCGGTCATTGCTGAGGATTCACCAGCCGGTACGCGATCATTGCTAAGAGTTCCTCCCCGGTACTCGGTCATTACTGAGAATTTCTGCCCGTAACTCGGTCATTTCCGAGATATCCAGCCAGTACTCAATTATTACCGAGAATTGTTGCCTCGCACTAGCTCATTACCGGGAATTCTCGCCCGGTACTCGGTATTTGCCGAGGATTCCTCACTCGGTCGTTTCTGAGGATTCCTACCCGGTGCTTGGTCATTGTTGAGAATTTGTGCCTGGTACTCGGTCATTGCCAAGTATTCATACCCGGTACTCTGTCATTCTAAAGAATTCCTACCCTGTACTCGGTCATTGCCGAAGATTCCTCACCTGATGCTCGGTCATTTCTGAGAATTCCAACCAGGTACTCGGTTCATTGCAGAGAATTCTCGCCCGGTACTCAGTCATTACCAAGTATTCCTCACCCGGTATTTGGTCGTTTCTAAGGATTCCTACCCGGTGCTTGGTCATTGCCGAGAATACCTACCTGGTACTCGGCCATTGCCGAGAATTCCTACCCGGTACTCGGTCATTGCCAAGAATTCCTGCCCGTAACTCGGTCATTGCCATGGATTCCTAGCCGGTGTTTGGCCTTTGCCAAGTATTCCTGCCCGGTACTCGGTCATTGCTGAGAATTCCTGCCCGGTACTCGTTCCTCGCCAAGATTTCCTGCCTGGTACTTGGCCATTGCCAAGAATTCCTACCCTGTGTGCGGTCATTGCCAAGAATTCTCTCCCGGTACTTGGTCATTGCAAAGAATTTCTGCCCAGTACTTAGTCATTGCCGAGAATTTCTGCCATTACTCGGTCATTTCCGAGTTATCCAGCCCAGTACTCAGTCATTTCCGAGTTCTCCAGCCGGTACTCAATTATTACCAAGAATTGTAGCCTGTACTAGGTCATTGCCGAGAATTCCCTCCCGATACTCGGTATTGTCCAAGGATTCCTCACTCGGTACTCGGTCGTTTCTGAGGATTCCTACCCAGTGCTTGGTCATTGTTGAGAATTTGTGTCTGGTACTCGGTCATTACCAAGAATTCCTACCCGGTGCTCTGTCATTCTAAAGAATTACTACCATGTACTCAGTCATTGCCAAAGATTCCTCACCTGATGCTCGGTTGTTTCCGAGAATTCCAACCCGGTACTCGGTTCATTGCAGAGAATTCATGCCTAGTACTCGGTCAATGCCAAGGATTCCTACCCAGTGTTTGGTCATTACCAAGAATTCATGCATGGTACTCGGTCATTGCCGTGAATTCCAACCTGGTACTCGGTCATAGTTGAGAATTCCTGCCTGGTACTCTGTGATTGTAAAGAATTCCTACCCTGTACTTGGTCAATGCCGAGAATTCTTGCCTGGTACTCGGTCATTACTGGAAATTCCTGCCTGGTACTCGGTCTTTGCCGAGAATTCCTACCCATTACTCGGTCATTGCCAAGAATTCATACCCGGTGTTCGACCATTCCTGAGTATTCCTGCCCGGTACTCGGTCATTGCTGAGAATTCCAGCCAGGTACTAGTTCCTTGGCAAGAATTGGTGCCTGGGACTTGGTCATTGCCAAGAATTTTTGCCTGTTACTCGGTCATTGCCATGGATTCCTACCCGGTGCTCGGTCATTGCCGAGAAATCCTGCCCGGTACTCGGTCATTGCTCAGGATTCACCAGCCGGTACGCGATCATTGCTAAGAGTTCCTCCCCGGTACTCGGTCATTACTGAGAATTTCTGCCCGTAACTCGGTCATTTCCGAGATATCCAGCCAGTACTCAATTATTACCGAGAATTGTTGCCTCGCACTAGCTCATTACCGGGAATTCTCGCCCGGTACTCGGTATTTGCCGAGGATTCCTCACTCGGTCGTTTCTGAGGATTCCTACCCGGTGCTTGGTCATTGTTGAGAATTTGTGCCTGGTACTCGGTCATTGCCAAGTATTCATACCCGGTACTCTGTCATTCTAAAGAATTCCTACCCTGTACTCGGTCATTGCCGAAGATTCCTCACCTGATGCTCGGTCATTTCTGAGAATTCCAACCAGGTACTCGGTTCATTGCAGAGAATTCCTGCCTGGTACTCAGTCATTGCCAAGGATTCCTCACCCGGTATTTGGTCGTTTCTAAGGATTCCTACCAGGTGCTTTGACATTGCCGAGAATTCCTACCTGGTACTCGGTCATTGCCGAGAATTCCTACCCGGTACTCGGTCATTGCCAAGAACTCCTGCCCGGTACTCGGTCATTGCCATGGATTCCTACCCGGTGTTCGGCCATTGCTGAGTATTCTGGCCTGGTACTCGGTCATTGCTGAGAATTCCTGCCCGGTATTCGTTCCTTGCCAAGAATCCTTGCCTTGTACTTGGTCATTGCCGAGAATTTCAGCCCGTTACTCGATCATGGCCATTGATTCCGACCCGGTGTTTGGTCAATGCTAAGTATTCTCAGCCGGTACTCGATCATTGATGAGAATTCCTGCCCGATACTCAGACATTGCCAAGAATCTTTGCCCGTTACTCGGTCATTTCTTAGATATTCAGCCGGTACTCGATTATTACCGAGAATTGTTGCCTGGTACTAGGTCATTGCCGAGAATTCCCGCCCGGTACTCGCTATTTTCTGAGGATTCCTCACACGGTACTCGGTTGTTTATGAGGATTCCTACCCAGTGTTTGGTTATTGTCGAGAATTCGTGCCTCGTACTCGGTTATTGCCAAGAATTCCTACCCGGTACTCTGTTATTGTAAAGAATTCCTACCCTGTACTCGGTCATTGCCGAGAATTCCTGCATGGTACTCGGTCATTACTGAGAATTACAACCCGGTACTTGGTCATTGCCAAGAATTCATGCCCGGTACTCTGTCATTGCTGAAAATTACTGCCTGGTACTCGTTTCTTGCTAAGAATTCTTGCTTGGTACTTGGTCATTGCCGAGAATTTCTGCCCGTTACTCTGTCATTGCCATGGATTCCCACCCGGTGTTTGGTCATTGCCAAGAATACTTGCCCGGTACTCGGTCATTGCCGAGGATTCACCAGCCGATACTCGATCATTGCTGAGAATTCCTG
Source organism: Barbarea vulgaris (assembly GCA_963667165.1). Classification (NCBI taxonomy): domain Eukaryota; kingdom Viridiplantae; phylum Streptophyta; class Magnoliopsida; order Brassicales; family Brassicaceae; genus Barbarea; species Barbarea vulgaris. Next base: position 10,897,414 of record OY763888.1, on the reverse strand, counting down.
CCCGGTACTCGGTCATTGCCGAGAATTTCTGCCCGTTACTCGGTCATTTCTGAGATATCCAGCTGATACTCGATTATTACCGAGAAATATTTCCTGGTACTAGGTCATTGTCGAGAATTCCCGCCCGGTACTCGGTATTTGCCGAGGATTCCTCACTCGGTACTCGGTTGTTTCTGAGTATTGCTTCCCGGTGCTTGGTCATTGGCGAGAATTCGTGCCAGGTACTCGGTCATTGCCAAGAATTCCTACCCGGTACTCTGTCATCGTAAAGAATTCCTACCCTATACTCGGTCATTGCCAAAGATTCCTCACCTGATGCTCAGACGTTTCCGAGAATTCCAACCCGGTACTCGGTTCATTGCAGAGAATTCCTGCCTGGTACTCGGTCATTGACGAGAATTCCTACGCGGTGCTCGGTCATTGCCAAGAATTCCTGCCTGGTACTCGGTCAATGCCAAGGATTCCTACCCGGTGTTCGGTCATTGCCGAGAATTCCTACATGGTACTCGGTCATTGCCGAGGATTCACCACCCGGTACTCGATCATTGCTGAGAATTCCTGTCTGGTACTCGGTCATTACCGTGAATTCCTGCCCGGTACTCTGTCATAGCTGAGAATTCCTACCCATTACTCGTTCATTGCTAAGAATTCCTGCCCGTTACTCGGTCATTGCCAAGAATTTCTGCACATTACTCGGTCATTTCCGAGAACTCCATCCGGTACTCGATTATTACCGAGAATTCCTTCCTTGTACTTGGTCATTGCCGAAAATTCTCGCCCAGTACTCAGTCATTGCCAAGGATTCCTACCCGGTGCTTGGACATTGCCGAGAATTCCTACCTGGTACTCAGTCATTGCCGAGAATTCCTACTCGGTACTCGATCATTGCCAAGAATTCCTGCCTGGTACTCGGTCATTGCCATGGATTCCTACCCGGTGTTTGGCCATTGCTGAGTATTCCGGCCTGGTACTCGGTCATTGCTGAGAATTCCTGCCCAGTACTCGTTCCTTGCCAAGAATTCCTGCCTAGTACTTGTTCATTGCCGATAGTTTCTGCCCGTTACTTGATCATGGACATGGATTCCTACCTGATGTTCGGTCAATGCTAAGAATTCTCAGCCGGTACTCGATCATTGATGAGAATTCCTGCCTGGTACTCGGACATTGCCGAGAATTTTTGCCCGTTACTCGTTCATTTCCGAGATATCCAGCCGGTACTCGATTATTACCGAGAATTGTTGCCTGGTACTAGGTCATTGCCGAGAATTCCCACCAGGTACTCGCTATTTTCTGAGGATTCCTCACTCGGTACTTGGTTGTTTCTGAGGATTCCTACCCAGTGCTTGGTCATTATCGAGAATTCGTGCCTCGTACTCAGTTATTGCCAAGAATTCCTACCCGGTACTCTGTCATTGTAAAGAATTCCTACCCTGTACTCGGTCATTGCCGAAAATTCCTGCCTGGTACTCGGTCATTACCGAGAATTACAACCCGGTACTCGGTCATTGCAAAGAATTCCTACCCGGTACTCGGTCATTGCCAAGGATTCCTACCCGGTGCTCGGCCATTGCTGAGTATTCCTGCCCGGTACTCGGTCATTGCTGAGAATTACTGCCTAGTATTCGTTTCTTGATAAGAATTTCCGCTTGGTACTTGGTCATTGCCGAGAATTTCTGCCCGTTACTCGGTCATTGCCATGGATTCCTACCCGGTGTTTGGTCATTGCCAAAAATTCTTGCCCGGTACTCGGTCATTGCTGAGGATTCACCAGCCCGATACTCGATCATTGCTGAGAATTCCTGCCCGGTACTCGGTTGTTTCTGAGGATTCCTACCCGGTGCTTGGTCATTGTCGAGAATTCGTGCCTGGTACTCGATCATTACCAAGAATTCCTACCCGGTACTCTGTCATTATAAAGAATTCCTACCATGTACTCGGTCATTGCCAATGATTCCTCACCTGATGCTCGGTTGTTTCCGAGAATTCCAACCCGGTACTCGGTTCATTGCAGAGAATTCCTGCCTGGTACTCGGTCAGTGCCAAGGATTCCTACCCGGTGTTTGGTCATTGCTAAGAATTCCTGCATGGTACTTGATTATTAAGGCATATTTTGCATATTTTTAAGGCATATTTTCATAGTTTTTCATTTCCATTGTGTATAGTTTTGAGAGTTTTCCATGCATTTGAGTCTCATTTTGTTTTAACTTGAATTTTAGAGTCCTAGGTTGTATATATAGGTTTTTGCATATGTTTTGAGTCAGTTTAGGTAAATGGAAGACTTGGAGGCTTGGAGTTTGGATAAGGGATCATTTGGAAGAAAATACAAGAAACGATGTTTCGGAACCAATCCATAGGGTCTGGAAAATCTGCTTATATGAATGCCTTACATCGAGATTCAGCTCCAGAACCCTTCATAGAAGTTATAGGAAATTGAGTTAGCTTTCCAATGGAGGTGGTCTCGAGTGATTTGGGTCAGCGGTGAATGAGATACACCTAATTTAGTGGGACGCGGTCTGGTGCAGCGGCGTGAAGAACAAGGACGAGAAATAACAAAACTATGTGATCGGTCAACAACCGATCACCATGACCGATCAACTTCACCCTGATCGGTCAGCAAACGATCCCGAAGGACGCACGGCAAAAATGAGAGGCAGATGGATCGGTCAGCAACCTTTTAGTGCGAGTGCTTTCTCTTTAAAGGCAACTTTTCCCATTGTAAAAGGAGATACGATTTTTTTAGATCTAAGAACTTTTCTCTCTGCTTTATTCCTCTGGTTCTTCAGCTTTTCTTCATCTCTTTTCATCATTTGAACTTATGTTTTAAACCTTTTGTTGAATTTTTTTATAAAATCATCATTATGTCTTCATTCTCTATCTTTTCCATGGTTTACTTTTGTATTTTGAGCATGTGTGAGTAGTTGACTTTTGGGCTGTTGGTTTGGTAGATCTAGGATGCTTTGATGGTTGTTTGTGATGTTTGATGGTTGATTTATGTTTATGTTCATGTATAGAATGATTTTAATGCTAGAAATGAACTTGGAAAAGTGATTTCTCGATCTTTGACCGTTTCAAACCCGGAAGGTGTTTAGAAGCGTTTTGAACTTTCTATGCTTGCTTTCCTTTATCTTTGCCAATGGAAATTGAGTTTTAAGATAGGATTGATGATAATAATGAGTTGGTGTTCATTGTTTATAAATCATTCGGTTGCAATTGGGAAATTAGCTTAATCGATTGTTTTATAAAAGGATTAGTGTCATGGAAATGAACTAGTCTATTTAAGTGACTCATGTCATAGCATTTAATGTAAATTGTTCATATATTTCATCATCTATCATCCCGTCATTCATCCTTGTCACAATACCTTACCGATAGCCCATATTTACGTTTTAGGTTATTAGTCTTTTGCATTCTACTTTCTTTTGCTTTGCTTTGCATTGTTTAGTTTGAATTACATTGTTAGTCATATTTTAGGAATCCAGAACCATTTTATTTTGCTTAGATTTACCGAACTTGTGTATTCCTAGTGTGTTGGTTCATTGCTCTCTGTGGATTCGATCCCTAAAGTACTCAACGTACAAGGGTTATTTGATAGCCCCGAGACCCGAAAATCTCGCATATCAAATTGGCGCCGTTGCCGGGGAGCAATAGCAATTAGCCATTAGGATTTTATTTTTGGTTGAGACTAAGCTTTCTTTTATTTTGTTTTATTTCTTTTGTGATTACTAACTTTCTTTCAAGTGTTTGTTCTTTTTGCAAGGCGCAATCACAAGAGAGAAAGCATGGCTTCAGAATTGATTTCAATGTTGAAATTAATTCTAGAAGCTCAACAAAGAGAGATGGCTTGGGACCCTACAAGTCATCATGGTTTTGAAAGCTCATCCACTTATCAAGAAGGTCTTCCTAATGGATACTCGTCTCAAGAGTATCAATATGAGTATGGTGATGGATACTCTACTCAAGAGTACCAAGGTGAATATGGTGGATACTCATCTCAAGAGTATCAATATGGGCATGGTGAAGAATACATGGAGCATGAACAAGAGTATCATGAGTATCAAGAGTATCAATCTTGGAACATGGAGCATGAACAAAAGGCAACATACTCTTCCCAAATCTCAGATAAGGAAGAGATCTTCAACATGTTGAAGTTGGCATTGGAAAAACAAGAAGAATTCAGCGAGAGCATAAATAATTGGCGCACCAATTTTGGAGGTTGGTCTCAAGATGCTCAAGTTGTTGAGTCAACACATGTGGAGTCCATAAAAATCGAACTTACACAATGGATCGACGAAGAAGAAGAAGGAACGGTTGAGGAAACTTTTGAAGATCCTTGTGAAGATGGTTCAGTTGTTGAGTGCATAGAGATCACAAGAGAGAGCACAACCCAAAATGAGCTCTCAACCATAGAAGAGATGCAACAACATGATTCCAAACAAGAGTCATATGGAGAAACACTTATGGAGGAACAAGAGATTATCATTGAAGAAGCCTCCAAAGAGAATGAAAAAGAAGAATCTCCAATGACACAACAGTTCGACAAGCATCTTGGCATACTCCCCACCACACCATTGAGCTTTCGTGGTCCAAGGAAGATCTCTTTCGAGGTGAATGCTCAAACCAAAGATGAATTCCAACAAGGAACTGAAGAGTCTATAAAGGAATTTGAATTGCTTCTTGGATGCACGGTTGGCGAGAATCTTGTGATAAGATATGATGAAGAAGAAGAAGTTAAACCCGTGGCAATCAAGAGTTATTCAACCAAGAGTAACGAGGTAAAAGTAGACGTGGTTGGAAAACAATTTGAGGATCATTGTGAAGGTGTTTTTGTTGTTGAATACATTTGCGACAAACATCTTGGTATATTCTCCACCAATGAAGTGAGCATTCATGAACCGAGGAAGACTCCTTTTGAGGAGATTAGGATGAACGAGTTTAGGGGATGGTTCTACGATGAGTATGATCCCGGTGATCCAAGTTCAACCTTCACTCCCACCCAAACCAATATCCATCTTCAAGCTTAAGCGACGTTAAACGAGCCATTGGGGACTCCCCCAATTCTATCCTTTATATATACTTTTATATATATATGTGTGAGTGTGATTTTATTTTTATTTTTGTGTGAGTGTGATTTTACAAGGTGTTGGTGAGTAGTCAAGGCGTTCTCCGCAAACCAATCTCGGAAAAAGAACCTAAATGCATTCATTCCACATGCACTTCAAGGTAACACAGCTAATCCATTTGTACATATTCTTTAATTTGCATTTTTACATTCTCTTTCGATTTATCTCACACCGAGACGGTGCGATTTAAGTCCGGGGGAGAGGTCATTGTTATTTAACATTGTATATTTTGTCTTATTTTCGTTCTTTTGAGTCTCACGCATTCACATATATTGCATATATATATATATAAAAAAAAAAAAAAAAAAAAAAAAAAAAAAAAAAAAAACGAAAATCATATAGTTTTGCATCATTGAATTTTGTTATTTAGGATTGAGTCTAAAAGCATATAGGATTACATAATGCATAGGGGACAATGATAGAAACCACTATAAGTTTTGCTTGAACAAATTTTTGAAACTTGTACACTCTTGCTTTGATCTCTCTACTCTTAACTCATTGTCTTCTAATTGCTTGTTCAATTTAAAATCAACCCCTTTAATATCGGACTTAAATGAATTTAATCTTCTCGCTTATGGGCTTGTGATACAGAACCATGGTTCAAAGAAAACACTCGGGTTATCTTATCTACTTTTGCCACTCTCTAATAACCCGAGTGGCCATCCTCATATTTAGAATGGTTCCCTACCTTTCACCTTACCCATTTTATTTTTGACCACTCGTTGTTTGATTGAGTGAGGCCTTTTTCTTGATAATGCTATTGTGTGTAAAATCTTGTAAGTATCGGGAACGACAAAGGTTAGCTTTCATTTTTAGCTAGTCTAAGTTGTTCAAAGAAAAGGGCTAGCATTAGGATGAGGTTCAATGGGAAAATGGTAGTTGGTCTCGGAATTATGATCAAGAAATAAAAAAAAATTGAGATGGGAAATGAGAGTCAAGGAACCCTTGGTTAAGCAAATTCTAGAGAAGTACTTAAAAGAAAGACCCTAGGAAAGGAGAAGAAAAATAATCTCCATGTTTGAAAAAAAAAAGATTAAACAATAAGTTGAGGGTCAAGTAAAAATAAAAATGTTCTCTAGAAGTTTGATGTTTTGGAAAAAGAAAAGGAAGTTCGATTTGGCCAAAAGAATATTGGAGGTTTAATGTGCTTCAAAGAAGTAATAAGAACAAGAAATGAAATCACCATTCGGGTAGAATGCTTTGCTAGGAGGGTAGAACAATGTGAGTTAAGCTTTGTATGCATAAATTGTTTCTAGTCTTCCTTGCTTTTGCATAACATATAGCATTCCATTTTCTTGAGAGTGAGTCACTTAAAAATAAAATAAACCTCCTTGCACTCATATTTACTTGTGCTAAAAGCCTTTTCTCCCAAACCGATTGGATTTGATCAGTTGCCCATTTGTGAGATCACACCTTGAGAAAGAGTAAATGAATGTGAGGGTTGGTTGCAAAGAGAACTTGTAAGCATAAGGCATTGTTGTTAAGAGAAAAGATTAGGAGTTGCGATAAGCCTTGAATGAGTTAGAGTGAATTAATTGTTTGTTTTTGCAACTTGTAAAATTTCGGTTTTGAGTCCCCGCTTTCAAACCTCTCTTTCGGTTTGTCTTCTCTTGTTTGCTTGCGGACAAGCAAAAGGCAAGTCCGGGGGAGTTGATAACACCATATTTTGCATATTTTTAAGGCATATTTTCATAGTTTTTCATTTCCATTTTGTATAGTTTTGAGAGTTTTCCATACATTTGAGTCTCATTTTGTTTTAACTTGAATTTTAGAGTCCTAGGTTGTATATATAGGTTTTTGCATATGTTTTGAGTCAGTTTAGGTAAATGGAAGACTTGGAGGCTTGGAGTTTGGATAAGGGATCATTTGGAAGAAAATACAAGAAACGATGTTTCGGAACCAATCCATAGGGTCTGGAAAATCTGCTTATATGAATGCCTTACATCGAGATTCAGCTCCAGAACCCTTCATAGAAGTTATAGGAAATTGAGTTAGCTTTCCAATGGAGGTGGTCTCGAGTGATTTGGGTCAGCGGTGAATGAGATACACCTAATTTAGTGGGACGCGGTCTGGTGCAGCGGCGTGAAGAACAAGGACGAGAAATAACAAAACTATGTGATCGGTCAACAACCGATCACCATGACCGATAAACTTCACCCTGATCGGTCAGCAAACGATCCCGAAGGACGCACGGCAAAAATGAGAGGCAGATGGATCGGTCAGCAACCGATCACCATGACCGATCAAGATTGTAGCGATCGGTAAGCAACCAATCACCATGACCGATCGCCGACACCTTTTAGTGCGAGTGCTTTCTCTTTAAAGGCAACTTTTCCCATTGTAAAAGGAGATACGATTTTTTTAGATCTAAGAACTTTTCTCTCTGCTTTATTCCTCTGGTTCTTCAGCTTTTCTTCATCTCTTTTCATCATTTGAACTTATGTTTTAAACCTTTTGTTGAATTTTTTTATAAAATCATCATTATGTCTTCATTCTCTATCTTTTCCATGGTTTACTTTTGTATTTTGAGCATGTGTGAGTAGTTGACTTTTGGGCTGTTGGTTTGGTAGATCTAGGATGCTTTGATGGTTGTTTGTGATGTTTGATGGTTGATTTATGTTTATGTTCATGTATAGAATGATTTTAATGCTAGAAATGAACTTGGAAAAGTGATTTCTCGATCTTTGACCGTTTCAAACCCGGAAGGTGTTTAGAAGCGTTTTGAACTTTCTATGCTTGCTTTCCTTTATCTTTGCCAATGGAAATTGAGTTTTAAGATATGATTGATGATAATAATGAGTTGGTGTTCATTGTTTATAAATCATTCGGTTGCAATTGGGAAATTAGCTTAATCGATTGTCTTATAAAAGGATTAGTGTCATGGAAATGAACTAGTCTATTTAAGTGACTCATGTCATAGCATTTAATGTAAATTGTTCATATATTTCATCATCTATCATCCCGTCATTCATCCTTGTCACAATACCTTACCGATAGCCCATATTTACGTTTTAGGTTGTTAGTCTTTTGCATTCTACTTTCTTTTGCTTTGCTTTGCATTGTTTAGTTTGAATTACATTGTTAGTCATATTTTAGGAATCAAGAACCATTTTATTTTGCTTAGATTTACCGAACTTGTGTATTCCTAGTGTGTTGGTTCATTGCTCTCTGTGGATTCGATCCCTAAAGTACTCAACGTACAAGGGTTATTTGATAGCCCCGAGACCCGAAAATCTCGCATATCAAATTGGCGCCGTTGCCGGGGACAGCTTCCTTGTGGGAAGGGTGTTAAAGGGTGAGGTCTTGGGTTCGAGTAACGCCAAGCGCACCAATAACCTACCTGGTGGGATGTTGCCCCACATGATAGAGGTTAGGATCGATGCGCTGCAGCGCCAGCTGGCTGTTGGTGGGTAGGTCCCACAGGGAGGGCTGTTACATAAAAATCGATTTTTATATAACAGCCCTCCCCGTGGGACCTACCCACCAACAGCTGGCTGGCGCTGCAGCGCATCGACCCTAACCTCTATCCTGTGGGCAACATCCCACCAGGTAGGTTATTGGTGCGCTTGGCGTTACTCGAACCCAAGACCTCACCCTTTAACACCCTTCCCACAGGGAAGCTGTCACCAATTGATCTGAGGTCATTGTTATTTAACATTGTGTATTTTGTCTTATTTTCGTTCTTTTGAGTCTCACGCATTCACATATATTGCATATATATATAAAAAAAAAAAAAAAAAAAAAAAAAAAAAAAAAAAAAACGAAAATCATATAGTTTTGCATCATTGAATTTTGTTATTTAGGATTGAGTCTAAAAGCATATAGGATTACATAATGCATAGGGGACAATGATAGAAACCACTATAAGTTTTGCTTGAACAAATTTTTGAAACTTGTACACTCTTGCTTTGATCTCTCTACTCTTAACTCATTGTCTTCTAATTGCTTGTTCAATTTAAAATCAACCCCTTTAATATCGGAGTTAAATGAATTTAATCTTCTCGCTTATGGGCTTGTGATACAGAACCATGGTTCAAAGAAAACACTCGGGTTATCTTATCCACTTTTGCCACTCTCTAATAACCCGAGTGGCCATCCTCATATTTAGAATGGTTCCCTACCTTTCACCTTACCCATTTTATTTTTGACCACTCGTTGTTTGATTGAGTGAGGCCTTTTTCTTGATAATGCTATTGTGTGTAAAATCTTGTAAGTATCGGGAACGACAAAGGTTAGCTTTCATTTTTAGCTAGTCTAAGTTGTTCAAAGAAAAGGGCTAGAATTAGGATGAGGTTCAATGGGAAAATGGTAGTTGGTCTCGGAATTATGATCAAGAAATAAAAAAAAATTGAGATGGGAAATGAGAGTCAAGGAACCCTTGGTTAAGCAAATTCTAGAGAAGTACTTAAAAGAAAGACCCTAGGAAAGGAGAAGAAAAATAATCTCCATGTTTGAAAAAAAAAAGATAGAACAATAAGTTGAGGGTCAAGTAAAAATAAAAATGTTCTCTAGAAGTTTGATGTTTTGGAAAAAGAAAAGGAAGTTCGATTTGGCCAAAAGAATATTGGAGGTTTAATGTGCTTCAAAGAAGTAATAAGAACAAGAAATGAAATCACCATTCGGGTAGAATGCTTTGCTAGGAGGGTAGAACAATGTGAGTTAAGCTTTGTATGCATAAATTGTTTCTAGTCTTCCTTGCTTTTGCATAACATATAGCATTCCATTTTCTTGAGAGTGAGTCACTTAAAAATAAAATAAACCTCCTTGCACTCATATTTACTTGTGCTAAAAGCCTTTTCTCCCAAACCGATTGGATTTGATCAGTTGCCCATTTGTGAGATCACACCTTGAGAAAGAGTAAATGAATGTGAGGGTTGGTTGCAAAGAGAACTTGTAAGCATAAGGCATTGTTGTTAAGAGAAAAGATTAGGAGTTGCGATAAGCCTTGAATGAGTTAGAGTGAATTAATTGTTTGTTTTTGCAACTTGTAAAATTTCGGTTTTGAGTCCCCGCTTTCAAACCTCTCTTTCGGTTTGTCTTTTCTTGTTTGCTTGCGGACAAGCAAAAGGCAAGTCCGGGGGAGTTGATAACACCATATTTTGCATATTTTTAAGGCATATTTTCATAGTTTTTCATTTCCATTTTGTATAGTTTTGAGAGTTTTCCATACATTTGAGTCTCATTTTGTTTTAACTTGAATTTTAGAGTCCTAGGTTGTATATATAGGTTTTTGCATATGTTTTGAGTCAGTTTAGGTAAATGGAAGACTTGGAGGCTTGGAGTTTGGATAAGGGATCATTTGGAAGAAAATACAAGAAACGATGTTTCGGAACCAATCCATAGGGTCTGGAAAATCTGCTTATATGAATGCCTTACATCGAGATTCAGCTCCAGAACCCTTCATAGAAGTTATAGGAAATTGAGTTAGCTTTCCAATGGAGGTGGTCTCGAGTGATTTGGGTCAGCGGTGAATGAGATACACCTAATTTAGTCGGACGCGGTCTGGTGCAGCGGCGTGAAGAACAAGGACGAGAAATAACAAAACTATGTGATCGGTCAACAACCGATCACCATGACCGATCAACTTCACCCTGATCGGTCAGCAAACGATCCCGAAGGACGCACGGCAAAAATGAGAGGCAGATGGATCGGTCAGCAACCTTTTAGTGCGAGTGCTTTCTCTTTAAAGGCAACTTTTCCCATTGTAAAAGGAGATACGATTTTTTTAGATCTAAGAACTTTTCTCTCTGCTTTATTCCTCTGGTTCTTCAGCTTTTCTTCATCTCTTTTCATCATTTGAACTTATGTTTTAAACCTTTTGTTGAATTTTTTTATAAAATCATCATTATGTCTTCATTCTCTATCTTTTCCATGGTTTACTTTTGTATTTTGAGCATGTGTGAGTAGTTGACTTTTGGGCTGTTGGTTTGGTAGATCTAGGATGCTTTGATGGTTGTTTGTGATGTTTGATGGTTGATTTATGTTTATGTTCATGTATAGAATGATTTTAATGCTAGAAATGAACTTGGAAAAGTGATTTCTCGATCTTTGACCGTTTCAAACCCGGAAGGTGTTTAGAAGCGTTTTGAACTTTCTATGCTTGCTTTCCTTTATCTTTGCCAATGGAAATTGAGTTTTAAGATAGGATTGATGATAATAATGAGTTGGTGTTCATTGTTTATAAATCATTCGGTTGCAATTGGGAAATTAGCTTAATCGATTGTTTTATAAAAGGATTAGTGTCATGGAAATGAACTAGTCTATTTAAGTGACTCATGTCATAGCATTTAATGTAAATTGTTCATATATTTCATCATCTATCATCCCGTCATTCATCCTTGTCACAATACCTTACCGATAGCCCATATTTACGTTTTAGGTTGTTAGTCTTTTGCATTCTACTTTCTTTTGCTTTGCTTTGCATTGTTTAGTTTGAATTACATTGTTAGTCATATTTTAGGAATCAAGAACCATTTTATTTTCCTTAGATTTACCGAACTTGTGTATTCCTAGTGTGTTGGTTCATTGCTCTCTGTGGATTCGATCCCTAAAGTACTCAACGTACAAGGGTTATTTGATAGCCCCGAGACCCGAAAATCTCGCATATCAAATTGGCGCCGTTGCCGGGGACAGCTTCCTTGTGGGAAGGGTGTTAAAGGGTGAGGTCTTGGGTTCGAGTAACGCCAAGCGCACCAATAACCTACCTGGTGGGATGTTGCCCCACATGATAGAGGTTAGGATCGATGCGCTGCAGCGCCAGCTGGCTGTTGGTGGGTAGGTCCCACAGGGAGGGCTGTTACATAAAAATCGATTTTTATATAACAGCCCTCCCCGTGGGACCTACCCACCAACAGCTGGCTGGCGCTGCAGCGCATCGACCCTAACCTCTATCCTGTGGGCAACATCCCACCAGGTAGGTTATTGGTGCGCTTGGCGTTACTCGAACCCAAGACCTCACCCTTTAACACCCTTCCCACAGGGAAGCTGTCACCAATTGATCTGAGGTCATTGTTATTTAACATTGTGTATTTTGTCTTATTTTCGTTCTTTTGAGTCTCACGCATTCACATATATTGCATATATATATAAAAAAAAAAAAAAAAAAAAAAAAAAAAAAAAAAAAAAAAACGAAAATCATATAGTTTTGCATCATTGAATTTTGTTATTTAGGATTGAGTCTAAAAGCATATAGGATTACATAATGCATAGGGGACAATGATAGAAACCACTATAAGTTTTGCTTGAACAAATTTTTGAAACTTGTACACTCTTGCTTTGATCTCTCTACTCTTAACTCATTGTCTTCTAATTGCTTGTTCAATTTAAAATCAACCCCTTTAATATCGGACTTAAATGAATTTAATCTTCTCGCTTATGGGCTTGTGATACAGAACCATGGTTCAAAGAAAACACTCGGGTTATCTTATCCACTTTTGCCACTCTCTAATAACCCGAGTGGCCATCCTCATATTTAGAATGGTTCCCTACCTTTCACCTTACCCATTTTATTTTTGACCACTCGTTGTTTGATTGAGTGAGGCCTTTTTCTTGATAATGCTATTGTGTGTAAAATCTTGTAAGTATCGGGAACGACAAAGGTTAGCTTTCATTTTTAGCTAGTCTAAGTTGTTCAAAGAAAAGGGCTAGAATTAGGATGAGGTTCAATGGGAAAATGGTAGTTGGTCTCGGAATTATGATCAAGAAATAAAAAAAAATTGAGATGGGAAATGAGAGTCAAGGAACCCTTGGTTAAGCAAATTCTAGAGAAGTACTTAAAAGAAAGACCCTAGGAAAGGAGAAGAAAAATAATCTCCATGTTTGAAAAAAAAAAGATAGAACAATAAGTTGAGGGTCAAGTAAAAATAAAAATGTTCTCTAGAAGTTTGATGTTTTGGAAAAAGAAAAGGAAGTTCTATTTGGCCAAAAGAATATTGGAGGTTTAATGTGCTTCAAAGAAGTAATAAGAACAAGAAATGAAATCACCATTCGGGTAGAATGCTTTGCTAGGAGGGTAGAACAATGTGAGTTAAGCTTTGTATGCATAAATTGTTTCTAGTCTTCCTTGCTTTTGCATAACATATAGCATTCCATTTTCTTGAGAGTGAGTCACTTAAAAATAAAATAAACCTCCTTGCACTCATATTTACTTGTGCTAAAAGCCTTTTCTCCCAAACCGATTGGATTTGATCAGTTGCCCATTTGTGAGATCACACCTTGAGAAAGAGTAAATGAATGTGAGGGTTGGTTGCAAAGAGAACTTGTAAGCATAAGGCATTGTTGTTAAGAGAAAAGATTAGGAGTTGCGATAAGCCTTGAATGAGTTAGAGTGAATTAATTGTTTGTTTTTGTAACTTGTAAAATTTCGGTTTTGAGTCCCCGCTTTCAAACCTCTCTTTCGGTTTGTCTTCTCTTGTTTGCTTGCGGACAAGCAAAAGGCAAGTCCGGGGGAGTTGATAACACCATATTTTGCATATTTTTAAGGCATATTTTCATAGTTTTTCATTTCCATTTTGTATAGTTTTGAGAGTTTTCCATACATTTGAGTCTCATTTTGTTTTAACTTGAATTTTAGAGTCCTAGGTTGTATATATAGGTTTTTGCATATGTTTTGAGTCAGTTTAGGTAAATGGAAGACTTGGAGGCTTGGAGTTTGGATAAGGGATCATTTGGAAGAAAATACAAGAAACGATGTTTCGGAACCAATCCATAGGGTCTGGAAAATCTGCTTATATGAATGCCTTACATCGAGATTCAGCTCCAGAACCCTTCATAGAAGTTATAGGAAATTGAGTTAGCTTTCCAATGGAGGTGGTCTCGAGTGATTTGGGTCAGCGGTGAATGAGATACACCTAATTTAGTGGGACGCGGTCTGGTGCAGCGGCGTGAAGAACAAGGACGAGAAATAACAAAACTATGTGATCGGTCAACAACCGATCACCATGACCGATCAACTTCACCCTGATCGGTCAGCAAACGATCCCGAAGGACGCACGGCAAAAATGAGAGGCAGATGGATCGGTCAGCAACCTTTTAGTGCGAGTGCTTTCTCTTTAAAGGCAACTTTTCCCATTGTAAAAGGAGATACGATTTTTTTAGATCTAAGAACTTTTCTCTCTGCTTTATTCCTCTGGTTCTTCAGCTTTTCTTCATCTCTTTTCATCATTTGAACTTATGTTTTAAACCTTTTGTTGAATTTTTTTATAAAATCATCATTATGTCTTCATTCTCTATCTTTTCCATGGTTTACTTTTGTATTTTGAGCATGTGTGAGTAGTTGACTTTTGGGCTGTTGGTTTGGTAGATCTAGGATGCTTTGATGGTTGTTTGTGATGTTTGATGGTTGATTTATGTTTATGTTCATGTATAGAATGATTTTAATGCTAGAAATGAACTTGGAAAAGTGATTTCTCGATCTTTGACCGTTTCAAACCCGGAAGGTGTTTAGAAGCGTTTTGAACTTTCTATGCTTGCTTTCCTTTATCTTTGCCAATGGAAATTGAGTTTTAAGATAGGATTGATGATAATAATGAGTTGGTGTTCATTGTTTATAAATCATTCGGTTGCAATTGGGAAATTAGCTTAATCGATTGTTTTATAAAAGGATTAGTGTCATGGAAATGAACTAGTCTATTTAAGTGACTCATGTCATAGCATTTAATGTAAATTGTTCATATATTTCATCATCTATCATCCCGTCATTCATCCTTGTCACAATACCTTACCGATAGCCCATATTTACGTTTTAGGTTGTTAGTCTTTTGCATTCTACTTTCTTTTGCTTTGCTTTGCATTGTTTAGTTTGAATTACATTGTTAGTCATATTTTAGGAATCAAGAACCGTTTTATTTTCCTTAGATTTACCGAACTTGTGTATTCCTAGTGTGTTGGTTCATTGCTCTCTGTGGATTCGATCCCTAAAGTACTCAACGTACAAGGGTTATTTGATAGCCCCGAGACCCGAAAATCTCGCATATCAAATTGGCGCCGTTGCCGGGGACAGCTTCCTTGTGGGAAGGGTGTTAAAGGGTGAGGTCTTGGGTTCGAGTAACGCCAAGCGCACCAATAACCTACCTGGTGGGATGTTGCCCCACATGATAGAGGTTAGGATCGATGCGCTGCAGCGCCAGCTGGCTGTTGGTGGGTAGGTCCCACGGGGAGGGCTGTTACATAAAAATCGATTTTTATATAACAGCCCTCCCCGTGGGACCTACCCACCAACAGCTGGCTGGCGCTGCAGCGCATCGACCCTAACCTCTATCCTGTGGGCAACATCCCACCAGGTAGGTTATTGGTGCGCTTGGCGTTACTCGAACCCAAGACCTCACCCTTTAACACCCTTCCCACAGGGAAGCTGTCACCAATTGATCTGAGGTCATTGTTATTTAACATTGTGTATTTTGTCTTATTTTCGTTCTTTTGAGTCTCACGCATTCACATATATTGCATATATATAAAAAAAAAAAAAAAAAAAAAAAAAAAAAAAAACGAAAATCATATAGTTTTGCATCATTGAATTTTGTTATTTAGGATTGAGTCTAAAAGCATATAGGATTACATAATGCATAGGGGACAATGATAGAAACCACTATAAGTTTTGCTTGAACAAATTTTTGAAACTTGTACACTCTTGCTTTGATCTCTCTACTCTTAACTCATTGTCTTCTAATTGCTTGTTCAATTTAAAATCAACCCCTTTAATATCGGACTTAAATGAATTTAATCTTCTCGCTTATGGGCTTGTGATACAGAACCATGGTTCAAAGAAAACACTCGGGTTATCTTATCCACTTTTGCCACTCTCTAATAACCCGAGTGGCCATCCTCATATTTAGAATGGTTCCCTACCTTTCACCTTACCCATTTTATTTTTGACCACTCGTTGTTTGATTGAGTGAGGCCTTTTTCTTGATAATGCTATTGTGTGTAAAATCTTGTAAGTATCGGGAACGACAAAGGTTAGCTTTCATTTTTAGCTAGTCTAAGTTGTTCAAAGAAAAGGGCTAGAATTAGGATGAGGTTCAATGGGAAAATGGTAGTTGGTCTCGGAATTATGATCAAGAAATAAAAAAAAATTGAGATGGGAAATGAGAGTCAAGGAACCCTTGGTTAAGCAAATTCTAGAGAAGTACTTAAAAGAAAGACCCTAGGAAAGGAGAAGAAAAATAATCTCCATGTTTGAAAAAAAAAAGATAGAACAATAAGTTGAGGGTCAAGTAAAAATAAAAATGTTCTCTAGAAGTTTGATGTTTTGGAAAAAGAAAAGGAAGTTCGATTTGGCCAAAAGAATATTGGAGGTTTAATGTGCTTCAAAGAAGTAATTAGAACAAGAAATGAAATCACCATTCGGGTAGAATGCTTTGCTAGGAGGGTAGAACAATGTGAGTTAAGCTTTGTATGCATAAATTGTTTCTAGTCTTCCTTGCTTTTGCATAACATATAGCATTCCATTTTCTTGAGAGTGAGTCACTTAAAAATAAAATAAACCTCCTTGCACTCATATTTACTTGTGCTAAAAGCCTTTTCTCCCAAACCGATTGGATTTGATCAGTTGCCCATTTGTGAGATCACACCTTGAGAAAGAGTAAATGAATGTGAGGGTTGGTTGCAAAGAGAACTTGTAAGCATAAGGCATTGTTGTTAAGAGAAAAGATTAGGAGTTGCGATAAGCCTTGAATGAGTTAGAGTGAATTAATTGTTTGTTTTTGCAACTTGTAAAATTTCGGTTTTGAGTCCCCGCTTTCAAACCTCTCTTTCGGTTTGTCTTCTCTTGTTTGCTTGCGGACAAGCAAAAGGCAAGTCCGGGGGAGTTGATAACACCATATTTTGCATATTTTTAAGGCATATTTTCATAGTTTTTCATTTCCATTTTGTATAGTTTTGAGAGTTTTCCATGCATTTGAGTCTCATTTTGTTTTAACTTGAATTTTAGAGTCCTAGGTTGTATATATAGGTTTTTGCATATGTTTTGAGTCAGTTTAGGTAAATGGAAGACTTGGAGGCTTGGAGTTTGGATAAGGGATCATTTGGAAGAAAATACAAGAAACGATGTTTCGGAACCAATCCATAGGGTCTGGAAAATCTGCTTATATGAATGCCTTACATCGAGATTCAGCTCCAGAACCCTTCATAGAAGTTATAGGAAATTGAGTTAGCTTTCCAATGGAGGTGGTCTCGAGTGATTTGGGTCAGCGGTGAATGAGATACACCTAATTTAGTGGGACGCGGTCTGGTGCAGCGGCGTGAAGAACAAGGACGAGAAATAACAAAACTATGTGATCGGTCAACAACCGATCACCATGACCGATCAACTTCACCCTGATCGGTCAGCAAACGATCCCGAAGGACGCACGGCAAAAATGAGAGGCAGATGGATCGGTCAGCAACCTTTTAGTGCGAGTGCTTTCTCTTTAAAGGCAACTTTTCCCATTGTAAAAGGAGATACGATTTTTTTAGATCTAAGAACTTTTCTCTCTGCTTTATTCCTCTGGTTCTTCAGCTTTTCTTCATCTCTTTTCATCATTTGAACTTATGTTTTAAACCTTTTGTTGAATTTTTTTATAAAATCATCATTATGTCTTCATTCTCTATCTTTTCCATGGTTTACTTTTGTATTTTGAGCATGTGTGAGTAGTTGACTTTTGGGCTGTTGGTTTGGTAGATCTAGGATGCTTTGATGGTTGTTTGTGATGTTTGATGGTTGATTTATGTTTATGTTCATGTATAGAATGATTTTAATGCTGGAAATGAACTTGGAAAAGTGATTTCTCGATCTTTGACCGTTTCAAACCCGGAAGGTGTTTAGAAGCGTTTTGAACTTTCTATGCTTGCTTTCCTTTATCTTTGCCAATGGAAATTGAGTTTTAAGATAGGATTGATGATAATAATGAGTTGGTGTTCATTGTTTATAAATCATTCGGTTGCAATTGGGAAATTAGCTTAATCGATTGTTTTATAAAAGGATTAGTGTCATGGAAATGAACTAGTCTATTTAAGTGACTCATGTCATAGCATTTAATGTAAATTGTTCATATATTTCATCATCTATCATCCCGTCATTCATCCTTGTCACAATACCTTACCGATAGCCCATATTTACGTTTTAGGTTGTTAGTCTTTTGCATTCTACTTTCTTTTGCTTTGCTTTGCATTGTTTAGTTTGAATTACATTGTTAGTCATATTTTAGGAATCAAGAACCGTTTTATTTTCCTTAGATTTACCGAACTTGTGTATTCCTAGTGTGTTGGTTCATTGCTCTCTGTGGATTCGATCCCTAAAGTACTCAACGTACAAGGGTTATTTGATAGCCCCGAGACCCGAAAATCTCGCATATCAAATTGGCGCCGTTGCCGGGGACAGCTTCCTTGTGGGAAGGGTGTTAAAGGGTGAGGTCTTGGGTTCGAGTAACGCCAAGCGCACCAATAACCTACCTGGTGGGATGTTGCCCCACATGATAGAGGTTAGGATCGATGCGCTGCAGCGCCAGCTGGCTGTTGGTGGGTAGGTCCCACGGGGAGGGCTGTTACATAAAAATCGATTTTTATATAACAGCCCTCCCCGTGGGACCTACCCACCAACAGCTGGCTGGCGCTGCAGCGCATCGACCCTAACCTCTATCCTGTGGGCAACATCCCACCAGGTAGGTTATTGGTGCGCTTGGCGTTACTCGAACCCAAGACCTCACCCTTTAACACCCTTCCCACAGGGAAGCTGTCACCAATTGATCTGAGGTCATTGTTATTTAACATTGTGTATTTTGTCTTATTTTCGTTCTTTTGAGTCTCACGCATTCACATATATTGCATATATATAAAAAAAAAAAAAAAAAAAAAAAAAAAAAAAACGAAAATCATATAGTTTTGCATCATTGAATTTTGTTATTTAGGATTGAGTCTAAAAGCATATAGGATTACATAATGCATAGGGGACAATGATAGAAACCACTATAAGTTTTGCTTGAACAAATTTTTGAAACTTGTACACTCTTGCTTTGATCTCTCTACTCTTAACTCATTGTCTTCTAATTGCTTGTTCAATTTAAAATCAACCCCTTTAATATCGGACTTAAATGAATTTAATCTTCTCGCTTATGGGCTTGTGATACAGAACCATGGTTCAAAGAAAACACTCGGGTTATCTTATCCACTTTTGCCACTCTCTAATAACCCGAGTGGCCATCCTCATATTTAGAATGGTTCCCTACCTTTCACCTTACCCATTTTATTTTTGACCACTCGTTGTTTGATTGAGTGAGGCCTTTTTCTTGATAATGCTATTGTGTGTAAAATCTTGTAAGTATCGGGAACGACAAAGGTTAGCTTTCATTTTTAGCTAGTCTAAGTTGTTCAAAGAAAAGGGCTAGAATTAGGATGAGGTTCAATGGGAAAATGGTAGTTGGTCTCGGAATTATGATCAAGAAATAAAAAAAAATTGAGATGGGAAATGAGAGTCAAGGAACCCTTGGTTAAGCAAATTCTAGAGAAGTACTTAAAAGAAAGACCCTAGGAAAGGAGAAGAAAAATAATCTCCATGTTTGAAAAAAAAAAGATAGAACAATAAGTTGAGGGTCAAGTAAAAATAAAAATGTTCTCTAGAAGTTTGATGTTTTGGAAAAAGAAAAGGAAGTTCGATTTGGCCAAAAGAATATTGGAGGTTTAATGTGCTTCAAAGAAGTAATAAGAACAAGAAATGAAATCACCATTCGGGTAGAATGCTTTGCTAGGAGGGTAGAACAATGTGAGTTAAGCTTTGTATGCATAAATTGTTTCTAGTCTTCCTTGCTTTTGCATAACATATAGCATTCCATTTTCTTGAGAGTGAGTCACTTAAAAATAAAATAAACCTCCTTGCACTCATATTTACTTGTGCTAAAAGCCTTTTCTCCCAAACCGATTGGATTTGATCAGTTGCCCATTTGTGAGATCACACCTTGAGAAAGAGTAAATGAATGTGAGGGTTGGTTGCAAAGAGAACTTGTAAGCATAAGGCATTGTTGTTAAGAGAAAAGATTAGGAGTTGCGATAAGCCTTGAATGAGTTAGAGTGAATTAATTGTTTGTTTTTGCAACTTGTAAAATTTCGGTTTTGAGTCCCCGCTTTCAAACCTCTCTTTCGGTTTGTCTTCTCTTGTTTGCTTGCGGACAAGCAAAAGGCAAGTCCGGGGGAGTTGATAACACCATATTTTGCATATTTTTAAGGCATATTTTCATAGTTTTTCATTTCCATTTTGTATAGTTTTGAGAGTTTTCCATGCATTTGAGTCTCATTTTGTTTTAACTTGAATTTTAGAGTCCTAGGTTGTATATATAGGTTTTTGCATATGTTTTGAGTCAGTTTAGGTAAATGGAAGACTTGGAGGCTTGGAGTTTGGATAAGGGATCATTTGGAAGAAAATACAAGAAACGATGTTTCGGAACCAATCCATAGGGTCTGGAAAATCTGCTTATATGAATGCCTTACATCGAGATTCAGCTCCAGAACCCTTCATAGAAGTTATAGGAAATTGAGTTAGCTTTCCAATGGAGGTGGTCTCGAGTGATTTGGGTCAGCGGTGAATGTGATACACCTAATTTAGTGGGACGCGGTCTGGTGCAGCGGCGTGAAGAACAAGGACGAGAAATAACAAAACTATGTGATCGGTCAACAACCGATCACCATGACCGATCAACTTCACCCTGATCGGTCAGCAAACGATCCCGAAGGACGCACGGCAAAAATGAGAGGCAGATGGATCGGTCAGCAACCGATCACCATGACCGATCAAGATTGCAGCGATCGGTCAGCAACCGATCACCATGACCGATCAAGATTGCAGCGATCGGTCAGCAACCAATCACCATGACCGATCGCCGACACCTTTTAGTGCGAGTGCTTTCTCTTTAAAGGCAACTTTTCCCATTGTAAAAGGAGATACGATTTTTTTAGATCTAAGAACTTTTCTCTCTGCTTTATTCCTCTGGTTCTTCAGCTTTTCTTCATCTCTTTTTATCATTTGAACTTATGTTTTAAACCTTTTGTTGAATTTTTTTATAAAATCATCATTATGTCTTCATTCTCTATCTTTTCCATGGTTTACTTTTGTATTTTGAGCATGTGTGAGTAGTTGACTTTTGGGCTGTTGGTTTGGTAGATCTAGGATGCTTTGATGGTTGTTTGTGATGTTTGATGGTTGATTTATGTTTATGTTCATGTATAGAATGATTTTAATGCTAGAAATGAACTTGGAAAAGTGATTTCTCGATCTTTGACCGTTTCAAACCCGGAAGGTGTTTAGAAGCGTTTTGAACTTTCTATGCTTGCTTTCCTTTATCTTTGCCAATGGAAATTGAGTTTTAAGATAGGATTGATGATAATAATGAGTTGGTGTTCATTGTTTATAAATCATTCGGTTGCAATTGGGAAATTAGCTTAATCGATTGTTTTATAAAAGGATTAGTGTCATGGAAATGAACTAGTCTATTTAAGTGACTCATGTCATAGCATTTAATGTAAATTGTTCATATATTTCATCATCTATCATCCCGTCATTCATCCTTGTCACAATACCTTACCGATAGCCCATATTTACGTTTTAGGTTGTTAGTCTTTTGCATTCTACTTTCTTTTGCTTTGCTTTGCATTGTTTAGTTTGAATTACATTGTTAGTCATATTTTAGGAATCAAGAACCGTTTTATTTTCCTTAGATTTACCGAACTTGTGTATTCCTAGTGTGTTGGTTCATTGCTCTCTGTGGATTCGATCCCTAAAGTACTCAACGTACAAGGGTTATTTGATAGCCCCGAGACCCGAAAATCTCGCATATCAAATTGGCGCCGTTGCCGGGGACAGCTTCCTTGTGGGAAGGGTGTTAAAGGGTGAGGTCTTGGGTTCGAGTAACGCCAAGCGCACCAATAACCTACCTGGTGGGATGTTGCCCCACATGATAGAGGTTAGGATCGATGCGCTGCAGCGCCAGCTGGCTGTTGGTGGGTAGGTCCCACGGGGAGGGCTGTTACATAAAAATCGATTTTTATATAACAGCCCTCCCCGTGGGACCTACCCACCAACAGCTGGCTGGCGCTGCAGCGCATCGACCCTAACCTCTATCCTGTGGGCAACATCCCACCAGGTAGGTTATTGGTGCGCTTGGCGTTACTCGAACCCAAGACCTCACCCTTTAACACCCTTCCCACAGGGAAGCTGTCACCAATTGATCTGAGGTCATTGTTATTTAACATTGTGTATTTTGTCTTATTTTCGTTCTTTTGAGTCTCACGCATTCACATATATTGCATATATATAAAAAAAAAAAAAAAAAAAAAAAAAAAAAAAAAAAAACGAAAATCATATAGTTTTGCATCATTGAATTTTGTTATTTAGGATTGAGTCTAAAAGCATATAGGATTACATAATGCATAGGGGACAATGATAGAAACCACTATAAGTTTTGCTTGAACAAATTTTTGAAACTTGTACACTCTTGCTTTGATCTCTCTACTCTTAACTCATTGTCTTCTAATTGCTTGTTCAATTTAAAATCAACCCCTTTAATATCGGACTTAAATGAATTTAATCTTCTCGCTTATGGGCTTGTGATACAGAACCATGGTTCAAAGAAAACACTCGGGTTATCTTATCCACTTTTGCCACTCTCTAATAACCCGAGTGGCCATCCTCATATTTAGAATGGTTCCCTACCTTTCACCTTACCCATTTTATTTTTGACCACTCGTTGTTTGATTGAGTGAGGCCTTTTTCTTGATAATGCTATTGTGTGTAAAATCTTGTAAGTATCGGGAACGACAAAGGTTAGCTTTCATTTTTAGCTAGTCTAAGTTGTTCAAAGAAAAGGGCTAGAATTAGGATGAGGTTCAATGGGAAAATGGTAGTTGGTCTCGGAATTATGATCAAGAAATAAAAAAAAATTGAGATGGGAAATGAGAGTCAAGGAACCCTTGGTTAAGCAAATTCTAGAGAAGTACTTAAAAGAAAGACCCTAGGAAAGGAGAAGAAAAATAATCTCCATGTTTGAAAAAAAAAAGATAGAACAATAAGTTGAGGGTCAAGTAAAAATAAAAATGTTCTCTAGAAGTTTGATGTTTTGGAAAAAGAAAAGGAAGTTCGATTTGGCCAAAAGAATATTGGAGGTTTAATGTGCTTCAAAGAAGTAATTAGAACAAGAAATGAAATCACCATTCGGGTAGAATGCTTTGCTAGGAGGGTAGAACAATGTGAGTTAAGCTTTGTATGCATAAATTGTTTCTAGTCTTCCTTGCTTTTGCATAACATATAGCATTCCATTTTCTTGAGAGTGAGTCACTTAAAAATAAAATAAACCTCCTTGCACTCATATTTACTTGTGCTAAAAGCCTTTTCTCCCAAACCGATTGGATTTGATCAGTTGCCCATTTGTGAGATCACACCTTGAGAAAGAGTAAATGAATGTGAGGGTTGGTTGCAAAGAGAACTTGTAAGCATAAGGCATTGTTGTTAAGAGAAAAGATTAGGAGTTGCGATAAGCCTTGAATGAGTTAGAGTGAATTAATTGTTTGTTTTTGCAACTTGTAAAATTTCGGTTTTGAGTCCCCGCTTTCAAACCTCTCTTTCGGTTTGTCTTCTCTTGTTTGCTTGCGGACAAGCAAAAGGCAAGTCCGGGGGAGTTGATAACACCATATTTTGCATATTTTTAAGGCATATTTTCATAGTTTTTCATTTCCATTTTGTATAGTTTTGAGAGTTTTCCATGCATTTGAGTCTCATTTTGTTTTAACTTGAATTTTAGAGTCCTAGGTTGTATATATAGGTTTTTGCATATGTTTTGAGTCAGTTTAGGTAAATGGAAGACTTGGAGGCTTGGAGTTTGGATAAGGGATCATTTGGAAGAAAATACAAGAAACGATGTTTCGGAACCAATCCATAGGGTCTGGAAAATCTGCTTATATGAATGCCTTACATCGAGATTCAGCTCCAGAACCCTTCATAGAAGTTATAGGAAATTGAGTTAGCTTTCCAATGGAGGTGGTCTCGAGTGATTTGGGTCAGCGGTGAATGAGATACACCTAATTTAGTGGGACGCGGTCTGGTGCAGCGGCGTGAAGAACAAGGACGAGAAATAACAAAACTATGTGATCGGTCAACAACCGATCACCATGACCGATCAACTTCACCCTGATCGGTCAGCAAACGATCCCGAAGGACGCACGGCAAAAATGAGAGGCAGATGGATCGGTCAGCAACCTTTTAGTGCGAGTGCTTTCTCTTTAAAGGCAACTTTTCCCATTGTAAAAGGAGATACGATTTTTTTAGATCTAAGAACTTTTCTCTCTGCTTTATTCCTCTGGTTCTTCAGCTTTTCTTCATCTCTTTTCATCATTTGAACTTATGTTTTAAACCTTTTGTTGAATTTTTTTATAAAATCATCATTATGTCTTCATTCTCTATCTTTTCCATGGTTTACTTTTGTATTTTGAGCATGTGTGAGTAGTTGACTTTTGGGCTGTTGGTTTGGTAGATCTAGGATGCTTTGATGGTTGTTTGTGATGTTTGATGGTTGATTTATGTTTATGTTCATGTATAGAATGATTTTAATGCTAGAAATGAACTTGGAAAAGTGATTTCTCGATCTTTGACCGTTTCAAACCCGTAAGGTGTTTAGAAGCGTTTTGAACTTTCTATGCTTGCTTTCCTTTATCTTTGCCAATGGAAATTGAGTTTTAAGATAGGATTGATGATAATAATGAGTTGGTGTTCATTGTTTATAAATCATTCGGTTGCAATTGGGAAATTAGCTTAATCGATTGTTTTATAAAAGGATTAGTGTCATGGAAATGAACTAGTCTATTTAAGTGACTCATGTCATAGCATTTAATGTAAATTGTTCATATATTTCATCATCTATCATCCCGTCATTCATCCTTGTCACAATACCTTACCGATAGCCCATATTTACGTTTTAGGTTGTTAGTCTTTTGCATTCTACTTTCTTTTGCTTTGCTTTGCATTGTTTAGTTTGAATTACATTGTTAGTCATATTTTAGGAATCAAGAACCATTTTATTTTCCTTAGATTTACCGAACTTGTGTATTCCTAGTGTGTTGGTTCATTGCTCTCTGTGGATTCGATCCCTAAAGTACTCAACGTACAAGGGTTATTTGATAGCCCCGAGACCCGAAAATCTCGCATATCAAATTGGCGCCGTTGCCGGGGACAGCTTCCTTGTGGGAAGGGTGTTAAAGGGTGAGGTCTTGGGTTCGAGTAACGCCAAGCGCACCAATAACCTACCTGGTGGGATGTTGCCCCACATGATAGAGGTTAGGATCGATGCGCTGCAGCGCCAGCTGGCTGTTGGTGGGTAGGTCCCACGGGGAGGGCTGTTACATAAAAATCGATTTTTATATAACAGCCCTCCCCGTGGGACCTACCCACCAACAGCTGGCTGGCGCTGCAGCGCATCGACCCTAACCTCTATCCTGTGGGCAACATCCCACCAGGTAGGTTATTGGTGCGCTTGGCGTTACTCGAACCCAAGACCTCACCCTTTAACACCCTTCCCACAGGGAAGCTGTCACCAATTGATCTGAGGTCATTGTTATTTAACATTGTGTATTTTGTCTTATTTTCGTTCTTTTGAGTCTCACGCATTCACATATATTGCATATATATAAAAAAAAAAAAAAAAAAAAAAAAAAAAAAAAAACGAAAATCATATAGTTTTGCATCATTGAATTTTGTTATTTAGGATTGAGTCTAAAAGCATATAGGATTACATAATGCATAGGGGACAATGATATAAACCACTATAAGTTTTGCTTGAACAAATTTTTGAAACTTGTACACTCTTGCTTTGATCTCTCTACTCTTAACTCATTGTCTTCTAATTGCTTGTTCAATTTAAAATCAACCCCTTTAATATCGGACTTAAATGAATTTAATCTTCTCGCTTATGGGCTTGTGATACAGAACCATGGTTCAAAGAAAACACTCGGGTTATCTTATCCACTTTTGCCACTCTCTAATAACCCGAGTGGCCATCCTCATATTTAGAATGGTTCCCTACCTTTCACCTTACCCATTTTATTTTTGACCACTCGTTGTTTGATTGAGTGAGGCCTTTTTCTTGATAATGCTATTGTGTGTAAAATCTTGTAAGTATCGGGAACGACAAAGGTTAGCTTTCATTTTTAGCTAGTCTAAGTTGTTCAAAGAAAAGGGCTAGAATTAGGATGAGGTTCAATGGGAAAATGGTAGTTGGTCTCGGAATTATGATCAAGAAATAAAAAAAAATTGAGATGGGAAATGAGAGTCAAGGAACCCTTGGTTAAGCAAATTCTAGAGAAGTACTTAAAAGAAAGACCCTAGGAAAGGAGAAGAAAAATAATCTCCATGTTTGAAAAAAAAAAGATAGAACAATAAGTTGAGGGTCAAGTAAAAATAAAAATGTTCTCTAGAAGTTTGATGTTTTGGAAAAAGAAAAGGAAGTTCGATTTGGCCAAAAGAATATTGGAGGTTTAATGTGCTTCAAAGAAGTAATAAGAACAAGAAATGAAATCACCATTCGGGTAGAATGCTTTGCTAGGAGGGTAGAACAATGTGAGTTAAGCTTTGTATGCATAAATTGTTTCTAGTCTTCCTTGCTTTTGCATAACATATAGCATTCCATTTTCTTGAGAGTGAGTCACTTAAAAATAAAATAAACCTCCTTGCAGTCATATTTACTTGTGCTAAAAGCCTTTTCTCCCAAACCGATTGGATTTGATCAGTTGCCCATTTGTGAGATCACACCTTGAGAAAGAGTAAATGAATGTGAGGGTTGGTTGCAAAGAGAACTTGTAAGCATAAGGCATTGTTGTTAAGAGAAAAGATTAGGAGTTGCGATAAGCCTTGAATGAGTTAGAGTGAATTAATTGTTTGTTTTTGCAACTTGTAAAATTTCGGTTTTGAGTCCCCGCTTTCAAACCTCTCTTTCGGTTTGTCTTCTCTTGTTTGCTTGCGGACAAGCAAAAGGCAAGTCCGGGGGAGTTGATAACACCATATTTTGCATATTTTTAAGGCATATTTTCATAGTTTTTCATTTCCATTTTGTATAGTTTTGAGAGTTTTCCATGCATTTGAGTCTCATTTTGTTTTAACTTGAATTTTAGAGTCCTAGGTTGTATATATAGGTTTTTGCATATGTTTTGAGTCAGTTTAGGTAAATGGAAGACTTGGAGGCTTGGAGTTTGGATAAGGGATCATTTGGAAGAAAATACAAGAAACGATGTTTCGGAACCAATCCATAGGGTCTGGAA
Organism: Barbarea vulgaris; assembly: GCA_963667165.1. NCBI lineage: Eukaryota > Viridiplantae > Streptophyta > Magnoliopsida > Brassicales > Brassicaceae > Barbarea > Barbarea vulgaris. The sequence continues at coordinate 10,870,031 of OY763888.1, read as the reverse complement.
AATCTGCTTATATGAATGCCTTACATCGAGATTCAGCTCCAGAACCCTTCATAGAAGTTATAGGAAATTGAGTTAGCATTCGAATGGAGGTGGTCTCGAGTGATTTGGATCAGCGGTGAATGAGATACACCTAATTTAGTGGAACGCGGTCTGGTGCAGCGGCGTGAAGAACAAGGACGAGAAATAACAAAACTATGTGATCGGTCAACAACCGATCACCATGACCGATCAACTTCACCCTGATCGGTCAGCAAACGATCCCGAAGGACGCACGGCAAAAATGAGAGGCAGATGGATCGGTCAGCAACCTTTTAGTGCGAGTGCTTTCTCTTTAAAGGCAACTTTTCCCATTGTAAAAGGAGATACGATTTTTTTAGATCTAAGAACTTTTCTCTCTGCTTTATTCCTCTGGTTCTTCAGCTTTTCTTCATCTCTTTTCATCATTTGAACTTATGTTTTAAACCTTTTGTTGAATTTTTTTATAAAATCATCATTATGTCTTCATTCTCTATCTTTTCCATGGTTTACTTTTGTATTTTGAGCATGTGTGAGTAGTTGACTTTTGGGCTGTTGGTTTGGTAGATCTAGGATGCTTTGATGGTTGTTTGTGATGTTTGATGGTTGATTTATGTTTATGTTCATGTATAGAATGATTTTAATGCTAGAAATGAACTTGGAAAAGTGATTTCTCGATCTTTGACCGTTTCAAACCCGGAAGGTGTTTAGAAGCGTTTTGAACTTTCTATGCTTGCTTTCCTTTATCTTTGCCAATGGAAATTGAGTTTTAAGATAGGATTGATGATAATAATGAGTTGGTGTTCATTGTTTATAAATCATTCGGTTGCAATTGGGAAATTAGCTTAATCGATTGTTTTATAAAAGGATTAGTGTCATGGAAATGAACTAGTCTATTTAAGTGACTCATGTCATAGCATTTAATGTAAATTGTTCATATATTTCATCATCTATCATCCCGTCATTCATCCTTGTCACAATACCTTACCGATAGCCCATATTTACGTTTTAGGTTGTTAGTCTTTTGCATTCTACTTTCTTTTGCTTTGCTTTGCATTGTTTAGTTTGAATTACATGGTTAGTCATATTTTAGGAATCAAGAACCATTTTATTTTGCTTAGATTTACCGAACTTGTGTATTCCTAGTGTGTTGGTTCATTGCTCTCTGTGGATTCGATCCCTAAAGTACTCAACGTACAAGGGTTATTTGATAGCCCCGAGACCCGAAAATCTCGCATATCAAATTGGCGCCGTTGCCGGGGACAGCTTCCTTGTGGGAAGGGTGTTAAAGGGTGAGGTCTTGGGTTCGAGTAACGCCAAGCGCACCAATAACCTACCTGGTGGGATGTTGCCCCACAGGATAGAGGTTAGGATCGATGCGCTGCAGCGCCAGCTGGCTGTTGGTGGGTAGGTCCCACGGGGAGGGCTGTTACATAAAAATCGATTTTTATATAACAGCCCTCCCCGTGGGACCTACCCACCAACAGCTGGCTGGCGCTGCAGCGCATCGACCCTAACCTCTATCCTGTGGGCAACATCCCACCAGGTAGGTTATTGGTGCGCTTGGCGTTACTCGAACCCAAAACCTCACCCTTTAACACCCTTCCCACAGGGAAGCTGTCACCAATTGATCTGAGGTCATTGTTATTTAACATTGTGTATTTTGTCTTATTTTCGTTCTTTTGAGTCTCACGCATTCACATATATTGCATATATATATAAAAAAATAAAAAAAAAAAAAAAAAAAAAAAAAAACGAAAATCATATAGTTTTGCATCATTGAATTTTGTTATTTAGGATTGAGTCTAAAAGCATATAGGATTACATAATGCATAGGGGACAATGATAGAAACCACTATAAGTTTTGCTTGAACAAATTTTTGAAACTTGTACACTCTTGCTTTGATCTCTCTACTCTTAACTCATTGTCTTCTTATTGCTTGTTCAATTTAAAATCAACCCCTTTAATATCGGACTTAAATGAATTTAATCTTCTCGCTTATGGGCTTGTGATACAGAACCATGGTTCAAAGAAAACACTCGGGTTATCTTATCCACTTTTGCCACTCTCTAATAACCCGAGTGGCCATCCTCATATTTAGAATGGTTCCATACCTTTCACCTTACCCATTTTATTTTTGACCACTCGTTGTTTGATTGAGTGAGGCCTTTTTCTTGATAATGCTATTGTGTGTAAAATCTTGTAAGTATCGGGAACGACAAAGGTTAGCTTTCATTTTTAGCTAGTCTAAGTTGTTCAAAGAAAAGGGCTAGAATTAGGATGAGGTTCAATGGGAAAATGGTAGTTGGTCTCGGAATTATGATCAAGAAATAAAAAAAAATTGAGATGGGAAATGAGAGTCAAGGAACCCTTGGTTAAGCAAATTCTAGAGAAGTACTTAAAAGAAAGACCCTAGGAAAGGAGAAGAAAAATAATCTCCATGTTTGAAAAAAAAAAGATAGAACAATAAGTTGAGGGTCAAGTAAAAATAAAAATGTTCTCTAGAAGTTTGATGTTTTGGAAAAAGAAAAGGAAGTTCGATTTGGCCAAAAGAATATTGGAGGTTTAATGTGCTTCAAAGAAGTAATAAGAACAAGAAATGAAATCACCATTCGGGTAGAATGCTTTGCTAGGAGGGTAGAACAATGTCAGTTAAGCTTTGTATGCATAAATTGTTTCTAGTCTTCCTTGCTTTTGCATAACATATAGCATTCCATTTTCTTGAGAGTGAGTCACTTAAAAATAAAATAAACCTCCTTGCACTCATATTTACTTGTGCTAAAAGCCTTTTCTCCCAAACCGATTGGATTTGATCACTTGCCCATTTGTGAGATCACACCTTGAGAAAGAGTAAATGAATGTGAGGGTTGGTTGCAAAGAGAACTTGTAAGCATAAGGCATTGTTGTTAAGAGAAAAGATTAGGAGTTGCGATAAGCCTTGAATGAGTTAGAGTGAATTAATTGTTTGTTTTTGCAACTTGTAAAATTTCGGTTTTGAGTCCCCGCTTTCAAACCTCTCTTTCGGTTTGTCTTCTCTTGTTTGCTTGCGGACAAGCAAAAGGCAAGTCCGGGGGAGTTGATAACACCATATTTTGCATATTTTTAAGGCATATTTTCATAGTTTTTCATTTCCATTTTGTATAGTTTTGAGAGTTTTCCATGCATTTGAGTCTCATTTTGTTTTAACTTGAATTTTAGAGTCCTAGGTTGTATATATAGGTTTTTGCATATGTTTTGAGTCAGTTTAGGTAAATGGAAGACTTGGAGGCTTGGAGTTTGGATAAGGGATCATTTGGAAGAAAATACAAGAAACGATGTTTCGGAACCAATCCATAGGGTCTGGAAAATCTGCTTATATGAATGCCTTACATCGAGATTCAGCTCCAGAACCCTTCATAGAAGTTATAGGAAATTGAGTTAGCATTCCAATGGAGGTGGTCTCGAGTGATTTGGGTCAGCGGTGAATGAGATACACCTAATTTAGTGGGACGCGGTCTGGTGCAGCGGCGTGAAGAACAAGGACGAGAAATAACAAAACTATGTGATCGGTCAACAACCGATCACCATGACCGATCAACTTCACCCTGATCGGTCAGCAAACGATCCCGAAGGACGCACGGCAAAAATGAGAGGCAGATGGATCGGTCAGCAACCTTTTAGTGCGAGTGCTTTCTCTTTAAAGGCAACTTTTCCCATTGTAAAAGGAGATACGATTTTTTTAGATCTAAGAACTTTTCTCTCTGCTTTATTCCTCTGGTTCTTCAGCTTTTCTTCATCTCTTTTCATCATTTGAACTTATGTTTTAAACCTTTTGTTGAATTTTTTTATAAAATCATCATTATGTCTTCATTCTCTATCTTTTCCATGGTTTACTTTTGTATTTTGAGCATGTGTGAGTAGTTGACTTTTGGGCTGTTGGTTTGGTAGATCTAGGATGCTTTGATGGTTGTTTGTGATGTTTGATGGTTGATTTATGTTTATGTTCATGTATAGAATGATTTTAATGCTAGAAATGAACTTGGAAAAGTGATTTCTCGATCTTTGACCGTTTCAAACCCGGAAGGTGTTTAGAAGCGTTTTGAACTTTCTATGCTTGCTTTCCTTTATCTTTGCCAATGGAAATTGAGTTTTAAGATAGGATTGATGATAATAATGAGTTGGTGTTCATTGTTTATAAATCATTCGGTTGCAATTGGGAAATTAGCTTAATCGATTGTTTTATAAAAGGATTAGTGTCATGGAAATGAACTAGTCTATTTAAGTGACTCATGTCATAGCATTTAATGTAAATTGTTCATATATTTCATCATCTATCATCCCGTCATTCATCCTTGTCACAATACCTTACCGATAGCCCATATTTACGTTTTAGGTTGTTAGTCTTTTGCATTCTACTTTCTTTTGCTTTGCTTTGCATTGTTTAGTTTGAATTACATTGTTAGTCATATTTTAGGAATCAAGAACCATTTTATTTTGCTTAGATTTACCGAACTTGTGTATTCCTAGTGTGTTGGTTCATTGCTCTCTGTGGATTCGATCCCTAAAGTACTCAACGTACAAGGGTTATTTGATAGCCCCGAGACCCGAAAATCTCGCATATCAAATTGGCGCCGTTGCCGGGGACAGCTTCCTTGTGGGAAGGGTGTTAAAGGGTGAGGTCTTGGGTTCGAGTAACGCCAAGCGCACCAATAACCTACCTGGTGGGATGTTGCCCCACAGGATAGAGGTTAGGATCGATGCGCTGCAGCGCCAGCTGGCTGTTGGTGGGTAGGTCCCACGGGGAGGGCTGTTACATAAAAATTGATTTTTATATAACAGCCCTCCCCGTGGGACCTACCCACCAACAGCTGGCTGGCGCTGCAGCGCATCGACCCTAACCTCTATCCTGTGGGCAACATCCCACCAGGTAGGTTATTGGTGCGCTTGGCGTTACTCGAACCCAAAACCTCACCCTTTAACACCCTTCCCACAGGGAAGCTGTCACCAATTGATCTGAGGTCATTGTTATTTAACATTGTGTATTTTGTCTTATTTTCGTTCTTTTGAGTCTCACGCATTCACATATATTGCATATATATATAAAAAAAAAAAAAAAAAAAAAAAAAAAAAAAAACGAAAATCATATAGTTTTGCATTATTGAATTTTGTTATTTAGGATTGAGTCTAAAAGCATATAGGATTACATAATGCATAGGGGACAATGATAGAAACCACTATAAGTTTTGCTTGAACAAATTTTTGAAACTTGTACACTCTTGCTTTGATCTCTCTACTCTTAACTCATTGTCTTCTTATTGCTTGTTCAATTTAAAATCAACCCCTTTAATATCGGACTTAAATGAATTTAATCTTCTCGCTTATGGGCTTGTGATACAGAACCATGGTTCAAAGAAAACACTCGGGTTCTCTTATCCACTTTTGCCACTCTCTAATAACCCGAGTGGCCATCCTCATATTTAGAATGGTTCCATACCTTTCACCTTACCCATTTTATTTTTGACCACTCGTTGTTTGATTGAGTGAGGCCTTTTTCTTGATAATGCTATTGTGTGTAAAATCTTGTAAGTATCGGGAACGACAAAGGTTAGCTTTCATTTTTAGCTAGTCTAAGTTGTTCAAAGAAAAGGGCTAGAATTAGGATGAGGTTCAATGGGAAAATGGTAGTTGGTCTCGGAATTATGATCAAGAAATAAAAAAAAATTGAGATGGGAAATGAGAGTCAAGGAACCCTTGGTTAAGCAAATTCTAGAGAAGTACTTAAAAGAAAGACCCTAGGAAAGGAGAAGAAAAATAATCTCCATGTTTGAAAAAAAAAGATAGAACAATAAGTTGAGGGTCAAGTAAAAATAAAAATGTTCTCTAGAAGTTTGATGTTTTGGAAAAAGAAAAGGAAGTTCGATTTGGCCAAAAGAATATTGGAGGTTTAATGTGCTTCAAAGAAGTAATAAGAACAAGAAATGAAATCACCATTCGGGTAGAATGCTTTGCTAGGAGGGTAGAACAATGTCAGTTAAGCTTTGTATGCATAAATTGTTTCTAGTCTTCCTTGCTTTTGCATAACATATAGCATTCCATTTTCTTGAGAGTGAGTCACTTAAAAATAAAATAAACCTCCTTGCACTCATATTTACTTGTGCTAAAAGCCTTTTCTCCCAAACCGATTGGATTTGATCACTTGCCCATTTGTGAGATCACACCTTGAGAAAGAGTAAATGAATGTGAGGGTTGGTTGCAAAGAGAACTTGTAAGCATAAGGCATTGTTGTTAAGAGAAAAGATTAGGAGTTGCGATAAGCCTTGAATGAGTTAGAGTGAATTAATTGTTTGTTTTTGCAACTTGTAAAATTTCGGTTTTGAGTCCCCGCTTTCAAACCTCTCTTTCGGTTTGTCTTCTCTTGTTTGCTTGCGGACAAGCAAAAGGCAAGTCCGGGGGAGTTGATAACACCATATTTTGCATATTTTTAAGGCATATTTTCATAGTTTTTCATTTCCATTTTGTATAGTTTTGAGAGTTTTCCATGCATTTGAGTCTCATTTTGTTTTAACTTGAATTTTAGAGTCCTAGGTTGTATATATAGGTTTTTGCATATGTTTTGAGTCAGTTTAGGTAAATGGAAGACTTGGAGGCTTGGAGTTTGGATAAGGGATCATTTGGAAGAAAATACAAGAAACGATGTTTCGGAACCAATCCATAGGGTCTGGAAAATCTGCTTATATGAATGCCTTACATCGAGATTCAGCTCCAGAACCCTTCATAGAAGTTATAGGAAATTGAGTTAGCATTCGAATGGAGGTGGTCTCGAGTGATTTGGATCAGCGGTGAATGAGATACACCTAATTTAGTGGAACGCGGTCTGGTGCAGCGGCGTGAAGAACAAGGACGAGAAATAACAAAACTATGTGATCGGTCAACAACCGATCACCATGACCGATCAACTTCACCCTGATCGGTCAGCAAACGATCCCGAAGGACGCACGGCAAAAATGAGAGGCAGATGGATCGGTCAGCAACCTTTTAGTGCGAGTGCTTTCTCTTTAAAGGCAACTTTTCCCATTGTAAAAGGAGATACGATTTTTTTAGATCTAAGAACTTTTCTCTCTGCTTTATTCCTCTGGTTCTTCAGCTTTTCTTCATCTCTTTTCATCATTTGAACTTATGTTTTAAACCTTTTGTTGAATTTTTTTATAAAATCATCATTATGTCTTCATTCTCTATCTTTTCCATGGTTTACTTTTGTATTTTGAGCATGTGTGAGTAGTTGACTTTTGGGCTGTTGGTTTGGTAGATCTAGGATGCTTTGATGGTTGTTTGTGATGTTTGATGGTTGATTTATGTTTATGTTCATGTATAGAATGATTTTAATGCTAGAAATGAACTTGGAAAAGTGATTTCTCGATCTTTGACCGTTTCAAACCCGGAAGGTGTTTAGAAGCGTTTTGAACTTTCTATGCTTGCTTTCCTTTATCTTTGCCAATGGAAATTGAGTTTTAAGATAGGATTGATGATAATAATGAGTTGGTGTTCATTGTTTATAAATCATTCGGTTGCAATTGGGAAATTAGCTTAATCGATTGTTTTATAAAAGGATTAGTGTCATGGAAATGAACTAGTCTATTTAAGTGACTCATGTCATAGCATTTAATGTAAATTGTTCATATATTTCATCATCTATCATCCCGTCATTCATCCTTGTCACAATACCTTACCGATAGCCCATATTTACGTTTTAGGTTGTTAGTCTTTTGCATTCTACTTTCTTTTGCTTTGCTTTGCATTGTTTAGTTTGAATTACATGGTTAGTCATATTTTAGGAATCAAGAACCATTTTATTTTGCTTAGATTTACCGAACTTGTGTATTCCTAGTGTGTTGGTTCATTGCTCTCTGTGGATTCGATCCCTAAAGTACTCAACGTACAAGGGTTATTTGATAGCCCCGAGACCCGAAAATCTCGCATATCAAATTGGCGCCGTTGCCGGGGACAGCTTCCTTGTGGGAAGGGTGTTAAAGGGTGAGGTCTTGGGTTCGAGTAACGCCAAGCGCACCAATAACCTACCTGGTGGGATGTTGCCCCACAGGATAGAGGTTAGGATCGATGCGCTGCAGCGCCAGCTGGCTGTTGGTGGGTAGGTCCCACGGGGAGGGCTGTTACATAAAAATCGATTTTTATATAACAGCCCTCCCCGTGGGACCTATCCACCAACAGCTGGCTGGCGCTGCAGCGCATCGACCCTAACCTCTATCATGTGGGCAACATCCCACCAGGTAGGTTATTGGTGCGCTTGGCGTTACTCGAACCCAAAACCTCACCCTTTAACACCCTTCCCACAGGGAAGCTGTCACCAATTGATCTGAGGTCATTGTTATTTAACATTGTGTATTTTGTCTTATTTTCGTTCTTTTGAGTCTCACGCATTCACATATATTGCATATATATATAAAAAAAAAAAAAAAAAAAAAAAAAAAAAAAACGAAAATCATATAGTTTTGCATTATTGAATTTTGTTATTTAGGATTGAGTCTAAAAGCATATAGGATTACATAATGCATAGGGGACAATGATAGAAACCACTATAAGTTTTGCTTGAACAAATTTTTGAAACTTGTACACTCTTGCTTTGATCTCTCTACTCTTAACTCATTGTCTTCTTATTGCTTGTTCAATTTAAAATCAACCCCTTTAATATCGGACTTAAATGAATTTAATCTTCTCGCTTATGGGCTTGTGATACAGAACCATGGTTCAAAGAAAACACTCGGGTTCTCTTATCCACTTTTGCCACTCTCTAATAACCCGAGTGGCCATCCTCATATTTAGAATGGTTCCATACCTTTCACCTTACCCATTTTATTTTTGACCACTCGTTGTTTGATTGAGTGAGGCCTTTTTCTTGATAATGCTATTGTGTGTAAAATCTTGTAAGTATCGGGAACGACAAAGGTTAGCTTTCATTTTTAGCTAGTCTAAGTTGTTCAAAGAAAAGGGCTAGAATTAGGATGAGGTTCAATGGGAAAATGGTAGTTGGTCTCGGAATTATGATCAAGAAATAAAAAAAAATTGAGATGGGAAATGAGAGTCAAGGAACCCTTGGTTAAGCAAATTCTAGAGAAGTACTTAAAAGAAAGACCCTAGGAAAGGAGAAGAAAAATAATCTCCATGTTTGAAAAAAAAAGATAGAACAATAAGTTGAGGGTCAAGTAAAAATAAAAATGTTCTCTAGAAGTTTGATGTTTTGGAAAAAGAAAAGGAAGTTCGATTTGGCCAAAAGAATATTGGAGGTTTAATGTGCTTCAAAGAAGTAATAAGAACAAGAAATGAAATCACCATTCGGGTAGAATGCTTTGCTAGGAGGGTAGAACAATGTCAGTTAAGCTTTGTATGCATAAATTGTTTCTAGTCTTCCTTGCTTTTGCATAACATATAGCATTCCATTTTCTTGAGAGTGAGTCACTTAAAAATAAAATAAACCTCCTTGCACTCATATTTACTTGTGCTAAAAGCCTTTTCTCCCAAACCGATTGGATTTGATCACTTGCCCATTTGTGAGATCACACCTTGAGAAAGAGTAAATGAATGTGAGGGTTGGTTGCAAAGAGAACTTGTAAGCATAAGGCATTGTTGTTAAGAGAAAAGATTAGGAGTTGCGATAAGCCTTGAATGAGTTAGAGTGAATTAATTGTTTGTTTTTGCAACTTGTAAAATTTCGGTTTTGAGTCCCCGCTTTCAAACCTCTCTTTCGGTTTGTCTTCTCTTGTTTGCTTGCGGACAAGCAAAAGGCAAGTCCGGGGGAGTTGATAACACCATATTTTGCATATTTTTAAGGCATATTTTCATAGTTTTTCATTTCCATTTTGTATAGTTTTGAGAGTTTTCCATGCATTTGAGTCTCATTTTGTTTTAACTTGAATTTTAGAGTCCTAGGTTGTATATATAGGTTTTTGCATATGTTTTGAGTCAGTTTAGGTAAATGGAAGACTTGGAGGCTTGGAGTTTGGATAAGGGATCATTTGGAAGAAAATACAAGAAACGATGTTTCGGAACCAATCCATAGGGTCTGGAAAATCTGCTTATATGAATGCCTTACATCGAGATTCAGCTCCAGAACCCTTCATAGAAGTTATAGGAAATTGAGTTAGCATTCCAATGGAGGTGGTCTCGAGTGATTTGGGTCAGCGGTGAATGAGATACACCTAATTTAGTGGAACGCGGTCTGGTGCAGCGGCGTGAAGAACAAGGACGAGAAATAACAAAACTATGTGATCGGTCAACAACCGATCACCATGACCGATCAACTTCACCCTGATCGGTCAGCAAACGATCCCGAAGGACGCACGGCAAAAATGAGAGGCAGATGGATCGGTCAGCAACCTTTTAGTGCGAGTGCTTTCTCTTTAAAGGCAACTTTTCCCATTGTAAAAGGAGATACGATTTTTTTAGATCTAAGAACTTTTCTCTCTGCTTTATTCCTCTGGTTCTTCAGCTTTTCTTCATCTCTTTTCATCATTTGAACTTATGTTTTAAACCTTTTGTTGAATTTTTTTATAAAATCATCATTATGTCTTCATTCTCTATCTTTTCCATGGTTTACTTTTGTATTTTGAGCATGTGTGAGTAGTTGACTTTTGGGCTGTTGGTTTGGTAGATCTAGGATGCTTTGATGGTTGTTTGTGATGTTTGATGGTTGATTTATGTTTATGTTCATGTATAGAATGATTTTAATGCTAGAAATGAACTTGGAAAAGTGATTTCTCGATCTTTGACCGTTTCAAACCCGGAAGGTGTTTAGAAGCGTTTTGAGCTTTCTATGCTTGCTTTCCTTTATCTTTGCCAATGGAAATTGAGTTTTAAGATAGGATTGATGATAATAATGAGTTGGTGTTCATTGTTTATAAATCATTCGGTTGCAATTGGGAAATTAGCTTAATCGATTGTTTTATAAAAGGATTAGTGTCATGGAAATGAACTAGTCTATTTAAGTGACTCATGTCATAGCATTTAATGTAAATTGTTCATATATTTCATCATCTATCATCCCGTCATTCATCCTTGTCACAATACCTTACCGATAGCCCATATTTACGTTTTAGGTTGTTAGTCTTTTGCATTCTACTTTCTTTTGCTTTGCTTTGCATTGTTTAGTTTGAATTACATGGTTAGCCATATTTTAGGAATCAAGAACCATTTTATTTTGCTTAGATTTACCGAACTTGTGTATTCCTAGTGTGTTGGTTCATTGCTCTCTGTGGATTCGATCCCTAAAGTACTCAACGTACAAGGGTTATTTGATAGCCCCGAGACCCGAAAATCTCGCATATCAAATTGGCGCCGTTGCCGGGGACAGCTTCCTTGTGGGAAGGGTGTTAAAGGGTGAGGTCTTGGGTTCGAGTAACGCCAAGCGCACCAATAACCTACCTGGTGGGATGTTGCCCCACAGGATAGAGGTTAGGATCGATGCGCTGCAGCGCCAGCTGGCTGTTGGTGGGTAGGTCCCACGGGGAGGGCTGTTACATAAAAATCAATTTTTATATAACAGCCCTCCCCGTGGGACCTACCCACCAACAGCTGGCTGGCGCTGCAGCGCATCGACCCTAACCTCTATCCTGTGGGCAACATCCCACCAGGTAGGTTATTGGTGCGCTTGGCGTTACTCGAACCCAAGACCTCACCCTTTAACACCCTTCCCACAGGGAAGCTGTCACCAATTGATCTGAGGTCATTGTTATTTAACATTGTGTATTTTGTCTTATTTTCGTTCTTTTGAGTCTCACGCATTCACATATATTGCATATATATAAAAAAAAAAAAAAAAAAAAAAAAAAAAAAAAAAAAAACGAAAATCATATAGTTTTGCATCATTGAATTTTGTTATTTAGGATTGAGTCTAAAAGCATATAGGATTACATAATGCATAGGGGACAATGATAGAAACCACTATAAGTTTTGCTTGAACAAATTTTTGAAACTTGTACACTCTTGCTTTGATCTCTCTACTCTTAACTCATTGTCTTCTAATTGCTTGTTCAATTTAAAATCAACCCCTTTAATATCGGACTTAAATGAATTTAATCTTCTCGCTTATGGGCTTGTGATACAGAACCATGGTTCAAAGAAAACACTCGGGTTATCTTATCCACTTTTGCCACTCTCTAATAACCCGAGTGGCCATCCTCATATTTAGAATGGTTCCCTACCTTTCACCTTACCCATTTTATTTTTGACCACTCGTTGTTTGATTGAGTGAGGCCTTTTTCTTGATAATGCTATTGTGTGTAAAATCTTGTAAGTATCGGGAACGACAAAGGTTAGCTTTCATTTTTAGCTAGTCTAAGTTGTTCAAAGAAAAGGGCTAGAATTAGGATGAGGTTCAATGGGAAAATGGTAGTTGGTCTCGGAATTATGATCAAGAAATAAAAAAAAATTGAGATGGGAAATGAGAGTCAAGGAACCCTTGGTTAAGCAAATTCTAGAGAAGTACTTAAAAGAAAGACCCTAGGAAAGGAGAAGAAAAATAATCTCCATGTTTGAAAAAAAAAAGATAGAACAATAAGTTGAGGGTCAAGTAAAAATAAAAATGTTCTCTAGAAGTTTGATGTTTTGGAAAAAGAAAAGGAAGTTCGATTTGGCCAAAAGAATATTGGAGTTTTAATGTGCTTCAAAGAAGTAATAAGAACAAGAAATGAAATCACCATTCGGGTAGAATGCTTTGCTAGGAGGGTAGAACAATGTCAGTTAAGCTTTGTATGCATAAATTGTTTCTAGTCTTCCTTGCTTTTGCATAACATATAGCATTCCATTTTCTTGAGAGTGAGTCACTTAAAAATAAAATAAACCTCCTTGCACTCATATTTACTTGTGCTAAAAGCCTTTTCTCCCAAACCGATTGGATTTGATCACTTGCCCATTTGTGAGATCACACCTTGAGAAAGAGTAAATGAATGTGAGGGTTGGTTGCAAAGAGAACTTGTAAGCATAAGGCATTGTTGTTAAGAGAAAAGATTAGGAGTTGCGATAAGCCTTGAATGAGTTAGAGTGAATTAATTGTTTGTTTTTGCAACTTGTAAAATTTCGGTTTTGAGTCCCCGCTTTCAAACCTCTCTTTCGGTTTGTCTTCTCTTGTTTGCTTGCGGACAAGCAAAAGGCAAGTCCGGGGGAGTTGATAACACCATATTTTGCATATTTTTAAGGCATATTTTCATAGTTTTTCATTTCCATTTTGTATAGTTTTGAGAGTTTTCCATGCATTTGAGTCTCATTTTGTTTTAACTTGAATTTTAGAGTCCTAGGTTGTATATATAGGTTTTTGCATATGTTTTGAGTCAGTTTAGGTAAATGGAAGACTTGGAGGCTTGGAGTTTGGATAAGGGATCATTTGGAAGAAAATACAAGAAACGATGTTTCGGAACCAATCCATAGGGTCTGGAAAATCTGCTTATATGAATGCCTTACATCGAGATTCAGCTCCAGAACCCTTCATAGAAGTTATAGGAAATTGAGTTAGCATTCCAATGGAGGTGGTCTCGAGTGATTTGGGTCAGCGGTGAATGAGATACACCTAATTTAGTGGGACGCGGTCTGGTGCAGCGGCGTGAAGAACAAGGACGAGAAATAACAAAACTATGTGATCGGTCAACAACCGATCACCATGACCGATCAACTTCACCCTGATCGGTCAGCAAACGATCCCGAAGGACGCAAGGCAAAAATGAGAGGCAGATGGATCGGTCAGCAACCTTTTAGTGCGAGTGCTTTCTCTTTAAAGGCAACTTTTCCCATTGTAAAAGGAGATACGATTTTTTTAGATCTAAGAACTTTTCTCTCTGCTTTATTCCTCTGGTTCTTCAGCTTTTCTTCATCTCTTTTCATCATTTGAACTTATGTTTTAAACCTTTTGTTGAATTTTTTTATAAAATCATCATTATGTCTTCATTCTCTATCTTTTCCATGGTTTACTTTTGTATTTTGAGCATGTGTGAGTAGTTGACTTTTGGGCTGTTGGTTTGGTAGATCTAGGATGCTTTGATGGTTGTTTGTGATGTTTGATGGTTGATTTATGTTTATGTTCATGTATAGAATGATTTTAATGCTAGAAATGAACTTGGAAAAGTGATTTCTCGATCTTTGACCGTTTCAAACCCGGAAGGTGTTTAGAAGCGTTTTGAACTTTCTATGCTTGCTTTCCTTTATCTTTGCCAATGGAAATTGAGTTTTAAGATAGGATTGATGATAATAATGAGTTGGTGTTCATTGTTTATAAATCATTCGGTTGCAATTGGGAAATTAGCTTAATCGATTGTTTTATAAAAGGATTAGTGTCATGGAAATGAACTAGTCTATTTAAGTGACTCATGTCATAGCATTTAATGTAAATTGTTCATATATTTCATCATCTATCATCCCGTCATTCATCCTTGTCACAATACCTTACCGATAGCCCATATTTACGTTTTAGGTTGTTAGTCTTTTGCATTCTACTTTCTTTTGCTTTGCTTTGCATTGTTTAGTTTGAATTACATTGTTAGTCATATTTTAGGAATCAAGAACCATTTTATTTTGCTTAGATTTACCGAACTTGTGTATTCCTAGTGTGTTGGTTCATTGCTCTCTGTGGATTCGATCCCTAAAGTACTCAACGTACAAGGGTTATTTGATAGCCCCGAGACCCGAAAATCTCGCATATCAAATTGGCGCCGTTGCCGGGGACAGCTTCCTTGTGGGAAGGGTGTTAAAGGGTGAGGTCTTGGGTTCGAGTAACGCCAAGCGCACCAATAACCTACCTGGTGGGATGTTGCCCCACAGGATAGAGGTTAGGATCGATGCGCTGCAGCGCCAGCTGGCTGTTGGTGGGTAGGTCCCACGGGGAGGGCTGTTACATAAAAATCGATTTTTATATAACAGCCCTCCCCGTGGGACCTACCCACCAACAGCTGGCTGGCGCTGCAGCGCATCGACCCTAACCTCTATCCTGTGGGCAACATCCCACCAGGTAGGTTATTGGTGCGCTTGGCGTTACTCGAACCCAAAACCTCACCCTTTAACACCCTTCCCACAGGGAAGCTGTCACCAATTGATCTGAGGTCATTGTTATTTAACATTGTGTATTTTGTCTTATTTTCGTTCTTTTGAGTCTCACGCATTCACATATATTGCATATATATATAAAAAAAAAAAAAAAAAAAAAAAAAAAAAAAAAAAAACGAAAATCATATAGTTTTGCATCATTGAATTTTGTTATTTAGGATTGAGTCTAAAAGCATATAGGATTACATAATGCATAGGGGACAATGATAGAAACCACTATAAGTTTTGCTTGAACAAATTTTTGAAACTTGTACACTCTTGCTTTGATCTCTCTACTCTTAACTCATTGTCTTCTAATTGCTTGTTCAATTTAAAATCAACCCCTTTAATATCGGACTTAAATGAATTTAATCTTCTCGCTTATGGGCTTGTGATACAGAACCATGGTTCAAAGAAAACACTCGGGTTATCTTATCCACTTTTGCCACTCTCTAATAACCCGAGTGGCCATCCTCATATTTAGAATGGTTCCCTACCTTTCACCTTACCCATTTTATTTTTGACCACTCGTTGTTTGATTGAGTGAGGCCTTTTTCTTGATAATGCTATTGTGTGTAAAATCTTGTAAGTATCGGGAACGACAAAGGTTAGCTTTCATTTTTAGCTAGTCTAAGTTGTTCAAAGAAAAGGGCTAGAATTAGGATGAGGTTCAATGGGAAAATGGTAGTTGGTCTCGGAATTATGATCAAGAAATAAAAAAAAATTGAGATGGGAAATGAGAGTCAAGGAACCCTTGGTTAAGCAAATTCTAGAGAAGTACTTAAAAGAAAGACCCTAGGAAAGGAGAAGAAAAATAATCTCCATGTTTGAAAAAAAAAAGATAGAACAATAAGTTGAGGGTCAAGTAAAAATAAAAATGTTCTCTAGAAGTTTGATGTTTTGGAAAAAGAAAAGGAAGTTCGATTTGGCCAAAAGAATATTGGAGGTTTAATGTGCTTCAAAGAAGTAATAAGAACAAGAAATGAAATCACCATTCGGGTAGAATGCTTTGCTAGGAGGGTAGAACAATGTGAGTTAAGCTTTGTATGCATAAATTGTTTCTAGTCTTCCTTGCTTTTGCATAACATATAGCATTCCATTTTCTTGAGAGTGAGTCACTTAAAAATAAAATAAACCTCCTTGCACTCATATTTACTTGTGCTAAAAGCCTTTTCTCCCAAACCGATTGGATTTGATCACTTGCCCATTTGTGAGATCACACCTTGAGAAAGAGTAAATGAATGTGAGGGTTGGTTGCAAAGAGAACTTGTAAGCATAAGGCATTGTTGTTAAGAGAAAAGATTAGGAGTTGCGATAAGCCTTGAATGAGTTAGAGTGAATTAATTGTTTGTTTTTGCAACTTGTAAAATTTCGGTTTTGAGTCCCCGCTTTCAAACCTCTCTTTCGGTTTGTCTTCTCTTGTTTGCTTGCGGACAAGCAAAAGGCAAGTCCGGGGGAGTTGATAACACCATATTTTGCATATTTTTAAGGCATATTTTCATAGTTTTTCATTTCCATTTTGTATAGTTTTGAGAGTTTTCCATGCATTTGAGTCTCATTTTGTTTTAACTTGAATTTTAGAGTCCTAGGTTGTATATATAGGTTTTTGCATATGTTTTGAGTCAGTTTAGGTAAATGGAAGACTTGGAGGCTTGGAGTTTGGATAAGGGATCATTTGGAAGAAAATACAAGAAACGATGTTTCGGAACCAATCCATAGGGTCTGGAAAATCTGCTTATATGAATGCCTTACATCGAGATTCAGCTCCCGAACCCTTCATAGAAGTTATAGGAAATTGAGTTAGCTTTCCAATGGAGGTGGTCTCGAGTGATTTGGGTCAGCGGTGAATGAGATACACCTAATTTAGTGGGACGCGGTCTGGTGCAGCGGCGTGAAGAACAAGGACGAGAAATAACAAAACTATGTGATCGGTCAACAACCGATCACCATGACCGATCAACTTCACCCTGATCGGTCAGCAAACGATCCCGAAGGACGCACGGCAAAAATGAGAGGCAGATGGATCGGTCAGCAACCGATCACCATGACCGATCAAGATTGCAGCGATCGGTCAGCAACCGATCACCATGACCGATCAAGATTGCAGCGATCGGTCAGCAACCAATCACCATGACCGATCGCCGACACCTTTTAGTGCGAGTGCTTTCTCTTTAAAGGCAACTTTTCCCATTGTAAAAGGAGATACGATTTTTTTAGATCTAAGAACTTTTCTCTCTGCTTTATTCCTCTGGTTCTTCAGCTTTTCTTCATCTCTTTTCATCATTTGAACTTATGTTTTAAACCTTTTGTTGAATTTTTTTATAAAATCATCATTATGTCTTCATTCTCTATCTTTTCCATGGTTTACTTTTGTATTTTGAGCATGTGTGAGTAGTTGACTTTTGGGCTGTTGGTTTGGTAGATCTAGGATGCTTTGATGGTTTTTTGTGATGTTTGATGGTTGATTTATGTTTATGTTCATGTATAGAATGATTTTAATGCTAGAAATGAACTTGGAAAAGTGATTTCTCGATCTTTGACCGTTTCAAACCCGGAAGGTGTTTAGAAGCGTTTTGAACTTTCTATGCTTGCTTTCCTTTATCTTTGCCAATGGAAATTGAGTTTTAAGATAGGATTGATGATAATAATGAGTTGGTGTTCATTGTTTATAAATCATTCGGTTGCAATTGGGAAATTAGCTTAATCGATTGTTTTATAAAAGGATTAGTGTCATGGAAATGAACTAGTCTATTTAAGTGACTCATGTCATAGCATTTAATGTAAATTGTTCATATATTTCATCATCTATCATCCCGTCATTCATCCTTGTCACAATACCTTACCGATAGCCCATATTTACGTTTTAGGTTGTTAGTCTTTTGCATTCTACTTTCTTTTGCTTTGCTTTGCATTGTTTAGTTTGAATTACATTGTTAGTCATATTTTAGGAATCAAGAACCATTTTATTTTGCTTAGATTTACCGAACTTGTGTATTCCTAGTGTGTTGGTTCATTGCTCTCTGTGGATTCGATCCCTAAAGTACTCAACGTACAAGGGTTATTTGATAGCCCCGAGACCCGAAAATCTCGCATATCAAATTGGCGCCGTTGCCGGGGACAGCTTCCTTGTGGGAAGGGTGTTAAAGGGTGAGGTCTTGGGTTCGAGTAACGCCAAGCGCACCAATAACCTACCTGGTGGGATGTTGCCCCACAGGATAGAGGTTAGGATCGATGCGCTGCAGCGCCAGCTGGCTGTTGGTGGGTAGGTCCCACGGGGAGGGCTGTTACATAAAAATCGATTTTTATATAACAGCCCTCCCCGTGGGACCTACCCACCAACAGCTGGCTGGCGCTGCAGCGCATCGACCCTAACCTCTATCCTGTGGGCAACATCCCACCAGGTAGGTTATTGGTGCGCTTGGCGTTACTCGAACCCAAAACCTCACCCTTTAACACCCTTCCCACAGGGAAGCTGTCACCAATTGATCTGAGGTCATTGTTATTTAACATTGTGTATTTTGTCTTATTTTCGTTCTTTTGAGTCTCACGCATTCACATATATTGCATATATATATAAAAAAAAAAAAAAAAAAAAAAAAAAAAAAAAAAAAAAAACGAAAATCATATAGTTTTGCATCATTGAATTTTGTTATTTAGGATTGAGTCTAAAAGCATATAGGATTACATAATGCATAGGGGACAATGATAGAAACCACTATAAGTTTTGCTTGAACAAATTTTTGAAACTTGTACACTCTTGCTTTGATCTCTCTACTCTTAACTCATTGTCTTCTAATTGCTTGTTCAATTTAAAATCAACCCCTTTAATATCGGACTTAAATGAATTTAATCTTCTCGCTTATGGGCTTGTGATACAGAACCATGGTTCAAAGAAAACACTCGGGTTATCTTATCCACTTTTGCCACTCTCTAATAACCCGAGTGGCCATCCTCATATTTAGAATGGTTCCCTACCTTTCACCTTACCCATTTTATTTTTGACCACTCGTTGTTTGATTGAGTGAGGCCTTTTTCTTGATAATGCTATTGTGTGTAAAATCTTGTAAGTATCGGGAACGACAAAGGTTAGCTTTCATTTTTAGCTAGTCTAAGTTGTTCAAAGAAAAGGGCTAGAATTAGGATGAGGTTCAATGGGAAAATGGTAGTTGGTCTCGGAATTATGATCAAGAAATAAAAAAAATTGAGATGGGAAATGAGAGTCAAGGAACCCTTGGTTAAGCAAATTCTAGAGAAGTACTTAAAAGAAAGACCCTAGGAAAGGAGAAGAAAAATAATCTCCATGTTTGAAAAAAAAAAGATAGAACAATAAGTTGAGGGTCAAGTAAAAATAAAAATGTTCTCTAGAAGTTTGATGTTTTGGAAAAAGAAAAGGAAGTTCGATTTGGCCAAAAGAATATTGGAGGTTTAATGTGCTTCAAAGAAGTAATAAGAACAAGAAATGAAATCACCATTCGGGTAGAATGCTTTGCTAGGAGGGTAGAACAATGTGAGTTAAGCTTTGTATGCATAAATTGTTTCTAGTCTTCCTTGCTTTTGCATAACATATAGCATTCCATTTTCTTGAGAGTGAGTCACTTAAAAATAAAATAAACCTCCTTGCACTCATATTTACTTGTGCTAAAAGCCTTTTCTCCCAAACCGATTGGATTTGATCACTTGCCCATTTGTGAGATCACACCTTGAGAAAGAGTAAATGAATGTGAGGGTTGGTTGCAAAGAGAACTTGTAAGCATAAGGCATTGTTGTTAAGAGAAAAGATTAGGAGTTGCGATAAGCCTTGAATGAGTTAGAGTGAATTAATTGTTTGTTTTTGCAACTTGTAAAATTTCGGTTTTGAGTCCCCGCTTTCAAACCTCTCTTTCGGTTTGTCTTCTCTTGTTTGCTTGCGGACAAGCAAAAGGCAAGTCCGGGGGAGTTGATAACACCATATTTTGCATATTTTTAAGGCATATTTTCATAGTTTTTCATTTCCATTTTGTATAGTTTTGAGAGTTTTCCATGCATTTGAGTCTCATTTTGTTTTAACTTGAATTTTAGAGTCCTAGGTTGTATATATAGGTTTTTGCATATGTTTTGAGTCAGTTTAGGTAAATGGAAGACTTGGAGGCTTGGAGTTTGGATAAGGGATCATTTGGAAGAAAATACAAGAAACGATGTTTCGGAACCAATCCATAGGGTCTGGAAAATCTGCTTATATGAATGCCTTACATCGAGATTCAGCTCCCGAACCCTTCATAGAAGTTATAGGAAATTGAGTTAGCTTTCCAATGGAGGTGGTCTCGAGTGATTTGGGTCAGCGGTGAATGAGATACACCTAATTTAGTGGGACGCGGTCTGGTGCAGCGGCGTGAAGAACAAGGACGAGAAATAACAAAACTATGTGATCGGTCAACAACCGATCACCATGACCGATCAACTTCACCCTGATCGGTCAGCAAACGATCCCGAAGGACGCACGGCAAAAATGAGAGGCAGATGGATCGGTCAGCAACCGATCACCATGACCGATCAAGATTGCAGCGATCGGTCAGCAACCGATCACCATGACCGATCAAGATTGCAGCGATCGGTCAGCAACCAATCACCATGACCGATCGCCGACACCTTTTAGTGCGAGTGCTTTCTCTTTAAAGGCAACTTTTCCCATTGTAAAAGGAGATACGATTTTTTTAGATCTAAGAACTTTTCTCTCTGCTTTATTCCTCTGGTTCTTCAGCTTTTCTTCATCTCTTTTCATCATTTGAACTTATGTTTTAAACCTTTTGTTGAATTTTTTTATAAAATCATCATTATGTCTTCATTCTCTATCTTTTCCATGGTTTACTTTTGTATTTTGAGCATGTGTGAGTAGTTGACTTTTGGGCTGTTGGTTTGGTAGATCTAGGATGCTTTGATGGTTTTTTGTGATGTTTGATGGTTGATTTATGTTTATGTTCATGTATAGAATGATTTTAATGCTAGAAATGAACTTGGAAAAGTGATTTCTCGATCTTTGACCGTTTCAAACCCGGAAGGTGTTTAGAAGCGTTTTGAACTTTCTATGCTTGCTTTCCTTTATCTTTGCCAATGGAAATTGAGTTTTAAGATAGGATTGATGATAATAATGAGTTGGTGTTCATTGTTTATAAATCATTCGGTTGCAATTGGGAAATTAGCTTAATCGATTGTTTTATAAAAGGATTAGTGTCATGGAAATGAACTAGTCTATTTAAGTGACTCATGTCATAGCATTTAATGTAAATTGTTCATATATTTCATCATCTATCATCCCGTCATTCATCCTTGTCACAATACCTTACCGATAGCCCATATTTACGTTTTAGGTTGTTAGTCTTTTGCATTCTACTTTCTTTTGCTTTGCTTTGCATTGTTTAGTTTGAATTACATTGTTAGTCATATTTTAGGAATCAAGAACCATTTTATTTTGCTTAGATTTACCGAACTTGTGTATTCCTAGTGTGTTGGTTCATTGCTCTCTGTGGATTCGATCCCTAAAGTACTCAACGTACAAGGGTTATTTGATAGCCCCGAGACCCGAAAATCTCGCATATCAAATTGGCGCCGTTGCCGGGGACAGCTTCCTTGTGGGAAGGGTGTTAAAGGGTGAGGTCTTGGGTTCGAGTAACGCCAAGCGCACCAATAACCTACCTGGTGGGATGTTGCCCCACAGGATAGAGGTTAGGATCGATGCGCTGCAGCGCCAGCTGGCTGTTGGTGGGTAGGTCCCACGGGGAGGGCTGTTACATAAAAATCGATTTTTATATAACAGCCCTCCCCGTGGGACCTACCCACCAACAGCTGGCTGGCGCTGCAGCGCATCGACCCTAACCTCTATCCTGTGGGCAACATCCCACCAGGTAGGTTATTGGTGCGCTTGGCGTTACTCGAACCCAAAACCTCACCCTTTAACACCCTTCCCACAGGGAAGCTGTCACCAATTGATCTGAGGTCATTGTTATTTAACATTGTGTATTTTGTCTTATTTTCGTTCTTTTGAGTCTCACGCATTCACATATATTGCATATATATATATAAAAAAAAAAAAAAAAAAAAAAAAAAAAAAAAAAAAAACGAAAATCATATAGTTTTGCATCATTGAATTTTGTTATTTAGGATTGAGTCTAAAAGCATATAGGATTACATAATGCATAGGGGACAATGATAGAAACCACTATAAGTTTTGCTTGAACAAATTTTTGAAACTTGTACACTCTTGCTTTGATCTCTCTACTCTTAACTCATTGTCTTCTAATTGCTTGTTCAATTTAAAATCAACCCCTTTAATATCGGACTTAAATGAATTTAATCTTCTCGCTTATGGGCTTGTGATACAGAACCATGGTTCAAAGAAAACACTCGGGTTATCTTATCCACTTTTGCCACTCTCTAATAACCCGAGTGGTCATCCTCATATTTAGAATGGTTCCCTACCTTTCACCTTACCCATTTTATTTTTGACCACTCGTTGTTTGATTGAGTGAGGCCTTTTTCTTGATAATGCTATTGTGTGTAAAATCTTGTAAGTATCGGGAACGACAAAGGTTAGCTTTCATTTTTAGCTAGTCTAAGTTGTTCAAAGAAAAGGGCTAGAATTAGGATGAGGTTCAATGGGAAAATGGTAGTTGGTCTCGGAATTATGATCAAGAAATAAAAAAAATTGAGATGGGAAATGAGAGTCAAGGAACCCTTGGTTAAGCAAATTCTAGAGAAGTACTTAAAAGAAAGACCCTAGGAAAGGAGAAGAAAAATAATCTCCATGTTTGAAAAAAAAAAGATAGAACAATAAGTTGAGGGTCAAGTAAAAATAAAAATGTTCTCTAGAAGTTTGATGTTTTGGAAAAAGAAAAGGAAGTTCGATTTGGCCAAAAGAATATTGGAGGTTTAATGTGCTTCAAAGAAGTAATAAGAACAAGAAATGAAATCACCATTCGGGTAGAATGCTTTGCTAGGAGGGTAGAACAATGTGAGTTAAGCTTTGTATGCATAAATTGTTTCTAGTCTTCCTTGCTTTTGCATAACATATAGCATTCCATTTTCTTGAGAGTGAGTCACTTAAAAATAAAATAAACCTCCTTGCACTCATATTTACTTGTGCTAAAAGCCTTTTCTCCCAAACCGATTGGATTTGATCACTTGCCCATTTGTGAGATCACACCTTGAGAAAGAGTAAATGAATGTGAGGGTTGGTTGCAAAGAGAACTTGTAAGCATAAGGCATTGTTGTTAAGAGAAAAGATTAGGAGTTGCGATAAGCCTTGAATGAGTTAGAGTGAATTAATTGTTTGTTTTTGCAACTTGTAAAATTTCGGTTTTGAGTCCCCGCTTTCAAACCTCTCTTTCGGTTTGTCTTCTCTTGTTTGCTTGCGGACAAGCAAAAGGCAAGTCCGGGGGAGTTGATAACACCATATTTTGCATATTTTTAAGGCATATTTTCATAGTTTTTCATTTCCATTTTGTATAGTTTTGAGAGTTTTCCATGCATTTGAGTCTCATTTTGTTTTAACTTGAATTTTAGAGTCCTAGGTTGTATATATAGGTTTTTGCATATGTTTTGAGTCAGTTTAGGTAAATGGAAGACTTGGAGGCTTGGAGTTTGGATAAGGGATCATTTGGAAGAAAATACAAGAAACGATGTTTCGGAACCAATCCATAGGGTCTGGAAAATCTGCTTATATGAATGCCTTACATCGAGATTCAGCTCCAGAACCCTTCATAGAAGTTATAGGAAATTGAGTTAGCTTTCCAATGGAGGTGGTCTCGAGTGATTTGGGTCAGCGGTGAATGAGATACACCTAATTTAGTGGGACGCGGTCTGGTGCAGCGGCGTGAAGAACAAGGACGAGAAATAACAAAACTATGTGATCGGTCAACAACCGATCACCATGACCGATCAACTTCACCCTGATCGGTCAGCAAACGATCCCGAAGGACGCACGGCAAAAATGAGAGGCAGATGGATCGGTCAGCAACCGATCACCATGACCGATCAAGATTGCAGCGATCGGTCAGCAACCGATCACCATGACCGATCAAGATTGCAGCGATCGGTCAGCAACCAATCACCATGACCGATCGCCGACACCTTTTAGTGCGAGTGCTTTCTCTTTAAAGGCAACTTTTCCCATTGTAAAAGGAGATACGATTTTTTTAGATCTAAGAACTTTTCTCTCTGCTTTATTCCTCTGGTTCTTCAGCTTTTCTTCATCTCTTTTCATCATTTGAACTTATGTTTTAAACCTTTTGTTGAATTTTTTTATAAAATCATCATTATGTCTTCATTCTCTATCTTTTCCATGGTTTACTTTTGTATTTTGAGCATGTGTGAGTAGTTGACTTTTGGGCTGTTGGTTTGGTAGATCTAGGATGCTTTGATGGTTTTTTGTGATGTTTGATGGTTGATTTATGTTTATGTTCATGTATAGAATGATTTTAATGCTAGAAATGAACTTGGAAAAGTGATTTCTCGATCTTTGACCGTTTCAAACCCGGAAGGTGTTTAGAAGGGTTTTGAACTTTCTATGCTTGCTTTCCTTTATCTTTGCCAATGGAAATTGAGTTTTAAGATAGGATTGATGATAATAATGAGTTGGTGTTCATTGTTTATAAATCATTCGGTTGCAATTGGGAAATTAGCTTAATCGATTGTTTTATAAAAGGATTAGTGTCATGGAAATGAACTAGTCTATTTAAGTGACTCATGTCATAGCATTTAATGTAAATTGTTCATATATTTCATCATCTATCATCCCGTCATTCATCCTTCTCACAATACCTTACCGATAGCCCATATTTACGTTTTAGGTTGTTAGTCTTTTGCATTCTACTTTCTTTTGCTTTGCTTTGCATTGTTTAGTTTGAATTACATTGTTAGTCATATTTTAGGAATCAAGAACCATTTTATTTTGCTTAGATTTACCGAACTTGTGTATTCCTAGTGTGTTGGTTCATTGCTCTCTGTGGATTCGATCCCTAAAGTACTCAACGTACAAGGGTTATTTGATAGCCCCGAGACCCGAAAATCTCGCATATCAGTACTCGGTCATTGCCGTGAATTCCAGCCTGGTACTTGGTCATAGCTGAGAATTCCTGCCTAGTACTCTGTCATTGTAAAGAATTTGTACTCTGTACTTGGTCAATGCCGAGAATTCCTGCCTGGTACTCGGTCAATGCCAAGGATTCCTACCCGGTGTTTGGTCATTGCCAAGAATTCCTGCAAGGTACTCGGTCATTGCCGTGAATTCCAGCCTGGTACTCGGTGATAGCTGAGAATTCCTGCCTGGTACTCTGTCATTGTAAAGAATTCCTACCCTGTACTTGGTCAATGCCGAGAATTCTTGCCTGGTACTCGGTCGTTGCCGAGAATTCCTGCCTGGTACTCGGTCTTTGCCGAGAATTCCTACCCATTACTCGGTCATTGCCAAGAATTCCTACCCGGTACTCGGTCATTGCCATGGATTCCTACCCGGTGTTTGGCCATTCCTGAGTATTCCTGCCCGGTACTCGGTCATTGCTGAGTATTCCAGCCAGGTACTAGTTCCTTGGCAAGAATTGCTGCCTGGGACTTGGTCATTGCCAAGAATTTCTACCCGTTACTCGGTCATTGCCATGGATTCCTACCCGGTGTTCGGTCATTGCCGAGAATTCCTGCCTGGTACTCGGTCATTGCCGAGGATTCACCAGCCGGTACGCGATCATTGCTAAGAGTTCCTCCCCGGTACTCGGTCATTACCGAGAATTTCTGCCCGTAACTCGGTCATTTCCGAGATATCCAGCTAGTACTCAATTATTACCGAGAATTATTGCCTCGCACTAGGTCATTGCCGGGAATTCCCGCCCGGTACTCGGTATTTGCAGAGGATTCCTCACTCTGTCGTTTCTGAGGATTCCTACCCAGTGCTTGGTCATTGTTGAGAATTTGTGCCTGGTACTCGGTCATTGCCAAGTATTCATACCCGGTACTCTGTCATTGTAAAGAATTCCTACCCTGTACTCGGTCATTGCCGAAGATTCCTCACCTGATGCTCGGTCGTTTCTGAGAATTCCAACCAGGTACTCGGTTCATTACACAGAATTCCTGCCTGGTACTCAGTCTTTGCCAAGGATTCCTCACCCGGTATTTGGTCGTTTCTAAGGATCCCTACCCGGTGCTTGGACATTGCCGAGAATTCCTACCTGGTACTCGGTCATTGCCGAGAATTCCTACCCGGTACTCGGTCATTGCCAAGAACTCATGCCCGGTACTTGGTCATTGCCATGGATTCCTACCCGGTGTTCGGCAATTGCTGAGTATTCTGGCCTGGTACTCGGTCATTGCTGAGAATTCCTGCCCGGTACTCGTTCCTTGCCAAGAATTCTTGCCTTGTACTTGGTCATTACCGAGAATTTCTGCCCGTTACTCGATCATGGCCATGGATTCTGACCCGGTGTTTGGTCAATGCTAAGTATTCTCAGCCGGTACTCGATCATTGATGAGAATTCCTGCCCGATACTCGGACATTGCTGAGAATTTTTGCCCGTTACTCGGTCATTTCCGAGATATTCAGCCGGTACTGGATTATTACCGAGAATTGTTGCCTGGAACTTGGTCATTGCAGAGAATTCCCGCCCGGTACTCGCTATTTTCTGAGGATTCCTCACACGGTACTCAGTTGTTTCTGAGGATTCCTACCCAGTGTTTGGTTATTGTCGAGAATTCCTGCCTCGTACTCGGCTATTGCCAAGAATTCCTACCCGGTACTCTGTCATTGTAAAGAATTCCTACCCTGTACTCGGTCATTGCCGAGAATTCCTGCATGGTACTCGGTCATTACCGAGAATTACAACCCGGTACTCGGTCATTGCCAAGAATTCCTGCCCGGTACTCGTTTCTTGCTAAGAATTCCTGCTTGGTACTTGGTCATTGCCATGGATTCCCACCCGGTGTTTGGTCATTGCCAAGAATACTTGCCCGGTACTCGGTCATTGCCGAGGATTCACCAGCCGATACTCGATCATTGCTGAGAATTCCTGCCCGGTACTCGGTCATTGCCGAGAATTTCTGCCCGTTACTCGGTCATTTCTGAGATATCCAGCCGATACTCGATTATTACCGAGAAATATTGCCTGGTACTAGGTCATTGTCGAGAATTCCCGCCCAGTACTCGGTATTTGCCGAGGATTCCTCACTCGGTACTCGGTCGTTTCTGAGTATTGCTTCCCGGTGCTTGGTCATTGTCGAGAATTCGTGCCTGGTACTCGGTCATTGCCAAGAATTCCAACCCGGTACTCTGTCATCGTAAAGAATTCCTACCCTGTACTCGGTCATTGCCGAAGATTTCTCACCTGATGCTCGAACGTTTCCGAGAATTCGAACCCGGTACTCGGTTCATTGCAGAGAATTCCGGCCTGGTACTCGGTCATTGACGAGAATTCCTATGCGGTGCTCGGTCATTGCCAAGAATTCCTGCCTGGTACTCGGTCAATGCCAAGGATTCCTACCCGGTGTTCGGTCATTGCCAAGAATTCCAGCATGGTACTCGGTCATTGCCGAGGATTCACCACCCGGTACTCGATCATTGCTGAGAATTCCTGCCTGGTACTCGGTCATTACCGTGAATTCCTACCCGGTACTCGGTCATAGCTGAGAATTCCAACCCATTACTCGTTCATTGCTAAGAATGCCTGCCCGTTACTCGGTCATTGCCGAGAATTTCTGCACATTACACGGTCATTTCCGAGAACTCCATCCGTTACTCGATTATTACCGAGAATTCCTTCCTTGTACTTGG
Organism: Barbarea vulgaris; assembly: GCA_963667165.1. Classification (NCBI taxonomy): domain Eukaryota; kingdom Viridiplantae; phylum Streptophyta; class Magnoliopsida; order Brassicales; family Brassicaceae; genus Barbarea; species Barbarea vulgaris. The sequence continues at coordinate 10,842,171 of OY763888.1, read as the reverse complement.
TCATTGGCAAGAATTCTCGCCCAATATTCAGTCATTGCCAAGGATTCCTCACCCGGTACTCGGTCATTGCCGAGAATTCCTACCCGGTACTCGGTCATTGCCAAGAATTCCTGCCTGGTACTCGGTCATTGCCATGGATTCCTACCCGGTGTTCGGCCATTGCTGAGTATTCCGGCCTAGTACTCGGTCATTGCTGAGAATTCCTGCCCGGTATTCGGTCCCTGCCAAGAATTCCTGCCTGGTACTTGGTCATTGCCGATAGTTTATGCCCGTTACTCGATCATGGACATGGATTCCTACCTGGTGTTCGGTCAATGCTAAGAATTCTTAGCCGGTACTCGATCATTGATGAGAATTCCTACCCGGTACTCGGACATTGCCGAGAATTTTTGCCCGTTACTCGGTCATTTCCGAGATATCCAGCCAGTACTCGATTATTACCAAGAATTGTTGCCTGGTACTAGGTCATTGCCGAGAATTCCCACCCGGTACTCGCTATTTTCTGAGGATTCCTCACTCGGTACTCGGTTGTTTCTGAGGATTCCTACCCAGTGCTTGGTAATTATCGAGAATTCGTGCCTCGTACTCGGTTATTGCCAAGAATTCCTACCCGGTACTCTGTCATTGTAAAGAATTCCTACCATGTACTCGGTCATTGCCGAGAATTCCTGCCTGGTACTCGGTCATTACCGAGAATTACAACCCGGTACTCGGTCATTGCCAATAATTCCTGCCCGGTACTCGGTCATTGCCAAGGATTCCTACCCGGTGTTCGGCCATCGCAGAGTATTCCTGCCCGGTACTCGGTCATTGCTGAGAATTACTGCCTAGTACTCATTTCTTGATAAGAATTTCCGCTTGGTACTTGGTCATTGCCGAGAATTTTTGCCCGTTACTCGGTCATTGCCATGGATTCCTACCCGGTGTTTGGTCATTGCCAAGAATTCTTGCCCGGTACTCGGTCATTGCCGAGGATTCACCAGCCGATACTCGATCATTGCTGAGAATTCCTGCCCGGTACTCGGTCATTGCCGAGAATTTCTGCCCGTTACTCGGTCATTTCCGAGATATCCAGCCGATACTCGATTGTTACCGAGAAATATTGCCTGGTACTAGGTCATTGCCGAGAATTCCCTCTAGGTACTCGGTATTTGCCGAGGATTCCTCACTCGGTACTCGGTCGTTTCTAAGTATTGCTTCCTGGTGCTAGGTCATTATCGAGAATTCATGCCTGGTACTCGGTCATTGCCAAGAATTCCTACCCGGTACTCTGTCATCGTAAAGAATTCCTACCCTGTACTCGGTCATTGCCGAAGATTCCTCACCTGATGCTCGGTCGTTTCTGAGAATTCCATCCCGGTACTCGGTCATTGACGAGAATTCCTGCGCGGTGCTCGGTCATTGCCAAGAATTCCTGCCTGGTACTCCGTCAATGCTAAGGATTACTACCCGGTGTTCGGTCATTGCCAAGAATTCCTGCATGGTACTCAGTCATTGTCGAGGATTCACCAGCCGATACTCGATCATTGCTGAGAATTCCTGCCCGGTACTCGGTCATTGCCGAGAATTTCTGCCCGTTACTCGGTCATTTCTGAGATATCCAGCCGATACTCGATTATTACCGAGAAATATTGCCTGGTACTAGGTCATTGTCGAGAATTCCCGCCCGGTACTCGGTATTTGCCGAGGATTCCTCACTCGGTACTCGGTCGTTTCTGAGTATTGCTTCCCGGTGCTTGGTCATTGTCGAGAATTCATGCCTGGTACTCGGTCATTGCCAAGAATTCCAACCCGGTACTCTGTCATCGTAAAGAATTCCTACCCTGTACTCGGTCATTGCCGAAGATTCCGCACCTGATGCTCGAACGTTTCCGAGAATTCGAACCCGGTACTCGGTTCATTGCAGAGAATTCCTGCCTGGTACTCGGTCATTGACGAGAATTCCTACGCGGTGCTCAGTCATTGCCAAGAATTCCTGCCTGGTACTCGGTCAATGCCAAGGATTCCTACCCGGTGTTCGGTCATTGCCAAGAATTCCAGCATGGTACTCGGTCATTGCCGAGGATTCACCACCCGGTACTCGATCATTGCTGAGAATTCCTGCCTGGTACTCGGTCATTACCGTGAATTCCTACCCGGTACTCGGTCATAGCTGAGAATTCCAACCCATTACTCGTTCATTGCTAAGAATGCCTGCCCGTTACTCGGTCATTGCCGAGAATTTCTGCACATTACACGGTCATTTCCGAGAACTCCATCCGGTACTCGATTATTACCGAGAATTCCTTCCTTGTACTTGGTCATTGGCAAGAATTCTCGCCCAATATTCAGTCATTGCCAAGGATTCCTCACCCGGTATTTGGTCGTTTCTAAGGATTCATACCCGGTGCTTGGACATTGCCGAGGATTCCTACGTGGTACTCGGTCATTGCCGAGAATTCCTACCCGGTACTCGGTCATTGCCAAGAATTCCTGCCTGGTACTCGGTCATTGCCATGGATTCCTACCCGGTGTTCGGCCATTGCTGAGTATTCCGGCCTGGTACTCGGTCATTGCTGAGAATTCCTGCCCGGTATTCGGTCCCTGCCAAGAATTCCTGCCTGGTACTTGGTCATTGCCGATAGTTTATGCCCGTTACTCGATCATGGACATGGATTCCTACCTGGTGTTCGGTCAATGCTAAGAATTCTCAGCCGGTACTCGATCATTGATGAGAATTCCTGCCCGGTACTCGGACATTGCCGAGAATTTTTGCCCGTTACTCGGTCATTTCCGAGATATCCAGCCAGTACTCGATTATTACCAAGAATTGTTGCCTGGTACTAGGTCATTGCCGAGAATTCCCACCCGGTACTCGCTATTTTCTGAGGATTCCTCACTCGGTACTCGGTTGTTTCTGAGGATTCCTACCCAGTGCTTGGTAATTATCGAGAATTCGTGCCTCGTACTCGGTTATTGCCAAGAATTCCTACCCGGTACTCTGTCCTTGTAAAGAATTCCTACCATGTACTCGGTCATTGCCGAGAATTCCTGCCTGGTACTCGGTCATTACCGAGAATTACAACCCGGTACTCAGTCATTGCCAAGAATTCCTGCCCGGTACTCGGTCATTGCCAAGGATTCCTACCCGGTGTTCGGCCATCGCTGAGTATTCCTGCCCGGTACTCGGTCATTGCTGAGAATTACTACCTAGTACTCGTTTCTTGATAAGAATTTCCGCTTGGTACTTGGTCTTTGCCGAGAATTTTTGCCCGTTACTCGGTCATTGCCATGGATTCCTACCCGGTGTTTGGTCATTGCCAAGAATTCTTGCCCGGTACTCGGTCATTGCCGAGGATTCACCAGCCGATACTCGATCATTGCTGAGAATTCCTGCCCGGTACTCGGTCATTGCCGAGAATTTCTGCCCGTTACTTGGTCATTTCCGAGATATCCAGCCGATACTCGATTGTTACCGAGAAATATTGCCTGGTACTAGGTCATTGCCGAGAATTCCCGCTAGGTACTCGGTATTTGCCGAGGATTCCTCACTCGGTACTCGGTCGTTTCTAAGTATTGCTTCCCGGTGCTTAGTCATTGTCGAGAATTCGTGCCTGGTACGCGGTCATTACCAAGAATTTCTACCCGGTACTCTGTCATCGTAAAGAATTCCTACCCTGTACTCAGTCATTGCCGAAGATTCCTCACCTGATGCTCGGTCGTTTCCGAGAATTCCAGCCCGGTACTCGGTCATTGCAGAGAATTCCTACGCGGTGCTCGGTCATTGCCAAGAATTCCTGCCTGGTACTCGGTCAATGCCAAGGATTCCTACCCGGTGTTCGGTCATTGCCAAGAATTCCTGTATGGTACTCGGTCATTGCCGAGGATTCACCACCCCGTACTCGATCATTGCTGAGAATCCATGCCTGGTACTCGGTCATTGCCGTGAATTCCGGCTCGGTATTCGGTCATAGCTGAGAATTCCTACCCATTACTCGTTCATTGCTAAGAATTCCTGCCCGTTACTTGGTCATTGCCGAGAATTTCTGCACGTTACTCGGTCATTTCTGAGAACTCCATCCGGTACTCGATTATTACAGAGAATTCCTTCCTTGTACTTGGTCAATGCCGAGAATTCTCGCCCAGTACTTAGTCATTGCCAAGGATTCCTCACCCGGTATTTGGTCGTTTCTAAGGATTCCTACCCGGTGCTTGGACATTGCCGAGAATTCCTACCTGGTACTCGGTCATTGCCAAGAATTCCTGCCCGGTACTCGGTCATTGCCATGGATTCCTACCCGGTGTTCGGCCAATATTGTGTATTCTGGCCTGGTACTCGGTCATTGCTGAGAATTCCTGCCCGGTACTCGTTCCTTGCCAAGAATTCCTGCCTGGTACTTGGTCATTGCCGATAGTTTCTGCCCGTTACTCGATCGTGGACATGGATTCCAACCCGGTGTTCGGTCAATGCTAAGAATTCTCAGCCGGTACTCGAAGATTGATGAGAATTCCTGCCCGGTACTCGGACATTGCCGAGAATTTTTGCCCGTTACTCAGTCATTTCCGAGATATCCAGCCGGTACTCGATTATTACCGAGAATTGTTGCCTGGTACTAGGTCATTGCCGAGAATTCCCACCCGGTACTCACTATTTTCTGAGGATTCCTCACTCGGTATTCGGTTGTTTCTCAGGATTCCTACCCAGTGCTTGGTCATTATCGAGAATTCGAGCCTCGTATTCGGTTATTGCCAAGAATTCCTACCCGGTACTCTGTCATTGTAAAGAATTCCTACCCTGTACTCGGTCATTGCCGAGAATTCCTGCCTGGTACTCGGTCATTGCCAAGAATTCCTGCCCGGTACTCTGTCATTGCCATGGATTCCTACCCGGTGTTTGGCCATTGCTGAGTATTCCTGCCCGGTACTCTGTCATTGCTGAGAATTACTGCCTAGTACTCGTTTCTTGCTAAGAATTCCCGCTTGGTACTTGGTCCTTGCCGAGAATTTTTGCCCGTTACTCTGTCATTGCATGGATTCCTACCCGGACTTTGGTCATTGCCAAGAATTCTTGCCTGGTACTCGGTCATTGCCGAGGATTCACCAGCCGATACTCGATCATTGCTGAGAATTCCTGCCCGGTACTCGGTCATTGCCGAGAATTTCTGCCCGTTACTCGGTCATTTCCGAGATATCCAGCCGATACTCAATTGTTACCGAGAAATATTGCCTTGTACTAGGTCATTGCTGAAAATTCCCTTCTCGGTACTCGGTATTTGTCGAGGATTCCTCACTCGGTACTCGGTCGTTTCTGAGTATCGCTTCCCGGTGCTTGGTCATTGTCGAGAATTCGTGCCTGGTACTCGATCATTGCCATGGATTCCTACCCGGTGTTTGGCCATTGCTGTGTATTCTGGCCTGGTACTCGGTCATTTCTGAGAATTCCTGCCCGGTACTCGTTCCTTGCCAAGTATTCCTGCCTGGTACTTGGTCATTGCCGATAGTTTCTGCCCGTTACTCGATCATGGACATGGATTCTAACCCGGTGTTCGGTCAATGCTAAGAATTCTCGGCCGGTACTCGATCATTGATGAGAATTCATGCCCGGTACTCGGACATTGCCGAGAATTTTTGCCCATTACTCAGTCATTTCCAAGATATCCAGCCGGTACTCGATTATTACCGAGAATTGTTGCCTGGTACTAGGTCATTGCCGAGAATTCCCACCCGGTACTCACTATTTTCTGAGGATTCCTCACTCGGTATTCGGTTGTTTCTCAGGATTCCTACCCAGTGCTTGGTCATTATCGAGAATTCGAGCCTCGTATTCGGTTATTGCCAAGAATTCCTACCCGGTACTCTGTCATTGTAAAGAATTCCTACCCTGTACTCGGTCATTGCCGAGAATTCCTGCCTGGTACTCGGTCATTATCGATAATTACAACCCGGTACTCGGTCATTGCCAAGAATTCCTGCCCGGTACTCTGTCATTGCCATGGATTCCTACCCGGTGTTTGGCCATTGCTGAGTATTCCTGCCCGGTACTCTGTCATTGCTGTGAATTACTGCCTAGTACTCGTTTCTTGCTAAGAATTCCCGCTTGGTACTTGGTCATTGCCGAGAATTTCTGCCCGTTACTCTGTCATTGCCAAGAATTTCTGCCCGTTACTTGGTCATTGCCGAGAATTTCTGCCCGTTACTCGGTCGTTTCTGAGTATCGCTTCCCGGTGCTTGGTGATTGTCGAGAATTCGTGCATGGTACTCGGTCATTGCCAAGAATTCCTACCCAGTACTATGTCATCGTAAAGAATTCCTACCCTGTACTCGGTCATTGCCAAAGATTCCTCACCTGATGCTCGGTCATTTCTGAGAATTCCAACTCGGTACTCGGTTCAGTGCAGAGAATTCCTGCCTGGTACTCGGTCACTGACGAGAATTCCTGCGCGGTGCTCGGTCATTGCCAAGAATTCTTGCTCGGTACTCGGTCAATGCTAAGGATTCCTACCCGGTGTTCGGTCATCGCCAAGAATTCCTGCATGGTACTCGGTCATTGCCGAGGATTCACCACCCGGTACTCGATCATTGCTGAGAATTCCTGCCTGGTACTCGGTCATTGCCGTGAATTCTTGCCCGGTACTCGGTCATAGCTGAGAATTCCTACCCATTACTCGTTCATTGCTAAAAATTCCTGCCCGGTACTTAGTCATTGCCGAGAATTTCTGCACGTTACTCGGTCATTTCCGAGAACTCCATCCGGTAGTCGATTATTACCGAGAATTCCTTCCTTGTACTTGGTCATTGCCGAGAATTCTCGCCCAGTACTCAGTCATTTCCAAGGATTCCTCACCCGGTACTCGATCGTTTCTAAGGATTCCTACCCGGTGCTTGGTCATTATCGAGAATTCCTGCCCGGTACTCGGTCATTGTAAAAAATTCCTACCCAGTACTCGGTCATTGCCGAGCATTCCTCACCTAATGCTTGGTCATTTCTGTAAATTCCAAACAGGTACTCAGTCATTGCTGAGAATTCGTTCCTGGTACTCGGTCATTGCCAAGAATTCCTGTGCGGGGCTCGATTATTACCGAGAATTCTTTCCTTGTACTAGGACATTGCCGAGAATTCTCCCCCGGTACTCAATCATTGCCAAGGATTCCTACCCTATACTTGGTCATTGCCGAGAATTCCTGCGTAGTACTCGGTCATTGCCAATAATTCCTAGCCGGTACTCAGTCATTGCCAAGAATTCCTACCCGGTACTTAGTCATTGTATAGAAGTCCTACCCTGTACTTGGTCATTACCGAGAATTCCTGCCTGGTACTCGGTCATTGCCGAGAATCCCTAATCGTTACTCGGTCATTGCCAAGAATTCCTATCGGGTACTCGGTCATTGCCGAGGTTTCACCAGCCGGTACTCGATATTTGCCGAGGATTCCTCACTCGGTACTCGGACGTTTCTAAGGATTCCTACCCGGTGATAATTAATTGTCGAGAATTCGTGCCTGGTACTCGGTCATTGCCTAGTATTTCTATCCAGTACTATGTCAATGTAAAGAATTCCTACCCTGTACTCGGTCATTTCCGAAGATTCCTCACCTGATGCTCGGTCGTTTCAGAGAATTCCAACCCGGTACTCGGTTTATTGCAGAGAATTGCTGCGTGGAATTGCCGAGAATTCCTGCGCAGTGCTCGGTCATTACCAAGAATTCGTGCCATGTACTTGGTCAATGCCAAGGATTCCTACCCGGTTACTAGGTCATTGCTGAGGATTCACCAGCCGGTACTCGATCATTGCTGAGAATTCCTGCCTGGTACTCGGTCATTGTCGTGAATTCCTGCCCGTTACTCGTTCATTGCCAAGAATTCATGCCCGGTACTTGGTCATTGCCGAGAATTTCTACACGTTACTCGGTCATTTCCAAAAACTCCAGCCGGTACTCGATTATTACCGAGAATTCCTTCCTTGTACTAGGTCATTGCCGAGAATTCTCTCCCGGTACTCAGTCATTGCCAAGGATTCCTCACCTGGTACTCGGTCGTTTCTAAGGATTCCTACCCGGTGCTTCGTCATTGTCGAGAATTCCTGCCCGGTACTTGGTAATTGTAAAGAATTCCTACCCAGTACTCGGTCATTGCCGAGGATTCCTCACCAAATGCTCGGTCATTTTTGAGAATTCCAACCTGGTACTCAGTCATTGCCGAGAATTCCTGCCTGGTACTCGGTCATTGCGAAGAATTCCTATGCGGTGCTCGATTATTACCAATAATTCTTTCCTTGTACTAGGTCATTGCCGAGAATTCTCGCCCGGTACTCAATCATTGCCAAGGATTCCTCACCCGGTATTTGGTCGTTTCTAAGGTTTCCTACCCGGTGCTTGGTCATTACCTAGAATACCTGCCTGGTACTCGGTCATTGCCGAGAATACCTGCCTGGTACTCGGTCATTGCCGAGAATTCCTACCTGGTACTCGGTCATTGCCAAGAATTCCTGCCCGGTACTCGATCATTGCTATGGATTCCAACCCGGTGTTTGGCCTTTGCAAAGTATTCATGCCCGGTACTCAGTCATTGCTGAGAATTCCTGCCTGGTACTCGTTCCTTGCCAAGAATTCCTGCCTGGTACTTGGTCATTGCCAAGAATTTCTGCTCGTACTTGATCATTGCCATGGATTCCTACCCGGTGTGCGGTCATTGCCAAGAATTCTCTCCCGGTACTCGGTCATTGCCGAGAATTTCTGCCCAGTACTCAGTCATTGCCGAGAATTTCTGCCTGGTACTCGGTCATTTCTGAGTTATCCAGCCGGTACACGAATATTACCCAGAATTGTTGCCTGGTACTAGGTCATGGCCGAGAATTCCCGCCCGGTACTCAGTATTTTCCAAGGATTCCTCACTCGGTACTCGGTCGTTTCTAAGGATTCCTACCCGGTGCTTGGTTATTATTTAGAATTTGTGCCTGGTACTCGGTCATTACCAAGAATTCCTACCTGGTACTCTGTCATTGTAAAGAATTCATGCCCTGTACTCGGTCATTGCCAAAGATTCCTCACATAATGCTCGGTTGTTTCCGAGAATTCCAACCCGGTACTCGGTTCATTGCAGAGAATTCCTGCCTGGTACTCGGTCATTGCCGAGAATTCCTGCACGTTGCTCAGTCACTGCCAAGAATTCCTGCATGTTACTCGGTCAATGCCAAGGATTCCTACCCGGTGTTTGGTCATTGCCGAGAATTCCTGGATGGTACTTGGTTATTGCCAAGAATTCACCAGCCGGTACTCGGTTCATTGCAGAGAATTCCTGTCTGGTACTCGGTCATCTCCGAGAATTCCTGCACGTTGCTCAGTTACTGCCAAGAATTCCTGCATGTTACTCGGTCAATGCCAAGGATTTCTACCCAGTGTTTGGTCATTGCCGAGAATTCCTGGATGGTACTCGGTTATTGCCAAGAATTCACCAGCCGGTACTCGATCATTGCTGAGAATTTCTGCCTGGTACTCTGTCATTGCCATGGATTCCTACCCGGTGTTCGGCCCGGTACTCATTTCTTGCTAAGAATTCCCGCTTGGTACTTGTTCATTGCCGATAATTTCTGCCCGTTACTCAGTCATTGCCATGGATATCTACCCGGTGTGTGGTCATTGCCAAGAATTCTTGCCCGGTACTCGGTCATTACCGAGGATGCACCAGCCAATACTCGATCGTTGCTGAGAATTCCTTCCCGGTACTCGGTCATTGCCGAGAATTTTTGCCCGTTACTCAGTCATTTCCTAGATATCCAGCTGGTACTCGATTATTACCGAGAAATATTGCCTGGTACTAGGTCATCGCCGAGAATTCCCGCCCGGTACTCGGTATTTGCCGAGGATTCCTCACTCGGTACTCGGTCGTTTCTGAGTATTCCTTCCCGGATATTGGTCATTGTCGAGAATTCGTGCCTGGTACTCGGTCATTGCCAAGGATTCCTACTCGGTACTCTGTCATCATAAAGAATTCGTACCCTGTACTCGGTCATTGCCAAAGATTCCTCACCTGATGCTCGTTCGTTTCCGAGAATTCCAACCCGGTACTCGGTTCATTGCAGAGAATTCCTGCCTGGTACTCGGTCATTGACCAGAATTCCTGCGTGGTGCTCGGTCATTGCCAAGAATTCCTGCCCGATACTCGGTCAATGCCAAGGATTCCTACCCGGTGTTTGGTCATTGCCAAGAATTCCTGCATGGTACTCAGTCTTTGCCGAGGATTCACCACCCGGTACTCGATCATTGCTGAGAATTCCTGCATGGCACTCGGTCATTGCCGTGAATGCCTGCCCAGTACTCGGTCATAGCTGAGAATTCCTACCCATTACTCGTTCATTGCTAAGAATTCCTGCCCGGTACTTGGTCATTGCCGAGAATTTCTGCATGTTACTCGGTCATTTCCGAGAACTCCTTCCGGTACTCGATTATTACCGAGAATTCCTTCCTTGTACTTGGTCATTGCCGAGAATTCTCGCCCAGTACTCAGTCATTGCCAAGGATTCCTCACCCGGTACTCGATCATTTCTAAGGATTCCTACCCGGTGCTTGGTCATTATCGAGAATTGCTGCCCGGTACTCGGTAATTGTAAAGAATTCCTACCCAGTACTCTGTCATTGCCGAGCATTCCTCACCTAATGCTTGGTCGTTTCCGGGAATTCCAACCTGGTACTCAGTCATTGCCGAGAATTCATGCCTGGTACTCGGTCATTGGCAAGATTTCTATGCGGTGCTCGATTATTACCGAGAATTCTTTCCTTGTACTAGGTCATTACCGAGAATTCTCCCCCGGTACTCAGTCATTAACAGGGATTCCTCACCCAGTATTCAGTCATTTTCTAATGATTTCTACCCGGTACTTTTTCATTGTAAAGAATTCATACCCTGTACTTGGTCATTGCCGAGAATTCCTGCCCGGTACTCGGTCATTGCCGAGAATTCCTACCCGATACTTGGTCATTGCCAAGAATTCCTACCCGGTACTCAGTCATTGTTAAGAATTCCTACCTTTACTTGGTCATTGCCAAGAATTCCAGCTTGATACTCGGTCATTGCAGAGAATCCCTATCCGTTACTCGGTCATTGCCAAGAATTCATGCCCATTACTCGGTCATTGCCATGGATTCCTACCCAGTGCTGGGTCATTGTCGAGAATTCCTGCCCGGTACTTGGTCATTGCCGAGAATTTCTACACGTTACTCGGTCATTTCCAAAAACTCCAGCCGGTACTCGATTATTACCGAGAATTCCTTCCTTGTACTAGGTCATTGCCGAGAATTCTCTCCCGGTACTCAGTCATTGCCAAGGATTCCTCACCTGGTACTCGGTCGTTTCTAAGGATTCCTACCCGGTGCTTCGTCATTGTCGAGAATTCCTGCTCGGTACTTGGTAATTGTAAAGAATTCCTACACAGTACTCGGTCATTGCCGAGGATTCCTCACCTAATGCTCGGTCATTTTTGAGAATTCCAACCTGGTACTCAGTCATTGCCGAGAATTCCTGCCTGATACTCGGTCATTGCCAAGAATTCCTATGCGGTTCTCGATTATTACCAAGAATTCTTTCCTTGTACTAGGTCATTGCCGAGAATTCTCGCCCGGTACTCAATCATTGCCAAGGATTCCTCACCCGGTATTTGGTCGTTTCTAAGGTTTCCTACCCGGTGCTTGGTCATTACCGAGAATACCTGCGTGGTACTCGGTCATTGCCGAGAATACCTGCCTGGTACTCGGTCATTGCCGAGAATTCCTACCTGCAACTCGGTCATTGCCAAGAATTCCTGCCCGGTACTCGATCATTGCCATGGATTCCTACCCGGTGTTTGGCCTTTGTAAAGTATTCATGCCCGGTACTCGGTCATTGCTGAGAATTCCTGCCCGGTACTCGTTCCTTGCCAAGAATTCCTACCTTGTACTTGGTCATTGCCAAGAATTTCTGCCCGTTACTTGACCATTGCCATAGATTCCTACCCGGTGTGCGGTCATTGCCAAGAATTCTCTCCCGGTACTCGGTCATTGCCGAGAATTTCTGCCCAGTACTCAGTCATTGCCAAGAATTTCTGCCCGGTACTCGGTCATTTCTGAGTTATCCAGCCGGTACTCGATTATTACCCAGAATTGTTGCCTGGTACTAGGTCATTGCCGAGAATTCCCGCCCGGTACTCAGTATTTTCCAAGGATTCCTCACTCGGTACTCGTCGTTTCTAAGGATTCCTACCCGGTGCGTGGTTATTATCTAGAATTTGTGCCTGGTACTTGGTCATTACCAAGAATTCCTACCTGGTACTCTGTCATTGTAAAGAATTCCTGCCCTGTACTCGGTCATTGCCAAAGATTCCTCACCTGATGCTCGGTTGTTTCCGAGAATTCCAACCCGGTACTCGGTTCATTGCAGAGAATTCCTGCCTGGTACTCGGTCATTGCCGAGAATTCCTGCACGTTGCTCAGTCACTGCCAAGAATTCCTGCATGTTACTCGGTCAATGCCAAGGATTCCTACCTGGTGTTTGGTCATTGCCGAGAATTCCTGGATGGTACTTGGTTATTGCTAAGAATTCACCAGCCGGTACTCAGTTCATTGCAGAGAATTCCTGTCTGGTACTCGGTCATCTCCGAGAATTCCTGCACGTTGCTCAGTCACTGCCAAGAATTCCTGCATGTTACTCGGTCAATGCCAAGGATTTCTACCCAGTGTTTGGTCATTGCCGAGAATTCCTGGATGGTACTCGGTTATTGCCAAGAATTCACCAGCCGGTACTCGATCATTGCTGAGAATTTCTGCCTGGTACTCTGTCATTGCCATGGATTCCTACCCGGTGTTCGGCCCGGTACTCATTTCTTGCTAAGAATTCCCGCTTGGTACTTGTTCATTGCCGATAATTTCTGCCCGTTACTCAGTCATTGCCATGGATATCTACCCGGTGTGTGGTCATTGCCAAGAATTCTTGCCCGGTACTCGGTCATTGCCGAGGATGCACCAGCCAATACTCGATCGTTGCTGAGAATTCCTACCCGGTACTCGGTCATTGCCGAGAATTTTTGCCCGTTACTCAGTCATTTCCTAGATATCCAGCTGGTACTCGATTATTACCGAGAAATATTGCCTGGTACTAGGTCATCGCCGAGAATTCCCGCCCGGTACTCGGTATTTGCCGAGGATTCCTCACTCGGTACTCGGTCGTTTCTGAGTATTCCTTCCCGGATATTGGTCATTGTCGAGAATTCGTGCCTGGTACTCGGTCATTGCCAAGGATTCCTACTCGGTACTCTGTCATCATAAAGAATTCGTACCCTGTACTCGGTCATTGCCAAAGATTCCTCACCTGATGCTCGTTCGTTTCCGAGAATTCCAACCCGGTACTCGGTTCATTGCAGAGAATTCCTGCCTGGTACTCGGTCATTGACCAGAATTCCTGCGTGGTGCTCGGTCATTGCCAAGAATTCCTGCCAGATACTCGGTCAATGCCAAGGATTCCTACCCGGTGTTTGGTCATTGCCAAGAATTCCTGCATGGTACTCAGTCTTTGCCGAGGATTCACCACCCGGTACTCGATCATTGCTGAGAATTCCTGCATGGCACTCGGTCATTGCCGTGAATGCCTGCCCAGTACTCGGTCATAGCTGAGAATTCCTACCCATTACTCGTTCATTGCTAAGAATTCCTGCCCGGTACTTGGTCATTGCCGAGAATTTCTGCATGTTACTCGGTCATTTCCGAGAACTCCTTCCGGTACTCGATTATTACCGAGAATTCCTTCCTTGTACTTGGTCATTGCCGAGAATTCTCGCCCAGTACTCAGTCATTGCCAAGGATTCCTCACCCGGTACTCGATCATTTCTAAGGATTCCTACCCGGTGCTTGGTCATTATCGAGAATTGCTGCCCGGTACTCGGTAATTGTAAAGAATTCCTACCCAGTACTCTGTCATTGCCGAGCATTCCTCACCTAATGCTTGGTCGTTTCCGGGAATTCCAACCTGGTACTCAGTCATTGCCGAGAATTCATGCCCGGTACTCGGTCATTGGCAAGATTTCTATGCGGTGCTCGATTATTACCGAGAATTCTTTCCTTGTACTAGGTCATTACCGAGAATTCTCCCCCGGTACTCAGTCATTAACAGGGATTCCTCACCCAGTATTCAGTCATTTTCTAATGATTTCTACCCGGTACTTTTTCATTGTAAAGAATTCATACCCTGTACTTGGTCATTGCCGAGAATTCCTGCCCGGTACTCGGTCATTGCCGAGAATTCCTACCCGATACTTGGTCATTGCCAAGAATTCCTACCCGGTACTCAGTCATTGTTAAGAATTCCTACCTTTACTTGGTCATTGCCAAGAATTCCAGCTTGATACTCGGTCATTGCCGAGAATCCCTATCCGTTACTCGGTCATTGCCAAGAATTCATGCCCATTACTCGGTCATTGCCATGGATTCCTACCCAGTGCTGGGTCATTGTCGAGAATTCCTGCCCGGTACTTGGTCATTGCCGAGAATTTCTACACGTTACTCGGTCATTTCCAAAAACTCCAGCCGGTACTCGATTATTACCGAGAATTCCTTCCTTGTACTAGGTCATTGCCGAGAATTCTCTCCCGGTACTCAGTCATTGCCAAGGATTCCTCACCTGGTACTCGGTCGTTTCTAAGGATTCCTACCCGGTGCTTCGTCATTGTCGAGAATTCCTGCTCGGTACTTGGTAATTGTAAAGAATTCCTACACAGTACTCGGTCATTGCCGAGGATTCCTCACCTAATGCTCGGTCATTTTTGAGAATTCCAACCTGGTACTCAGTCATTGCCGAGAATTCCTGCCTGATACTCGGTCATTGCCAAGAATTCCTATGCGGTGCTCGATTATTACCAAGAATTCTTTCCTTGTACTAGGTCATTGCCGAGAATTCTCGCCCGGTACTCAATCATTGCCAAGGATTCCTCACCCGGTATTTGGTCGTTTCTAAGGTTTCCTACCCGGTGCTTGGTCATTACCGAGAATACCTGCGTGGTACTCGGTCATTGCCGAGAATACCTGCCTGGTACTCGGTCATTGCCGAGAATTCCTACCTGCTACTCGGTCATTGCCAAGAATTCCTGCCCGGTACTCGATCATTGCCATGGATTCCTACCCGGTGTTTGGCCTTTGTAAAGTATTCATGCCCGGTACTCGGTCATTGCTGAGAATTCCTGCCCGGTACTCGTTCCTTGCCAAGAATTCCTACCTTGTACTTGGTCATTGCCAAGAATTTCTGCCCGTTACTTGACCATTGCCATAGATTCCTACCCGGTGTGCGGTCATTGCCAAGAATTCTCTCCCGGTACTCGGTCATTGCCGAGAATTTCTGCCCAGTACTCAGTCATTGCCAAGAATTTCTGCCCGGTACTCGGTCATTTCTGAGTTATCCAGCCGGTACTCGATTATTACCCAGAATTGTTGCCTGGTACTAGGTCATTGCCGAGAATTCCCGCCCGGTACTCAGTATTTTCCAAGGATTCCTCACTCGGTACTCGTCGTTTCTAAGGATTCCTACCCGGTGCGTGGTTATTATCTAGAATTTGTGCCTGGTACTTGGTCATTACCAAGAATTCCTACCTGGTACTCTGTCATTGTAAAGAATTCCTGCCCTGTACTCGGTCATTGCCAAAGATTCCTCACCTGATGCTCGGTTGTTTCCGAGAATTCCAACCCGGTACTCGGTTCATTGCAGAGAATTCCTGCCTGGTACTCGGTCATTGCCGAGAATTCCTGCACGTTGCTCAGTCACTGCCAAGAATTCCTGCATGTTACTCGGTCAATGCCAAGGATTCCTACCTGGTGTTTGGTCATTGCCGAGAATTCCTGGATGGTACTTGGTTATTGCTAAGAATTCACCAGCCGGTACTCAGTTCATTGCAGAGAATTCCTGCCTGGTACTCGGTCATCTCCGAGAATTCCTGCACGTTGCTCAGTCACTGCTAAGAATTCCTGCATGTTACTCGGTCAATGCCAAGGATTTCTACCCGGTGTTTGGTCATTGCCGAGAATTCCTGGATGGTACTCGGTTATTGCCAAGAATTCACCAGCCGGTACTCGATCATTGCTGAGAATTTCTGCCTGGTACTCGGTCATTGCCATGGATTCCTACCCGGTGTTCGGCCCGGTACTCATTTCTTGCTAAGAATTCCCGCTTGGTACTTGTTCATTGCCGAGAATTTCTGCCCGTTACTCAGTCATTGCCATGGATTCCTACCCGGTGTTTGGTCATTGCCAAGAATTCTTGACCGGTACTCGGTCATTGCCGAGGATGCACCAGCCAATACTCGATCGTTGCTGAGAATTCCTGCCCGGTACTCGGTCATTGCCGAGAATTTCTGCTCGTTACTCGGTCATTTCCGAGATATCCAGCTGGTACTCGATTATTACCGAGAAATATTGCCTGGTACTAGGTCATCACCGAGAATTCCCGCCCGGTACTCGGTATTTGCCGGGGATTCCTCACTCGGTACTCGGTCGTTTCTGAGGATTCCTACCCGGTGCGTGGTTATTATCTAGAATTTGTGCCTGGTTGATTGCTCGAGTATTTACTCGATACACTTAACCGCAAGGTAGTATATAACGAGGTCGAACCACAAGAACCAATGGTACACTAATGATTTACGAGACTTGTAATTAGCTATAGCAGGATTGGGTTGATTGATTTCATTTCAAACTTGTAAACAAAATGCAACAAACATAAAACGATTGATTTATACGATTTAAAAGGCGTTAGGCCTTAGGGAAAATTCAGGTTATCAATGGCTTAACAAATAATCTTGAGCATGGGATTTAACATTCTCAGCACCGTTCTAGAACATGAACGCAAGGTGGATTAACCCACTCTCGTGGCCTTAACCCCTAAACTTGGCTACTCGAAAACTAAACTCTCGTTTGATTTCTCCTAACCAAATCAGCATTAACACACAAGTTCACTAAGTTCACGATGATGATCTAGCATCAACTCTCGCAGGCTAGAGATACAAAGCTCAATTCATAATGCTCAAGTTCTCTATAACATGATTAGTGCTTATAGAACAACCTAGAATCAAGACTAAGGTAGCTACTCTTAATCTAGCATTAAGAACACATGAATCGAAGAACCTATGGATTAGAAACCCCAAATCTCTATCAATTCATCAAGCCATCAATTCCCTTCAAGAACCCTAAAACCTAACTATGAAATTACTCACACATAATCAGAAAAACAACAAAGTAAACCATACAAAGCATAATAGGATTGAAATAAACAACAAATGATACAACAAAACTTCTCCAAATGTTTGATAGAAAGGAGGAGCTTAGAAAATCCAAGAAATGTCTCTAGAATAGTGTTTTAGGCGTCCAAGAGCTTTAGAAAATAATCTGATATGTTTTAGTAGGTTTAGGTGGGATATTTATAGACATAGGTGTAAAATGGTGTAGGCGGCCAAGGGGATCGGTCGATCCACAAGTCAGATCGATCGATCCTTGATTTACGGACATAATATCTTCAAGGCGGCTGGCTTGGGATCGATCGATCCACACGTCGGATCGATCGATCCCAATGTTGTTCTTCATGACGGATGGCTGGCGA
Source organism: Barbarea vulgaris (assembly GCA_963667165.1). NCBI lineage: Eukaryota > Viridiplantae > Streptophyta > Magnoliopsida > Brassicales > Brassicaceae > Barbarea > Barbarea vulgaris. The sequence goes on along the minus strand of OY763888.1, from coordinate 10,824,595 downwards.
TCGATCGATCTGCCTTAGGGATCGATCGATCCGTTGTGTCCGGACAAAATCTCTTCAAGATGGCTGGGCATGGGATCGATCGATCTGCCTTGGGGATCGATCGATCCGTTGTGTCCGGACAAATGTCCGTGGAGCATGGATCGGTCGATCGGTTGGCCGGATCGACCGATCCGTGGCTGTGTTCTTGGAGTCGTCTGGATCGATCGATCCAAGGGTAGGATCGATCGATCCTTGTCCTTTCCGTAGCTTCTAGGCTTCATCTTAGCCCGAACAATCCCGAAATCGTCTTATTCCGGCTTAACTCCATAGAACCTGTAAAAGACTCAAAACAAAATAGAGAAGACTCGAAAACTAACAAAAGACACGGAACAAATACTAAATACAAACCAAAAAGCAATCAAAAGTACAATACATCAACTCCCCCCAACTTAGACTTTTGCTTGTCCTCAAGGAAAACAAAACAAAATCTAATCCAAGAGAAAAGGTTTTGAAAAACATGAGAATTCGTAAAATCTATAGGATCATGCCTTCAACCAAATGCTCGCAACCACTTTCACCAAGTTCATATCAAACCGTACTACATTGTACTTCGCCATAACCGTAGCAAATGTATGAAATCCCGAGATCATGTAGAACTTAACATTTAACATTTATTAAGAAATGCGTGTACTCTCACAAAGGGAATATCTAACACGTTATGGTCTAGGTATGAAGGTTGATATTTGGTGGCTCAAGTGTTTTGGGTTCTCCAGCAAAGCAAACGGATGCAAATCATTATGCAAAATCACAGTGAGACAAAGACCAATTAGGAAGTACATAGCTCTCCTTTCGCTCGAATCCTCCTAACCAACTCAAAACCCCAAGTATGAATATAAAGATTTTTTTAGATGCTAATGAAACATATTAATGATCTCAGACTCAGTCCTTTCTCTTTTCACTCCTTTCCCATCTCGGTTTTTTTTTTTTTTTTTTTTTTTTTTTTTTTTTTTTTTTATTATGGGGGAGCGGGAATGAGGAGTCCTAAGAAAGCTGCATCAAAATAAATCTTGATAATGAATGCTCGTCATACTCATAAATACATCTACTAAACCACAATAGCCCAATCTCGTCCAATGACGGTATGCAAACGAACTACTACCACAATCCTAGCGAAAGGAAAGCTATGTCGGTCCGTATACTCCATAGTTTTTGCACATGAATGCACATGACAATGGCTATAAACAGATGCATGTGGTTTGAAAGATGGAAATGGTAAGGGGTGTGGTACTAGACTAAAAATAAGTCTAGCCATTTGGAGTTAACAAAGGTTGATATAAACAATGTAAAGAAAACTCCAAATGTAATTCCATTACATGATTATCAATCCCCTAAGTGAGATATATTAAGTCCATATTAAGTTCATATATATATGATTAAGCTCAAATGATAGGGATTTTCATAAAATGATCAAGTTATGGATTTTTCTGCGCTTCCAAGTTATCCTCAAACAAGGCTAAGCAATTTTTAAGACAAAATGATCTTAAACATGTTGCAATTCGAAAAGATAACAAATTCTCATAACTATTTTGACTCAATAAAACATTTGAAATTCCAACAAAGTTTTAATAAAAATAAAACACACCAAAATAAAAAAAACAAACACAAACGTCATTAGTAAATAATGGCATCCTCCCCCGAACTTGCTTTTCACCGTCTCGGTGTAATAACAAAATTAACAGAAGAATGCCATACATATAGAAATAAAACGAAATGTCTTAAAAGCTAAATGATATAGAACAAGGGATAGAAATAACCACAAGCTCAGTGGTCGCAGGTAGAGCTGTCGCTGGAGCTCTCTCTCCTGCCTATGTTCCTCCTGCTTCTTGGTAAGCGGATGTCGCTATACTGTGCTGAGGAATGCTCCACCGGTGAATGAGTAGGTTCAGCTCGGTCTTGAGCTGCCTTGGTCCTCTTCTCTTGTGCTTTGGTCATAGAGTCGGACTCTGTGCCTTCAGAGTCATCAGCATCCTCGGCTTCCTCAGTATCCTCAGCTTGCTCATTATCCTCATTATCCTCATTATCCTCACCTTCAGCTTCATCTTCCTCATTATCCTCACCTTCAGCTTCATCGCTTTCGTCATCTTGTGTCGGTGAACCTGATGCACAAGAACAAGGTTTGATCTTCTGGATCGCCCTCCACATTTTCCTCATCATGGAGTTGTTCTTTTTCTGCGATTTGATGATCCACTGAAGTTGCTGTGCTGTGTCATCTGCAGGAGGGCTGGGCGGTAGGCGGTAACGGTTTGGGCCGTGAGGCAGGAGCTGCTTGTGTTGATGTACGATGGCGACGAGAGAGTGTCCGTGTGTTACCAGAAGGGTCTGGTATCAAGTGCTCCGGACCTAGCAAAAACTCCAAATTTTCCTTAGATAGGAGTGAAGTGATACCTTCGTTGGGTAGTCTGCAGAAACAGGTCGTCCCGTTGCGATCCCAATACATATAGACACCGCTCTTGTTTAGTACATGGCAGTTAACTAGATGTCTATTGTCGATTCTCCCGTATCTTTCCTCAACTTCTTCCCTCCTGAGATCAATCTTCGTGTGTTGGAAGATTGGGGTGAGGATGTTGCCTACACAACATTCCTTTGGAGGTTTTCCCTTGATCCTCTGAAGCATATCACACAACACCGCTGCATAGTTGACGGTAGGTCCAGGACTCTCCGCGTACTCTGGTAGGAGATGCTTGACGCCAATAAACAGCATCCATAACTCATCATCTCTAACCGCCTCTGATTCCTTCTTAAAAAAGAAGGTGTTGCTGATGATCTTCACAGCAATTCTCAAAACCGGATTCCTTATCGCTGCAATCTTGGCTTTGCGCGAAACATAATCACCGTGAGCAATCAAACTCCAGAACTCATTTGCAAGCTGTATGTCAATCTTTGGGAACGAGACATCCTCTCCTTTCTCGAACCCGTAGATATCAGATTTTCTTCCTACGCCTAAAACACTATTCTAGACACATTTCTTGGATTTCTAAACTCCTCCTTTCTATCAAACATTTGGAGAAGTTTTGTTGTATCATTTGTTGTTTATTTCAATCCTATTATGCTTTGTATGGTTTACTTTGTTGTTTTTCTGATTATGTGTGAGTAATTTCATAGTTAGGTTTTAGGGTTCTTGAAGGGAATTGATGGCTTGATGAATTGATAGAGATTTGGGGTTTCTAATCCATAGGTTCTTTGATTCATGTGTTCTTAATGCTAGATTTAGAGTAGCTACCTTAGTCTTGATTCTAGGTTGTTCTATAAGCACTAATCATGTTATAGAGAACTTGAGCCTTATGAATTGAGCTTTGTATCTCTAGCCTGCGAGAGTTGATGCTAGATCATCATCGTGAACTTAGTGAACTTGTGTGTTAATGCTGATTTGGTTAGGAGAAATCAAACGAGAGTTTAGTTTTCGAGTAGCCAAGTTTAGGGGTTAAGGCCACGAGAGTGGGTTAATCCACCTTGCGTTCATGTTCTAGAACGGTGCTGAGAATGTTAAATCCCATGCTCAAGATTATTTGTTAAGCCATTGATAACCTGAATTTTCCCTAAGGCCTAACGCCTTTTAAATCGTATAAATCAATCGTTTTATGTTTGTTGCATTTTGTTTACAAGTTTGAAAAGAAATCAATCAACCCAATCCTGCTATAGCTAATTACAAGTCTCGTAAATCATTAGTGTACCATTGGTTCTTGTGGTTCGACCTCGTTATATACTACCTTGCGGTTAAGTGTATCGAGTAAATACTCGAGCAATCAAGTTGGCGCCGTTGCCGGGGATCAATTTGTCAATGCCATTACATTGAGGAGTGGGAAACAGGTAGAACCAATCTTGAAGAAAGGAAAAGAAGTTGAGGTTCTCGATGACTCAGAGAAAGACATTGAGAATGAGAATGATTTAGAGGTTCTCAATGCACCACAAGGTGAGGAAGTTGCAGATAAGAAAATCGCTGATCTTGAGGAGGAAACTGAAGATCTCGTGCCTCCACCGTACATACCCAAGTTGCCATTTCCAGGTCGCTTAAGGAAGATTCAAAGAGAGAAGGAGTATGCTAAATTCGATGAAGTGATGAAACAACTTCAAATCAAGCTCCCTTTTCTTGAGTTAGTCCAAAATATTCCTATCTATAGAAAATATCTCAAGGATATTTTGACTAACAGGAAAACTCTTGAAGAAGGAGCTGTCTTGATCACACACGAGTGCAGCGCCATTTTGCAAAACACAATACCAAAGAAGAAAGAAGATCCAGGTAGTTTTGTTTTACCTTGTAAAATTGGTGACTCATTGTTTGCTAGATGTTTGTGTGATTTAGGTGCAAGTGTGAGCTTGATGCCGCTTTCAGTTGCAAAGCGGTTGGGGATCACAAACTTCAAGCCAACAAGTATCTCTCTAGTGCTTGCAGACCGTTCTGTGCGGTTGCCCATTGGAATTGCTGAGAATGTTTATGTGAGAGTTGGGACATTTCATATCCCCACTGACTTCATTGTTCTTAGCCTGGATGAGGAGCCTAAAGACCCGCTTATTCTTGGTAGACCTTTCTTGCACACATCTGGTGCATTAATAGATGTCAAGAGAAGCTTGATTAAGCTACAAGTAGGAGACCTTGTCCAAGAATTCGACATGGAGAGAGTGATGTCTAAACCAACTATTGAAGGTCAAGCATTTTGGGTTGACATCATGGATGAGCTAGCTGATGAGCTCTTAGAGGAAATGAATACTGAAGATCCACTTCAAATCGCCTTGACAAAAGAAGAGGATCAACATGGATACATTGAGGAAGCAACAACGGATTTCGCTAGAATTCTAGACGAGCCAGTTGAACTGAGTAAAGTTGTTGCATTCGCCTTGCTAGACAAAGATGAAGTAGAAAAGGAGGAGAATGAACCTACCTCAGGAGACTGTGGAGATTGGAGTGAACTAAAAGCTCCAAAGGTGGAACTCAAGCCGCTTCCCTCAGGACTCAGGTATGTGTTTCTCGGTCCTCATTCTACTTACCCCGTTATAATCAATGCTGAACTAAACAATGTAGAGAGTGCCTTACTGCTGTACGAGCTGAGGAAGTACAGAAAAGCTATAGGCTATTCCCTTGACGACATGAAAGGTATATCTCCTAACCTTTGCATGCATAGAATTTATCTCGAAGATGAATCAATGATGTCTATAGAACATCAGAGACGGTTAAACCCGAACCTCAGAGATGTTGTTAAGACTGAGATCATCAAACTCCTAGATGCAGGAGTAATCTATCCAATCTCGGATAGTACTTGGGTAAGTCCTGTCCATGTGGTACCTAAAAAGGGTGGTGTCACTGTGATTAGAAATGATAGGAATGAATTGATTCCGACAAGAACTGTGACCGGGCACCGCATGTGCATTGATTATAGAAAGCTTAACTCTGCAACACGTAAAGATCATTTTCCACTTCCATTTATTGATCAAATGTTAGAGAGATTAGCAAACCACCAATATTACTGTTTTCTTGACGGGTACTCGGGATTCTTTCAGATTCCGATACATCCCGATGATCAAGAGAAAACCACTTTTACATGTCCTTACGGTACCTTCGCATATCGAAGAATGCCATTTGGATTGTGTAACGCACCAGCAACATTTCAGCGTTGTATGATGTCAATTTTTTCTGAAATGATTGAGGATTATATGGAAGTCTTTATGGATGACTTCTCTGTGCATGGCACATCTTTTGCTGTTTGTTTGTCTAATCTGTGCAGGGTACTCCAACGCTGCGAGGACAAACATTTGGTCCTGAATTGGGAGAAGTGTCACTACATGGTGCGAGATGGAATCGTTCTCGGTCATAGGATCTCAGAAAAGGGCATTGAAGTGGATAGAGCCAAAATCGATGTGATGATGAACATGCCACCTCCAAATTCTGTAAAGGGAATAAGGAGCTTTCTAGGACATGCTGGGTTCTACAGGAGGTTCATAAAGGATTTTTCAAATCCATTGAGGAGTGGGAAACAGGTAGGTTCATAAAGGATTTTTCCCCCGAACTTGTTATTACACCGAGACGGTGAAAAGCAAGTTCGGGGGAGGATGCCATTATTTACTAATGACGTTTGTGTTTGTTGCATTTTGTTTACAAGTTTGAAAAGAAATCAATCAACCCAATCCTGCTATAGCTAATTACAAGTCTCGTAAATCATTAGTGTACCATTGGTTCTTGTGGTTCGACCTCGTTATATACTACCTTGCGGTTAAGTGTATCGAGTAAATACTCGAGCAGCCAAGTTGGCGCCGTTGCCGGGGACCAATAGCGTTACCTAAAGATTTAGGATCAGTTGTTAGTCTATTGCATTTTACTTACAGTTACTGATTTCCTTTTTCTCTTTGATGTTTTAAAGGTATATGACCCGAAGCGAAGGTTCATCACACCTAGTTGAATATCACGAAGAAGTTGGAAAGTTCGAAAAGACAATAAGAAGAAAGAAGAAGCTAGCTAAGCAAAGAGAAGCTCAAATGGCTCATGAACAAGGAGGCAATGTGTTACCACCTGGAGATTTACCACACGATGGAGACAATGGTGGAGAGTTACAACACCCTCCAGTTGGAGTTGCTGCACATCAACCACCAAACTATCAAAGGCCTGCTCCTGCTCGTAGGACCTTAAGGGAACATGATGCTCCTAATGCTCAAATGTATCGAGGAGGTGTCCAACATCCTCCAATCAACAGAAATGATTTTGAGATCAAGTCGGGATTGCTGAATCTCGTGAAACAAAACCAGTTTCATGGACTTCCTTCTGAAAATCCAGTTACTCATCTTGATAACTTCGAGGATGTGTGTGGAACAACCAGGATGAATGGAGTACCAGACGATGCTTTTAAGTGTCGTTTGTTCTTGTTTTCGCTAGCTGACAAAGCGAAACGTTGGTTCAAATCCTTAGAAAGAGACTCCATCAGTTCATGGGATGATTACAAAGCTGCATTCTTGGGACAATATTTTACTCAAGCAAGGACCACGCTTCTAAGGAACAAGATCTCGAGCTTTCAACAGGCTGGTACCGAGTCATTCCAAGAAGCTTGGGAGAGATTCAAGGACTACAAAAGAGAGTGTCCTCATCACGGGTTCACTCCTGAATCACTCATCAACACCTTCTATCGGGGAATTGACCAGAATTACAAGATGGCTTTGGACACAGCAAGCAATGGAGACTTCATGACAAAAACAGAACCGGAAGCTCTAATCTTGATTGAAAATCTTGCTGGTAGCAACAGCAACCATTGTGTTGATTATGATAGGACCTTGAGGAGCATTGGAGGAGGAGAATCAAAACAGATTTCTGAGCTGACTGCGAAGGTGGAACAACTTCTAAGACGTGAACAGAGAGCAGTCAACTATTGTGATGATTCTGGAGAAGAGCAAGGTTACCAAGAGCAATCTGGGGACTGTTTTGAGGATGTACAAGCTGAGCTGAATTATGTGAATGGTTATCAAAACCAAGGGTTCAACCAAAACTATAGGAATCATCCTAATCTCTCATACCGAAGCACCAATGTTGAGAACCCCCAAGACCAAAAATATCCAGCACAAGTGAGACCACAAGGGCAACAATATCAAGCAAAACCTTTTGTGCCAAACCAAGGAGGCTACAACAAGCCTTTTGAGAACAGGGTTCAGAATCAAGGAGGCTACAACAAGCCTTTTGAAAACAGAGTTCAGAACCAAGGAGGTTTTCAACAAGGGGGATTTCAGCAAAGACCTCAGTTCAACAACTTTCAAAGAGGTTATCAAGCACCAGCTCAAGCTCCTGTGAGCTATGCCCCAGCTGGACCGTCCGATGACAGCGATATGAAAACAATACTTAAGCAACTGCTCGATGGCCAGAACAAGAACGCCTTTGACATCAACTCAAGAGTGGAAAACATGTATAGCGAACTCCAAGGTAAGTTTGAAAATCTTTCAACACATGTTAAAACACTTGAGAATCAGGTAGCACAAGCCGCTTCTACTTCTACAAGACCTATGGGAGTTCTTCCTGGAAAACCACAACCGAACCCGAAAGACTACAACAATGGTAAAGAATTTGTTAAGCCATTGATAACCTGAATTTTCCCTAAGGCCTAACGCCTTTTAAATCGTATAAATCAATCGTTTTATGTTTGTTGCATTTTGTTTACAAGTTTGAAAAGAAATCAATCAACCCAATCCTTCTATAGCTAATTACAAGTCTCGTAAATCATTAGTGTACCATTGGTTCTTGTGGTTCGACCTCGTTATATACTACCTTGCGGTTAAGTGTATCGAGTAAATACTCGAGCAATCACTGGTACTTGGTCATTACCAAGAATTCCTACCTGGTACTCTGTCATTGTAAAGAATTCCTGCCCTGTACTCGGTCATTGCCAAAGATTCCTCACCTGATGCTCGGTTGTTTCCGAGAATTCCAACCCGGTACTTGGTTCATTGCAGAGAATTCCTGCCTGGTATTCGGTCATTGCCGAAAATTCCTGCACGTTGCTCAGTCACTGCCAAGAATTCCTGCATGTTACTCGGTCAATGCCAAGGATTCCTACCTGGTGTTTGGTCATTGCCGAGAATTCCTGGATGGTACTTGGTTATTGCTAAGAATTCACCAGCCGGTACTCGGTTCATTGCAGAGAATTCCTGCCTGGTACTCGGTCATCTCCGAGAATTCCTGCACGTTGCTCAGTCACTGCTAAGAATTCCTGCATGTTACTCAGTCAATGCCAAGGATTTCTACCCGGTGTTTGGTCATTGCCGAGAATTCCTGGATGGTACTCGGTTATTGCCAAGAATTCACCAGCCGGTACTCGATCATTGCTGAGAATTTCTGCCTGGTACTCGGTCATTGCCATGGATTCCTACCCGGTGTTCGGCCCGGTACTCATTTCTTGCTAAGAATTCCCGCTTGGTACTTGTTCATTGCCGAGAATTTCTGCCCGTTACTCAGTCATTTCCATGGATTCCTACCCGGTGTTTGGTCATTGCCAAGAATTCTTGCCCGGTACTCGGTCATTGCCGAGGATGCACCAGCCAATACTCGATCGTTACTGAGAATTCCTGCCCGGTACTCGGTCATTGCCGAGAATTTCTGCTCGTTACTCGGTCATTTCCGAGATATCCAGCTGGTACTCGATTATTACCGAGAAATATTGCCTGGTACTAGGTCATCACCGAGAATTCCCGCCCAGTACTCGGTATTTGCCAAGGATTCCTCACTCGGTACTCGGTCGTTTCTGAGTATTCCTTCCCGGATCTTGATCATTGTCGAGAATTCGTGCCTGGTACTGGGTCATTGCCAAGGATTCCTACCCGGTACTCTGTCATCATAAAGAATTCGTACCCTGTACTCTGTCATTGCCAAAGATTCCTCACCTGATGCTCGTTCGTTTCCGAGAATTCCAACCCGGTACTCGGTTCATTGCAGAGAATTCCTGCCTGGTACTCGGTCATTGGCCGAGAATTCCTGCGTGGTGCTCGGTCATTGCCAAGAATTCCTGCCCGGTACTCGGTCAATGCCAAGGATTCCTACCCGGTGTTCGGTCATTGCCAAGAATTCCTGCATGGTACTCAGTCTTTGCCGAGGATTCACCACCCGGTACTCGATCATTGCTGAGAATTCCTGGATGGTACTCGGTCATTGCCGTGAATTCCTGCAGAGTACTCGGTCATAGCTGAGAATTCCTACCCATTACTCGTTCATTGCTAAGAATTCCTGCCCGGTACTTGGTCATTGCCGAGAATTTCTGCATGTTACTCGGTCATTTCCGAGAACTCTATCCGGTACTCGATTATTACCGAGAATTCCTTCCTTATACTTGGTCATTGCCAAGGATTCCTCACCCGGTACTCGATCATTTCTAATTATTCCTACCCGGTGCTTGGTCATTATCGAGAATTCCTGCCCGGTACTCGGTAATTGTAAAGAATTCCTACCCAGTACTCTGTCATTGCCGAGCATTCCTCACCTAATGCTTGGTCGTTTCCGGGAATTCCAACCTGGTACTCAGTCATTGCCGAGAATTCGTGCCTGGTACTCGGTCATTGCCAAGATTTATGTGCGGTGCTCGATTATTACCGAGAATTCTTTCCTTGTACTAGGTCATTACCAAGAATTCTCCCCCGGTACTCAGTCATTAACAAGGATTCCTCACCCGGTATTTAGTCGTTTTCTAATGATTCCTACCCGGTACTTTTTCATTGTAAAGAATTCCTACCCTGTACTTGGTCATTGCCGAGAATTCCTGCCCGGTACTCGGTCATTGCCGAGAATTCCTACCCGGTACTTTGTCATTGCCAAGAATTCCTACCCGGTACTCCGTCATTGTAAAGAATTCCTACCATGTACTTGGTCATTGCCAAGAATTCCTGCTTGATACTCGGTCATTGCCGAGAATCCCTATCCGTTACTCGGTCATTGCAAAGAATTCATGCCCGTTACTCGGTCATTGCCATGGATTCCTACCCAGTGCTGGGTCATTGTCGAGAATTCCTGCCTGGTACTCGGTCATTGCCGAGGATTCACCAGCCGGTACTCGATCATTGCGAAGAATTCATGCCCGTACTCGGTCAATGCCGAGAATTTCTGCCTGTTACTCGGTCATTTCAGAGATATCCAGCCGGTTCTCGATTATTACCAAGAAATGTTGCCTGGTACTAGGTCATTGCCGAGAATTCCAACCCGGTACTCGGTATTTGCCGAGGATTACTCACTCGGTACTCGGTCATTTCTACAGATTCATACCCGGTGATTAGTCATTGTCGAGAATTCGTGCCTGGTACTCGGTCATTGCCAAGTATTCCTATCCGGTACTATGTCAATGTGATACGATTCTGGGTGAAGAATCTCGTCCCAATCACTCACTGAGAGGTTAAGGTGACAAGTTTAGACTCCAGGCTTGAACAGCAAGCTGATCTAGAGTTGGGGTGGAAGGATAGACGCCACGAGAGGATGCGGAAGGCCTCTTGATAAGTCTGGTTCGAACAACCTAATCACTAGGATTGTTCTTGGGTTCTAATTCGAATCACTCGAAAAAGAGATAGAGAGAAAGATAATTTTTATTCAAAAGAGGTTGAGAAAAAAACACAGAGTCTCAGAGGATATAAAGAAGAGAGAAGACGAAGAGGAGAAGAGAAGGAGGAGCGGAGGGAGTTAATACATGGTGAGTTTCGAGACATGCCTCGGAAACTCGCCATGACCAACTCGAAAAATAAACACACGACTAAAGTTTCACACAAATACAACTCTCAGACATAAGTTTAAATTCAAATAACTAAAAATAGAAATAAAGATAGAAAGAAAAGATAGACGGTCCGCGCCAAGTAATCTCGAAATGGCCGGACTAGGTCGGACTAGCACCAAGCAAAGATGGACCTATGGATCACGAACCTCATTAAAAACCTTCCTTTGGAAAACCACTTGGGAAAAACCAAAGGCAAGGGAAAAAGAGTGTAGGTGAGCCATAGGGCTTGATACTAATCATCTCGGACATGAACCAAGACCAACGTGGCCGAGATATCATCTTCGTCCGAGTGACCCGTATGAACCCAAGCTTGACGAAGCAATGTTCCAACTGTGCGAATGAGTTCCTTAGTCTTAGATCGAGTCATTGTCCCAACTGGTACGCTCAATGCTTCTGTGGCCGACCAAGATCGCGTCCTAGCTCCAAGTGGCTCATCCGGAGCTTTCTCCTCGACCGGCCCGAACGTGTCCTCGACCAGTTCCAGCATTTCCTCGGCCATCGGCTGTTCCTCCTGGTCGCTATCCATTCTCGCATCAGGCTCCCCCAGTTGAAAAGGATTTGTCCTCAAATCCGGAGTATCTGCCACAAAAGGAATCAAGTCAGCGACATTGAAAGTTGAGCTGATAACGTACTTACCTTGTAAATCAAGTTTGTAGGCATTAGTTCCAATTTTCTTTAAGATTCTGAATGGACCGTCGACTCGAGGCATGAGCTTTGATTTTCTTTCCTCCGGGAACCGGTCTTTTCTAAGATGTATCCAGACAAGTTCTCCTTCTTTGAATACTACTTCTTGTCGCCCTTGGTTTGCTTTTGTTGCATATTGTTCAGTTCGCCTCTCTATATTGGCACGGGCCTTCTCATGGATTCTCCTGACCAGTTCCGCCTTTTTCTGTCCATCAACATTAGCTCTTTCGCTCAAAGGTAAAGGGGTTAGATCCATAGGAGACAATGGGTTAAATCCATAAACAATTTCAAAGGGTGAATACTTAGAAGCAGAATGCATGGAATGATTATATGCAAACTCTACATGCGGCAAACAGGCTTCCCAAGTGTTCAAGTTACTTTTTATCAAAGCTCGCAACAAGGTCGATAAACTTCTATTGACTACTTCCGTTTGTCCATCAGTTTGCGGATGACAAGTAGTGGAAAATAACAACTTAGTTCCTAGTTTAGACCACAAAGTTTTCCAAAAGTAACTTAGAAACTTAGTATCTCTATCAGAAACTATGGACCTAGGCATACCATGCAAACGAACAATCTCTTTGAAAAACAGGTTAGCCACATGAGATGCATCATCGGTTTTATTGCAAGCAATGAAATGAGCCATTTTCGAAAACCTATCAACCACAACAAAGATCGAATCCTTCCCACTTCTAGTCATCGGCAATCCTAACACAAAATCCATAGAAATGTCAGTCCAGGGATGATGAGGAATAGGCAAAGGAGTATACAAACCGTGAGGTTGGACTTTGGACTTTGCTTGTTTACAGTTAACACATCTTTTACAGATTCGTTCAACATCCTTTTTCATGTGCGGCCAATAAAAATGGTCTTGTACCACCTTCAGGGTCTTGGTTACTCCAAAGTGCCCCATTAATCCCCCTGCATGTGCTTCTCTAACAAACAACTCTCGAATAGAACAGTTAGGCACACACAAACGGTTATCATTAAACAAAAAACCTTTAAGTTTATAAAACCGACCAGAAGCATGATTTTCACATCTTTTAAACATTTCTTTGAAATCAGGATCATCTTGATAAAGCTCTTTCAATTGCTCAAACCCTAACAGTTTAGTTTCAAGAGTAGAAAGTAGGGTGTACCTCCGAGATAAGGCGTCTGCTACTATATTTTCCTTACCTTGCTTGTACTTGATGACGTAAGGAAAAGTTTCAATGAATTCAACCCACCTTGCATGCCTTTTGTTGAGTTTTTGCTGTCCTTTCAAAAACTTGAGAGATTCATGGTCAGTATGAATGACAAACTCCTTGGGCCATAGGTAATGCTGCCATGTTTGTAACGCTCGGACCAGGGCATAAAGTTCTTTATCATAAGTTGGATAGTTTAGCATTGCTCCTCCGAGTTTCTCACTAATGTAATCTATTGGCCTTTGGTCTTGCATGAGAACAGCTCCAATACCTATCCCTGATGCATCACACTCAACTTCAAAAGTTTTAGAGAAGTTAGGCAATATTAATAACGGTGCATTTGTAATCTCATTTTTAAGTTGTTGAAATGCAGATTCTTGAGCTTCTTCCCACTTGAATCCCACTTCCTTTTTGATGACTTCTGTAAGTGGCGCTGCTATGGTACTAAAATTTTTGACAAACCGGCGATAAAACCCTGCTAGGCCGTGGAAGCTTCTCACTTCTCCTACCGTCTTTGGACTTGGCCATTCTTTGATTGCTTTAACCTTTTCTTCATCAACTTTTACTCCATCTGCACTCACAACAAAATCTAAAAACACGAGGTTATCTGTGCAAAAAGTACACTTCTTTAAATTAGCATAGAGTTTCTCCTTCCTAAGAACTTCTAACACCTTTTCTAGATGCTGAATATGCTCCTCTAGGTTCTTGCTATAAACCAGAATATCATCAAAGTAGACTACCACAAAATGTCCAATGAAGGCTCTAAGAACATGATTCATCAATCTCATGAATGTACTAGGTGCATTAGTTAACCCAAAAGGCATGACTAACCATTCATACAACCCATGCTTAGTTTTAAAGGCAGTTTTCCATTCATCTCCTTCTTTCATCCTAATTTGATGGTACCCGCTTTTAAGATCAATCTTAGAAAATATGCTAGAACCATGTAACTCATCAAGCATATCATCTAATCTAGGAATAGGATGTCGATACTTCACCGTGATATTATTGACTGCCCTGCAGTCGACACACATCCGCCAGCTTCCATCCTTTTTAGGAACAAGCAAAACTGGTACGGCACAAGGACTCATACTTTCTCGGATATGTCCTTTCTCCATCAGCTCATCCACTTGTTTCTGTAGTTCTTTGGTTTCCACCGGGTTAGTCCTATAAGCTGGACGGTTGGGGAGTGTAGCGCCCGGGACAAAATCAATCTGATGCTCTATTCCTCGTACTGGTGGAAGTCCTGGTGCACTATCTTCTGGAAAGACATCGTGAAACTCCTGCAAAAGTTTATTCATTTCACTCGGCAAAACCGGTGCAAGGTCAGTTAGGCTAGTGAGAGCCTCCTTGTAAATAAACAACAATATAGTTTGCTCAGAGAGTATGGCTTTCTTAACCACTTCAGCCTTGGCAAAGAAGTTAGTTGGTTTAGCCTTGCTTACGGTTTGAGATGCTAAATGGGTCTGATCTTGATACACTTCTTGAGGTGATAGCGGAGCTAAGACTGTTTTTCTCCCATTGTGTTCAAAGGAATATATATTAGCAAACCCCTCGTGCTTAACCCTCCTGTCGAACTGCCACGGTCTTCCTAAGAGAATATGTCCAGCTTCCATAGGCAGAATGTCGCACACAACTTCATCCTGGTATCCTCCAATCGCTATAGGAACGGTGACTTGCTGTTTGACTCGTAGCTCTCCTTTCTCATTAAGCCAGTGAATGTCATAAGGCTCTGGATGCTCTCTGACTGTTAACCCCAATTTCTTTACCATAAACTCGCTGGCTACATTAGTACAGCTTCCCCCGTCGATGATTAGACTACACAGTTTCCCGTTTACATGACATCGCGTGTGGAATAAGTTTTCCCTTTGATCCTCAGTTTCAGGTTGAAGGCACAAGGCTCTTCGGGATACCAAAATCTCCTGTCTTACTGCAGTCTTGGATGTGACGATAGAGTCTGATGCAGTATTCTGATGCCACGATCTACTCCCTGTTTCTATCATACGATCAAACCTATCGGAAATGGTTCTTGCGAGAGCATTGTTGTGAACTTGAAGCATTACTTGACCAGGTTCGTACATCCTTTTCCTGAAACAACACACAAGAATACACCAGTAAAGAGTTCTTTTGAAGATCGAATTGACCCTAAATCATAAGAACACGAAAATGACTCTTGGTATCCTATTTTCTCAGAAGAACACTAAACGCGACTGTTTTCAGAAAACGATCTCGAAAAATTATCAAAACATTTCCAAAACTTCTCAAACCAATTTTAACAAATACTAGACTCAAAATCGGTTCCGATCCAATTGATTTCACGATTTTATCGCAAGCCAATATTTAATTAAAATTCGGACAAGATAGGACGAAAACCACTTAACTTCTCAATGTTGCTCTGATACCACTTGATACGATTCTGGGTGAAGAATCTCGTCCCAATCACTCACTGAGAGGTTAAGGTGACAAGTTTAGACTCCAGGCTTGAACAGCAAGCTGATCTAGAGTTGGGGTGGAAGGATAGACGCCACGAGAGGATGCGGAAGGCCTCTTGATAAGTCTGGTTCGAACAACCTAATCACTAGGATTGTTCTTGGGTTCTAATTCGAATCACTCGAAAAAGAGATAGAGAGAAAGATAATTTTTATTCAAAAGAGGTTGAGAAAAAAACACAGAGTCTCAGAGGATATAAAGAAGAGAGAAGACGAAGAGGAGAAGAGAAGGAGGAGCGGAGGGAGTTAATACATGGTGAGTTTCGAGACATGCCTCGGAAACTCGCCATGACCAACTCGAAAAATAAACACACGACTAAAGTTTCACACAAATACAACTCTCAGACATAAGTTTAAATTCAAATAACTAAAAATAGAAATAAAGATAGAAAGAAAAGATAGACGGTCCGCGCCAAGTAATCTCGAAATGGCCGGACTAGGTCGGACTAGCACCAAGCAAAGATGGACCTATGGATCACGAACCTCATTAAAAACCTTCCTTTGGAAAACCACTTGGGAAAAACCAAAGGCAAGGGAAAAAGAGTGTAGGTGAGCCATAGGGCTTGATACTAATCATCTCGGACATGAACCAAGACCAACGTGGCCGAGATATCATCTTCGTCCGAGTGACCCGTATGAACCCAAGCTTGACGAAGCAATGTTCCAACTGTGCGAATGAGTTCCTTAGTCTTAGATCGAGTCATTGTCCCAACTGGTACGCTCAATGCTTCTGTGGCCGACCAAGATCGCGTCCTAGCTCCAAGTGGCTCATCCGGAGCTTTCTCCTCGACCGGCCCGAACGTGTCCTCGACCGGTTCCAGCATTTCCTCGGCCATCGGCTGTTCCTCCTGGTCGCTATCCATTCTCGCATCACAATGTAAAGAATTCCTACCCCGTTCTCGGTCATTGCCGAAGATTCCTTACATGATGCTCGGTCGTTTCAGAGAATTCCAACCCAGTACTCGGTTTATTGCAGATAATTTCTGCCTAGTACTTGGTCATTGCCGAGGATTCCTACCCGGTGTTTGGTCATTGCCGATAATTCATGCGTGGTACTAGGTCATTGCTGAGGATTCACCAGCCGGTACTCGATCATTGCTGAGAATTCCTGCCTGGTACTCGGTCATTATCGTGAATTCTTGCTCGGTACTTGGTCATAGCTGAGAATTCCTGCCCGGTACTCGTTCATTGCCAAGAATTCCTGCCCGGTACTTGGTCATTGCCGAGAATTTCTACACGTTACTCGGTCATTTCCAAAAACTCCAGCCGGTACTCGATTATTACCGAGAATTCCTTCCTTGTACTAGGTCATTGCCGAAAATTCTCTCCCGGTACTCAGTCATTGCCAAGGATTCCTCACCCGGTATTCGGTCGTTTCTAAGGATTCCTACCCGGTGCTTTGTCATTATCGAGAATTCCTGCGTGGTACTTGGTAATTGTAAAGAATTCCTACCCAGTACTCGGTCATTGCCGAGGATTCCTAACCTAATGCTCGATCATTTTTGAGAATTCCAACCTAGTACTAAGCCATTGCCGAGAATTCCTGCCTGGTACTCGGTCATTGCCAAGAATTCCTGTGCGGTGCTCTATTATTACCAAGAATTCTTTCCTTGTACTAGGTCATTTCCGAGAATTCTCACCTGGTACTCAGTCATTGGCAAGGATTCCCGCCCGGTACTCAGTATTTTCCAAGGATTCCTCACTCGGTACTCGGTCGTTTCTGAGGATTCCTACCCGGTGCTTGGTTATTATCTAGAATTTGTGCCTGGTACTCGGTCATTACCAAGAATTCCTACCTGGTACTCTGTCATTGTAAAGAATTCCTGCCCTGTACTCGGTCATTGCCAAAGATTCCTCACCTGATGCTCGGTTGTTTCCAAGAATTCTAACCCGGTACTCGGTTCATTGCAGAGAATTCCTGCCTGGTACTCGGTCATTGCCGAGAATTCCTACACGTTGCTCAGTCACTGCCAGGAATTCCTGCATGTTACTCGGTCAATGCCAAGGATTCCTACCCGGTGTTTGGTCATTGCCGAGAATTCCTTGATGGTACTTGGTTATTGCCAAGAATTCACCAGCCGGTACTCGGTTCATTGCAGAGAATTCCTGTCTGGTACTCAGTCATTTCCGAGAACTCCATCCGGTACTCGATTATTACCGAGAATTCCTTCCTTGTACTTGGTCATTGCCGAGAATTCTCGCCCAGTACTAAGTCATTGCCAAGGATTGCTCACCCGGTACTCGATCATTTCTAAGGATTCCTACCCGGTGCTTGGTCATTATCGAGAATTGCTGCCCGGTACTCGGTAATTGTAAAGAATTCCTACCCAGTACTCTGTCATTGCCGAGCATTCCTCACCTAATGCTTGGTCGTTTCCGGGAATTCCAACCTGGTACTCAGTCATTGCCGAGAATTCGTGCCTTGTACTCGGTCATTGCCAAGATTTCTGTGCGGTGCTCGATTATTACCGAGAATTCTTTCCTTGTACTAGGTCATTACCGAGAATTCTCCCCCGGTACTAGGTCATTAATGATTCCTACCCGGTACTTTTTCATTGTAAAGAATTCCTACCGTGTACTTGGTCATTGCCGAGAATTCCTGCCCGGTACTCGGTCATTGCCGAGAATTCCTACCCGGTACTTGGTCATTGCCAAGAATTCCTACCCGGTACTCAGTCATTGTAAAGAATTCCTACCCTTTACTTGGTCATTGCCAAGAATTCCTGCTTGTTACTCGGTCATTGCCGAGAATCCCTATCCGTTACTCGGTCATTGCCAAGAATTCATGCCCATTACTCGGTCATTGCCATGGATTCCTACCCAGTGCTGGGTCATTGTCGAGAATTCCTGCCCGGTACTTGGTCATTGCCGAGAATTTCTACACGTTACTCGGTCATTTCCAAAAACTCCAGCCGGTACTCGATTATTACCGAGAATTCCTTCCCTGTACTAGGTCATTGCCGAGAATTCTCTCCCGGTACTCAGTCATTGCCAAGGATTCCTCACCTGGTACTCGGTCGTTTCTAAGGATTCCTACCCGGTGCTTTGTCATTGTCGAGAATTCCTGCTCGGTACTTGGTAATTGTAAAGAATTCCTACCCAGTACTCGGTCATTGCCGAGGATTCCTCACCTAATGCTCGGTCATTTTTGAGAATTCCAACCTGGTACTCAGTCATTGCCGAGAATTCCTGTCTGGTACTCGGTCATTGCCAAGAATTCCTATGCGGTGCACGATTATTACCAAGAATTCTTTCCTTGTACTAGGTCATTGCCGAGAATTCTCGCCCGGTACTCAATCATTGCCAAGGATTCCTCACCCGGTATTTGGTCGTTTCTAAGGTTTCCTACCCGGTGCTTGGTCATTACCGAGAATACCTGCCTGGTACTCGGTCATTACCGAGAATACCTGCCTGGTACTCGGTCATTGCCGAGAATTCCTACCTGCTACTCGGTCATTGCCAAGAATTCCTGCCCGGTACTCGATCATTGCCATGGATTCCTACCCGGTGTTTGGCCTTTGTAAAGTATTCATGCCCGGTACTCGGTCATTGCTGAGAATTCCTGCCCGGTACTCGTTCCTTGCCAAGAATTCCTACCTTGTACTTGGTCATTGCCAAGAATTTCTGCCCGTTACTTGACCATTGCCATGGATTCCTACCCGGTACTCAGTCATTGTAAAGAATTCCTACCCTGTACTTGGTCATTGCCAAGAATTCCAGCTTGATACTCGGTCATTGCCGAGAATCCCTATCCGTTACTCTGTCATTGCCAAGAATTCATGCACATTACTCGGTCATTGCCATGGATTCCTACCCAGTGCTGGGTCATTGTCGAGAATTCCTGCCCGGTACTTGGTCATTGCCGAGAATTTCTACACGTTACTCGGTCATTTCCAAAAACTCCAGCCGGTACTCGATTATTACCGAGAATTCCTTCCTTGTACTAGGTCATTGCCGAGAATTCTCTCCCGGTACTCAGTCATTGCCAAGGGTTCCTCACCTGGTACTCGGTCGTTTCTAAGGATTCCTACCTGGTGCTTCGTCATTGTCGAGAATTCCTGCTCGGTACTTGGTAATTGTAAAGAATTCCTACCCAGTACTCGGTCATTGCCGAGGATTCCTCACCTAATGCTCGGTCATTTTTGAGAATTCCAACCTGGTACTCAGTCATTGCCGAGAATTCCTGCCTGGTACTCGGTCATTGCCAAGAATTCCTATGCGGTGCTCGATTATTACCAAAAATTATTTCCTTGTACTAGGTCATTGCCGAGAATTCTCACCCGGTACTCAATCATTACCAAGGATTCCTGCCCGGTACTCGGTCATTGCTGAGAATTCCTGCCCGGTACTCGTTCCTTGACAAGAATTCCTACCTTGTACTTGGTCATTGCCAAGAATTTATGCCCGTTACTTGACCATTGCCATGGATTCCTACCCGGTGTGCGGTCATTGCCAAGAATTCTCTCCCGGTACTCGGTCATTGCCGAGAATTTCTGCCCAGTACTCAGTCATTGCCGAGAATTTCTGCCCGGTACTCGTTCATTTCTGAGAATTCCTATGCGGTGCACGATTATTACCAAGAATTCTTTCCTTGTACTAGGTCATTGCCGAGAATTCTCGCCCGGTACTCAATCATTGCCAAGGATTCCTCACCCGGTATTTGGTCGTTTCTAAGGTTTCCTACCCGGTGCTTGGTCATTACCGAGAATACCTGCCTGGTACTCGGTCATTGCCGAGAATACCTGCCTGGTACTCGGTCATTGCCAAGAATTCCTACCTGCTACTCGGTTATTGCCAAGAATTCCTGCCCGGTACTCGATCATTGCCATGGATTCCTACCCGGTGTTTGGCCTTTATAAAGTATTCATGCCCGGTACTCGGTCATTGCTGAGAATTCATGCCCGGTACTCGTTCCTTGCCAAGAATTCCTACCTTGTACTTGGTCATTGCCAAGAATTTCTGCCAGTTACTTGACCATTGCCATGGATTCCTACCCGGTACTCAGTCATTGTAAAGAATTCCTACCCTGTACTTGGTCATTGTCAAGAATTCCAGCTTGATACACGGTCATTGCCGAGAATCCCTATCCGTTACTCTGTCATTGCCAAGAATTCATGCCCATTACTCGGTCATTGCCATGGATTCCTACCCAGTGCTGGGTCATTGTCGAGAATTCCTGCCCGGTACTTGGTCATTGCCGAGAATTTCTACACGTTACTCGGTCATTTCCAAAAACTCCAGCCGGTACTCGATTATTACCGAGAATTCCTTCCTTGTACTAGGTCATTGCCGAGAATTCTCTCCCGGTACTCAGTCATTGCCAAGGATTCCTCACCTGGTACTCGGTCGTTTCTAAGGATTCCTACCCGGTGCTTTGTCATTGTCGAGAATTCCTGCTCGGTACTTGGTAATTGTAAAGAATTCCTACCCAGTACTCGGTCATTGCCGAGGATTCCTCACCTAATGCTCGGTCATTTTTGAGAATTCCAACCTGGTACTCAGTCATTGCCGAGAATTCCTGCCTGGTACTCGGTCATTGCCAAGAATTCCTATGCGGTGCTCGATTATTACCAAGAATTATTTCCTTGTACTAGGTCATTGCCGAGAATTCTCACCCGGTACTCAATCATTGCCAAGGATTCCTGCCCGGTACTCGGTCATTGCTGAGAATTCCTGCCCGGTACTCGTTCCTTGACAAGAATTCCTACGTTGTACTTGGTCATTGCCAAGAATTTATGCCCGTTACTTGACCATTGCCATGGATTCCTACCCGGTGTGCGGTCATTGCCAAGAATTCTCTCCCGGTACTCGGTCATTGCCGAGAATTTCTGCCCAGTACTCAGTCATTGCCGAGAATTTCTGCCCGGTACTCGTTCATTTCTGAGAATTCCTATGCGGTGCACGATTATTACCAAGAATTCTTTCCTTGTACTAGGTCATTGCCGAGAATTCTCGCCCGGTACTCAATCATTGCCAAGGATTCCTCACCCGGTATTTGGTCGTTTCTAAGGTTTCCTACCCGGTGCTTGGTCATTACCGAGAATACCTGCCTGGTACTCGGTCATTGCCGAGAATACCTGCCTGGTACTCGGTCATTGCCGAGAATTCCTACCTGCTACTCGGTCATTGCCAAGAATTCCTGCCCGGTACTCGATCATTGCCATGGATTCCTACCCGGTGTTTGGCCTTTATAAAGTATTCATGCCCGGTACTCGGTCATTGCTGAGAATTCCTGCCCGGTACTCGTTCCTTGCCAAGAATTCCTACCTTGTACTTGGTCATTGCCAAGAATTTCTGCCCGTTACTTGACCATTGCCATGGATTCCTACCCGGTACTCAGTCATTGTAAAGAATTCCTACCCTGTACTTGGTCATTGTCAAGAATTCCAGCTTGATACACGGTCATTGCCGAGAATCCCTATCCGTTACTCTGTCATTGCCAAGAATTCATGCCCATTACTCGGTCATTGCCATGGATTCCTACCCAGTGCTGGGTCATTGTCGAGAATTCCTGCCCGGTACTTGGTCATTGCCGAGAATTTCTACACGTTACTCGGTCATTTCCAAAAACTCCAGCCGGTACTCGATTATTACCGAGAATTCCTTCCTTGTACTAGGTCATTGCCGAGAATTCTCTCCTGGTACTCAGTCATTGCCAAGGATTCCTCACCTGGTACTCGGTCGTTTCTAAGGATTCCTACCCGGTGCTTCGTCATTGTCGAGAATTCCTGCTCGGTACTTGGTAATTGTAAAGAATTCCTACCCAGTACTCGGTCATTGCCGAAGATTCCTCACCTAATGCTCGGTCATTTTTGAGAATTCCAACCTGGTACTCAGTCATTGCCGAGAATTCCTGCCTGGTACTCGGTCATTGCCAAGAATTCCTATGCGGTGCACGATTATTACCAAGAATTCTTTCCTTGTACTAGGTCATTGCCGAGAATTCTCGCCCGGTACTCAATCATTGCCAAGGATTCCTCACCCGGTATTTGGTCGTTTCTAAGGTTTCCTACCCGGTGCTTGGTCATTACCGAGAATACCTGCCTGGTACTCGGTCATTGCCGAGAATACCTGCATGGTACTCGGTCATTGCCGAGAATTCCTACCTGCTACTCGGTCATTGCCAAGAATTCCTGCCCGGTACTCGATCATTGCCATGGATTCCTACCCGGTGTTTGGCCTTTGTAAAGTATTCATGCCCGGTACTCGGTCATTGCTGACAATTCCTGCCCGGTACTCGTTCCTTGCCAAGAATTCCTACCTTGTACTTGGTCATTGCCAAGAATTTCTGCCTGTTACTTGACCATTGCCATGGATTCCTACCCGGTACTCAGTCATTGTAAAGAATTCCTACCCTGTACTTGGTCATTGCCAAGAATTCCAGCTTGATACTCGGTCATTGCCGAGAATCCCTATCCGTTACTCTGTCATTGCCAAGAATTCATGCCCATTACTCGGTCATTGCCATGGATTCCTACCCAGTGCTGGGTCATTGTCGAGAATTCCTGCCCGGTACTTGGTCATTGCCGAGAATTTCTACACGTTACTCGGTCATTTCCAAAAACTCCAGCCGGTACTCGATTATTACCGAGAATTCCTTCCTTGTACTAGGTCATTGCCGAGAATTCTCTCCCGGTACTCAGTCATTGCCAAGGATTCCTCACCTGGTACTCGGTCGTTTCTAAGGATTCTTACCTGGTGCTTCGTCATTGTCGAGAATTCCTGCTCGGTACTTGGTAATTGTAAAGAATTCCTACCCAGTACTCGGTCATTGCCGAGGATTCCTCACCTAATGCTCGGTCATTTTTGAGGATTCCAACCTGGTACTCAGTTATTGCCGAGAATTCCTGCCTGGTACTCGGTCATTGCCAAGAATTCCTATGCGGTGCTCGATTATTACCAAGAATTATTTCCTTGTACTAGGTCATTGCCGAGAATTCTCACCCGGTACTCAATCATTGCCAAGGATTCCTGCCCGGTACTCGATCATTGCCATGGATTCCTACCCGGTGTTTGGCCTTTGTAAAGTATTCATGCCCGGTACTCGGTCATTGCTGAGAATTCCTGCCCGGTAGTCGTTCCATGACAAGAATTCCTACCTTGTACTTGGTCATTGCCATGAATTTCTGCCCGTTACTTGACCATTGCCATGGATTCCTACCCGGTACTCAGTCATTGTAAAGAATTCCTACCCTGTACTTGGTCATTGTCAAGAATTCCAGCTTGATACACGGTCATTGCCGAGAATCCCTATCCGTTACTCTGTCATTGCCAAGAATTCATGCCCATTACTCGGTCATTGCCATGGATTCCTACCCAGTGCTGGGTCATTGTCGAGAATTCCTGCCCGGTACTTGGTCATTGCCGAGAATTTCTACACGTTACTCGGTCATTTCCAAAAACTCCAGCCGGGACTCGATTATTACCGAGAATTCCTTCCTTGTACTAGGTCATTGCCGAGAATTCTCTCCCGGTACTCAGTCATTGCCAAGGATTCCTCACCTGGTACTCGGTCGTTTCTAAGGATTCCTACCCGGTGTTTCGTCATTGTCGAGAATTCCTGCTCGGTACTTGGTAATTGTAAAGAATTCCTACCCAGTACTCGATCATTGCCGAGGATTCCTCATTTAATGCTCGGTCATTTTTGAGAATTCCAACCTGGTACTCAGTCATTGCCGAGAATTCCTGCCTGGTACGCGGTCATTGCCAAGAATTCCTATGCGGTGCACGATTATTACCAAGAATTCTTTCCTTGTACTAGGTCATTGCCGAGAATTCTCGCCCGGTACTCAATCATTGCCAAGGATTCCTCACCCGGTATTTGGTCGTTTCTAAGGTTTCCTACCCGGTGCTTGGTCATTACCGAGAATACCTGCCTGGTACTCGGTCATTGCCGAGAATACCTGCATGGTACTCGGTCATTGCCGAGAATTCCTACCTGCTACTCGGTCATTGCCAAGAATTCCTGCCCGGTACTCGATCATTGCCATGGATTCCTACCCAGTGTTTGGCCTTTGTAAAGTATTCATGCCCGGTACTCGGTCATTGCTGAGAATTCCTGCCCGGTACTCGTTCCTTGCCAAGAATTCCTACCTTGTACTTGGTCATTGCCAAGAATTTCTGCCTGTTACTTGACCATTGCCATGGATTCCTACCCGGTACTCAGTCATTGTAAAGAATTCCTACCCTGTACTTGGTCATTGCCAAGAATTCCAGCTTGATACTCGGTCATTGCCGAGAATCCCTATCCGTTACTCTGTCATTGCCAAGAATTCATGCCCATTACTCGGTCATTGCCATGGATTCCTACCCAGTGCTGGGTCATTGTCGAGAATTCCTGCCCGGTACTTGGTCATTGCCGAGAATTTCTACACGTTACTCGGTCATTTCCAAAAACTCCAGCCGGTACTCGA
Organism: Barbarea vulgaris; assembly: GCA_963667165.1. Classification (NCBI taxonomy): domain Eukaryota; kingdom Viridiplantae; phylum Streptophyta; class Magnoliopsida; order Brassicales; family Brassicaceae; genus Barbarea; species Barbarea vulgaris. The sequence goes on along the minus strand of OY763888.1, from coordinate 10,799,576 downwards.
TTATTACCGAGAATTCCTTCCTTGTACTAGGTCATTGCCGAGAATTCTCTCCCGGTACTCAGTCATTGCCAAGGATTCCTCACCTGGTACTCGGTCGTTTCTAAGGATTCCTACCTGGTGCTTCGTCATTGTCGAGAATTCCTGCTCGGTACTTGGTAATTGTAAAGAATTCCTACCCAGTACTCGGTCATTGCCGAGGATTCCTCACCTAATGCTCGGTCATTTTTGAGAATTCCAACCTGGTACTCAGTTATTGCCGAGAATTCCTGCCTGGTACTCGGTCATTGCCAAGAATTCCTATGCGGTGCTCGATTATTACCAAGAAATATTTCCTTGTACTAGGTCATTGCCGAGAATTCTCACCCGGTACTCAATCATTGCCAAGGATTCCTGCCCGGTACTCGGTCATTGCTGAGAATTCCTGCCCGGTACTCGTTCCTTGACAAGAATTCCTACCTTGTACTTGGTCATTGCCAAGAATTTATGCCCGTTACTTGACCATTGCCATGGATTCCTACCCGGTGTGCGGTCATTGCCAAGAATTCTCTCCCGGTACTCGGTCGTTGCCGAGAATCTCTGCCCAGTACTCAGTCATTGCCGAGAATTTCTGCCCGGTACTCGTTCATTTCTGAGAATTCCTATGCGGTGCACGATTATTACCAAGAATTCTTTCCTTGTACTAGGTCATTGCCGAGAATTCTCGCCCGGTACTCAATCATTGCCAAGGATTCCTCACCCGGTATTTGGTCGTTTCTAAGGTTTCCTACCCGGTGCTTGGTCATTACCGAGAATACCTGCCTGGTACTCGGTCATTGCCGAGAATACCTGCCTGGTACTCGGTCATTGCCGAGAATTCCTACCTGCTACTCGGTCATTGCCAAGAATTCCTGCCCGGTACTCGATCATTGCCATGGATTCCTACCCGGTGTTTGGCCTTTATAAAGTATTCATGCCCGGTACTCGGTCATTGCTGAGAATTCCTGCCCGGTACTCGTTCCTTGCCAAGAATTCCTACCTTGTACTTGGTCATTGCCAAGAATTTCTGCCAGTTACTTGACCATTGCCATGGATTCCTACCCGGTACTCAGTCATTGTAAAGAATTCCTACCCTGTACTTGGTCATTGTCAAGAATTCCAGCTTGATACACGGTCATTGCCGAGAATCCCTATCCGTTACTCTGTCATTGCCAAGAATTCATGCCCATTACTCGGTCATTGCCATGGAATCCTACCCAGTGCTGGGTCATTGTCGAGAATTCCTGCCCGGTACTTGGTCATTGCCGAGAATTTCTACACGTTACTCGGTCATTTCCAAAAACTCCAGCCGGTACTCGATTATTACCGAGAATTCCTTCCTTGTACTAGGTCATTGCCGAGAATTCTCTCCCGGTACTCAGTCATTGCCAAGGATTCCTCACCTGGTACTCGGTCGTTTCTAAGGATTCCTACCCGGTGCTTTGTCATTGTCGAGAATTCCTGCTCGGTACTTGGTAATTGTAAAGAATTCCTACCCAGTACTCGGTCATTGCCGAGGATTCCTCACCTAATGCTCGGTCATTTTTGAGAATTCCAACCTGGTACTCAGTCATTGCCGAGAATTCCTGCCTGGTACTCGGTCATTGCCAAGAATTCCTATGCGGTGCTCGATTATTACCAAGAATTATTTCCTTGTACTAGGTCATTGCCGAGAATTCTCACCCGGTACTCAATCATTGCCAAGGATTCCTGCCCGGTACTCGGTCATTGCTGAGAATTCCTGCCCGGTACTCGTTCCTTGACAAGAATTCCTACCTTGTACTTGGTCATTGCCAAGAATTTATGCCCGTTACTTGACCATTGCCATGGATTCCTACCCGGTGTGCGGTCATTGCCAAGAATTCTCTCCCGGTACTCGGTCATTGCCGAGAATTTCTGCCCAGTACTCAGTCATTGCCGAGAATTTCTGCCCGGTACTCGTTCATTTCTGAGAATTCCTATGCGGTGCACGATTATTACCAAGAATTCTTTCCTTGTACTAGGTCATTGCCGAGAATTCTCGCCCGGTACTCAATCATTGCCAAGGATTCCTCACCCGGTATTTGGTCGTTTCTAAGGTTTCCTACCCGGTGCTTGGTCATTACCGAGAATACCTGCCTGGTACTCGGTCATTGCCGAGAATACCTGCCTGGTACTCGGTCATTGCCGAGAATTCCTACCTGCTACTCGGTCATTGCCAAGAATTCCTGCCCGGTACTCGATCATTGCCATGGATTCCTACCCAGTGTTTGGCCTTTATAAAGTATTCATGCCCGGTACTCGGTCATTGCTGAGAATTCCTGCCCGGTACTCGTTCCTTGCCAAGAATTCCTACCTTGTACTTGGTCATTGCCAAGAATTTCTGCCCGTTACTTGACCATTGCCATGGATTCCTACCCGGTACTCAGTCATTGTAAAGAATTCCTACCCTGTACTTGGTCATTGTCAAGAATTCCAGCTTGATACACGGTCATTGCCGAGAATCCCTATCCGTTACTCTGTCATTGCCAAGAATTCATGCCCATTACTCGGTCATTGCCATGGATTCCTACCCAGTGCTGGGTCATTGTCGAGAATTCCTGCCCGGTACTTGGTCATTGCCGAGAATTTCTACACGTTACTCGGTCATTTCCAAAAACTCCAGCCGGTACTCGATTATTACCGAGAATTCCTTCCTTGTACTAGGTCATTGCCGAGAATTCTCTCCCGGTACTCAGTCATTGCCAAGGATTCCTCACCTGGTACTCGGTCGTTTCTAAGGATTCCTACCTGGTGCTTCGTCATTGTCGAGAATTCCTGCTCGGTACTTGGTAATTGTAAAGAATTCCTACCCAGTACTCGGTCATTGCCGAGGATTCCTCACCTAATGCTCGGTCATTTTTGAGAATTCCAACCTGGTACTCAGTCATTGCCGAGAATTTCTGCCCGGTACTCGTTCATTTCTGAGAATTCCTATGCGGTGCACGATTATTACCAAGAATTCTTTCCTTGTACTAGGTCATTGCCGAGAATTCTCGCCCGGTACTCAATCATTGCCAAGGATTCCTCACCCGGTATTTGGTCGTTTCTAAGGTTTCCTACCCGGTGCTTGGTCATTACCGAGAATACCTGCCTGGTACTCGGTCATTGCCGAGAATACCTGCCTGGTACTCGGTCATTGCCGAGAATTCCTACCTGCTACTCGGTCATTGCCAAGAATTCCTGCCCGGTACTCGATCATTGCCATGGATTCCTACCCGGTGTTTGGCCTTTATAAAGTATTCATGCCCGGTACTCGGTCATTGCTGAGAATTCCTGCCCGGTACTCGTTCCTTGCCAAGAATTCCTACCTTGTACTTGGTCATTGCCAAGAATTTCTGCCCGTTACTTGACCATTGCCATGGATTCCTACCCGGTACTCAGTCATTGTAAAGAATTCCTACCCTGTACTTGGTCATTGTCAAGAATTCCAGCTTGATACACGGTCATTGCCGAGAATCCCTATCCGTTACTCTGTCATTGCCAAGAATTCATGCCCATTACTCGGTCATTGCCATGGATTCCTACCCAGTGCTGGGTCATTGTCGAGAATTCCTGCCCGGTACTTGGTCATTGTCGAGAATTTCTACACGTTACTCGGTCATTTCCAAAAACTCCAGCCGGTACTCGATTATTACCGAGAATTCCTTCCTTGTACTAGGTCATTGCCGAGAATTCTCTCCCGGTACTCAGTCATTGCCAAGGATTCCTCACCGTGTACTCGGTCGTTTCTAAGGATTCCTACCTGGTGCTTCGTCATTGTCGAGAATTCCTGCTCGGTACTTGGTAATTGTAAAGAATTCCTACCCAGTACTCGGTCATTGCCGAGGATTCCTCACCTAATGCTCGGTCATTTTTGAGAATTCCAACCTGGTACTCAGTCATTGCCGAGAATTCCTGCCTGGTACTCGGTCATTGCCAAGAATTCCTATGCGGTGCACGATTATTACCAAGAATTCTTTCCTTGTACTAGGTCATTGCCGAGAATTCTCGCGCGGTACTCAATCATTGCCAAGGATTCCTCACCCGGTATTTGGTCGTTTCTAAGGTTTCCTACCCGGTGCTTGGTCATTACCGAGAATACCTGCCTGGTACTCGGTCATTGCCGAGAATACCTGCCTGGTACTCGGTCATTGCCGAGAATTCCTACCTGCTACTCGGTCATTGCCAAGAATTCCTGCCCGGTACTCGATCATTGCCATGGATTCCTACCCGGTGTTTGGCCTTTATAAAGTATTCATGCCCGGTACTCGGTCATTGCTGAGAATTCCTGCCCGGTACTCGTTCCTTGCCAAGAATTCCTACCTTGTACTTGGTCATTGCCAAGAATTTCTGCCTGTTACTTGACCATTGCCATGGATTCCTACCCGGTACTCAGTCATTGTAAAGAATTCCTACCCTGTACTTGGTCATTGTCAAGAATTCCAGCTTGATACACGGTCATTGCCGAGAATCCCTATCCGTTACTCTGTCATTGCCAAGAATTCATGCCCATTACTCGGTCATTGCCATGGATTCCTACCCAGTGCTGGGTCATTGTCGAGAATTCCTGCCCGGTACTTGGTCATTGCCGAGAATTTCTACACGTTACTCGGTCATTTCCAAAAACTCCAGCCGGTACTCGATTATTACCGAGAATTCCTTCCTTGTACTAGGTCATTGCCGAGAATTCTCTCCCGGTACTCAGTCATTGCCAAGGATTCCTCACCTGGTACTCGGTCGTTTCTAAGGATTCCTACCCGGTGCTTCGTCATTGTCGAGAATTCCTGCTCGGTACTTGGTAATTGTAAAGAATTCCTACCCAGTACTCGGTCATTGCCGAGGATTCCTCACCTAATGCTCGGTCATTTTTGAGAATTCCAACCTGGTACTCAGTCATTGCCGAGAATTCCTGCCTGGTACTCGGTCATTGCCAAGAATTCCTATGCGGTGCACGATTATTACCAAGAATTCTTTCCTTGTACTAGGTCATTGCCGAGAATTCTCGCCCGGTACTCAATCATTGCCAAGGATTCCTCACCCGGTATTTGGTCGTTTCCAAGGTTTCCTACCCGGTGCTTGGTCATTACCGAGAATACCTGCCTGGTACTCGGTCATTGCCGAGAATACCTGCATGGTACTCGGTCATTGCCGAGAATTCCTACCTGCTACTCGGTCATTGCCAAGAATTCCTGCCCGGTACTCGATCATTGCCATGGATTCCTACCCGGTGTTTGGCCTTTGTAAAGTATTCATGCCCGGTACTCGGTCATTGCTGAGAATTCCTGCCCGGTACTCGTTCCTTGCCAAGAATTCCTACCTTGTACTTGGTCATTGCCAAGAATTTCTGCCTGTTACTTGACCATTGCCATGGATTCCTACCCGGTACTCAGTCATTGTAAAGAATTCCTACCCTGTACTTGGTCATTGCCAAGAATTCCAGCTTGATACTCGGTCATTGCCGAGAATCCCTATCCGTTACTCTGTCATTGCCAAGAATTCATGCCCATTACTCGGTCATTGCCATGGATTCCTACCCAGTGCTGGGTCATTGTCTAGAATTCCTGCCCGGTACTTGGTCATTGCCGAGAATTTCTACACGTTACTCGGTCATTTCCAAAAACTCCAGCCGGTACTCGATTATTACCGAGAATTCCTTCCTTGTACTAGGTCATTGCCGAGAATTCTCTCCCGGTACTCAGTCATTGCCAAGGATTCCTCACCTGGTACTCAGTCGTTTCTAAGGATTCCTACCTGGTGCTTCGTCATTGTCGAGAATTCCTGCTCGGTACTTGGTAATTGTAAAGAATTCCTACCCAGTACTCGGTCATTGCCGAGGATTCCTCACCTAATGCTCGGTCATTTTTGAGAATTCCAACCTGGTACTCAGTTATTGCCGAGAATTCCTGCCTGGTACTCGGTCATTGCCAAGAATTCCTATGCGGTGCTCGATTATTACCAAGAAATATTTCCTTGTACTAGGTCATTGCCGAGAATTCTCACCCGGTACTCAATCATTGCCAAGGATTCCTGCCCGGTACTCGGTCATTGCTGAGAATTCCTGCCCGGTACTCGTTCCTTGACAAGAATTCCTACCTTGTACTTGGTCATTGCCAAGAATTTATGCCCGTTACTTGACCATTGCCATGGATTCCTACCCGGTGTGCGGTCATTGCCAAGAATTCTCTCCCGGTACTCGGTCATTGCCGAGAATTTCTGCCCAGTACTCAGTCATTGCCGAGAATTTCTGCCCGGTACTCGTTCATTTCTGAGAATTCCTATGCGGTGCACGATTATTACCAAGAATTCTTTCCTTGTACTAGGTCATTGCCGAGAATTCTCGCCCGGTACTCAATCATTGCCAAGGATTCCTCACCCGGTATTTGGTCGTTTCTAAGGTTTCCTACCCGGTGCTTGGTCATTACCGAGAATACCTGCCTGGTACTCGGTCATTGCCGAGAATACCTGCCTGGTACTCGGTCATTGCCGAGAATTCCTACCTGCTACTCGGTCATTGCCAAGAATTCCTGCCCGGTACTCGATCATTGCCATGGATTCCTACCCGGTGTTTGGCCTTTATAAAGTATTCATGCCCGGTACTCGGTCATTGCTGAGAATTCCTGCCCGGTACTCGTTCCTTGCCAAGAATTCCTACCTTGTACTTGGTCATTGCCAAGAATTTCTGCCAGTTACTTGACCATTGCCATGGATTCCTACCCGGTACTCAGTCATTGTAAAGAATTCCTACCCTGTACTTGGTCATTGTCAAGAATTCCAGCTTGATACACGGTCATTGCCGAGAATCCCTATCCGTTACTCTGTCATTGCCAAGAATTCATGCCCATTACTCGGTCATTGCCATGGAATCCTACCCAGTGCTGGGTCATTGTCGAGAATTCCTGCCCGGTACTTGGTCATTGCCGAGAATTTCTACACGTTACTCGGTCATTTCCAAAAACTCCAGCCGGTACTCGATTATTACCGAGAATTCCTTCCTTGTACTAGGTCATTGCCGAGAATTCTCTCCCGGTACTCAGTCATTGCCAAGGATTCCTCACCTGGTACTCGGTCGTTTCTAAGGATTCCTACCCGGTGCTTTGTCATTGTCGAGAATTCCTGCTCGGTACTTGGTAATTGTAAAGAATTCCTACCCAGTACTCGGTCATTGCCGAGGATTCCTCACCTAATGCTCGGTCATTTTTGAGAATTCCAACCTGGTACTCAGTCATTGCCGAGAATTCCTGCCTGGTACTCGGTCATTGCCAAGAATTCCTATGCGGTGCTCGATTATTACCAAGAATTATTTCCTTGTACTAGGTCATTGCCGAGAATTCTCACCCGGTACTCAATCATTGCCAAGGATTCCTGCCCGGTACTCGGTCATTGCTGAGAATTCCTGCCCGGTACTCGTTCCTTGACAAGAATTCCTACCTTGTACTTGGTCATTGCCAAGAATTTATGCCCGTTACTTGACCATTGCCATGGATTCCTACCCGGTGTGCGGTCATTGCCAAGAATTCTCTCCCGGTACTCGGTCATTGCCGAGAATTTCTGCCCAGTACTCAGTCATTGCCGAGAATTTCTGCCCGGTACTCGTTCATTTCTGAGAATTCCTATGCGGTGCACGATTATTACCAAGAATTCTTTCCTTGTACTAGGTCATTGCCGAGAATTCTCGCCCGGTACTCAATCATTGCCAAGGATTCCTCACCCGGTATTTGGTCGTTTCTAAGGTTTCCTACCCGGTGCTTGGTCATTACCGAGAATACCTGCCTGGTACTCGGTCATTGCCGAGAATACCTGCCTGGTACTCGGTCATTGCCGAGAATTCCTACCTGCTACTCGGTCATTGCCAAGAATTCCTGCCCGGTACTCGATCATTGCCATGGATTCCTACCCGGTGTTTGGCCTTTATAAAGTATTCATGCCCGGTACTCGGTCATTGCTGAGAATTCCTGCCCGGTACTCGTTCCTTGCCAAGAATTCCTACCTTGTACTTGGTCATTGCCAAGAATTTCTGCCCGTTACTTGACCATTGCCATGGATTCCTACCCGGTACTCAGTCATTGTAAAGAATTCCTACCCTGTACTTGGTCATTGTCAAGAATTCCAGCTTGATACACGGTCATTGCCGAGAATCCCTATCCGTTACTCTGTCATTGCCAAGAATTCATGCCCATTACTCGGTCATTGCCATGGATTCCTACCCAGTGCTGGGTCATTGTCGAGAATTCCTGCCCGGTACTTGGTCATTGCCGAGAATTTCTACACGTTACTCGGTCATTTCCAAAAACTCCAGCCGGTACTCGATTATTACCGAGAATTCCTTCCTTGTACTAGGTCATTGCCGAGAATTCTCTCCCGGTACTCAGTCATTGCCAAGGATTCCTCACCTGGTACTCGGTCGTTTCTAAGGATTCCTACCTGGTGCTTCGTCATTGTCGAGAATTCCTGCTCGGTACTTGGTAATTGTAAAGAATTCCTACCCAGTACTCGGTCATTGCCGAGGATTCCTCACCTAATGCTCGGTCATTTTTGAGAATTCCAACCTGGTACTCAGTCATTGCCGAGAATTCCAGCCTGGTACTCGGTCATTGCCAAGAATTCCTATGCGGTGCACGATTATTACCAAGAATTCTTTCCTTGTACTAGGTCATTGCCGAGAATTCTCGCCCGGTACTCAATCATTGCCAAGGATTCCTCACCCGGTATTTGGTCGTTTCTAAGGTTTCCTACCCGGTGCTTGGTCATTACCGAGAATACCTGCCTGGTACTCGGTCATTGCCGAGAATACCTGCATGGTACTCGGTCATTGCCGAGAATTCCTACCTGCTACTCGGTCATTGCCAAGAATTCCTGCCCGGTACTCGATCATTGCCATGGATTCCTACCCGGTGTTTGGCCTTTGTAAAGTATTCATGCCCGGTACTCGGTCATTGCTGAGAATTCCTGCCCGGTACTCGTTCCTTGCCAAGAATTCCTACCTTGTACTTGGTCATTGCCAAGAATTTCTGCCTGTTACTTGACCATTGCCATGGATTCCTACCCGGTACTCAGTCATTGTAAAGAATTCCTACCCTGTACTTGGTCATTGCCAAGAATTCCAGCTTGATACTCGGTCATTGCCGAGAATCCCTATCCGTTACTCTGTCATTGCCAAGAATTCATGCCCATTACTCGGTCATTGCCATGGATTCCTACCCAGTGCTGGGTCATTGTCGAGAATTCCTGCCCGGTACTTGGTCATTGCCGAGAATTTCTACACGTTACTCGGTCATTTCCAAAAACTCCAGCCGGTACTCGATTATTACCGAGAATTCCTTCCTTGTACTAGGTCATTGCCGAGAATTCTCTCCCGGTACTCAGTCATTGCCAAGGATTCCTTACCTGGTACTCGGTCGTTTCTAAGGATTCCTACCTGGTGCTTCGTCATTGTCGAGAATTCCTGCTCGGTACTTGGTAATTGTAAAGAATTCCTACCCAGTACTCGGTCATTGCCGAGGATTCCTCACCTAATGCTCGGTCATTTTTGAGAATTCCAACCTGGTACTCAGTTATTGCCGAGAATTCCTGCCTGGTACTCGGTCATTGCCAAGAATTCCTATGCGGTGCTCGATTATTACCAAGAAATATTTCCTTGTACTAGGTCATTGCCGAGAATTCTCACCCGGTACTCAATCATTGCCAAGGATTCCTGCCCGGTACTCGGTCATTGCTGAGAATTCCTGCCCGGTACTCGTTCCTTGACAAGAATTCCTACCTTGTACTTGGTCATTGCCAAGAATTTATGCCCGTTACTTGACCATTGCCATGGATTCCTACCCGGTGTGCGGTCATTGCCAAGAATTCTCTCCCGGTACTCGGTCGTTGCCGAGAATTTCTGCCCAGTACTCAGTCATTGCCGAGAATTTCTGCCCGGTACTCGTTCATTTCTGAGAATTCCTATGCGGTGCACGATTATTACCAAGAATTCTTTCCTTGTACTAGGTCATTGCCGAGAATTCTCGCCCGGTACTCAATCATTGCCAAGGATTCCTCACCCGGTATTTGGTCGTTTCTAAGGTTTCCTACCCGGTGCTTGGTCATTACCGAGAATACCTGCCTGGTACTCGGTCATTGCCGAGAATACCTGCCTGGTACTCGGTCATTGCCGAGAATTCCTACCTGCTACTCGGTCATTGCCAAGAATTCCTGCCCGGTACTCGATCATTGCCATGGATTCCTACCCGGTGTTTGGCCTTTATAAAGTATTCATGCCCGGTACTCGGTCATTGCTGAGAATTCCTGCCCGGTACTCGTTCCTTGCCAAGAATTCCTACCTTGTACTTGGTCATTGCCAAGAATTTCTGCCAGTTACTTGACCATTGCCATGGATTCCTACCCGGTACTCAGTCATTGTAAAGAATTCCTACCCTGTACTTGGTCATTGTCAAGAATTCCAGCTTGATACACGGTCATTGCCGAGAATCCCTATCCGTTACTCTGTCATTGCCAAGAATTCATGCCCATTACTCGGTCATTGCCATGGAATCCTACCCAGTGCTGGGTCATTGTCGAGAATTCCTGCCCGGTACTTGGTCATTGCCGAGAATTTCTACACGTTACTCGGTCATTTCCAAAAACTCCAGCCGGTACTCGATTATTACCGAGAATTCCTTCCTTGTACTAGGTCATTGCCGAGAATTCTCTCCCGGTACTCAGTCATTGCCAAGGATTCCTCACCTGGTACTCGGTCGTTTCTAAGGATTCCTACCCGGTGCTTTGTCATTGTCGAGAATTCCTGCTCGGTACTTGGTAATTGTAAAGAATTCCTACCCAGTACTCGGTCATTGCCGAGGATTCCTCACCTAATGCTCGGTCATTTTTGAGAATTCCAACCTGGTACTCAGTCATTGCCGAGAATTCCTGCCTGGTACTCGGTCATTGCCAAGAATTCCTATGCGGTGCTCGATTATTACCAAGAATTATTTCCTTGTACTAGGTCATTGCCGAGAATTCTCACCCGGTACTCAATCATTGCCAAGGATTCCTGCCCGGTACTCGGTCATTGCTGAGAATTCCTGCCCGGTACTCGTTCCTTGACAAGAATTCCTACCTTGTACTTGGTCATTGCCAAGAATTTATGCCCGTTACTTGACCATTGCCATGGATTCCTACCCGGTGTGCGGTCATTGCCAAGAATTCTCTCCCGGTACTCGGTCATTGCCGAGAATTTCTGCCCAGTACTCAGTCATTGCCGAGAATTTCTGCCCGGTACTCGTTCATTTCTGAGAATTCCTATGCGGTGCACGATTATTACCAAGAATTCTTTCCTTGTACTAGGTCATTGCCGAGAATTCTCGCCCGGTACTCAATCATTGCCAAGGATTCCTCACCCGGTATTTGGTCGTTTCTAAGGTTTCCTACCCGGTGCTTGGTCATTACCGAGAATACCTGCCTGGTACTCGGTCATTGCCGAGAATACCTGCCTGGTACTCGGTCATTGCCGAGAATTCCTACCTGCTACTCGGTCATTGCCAAGAATTCCTGCCCGGTACTCGATCATTGCCATGGATTCCTACCCGGTGTTTGGCCTTTATAAAGTATTCATGCCCGGTACTCGGTCATTGCTGAGAATTCCTGCCCGGTACTCGTTCCTTGCCAAGAATTCCTACCTTGTACTTGGTCATTGCCAAGAATTTCTGCCCGTTACTTGACCATTGCCATGGATTCCTACCCGGTACTCAGTCATTGTAAAGAATTCCTACCCTGTACTTGGTCATTGTCAAGAATTCCAGCTTGATACACGGTCATTGCCGAGAATCCCTATCCGTTACTCTGTCATTGCCAAGAATTCATGCCCATTACTCGGTCATTGCCATGGATTCCTACCCAGTGCTGGGTCATTGTCGAGAATTCCTGCCCGGTACTTGGTCATTGCCGAGAATTTCTACACGTTACTCGGTCATTTCCAAAAACTCCAGCCGGTACTCGATTATTACCGAGAATTCCTTCCTTGTACTAGGTCATTGCCGAGAATTCTCTCCCGGTACTCAGTCATTGCCAAGGATTCCTCACCTGGTACTCGGTCGTTTCTAAGGATTCCTACCTGGTGCTTCGTCATTGTCGAGAATTCCTGCTCGGTACTTGGTAATTGTAAAGAATTCCTACCCAGTACTCGGTCATTGCCGAGGATTCCTCACCTAATGCTCGGTCATTTTTGAGAATTCCAACCTGGTACTCAGTCATTGCCGAGAATTCCAGCCTGGTACTCGGTCATTGCCAAGAATTCCTATGCGGTGCACGATTATTACCAAGAATTCTTTCCTTGTACTAGGTCATTGCCGAGAATTCTCGCCCGGTACTCAATCATTGCCAAGGATTCCTCACCCGGTATTTGGTCGTTTCTAAGGTTTCCTACCCGGTGCTTGGTCATTACCGAGAATACCTGCCTGGTACTCGGTCATTGCCGAGAATACCTGCATGGTACTCGGTCATTGCCGAGAATTCCTACCTGCTACTCGGTCATTGCCAAGAATTCCTGCCCGGTACTCGATCATTGCCATGGATTCCTACCCGGTGTTTGGCCTTTGTAAAGTATTCATGCCCGGTACTCGGTCATTGCTGAGAATTCCTGCCCGGTACTCGTTCCTTGCCAAGAATTCCTACCTTGTACTTGGTCATTGCCAAGAATTTCTGCCTGTTACTTGACCATTGCCATGGATTCCTACCCGGTACTCAGTCATTGTAAAGAATTCCTACCCTGTACTTGGTCATTGCCAAGAATTCCAGCTTGATACTCGGTCATTGCCGAGAATCCCTATCCGTTACTCTGTCATTGCCAAGAATTCATGCCCATTACTCGGTCATTGCCATGGATTCCTACCCAGTGCTGGGTCATTGTCGAGAATTCCTGCCCGGTACTTGGTCATTGCCGAGAATTTCTACACGTTACTCGGTCATTTCCAAAAACTCCAGCCGGTACTCGATTATTACCGAGAATTCCTTCCTTGTACTAGGTCATTGCCGAGAATTCTCTCCCGGTACTCAGTCATTGCCAAGGATTCCTTACCTGGTACTCGGTCGTTTCTAAGGATTCCTACCTGGTGCTTCGTCATTGTCGAGAATTCCTGCTCGGTACTTGGTAATTGTAAAGAATTCCTACCCAGTACTCGGTCATTGCCGAGGATTCCTCACCTAATGCTCGGTCATTTTTGAGAATTCCAACCTGGTACTCAGTTATTGCCGAGAATTCCTGCCTGGTACTCGGTCATTGCCAAGAATTCCTATGCGGTGCTCGATTATTACCAAGAAATATTTCCTTGTACTAGGTCATTGCCGAGAATTCTCACCCGGTACTCAATCATTGCCAAGGATTCCTGCCCGGTACTCGGTCATTGCTGAGAATTCCTGCCCGGTACTCGTTCCTTGACAAGAATTCCTACCTTGTACTTGGTCATTGCCAAGAATTTATGCCCGTTACTTGACCATTGCCATGGATTCCTACCCGGTGTGCGGTCATTGCCAAGAATTCTCTCCCGGTACTCGGTCGTTGCCGAGAATTTCTGCCCAGTACTCAGTCATTGCCGAGAATTTCTGCCCGGTACTCGTTCATTTCTGAGAATTCCTATGCGGTGCACGATTATTACCAAGAATTCTTTCCTTGTACTAGGTCATTGCCGAGAATTCTCGCCCGGTACTCAATCATTGCCAAGGATTCCTCACCCGGTATTTGGTCGTTTCTAAGGTTTCCTACCCGGTGCTTGGTCATTACCGAGAATACCTGCCTGGTACTCGGTAATTGCCGAGAATACCTGCCTGGTACTCGGTCATTGCCGAGAATTCCTACCTGCTACTCGGTCATTGCCAAGAATTCCTGCCCGGTACTCGATCATTGCCATGGATTCCTACCCGGTGTTTGGCCTTTATAAAGTATTCATGCCCGGTACTCGGTCATTGCTGAGAATTCCTGCCCGGTACTCGTTCCTTGCCAAGAATTCCTACCTTGTACTTGGTCATTGCCAAGAATTTCTGCCAGTTACTTGACCATTGCCATGGATTCCTACCCGGTACTCAGTCATTGTAAAGAATTCCTACCCTGTACTTGGTCATTGTCAAGAATTCCAGCTTGATACACGGTCATTGCCGAGAATCCCTATCCGTTACTCTGTCATTGCCAAGAATTCATGCCCATTACTCGGTCATTGCCATGGATTCCTACCCAGTGCTGGGTCATTGTCGAGAATTCCTGCCCGGTACTTGGTCATTGCCGAGAATTTCTACACGTTACTCGGTCATTTCCAAAAACTCCAGCCGGTACTCGATTATTACCGAGAATTCCTTCCTTGTACTAGGTCATTGCCGAGAATTCTCTCCCGGTACTCAGTCATTGCCAAGGATTCCTCACCTGGTACTCGGTCGTTTCTAAGGATTCCTACCCGGTGCTTCGTCATTGTCGAGAATTCCTGCTCGGTACTTGGTAATTGTAAAGAATTCCTACCCAGTACTCGGTCATTGCCGAGGATTCCTCACCTAATGCTCGGTCATTTTTGAGAATTCCAACCTGGTACTCAGTCATTGCCGAGAATTCCTGCCTGGTACTCGGTCATTGCCAAGAATTCCTATGCGGTGCACGATTATTACCAAGAATTCTTTCCTTGTACTAGGTCATTGCCGAGAATTCTCGCCCGGTACTCAATCATTGCCCAGGATTCCTCACCCGGTATTTGGTCGTTTCTAAGGTTTCCTACCCGGTGCTTGGTCATTACCGAGAATACCTGCCTGGTACTCGGTCATTGCCGAGAATACCTGCATGGTACTCGGTCATTGCCGAGAATTCCTACCTGCTACTCGGTCATTGCCAAGAATTCCTGCCCGGTACTCGATCATTGCCATGGATTCCTACCCGGTGTTTGGCCTTTGTAAAGTATTCATGCCCGGTACTCGGTCATTGCTGAGAATTCCTGCCCGGTACTCGTTCCTTGCCAAGAATTCCTACCTTGTACTTGGTCATTGCCAAGAATTTCTGCCTGTTACTTGACCATTGCCATGGATTCCTACCCGGTACTCAGACATTGTAAAGAATTCCTACCCTGTACTTGGTCATTGCCAAGAATTCCAGCTTGATACTCGGTCATTGCCGAGAATCCCTATCCGTTACTCTGTCATTGCAAAGAATTCATGCCCATTACTCGGTCATTGCCATGGATTCCTACCCAGTGCTGGGTCATTGTCGAGAATTCCTGCCCGGTACTTGGTCATTGCCGAGAATTTCTACACGTTACTCGGTCATTTCCAAAAACTCCAGCCGGTACTCGATTATTACCGAGAATTCCTTCCTTGTACTAGGTCATTGCCGAGAATTCTCTCCCGGTACTCAGTCATTGCCAAGGATTCCTCACCTGGTACTCGGTCGTTTCTAAGGATTCCTACCTGGTGCTTCGTCATTGTCGAGAATTCCTGCTCGGAACTTGGTAATTGTAAAGAATTCCTACCCAGTACTCGGTCATTGCCGAGGATTCCTCACCTAATGCTCGGTCATTTTTGAGAATTCCAACCTGGTACTCAGTTATTGCCGAGAATTCCTGCCTGGTACTCGATCATTGCCAAGAATTCCTATGCGGTGCTCGATTATTACCAAGAATTATTTCCTTGTACTAGGTCATTGCCGAGAATTCTCACCCGGTACTCAATCATTGCCAAGGATTCCTGCCCGGTACTCGATCATTGCCATGGATTCCTACCCGGTGTTTGGCCTTTGTAAAGTATTCATGCCCGGTACTCGGTCATTGCTGAGAATTCCTGCCCGGTAGTCGTTCCTTGACAAGAATTCCTACCTTGTACTTGGTCATTGCCAAGAATTTATGCCCGTTACTTGACCATTGCCATGGATTCCTACCCGGTGTGCGGTCATTGCCAAGAATTCTCTCCCGGTACTCGGTCATTGCCGAGAATTTCTGCCCAGTACTCAGTCATTGCCGAGAATTTCTGCCCGGTACTCGTTCATTTCTGAGAATTCCTATGTGGTGCACGATTATTACCAAGAATTCTTTCCTTGTACTAGGTCATTGCCGAGAATTCTCGCCCGGTACTCAATCATTGCCAAGGATTCCTCACCCGGTATTTGGTCGTTTCTAAGGTTTCCTACCCGGTGCTTGGTCATTACCGAGAATACCTGCCTGGTACTCGGTCATTGCCGAGAATACCTACTTGGTACTCGGTCATTGCCGAGAATTCCTACCTGCTACTCGGTCATTGCCAAGAATTCCTGCCCGGTACTCGATCATTGCCATGGATTCCTACCCGGTGTTTGGCCTTTGTAAAGTATTCATGCCCGGTACTCGGTCATTGCTGAGAATTCCTGCCCGGTACTCGTTCCTTGCCAAGAATTCCTACCTTGTACTTGGTCATTGCCAAGAATTTCTGCCCGTTACTTGACCATTGCCATGGATTCCTACCCGGTACTCAGTCATTGTAAAGAATTCCTACCCTGTACTTGGTCATTGTCAAGAATTCCAGCTTGATACTCGGTCATTGCCGAGAATCCCTATCCGTTACTCTGTCATTGCCAAGAATTCATGCCCATTACTCGGTCATTGCCATGGATTCCTACCCAGTGCTGGGTCATTGTCGAGAATTCCTGCCCGGTACTTGGTCATTGCCAAGAATTTCTACACGTTACTCGGTCATTTCCAAAAACTCCAGCCGGTACTCGATTATTACCGAGAATTCCTTCCTTGTACTAGGTCATTGCCGAGAATTCTCTCCCGGTACTCAGTCATTGCCAAGGATTCCTCACCTGGTACTCGGTCGTTTCTAAGGATTCCTACCCGGTGCTTCGTCATTGTCGAGAATTCCTGCTCGGTACTTGGTAATTGTAAAGAATTCCTACCCAGTACTCGGTCATTGCCGAGGATTCCTCACCTAATGCTCGGTCATTTTTGAGAATTCCATCCTGGTACTCAGTCATTGCCGAGAATTCCTACCTGGTACTCGGTCATTGCCAAGAATTCCTATGCGGTGCTCGATTATTACCAAGAATTCTTTCCTTGTACTAGGTCATTGCCGAGAATTCTCGCCCGGTACTCAATCATTGCCAAGGATTCCTGCCCGGTACTCTATCATTGCCATGGATTCCTACCCGGTGTTTGGCCTTTGTAAAGTATTCATGCCCGGTACTCGGTCATTGCTGAGAATTCCTGCCCGGTACTCGTTCCTTGACAAGAATTCCTACCTTGTACTTGGTCATTACCAAGAATTTATGCCCGTTACTTGACCATTGCCATGGATTCCTACCCGGTGTGCGGTCATTGCCAAGAATTCTCACCCGGTACTCGGTCATTGCCGAGAATTTCTGCCCAGTACTCAGTCATTGCCGAGAATTTCTGCCCGGTACTCGTTCATTTCTGAGTTATCCAGCCGGTACTCGATTATTACCCAGAATTGTTGCCTGGTACTAGGTCATTGCCGAGCATTCCCGTCCGGTACTCAGTATTTTCCAAGGATTCCTCACTCGGTACTCGGTCGTTTCTGAGGATTCCTACCAGGTGCTTGGTTATTATCTAGAATTTGTGCCTGGTACTCGGTCATTACCAAGAATTCCTACCTGGTACTCTGTCATTGTAAAGAATTCCTGCCCTGTACTCGGTCATTGCCAAAGATTCCTCACCTGATGCTCGGTTGTTTCCGAGAATTCCAACCCGGTACTCGGTTCATTGCAGAGAATTCCTGCATGGTACTCGGTCATTGCCGAGAATTCCTGCACGTTGCTCAGTCACTGCCAAGAATTCCTGCATGTTACTCGGTCAATGCCAAGGATTCCTACCCGGTGTTTGGTCATTGCCGAGAATTCCTGGATGGTACTTGGTTATTGCCAAGAATTCACCAGCCGGTACTCGGTTCATTGCAGAGAATTCCTGCCTGGTACTCGATCATCTCCGAGAATTCTTGCACGTTGCTCAGTCACTGCCAATAATTCCTGCATGTTACTCGGTCAATGCCAAGGATTTCTACCCGGTGTTTGGTCATTGCTGAGAATTCCTGGATGGTACTCGGTTATTGCCAAGAATTCACCAGCCGGTACTCGATCATTGCTGAGAATTTCTGCCTGGTACTCGGTCATTGCCATGGATTCCTACCCGGTGTTCGGCTCGGTACTCATTTCTTGCTAAGAATTCCCACTTGGTACTTGTTCATTGCCGAGAATTTCTGCCCGTTACTCAGTCATTGCCATGGATACCTACCCGGTGTGTGGTTATTGCCAAGAATTCTTGCCCGGTACTCGGTCATTGCCGAGGATGCACCAGCCAATACTCGATCGTTGCTGAGAATACCTGCCCGGTACTCGGTCATTGCCGAGAATTTCTGCCTGTTACTCGGTCATTTCCGAGATATCCAGCTGGTACTCGATTATTATCGAGAAATATTGCCTGGTACTAGGTCATCGCCGAGAATTCCCGCCCGGTACTCGGTATTTGCCGAGGATTCCTCACTCGGTACTCGGTCGTTTCTGAGTATTCCTTCCCGGATCTTGGTCATTGTCGAGAATTCGTGTCTGGTACTCGGTCATTGCCAAGGATTCCTACCCGGTACTCTGTCATCATAAAGAATTCGTACCCTGCATTGCCAAAGATTCCTCACCTGATGCTCGTTCGTTTCCGAGAATTCCAACCCGGTACTCGGTTCATTGCAGAGAATTCCTACCTGGTACTCGGTCATTGACCAGAATTCCTGCGTGGTGCTCGGTCATTGCCAAGAATTCCTGCCCGGTACTCGGTCAATGCGAAGGATTCCTACCCGGTGTTCGGTCATTGCCAAAAATTCCTGCATGGTACTCAGTCTTTGCCGAGGATTCACCACCCGATACTCGATCATTGCTGAGAATTCATGCATGGTACTCTGTCATTGCCATGAATTTCTGCCCAGTACTCGGTCATAGCTGAGAATTCCTACCCATTACTCGTTCATTGCTAAGAATTCCTGCCCGGTACTTGGTCATTGCCGAGAATTTCTGCATGTTAGTCGGTCATTTCCGAG
The DNA here is from genome assembly GCA_963667165.1 of Barbarea vulgaris. Lineage (NCBI taxonomy): Eukaryota > Viridiplantae > Streptophyta > Magnoliopsida > Brassicales > Brassicaceae > Barbarea > Barbarea vulgaris. The sequence continues at coordinate 10,780,550 of OY763888.1, read as the reverse complement.
AACACCATCCGGTACTCGATTATTACCGAGAATTCCTTCCTTGTACTTGGTCATTGCTGAGAATTCTCGCCCAGTACTCAGTCATTGCCAAGGATTCCTCACCCGGTACTCGATCATTTCTAAGGATTCCTACCCGGTGCTTGGTCATTATCGAGAATTACTGCCCGGTACTCGGTAATTGTAAAGAATTCCTACCCAGCACTCTGTCATTGCCGAGCATTCCTCACCTAATGCTTGGTCGTTTCCGGGAATTCCAACCTGGTACTCAGTCATTGCCGAGAATTCGTGCCTGGTACTCTGTCATTGCCAAGATTTCTGTGCGGTGCTCGATTATTACCGAGAATTCTTTCCTTGTACTAGGTCATTACCGAGAATTCTCCCCCGGTACTCAGTCATTAACAAGGATTCCTCACCCGGTATTCAGTCGTTTTCTAATGATTCCTACCCGGTACTTTTTCATTGTAAACAATTCCTACCATGTACTTGGTCATTGCCGAGAATTCCTGCCCGGTACTCGGTCATTGCCGAGAATTCCTACACGGTACTTGGTCATTGCCAAGAATTCCTACCCGGTACTCAGTCATTGTAAAGAATTCCTACCGTTTACTTGGTCATTGCCAAGAATTCCTGCTTGATACTCGGTCATTGCCGAGAATCCCTATCCGTTACTCGGTCATTGCCAAGAATTCATGCCCATTACTCGGTCATTGCCATGGATTCCTACCCAGTGCTGGGTCATTGTCGAGAATTCCTGCCCGGTACTTGGTCATTGCCGAGAATTTCTACACGTTACTCGGTCATTTCCAAAAACTCCAGCCGGTACTCGATTATTACCGAGAATTCCTTCCTTGTACTAGGTCATTGCCGAGAATTCTCTCCCGGTACTCAGTCATTGCCAAGGATTCCTCACCTGGTACTCGGTCGTTTCTAAGGATTCCTACCCGGTGCTTCGTCATTGTCGAGAATTCCTGCTCGGTACTTGGTAATTGTAAAGAATTCCTACCCAGTACTCGGTCATTGCCGATGATTCCTCACCTAATGCTCGGTCATTTTTGAGAATTCCAACCTGGTACTCAGTCATTGCCGAGAATTCCAGCCTGGTACTCGGTCATTGCCAAGAATTCCTATGCGGTGCACGATTATTACCAAGAATTGTTTCCTTGCACTAGGTCATTGCAGAGAATTCTCGCCCGGTACTCAATCATTGCCAAGGATTCCTCACCCGGTATTTGGTCGTTTCTAAGGTTTCCTACCCGGTGCTTGGTCATTACCGAGAATACCTGCCTGGTACTCGGTCATTGCCGAGAATACCTGCCTGGTACTCGGTCATTGCCGAGAATTCCTACCTGCTACTCGGTCATTGCCAAGAATTCCTGCCCGGTACTCGATCATTGCCATGGATTCCTACCCGGTGTTTGGCCTTTGTAAAGTATTCATGCCCGGTACTCGGTCATTGCTGAGAATTCCTGTCCGGTACACGTTCCTTGCCAAGAATTCCTACCTTGTACTTGGTCATTGCCAAGAATTTCTACCCGTTACTTGACCGTTGCCATGGATTCCTACCCGGTGTGCAATCATTGCCAAGAATTCTCTCCCGGTACTCGGTCATTGCCGAGAATTTCTGCCCAGTACTCAGTCATTGCCGAGAATTCCCGCCCGGTACTCAGTATTTTCCAAGGATTCCTCACTCGGTACTCGGTCGTTTCTGAGGATTCCTACCCGGTGCTTGGTTATTATCTAGAATTTGTGCCTGGTACTCGGTCTTTACCAAGAATTCCTACCTGGTACTCTGTCATTGTAAAGAATTCCTGCCCTGTACTCGGTCATTGCCAAAGATTCCTCACCTGATGCTCGGTTGTTTCCGAGAATTCCAACCCGGTACTCGGTTCATTGCAGAGAATTCCTACCTGGTACTCGGTCATTGCCGAGAATTCTTGCACGTTGCTCAGTCACTGCCAAGAATTCCTGCATGTTACTCGGTCAATGCCAAGGATTCCTACCTGGTGTTTGGTCATTGCCGAGAATTCCTGGATGGTACTTGGTTATTGCCAAGAATTCACCAGCCGGTATTCGGTTCATTGCAGAGAATTCCTACCTGGTACTCGGTCATCTCCGAGAATTCCTGCACGTTGCTCAGTCACTTCCAAGAATTCCTGCATGTTACTCGGTCAATGACAAGGATTTCTACCCGGTGTTTGGTCATTGCCGAGAATTCCTGGATGGTACTCGGTTATTGCCAAGAATTCACCAGCCGGTACTCGATCATTGCTGAGAATTTCTGCCTGGTACTCGGTCATTGCCATGGATTCCTACCCGGTGTTCGGCCCGGTACTCATTTCTTGCTAAGAATTCCCGCTTGGTACTTGTTCATTGCCGATAATTTCTTCCCGTTACTCAGTCATTGCCATGGATACCTACCCGGTGTGTGGTCATTGCCAAGAATTCTTGCCCGGTACTCGGTCATTGCCGAGGATGCACCAACTAATACTCGATCGTTGCTGAGAATTCCTGCCCGGTACTCGGTCATTGCCGAGAATTTCTGCCCGTTACTCGGTCATTTCCGAGAAATATTACCTGGTACTAGGTCATCGCCGAGAATTCCCGCCCGGTACTCGGTATTTGCCGAGGATTCCTCACTCGGTACTCGGTCGTTTCTGAGTATTCCTTCCCGGATCTTGGTCATTGTCGAGAATTCGTGCCTGGTACTCGGTCATTGCCAAGGATTCCTACCCGGTACTCTGTCATCATAAAGAATTCGTACCCTGTACTCGGTCATTGCCAAAGATTCCTCACCTGATGCTCGTTCGTTTCCGAGAATTCCAACCCGGTACTCGGTTCATTGCAGAGAATTCCTGCCTGGTACTCGGTCATTGACCAGAATTCCTGCGTGGTGCTCGGTCATTGCCAAGAATTCCTGCCCGGTACTCGGTCAATGCCAAGGATTCCTACCCGGTGTTCGGTCATTCCCAAGAATTCCTGCATGGTACTCAGTCTTTGCCGAGGATTCACCACCCGGTACTCGATCATTACTGAGAATTCCTGCATGGTACTCGGTCATTGCCGTGAATTCCTGCCCAATCGGATGAGGGGTAAGTCTTCTAGTATCCCAATCGGATGACGAATCGATCTATCCGCTAACACCAATGAGATTCTTGTTCGTTTGAAGTTTGTCAATCCCAATTTCTTGGAGACCGTCAACGGCATTAGACTAACACTTGCGCCAAGATCAACCAAACACCTGTTAAAGTGGAGAGATCCGATAGTACAAGGGAGTGTGAAACTCCCGGGATCCATGAGTTTCTTCGGCAAGTTGTTTTGAATTATGGCGCTGCACTCATGAGTGATCATCACCATGGCATCTTTGATTTGTCTCCTTTTAGGAAGCACGTCCTTGAGGAGTTTGTTGTATACCGGACACTCCATAATAAGATCAATGAAAGGAATGGTGACTTGAACCGTACCCATTATCTTCTTGAACTTTTCGAACTGCTTGTCCAAAATCTGTTTCTTAAACCTCCCGGGAAATGGAAGTTTCGGTTCGCATGCCCGTGGCTCAAAATCATCATTCTTTTCAGTAATGTCCCTTGACTTTACTTTTTCCTTTTGCTCCTCCCTTGACAGCATCAGATTCGTTGGGAACAAATTCCGGTTCCACAGTTTTTATTTTTCTTCCCGAATGGGTTTGCGAATCAATTTCGGATCGATCTCGGATTTTCTCCGCAAAGTTTTCTTCTTCTTGATCTTCATGGGCATTCTCATTCTTTTGCTGCTTGTCACTGACCTCCACCATGACCTGGTCTCTTGTTGGTAGTTCTTTTCCGCTTCTCAAAGTTATTGCCAAGCAAAATTCCTTAGGATTAGCTATGGCCTTGCCCGGTAAAGTTCCTTTTGGACCTTGAGATGAGGAAGCAACTTGAGCAATTTGGTTATCCAGCCCCTTGACGTGAGTGCTTAGATTCTCGAACTTGGCATTTAGATCGTTGTACGCTCCATCCACCTTATTGTTAATCTCAAGCATCCTTTTGTTCGTTTCGATTGAGCTATTAGTTTGCCCAATTAATATTTGTTGAAGCATACTCTTAACGTCTTTTATCTCTTGATCTTGAGATTGAGATGCAATTGCTTGCCCTGTAGGTTTGTATGCTTGTTGATTGTTGGGAACAAAAGGTGCCTTGCTCTGAAAACCCCCTTGATTATTTTGAAATCCACCTTGGTTGTTTTGAAGCTGTGAGTTCGGTACAAATCTTTGTTGTGTGAAGTTCTGTCCTTGGGAGTTTGATTGTATGAAAGGTCTTGGTTGATAGCCTTGACCTTGTTGCTGGAAGTTTGGGTTGTAGCTCTTGTTGTACCCTCCTTGATAGTTTCCTTGATTTCCAACGAAATTCAATTCTTCTTGCATTTCAAGATTTTCTCCAAACCCAATTTCCTTACAAGCTTGTCCTCTATCAAATTTTCCAACATAGTTTATGGATCTTTCTGTAGCTTGCAGGACCTTATCCATCTTTTAATGTAAGGTTTTGATCTCCTTACTCCTTTGGTCTTCTCTATCTCCGCTCCCTCTAGGAGCTCTATCATAGTCTTCTCCGTAATTTTCATCGCTTTGCGCTAGGTTCTCTACAAGTTGGAACCCTTCTTCAACATTTTTCCCCAAAAAGTTTCCATTACTAGCAGTGTCCAACAGCATTCTTATCCTTGGAACAATCCCTCTATACAATGTACTCAACAATGATTCTTCGAAAAATCCGTGGTGAGGGCATTTGTTAGTGTAACTCTTGAACCGTTCCCAAGCTTCACCAAAACTTTCATTGTTCCTTTGAGCAAAGCTTGATATATCGTTTCTTAGCCGAGCTGTTCTTGATGTTGAGAAGAATTTCTCAAGAAATTTCTTCTTGCATTCCGCCCAAGTAGTAATCGACCTAGGAGGCAGACTCTTCTCCCATTGTTTCGCCTTATCCCCAAGAGAAAAAGGGAATAATCTCAGCTTCAATGCATCCTCCGAGATGCCGTTTATCTTCGTCAAGTCGCATATATCATTGAAGTTATCAAGATGGTCAAGAGGGTCTTCAACGGGCAGCCCTTGAAATTTGTTTTCTTGAACCATATTGATGATGCTCATCTTGATTTCGAAGTTGTTGTTTTCAACTGCCGGTGCATGAATACCACTACGGTTTCCATGTGCTTGTGGTGCATCGTATGCCCTTATAACTCTCTCTCTTCTAGCAGCATGAAGCGGTGGATTAATAGGAATCCCCGCTCCTTGAACTTCTTCTTGTAAAACTGGGTTGTTATCAATGTTATCACCCATGTTTATCCCAACTGTTCTTGCAAGTCTCTCCCTTTCTCTTCTAGCTCGAGTATTGGCTCGCTCTAGGCGTTCTATCTAAGGCACTAACACCACCAGGTTTTGATGTCCTTGGCTTCTCAGGTTCATGCACCTATAAGAAAGAGAAAAAATTCAAAACGAGGTTAGATCTTTCAAAAATTAAAATTTAGACTCGGTAGAATCCAAATCCTAATGGCTATTACATTGCTTCCCCGGCAACGGCGCCAATTTGATAAGGAGGTTTTCAAGGCCTCGGGTAATCAAATAACCCTTTCGTACGTTGTGTACTTAGGGATCGATCCACGAAGAAGACAAGAATAACACACTAAGAATGCAAGAAGCTACTCAAGCTAAACGAAAATGATGTTTTGTTTTTGGCTTTTGAAGTCACGAAATTATTAACTAAAACAGAGCAAAGGACTTAATTAAAAAGAAACCCAAGATAAACATCTACTAGAATCAAGAACAACAATCGAAATTTAACTCGAAGTGTAAAAGAAGCAAAATAAACAAGAAAATCTGTGTTTTTTAGACAATTTAAAACATGGATCGTTGGTAAGGCATTTTGACAAGGGTGAATGATGATATGACAAATGATAAATTCAATGAACAATCAATGTTAATCCTATGACATGAGTCACTTAACTAGACTAGTCCACTCCCATGATACTAGACCTTTTACAAATCATTCAATTAAGCTAATCTCCCAATTGCAACCAAATGATTTGTAAACAATGAACACAAACTCATAATTGTCATCAATTCCATCTTAGAACTCAATTTCCATTGGTTAAGATATAGAATGCAAGCATAGAAAGTTCAGATTAAAATCACAACACCTTCCGGGTGTGAAACAATCAACATCTAGAAAACTCTTTTCCAAGTTCATTTCTAGCATTAAGATCATTATATACTTGAACATAAACAAGAATCAACCATTGAACATCACAAACAACCATCATATCATCCTAGATCTACCAATCCAACAATCCAAGATAGAACTACTCACACATATTCATATCAAAAAAATAAACCGTAGAAAATATAAACATAAACATAATAAACACAAAAGTAGAAGAAAATTTAAGAAAGCTTCACTAGATGTGGCTAGATCTTGAAATTAAAATCATGAACTTGAGAGAGTTTTTCTCTGAGTTTAGAGAGTGGTTCTAAAGCTAATATCAGACTAATAATTGCCTAAACAATGGCTGAGAATGAAAGTTAAAAAGAAAAATCGGATTTGAGTGGATGTCAATTTTTTGTCGGGTATGGGCGGCTGAGGGTCAGATCGATCGTTCTGGTCTTGGATCGATCGATCTGACCCTAGATCGATCAATCTGATGTGCTCTGGTCGATCTTGATTCTCACCGCAAGTTTGCTTGAATTGGATCGATCGATCCGACCTTGGATCGATCGATCTGATGAAGTCTACAGCAGTTTCAGCTTCCTGTCAGATTTACATTCCTTCGGTAAAACATTCATAACATTTGATTGCACCATGGGATTTACTTCACACCACTTCCACATGAAAGCTAACTCAATTTCATATGACTTTTGTAGAGAGTGCTGAACCCTAATCGCAACGTAGAGCCTTCATATGAGTAGATCTTCCAGACCCTATGGATTGGTTCCGAAACATCATTTCTTTTATTTTCTTCCAAATGATCCCTCATCCAAACTCCAAGTCTCCAAGTCTTCCATTTACCTAAACTGACTCAAAACATATGCAAAAACCTATATATACAACCTAGGCCTCTAAAATTAAAGTTAAAACAAAATGAGACTCAAATGCGTGGAAAACTCTCAAAACTATACAAAGTGGGAATGAAAACCTATGAAAATATGCCTTAAAACATGCAAAATATGGTGTTATCACAATGACAGAGTACCAAGCAGGAATTCTCGGCAATGACCGAGCAGCGGGTAGTATTCTCGGAAATGACTGAGTACCTGGACAGGAATCCTTGGCAATTACTGAGTACCGGGAAGGAATTCTCGGCAATGATCGAGTACCGGCTGGTGAATCCTCGGCAATGACCAATTACAGGGCAGGAATTCTCGGCAATGACCGAACACCAAGTAGGAATCCTTGGCAATGACCGAGTACCTGGCAGGAATTCTTGGTAATAACCAAGCACCGGGTAGGAATCTTTGGAAACGACCGAGTACCCAGTGAGGAATCCTTGGCAATGACCAAGTTCTGGACGGGAATTCTCGGCAAAAACCTAGAACCAGGCAGTAATTCACGGTAATAATAGAGTACCGGCTGGAAAATCCTCGGTAATGACAAAGTACCGGGTGGGAATTCTCGGCAATGACCGAGTAGCAGGCAGGAATTCTCAGCATTGACCGAGTACCAGGCAGGAATTCTCCGTAATGAGCGAGTACCGGGTTAGAATTCTCGGAAACGACTGAGCATCATGTGGGGAATCCTCGACAATGACCGAGTACCGGGTAGGAATTCTTTACAATGACTGAGTACGGGGTAGGAATTCTGGGCATGACGGAGTACCGGGCAGGAATTCTCGACTATGACCAAGCATCGGGTAGGAATCCTCAGAAACGACCGAGTACCGAGTGAGGAATCCTCGGCAACGACCGATGCCCGGGCAGGAATTCTCAGCAATGACCTTGTACCCGATAAGAATTCTCCGTAATAATCGAGTACCGGCTGGATTTCTCGAAATTGACCTAGAAACGGGCAGAAACTCTCAGCAATGACCAAGTACCGGGCAGGAATTCTTGGAAATAAACGAGTACCGGGCTGGAATTGTAGACAATGACCAAGAACCGGGTAGGATTCTTGGTAATAATTGAGTACCGGCTAGATTTCTTGGAAAAAATTACCGAGTACCGAGCAGAAATTCTCGGGTATGACCGAGCACCGCGCAAGAATTCTCGGTAATGACCGAGTACCAGGCATGAATTCTGGGCAATGACCGAGTACCGGATAGGAATTCTTGGCAATGACCGAGCACTGCATAGGATTTCTCGGCAATGACCGAGTACCGGGCGGGAATTCTCGGTAAAAACCTAGAACCAGGCAGGAATTCACAGTACTAAGCGAGTACCGGCTGGAAAATCCTCGACAATGACCAAGTACCGGGTATAAATGCTCGGCGATGACCAAGTACCTGGCAGGAATTCTTGGAAATGACCGAGTACTGGCAGGAATTCTCTGAAATGACCGAGCACCGGTTAGGAATCCTCGGAAATGAGTGAGTACCAGGAAGGAATTCTCACCAATGACCGAGTACCGCACAAGAATACTCGGCAATGACTGAGTACCGAACAGGAATTTTTAGCAGTGACAGAGTACCAGGCAGGAATTCTCGGCAATGACCGAGCAGTGGGTAATATCCTCGAAAATGATTGAGTACCTGGAGAGGAATCCTCGGCACTTACCGAGTACCGGGCAGGAATTCTCAGCAATGACCGAGCATCATGTATAAATCCACGAAAACGACAGAGTACCGGGTGAGAAATTCTCGGCATGACCGAGTACCGGGCAGGAATTCTCGACTATGACCAAGCACCGGGTGGGAATCCTCAGAAACGACCGAGTACTGAGTGAGGAATCCTCGGCAATGACCGAGTCCTGGGCAGGAAATCTCAGCAATGACCTTGTACCCGGAAAGAATTCTATGTAATAATCAAGTACCGACTGGATTTCTCGAAAGTGACCGAGTAACGGGCATAAACTCTCAGCAACGACCAAGTACCGGGCATGAATTCTTGGAAATGACCGAGTACTGGGCAGGAATTCTCTGCAATGACCGAGTATCATGCAGGAATTCTCGGCAATGACCGAGCACCGGTTAGGAATCCTCGGAAATGAGTGAGTACCAGGAAGGAATTCCCACCAATGACCGAGTACCGGACAAGAATACTCGGCAATGACTGAGTACCGGACATGAATTTTCAGCAGTGACAGAGTACCAAGCAGGAATTCTCGGCAATGACAGAGCAACGGGTAGTATCCTCGGAAATGACTGAGTACCTGGAGAGGAATCCTTGGCAATTACCGAGTACCGGGAAGGAATTCTCGGCAATGATCGAGTACCGGCTGGTGAATCCTCGGCAATGACCAATTACATGGCAAGAATTCTCGGCAATGACTGAACACCAAGTAGGAATCCTTGGCAATGACCGAGTACCTGGCAGGAATTCTTGGTAATAACCAAGCACCGGGTAGAAATCTTTGGAAACGACCGAGTACCCAGCACTGCATAGGATTTCTCGGCAATGACCGAGTACCGGGCGGGAATTCTCGGCAAAAACCTAGAACCAGGCAGGAATTCATAGTACTAAGCGAGTACCGGCTGGAAAATCCTCGATAATTACCAAGTACCGGGTATAAATGCTCGGCGATGACCAAGTACCTGGCAGGAATTCTCTGCAATGACCGAGCACTGGTTAGGAATCCTCGGAAATGAGTGAGTACGAGGAAGGAATTCTCACCAATGACGGAGTACCGCACAAGAATACTCGGCAATGACTGAGTACCGGACAGGAATTTTCAGCAGTGACAGAGTACCAAGCAGGAATTCTTGGCAATGACCGAGCAGCGGGTAGTATCCGACCTTGGATCGATCGATCTGATGAAGTCTATAGCAGTTTCAGCTTCCTGTCAGATTTACATGCCTTCGGTAAAACGTTCATAACTTTGGATTGCACCATGGGATTTACTTCAAACCACTTCCACATGAAAGCTAACTCAATTTCCTATGACTTTTGTAGAGATGCTGAAGCCTAATCGCAACTTAAAGCCTTCATATGAGTAGATCTTTCAGACCCTATGGATTGGTTCCGAAACATCATTTCTTTTATTTTCTTCCAAATGATCCCTCATCCAAACTCCAAGTCTCCAAGTCTTCCATTTACCTAAACTGACTCAAAACATATGCAAAAACCTATATATACAACCTAGGCCTCTAAAATTCAAGTTAAAACAAAATGAGACTCAAATGCATGGAAAACTCTCAAAACTATACAAAGTGGGAATGAAAACCTATGAAAATATGCCTTAAAACATGCAAAATATGGTGTTATCAACTCCCTCGGACTTGCCTTTTGCTTGTCCGCAAGCAAACAAGAGAAGACAAACCGAAAGAGAGGTTTGAAAGCGGGGACTCAAAACCAAAAGTTTACATGTTGCAAAAACAAACAATTAATTCACTCTAACTCATTCAAGGCTTATCGCAACTCCTAATCGTTTCTCTTAACAACAATGCCTTATGCTTACAAGTTCTCTTTGCAACCAACCCTCACATTCATTTACTCTTTCTCAAGGTGTGATCTCACAAATGGGCAAGTGATCAAATCCTATCGGTTTGGGAGAAAAGGTTTTTAGCACAAGTAAATATGAGTGCAAGGAGGTTTATTTTCTTTTTAAGTGACTCACTCTCAAGAAAATGGAATGGTATATGTTATGCAAAAGCAAGGAAGACTAGAAACAAATTATGCATACAAAGTTTAACTCACATTGTTCTACCCTCCTAGCAAAGCTTTTTACTCGAATGGTGATTTCATTTCTTGTTCTTATTACTTCTTTGAAGCACATTAAACCTCCAAATTTCTTTTGGCTAAATCGAACTTCCTTTTCTTTTTCCAAAACATCAAACTTCTAGAGAACATTTTTATTTTTACTTGACCCTAAACTTATTGTTCTCTCTCTTTTTCAAACATGGAGATTATTTTTCTTCTCCTTTCCTAGGGTCTTTCTTTTAAGTACTTCTCTAGAATTTGCTTAACCAAGGGTTCCTTGACTCTCATTTCCCATCTCAATTTTTTTTATTTCTTGATCATAATTCCCAAGCCAACTACCATTTTCCCATTGATCCTCATCCTAATGCTAGCCCTTTTCTTTGAACAACTTAGACTAGCTAAAAATGAAAGCTAACCTTTGTCGTTCCCGATACTTACAAGATTTTACACACAATAGCATTATCAAGAAAAAGGCCTCACTCAATCAAACAACGAGTGGTGAAAAACAAAATGGGTAAGGTGAAAGGTAGGGAACCATTCTAAATATGAGGATGGCCACTCGGGTTATTAGAGAGTGGTAAAAGTGGATAAGATAACCCGAGTGTTTTCTTTGAACCATGGTTCTGTATCACAAAGTACCGGGTGGGAATTCTCGGCAATGACCGAGTACCAGGCAGGAATTCTCAGCATTGACCGAGTACCAGGCAGGAATTCTCGGTAATGAGCGAGTACCGGGTTAGAATTCTCGGAAATGACTGAGCATCATGTGGGGAATCCTCGACAATGACCGAGTACCGGGTAGGAATTCTTTACAATGACTGAGTATGGGGTAGGAATTCTTGGCATGACAGAGTACCGGGCAGGAATTCTCGACTATAACCAAGCATTGGGTAGGAATCCTCAGAAACGACCGAGTACCGAGTGAGGAATCCTCGGCAACGACCGAGTCCCGGGCAGGAATTCTCAGCAATGACCTTGTACCCGACAAGAATTCTCTGTAATAATCGAGTACCGGCTGGATTTCTCAAAATTGACCGAGAAACGGGCAGAAACTCTCAGCAATGACAAAGTACCGGGCAGGAATTCTTGGAAATAAACGAGTACCGGGCTGGAATTGTAGACAATGACCAAGAACCGGGTAGGATTCTTGGTAATAATTGAGTACCGGCTAGATTTCTTGGAAAAAATTACCGAGTACCGGGCAGAAATTCTCGGGTATGACCGAGCACCGCGCAAGAATTCTCGGCAATGACCGAGTACCAGACATGAATTCTGGGAAATGACCGAGTACCGGGTAGGAATTCTTGGCAATGACCGAGCACTGCATAGGATTTCTCGGCAATGACCAAGTACCGGGCGGGAATTCTTGGCAAAAACCTAGAACCAGGCAGGAATTCACAGTACTAAGCGACTACCGGCTGGAAAATCCTCGATAATGACCAAGTACCGGGTATAAATGCTCGGCGATGACCAAGTACCTGGCAGGAATTCTTGGAAATGACCGAGTACTGAGCAGGAATTCTCTGCAATGACCGAGCACCGGTTAGGAATCCTCGGAAATGAGTGAGTACCAGGAAGGAATTCTCACCAATGACCGAGTACCGCACAAGAATACTCGGCAATGACTGAGTACCAGACATGAATTTTTAGCAGTGACAGAGTACCAAGCAGGAATTCTCGGCAATGACCGAGCAGCGGGTAATATCCTCAGAAATGACTGAGTACCTGGAGAGGAATCCTCGGCACTTACCGAGTACCGAGCAGGAATTCTTGGCAATGACCGAGCATCAGGTATAAATCCACGGAAACGACATAGTACCGGGTGAGAAATTCTTGGCAATGATCGAGTAGTGGGTAGGAATTCACGGTAATGACCGAGTACCAAGAAGGAATTCTCAGCAATGATCGAGTACCGGCTGGTGAATCCTCGGAAATGACCAATTGCCGGGCAGGAATTCTCGGCAATGACCGAACACCAAGTAGGAATCCTTGGCAATGACCGAGTACATGGCAGGAATTCTCGGTAATAACTAAGCACCGGGTAGGAATCTTTGGAAACGACCGAGTACCCAGTGAGGAATCCTTGGCAATATTGGGCGGGAATTCTCGGCAAAAACCTAGAACCAGGCAGTAATTCACGGTTATAATAGAGTACCGGCTGGAAAATCCTCGGTAATGACAAAGTACCGGGCGGGAATTCTCGGTAATGACTGAGTACCAGGCAGGAATTCTCGGCAATGACCCAGTACCAGGCAAGAATTCTCGGCATTGACCGAGTACAAGGCAGGAATTCTCGGCAATGAGCGAGTACCGGGTTAGAATTCTCCGAAACGACTGAGCATCATGTGAGGAATCCTCGACAATGACCGAGTACCGGGTAGGAATTCTTTACAGTGACAGAGTACCGGGTAGGAATTCTCGGCATGACCGAGTACCGGGCAGGAATTCTCGACTATGACCAAGCACCGAGTAGGAATCCTCAGAAACGACCGAGTACTGAGTGAGGAATCCTCGGCAATGACCGAGTCCTGGGCAGGAAATCTCAGCAATGACCTTGTACCCGGTAAGAATTCTCTGTAATAATCGAGTACCGGCTGGATTTCTCGAAAGTGACCGAGTAACGGGTAGAAACTCTCAGCAATAACCAAGTACCGGGCAAGAATTCTTAGAAATGAAAGAGTACCGGGCAGCAATTGTAGACAATGACCAAGAACCAGGTAGGATTCTCGGTAATAATCGAGTACCGGGCAGGAATTCTCGGGAATGACCGAGCACCAGGCATGAATTCTGGGCAATGACCGAGTACTGGGTAGGAATTCTTGGCAATGACCGAGCACTGCACAGGATTTCTCTGCAATGACCGAGTACCATGCAGGAATTCTCGGTAATGACCGAGTACCGGGTTGGAGTTCTAGTAAATGACCGAGCATCAGGTGAGGAATCCTTGGAAATGACCGAGTCCCGGGTAGAAATTCTTTACAATGACCGAGTACCGCGTCGGAATTCTCGACAATGACCAAGCACCGTGTAAGAATCCTTAGAAACGACTGAGTACAGGGTAAGGAATCCTTGGCAATGGCTGAGTACCGGGTGATAATTCTTGGCAATGACCTAGTACAAGGCAAGAATTCTCGGTAATAATCGAGTACTAGGCAGGAATTCCTGGCAATGACCGAGTACTAGGCAGGAACTCTCAGCAATGATCGCGTACCAACTATTGAATCCTCGGTAATGACCGAGTACCAGGCAAAAGTTCTCGATAATGACCGAACACCGGGCGAATTGTTGGCGATGACCTTGTACCCGGCAAGAATTCTATGTAATAATCGAGTACCGGCTGGATTTCTCGAAAGTGACCGAGTATCAGGCAAAAACTCTCAGCAATGACCAAGTACCGCGCAGGAACTCTTGGAAATGAATGAGTACCGGGCAGGAATTCTAGACAATAACCAAGAACTGGGTAGGATTCTCGGTAATAATCGAGTACCGGCTTTATTTCTTAGAAAAGATTACCGAGTACCGGGCAGGAATTCTCGGTAATGACCGAGGACCGCGCTAGAATTCTCGGTAATGATCGAGTACCAGCTATGAATTCTGGGCAATGACCGAGTACCGGGTAGGAAATCTTGGCAATGACCAAGCATTGCACAGGATTTCTCAGCAATGACCGAGTACCGGGCGGGAATTCTCGGCAAAAACCTAGAACCAGGCAGGAATTCACGGTACAAAGCGAGTACCGGCTGGAAAATCCTCGGCAATGACCAAGTACCGGGTTTAAATTCTCAGCGATGACCAAGTACCGGGCAGGAATTCTTGGAAATGACCGAGTACTGGGCAGGAATTCTCTGCAATGACCAAGTACTATGCAGTAATTCTCGGCAATGACCGAGCACCGGTTAGGAATCCTCGGAAATGAGTGAGTACCAGGAAGGAATTCTCACCAATGACCGACTACCGGACATGAATACTCGGCAATGTCTGTGTACCGGACATGAATTTTTAGCAAATGAGAGAGTACCAAGCAGGAATTCTTGGCAATGACTGAGCAGCGGGTAGTATCCTCGGAAATGACTATGTACCTGGAGAGGAATCCTCGGCAATTACCGAGTACCAGGCAGGAATTCTCGGCAATGACCGAGCATCGGGTATAAATCCACAGAAACGACAGAGTACCGGGTGAGAAATTCTCGGCAATGATCAAGTAGTGGGTAGGAATTCACGGCAATGACCGAGTACCAAGAAGGAATTCTCAGCAATGATCAAGTACCGGCTGGTGAATCCTCGGCAATGACCAATTATCGGGCAGGAATTCTCGTCAATGACCGAACACAGAGTAGGAATCCTTGGCGATGACCGAGTACCTAGCAGGAATTCTCGGTAATGACCTAGCACCGGGTAGGAATCTTTGGAAACGACCGAGTACTCAGTGAGGAATACTTGGCAATGACCAAGTGCTGGGCGGGAATTCTCGGCAAAAACCTAGAACCAGGCAGTAATTCACGGTAATAATAGAGTACCGGCTCGAAAATTCTCGGCAATGATAAAGTACCAGGCGGGAATTCTCGGTAATGACCTAGTACCAGGCAGGAATTCTCGGCAATGACCGAGTACCAGGCGGGAATTCTCGGCATTGGCCGAGTACCAGGTAGGAATTCTCGGCAATGAGCGAGTACCGGGTTGGAATTCTCGAAAATGACTGAGCATCATGTGAGGAATCCTTGACAGTGACTAAGTACCGGCTTTATTTCTTTACAATGACAGAGTACCGGGTAGGAATTCTTGGCATTACCGAGTACTGAGCAGGAATTCTCGACTATGACCAATCACCGGGTAGGATTCCTCAGAAATGACCCAGTACCGAGTGAGGAATCCTCGGCAATGACCGTGTCCCGGGCAGGAATTCTCAGCAATGACCCTATACACGGCAAGAATTCTCTGTAATAATCGAGTGCCGGCTGGATTTCTCGAAAGTGACTGAGTAACGGCCAGAAACTGTCAGCAATGACCAAGTACCGAGCAGGAATTCTTGGAAATGAACGAGTACCGGGCAGCAATTCTAGACAATGACCAAGAACCGGGTAGGATTCTCGGTAATAATCGAGTACTCGCTAGATTTTTTGGAAAAAATTACCGAGTACCGGGCAGGAATTCTCGAGAATGACCGAGCACCGTGCAAGAATTCTTACCAAGGACCGAGTACCAGGGATGAATTCTGGGCAATGACCGAGTACTGGGTAGGAATTCCTGGCAATGACCGAGCACTGCACAGGATTTCTCGACAATGACCGAGTACCATGCAGGAATTCTCGGCAATGACCGAGTACCAGGTTGGAATTCTAGTAAATGACCGAGCAGCAGGTGAGGAATCCTTTGCAATGATCGAGTACCGGGTAGGAATTCTTTACAATGACCGACTACCGGGCCGGAATTCGTGACAATGACCAAGCACCGTGTAAGAATCCTTAGAAACGTCCGAGTACCGGGTGAGGAATCCTTGGCAATGACTGAGTAGCGGGCGATAATTCTTGGCAATGACCTAGTACAAGGCAAGAATTCTCCGTAATAATCAAGTAACGGCTTGATTTCTTGGAAATGACCGAGTACCAGGCAGAAATTCTCGACAATGACCAAGCACCGGGTAGGAATCCTCAGAAACCACCGAGTACCGAGTGAGGAATTCTCGGTAATGACCGAGTACCCGGCGGGAATTGTCGGGAAAGACCTATTACAGGCATGAATTCTCGGTATTAATTGAGTAACGGGCAGAAATTCTCGGCAATGACCAAGTACCGGGTAAGAATTCTTGGCAATGAACGAGTACCGGCCCAGAATTCTCAGCACTGACCAAGTACCATGCATGAATTCTCGGCAATGACTGAGTACTGGGTTGGAATTCTCGAAAATGACTGAGCATCAGGTGACGAATACTCAGCAATGACCGAGTACCGGGTAGGAATTCTTTACAATGTCCGAGTATCGGGTTAGAATTCTTGGCAATGACCGAGTTCTGGGCAGGAATTCTCGACAATAACCAAGCACCGCGTAGGAATCCTCAAAAACGACCAAGTACCGGGTGAGGAATCCTCGGCAATGACCGAGCACCGGGCGGGAATTCTCGGCAATGACCTAGTACCAGACAATAATTTTTGGTAATAATCGAGTACCGGCTGGATTTCTCAGAAATGACCGAGTAACGGTAGAAATTCTATGCAATGACCAAGTACCGGGCAAACATTCTTGGCAATGAACTAGTATCAGGACAGAATTCTCAGCAATTACCGAGCACCATGCAGGAATTCTCGGCAATGACCGAGTACCAGGTTAGAATTCTCGGAAACGATCGAGCATCAGGAGAGGAATCCTCGGTAATGTCTGAGAACCGGGTAGGAATTCTTGGCAATGACCGAGTACCGGGTAGGAATTCTTGGCAATGACCGAGTACCGGGCAGGAAATCTCGACAATGACCTAGCAGCGGGTAGGAATCCTTAGAAACGACCTTGTACCGAGTGAGAAATCATAGCCAATGACCGTGTACAAGGAGAGAAGTCTCGGCAATGACCTAGTACCAGACAAGAATTCTCGGTAATAATCGAGTGCCGGCTGGATTTCTCAGAAATGACCAAGTAACGGGCATAAATTCTATGTAATGACAAGGTACTGGGCAGGAATTATTGGCAATGAACGAGTACCGGGCAGGAATTCTCAGCAATGAATGACTACCGGGCAGGAATCCTAAGCAATGACTAAGTACCTGGCAGGAATTCACGTCAATGACCTAGTACCTGCCTGGTACTCGGTCATTGCCAAGAATTCCTATGCGGTGCTCGATTATTACCAAGAATTATTTCCTTGTACTAGGTCATTGCCGAGAATTCTCACCCGGTACTCAATCATTGCCAAGGATTCCTGCCCGGTACTCGATCATTGCCATGGATTCCTACCCGGTGTTTGGCCTTTGTAAAGTATTCATGCCCGGTACTCGGTCATTGCTGAGAATTCCTGCCCGGTAGTCGTTCCTTGACAAGAATTCCTACCTTGTACTTGGTCATTGCCAAGAATTTATGCCCGTTACTTGACCATTGCCATCGATTCCTACCCGGTGTGCGGTCATTGCCAAGAATTCTCTCCCGGTACTCGGTCATTGCCGAGAATTTCTGCCCAGTACTCAGTCATTGCCGAGAATTTCTGCCCGGTACTCGTTCATTTCTGAGAATTCCTATGTGGTGCACGATTATTACCAAGAATTCTTTCCTTGTACTAGGTCATTGCCGAGAATTCTCGCCCGGTACTCAATCATTGCCAAGGATTCCTCACCCGGTATTTGGTCGTTTCTAAGGTTTCCTACCCGGTGCTTGGTCATTACCGAGAATACCTGCCTGGTACTCGGTCATTGCCGAAAATACCTACTTGGTACTCGGTCATTGCCGAGAATTCCTACCTGCTACTCGGTCATTGCCAAGAATTCCTGCCCGGTACTCGATCATTGCCATGGATTCCTACCCGGTGTTTGGCCTTTGTAAAGTATTCATGCCCGGTACTCGGTCATTGCTGAGAATTCCTGCCCGGTACTCGTTCCTTGCCAAGAATTCCTACCTTGTACTTGGTCATTGCCAAGAATTTCTGCCCGTTACTTGACCATTGCCATGGATTCCTACCCGGTACTCAGTCATTGTAAAGAATTCCTACCCTGTACTTGGTCATTGTCAAGAATTCCAGCTTGATACTCGGTCATTGCCGAGAATCCCTATCCGTTACTCTGTCATTGCCAAGAATTCATGCCCATTACTCGGTCATTGCCATGGATTCCTACCCAGTGCTGGGTCATTGTCGAGAATTCCTGCCCGGTACTTGGTCATTGCCAAGAATTTCTACACGTTACTCGGTCATTTCCAAAAACTCCAGCCGGTACTCGATTATTACCGAGAATTCCTTCCTTGTACTAGGTCATTGCCGAGAATTCTCTCCCGGTACTCAGTCATTGCCAAGGATTCCTCACCTGGTACTCGGTCGTTTCTAAGGATTCCTACCCGGTGCTTCGTCATTGTCGAGAATTCCTGCTCGGTACTTGGTAATTCTAAAGAATTCCTACCCAGTACTCGGTCATTGCCGAGGATTCCTCACCTAATGCTCGGTCATTTTTGAGAATTCCATCCTGGTACTCAGTCATTGCCGAGAATTCCTGCCTGGTACTCGGTCATTGCCAAGAATTCCTATGCGGTGCTCGATTATTACCAAGAATTCTTTCCTTGTACTAGGTCATTGCCGAGAATTCTCGCCCGGTACTCAATCATTGCCAAGGATTCCTGCCCGGTACTCGATCATTGCCATGGATTCCTACCCGGTGTTTGGCCTTTGTAAAGTATTCATGCCCGGTACTCGGTCATTGCTGAGAATTCCTGCCCGGTACTCGTTCCTTGACAAGAATTCCTACCTTGTACTTGGTCATTGCCAAGAATTTATGCCCGTTACTTGACCATTGCCATGGATTCCTACCCAGTGTGCGGTCATTGCCAAGAATTCTCTCCCGGTACTCGGTCATTGCCGAGAATTTCTGCCCAGTACTCAGTCATTGCCAAGAATTTCTGCCCGGTACTCATTCATTTCTGAGTTATCCAGCCGGTACTCGATTATTACCCAGAATTGTTGCCTGGTACTAGGTCATTGCCGAGCATTCCCGTCCGGTACTCAGTATTTTCCAAGGATTCCTCACTCGGTACTCGGTCGTTTTCTGAGGATTCCTACCAGGTGCTTGGTTATTATCTAGAATTTGTGCCTGGTACTCGGTCATTACCAAGAATTCCTACCTGGTACTCTGTCATTGTAAAGAATTCCTGCCCTGTACTCGGTCATTGCCAAAGATTCCTCACCTGATGCTCGGTTGTTTCCGAGAATTCCAACCCGGTACTCGGTTCATTCCAGAGAATTCCTGCATGGTACTCGGTCATTGCCGAGAATTCCTGCACGTTGCTCAGTCACTGCCAAGAATTCCTGCATGTTACTCGGTCAATGCCAAGGATTCCTACCCGGTGTTTGGTCATTGCCGAGACTTCCTGGATGGTACTTGGTTATTGCCAAGAATTCACCAGCCGGTACTCGGTTCATTGCAGAGAATTCCTGCCTGGTACTCGATCATCTCCGAGAATTCTTGCACGTTGCTCAGTCACTGCCAATAATTCCTGCATGTTACTCGGTCAATGCCAAGGATTTCTACCCGGTGTTTGGTCATTGCCGAGAATTCCTGGATGGTACTCGGTTATTGCCAAGAATTCACCAGCCGGTACTCGATCATTGCTGAGAATTTCTGCCTGGTACTCGGTCATTGCCATGGATTCCTACCCGGTGTTCGGCCCGGTACTCATTTCTTGCTAAGAATTCCCACTTGGTACTTGTTCATTGCCGAGAATTTCTGCCCGTTACTCAGTCATTGCCATGGATACCTACCCGGTGTGTGGTTATTGCCAAGAATTCTTGCCCGGTACTCGGTCATTGCCGAGGATGCACCAGCCAATACTCGATCGTTGCTGAGAATTCCTGCCCGGTACTCGGTCATTGCCGAGAATTTCTGCCTGTTACTCGGTCATTTCCGAGATATCCAGCTGGTACTCGATTATTATCGAGAAATATTGCCTGGTACTAGGTCATCGCCGAGAATTCCCGCCCGGTACTCGGTATTTGCCGAGGATTCCTCACTCGGTACTCGGTCGTTTCTGAGTATTCCTTCCCGGATCTTGGTCATTGTCGAGAATTCGTGTCTGGTACTCGGTCATTGCCAAGGATTCCTACCCGGTACTCTGTCATCATAAAGAATTCGTACCCTGCATTGCCAAAGATTCCTCACCTGATGCTCGTTCGTTTCCGAGAATTCCAACCCGGTACTCGGTTCATTGCAGAGAATTTCTACCTGGTACTCGGTCATTGACCAGAATTCCTGCGTGGTGCTCGGTCATTGCCAAGAATTCCTGCCCGGTACTCGGTCAATGCGAAGGATTCCTACCCGGTGTTCGGTCATTGCCAAAAATTCCTGCATGGTACTCAGTCTTTGCCGAGGATTCACCACCCGATACTCGATCATTGCTGAGAATTCATGCATGGTACTCTGTCATTGCCATGAATTTCTGCCCAGTACTCGGTCATAGCTGAGAATTCCTACCCATTACTCGTTCATTGCTAAGAATTCCTGCCCGGTACTTGGTCATTGCCGAGAATTTCTGCATGTTAGTCGGTCATTTCCGAGAACACCATCCGGTACTCGATTATTACCGAGAATTCCTTCCTTGTACTTGGTCATTGCTGAGAATTCTCGCCCAGTACTCAGTCATTGCCAAGGATTCCTCACCCGGTACTCGATCATTTCTAAGGATTCCTACCCGGTGCTTGGTCATTATCGAGAATTACTGCCCGGTACTCGGTAATTGTAAAGAATTCCTACCCAGTACTCTGTCATTGCCGAGCATTCCTCACCTAATGCTTGGTCGTTTCCGGGAATTCCAACCTGGTACTCAGTCATTGCCGAGAATTCGTGCCTGGTACTCGGTCATTGCCAAGATTTCTGTGCGGTGCTCGATTATTACCGAGAATTCTTTCCTTGTACTAGGTCATTACCGAGAATTCTCCCCTGGTACTCAGTCATTAACAAGGATTCCTCACCCGGTATTCAGTCGTTTTCTAATGATTCCTACCCGGTACTTTTTCATTGTAAAGAATTCCTACCATGTACTTGGTCATTGCCGAGAATTCCTGCCCGGTACTCGGTCATTGCCGAGAATTCCTACACGGTACTTGGTCATTGCCAAGAATTCCTACCCGGTACTCAGTCATTGTAAAGAATTCCTACCGTTTACTTGGTCATTGCCAAGAATTCCTGCTTGATACTCGGTCATTGCCGAGAATCCCTATCCGTTACTCGGTCATTGCCAAGAATTCATGCCCATTACTCGGTCATTGCCATGGATTCCTACCCAGTGCTGGGTCATTGTCGAGAATTCCTGCCCGGTACTTGGTCATTGCCGAGAATTTCTACACGTTACTCGGTCATTTCCAAAAACTCCAGCCGGTACTCGATTATTACCGAGAATTCCTTCCTTGTACTAGGTCATTGCCGAGAATTCTCTCCCGGTACTCAGTCATTGCCAAGGATTCCTCACCTGGTACTCGGTCGTTTCTAAGGATTCCTACCCGGTGCTTCGTCATTGTCGAGAATTCCTGCTCGGTACTTGGTAATTGTAAAGAATTCCTACCCAGTACTCGGTCATTGCCGAGGATTCCTCACCTAATGCTCGGTCATTTTTGAGAATTCCAACCTGGTACTCAGTCATTGCCGAGAATTCCAGCCTGGTACTCGGTCATTGCCAAGAATTCCTATGCGGTGCACGATTATTACCAAGAATTCTTTCCTTGCACTAGGTCATTGCCGAGAATTCTCGCCCGGTACTCAATCATTGCCAAGGATTCCTCACCCGGTATTTGGTCGTTTCTAAGGTTTCCTACCCGGTGCTTGGTCATTACCGAGAATACCTGCCTGGTACTCGGTCATTGCCGAGAATACCTGCCTAGTACTCGGTCATTGCCGAGAATTCCTACCTGCTACTCGGTCATTGCCAAGAATTCCTGCCCGGTACTCGATCATTGCCATGGATTCCTACCCGGTGTTTGGCCTTTGTAAAGTATTCATGCCCGGTACTCGGTCATTGCTGAGAATTCCTGCCCGGTACACGTTCCTTGCCAAGAATTCCTACCTTGTACTTGGTCATTGCCAAGAATTTCTACCCGTTACTTGACCGTTGCCATGGATTCCTACCCGGTGTGCAATCATTGCCAAGAATTCTCTCCCGGTACTCGGTCATTGCCGAGAATTTCTGCCCAGTACTCAGTCATTGCCGAGAATTTCTGCCCGATACTCGGTCATTTTTAAGTTATCCAGCCGGTACTCGATTATTACCCAGAATTGTTGCCTGGTACTAGGTCATTGCCGAGAATTCCCGCCCGGTACTCAGTATTTTCCAAGGATTCCTCACTCGGTACTCGGTCGTTTCTGAGGATTCCTACCCGGTGCTTGGTTATTATCTAGAATTTGTGCCTGGTACTCGGTCTTTACCAAGAATTCCTACCTGGTACTCTGTCATTGTAAAGAATTCCTGCCCTGTACTCGGTCATTGCCAAAGATTCCTCACCTGATGCTCGGTTGTTTCCGAGAATTCCAACCCGGTACTCGGTTCATTGCAGAGAATTCCTACCTGGTACTCGGTCATTGCCGAGAATTCTTGCACGTTGCTCAGTCACTGCCAAGAATTCCTGCATGTTACTCGGTCAATGCCAAGGATTCCTACCTGGTGTTTGGTCATTGCCGAGAATTCCTGGATGGTACTTGGTTATTGCCAAGAATTCACCAGCCGGTATTCGGTTCATTGCAGAGAATTCCTACCTGGTACTCGGTCATCTCCGAGAATTCCTGCACGTTGCTCAGTCACTTCCAAGAATTCCTGCATGTTACTCGGTCAATGACAAGGATTTCTACCCGGTGTTTGGTCATTGCCGAGAATTCCTGGATGGTACTCGGTTATTGCCAAGAATTCACTAGCCGGTACTCGATCATTGCTGAGAATTTCTGCCTGGTACTCGGTCATTGCCATGGATTCCTACCCGGTGTTCGGCCCGGTACTCATTTCTTGCTAAGAATTCCCGCTTGGTACTTGTTCATTGCCGAGAATTTCTTCCCGTTACTCAGTCATTGCCATGGATACCTACCCGGTGTGTGGTCATTGCCAAGAATTCTTGCCCGGTACTCGGTCATTGCCGAGGATGCACCGACCAATACTCGATCGTTGCTGAGAATTCCTGCCCGGTACTCGTTCATTGCCGAGAATTTCTGCCCGTTACTCGGTCATTTCCGAGAAATATTGCCTGGTACTAGGTCATCGCCGAGAATTCCCGCCCGGTACTCGGTATTTGCCGAGGATTCCTCACTCGGTACTCGGTCGTTTCTGAGTATTCCTTCCCGGATCTTGGTCATTGTCGAGAATTCGTGCCTGGTACTCGGTCATTGCCAAGGATTCCTACCTGGTACTCTGTCATCATAAAGAATTCGTACCCTGTACTCGGTCATTGCCAAAGATTCCTCACCTGATGCTCGTTCGTTTCCGAGAATTCCAACCCGGTACTCGGTTCATTGCAGAGAATTCCTGCCTGGTACTCGGTCATTGACCAGAATTCCTGCGTGGTGCTCGGTCATTGCCAAGAATTCCTGCCTGGTACTCGGTCAATGCCAAGGATTCCTACCCGGTGTTCGGTCATTGCCAAGAATTCCTGCATGGTACTCAGTCTTTGCCGAGGATTCACCACCCGGTACTCGATCATTACTGAGAATTCCTGCATGGTACTCGGTCATTGCCGTGAATTCCTGCCCAATCGGATGAGGGTAAGTCTTCTAGTATCCCAATCGGATGACGAATCGATCTATCCGCTAACACCAATGAGATTCTTGTTCGTTTGAAGTTTGTCAATCCCAATTTCTTGGAGACCGTCAACGGCATTAGACTAACACTTGCGCCAAGATCAACCAAACACCTGTTAAAGTGGAGAGATCCGATAGTACAAGGGAGTGTGAAACTCCCGGGATCCATGAGTTTCTTCGGCAAGTTGTTTTGAATTATGGCGCTGCACTCATGAGTGATCATCACCATGGCATCTTTGATTTGTCTCCTTTTAGGAAGCACGTCCTTGAGGAGTTTGTTGTATACCGGACACTCCATAATAAGATCAATGAAAGGAATGGTGACTTGAACCGTACCCATTATCTTCTTGAACTTTTCGAACTGCTTGTCCAAAATCTGTTTCTTAAACCTCCCGGGAAATGGAAGTTTCGGTTCGCATGCCCGTGGCTCAAAATCATCATCCTTTTCAGTAATGTCCCTTGACTTTACTTTTTCCTTTTGCTCCTCCCTTGACAGCATCAGATTCGTTGGGAACAAATTCCGGTTCCACAGTTTTTATTTTTCTTCCCGAATGGGTTTGCGAATCAATTTCGGATCGATCTCGGATTTTCTCCGCAAAGTTTTCTTCTTCTTGATCTTCATGGGCATTCTCATTCTTTTGCTGCTTGTCACTGACCTCCACCACGACCTGGTCTCTTGTTGGTAGTTCTTTTCCGCTTCTCAAAGTTATTGCCAAGCAAAATTCCTTAGGATTAGCTATGGCCTTGCCCGGTAAAGTTCCTTTTGGACCTTGAGATGAGGAAGCAACTTGAGCAATTTGGTTATCCAGCCCCTTGACGTGAGTGCTTAGATTCTCGAACTTGGCATTTAGATCGTTGTACGCTCCATCCACCTTATTGTTAATCTCAAGCATCCTTTTGTTCGTTTCGATTGAGCTATTAGTTTGCCCAATTAATATTTGTTGAAGCATACTCTTAACGTCTTTTATCTCTTGATCTTGAGATTGAGATGCAATTGCTTGCCCTGTAGGTTTGTATGCTTGTTGATTGTTGGGAACAAAAGGTGCCTTGCTCTGAAAACCCCCTTGATTATTTTGAAATCCACCTTGGTTGTTTTGAAGCTGTGAGTTCGGTACAAATCTTTGTTGTGTGAAGTTCTGTCCTTGGGAGTTTGATTGTATGAAAGGTCTTGGTTGATAGCCTTGACCTTGTTGCTGGAAGTTTGGGTTGTAGCTCTTGTTGTACCCTCCTTGATAGTTTCCTTGATTTCCAACGAAATTCAATTCTTCTTGCATTTCAAGATTTTCTCCAAACCCAATTTCCTTACAAGCTTGTCCTCTATCAAATTTTCCAACATAGTTTATGGATCTTTCTGTAGCTTACAGGACCTTATCCATCTTTTAATGTAAGGTTTTGATCTCCTTACTCCTTTGGTCTTCTCTATCTCCGCTCCTTCTAGGAGCTCTATCATAGTCTTCTCCGTAATTTTCATCGCTTTGCGCTAGGTTCTCTACAAGTTGGAACCCTTCTTCAACATTTTTCCCCAAAAAGTTTCCATTACTAGCAGTGTCCAACAGCATTCTTATCCTTGGAACAATCCCTCTATACAATGTACTCAACAATGATTCTTCGAAAAATCCGTGGTGAGGGCATTTGTTAGTGTAACTCTTGAACCGTTCCCAAGCTTCACCAAAACTTTCATTGTTCCTTTGAGCAAAGCTTGATATATCGTTTCTTAGCCGAGCTGTTCTTGATGTTGAGAAGAATTTCTCAAGAAATTTCTTCTTGCATTCCGCCCAAGTAGTAATCGACCTAGGAGGCAGACTCTTCTCCCATTGTTTCGCCTTATCCCCAAGAGAAAAAGGGAATAATCTCAGCTTAAATGCATCCTCCGAGATGCCGTTTATCTTCGTCAAGTCGCATATATCATTGAAGTTATCAAGATGGTCAAGAGGGTCTTCAACGGGCAGCCCTTGAAATTTGTTTCCTTGAACCATATTGATGATGCTCATCTTGATTTTGAAGTTGTTGTTTTCAACTGCCGGTGCATGAATACCACTACGGTTTCCATGTGCTTGTGGTGCATCGTATGCCCCTATAACTCTCTCTCTTCTAGCAGCATGAAGCGGTGGATTAATAGGAATCCCCGCTCCTTGAACTTCTTCTTGTAAAACTGGGTTGTTATCAATGTTATCACCCATGTTTATCCCAACTGTTCTTGCAAGTCTCTCCCTTTCTCTTCTAGCTCGAGTATTGGCTCGCTCTAGGCGTTCTATCTCAGGCACTAACACCACCAGGTTTTGATGTCCTTGGCTTCTCAGGTTCATGCACCTATAAGAAAGAGAAAAAATTCAAAACGAGGTTAGATCTTTCAAAAATTAAAATTTAGACTCGGTAGAATCCAAATCCTAATGGCTATTACATTGCTTCCCCGGCAACGGCGCCAATTTGATAAGGAGGTTTTCAAGGCCTCGGGTAATCAAATAACCCTTTCGTACGTTGTGTACTTAGGGATCGATCCACGAAGAAGACAAGAATAACACACTAAGAATGCAAGAAGCTACTCAAGCTAAACGAAAATGATGTTTTGTTTTTGGCTTTTGAAGTCACGAAATTATTAACTAAAACAGAGCAAAGGACTTAATTAAAAAGAAACCCAAGATAAACATCTACTAGAATCAAGA
Source organism: Barbarea vulgaris (assembly GCA_963667165.1). Lineage (NCBI taxonomy): Eukaryota > Viridiplantae > Streptophyta > Magnoliopsida > Brassicales > Brassicaceae > Barbarea > Barbarea vulgaris. Next base: position 10,753,626 of record OY763888.1, on the reverse strand, counting down.
ACAACAATCGAAATTTAACTCGAAGTGTAAAAGAAGCAAAATAAACAAGAAAATCTGTGTTTTTTAGACAATTTAAAACATGGATCGTTGGTAAGGCATTTTGACAAGGGTGAATGATGATATGACAAATGATAAATTCAATGAACAATCAATGTTAATACTATGACATGAGTCACTTAACTAGACTAGTCCACTCCCATGATACTAGACCTTTTACAAATCATTCAATTAAGCTAATCTCCCAATTGCAACCAAATGATTTGTAAACAATGAACACAAACTCATAATTGTCATCAATTCCATCTTAGAACTCAATTTCCATTGGTTAAGATATAGAATGCAAGCATAGAAAGTTCAGATTAAAATCACAACACCTTCCGGGTGTGAAACAATCAACATCTAGAAAACTCTTTTCCAAGTTCATTTCTAGCATTAAGATCATTATATACTTGAACATAAACAAGAATCAACCATTGAACATCACAAACAACCATCATATCACCCTAGATCTACCAAACCAACAATCCAAGATAGAACTACTCACACATATTCATATCACAAAAATAAACCGTAGAAAATATAAACATAAACATAATAAACACAAAAGTAGAAGAAAATTTAAGAAAGCTTCACTAGATGTGGTTAGATCTTGAAATTAAAATCATGAACTTGAGAGAGTTTTTCTCTGAGTTTAGAGAGTGGTTCTAAAGCTAATATCAGACTAATAATTGCCTAAACAATGGCTGAGAATGAAAGTTAAAAAGAAAAATCGGATTTGAGTGGATGTCAATTTTTTGTCGGGTATGGGCGGCTGAGGGTCAGATCGATCGTTCTGGTCTTGGATCGATCGATCTGACCCTAGATCGATCAATCTGATGTGCTCTGGTCGATCTTGATTCTCACCGCAAGTTTGCTTGAATTGGATCGATCGATCCGACCTTGGATCGATCGATCTGATGAAGTCTACAGCAGTTTCAGCTTCCTGTCAGATTTACATTCCTTCGGTAAAACATTCATAACTTTTGATTGCACCATGGGATTTACTTCACACCACTTCCACATGAAAGCTAACTCAATTTCATATGACTTTTGTAGAGAGTGCTGAACCCTAATCGCAACGTAGAGCCTTCATATGAGTAGATCTTCCAGACCCTATGGATTGGTTCCGAAACATCATTTCTTTTATTTTCTTCCAAATGATCCCTCATCCAAACTCCAAGTCTCCAAGTCTTCCATTTACCTAAACTGACTCAAAACATATGCAAAAACCTATATATACAACCTAGGCCTCTAAAATTAAAGTTAAAACAAAATGAGACTCAAATGCGTGGAAAACTCTCAAAACTATACAAAGTGGGAATGAAAACCTATGAAAATATGCCTTAAAACATGCAAAATATGGTGTTATCACAATGACAGAGTACCAAGCAGGAATTCTCGGCAATGACCGAGCAGCGGGTAGTATCCTCGGAAATGACTGAGTACCTGGACAGGAATCCTTGGCAATTACTGAGTACCGGGAAGGAATTCTCGGCAATGATCGAGTACCGGCTGGTGAATCCTCGGCAATGACCAATTACAGGGCAGGAATTCTCGGCAATGACCGAACACCAAGTAGGAATCCTTGGCAATGACCGAGTACCTGGCAGGAATTCTTGGTAATAACCAAGCACCGGGTAGGAATCTTTGGAAACGACCGAGTACCCAGTGAGGAATCCTTGGCAATGACCAAGTTCTGGACGGGAATTCTCGGCAAAAACCTAGAACCAGGCAGTAATTCACGGTAATAATAGAGTACCGGCTGGAAAATCCTCGGTAATGACAAAGTACCGGGTGGGAATTCTCGGCAATGACCGAGTAGCAGGCAGGAATTCTCAGCATTGACCGAGTACCAGGCAGGAATTCTCCGTAATGAGCGAGTACCGGGTTAGAATTCTCGGAAACGACTGAGCATCATGTGGGGAATCCTCGACAATGACCGAGTACCGGGTAGGAATTCTTTACAATGACTGAGTACGGGGTAGGAATTCTGGGCATGACGGAGTACCGGGCAGGAATTCTCGACTATGACCAAGCATCGGGTAGGAATCCTCAGAAACGACCGAGTACCGAGTGAGGAATCCTCGGCAACGACCGATGCCCGGGCAGGAATTCTCAGCAATGACCTTGTACCCGATAAGAATTCTCCGTAATAATCGAGTACCGGCTGGATTTCTCGAAATTGACCGAGAAACGGGCAGAAACTCTCAGCAATGACCAAGTACCGGGCAGGAATTCTTGGAAATAAACGAGTACCGGGCTGGAATTGTAGACAATGACCAAGAACCGGGTAGGATTCTAGGTAATAATTGAGTACCGGCTAGATTTCTTGGAAAAAATTACCGAGTACCGAGCAGAAATTCTCGGGTATGACCGAGCACCGCGCAAGAATTCTCGGCAATGACCGAGTACCAGGCATGAATTCTGGGCAATGACCGAGTACCGGATAGGAATTCTTGGCAATGACCGAGCACTGCATAGGATTTCTCGGCAATGACCGAGTACCGGGCGGGAATTCTCGGTAAAAACCTAGAACCAGGCAGGAATTCACAGTACTAAGCGAGTACCGGCTGGAAAATCCTCGACAATGACCAAGTACCGGGTATAAATGCTCGGCGATGACCAAGTACCTGGCAGGAATTCTTGGAAATGACCGAGTACTGGCAGGAATTCTCTGAAATGACCGAGCACCGGTTAGGAATCCTCGGAAATGAGTGAGTACCAGGAAGGAATTCTCACCAATGACTGAGTACCGCACAAGAATACTCGGCAATGACTGAGTACCGAACAGGAATTTTTAGCAGTGACAGAGTACCAGGCAGGAATTCTCGGCAATGACCGAGCACTGGGTAATATCCTCGAAAATGATTGAGTACCTGGAGAGGAATCCTCGGCACTTACCGAGTACCGGGCAGGAATTCTCAGCAATGACCGAGCATCATGTATAAATCCACGAAAACGACAGAGTACCGGGTGAGAAATTCTCGGCATGACCGAGTACCGGGCAGGAATTCTCGACTATGACCAAGCACCGGGTGGGAATCCTCAGAAACGACCGAGTACTGAGTGAGGAATCCTCGGCAATGACCGAGTCCTGGGCAGGAAATCTCAGCAATGACCTTGTACCCGGAAAGAATTCTATGTAATAATCAAGTACCGACTGGATTTCTCGAAAGTGACCGAGTAACGGGCATAAACTCTCAGCAATGACCAAGTACCGGGCATGAATTCTTGGAAATGACCGAGTACTGGGCAGGAATTCTCTGCAATGACCGAGTATCATGCAGGAATTCTCGGCAATGACTGAGCACCGGTTAGGAATCCTCGGAAATGAGTGAGTACCAGGAAGGAATTCCCACCAATGACCGAGTACCGGACAAGAATACTCGGCAATGACTTAGTACCGGACATGAATTTTCAGCAGTGACAGAGTACCAAGCAGGAATTCTCGGCAATGACAGAGCAACGGGTAGTATCCTCGGAAATGACTGAGTACCTGGAGAGGAATCCTTGGCAATTACCGAGTACCGGGAAGGAATTCTCGGCAATGATCGAGTACCGGCTGGTGAATCCTCGGCAATGACCAATTACAGGGCAAGAATTCTCGGCAATGACTGAACACCAAGTAGGAATCCTTGGCAATGACCGAGTACCTGGCAGGAATTCTTGGTAATAACCAAGCACCGGGTAGAAATCTTTGGAAACGACCGAGTACCCAGCACTGCATAGGATTTCTCGGCAATGACCGAGTACCGGGCGGGAATTCTCGGCAAAAACCTAGAACCAGGCAGGAATTCACAGTACTAAGCGAGTACCGGCTGGAAAATCCTCGACAATTACCAAGTACCGGGTATAAATGCTCGGCGATGACCAAGTACCTGGCAGGAATTCTCTGCAATGACCGAGCACTGGTTAGGAATCCTCGGAAATGAGTGAGTACCAGGAAGGAATTCTCACCAATGACGGAGTACCGCACAAGAATACTCAGCAATGACTGAGTACCGGACAGGAATTTTCAGCAGTGACAGAGTACCAAGCAGGAATTCTTGGCAATGACCGAGCAGCGGGTAGTATCCGACCTTGGATCGATCGATCTGATGAAGTCTATAGCAGTTTCAGCTTCCTGTCAGATTTACATGCCTTCGGTAAAACGTTCATAACTTTGGATTGCACCATGGGATTTACTTCAAACCACTTCCACATGAAAGCTAACTCAATTTCCTATGACTTTTGTAGAGAGTGCTGAAGCCTAATCGCAACTTAAAGCCTTCATATGAGTAGATCTTTCAGACCCTATGGATTGGTTCCGAAACATCATTTCTTTTATTTTCTTCCAAATGATCCCTCATCCAAACTCCAAGTCTCCAAGTCTTCCATTTACCTAAACTGACTCAAAACATATGCAAAAACCTATATATACAACCTAGGCCTCTAAAATTCAAGTTAAAACAAAATGAGACTCAAATGCATGGAAAACTCTCAAAACTATACAAAGTGGGAATGAAAACCTATGAAAATATGCCTTAAAAACATGCAAAATATGGTGTTATCAACTCCCTCGGACTTGCCTTTTGCTTGTCCGCAAGCAAACAAGAGAAGACAAACCGAAAGAGAGGTTTGAAAGCGGGGACTCAAAACCAAAAGTTTACATGTTGCAAAAACAAACAATTAATTCACTCTAACTCATTCAAGGTTTATCGCAACTCCTAATCGTTTCTCTTAACAACAATGCCTTATGCTTACAAGTTCTCTTTGCAACCAACCCTCACATTCATTTACTCTTTCTCAAGGTGTGATCTCACAAATGGGCAAGTGATCAAATCCTATCGGTTTGGGAGAAAAGGTTTTTAGCACAAGTAAATATGAGTGCAAGGAGGTTTATTTTCTTTTTAAGTGACTCACTCTCAAGAAAATGGAATGGTATATGTTATGCAAAAGCAAGGAAGACTAGAAACAATTTATGCATACAAAGTTTAACTCACATTGTTCTACCCTCCTAGCAAAGCTTTTTACTCGAATGGTGATTTCATTTCTTGTTCTTATTACTTCTTTGAAGCACATTAAACCTCCAAATTTCTTTTGGCTAAATCGAACTTCCTTTTCTTTTTCCAAAACATCAAACTTCTAGAGAACATTTTTATTTTTACTTGACCCTAAACTTATTGTTCTCTCTCTTTTTCAAACATGGAGATTATTTTTCTTCTCCTTTCCTAGGGTCTTTCTTTTAAGTACTTCTCTAGAATTTGCTTAACCAAGGGTTCCTTGACTCTCATTTCCCATCTCAATTTTTTTTATTTCTTGATCATAATTCCCAAGCCAACTACCATTTTCCCATTGATCCTCATCCTAATGCTAGCCCTTTTCTTTGAACAACTTAGACTAGCTAAAAATGAAAGCTAACCTTTGTCGTTCCCGATACTTACAAGATTTTACACACAATAGCATTATCAAGAAAAATGCCTCACTCAATCAAACAACGAGTGGTGAAAAACAAAATGGGTAAGGTGAAAGGTAGGGAACCATTCTAAATATGAGGATGGCCACTCGGGTTATTAGAGAGTGGTAAAAGTGGATAAGATAACCCGAGTGTTTTCTTTGAACCATGGTTCTATATCACAAAGTACCGGGTGGGAATTCTCGGCAATGACCGAGTACCAGGCAGGAATTCTCAGCATTGACCGAGTACCAGGCAGGAATTCTCGGTAATGAGCGAGTACCGGGTTAGAATTCTCGGAAATGACTGAGCATCATGTGGGGAATCCTCGACAATGACCGAGTACCGGGTAGGAATTCTTTACAATGACTGAGTACGGGGTAGGAATTCTTGGCATGACAGAGTACCGGGCAGGAATTCTCGACTATAACCAAGCATTGGGTAGGAATCCTTAGAAACGACCGAGTACCGAGTGAGGAATCCTCGGCAACGACCGAGTCCCGGGCAGGAATTCTCAGCAATGACCTTGTACCCGACAAGAATTCTCTGTAATAATCGAGTACCGGCTGGATTTCTCGAAATTGACCGAGAAACGGGCAGAAACTCTCAGCAATGACAAAGTACCGGGCAGGAATTCTTGGAAATAAACGAGTACCGGGCTGGAATTGTAGACAATGACCAAGAACCGGGTAGGATTCTTGGTAATAATTGAGTACCGGCTAGATTTCTTGGAAAAAATTACCGAGTACCGGGCAGAAATTCTCGGGTATGACCGAGCACCGCGCAAGAATTCTCGGCAATGACCGAGTACCAGGCATGAATTCTGGGCAATGACCGAGTACCGGGTAGGAATTCTTGGCAATGACCGAGCACTGCATAGGATTTCTCGGCAATGACCAAGTACCGGGCGGGAATTCTTGGCAAAAACCTAGAACCAGGCAGGAATTCACAGTACTAAGCGACTACCGGCTGGAAAATCCTCGATAATGACCAAGTACCGGGTATAAATGCTCGGCGATGACCAAGTACCTGGCAGGAATTCTTGGAAATGACCGAGTACTGAGCAGGAATTCTCTGCAATGACCGAGCACCGGTTAGGAATCCTCGGAAATGAGTGAGTACCAGGAAGGAATTCTCACCAATGACCGAGTACCGCACAAGAATACTCGGCAATGACTGAGTACCGGACATGAATTTTTAGCAGTGACAGAGTACCAAGCAGGAATTCTCGGCAATGACCGAGCAGCGGGTAATATCCTCAGAAATGACTGAGTACCTGGAGAGGAATCCTCGGCACTTACCGAGTACCGAGCAGGAATTCTTGGCAATGACCGAGCATCAGGTATAAATCCACGGAAACGACATAGTACCGGGTGAGAAATTCTTGGCAATGATCGAGTAGTGGGTAGGAATTCACGGTAATGACCGAGTACCAAGAAGGAATTCTCAGCAATGATCGAGTACCGGCTGGTGAATCCTCGGAAATGACCAATTGCCGGGCAGGAATTCTCGGCAATGACCGAACACCAAGTAGGAATCCTTGGCAATGACCGAGTACATGGCAGGAATTCTCGGTAATAACTAAGCACCGGGTAGGAATCTTTGGAAACGACCGAGTACCCAGTGAGGAATCCTTGGCAATATTGGGCGGGAATTCTCGGCAAAAACCTAGAACCAGGCAGTAATTCACGGTTATAATAGAGTACCGGCTGGAAAATCCTCGGTAATGACAAAGTACCGGGCGGGAATTCTCGGTAATGACTGAGTACCAGGCAGGAATTCTCGGCAATGACCCAGTACCAGGCAAGAATTCTCGGCATTGACCGAGTACAAGGCAGGAATTCTCGGCAATGAGCGAGTACCGGGTTAGAATTCTCCGAAACGACTGAGCATCATGTGAGGAATTCTCGACAATGACCGAGTACCGGGTAGGAATTCTTTACAGTGACAGAGTACCGGGTAGGAATTCTCGGCATGACCGAGTACCGGGCAGGAATTCTCGACTATGACCAAGCACCGAGTAGGAATCCTCAGAAACGACCGAGTACTGAGTGAGGAATCCTCGGCAATGACCGAGTCCTGGGTAGGAAATCTCAGCAATGACCTTGTACCCGGTAAGAATTCTCTGTAATAATCGAGTACCGGCTGGATTTCTCGAAAGTGACCGAGTAACGGGTAGAAACTCTCAGCAATAACCAAGTACCGGGCAAGAATTCTTAGAAATGAAAGAGTACCGGGCAGCAATTCTAGACAATGACCAAGAACCAGGTAGGATTCTCGGTAATAATCGAGTACCGGGCAGGAATTCTCGGGAATGACCGAGCACCAGGAATGAATTCTGGGCAATGACCGAGTACTGGGTAGGAATTCTTGGCAATGACCGAGCACTGCACAGGATTTCTCTGCAATGACCGAGTACCATGCAGGAATTCTCGGTAATGACCGAGTACCGGGTTGGAGTTCTAGTAAATGACCGAGCATCAGGTGAGGAATCCTTGGAAATGACCGAGTCCCGGGTAGGAATTCTTTACAATGACCGAGTACCGCGTCGGAATTCTCGACAATGACCAAGCACCGTGTAAGAATCCTTAGAAACGACTGAGTACAGGGTAAGGAATCCTTGGCAATGGCTGAGTACCGGGTGATAATTCTTGGCAATGACCTAGTACAAGGCAAGAATTCTCGGTAATAATCGAGTACTAGGCAGGAATTCCTGGCAATGACCGAGTACTAGGCAGGAACTCTCAGCAATGATCGCGTACCAACTATTGAATCCTCGGTAATGACCGAGTACCGGGCAAAAGTTCTCGATAATGACCGAACACCGGGCGAATTGTTGGCGATGACCTTGTACCCGGCAAGAATTCTATGTAATAATCGAGTACCGGCTGGATTTCTCGAAAGTGACCGAGTATCAGGCAAAAACTCTCAGCAATGACCAAGTACCGCGCAGGAACTCTTGGAAATGAATGAGTACCGGGCAGGAATTCTAGACAATAACCAAGAACTGGGTAGGATTCTCGGTAATAATCGAGTACCGGCTTTATTTCTTAGAAAAGATTACCGAGTACCGGGCAGGAATTCTCGGTAATGACCGAGGACCGCGCTAGAATTCTCGGTAATGATCGAGTACCAGCTATGAATTCTGGGCAATGACCGAGTACCGGGTAGGAAATCTTGGCAATGACCAAGCATTGCACAGGATTTCTCAGCAATGACCGAGTACCGGGCGGGAATTCTCGGCAAAAACCTAGAACCAGGCAGGAATTCACGGTACAAAGCGAGTACCGGCTGGAAAATCCTCGGCAATGACCAAGTACCGGGTTTAAATTCTCAGCGATGACCAAGTACCGGGCAGGAATTCTTGGAAATGACCGAGTACTGGGCAGGAATTCTCTGCAATGACCAAGTACTATGCAGTAATTCTCGGCAATGACCGAGCACCGGTTAGGAATCCTCGGAAATGAGTGAGTACCAGGAAGGAATTCTCACCAATGACCGACTACCGGACATGAATACTCGGCAATGTCTGTGTACCGGACATGAATTTTCAGCAAATGAGAGAGTACCAAGCAGGAATTCTTGGCAATGACTGAGCAGCGGGTAGTATCCTCGGAAATGACTATGTACTTGGAGAGGAATCCTCGGCAATTACCGAGTACCAGGCAGGAATTCTCGGCAATGACCGAGCATCGGGTATAAATCCACAGAAACGACAGAGTACCGGGTGAGAAATTCTCGGCAATGATCAAGTAGTGGGTAGGAATTCACGGCAATGACCGAGTACCAAGAAGGAATTCTCAGCAATGATCAAGTACCGGCTGGTGCATCCTCGGCAATGACCAATTATCGGGCAGGAATTCTCGTCAATGACCGAACACAGAGTAGGAATCCTTGGCAATGACCGAGTACCTAGCAGGAATTCTCGGTAATGACCTAGCACCGGGTAGGAATCTTTGGAAACGACCGAGTACTCAGTGAGGAATACTTGGCAATGACCAAGTGCTGGGCGGGAATTCTCGGCAAAAACCTAGAACCAGGCAGTAATTCACGGTAATAATAGAGTACCGGCTCGAAAATTCTCGGCAATGATAAAGTACCAGGCGGGAATTCTCGGTAATGACCTAGTACCAGGCAGGAATTCTCGGCAATGACCGAGTACCAGGCGGGAATTCTCGGCATTGGCCGAGTACCAGGCAGGAATTCTCGGCAATGAGCGAGTACCGGGTTGGAATTCTCGAAAATGACTGAGCATCATGTGAGGAATCCTTGACAGTGACTAAGTACCGGGTAGGAATTCTTTACCGGGTACCGGGTAGGAATTCTTGGCATTACCGAGTACTGAGCAGGAATTCTCGACTATGACCAATCACCGGGTAGGATTCCTCAGAAATGACCCAGTACCGAGTGAGGAATCCTCGGCAATGACCGAGTCCCGGGCAGGAATTCTCAGCAATGACCCTATACACGGCAAGAATTCTCTGTAATAATCGAGTGCCGGCTGGATTTCTCGAAAGTGACCGAGTAACGGCCAGAAACTGTCAGCAATGACCAAGTACCGAGCAGGAATTCTTGGAAATGAACGAGTACCGGGCAGCAATTCTAGACAATGACCAAGAACCGGGTAGGATTCTCGGTAATAATCGAGTACTCGCTAGATTTTTTGGAAAAAATTACCGAGTACCGGGCAGGAATTCTCGGGAATGACCGAGCACCGAATTCTTACCAAGGACCGAGTACCAGGGATGAATTCTGGGCAATGACCGAGTACTGGGTAGGAATTCCTGGCAATGACCGAGCAATGCACAGGATTTCTCGACAATGACCGAGTACCATGCAGGAATTCTCGGCAATGACCGAGTACCAGGTTGGAATTCTAGTAAATGACCGAGCAGCAGGTGAGGAATCCTTTGCAATGATCGAGTACCGGGTAGGAATTCTTTACAATGACCGACTACCGGGCCGGAATTCGTGACAATGACCAAGCACCGTGTAAGAATCCTTAGAAACGTCCGAGTACCGGGTGAGGAATCCTTGGCAATGACTGAGTAGCGGGCGATAATTCTTGGCAATGACCTAGTACAAGGCAAGAATTCTCCGTAATAATCAAGTAACGGCTTGATTTCTTGGAAATGACCGAGTACCAGGCAGAAATTCTCGACAATGACCAAGCACAGGGTAGGAATCCTCAGAAACCACCGAGTACCGAGTGAGGAATCCTCGGTAATGACCGAGTACCCGGCGGGAATTGTCGGGAAAGACCTATTACAGGCATGAATTCTCGGTATTAATTGAGTAACGGGCAGAAATTCTCGGCAATGACCAAGTACCGGGTAAGAATTCTTGGCAATGAACGAGTACCGGCCCAGAATTCTCAGCACTGACCAAGTACCATGCATGAATTCTCGGCAATGACCGAGTACTGGGTTGGAATTCTCGAAAATGACTGAGCATCAGGTGACGAATACTCGGCAATGACCGAGTACCGGGTAGGAATTCTTTACAATGTCCGAGTATCGAGTTAGAATTCTTGGCAATGACCGAGTTCTGGGCAGGAATTCTCGACAATAACCAAGCACCGCGTAGGAATCCTCAAAAACGACCAAGTACCGGGTGAGGAATCCTCGGCAATGACCGAGTACCGGGCGGGAATTCTCGGCAATGACCTAGTACCAGACAATAATTTTTGGTAATAATCGAGTACCGGCTGGATTTCTCAGAAATGACCGAGTAACGGTAGAAATTCTCTGCAATGACCAAGTACCGGGCAAAAATTCTTGGCAATGAACTTGTATCAGGACAGAATTCTCAGCAATTACCGAGCACCATGCTGGAATTCTCGGCAATGACCGAGTACCAGGTTAGAATTCTCGGAAACGATCGAGCATCAGGAGAGGAATCCTCGGTAATGTCTGAGAACCGGGTAGGAATTCTTGGCAATGACCGAGTACCGGGTAGGAATTCTTGGCAATGACCGAGTACCGGGCAGGAAATCTCGACAATGACCTAGCAGCGGGTAGGAATCCTTAGAAACGACCTTGTACCGAGTGAGAAATCATAGCCAATGACCGTGTACAAGGAGAGAAGTCTCGGCAATGACCTAGTACCAGACAAGAATTCTCGGTAATAATCGAGTGCCGGCTGGATTTCTCAGAAATGACCAAGTAACGGGCATAAATTCTATGTAATGACAAGGTACTGGGCAGGAATTATTGGCAATGAACGAGTACCGGGCAGGAATTCTCAGCAATGAATGACTACCGGGCAGGAATCCTAAGCAATGACTAAGTACCTGGCAGGAATTCACGTCAATGACCTAGTACCAGGCAGGAATTATTTGTAAATATCGAGTACCGACTAGGAAATACTCAAACATGACCGACTAACAGGGAGAAATTCTCGGCAATAACCAAGTACATGAATTCTTGGTAAGACCGAGTACCGGGCATCAATTCTTGGCAACGAATGAGTACCAGGCATGAATACTCAGCAATGACCGAGTGCTGGGCATTAATTCTCGGCAATGACCGAGCACCATTTAGGAATCCTCAGAAATGACCGAGTAGCGGGTGAGGAATCCTTGGAAATGACCGAGTTTTGGGCAGGAATTCTCGGCAATGATCAAGTACCAGACATGAATTATCTGCAATAAACAAGTACCTAGCAGGAATTCTCGGCAATGACCAAGTACCGGTTGGAATCCTCGGAAACAACGTAGTACCGGGTGAGGAATCCTCGGAAATGACCAAGTACCAGGAAGGAATTCTCAGCAATAACCGAGTACCGGACTTTAATTCTCGGTAACGACCAAGTACCAGGCAAGAATTCTCAGCAATGACTGAGCACCGGGTTGGGATCCTTGGAAATAATCAAGTACCATACAGTAGTTCTCGGCAATGACCAAGTACCAGACAAAAATTCTCGGTAGTGACCGAGCATCGGGTAGGAATGCTCAGAAACGACCAAGTTGGGGGTGAGAAATCCTCGGCAATGATTGACTACCGGGCATGAATTCTCATCAATGACCGAGCATTGGGTAGGAATAGGAATTCTTGATCAAGTACCAGACATGAATTCCGGTAATGACCGAGTACTGAATAGGAATTCTTGTCAATGACCAAGCATTGGGTAGGAATCCTTACAAATAACCGAGCACCGGGTGAGGAATCCTCGGCAATGACCGAGTACCTAGCAGGAATTCTCGGCAATGACCGAGCATGGGTTATGAATCCACGGAAATGACAGAGTCTTGGGTGAGAAGTCCTCGGCAATGAGTGACAACTGGGCAGGAATTCATGGCAATGACCGAGTACCAGGCATGAATTCTCAGCAACGATCGAGTACCGGCTGTTGAATCCTCAGAAATGACTGACTACCGGGTAGGAATTCTTGGCAATGACCAAACACTGGGTAGGAATCTGTGGCAATGACCGAGTACCGGGCATGAAGTTTTGGCAATGACCGAGCACCGCACAGGATTTCTCGGCAATGACCGAGTACTAGGCATGAATTCACGGCAATGACCGAGTACCGGGTTGGAATTCTCGGAAATGACCGAGCATCAGGTGAGGAATCCTCGGCAATGACCAAGTAGCCGGTAGGAATTCTTTACAATGACCGAGTAATGGGTAGGAATTCTTGGCAATGACCCAGTACCGGGTAGGAATTCTTGATAATGACCAAGCACCGTGCAAGAATTCTCGGCAATGACCGAGTACCAGGCATGAATTATGGGCAATGACCGAGTACCGGGTAGGAATTCTTGGCAATTACCAAGCACTGCACAGGATTTCTCGGCAATGACCGAGTACCGGGCAGGAATTCTCGGTAAAAACCTAGAACCAGGCAGGAATTCACGGTACTACGCGAGTACGGGCTGGAAAATCCTCAGCAATGACCAAGTACCGGGTATAAATTCTCGGCGATGACCAAGTACAGGGCAGGTATTCTTGGAAATGACCGAGTACTGGGCAGGAATTCTCTGCAATGACCGAGTACCATGCAGTAATTCTCGGCAATGACCGGGCACCGGTTAGGAATCCTCGAAAATGAGTGAGTACCAGGAAGGAATTCTCACCAATGACCGAGTACCGGACATGAATACTCGGCAATGACTGAGAACCGGACAGGAATTTTCAGCAATGACAGAGTACCAAGCAGGAATTCTCGACAAAGACCAAGCAGCGGGTAGTATCCTCGGAAATGACTGAGTGCCTGGAGAGGAATCCTCGGAAATTACCGAGTACCGGGCAGGAATTCTTGTTAACGACCGAGCATCGGGTATAAATCCACGGAAACGACAGAATATCGGGTGAGAAATTCTCGGCAATGATCGAGTAGTGGGTAGGAATTCTCGGCAATGACCGAGTACCAAGAAGGAATTCTCAGCAATGATCGAATACCGGCTGGTGAATTCTCGGCAATTACCATTTACCGGGCAGGAATTCTCGGCAATGATCGATCACCAAGTAGGAATCCTTGGCAATGACCGAGTACCTGGCAGGAATTCTCGGTAATGACCAAGCACCAGGTAGTAATCTTTGGAAACGACCGAGTACCCAGTGAGGAATCCTTGGCAATGACCAAAGACCGGGCGGGAATTCTCGGTAATGACTGAGTACCAGGTAGGAATTCTCGGCAATGACTGAGTACCAGGCAGGAATTCTCAGCATTGACCGGGTACCAGGCAGGAATTCTCGGCAATGAGCTTTTACCGGGTTGGAATTCTTGAAAACGACTGAGCATCATGTGAGGAATCCTCGACAATGACCGAGTACCTTGTAAGAATTCTTTACAATGACAGATTACCAGGTAGGAATTCTCAGCATGACCGAGTACCGGGCAGGAATTCTTGACTATGACCAAGCACCGGGTAGGAATCCTTAGAAACGACCGAGTACCGAGTGAGGAATCCTTGGCAATGACCGAGTCCCGGGCAGGAATTCTCAGCAATGACCTTGTACCCAGAAGGAATTCTCTGTAATAATCGAGTACCGGCTGGATTTCTCGAAAGAGACCGAGTAACGGGCAGAAACTCTCAGCAATGACCAAGTACCGGGCAGGAATTCTTGGAAATGAACGAGTATCGGGCAGGAATTCTAGACAATGACCAAGAACCGGGTTGGAATTCTCGGAAATGACCGAGCATCAGGTGAGGAATCCTCGGCAATGACCAAGTAGCCGGTAGGAATTCTTTACAATGACCGAGTAATGGGTAGGAATTCTTGGCAATGACCCAGTACCGGGTAGGAATTCTTGATAATGACCAAGCACCGTGCAAGAATTCTCGGCAATGACCGAGTACCAGGCATGAATTATGGGCAATGACCGAGTACCGGGTAGGAATTCTTGGCAATTACCAAGCACTGCACAGGATTTCTCGGCAATGACCGAGTACCGGGCAGGAATTCTCGGTAAAAACCTAGAACCAGGCAGGAATTCACGGTACTACGCGAGTACGGGCTGGAAAATCCTCAGCAATGACCAAGTACCGGGTATAAATTCTCGGCGATGACCAAGTACAGGGCAGGTATTCTTGGAAATGACCGAGTACTGGGCAGGAATTCTCTGCAATGACCGAGTACCATGCAGTAATTCTCGGCAATGACCGGGCACCGGTTAGGAATCCTCGAAAATGAGTGAGTACCAGGAAGGAATTCTCACCAATGACCGAGTACCGGACATGAATACTCGGCAATGACTGAGAACCGGACAGGAATTTTCAGCAATGACAGAGTACCAAGCAGGAATTCTCGACAAAGACCAAGCAGCGGGTAGTATCCTCGGAAATGACTGAGTGCCTGGAGAGGAATCCTCGGAAATTACCGAGTACCGGGCAGGAATTCTTGTTAACGACCGAGCATCGGGTATAAATCCACGGAAACGACAGAATATCGGGTGAGAAATTCTCGGCAATGATCGAGTAGTGGGTAGGAATTCTCGGCAATGACCGAGTACCAAGAAGGAATTCTCAGCAATGATCGAATACCGGCTGGTGAATTCTCGGCAATTACCATTTACCGGGCAGGAATTCTCGGCAATGATCGATCACCAAGTAGGAATCCTTGGCAATGACCGAGTACCTGGCAGGAATTCTCGGTAATGACCAAGCACCAGGTAGTAATCTTTGGAAACGACCGAGTACCCAGTGAGGAATCCTTGGCAATGACCAAAGACCGGGCGGGAATTCTCGGTAATGACTGAGTACCAGGTAGGAATTCTCGGCAATGACTGAGTACCAGGCAGGAATTCTCAGCATTGACCGGGTACCAGGCAGGAATTCTCGGCAATGAGCTTTTACCGGGTTGGAATTCTTGAAAACGACTGAGCATCATGTGAGGAATCCTCGACAATGACCGAGTACCTTGTAAGAATTCTTTACAATGACAGATTACCAGGTAGGAATTCTCAGCATGACCGAGTACCGGGCAGGAATTCTTGACTATGACCAAGCACCGGGTAGGAATCCTTAGAAACGACCGAGTACCGAGTGAGGAATCCTTGGCAATGACCGAGTCCCGGGCAGGAATTCTCAGCAATGACCTTGTACCCAGAAGGAATTCTCTGTAATAATCGAGTACCGGCTGGATTTCTCGAAAGAGACCGAGTAACGGGCAGAAACTCTCAGCAATGACCAAGTACCGGGCAGGAATTCTTGGAAATGAACGAGTATCGGGCAGGAATTCTAGACAATGACCAAGAACCGGGTAGGATTCTCGGTAATAATAGAGTACCGGCTGGATTTCTAGGAAAAAATTACCGAGTACCAGGCAGGAATTCTCGGCAATGACCGAGCACCGTGCAAGAATTATCCGCAATGACCGAGTTCCAGGCAGGAATTCTCGGCAATGACCGAGTACCGGGTTGGAATTCTTGGAAACGACAGAGGATCAGGTGAGGAATCCTCGATAATGACCGAGTACCAGGTATGAATTCTTTACAATGACCGAGTACCAGGTAGGAATTCTTAGCAATGACTGAGTACCGGGCATGAATTATTGACAATCACCGAGCACCAGGTAGGAACCCTCAAAAACGACCGAGTACCGAGTGAGGAATCCTCGGCAATGACAGAGTACCGAGCGGGAATTATTGGAAATGACCTAGTACCATGCAAGAATTCTCGGTAATAATCGAGTACCGGCTGGATTTCTCGGAAATGACCAAGTAACGGGCATAAATTCTTGGCAATGACCAAGTACCGGGCAGGAATTCTAAGCAATGACCAAGTACTGGGCATGAATACTCGGCAATGAACGAGTACCGGACAGGAATTCTAGACAATGACCAAAAACCGGGTAGGATTCTCGGTAATAATCGAGTACCGGCTGGATTTCTTGGAAAAAGTTACCGAGTACCAGGCAGAAATTCTCGGGAATGACCAAGCACCGCGCAAGAATTCTCGGCAATGACCGTGTACCAGGCATGAATTCTCGGCAATGACCGAGTACCGGGCATGAATTCTGGGTAATGACCGAGTACCGAGTAGGAATTCTTGGCAATGACCGAGCACTGCACAGGATTTCTTGGCAATGACCGAGTACCGGGCGGAAATTCTCGCTAAAAACCTAGAACCAGGGAGGAATTCACGGTACTAAGCGAGTACCGGCTGGAAAATCCTGGGCAATGATCAAGTACCGGGTATAAATTCTCGGCGATGACCATGTACCGGGCATGAATTCTTGGAAATGACCGAGTACTGGGCAGGAATTTTCTGCAATGACCAAGTATCATGCAGTAATTCTCGGCAATGATCGAGCATCGGTTTGGAGCCCTCAGAAATGAGCAAGTACCAAGAAGGAATTCTCACCAATGACCGAGTACCGGACAGGAATACTCGGCAATGACTGAGTACCGGACAGGAATTTCAGCAATGACAGAGTACCAAGCAGGAATTCTCAGCAATGACCGAGCAGCGGGTAGTATCCTCGAAAATGACTGAGTACCTGAAGAGGAATCCTCGGCAATTACCAAGTACCGGACAGGAATTCTCGGCAATGACCGAGCATCGGGTATAAATCCACGGAAATGACAGAGTACCGTTTGAGAAATTCTTGGCAATGATTGAGTAGTGGGTAGGAATTCACGGCAATGACCGAGTACCAAGAAGGAATTCTCAGCAATGATCGAGTACCCGCTGGTGATTCCTCGGCAATGACCAATTACCGGGCAGGAATTCTCGGCAATGACCGAACACCAAGTAGGAATCCTTGGCAATGACCGAGTACCCGGCAGGAATTCTCAGTAATGACCAAGCACCGGGTAGGAATCTTTGGAAACGACCGAGTACCCAGTGAGGAATCCTTGGCAATGACCAAGTTCTGGGCGGGGATTCTCGGCAAAAACCTAGAACCAGGCAGTAATTCACGGTAATAATAGAGTACCGGCTGGAAAATCCTCGGAAATGACAAAGTACCGGGTAGGAATTCTTGATAATGACCTAGTACCAGGCAGGAATTCTCGGCAATGACCAAGTACCAGGCAAGAATTTTTGGCATTGACCGAGTACCATGTAGGAATTCTCGGTAAAGAGCGAGTACCGGGTTGGAATTCTTGGAAATGACTGGGCATCATGTGAGGAATCCTCGACAATGACCGAGTACCGGGTAGAAATTATTTACAATGACAGAGTACCGGGTAGGAATTCTCGGCATGACCGAGTACCGGGCAGGAATTCTCGACTATGACCAAGCACCCGGTAGGAATCCTCAGAAATGACCGAGTACCGAGTGAGGAATCCTCGACAATGACCAATTACTGGGCAGGAATTCTTGGAAATGAACGAGTATCGTTCAGGAATTCTAGACAATGACCAAGAACCGGGTAGGATTCTCGGTAATAATTGAGTACCGGCTGGATTTCTTGGAAAAACTTACCGAGTACCGGGCAGGAATTCTCGGGAATGACCGAGCACCGCGCAAGGACCGAATACCGGGTAGGAATTCTTGGCAATGACCGAGCACTGCACAGGATTTCTCAGCAATGACCGAGTACCGGGCGGGAATTCTCGGCAAAAACCTAGAACCAGGCAGGAATTCACGGTACATAGCGAGTACCGGCTGTAAAATCCTTGGCAATGACCAAGTACCGGGTATAAATTCTCGGCGATGACCAAGTGCCGGGCATGAATTCTTGGAAATGACCGAGTACTGGGCGGGTATTCTCTGCAATGACCGAGTACCATGCAGTAATTCTTGGTAATGGCCGAGCACCGGTTAGGAATCCTCGGAAATGAGCGAGTACCAGGAAGGAATTCTCACCAATGACCGAGTACCGGACATGAATACTCGGCAATGACAGAGTACCGGACATGAATTTTCAGCAATGACAGAGTACCAAGCAGGAATTCTTGGGAATTACCGAGCAGCGAGTAGTATCCTCGACAATGACTGAGTACCTGGAGAGGAATCCTCGGCAATTACCGAGTACCGGCCAGGAATTCTCGGCGATGACCAAGCATTGGGTATATATCCTCGGAAACGACTGAGTACCGGGTGAGAAATTCTGGGCAATGATCGAGTAGTGGGTCAGAATTCACGGCAATGACCGAGTACCAAGAAGGAATTCTCAGCAATGATCGAGTACCGGCTGGTGAATCCTCGGCAATGACCAATTACCGGGCAGGAATTCTTGGCAAAGACCAAACACCAAGTAGGAATCCTTGGCAATGACCGAGTACCCAGCAGGAATTCTAAGTAATGACCAAGCACCGGGTAGGAATCTTTGGAAACGACCAAGTACCCAGTGAGGAATCCTTGTGTATGACCAAGTTCTGGGCGGGAATTCTCGGCAAAAACATATAACCAAGCAGTAATTCACGGTAACAATAGAGTACCGGCTGGAAATTCCTTGGCAATGACAAAGTACCGGGCGGGAATTCTCGGTAATGACCGAGTACCAGGCAGGAATTCTAGGCAATGACCGAGTACCAGGCAAGAATTTTTAGCATTGACCGAGTACCAGGCAGGAATTCTCGGTAAAGAGCGAGTACCGGGTTGGAATTCTCGGAAACAACTGAGCATCATGTGAGGAATCCTCGACAATGACCGAGTACCGGGTAGGAATTCTTCACAATGACATAGTACCGGGTAGGAATTCTCGGCATGACAAAGTACCGGGCATGAATTCTTGGAAATGAATGAGTACCGGGCAGGAATTCTAGACAATGACCAAGAACCGGGTACGATTCTCGGTAATAATCGAGTACTGGCTGGATTTCTTGGAAAAAATTTATCGAGTACCGGGCAGGAATTCTCGGGAATGACCGAGCACCGCGCAGGAATCCTTGGCAATTACCGAGTACCAGGCATGAATTCTCGGCTCAAACGACCAAGCATCGGGTATAAATCCACAGAAACGACTGAGTACCGGGTGAGAAATTCTGGGCAATGATCGAGTAGTGGGTAGGAATTCACGGCAATGACCGAGTACCAAGAAGGAATTCTCAGCAATGATCGAGTACCGGCTGGTGAATCCTCGGCAATGACCAATTATCGGGCAGGAATTCTCGGCAATGACAGAACACCAAGTAGGAATCCTTGGCAATGACCAAGTACCTGGTAGGAATTCTCTGTAATGACCAAGCACCGGGTAGGAATCTTTGGAAACGACCGAGTACCCAGTGAGGAATCCTTGGCAATGACCAAGTACTGGGCGGGAATTCTCGGCAAAAACCTAGAACCATGCAGTAATTCACAGTAATAATAGAGTCTCGGCTGGAAAATCCTCGGTAATGACAAAGTACCGGGCGGGAATTCTCGTTAATGACCGACTACAGGCAGGAATTCTTGGCAATGACCGAGTACCAGGCAGGAATTCTCGGCATTGACCGAGTACCAGGCAGGAATTCTCGGCAATGAGCGAGTACCGGGTTGGAATTCTCGAAAATGACTGAGCATCATGTGAGGAATCCTCGACATTGACCGAGTACCGGGTAAGAATTCTTTACAATGACAGAGTACCGTGTAGGAATTCTCGGCATGACCGAGTACCGGGCAGGAATTCTCGACTATGACCAAGCACCGGGTAGGAATCCTCAGAAACGACCGAGTACCGAGTGAGGAATCCTCGACAATGACCGAGTCCCAGGCAGTAATTCTCAGCAATGACCTTGTACCCGACAAGAATTCTCTGTAATAATCGAGTACCGGCTGGATTTCTCGAAACTGACCGAGTAACGGGTAGAAACTCTCAGCAATGACCAAGTACCGGGCAGGAATTCTGGGAAATGAACAAGTATCGGGCAGGAATTCTAGATAATGACCAAGAACCGGGTAGGATTCCCGGTAATAATCGAGTACCGGCTGGATTTCTCGGAAAAAATTACCGAGTACCAGGCAAGAATTCTCGGCAATGACCGAGCACTGCGCAAGAATTATCCGCAATGACCGAGTACCAGGCAGGAATTCTCGGCAATGACCGAGTACCGGGTTGGAATTCTTGGAAACGACCGAGCATCAGGTGAGGAATCCTCGACAATGACTCAGTACCAGGTATGAATTCTTTACAATGACCGAGTACTGGGTAGGAATTCTTAGCAATGACCGAGTACCGGGCAGGAATTATTGACAATCACCAAGCACCAGGTAGGAATCCTCAGAAATGACCAAGTACCGAGTGAGGAATCCTCGGCAATGACAGAGTACCGAGCGGGAATTCTTGGAAATGACCTAGTACCATGCAAGAATTCTCGGTAATAATCGAGTACCGGCTGGATTTCTCGGAAATGACTGAGTAACGGACATAAATTCTTGGCAATGACCAAGTACCAGGCAGGAATTCTCAGCAATGACCGAGTACTGGGCTTGAATACTCGGCAATGAACGAGTACCGGGCAGGAATTCAAGACAATGACCAAGAACCGGGTAGGATTCTCGGTAATAATCGAGTACCGGCTGGATTTCTTGGAAAAAGTTACCGAGTACCGGGCAGGAATTCTCGGGAATGACCAAGCACCGCGCAAGAATTCTCGGCAATGACCGAGTACCAGGCATGAATTCTCGGCAATGACCGAGTACCGGGCATGAATTCTGGGCAATGACCGAGTACCGAGTAGGAATTCTTGGCAATGACCGAGCACTGCACAGGATTTTTCGACAATGACCGAGTACCGGGCGGGAATTCTTGCTAAAAACCTAGAACCAGGGAGGAATTCACGGTACTAAGCGAGTACCGGCTGGAAAATCCTGGGCAATGATCAAGTACCGGGTATAAATTCTCGGCGATGACCAAGTACCGAGCATGAATTCTTGGAAATGACCGAGTACTGGGCAGGAATTTTCTGCAATGACCGAGTATCATGCAGTAATTCTCGGCAATGATCGAGCATCGGTTTGGAGTCCTCAGAAATGAGCAAGTACCAGGAAGGAATTCTCACCAATGACCGAGTACCAGACAGAAATACTCGGCAATGACTGAGTACCGGAAAGGAATTTCAGCAATGACAGAGTACCAAGCAGGAATTCTCAGCAATGACCGAGCAGCGGGGAGTATCCTCGAAAATGACTGAGTACCTGGAGAGGAATCCTCGGCAATTACCAAGTACCGGGCAGGAATTCTCGGCAATGACCGAGCATCATGTATAAATCCACGGAAACGACAGAGTACCGTTTGAGAAATTCTTGGCAATGATTGAGTAGTGGGTAGGAATTCACGGCAATGACCGAGTACCAAGAAGGAATTCTCAGCAATGATCAAGTACCGGCTGGTGATTCCTCGGCAATGACCAATTACCGGGCAGGAATTCTCGGCAATGACCGAACACCAAGTAGGAATCCTTGGCAATGACCGAGTACCCGGCAGGAATTCTCAATAATGACCAAGCACCGGGTAGGAATCTTTGGAAACGACCGAGTACCCAGTGAGGAATCCTTGTTAATGACCAAGTTCTGGGCGGGGATTCTCGGCAAAAACCTAGAACCAGGCAGTAATTCACGGTAATAATAGAGTACCGGCTGGAAAATCCTCGGAAATGACAAAGTACCGGGTAGGAATTCTCGGCAATGACCAAGTACCAGGCAAGAATTTTAGGCATTGACCGAGTACCATGTAGGAATTCTCGGTAAAGAGCGAGTACCGGGTTGGAATTCTTGGAAATGATTGGGCATCATGTGAGGAATCCTCGACAATGACCGAGTACCGGGTAGGAATTATTTACAATGACAGAGTACCGGGTAGGAATTCTCGGCATGACCGAGTACCGGGCAGGAATTCTCGACTATGACCAAGCACCGGGTAGGAATCCTCATAAACGACCGAGTACCGAGTGAGGAATCCTCGACAATGACCAAGTACTGGGCAGGAATTCTTGGAAATGAACGACTATCGTTCAGGAATTCTAGACAATGACCAAGAACCGGGTAGGATTCTCGGTAATAATTGAGTACCGGCTGGATTTCTTGGAAAAAATTACCGAGGACCGGGTAGGAATTCTCGGGAATGACCGAGCACCGCGCAAGAATTCTCGGCAATGACCGAGTACTAGGCATGAATTCTGGGCAAGGACCGAATACCGGGTAGGAATTCTTGGCAATGACCGAGCACTGCACAGGATTTCTCAGCAATGACCGAGTACCGGGCGGGAATTCTCGGCAAAAACCTAGAACAAGGCAGGAATTCACGGTACTTAGCGAGTACCGGCTGTAAAATCCTCGACAATGACCAAGTAACGGGTATAAATTCTCGGCGATGACCTAGTGCCGGGCATGAATTCTTGGAAATGACCGAGTACTGGGCAGGAATTCTATGCAATGACCAAGTACCATGCAGTAATTCTTGGCACTGGCCGAGCACCGGTTAGGAATCCTTGGAAATGAGCGAGTACCAGGAAGGAATTCTCACCAATGTCCGAGTACCGGACATGAATACTCGGCAATGACAGAGTACCGGACAGGAATTTTCAGCAATGACAGAGTACCAAGCAGGAATTCTTGGGAATGACCGAGCAGCGGGTAGTATCCTCGACAATGACTGAGTACCTGGAGAGGAATCCTCGGCAATTACCGAGTACCGGCCAGGAATTCTCGGCAATGACCAAGCATTGGGTATATATCCTCGGAAACGACTGAGTACCGGGTGAGAAATTCTGGGCAATGATCGAGTAGTGGGTCAGAATTCACGGCAATGACCGAGTACCAAGAAGGAATTCTCAGCAATGATCGAGTACCGGCTGGTGAATCCTCGGCAATGACCAATTACCGGGCAGGATTTCTCGACAATGACCGAACACCAAGTAGGAATCCTTGGCAATGACCGAGTACCCAGCAGGAATTCTCAGTAATGACCAAGCACCGGGTAGGAATCTTTGGAAACGACCAAGTACCCAGTGAGGAATCCTTGGATATGACCAAGTTCTGGGCGGGAATTCTCGGCAAAAACCTAGAACCAGGCAGTAATTCACGGTAACAATAGAGTACCGGCTGGAAATTCCTTGGCAATGACAAAATACCGGGCGGGAATTCTCGGTAATGACCGAGTACCAGGCAGGAATTCTAGGCAATGACCGAGTACCAGGCAGGAATTTTTAGCATTGACCGAGTACCAGGAAGGAATTCTCACCAATGACCGAGTACCAGACAGGAATACTCGGCAATGACTGAGTACCGGACAGGAATTTCAGCAATGACAGAGTACCAAGCAGGAATTCTCAGCAATGACCGAGCATCGGGTAGTATCCTCGAAAATGACTGAGTACCTGGAGAGGAATCCTAGGTAATTACCAAGTACCGGGCAGGAATTCTCGGCAATGACCGAGCATCGGGTATAAATCCACGGAAACGACAGAGTACCGTTTGAGAAATTCTTGGCAATGATTGAGTAGTGGGTAGGAATTCACGGCAATGACCGAGTACCAAGAAGGAATTCTCAGCAATGATCGAGTACCGGCTGGTGAATCCTCGGCAATGACCAATTACCGGGCAGGAATTCTCGGCAATGACCGAACACCAAGTAGGAATCCTTGGCAATGACCGAGTACCCAGCAGGAATTCTCAGTAATGACCAAGCACCGGGTAGGAATCTTTGGAAACGACCAAGTACCCAGTGAGGAATCCTTGAATATGACCAAGTTCTGGGCGGGAATTCTCGGCAAAAACCTAGAACCAGGCAGTAATTCACGGTAACAATAGCGTACCGGCTGGAAATTCCTTGGCAATGACAAAGTACCGGGTGGGAATTCTCGGTAATGACCGAGTACTAGGCAGGAATTCTAGGCAATGACCGAGTACCAGGCAGGAATTTTTAGCATTGACCGAGTACCAGGCAGGAATTCTCGGTAAAGAGCGAGTACCGGGTTGGAATTCTCGGAAACAACTGAGCATCATGTGAGGAATCCTCGACAATGACTGAGTACCGGGTAGGAATTCTTCACAATGACATAGTACCGGGTAGGAATTCTAGGCATGACAAAGTACCGGGCAGGAATTCTTGGAAATGAACGAGTACCGGGCAGGAATTCTAGACAATGACCAAGAACCGGGTAGGATTCTCAGTAATAATCGAGTACTGGCTGGATTTCTTGGAAAAAATTATCGAGTACCGGGAAGGAATTCTCGGGAATGACCGAGCACCGCGCATGAATCCTTGGCAATTACCGAGTACCAGGCATGAATTCTCGGCTCAAACTACCAAGCATCAGGTATAAATCCACAGAAACGACTGAGTACCGGGTGAGAAATTCTGGGCAATGATCGAGTAGTGGGTAGGAATTCACGGCAATGACCGAGTACCAAGAAGGAATTCTCAGCAATGATCGAGTACCGGCTGGTGAATCCTCGGCAATGACCAATTATCGGGCAGGAATTCTCGGCAATGACAGAACACCAAGTAGGAATCCTTGGCAATGACCAAGTACCTGGTAGGAATTCTCTGTAATGACCAAGCACCGGGTAGGAATCTTTGGAAACGACCGAGTACCCAGTGAGGAATCCTTGGCAATGACCAAGTACTGGGTGGGAATTCTCGGCAAAAACCTAGAACCATGCAGTAATTCACAGTAATAATAGAGTACCGGCTGGAAAATCCTCGGTAATGACAATGTACCGGGCGGGAATTCTCGTTAATGACCGACTACAGGCAGGAATTCTTGGCAATGACCGAGTACCAGGCAGGAATTCTCGGCATTGACCGAGTACCAGGCAGGAATTCTCGGCAATGAGCGAGTACCGAGTTGGAATTCTCGAAAATGACTGAGCATCATGTGAGGAATCCTCGACATTGACCGAGTACCGTGTAAGAATTCTTTACAATGACAGAGTACCGTGTAGGAATTCTCGGCATGACCGAGTACCGGGCAGGAATTCTCGACTATGACCAAGCACCGGGTAGGAATCCTCAGAAACTACCGAGTACCGAGTGAGGAATCCTCGGCAATGACCGAGTCCCGGGCAGGACTTCTCAGCAATGACCTTGTACCCGGCAAGAATTCTCTGTAATAATCGAGTACCGGCTGGATTTCTCCAAAGTGACCGAGTAACGGGTAGAAACTCTCAGCAATGGCCAAGTACCGGGCAGGAATTCTTGGAAATGAACAAGTATCGGGCAGGAATTCTAGATAATGACCAAGAACCGGGTAGGATTCCCGGTAATAATCAAGTACCGGCTGGATTTCTCGGAAAAAATTACCGAGTACCAGGCAGGAATTCTCGGCAATGACCGAGCACTGCGCAAGAATTATCCGCAATGACCGAGTACCAGGCAGGAATTCTCGGCAATGACCGAGTACCGAGTTGGAATTCTTGGAAACGACCGAGCATCAGGTGAGGAATCCTCGGCAATGACTCAGTACCAGGTATGAATTCTTTACAATGACCGAGTACTGGATAGGAATTCTTAGGAATGACCGAGTACCGGGCAGGAATTATTGACAATCATCAAGCACCAGGTAGGAATCCTCAGAAACGACCAAGTACCGAGTGAGGAATCCTCGGCAATGACAGAGTACCGAGCGGGAATTCTTGGAAATGACCTAGTACCATGCAAGAATTCTCGGTAATAATCGAGTACCGGCTGGATTTCTTGGAAATGACTGAGTAACGGACATAAATTCTTGGCAATGACCAAGTACCAGGCAGGAATTCTCAGCAATGACCGAGTACTGGGCTTGAATACTCGGCAATGAACGAGTACCGGGCAGGAATTCAAGACAACGACCAAGAACCGGGTAGGATTCTCGGTAATAATCGAGTACCAACTGGATTTCTTGGAAAAAGTTACCAAGTACCGGGCAGGAATTCTCGGGAATAACCAAGCACCGCGCAAGAATTCTCGGCAATGACCGAGTACCAGGCATGAATTCTCGGCAATGACCGAGTACCGGGCATGAATTCTGGGTAATGACCGAGTACCGAGTAGGAATTCTTGGCAATGACTGAGCACTGCACAGGATTTCTCGGCAATGACCGAGTACCGGCCGGGAATTCTCGCTAAAAACCTAGAACCAGGGAGGAATTCACGGTACTAAGCGAGTACCGGCTGGAAAATCCTGTTCAATGATCAAGTACCGGGTATAAATTCTCGGCGATGACCACGTACAGGGCATGAATTCTTGGATATGGCCGAGTACTGGGCAGGAATTTTCTGCAATGACCGAGTATCATGCAGTAATTCTTGGCAATGATCGAGCATCGGTTTGGAGTCCTCAGAAATGAGCAAGTACCAGGAAGGAATTCTCACCAATGACCGAGTACCAGACAGGAATACTCGGCAATGACTGAGTACCGGACAGGAATTTCAGCAATGACCGAGCAGCGGGTAGTATCCTCGAAAATGACTGAGTACCTGGAGAGGAATCCTCGGTAATTACCAAGTACCGGGCAGGAATTCTCGGCAATGACCGAGCATCGGGTATAAATCCACTTAAACGACAGAGTACCGTTTGAGAAATTCTTGGCAATGATTGAGTAGTGGGTAGGAATTCACGGCAATGACCGAGTACCAAGAAGGAATTCTCAGCAATGATCGAGTACCGGCTGGTGAATCCTCGGCAATGACCAATTACCGGGCAGGAATTCTCGGCAATGACCGAACACCAAGTAGGAATCCTTGGCAATGACCGAGTACCCAGCAGGAATTCTCAGTAATGACCAAGCACCGGGTAGGAATCTTTGGAAACGACCAAGTACCCAGTGAGGAATCCTTGAATATGACCAAGTTCTGGGCGGGAATTCTCGGCAAAAACCTAGAACCAGGCAGTAATTCACGGTAACAATAGAGTACCGGCTGGAAATTCCTTGGCAATGACAAAGTACCGGGCGGGAATTCTCGGTAATGACCGAGTACTAGGCAGGAATTCTAGGCAATGACCGAGTACCAGGCAGGAATTTTTAGCATTGACCGAGTACCAGGCAGGAATTCTCGGTAAAGAGCGAGTACCGGGTTGGAATTCTCGGAAACAACTGAGCATCATGTGAGGAATCCTCGACAATGACTGAGTACCGGGTAGGAATTCTTCACAATGACATAGTACCGGGTAGGAATTCTCGGCATGACAAAGTACCGGGCAGGAATTCTTGGAAATGAACGAGTACCGGGCAGGAATTCTAGACAATCACCAAGAACCGGGTAGGATTCTCGGTAATAATCGAGTACAGGCTGGATTTCTTGGAAAAAATTATCGAGTACCGGGAAGGAATTCTCGGGAATGACCGAGCAC
This sequence comes from Barbarea vulgaris, assembly GCA_963667165.1. Classification (NCBI taxonomy): domain Eukaryota; kingdom Viridiplantae; phylum Streptophyta; class Magnoliopsida; order Brassicales; family Brassicaceae; genus Barbarea; species Barbarea vulgaris. Next base: position 10,725,505 of record OY763888.1, on the reverse strand, counting down.
CGCGCATGAATCCTTGGCAATTACCGAGTACCAGGCATGAATTCTCGGCTCAAACGACCAAGCATCAGGTATAAATCCACAGAAACGACTGAGTACCGGGTGAGAAATTCTGGGCAATGATCGAGTAGTGGGTAGGAATTCACGGCAATGACCGAGTACCAAGAAGGAATTCTCAGCAATGATCGAGTACCCGCTGGTGAATCCTCGGCAATGACCAATTATCGGGCAGGAATTCTCGGCAATGACAGAACACCAAGTAGGAATCCTTGGCAATGACCAAGTACCTGGTAGGAATTCTCTGTAATGACCAAGCACCGTGTAGGAATCTTTGGAAACGACCGAGTACCCAGTGAGGAATCCTTGGCAATGACCAAGTACTGGGTGGTAATTCTCGGCATAAACCTAGAACCATGCAGTAATTCACAGTATTAATAGAGTACCGGCTGGAAAATCCTCGGTAATGACAAAGTACCGGGCGGGAATTCTCGTTAATGACCGACTACAGGCAGGAATTCTTGGCAATGACCGAGTACCAGGCAGGAATTCTCAGCATTGACCGAGTACCAGGCAGGAATTCTCGGCAATGAGCGAGTACCGGGTTGGAATTCTTTACAATGACAGAGTACCGTGTAGAAATTCTCGGCATGACCGAGTACCGGGCAGGAATTCTAGACTATGACCAAGCACCGGGTAGGAATCCTCAGAAACGACCGAGTACCGAGTGAGGAATCCTCGGCAATGACCGAGTCCCGGGCAGGAATTCTCAGCAATGACCTTGTACCCGGCAAGAATTCTCTGTAATAATCGAGTACCGGCTGGATTTCTCGAAAGTGACCGAGTAACGGGTAGAAACTCTCAGCAATGACCAAGTACCGGGCAGGAATTCTTGGAAATGAACAAGTATCGGGCAGAAATTCTAGATAATGACCAAGAACCGGGTAGGATTCCTGGTAATAATCGAGTACCGGCTGGATTTCTCTGAAAAAATTACCGAGTACCAGGCAGGAATTCTCGGCAATGACCAAGCACTGCGCAAGAATTATCCACAATGACCGAGTACCAGGCAGGAATTCTCGGCAATGACCGAGTACCGGGTTGGAATTCTTGGAAACGACCGAGCATCAGGTGAGGAATCCTCGGCAATGACTCAGTACCAGGTATGAATTCTTTACAATGATCGAGTACTGGATAGGAATTCTTAGGAATGACCGAGTACAGGGCAGGAATTATTGACAATCATCAAGCACCAGGTAGGAATCCTCAGAAACGACCAAGTACCGAGTGAGGAATCCTCGGCAATGACAGAGTACCGAGCGGGAATTCTTGGAAATGACCTAGTACCATGCAAGAATTCTCGGTAATAATCGAGTACCGGCTGGATTTCTCGGAAATGACTGAGTAACGGACATAAATTCTGGGCAATGACCAAGTACCAGGCAGGAATTCTCAGCAATGACCGAGTACTGGGCTTGAATACTCGACAATGAACGAGTACCGGGCAGGAATTCAAGACAACGACCAAGAACCGGGTAGGATTCTCGGTAATAATCGAGTACCAGCTGGATTTCTTGGAAAAAGTTACCGAGTACCGGGCAGGAATTCTCGGGAATGACCAAGCACCGCGCAAGAATTCTCGGCAATGACCGAGTACCAGGCATGAATTCTCGGCAATGACCGAGTACCGGGCATGAATTTTGGGTAATGACCGAGTACCGAGTAGGAATTCTTGGCAATGACTGAGCACTGCACAGGATTTCTCGGCAATGACCGAGTACCGGGCGGGAATTCTCGCTAAAAACCTAGAACCAGGGAGGAATTCACGGTACTAAGCGAGTACCGGCTGGAAAATCCTGGGCAATGATCAAGTACCGGGTATAAATTCTCGGCGATGACCAAGTACCGGGCATTAATTCTTGGATATGGCCGAGTACTGGGCAGGAATTTTCTGCAATGACCGAGTATCATGCAGTAATTCTCGGCAATGATCGAGCATCGGTTTGGAGTCCTCATAAATGAGCAAGTACCAGGAAGGAATTCTCACCAATGACCGAGTACCAGACAGGAATACTCGGTAAAGACTGAGTACCGGACAGTAATTTCAGCAATGACAGAGTACCAAGCAGGAATTCTCAGCAATGACCGAGCAGCGGGTAGTATCCTCGAAAATGACTGAGTACCTGGAGAGGAATCCTCGGCAATTACCAAGTACCGGGCAGGAAGTCTCGGCAATGACCGAGCATCAGGTATAAATCCACGGAAACGACAGAGTACCGTTTGAGAAATTCTTGGCAATGATTGAGTAGTGGGTAGGAATTCACGGCAATGACCGAGTACCAAGAAGGAATTCTCAGCAATGATCGAGTACCGGCTGGTGATTGCTCGGCAATGACCAATTACCGGGCAGGAATTCTCGGCAATGACCGAACACCAAGTAGGAATCCTTGGCAATGACCGAGTACCCGGCAGGAATTCTCAGTAATGACCAAGCACCGGGTAGGATTCTTTGGAAACGACCGAGTACCCAATGAGGAATCCTTGGCAATGACCAAGTTCTGGGCGGGGATTCTCGGCAAAAACCTAGAACCAGGCAGTAATTCACGGTAATAATAGAGTACCGGCTGGAAAATTCTCGGAAATGACAAAGTACCGGGTAGGAATTCTCGGTAATGACCTAGTACCAGGCAGGAATTCTCGGCAATGACCAATTACCAGGCAAGAATTTTCGGCATTGACCGAGTACCATGTAGGAATTCTCGGTAAAGAGCGAGTACCGGGTTGGAATTCTTTGAAATGACCTGGCATCATGTGAGGAATCCTCGACAATGACCGAGTACCGGGTAGGAATTATTTACAATGACAGAGTACCGGGTAGGAATTCTCGGCATGACCGAGTACCGGGCAGGAATTCTCGACTATGACCAAGCACCGGGTAGGAATCCTCAGAAACGACCGAGTACCGAGTGAGGAATCCTCGACAATGACCAAGTACTGGGCAGGAATTCTTGGAAATGAACGAGTATCGTTCAGGAATTCTAGACAATGACCAAGAACCGGGTAGGATTCTCGGTAATAATTGAGTACCGGCTGGATTTCTTGGAAAAAATTACCGAGTACCGGGCAGGAATTCTCGGGAATGACCGAGCACCGCGCAAGAATTCTCGGCAATGACCGAGTACCAGGCATGAATTCTGGGCAAGGACCGAATACCGGGTAGGAATTCTTGGCAATGACCAAGCACTGCACAGGATTTCTCAGCAATGACCGAGTACCGGGCGGGAAATCTCGGCAAAAACCTAGAACCAGGCAGGAATTCACGGTACTTAGCGAGTACCGGCTGTAAAATCCTCGGCAATGACCAAGTACCGGGTATAAATTCTCGGCGATGACCAAGTGCCGGGCATGAATTCTTGGAAATGACCGAGTACTGGGCAGGAATTCTCTGTAATGACCGAGTACCATGCAGGAATTCTTGGGAATGACCGAGCAGCGGGTAGTATCCTCGACAATGACTGAGTACCTGGAGAGGAATCCTCGGCAATTACCAAGTACCGGGAAGGAATTCTCGGCAATGACCGAGCATCAGGTATAAATCCACGGAAACGACAGAGTACCGTTTGAGAAATTCTTGGCAATGATTGAGTAGTGGGTAGGAATTCACGGCAATGACCGAGTACCAAGAAGGAATTCTCAGCAATGATCGAGTACCGGCTGGTGAATCCTCGGCAATGACCAATTACCGGGCAGGAATTCTCGGCAATGACCGAACACCAAGTAGGAATCCTTGGCAATGACCGAGTACCCAGCAGGAATTCTCAGTAATGACCAAGCACCGGGTAGGAATCTTTGGAAACGACCAAGTACCCAGTGAGGAATCCTTGAATATGACCAAGTTCTGGGCGGGAATTCTCGGCAAAAACCTAGAACCAGGCAGTAATTCACGGTAACAATAGAGTACCGGCTGGAAATTCCTTGGCAATGACAAAGTACCGGGCGGGAATTCTCGGTAATGACCGAGTACTAGGCAGGAATTCTAGGCAATGACCGAGTACCAGGCAGGAATTTTTAGCATTGACCGAGTACCAGGCAGGAATTCTCGGTAAAGAGCGAATACCGGGTTGGAATTCTCGGAAACAACTGAGCATCATGTGAGGAATCCTCGACAATGACTGAGTACCGGGTAGGAATTCTTCACAATGACATAGTACCGGGTAGGAATTCTCGGCATGACAAAGTACCGGGCAGGAATTCTTGGAAATGAACGAGTACCGGGCAGGAATTCTAGACAATCACCAAGAACCGGGTAGGATTCTCGGTAATAATCGAGTACTGGCTGGATTTCTTGGAAAAAATTATCGAGTACCGGGAAGGAATTCTCGGGAATGACCGAGCACCGCGCATGAATCCTTGGCAATTACCGAGTACCAGGCATGAATTCTCGGCTCAAACGACCAAGCATCAGGTATAAATCCACAGAAACGACTGAGTACCGGGTGAGAAATTCTGGGCAATGATCGAGTAGTGGGTAGGAATTCAGGGCAATGACCGAGTACCAAGAAGGAATTCTCAGCAATGATCGAGTACCCGCTGGTGAATCCTCGGCAATGACCAATTATCGGGCAGGAATTCTCGGCAATGACAGAACACCAAGTAGGAATCCTTGGCAATGACCAAGTACCTGGTAGGAATTCTCTGTAATGACCAAGCACCGTGTAGGAATCTTTGGAAACGACCGAGTACCCAGTGAGGAATCCTTGGCAATGACCAAGTACTGGGTGGTAATTCTCGGCATAAACCTAGAACCATGCAGTAATTCACAGTATTAATAGAGTACCGGCTGGAAAATCCTCGGTAATGACAAAGTACCGGGCGGGAATTCTCGTTAATGACCGACTACAGGCAGGAATTCTTGGCAATGACCGAGTACCAGGCAGGAATTCTCAGCATTGACCGAGTACCAGGCAGGAATTCTCGGCAATGAGCGAGTACCGGGTTGGAATTCACGAAAATGACTGAGCATCATGTGAGGAATCCTCGACATTGACCGAGTACCGGGTAAGAATTCTTTACAATGACAGAGTACCGTGTAGAAATTCTCGGCATGACCGAGTACCGGGCAGGAATTCTAGACTATGACCAAGCACCGGGTAGGAATCCTCAGAAACGACCGAGTACCGAGTGAGGAATCCTCGGCAATGACCGAGTCCCGGGCAGGAATTCTCAGCAATGACATTGTACCCGGCAAGAATTCTCTGTAATAATCGAGTACCGGCTGGATTTCTCGAAAGTGACCGAGTAACGGGTAGAAACTCTCAGCAATGACCAAGTACCGGGCAGGAATTCTTGGAAATGAACAAGTATCGGGCAGGAATTCTAGATAATGACCAAGAACCGGGTAGGATTCCTGGTAATAATCGAGTACCGGCTGGATTTCTCTGAAAAAATTACCGAGTACCAGGCAGGAATTCTCGGCAATGACCAAGCACTGCGCAAGAATTATCCACAATGACCGAGTACCAGGCAGGAATTCTCGGCAATGACCGAGTACCGGGTTGGAATTCTTGGAAACGACCGAGCATCAGGTGAGGAATCCTCGGCAATGACTCAGTACCAGGTATGAATTCTTTACAATGATCGAGTACTGGATAGGAATTCTTAGGAATGACCGAGTACCGGGCAGGAATTATTGACAATCATCAAGCACCAGGTAGGAATCCTCAGAAACGACCAAGTACCGAGTGAGGAATCCTCGGCAATGACAGAGTACCGAGCGGGAATTCTTGGAAATGACCTAGTACCATGCAAGAATTCTCGGTAATAATCGAGTACCGGCTGGATTTCTCGGAAATGACTGAGTAACGGACATAAATTCTGGGCAATGACCAAGTACCAGGCAGGAATTCTCAGCAATGACCGAGTACTGGGCTTGAATACTCGACAATGAACGAGTACCGGGCAGGAATTCAAGACAACGACCAAGAACCGGGTAGGATTCTCGGTAATAATCGAGTACCAGCTGGATTTCTTAGAAAAAGTTACCGAGTACCGGGCAGGAATTCTCGGGAATGACCAAGCACCGCGCAAGAATTCTCGGCAATGACCGAGTACCAGGCATGAATTCTCGGCAATGACCGAGTACCGGGCATGAATTTTGGGTAATGACCGAGTACCGAGTAGGAATTCTTGGCAATGACTGAGCACTGCACAGGATTTCTCGGCAATGACCGAGTACCGGGCGGGAATTCTCGCTAAAAACCTAGAACCAGGGAGGAATTCACGGTACTAAGCGAGTACCGGCTGGAAAATCCTGGGCAATGATCAAGTACCGGGTATAAATTCTCGGCGATGACCAAGTACCGGGCATTAATTCTTGGATATGGCCGAGTACTGGGCAGGAATTTTCTGCAATGACCGAGTATCATGCAGTAATTCTCGGCAATGATCGAGCATCGGTTTGGAGTCCTCATAAATGAGCAAATACCAGGAAGGAATTCTCACCAATGACCGAGTACCAGACAGGAATACTCGGTAAAGACTGAGTACCGGACAGGAATTTCAGCAATGACAGAGTACCAAGCAGGAATTCTCAGCAATGACCGAGCAGCGGGTAGTATCCTCGAAAATGACTGAGTACCTGGAGAGGAATCCTCGGCAATTACCAAGTACCGGGCAGGAATTCTCGGCAATGACCGAGCATCAGGTATAAATCCACGGAAACGACAGAGTACCGTTTGAGAAATTCTTGGCAATGATTGAGTAGTGGGTAGGAATTCACGGCAATGACCGAGTACCAAGAAGGAATTCTCAGCAATGATCGAGTACCGGCTGGTGATTGCTCGGCAATGACCAATTACCGGGCAGGAATTCTCGGCAATGACCGAACACCAAGTAGGAATCCTTGGCAATGACCGAGTACCCGGCAGGAATTCTCAGTAATGACCAAGCACCGGGTAGGATTCTTTGGAAACGACCGAGTACCCAGTGAGGAATCCTTGGCAATGACCAAGTTCTGGGCGGGGATTCTCGGCAAAAACCTAGAACCAGGCAGTAATTCACGGTAATAATAGAGTACCGGCTGGAAAATTCTCGGAAATGACAAAGTACCGGGTAGGAATTCTCGGTAATGACCTAGTACCAGGCAGGAATTCTCGGCAATGACCAATTACCAGGCAAGAATTTTCGGCATTGACCGAGTACCATGTAGGAATTCTCGGTAAAGAGCGAGTACCGGGTTGGAATTCTTTGAAATGACCTGGCATCATGTGAGGAATCCTCGACAATGACCGAGTACCGGGTAGGAATTATTTACAATGACAGAGTACCGGGTAGGAATTCTCGGCATGACCGAGTACCGGGCAGGAATTCTCGACTATGACCAAGCACCGGGTAGGAATCCTCAGAAACGACCGAGTACCGAGTGAGGAATCCTCGACAATGACCAAGTACTGGGCAGGAATTCTTGGAAATGAACGAGTATCGTTCAGGAATTCTAGACAATGACCAAGAACCGGGTAGGATTCTCGGTAATAATTGAGTACCGGCTGGATTTCTTGGAAAAAATTACCGAGTACCGGGCAGGAATTCTCGGGAATGACCGAGCACCGCGCAAGAATTCTCGGCAATGACCGAGTACCTGGCATGAATTCTGGGCAAGGACCGAATACCGGGTAGGAATTCTTGGCAATGACCAAGCACTGCACAGGATTTCTCAGCAATGACCGAGTACCGGGCGGGAAATCTCGGCAAAAACCTAGAACCAGGCAGGAATTCACGGTACTTAGCGAGTACCGGCTGTAAAATCCTCGGCAATGACCAAGTACCGGGTATAAATTCTCGGCGATGACCAAGTGCCGGGCATGAATTCTTGGAAATGACCGAGTACTGGGCAGGAATTCTCTGTAATGACCGAGTACCATGCAGGAATTCTTGGGAATGACCGAGCAGCGGGTAGTATCCTCGACAATGACTGAGTACCTGGAGAGGAATCCTCGGCAATTACCGAGTACCGGCCAGGAATTCTCGGCAATGACCAAGCATTGGGTATATATCCTCGGAAACGACTGAGTACCGGGTGAGAAATTCTGGGCTGATCGAGTAGTGGGTCAGAATTCACGGCAATGACCGAGTACCAAGAAGGAATTCTCAGCAATGATCGAGTACCGGCTGGTGAATCCTCGGCAATGACCAATTACCGGGCAGGAATTCTCGGCAAAGACCGAACACCAAGTAGGAATCCTTGGCAATGACCGAGTACCCAGCAGGAATTCTGAGTAATGACCAAGCACCGGGTAGGAATCTTTGGAAACGACCGAGTACCAGGCAGGAATTCTAGGTAAAGAGCGAGTACCGGGTTGGAATTCTCAGAAACAACTGAGCATCATGTGAGGAATCCTCGACAATGACCGAGTACCGGGTAGGAATTCTTGACAATGACATAGTACCGGGTAGGAATTCTCGGCATGACATAGTACCGGGCAGGAATTCTAGACAATGACCAAGAACTGGGTAGGATTCTCGGTAATAATCGAGTACTGGCTGGATTTCTTGGAAAAAATTATCGAGTACCGGGCAGGAATTCTCGGGAATGACCGAGCACCGCGCAGGAACCATTGGCATTTACCGAGTACTAGGCATAAATTCTCGGCACAAACGACCAAGCATCGGGTATAAATCCACAGAAACGACTGAGTACCGGGTGAGAAATTATGGGCAATGATCGAGTGGTGGGTAGGAATTCACGGCAATGACCGAGTACCAAGAAGGAATTCTCAACAATGATCGAGTACCGGCTGGTGAATCCTCGGCAATGACCAATTATCGGGCAGGAATTCTCGGCAATGACCGAACACTAAGTAGGAATCTTTGGCAATGACCAAGTACCTGGTAGGAATTCTCTGTAATGACCAAGCACCGGGTAGGAATCTTTGGAAACGACCGAGTACCCAGTGAGGAATCCTTGGCAATGACCAAGTACTGGGTGGGAATTCTCGGCAAAAACCTAGAACCATGCAGTAATTCACAGTAATAATAGAGTACCGGCTGGAAAATCCTCGGTAATGACAAAGTACCGGGCGGGAATTCTCGTTAATGACCGACTACAGGCAGGAATTCTCGGCAATGACCGAGTACCAGGCAGGAATTCTCGGCATTGACCGAGTACCAGGCAGAAATTCTCGGCAATGAGCGAGTACCATGTTGGAATTCTCGAAAATGACTGAGCATCATGTGAGGAATCCTCGACATTGACCGAGTACCGGGGAAGAATTCTTTACAATGACAGAGTACCGTGTAGGAATTCTCGGCATGACCGAGTACCGGGCAGGAATTCTCGACTATGACCAAGCACCGGGTAGGAATCCTCAGAAACGACCGAGTACCGAGTGAGGAATCCTCGGCAATGACCGAGTCCCGGGCAGGAATTCTCAGCGATGACCTTGTACCCGGCAAGAATTCTCTGTAATAATCGAGTACCGGCTGGATTTCTTGAAAGTGACCGAGTAACAGGTAGAAACTCTCAGCAATGACCAAGTACCGGGCAGGAATTCTTGGAAATGAACAAGTATCGGGCAGGAATTCTAGGTAATGACCAACAACCGGGTAGGATTCCCGGTAATAATCGAGTACCGGCTGGATTTCTCGGAAAAAATTACCGAGTACCAGGCAGGAATTCTCGGCAATGACCGAGCACTGCGCAAGAATTATCCGCAATGACCGAGTACCAGGCAGGAATTCTAGGCAATGACCGAGTACCGGGTTGGAATTCTTGGAAACGACCGAGCATCAGGTGAGGAATCCTCAGCAATGACTCAGTACCAGGTATGAATTCTTTACAATGACCGAGTACTGGGTAGCAATTCTTAGCAATGACCGAGTACCGGGCAGGAATTATTGACAATCACCAAGCACCAGGTAGGAATCCTCAGAAATGACCAAGTACCGAGTGAGGAATCCTCGGCAATGACAGAGTACCGAGCGGGAATTCTTGGAAATGACCTAGTACCATGCAAGAATTCTCGGTAATAATCGAGTACCGGCTGGATTTCTCGGAAATGACTGAGTAACGGACATAAATTCTTGGCAATGACCAAGTACCAGGCAGGAATTCTCAGCAATGACCGAGTACTGGGCTTGAATACTCGGCAATGAACGAGTACCGGGCAGGAATTCAAGACAATGACCAAGAACCGGGTAGGATTCTCGGTAATAATCAAGTACCGGCTGGATTTCTTGGAAAAAGTTACCGAGTACCGGGCAGGAATTCTCGGGAATGACCAAGCACCGCGCAAGAATTCTCGGCAATGACCGAGTACCAGGCATGAATTCTCGGCAATGACCGAGTACCGGGCATGAATTCTGGGTAATGACCGAGTACCGAGTAGGAATTCTTGGCAATGACCGAGCACTGCACAGGATTTCTCGACAATGACCGAGTACCGGGCGGGAATTCTCGCTAAAAACCTAGAACCAGGGAGGAATTCACGGTACTAAGCGAGTACCGGCTGGAAAATCTTGGGCAATGATCAAGTACCGGGTATAAATTCTGGGCGATGACCAAGTACCGGGCATGAATTCTTGGAAATGACCGAGTACTGGGCAGGAATTTTCTGCAATGACCGAGTATCATGCAGTAATTCTCGGCAATGATCGAGCATCGGTTTGGAGTCCTCAGAAATGAGCAAGTACCAGGAAGGAATTCTCACCAATGACTGAGTACCAGACAGGAATACTCGGTAAAGACTGAGTACCGGACAGGAATTTCAGCAATGACAGAGTACCAAGCAGGAATTCTCAGCAATGACCGAGCAGCGGGTAGTATCCTCGAAAATGACTGAGTACCTGGAGAGGAATCCTCGGCAATTAGCAAGTACCGGGCAGGAATTCTCGGCAATGATCGAGCATCAGGTATAAATCCACGGAAACGACAGAGTACCGTTTGAGAAATTCTTGGCAATGATTGAGTAGTGGGTAGGAATTCACGGCAATGACCGAGTACCAAGAAGGAATTCTCAGCAATGATCGAGTACCGGCTGGTGATTCCTCGGCAATGACCAATTACCGGGCAGGAATTCTCGGCAATGACCGAACACCAAGTAGGAATCCTTGGCAATGACCGAGTACCCGGCAGGAATTCTCAGTAATGACCAAGCACCGGGTAGGATTCTTTGGAAACGACCGAGTACCCAGTGAGGAATCCTTGGCAATGACCAAGTTCTGGGCGGGGATTCTCGGCAAAAACCTAGAACCAGGCAGTAATTCACGGTAATAATAGAGTACCGGCTGGAAAATTCTCATAAATGACAAAGTACCGGGTAGGAATTCTCGGTAATGACCTAGTACCAGGCAGGAATTCTCGGCAATGACCAATTACCAGGCAAGAATTTTCGGCATTGACCGAGTACCATGTAGGAATTCTCGGTAAAGAGCGAGTACCGGGTTGGAATTCTTGGAAATGACTTGGCATCATGTGAGGAATCCTCGACAATGACCGAGTACCGGGTAGGAATTATTTACAATGACAGAGTACCGGGTAGGAATTCTCGGCATGACCGAGTACCGGGCAGGAATTCTCGACTATGACCAAGCACCGGGTAGGAATCCTCAGAAACGACCGAGTACCGAGTGAGGAATCCTCGACAATGACCAAGTACTGGGCAGGAATTCTTGGAAATGAACGAGTATCGTTCAGGAATTCTAGACAATGACCAAGAACCGGGTAGGATTCTCGGTAATAATTGAGTACCGGCTGGATTTCTTGGAAAAAATTACCGAGTACCGGGCAGGAATTCTTGGGAATGACCGAGCACCGCGCAAGAATTCTCGGCAATGACCGAGTACCAGGCATGAATTCTGGGCAAGGACCGAATACCGGGTAGGAATTCTTGGCAATGACCGAGCACTGCACAGGATTTCTCAGCAATGACCGAGTACCGGGCGGGAATTCTCGGCAAAAACCTAGAACCAGGCAGGAATTCACGGTACTTAGCGAGTACCGGCTGTAAAATCCTCGGCAATGACCAAGTACCGGGTATAAATTCTCGGCGATGACCAAGTGCCGGGCATGAATTCTTGGAAATGACCGAGTACTGGGCAGGAATTCTCTGTAATGACCGAGTACCATGCAGGAATTCTTGGGAATGACCGAGCAGCGGGTAGTATCCTCGACAATGACTGAGTACCTGGAGAGGAATCCTCGGCAATTACCGAGTACCGGCCAGGAATTCCCGGCAATGACCAAGCATTGGGTATATATCCTCGGAAACGACTGAGTACCGGGTGAGAAATTCTGGGCAATGATCGAGTAGTGGGTCAGAATTCACGGCAATGACCGAGTACCAAGAAGGAATTATCAGCAATGATCGAGTACCGGCTGGTGAATCCTCGGCAATGACCAATTACCGGGCAGGAATTCTCGGCAAAGACCGAACACCAAGTAGGAATCCTTGGCAATGACCGAGTACCCAGTAGGAATTCTGAGTAATGACCAAGCACCGGGTAGGAATCTTTGGAAACGACCGAGTACCAGGCAGGAATTCTAGGTAAAGAGCGAGTACCGGGTTGGAATTCTCAGAAACAACTGAGCATCATGTGAGGAATCCTCGACAATGACCGAGTACCGGGTAGGAATTCTTGACAATGACATAGTACCGGGTAGGAATTCTCGGCATGACAAAGTACCGGGCATGAATTCTTGGAAATGAACGAGTACCGGGCAGGAATTCTAGACAATGAAAAAGAACCGGGTAGGATTCTCGGTAATAATCGAGTACTGGCTGGATTTCTTGGAAAAAATTATCGAGTACCGGGCAGGAATTCTCGGGAATGACCGAGCACCGCGCAGGAACCATTGGCATTTACCGAGTACTAGGCATAAATTCTCGGCACAAACGACCAAGCATCGGGTATAAATCCACAGAAACGACTGAGTACCGGGTGAGAAATTATGGGCAATGATCGAGTGGTGGGTAGGAATTCACGGGAATGACCGAGTACCAAGAAGGAATTCTCAACAATGATCGAGTACCGGCTGGTGAATCCTCGGCAATGACCAATTATCGAGCAGGAATTCTCGGCAATGACCGAACACCAAGTAGGAATCTTTGGCAATGACCAAGTACCTGGTAGGAATTCTCTGTAATGACCAAGCACCGGGTAGGAATCTTTGGAAACGACCGAGTACCCAGTGAGGAATCCTTGGCAATGACCAAGTACTGGGTGGGAATTCTCGGCAAAAACCTAGAACCATGCAGTAATTCACAGTAATAATAGAGTACCGGCTGGAAAATCCTCGGTAATGACAAAGTACCGGGCGGGAATTCTCGTTAATGACCGACTACAGGCAGGAATTCTCGGCAATGACCGAGTACCAGGCAGGAATTCTCGGCATTGACCGAGTACCAGGCAGAAATTCTCGGCAATGAGCGAGTACCAAGTTGGAATTCTCGAAAATGACTGAGCATCATGTGAGGAATCCTCGACATTGACCGAGTACCGGGGAAGAATTCTTTACAATGACAGAGTACCGTGTAGGAATTCTCGGCATGACCGAGTACCGGGCAGGAATTCTCGACTATGACCAAGCACCGGGTAGGAATCCTCAGAAACGACCGAGTACCGAGTGAGGAATCCTCGGCAATGACCGAGTCTCGGGCAGGAATTCTCGGCAATGAGCAAGTACCAGGAAGGAATTCTCACCAATGACCGAGTACCAGACAGGAATACTCGGCAATGACTGAGTACCGGACAGGAATTTCAGCAATGACAGAGTACCAAGCAGGAATTCTCAGCAATGACCGAGCAGCGGGTAGTATCCTCGAAAATGACTGAGTACCTGGAGAGGAATCCTCGGTAATTACCAAGTACCGGGCAGGAATTCTCGGCAATGACCGAGCATCGGGTATAAATCCACTTAAACGACAGAGTACCGTTTGAGAAATTCTTGGCAATGATTGAGTAGTGGGTAGGAATTCACGGCAATGACCGAGTACCAAAAAGGAATTCTCAGCAATGATCGAGTACCGGCTGGTGAATCCTCGGCAATGACCAATTACCGGGCAGGAATTCTCGGCAATGACCGAACACCAAGTAGGAATCCTTGGCAATGACCGAGTACCCAGCAGGAATTCTCAGTAATGACCAAGCACCGGGTAGGAATCTTTGGAAACGACCAAGTACCCAGTGAGGAATCCTTGAATATGACCAAGTTCTGGGCGGGAATTCTCGGCAAAAACCTAGAACCAGGCAGTAATTCACGGTAACAATAGAGTACCGGCTGGAAATTCCTTGGCAATCACAAAGTACCGGGCGGGAATTCTCGGTAATGACCGAGTACTAGGCAGGAATTCTAGGCAATGACCGAGTACCAGGCAGGAATTTTTAGCATTGACCGAGTACCAGGCAGGAATTCTCGGTAAAGAGCGAGTACCGGGTTGGAATTCTCGGAAACAACTGAGCATCATGTGAGGAATCCTCGACAATGACTGAGTACCGGGTAGGAATTCTTCACAATGACATAGTACCGGGTAGGAATTCTCGGCATGACAAAGTACCGGGCAGGAATTCTTGGAAATGAACGAGTACCGGGCAGGAATTCTAGATAATCACCAAGAACCGGGTAGGATTCTCGGTAATAATCGAGCACTGGCTGGATTTCTTGGAAAAAATTATCGAGTACCGGGAAGGAATTCTCGGGAATGACCGAGCACCGCGCATGAATCCTTGGCAATTACCGAGTACCAGGCATGAATTCTCGGCTCAAACGACCAAGCATCAGGTATAAATCCACAGAAACGACTGAGTACCGGGTGAGAAATTCTAGGCAATGATCGAGTAGTGGGTAGGAATTCACGGCAATGACCGAGTACCAAGAAGGAATTCTCAGCAATGATCGAGTACCCGCTGGTGAATCCTCGGCAATGACCAATTATCGGGCAGGAATTCTCGGCAATGACAGAACACCAAGTAGGAATCCTTGGCAATGACCAAGTACCTGGTAGGAATTCTCTGTAATGACCAAGCACCGTGTAGGAATCTTTGGAAACGACCGAGTACCCAGTGAGGAATCCTTGGCAATGACCAAGTACTGGGTGGTAATTCTCGGCATATACCTAGAACCATGCAGTAATTCACAGTAATAATAGAGTACCGGCTGGAAAATCCTCGGTAATGACAAAGTACCGGGCGGGAATTCTCGTTAATGACCGACTACAGGCAGGAATTCTTGGCAATGACCGAGTACCAGGCAGGAATTCTCAGCATTGACCGAGTACCAGGCAGGAATTCTCGGCAATGAGCGAGTACCGGGTTGGAATTCTCGAAAATGACTGAGCATCATGTGAGGAATCCTCGACATTGACCGAGTACCGGGTAAGAATTCTTTACAATGACAGAGTACCGTGTAGAAATTCTCGGCATGACCGAGTACCGGGCAGGAATTCTAGACTATGACCAAGCACCGGGTAGGAATCCTCAGAAACGACCGAGTACCGAGTGAGGAATCCTCGGCAATGACCGAGTCCCGGGCAGGAATTCTCAGCAATGACCTTGTACCCGGCAAGAATTCTCTGTAATAATCGAGTACCGGCTGGATTTCTCGAAAGTGACCGAGTAACGGGTAGAAACTCTCAGCAATGACCAAGTACCGGGCAGGAATTCTTGGAAATGAACAAGTATCGGGCAGGAATTCTAGATAATGACCAAGAACCGGGTAGGATTCCTGGTAATAATCGAGTACCGGCTGGATTTCTCGGAAAAAATTACCGAGTACCAGGCAGGAATTCTCGGCAATGACCAAGCACTGCGCAAGAATTATCCACAATGACCGAGTACCAGGCAGGAATTCTCGGCAATGACCGAGTACCGGGTTGGAATTCTTGGAAACGACCGAGCATCAGGTGAGGAATCCTCGGCAATGACTCAGTACCAGGTATGAATTCTTTACAATGATCGAGTACTGGATAGGAATTCTTAGGAATGACCGAGTACCGGGCAGGAATTATTGACAATCATCAAGCACCAGGTAGGAATCCTCAGAAACGACCAAGTACCGAGTGAGGAATCCTCGGCAATGACAGAGTACCGAGCGGGAATTCTTGGAAATGACCTAGTACCATGCAAGAATTCTCGGTAATAATCGAGTACCGGCTGGATTTCTCGGAAATGACTGAGTAACGGACATAAATTCTGGGCAATGACCAAGTACCAGGCAGGAATTCTCAGCAATGACCGAGTACTGGGCTTGAATACTCGGCAATGAACGAGTACCGGGCAGGAATTCAAGACAACGACCAAGAACCGGGTAGGATTCTCGGTAATAATCGAGTACCAGCTGGATTTCTTGGAAAAAGTTACCGAGTACCGGGCAGGAATTCTCGGGAATGACCGAGTACCAGGCATGAATTCTCGGCAATGACCGAGTATCGGGCATGAATTTTGGGTAATGACCGAGTACCGAGTAGGAATTCTTGGCAATGACTGAGCACTGCACAGGATTTCTCGGCAATGACCGAGTACCGGGCGGGAATTCTCGCTAAAAACCTAGAACCAGGGAGGAATTCACGGTACTAAGCGAGTACCGGCTGGAAAATCCTGGGCAATGATCAAGTACCGGGTATAAATTCTCGGCGATGACCAAGTACCGGGCATTAATTCTTGGATATGGCCGAGTACTGGGCAGGAATTTTCTGCAATGACCGAGTATCATGCAGTAATTCTCGGCAATGATCGAGCATCGGTTTGGAGTCCTCATAAATGAGCAAGTACCAGGAAGGAATTCTCACCAATGACCGAGTACCAGACAGGAATACTCGGTAAAGACTGAGTACCGGACAGGAATTTCAGCAATGACAGAGTACCAAGCAGGAATTCTCAGCAATGACCGAGCAGCGGGTAGTATCCTCGAAAATGACTGAGTACCTGGAGAGGAATCCTCGGCAATTACCAAGTACCGGGCAGGAATTCTCGGCAATGACCGAGCATCAGGTATAAATCCACGGAAACGACAGAGTACCGTTTTGAGAAATTCTTGGCAATGATTGAGTAGTGGGTAGGAATTCACGGCAATGACCGAGTACCAAGAAGGAATTCTCAGCAATGATCGAGTACCGGCTGGTGATTGCTCGGCAATGACCAATTACCGGGCAGGAATTCTCGGCAATGACCGAACACCAAGTAGGAATCCTTGGCAATGACCGAGTACCCGGCAGGAATTCTCAGTAATGACCAAGCACCGGGTAGGATTCTTTGGAAACGACCGAGTACCCAGTGAGGAATCCTTGGCAATGACCAAGTTCTGGGCGGGGATTCTCGGCAAAAACCTAGAACCAGGCAGTAATTCACGGTAATAATAGAGTACCGGCTGGAAAATTCTCGGAAATGACAAAGTACCGGGTAGGAATTCTCGGTAATGACCTAGTACCAGGCAGGAATTCTCGGCAATGACCAATTACCAGGCAAGAATTTTCGGCATTGACCGAGTACCATGTAGGAATTCTCGGTAAAGAGCGAGTACCGGGTTGGAATTCTTGGAAATGACCTGGCATCATGTGAGGAATCCTCGACAATGACCGAGTACCGGGTAGGAATTATTTACAATGACAGAGTACCGGGTAGGAATTCTCGGCATGACCGAGTGCCGGGCAGGAATTCTCGACTATGACCAAGCACCGGGTAGGAATCCTCAGAAACGACCGAGTACCGAGTGAGGAATCCTCGACAATGACCAAGTACTGGGCAGGAATTCTTGGAAATGAACGAGTATCGTTCAGGAATTCTAGACAATGACCAAGAACCGGGCAGGATTCTCGGTAATAATTGAGTACCGGCTGGATTTCTTGGAAAAAATTACCGAGTACCGGGCAGGAATTCTCGGGAATGACCGAGCACCGCGCAAGAATTCTCGGCAATGACCGAGTACCAGGCATGAATTCTGGGCAAGGACCGAATACCGGGTAGGAATTCTTGGCAATGACCAAGCACTGCACAGGATTTCTCAGCAATGACCGAGTACCGGGCGGGAAATCTCGGCAAAAACCTAGAACCAGGCAGGAATTCACGGTACTTAGCGAGTACCGGCTGTAAAATCCTCGGCAATGACCAAGTACCGGGTATAAATTCTCGGCGATGACCAAGTGCCGGGCATGAATTCTTGGAAATGACCGAGTACTGGGCAGGAATTCTCTGTAATGACCGAGTACCATGCAGGAATTCTTGGGAATGACCGAGCAGCGGGTAGTATCCTCGACAATGACTGAGTACCTGGAGAGGAATCCTCGGCAATTACCGAGTACCGGCCAGGAATTCTCGGCAATGACCAAGCATTGGGTATATATCCTCGGAAACGACTGAGTACCGGGTGAGAAATTCTGGGCTGATCGAGTAGTGGGTCAGAATTCACGGCAATGACCGAGTACCAAGAAGGAATTCTCAGCAATGATCGAGTACCGACTGGTGAATCCTCGGCAATGACCAATTACCGGGCAGGAATTCTCGGCAAAGACCGAACACCAAGTAGGAATCCTTGGCAATGACCGAGTACCCAGCAGGAATTCTGAGTAATGACCAAGCACCGGGTAGGAATCTTTGGAAACGACCGAGTACCAGGCAGGAATTCTAGGTAAAGAGCGAGTACCGGGTTGGAATTCTCAGAAACAACTGAGCATCATGTGAGGAATCCTCGACAATGACCGAGTACCGGGTAGGAATTCTTGACAATGACATAGTACCGGGTAGGAATTCTCGGCATGACAAAGTACCGGGCATGAATTCTTGGAAATGAACGAGTACCGGGCAGGAATTCTAGACAATGACCAAGAACTGGGTAGGATTCTCGGTAATAATCGAGTACTGGCTGGATTTCTTGGAAAAAATTATCGAGTACCGGGCAGGAATTCTCGGGAATGACCGAGCACCGCGCAGGAACCATTGGCATTTACCGAGTACTAGGCATAAATTCTCGGCACAAACGACCAAGCATCGGGTATAAATCCACAGAAACGACTGAGTACCGGGTGAGAAATTATGGGCAATGATCGAGTGGTGGGTAGGAATTCACGGCAATGACCGAGTACCAAGAAGGAATTCTCAACAATGATCGAGTACCGGCTGGTGAATCCTCGGCAATGACCAATTATCGGGCAGGAATTCTCGGCAATGACCGAACACCAAGTAGGAATCTTTGGCAATGACCAAGTACCTGGTAGGAATTCTCTGTAATGACCAAGCACCGGGTAGGAATCTTTGGAAACGACCGAGTACCCAGTGAGGAATCCTTGGCAATGACCAAGTACTGGGTGGGAATTCTCGGCAAAAACCTAGAACCATGCAGTAATTCACAGTAATAATAGAGTACCGGCTGGAAAATCCTCGGTAATGACAAAGTACCGGGCGGGAATTCTCGTTAATGACCGACTACAGGCAGGAATTCTCGGCAATGACCGAGTACCAGGCAGGAATTCTCGGCATTGACCGAGTACCAGGCAGAAATTCTCGGCAATGAGCGAGTACCATGTTGGAATTCTCGAAAATGACTGAGCATCATGTGAGGAATCCTCGACATTGACCGAGTACCGGGGAAGAATTCTTTACAATGACAGAGTACCGTGTAGGAATTCTCGGCATGACCGAGTACCGGGCAGGAATTCTCGACTATGACCAAGCACCGGGTAGGAATCCTCAGAAACGACCGAGTACCGAGTGAGGAATCCTCGGCAATGACCGAGTCCCGGGCAGGAATTCTCAGCGATGACCTTGTACCCGGCAAGAATTCTCTGTAATAATCGAGTACCGGCTGGATTTCTTGAAAGTGACCGAGTAACGGGTAGAAACTCTCAGCAATGACCAAGTACCGGGCAGGAATTCTTGGAAATGAACAAGTATCGGGCAGGAATTCTAGGTAATGACCAACAACCGGGTAGGATTCCCGGTAATAATCGAGTACCTGCTGGATTTCTCGGAAAAAATTACCGAGTACCAGGCAGGAATTCTCGGCAATGACCGAGCACTGCGCAAGAATTATCCGCAATGACCGAGTACCAGGCAGGAATTCTCGGCAATGACCGAGTACCGGGTTGGAATTCTTGGAAACGACCGAGCATCAGGTGAGGAATCCTCGGCAATGACTCAGTACCAGGTATGAATTCTTTACAATGACCGAGTACTGGGTAGCAATTCTTAGCAATGACCGAGTACCGGGCAGGAATTATTGACAATCACCAAGCACCAGGTAGGAATCCTCAGAAATGACCAAGTACCGAGTGAGGAATCCTCGGCAATGACAGAGTACCGAGCGGGAATTCTTGGAAATGACCTAGTACCATGCAAGAATTCTCGGTAATAATCGAGTACCGGCTGGATTTCTCGGAAATGACTGAGTAACGGACATAAATTCTTGGCAATGACCAAGTACCAGGCAGGAATTCTCAGCAATGACCGAGTACTGGGCTTGAATACTCGGCAATGAATGAGTACCGGGCAGGAATTCAAGACAATGACCAAGAACCGGGTAGGATTCTCGGTAATAATCGAGTACCGGCTGGATTTCTTGGAAAAAGTTACCGAGTACCGGGCAGGAATTCTCGGGAATGACCAAGCACCGCGCAAGAATTCTCGGCAATGACCGAGTACCAGGCATGAATTCTCGGCAATGACCGAGTACCGGGCATGAATTCTGGGTAATGACCGAGTACCGAGTAGGAATTCTTGGCAATGACCGAGCACTGCACAGGATTTCTCGACAATGACCGAGTACCGGGCGGGAATTCTCGCTAAAAACCTAGAACCAGGGAGGAATTCACGGTACTAAGCGAGTACCGGCTGGAAAATCTTGGGCAATGATCAAGTACCGGGTATAAATTCTGGGCGATGACCAAGTACCGGGCATGAATTCTTGGAAATGACCGAGTACTGGGCAGGAATTTTCTGCAATGACCGAGTATCATGCAGTAATTCTCGGCAATGATCGAGCATCGGTTTGGAGTCCTCAGAAATGAGCAAGTACCAGGAAGGAATTCTCACCAATGACCGAGTACCAGACAGGAATACTCGGTAAAGACTGAGTACCGGACAGGAATTTCAGCAATGACAGAGTACCAAGCAGGAATTCTCAGCAATGACCGAGCAGCGGGTAGTATCCTCGAAAATGACTGAGTACCTGGAGAGGAATCCTCGGCAATTAGCAAGTACCGGGCAGGAATTCTCGGCAATGACCGAGCATCAGGTATAAATCCACGGAAACGACAGAGTACCGTTTGAGAAATTCTTGGCAATGATTGAGTAGTGGGTAGGAATTCACGGCAATGACCGAGTACCAAGAAGGAATTCTCAGCAATGATCGAGTACCGGCTGGTGATTGCTCGGCAATGACCAATTACCGGGCAGGAATTCTCGGCAATGACCGAACACCAAGTAGGAATCCTTGGCAATGACCGAGTACCCGGCAGGAATTCTCAGTAATGACCAAGCACCGGGTAGGATTCTTTGGAAACGACCGAGTACCCAGTGAGGAATCCTTGGCAATGACCAAGTTCTGGGCGGGGATTCTCGGCAAAAACCTAGAACCAGGCAGTAATTCACGGTAATAATAGAGTACCGGCTGGAAAATTCTCGGAAATGACAAAGTACCGGGTAGGAATTCTCGGTAATGACCTAGTACCAGGCAGGAATTCTCGGCAATGACCAATTACCAGGCAAGAATTTTCGGCATTGACCGAGTACCATGTAGGAATTCTCGGTAAAGAGCGAGTACCGGGTTGGAATTCTTGGAAATGACCTGGCATCATGTGAGGAATCCTCGACAATGACCGAGTACCGGGTAGGAATTATTTACAATGACAGAGTACCGGGTAGGAATTCTCGGCATGACCGAGTACCGGGCAGGAATTCTCGACTATGACCAAGCACCGGGTAGGAATCCTCAGAAACGACCGAGTACCGAGTGAGGAATCCTCGACAATGACCAAGTACTGGGCAGGAATTCTTGGAAATGAACGAGTATCGTTCAGGAATTCTAGACAATGACCAAGAACCGGGTAGGATTCTCGGTAATAATTGAGTACCGGCTGGATTTCTTGGAAAAAATTACCGAGTACCGGGCAGGAATTCTCGGGAATGACCGAGCACCGCGCAAGAATTCTCGGCAATGACCGAGTACCAGGCATGAATTCTGGGCAAGGACCGAATACCGGGTAGGAATTCTTGGCAATGACCAAGCACTGCACAGGATTTCTCAGCAATGACCGAGTACCGGGCGGGAATTCTCGGCAAAAACCTAGAACCAGGCAGGAATTCACGGTACTTAGCGAGTACCGGCTGTAAAATCCTCGGCAATGACCAAGTACCGGGTATAAATTCTCGGCGATGACCAAGTGCCGGGCATGAATTCTTGGAAATGACCGAGTACTGGGCAGGAATTCTCTGTAATGACCGAGTACCATGCAGGAATTCTTGGGAATGACCGAGCAGCGGGTAGTATCCTCGACAATGACTGAGTACCTGGAGAGGAATCCTCGGCAATTACCGAGTACCGGCCAGGAATTCTCGGCAATGACCAAGCATTGGGTATATATCCTCGGAAACGACTGAGTACCGGGTGAGAAATTCTGGGCAATGATCGAGTAGTGGGTCAGAATTCACGGCAATGACCGAGTACCAAGAAGGAATTCTCAGCAATGATCGAGTACCGGCTGGTGAATCCTCGGCAATGACCAATTACCGGGCAGGAATTCTCGGCAAAGACCGAACACCAAGTAGGAATCCTTGGCAATGACCGAGTACCCAGCAGGAATTCTGAGTAATGACCAAGCACCGGGTAGGAATCTTTGGAAACGACCGAGTACCAGGCAGGAATTCTAGGTAAAGAGCGAGTACCGGGTTGGAATTCTCAGAAACAACTGAGCATCATGTGAGGAATCCTCGACAATGACCGAGTACCGGGTAGGAATTCTTGACAATGACATAGTACCGGGTAGGAATTCTCGGCATGACAAAGTACCGGGCATGAATTCTTGGAAATGAACGAGTACTGGGCAGGAATTCTAGACAATGACCAAGAACCGGGTAGGATTCTCGGTAATAATCGAGTACTGGCTGGATTTCTTGGAAAAAATTATCGAGTACCGGGCAGGAATTCTCGGGAATGACCGAGCACCGCGCAGGAACCATTGGCATTTACCGAGTACTAGGCATAAATTCTCGGCACAAACGACCAAGCATCGGGTATAAATCCACAGAAACGACTGAGTACCGGGTGAGAAATTATGGGCAATGATCGAGTGGTGGGTAGGAATTCACGGCAATGACCGAGTACCAAGAAGGAATTCTCAACAATGATCGAGTACCGGCTGGTGAATCCTCGGCAATGACCAATTATCGGGCAGGAATTCTCGGCAATGACCGAACACCAAGTAGGAATCTTTGGCAATGACCAAGTACCTGGTAGGAATTCTCTGTAATGACCAAGCACCGGGTAGGAATCTTTGGAAACGACCGAGTACCCAGTGAGGAATCCTTGGCAATGACCAAGTACTTGGTGGGAATTCTCGGCAAAAACCTAGAACCATGCAGTAATTCACAGTAATAATAGAGTACCGGCTGGAAAATCCTCGGTAATGACAAAGTACCGGGCGGGAATTCTCGTTAATGACCGACTACAGGCAGGAATTCTCGGCAATGACCGAGTACCAGGCAGGAATTCTCGGCATTGACCGAGTACCAGGCAGAAATTCTCGGCAATGAGCGAGTACCATGTTGGAATTCTCGAAAATGACTGAGCATCATGTGAGGAATCCTCGACATTGACCGAGTACCGGGGAAGAATTCTTTACAATGACAGAGTACCGTGTAGGAATTCTCGGCATGACCGAGTACCGGGCAGGAATTCTCGACTATGACCAAGCACCGGGTAGGAATCCTCAGAAACGACCGAGTACCGAGTGAGGAATCCTCGGCAATGACCGAGTCCCGGGCAGGAATTCTCAGCGATGACCTTGTACCCGGCAAGAATTCTCTGTAATAATCGAGTACCGGCTGGATTTCTTGAAAGTGACCGAGTAACGGGTAGAAACTCTCAGCAATGACCAAGTACCGGGCAGGAATTCTTGGAAATGAACAAGTATCGGGCAGGAATTCTAGGTAATGACCAACAACCGGGTAGGATTCCCGGTAATAATCGAGTACCGGCTGGATTTCTCAGAAAAAATTACCGAGTACCAGGCAGGAATTCTCGGCAATGACCGAGCACTGCGCAAGAATTATCCGCAATGACCGAGTACCAGGCAGGAATTCTCGGCAATGATCGAGTACCGGGTTGGAATTCTTGGAAACGACCGAGCATCAGGTGAGGAATCCTCGGCAATGACTCAGTACCAGGTATGAATTCTTTACAATGACCGAGTACTGGGTAGCAATTCTTAGCAATGACCGAGTACCGGGCAGGAATTATTGACAATCACCAAGCACCAGGTAGGAATCTCAGAAATGACCAAGTACCGAGTGAGGAATCCTCGGCAATGACAGAGTACCGAGCGGGAATTCTTGGAAATGACCTAGTACCATCCAAGAATTCTCGGTAATAATCGAGTACCGGCTGGATTTCTCGGAAATGACTGAGTAACGGACATAAATTCTTGGCAATGACCAAGTACCAGGCAGGAATTCTTAGCAATGACCGAGTACTGGGCTTGAATACTCGGCAATGAACGAGTACCGGGCAGGAATTCAAGACAATGACCAAGAACCGGGTAGGATTCTCGGTAATAATCGAGTACCGGCTGGATTTCTTGGAAAAAGTTACCGAGTACCGGGCAGGAATTCTCGGGAATGACCAAGCACCGTGCAAGAATTCTCGGCAATGACCGAGTACCAGGCATGAATTCTCGGCAATGACCGAGTACCGGGCATGAATTCTGGGTAATGACCGAGTACCGAGTAGGAATTCTTGGCAATGACCGAGCACTGCACAGGATTTCTCGACAATGACCGAGTACCAGGCGGGAATTCTCGCTAAAAACCTAGAACCAGGGAGGAATTCATGGTACTAAGCGAGTACCGGCTGGAAAATCTTGGGCAATGATCAAGTACCGGGTATAAATTCTGGGCGATGACCAAGTACCGGGCATGAATTCTTGGAAATGACCGAGTACTGGGCAGGAATTTTCTGCAATGACCGAGTATCATGCAGTAATTCTCGGCAATGATCGAGCATCGGTTTGGAGTCCTCAGAAATGAGCAAGTACCAGGAAGGAATTCTCACCAATGACCGAGTACCAGACAGGAATACTCGGTAAAGACTGAGTACCGGACAGGAATTTCAGCAATGACAGAGTACCAAGCAGGAATTCTCAGCAATGCGGGTAGTATCCTCGAAAATGACTGAGTACCTGGAGAGGAATCCTCGGCAATTACCAAGTACCGGGCAGGAATTCTCGGCAATGACCGAGCATCAGGTATAAATCCACGGAAACGACAGAGTACCGTTTGAGAAATTCTTGGCAATGATTGAGTAGTGGGTAGGAATTCACGGCAATGACCGAGTACCAAGAAGGAATTCTCAGCAATGATCGAGTACCGGCTGGTGATTCCTCGGCAATGACCAATTACCGGGCAGGAATTCTCGGCAATGACCGAACACCAAGTAGGAATCCTTGGCAATGACCGAGTACCCAGCAGGAATTCTCAGTAATGACCAAGCACCGGGTAGGATTCTTTGGAAACGACCGAGTACCCAGTGAGGAATCCTTGGCAATGACCAAGTTCTGGGCGGGGATTCTCGGCAAAAACCTAGAACCAGGCAGTAATTCACGGTAATAATAGAGTACCGGCTGGAAAATTCTCATAAATGACAAAGTACCGGGTAGGAATTCTCGGTAATGACCTAGTACCAGGCAGGAATTCTCGGCAATGACCAACTACCAGGCAAGAATTTTCGGCATTGACCGAGTACCATGTAGGAATTCTCGGTAAAGAGCGAGTACCGGGTTGGAATTCTTGGAAATGACTTGGCATCATGTGAGGAATCCTCGACAATGACCGAGTACCGGGTAGGACTTATTTACAATGACAGAGTACCGGGTAGGAATTCTCGGCATGACCGAGTACCGGGCAGGAATTCTCGACTATGACCAAGCACCGGGTAGGAATCCTCAGAAACGACCGAGTACCGAGTGAGGAATCCTCGACAATGACCAAGTACTGGGCAGGAATTCTTGGAAATGAACGAGTATCGTTCAGGAATTCTAGACAATGACCAAGAACCGGGTAGGATTCTCGGTAATAATTGAGTACCGGCTGGATTTCTTGGAAAAAATTACCGAGTACCGGGCAGGAATTCTTGGGAATGACCGAGCACCGCGCAAGAATTCTCGGCAATGACCGAGTACCAGGCATGAATTCTGGGCAAGGACCGAATACCGGGTAGGAATTCTTGGCAATGACCGAGCACTGCACAGGATTTCTCAGCAATGACCGAGTACCGGGCGGGAATTCTCGGCAAAAACCTAGAACCAGGCAGGAATTCACGGTACTTAGCGAGTACCGGCTGTAAAATCCTCGGCAATGACCAAGTACCGGGTATAAATTCTCGGCGATGACCAATTGCCGGGCATGAATTCTTGGAAATGACCGAGTACTGGGCAGGAATTCTCTGTAATGACCGAGTACCATGCAGGAATTCTTGGGAATGACCGAGCAGCGGGTAGTATCCTCGACAATGACTGAGTACCTGGAGAGGAATCCTCGGCAATTACCGAGTACCGGCCAGGAATTCCCGGCAATGACCAAGCATTGGGTATATATCCTCGGAAACGACTGAGTACCGGGTGAGAAATTCTGGGCAATGATCGAGTAGTGGGTCCGAATTCACGGCAATGACCGAGTACCAAGAAGGAATTCTCAGCAATGATCGAGTACCGGCTGGTGAATCCTCGGCAATGACCAATTACCGGGCAGGAATTCTCGGCAAAGACCGAACACCAAGTAGGAATCCTTGGCAATGACCGAGTACCCAGCAGGAATTCTGAGTAATGACCAAGCACCGGGTAGGAATCTTTGGAAACGACCGAGTACCAGGCAGGAATTCTAGGTAAAGAGCGAGTACCGGGTTGGAATTCTCAGAAACAACTGAGCATCATGTGAGGAATCCTCGACAATGACCGAGTACCGGGTAGGAATTCTTGACAATGACATAGTACCGGGTAGGAATTCTCGGCATGACAAAGTACCGGGCATGAATTCTTGGAAATGAACGAGTACCGGGCAGGAATTCTAGACAATGAAAAAGAACCGGGTAGGATTCTCGGTAATAATCGAGTACTGGCTGGATTTCTTGGAAAAAATTATCGAGTACCGGGCAGGAATTCTCGGGAATGACCGAGCACCGCGCCGGAACCATTGGCATTTACCGAGTACTAGGCATAAATTCTCGGCACAAACGACCAAGCATCGGGTATAAATCCACAGAAACGACTGAGTACCGGGTGAGAAATTATGGGCAATGATCGAGTGGTGGGTAGGAATTCACGGCAATGACCGAGTACCAAGAAGGAATTCTCAACAATGATCGAGTACCGGCTGGTGAATCCTCGGCAATGACCAATTATCGAGCAGGAATTCTCGGCAATGACCGAACACCAAGTAGGAATCTTTGGCAATGACCAAGTACCTGGTAGGAATTCTCTGTAATGACCAAGCACCGGGTAGGAATCTTTGGAAACGACCGAGTACCCAGTGAGGAATCCTTGGCAATGACCAAGTACTGGGTGGGAATTCTCGGCAAAAACCTAGAACCATGCAGTAATTCACAGTAATAATAGAGTACCGGCTGGAAAATCCTCGGTAATGACAAAGTACCGGGCGGGAATTCTCGTTAATGACCGACTACAGGCAGGAATTCTCGGCAATGACCGAGTACCAGGCAGGAATTCTCGGCATTGACCGAGTACCAGGCAGAAATTCTCGGCAATGAGCGAGTACCAAGTTGGAATTCTCGAAAATGACTGAGCATCATGTGAGGAATCCTCGACATTGACCGAGTACCGGGGAAGAATTCTTTACAATGACAGAGTACCGTGTAGGAATTCTCGGCATGACCGAGTACCGGGCAGGAATTCTCGACTATGACCAAGCACCGGGTAGGAATCCTCAGAAACGACCGAGTACCGAGTGAGGAATCCTCGGCAATGACCGAGTCTCGGGCAGGAATTCTCAGCGATGACCTTGTACCCGGCAAGAATTCTCTGTAATAATCGAGTACCGGCTGGATTTCTTGAAAGTGACCGAGTAACGGGTAGAAACTCTCAGCAATGACCAAGTACCGGGCAGGAATTCTTGGAAATGAACAAGTATCGGGCAGGAATTCTAGGTAATGACCAACAACCGGGTAGGATTCCTGGTAATAATCGAGTACCGGCTGGATTTCTCGGAAAAAATTACCGAGTACCAGGCAGGAATTCTCGGCAATGACCGAGCACTGCGCAAGAATTATCCGCAATGACCGAGTACCAGGAAAAAATTCTCGGCAATGACCGAGTACCGGGTTGGAATTCTTGGAAACGACCGAGCATCAGGTGAGGAATCCTCGGCAATGACTCAGTACCAGGTATGAATTCTTTACAATGACCGAGTACTGGGTAGCAATTCTTAGCAATGACCGAGTACCGGGCAGGAATTATTGACAATCACCAAGCACCAGGTAGGAATCCTCAGAAATGACCAAGTACCGAGTGAGGAATCATCGGCAATGACAGAGTACCGAGCGAGAATTCTTGGAAATGACCTAGTACCATGCAAGAATTCTCGGTAATAATCGAGTACCGGCTGGATTTCTCGGAAATGACTGAGTAACGGACATAAATTCTTGGCAATGACCAAGTACCAGGCAGGAATTCTCAGCAATGACCGAGTACTGGGCTTGAATACTCGGCAATGAACGAGTACCGGGCAGGAATTCAAGACAATGACCAAGAACCGGGTAGGATTCTCGGTAATAATCGAGTACCGGCTGGATTTCTTGGAAAAAGTTACCGAGTACCGGGCAGGAATTCTCGGGAATGACCAAGCACCGCGCAAGAATTTTCGGCAATGACCGAGTACCAGGCATGAATTCTCGGCAATGACCGAGTACCGGGCATGAATTCTGGGTAATGACCGAGTACCGAGTAGGAATTCTTGGCAATGACCGAGCACTGCACAGGATTTCTCGACAATGACCGAGTACCGGGCGGGAATTCTCGCTAAAAACCTAGAACCAGGGAGGAATTCATGGTACTAAGCGAGTACCGGCTGGAAAATCTTGGGCAATGATCAAGTACCGGGTATAAATTCTGGGCGATGACCAAGTACCGGGCATGAATTCTTGGAAATGACCGAGTACTGGGCAGGAATTTTCTGCAATGACCGAGTATCATGCAGTAATTCTCGGCAATGATCGAGCATCGGTTTGGAGTCCTCAGAAATGAGCAAGTACCAGGAAGGAATTCTCACCAATGACCGAGTACCGAACAGGAATACTCGGCAATGACTGAGTACCGGACAGGAATTTCAGCAATGACAGAGTACCAAGCAGGAATTCTCAGCAATGACCGAGCAGCGGGTAGTATCCTCGAAAATGACTGAGTACCTGGAGAGGAATCCTCGGCAATTACCAAGTACCGGGCAGGAATTCTCGGCAATGACCGAGCATCGGGTATAAATCCACGGAAATGACAGAGTACCGTTTGAGAAATTCTTGGCAATGATTGAGTAGTGGGTAGGAATTCACGGCAATGACCGAGTACCAAGAAGGAATTCTCAGCAATGATCGAGTACCTGCTGGTGATTCCTCGGCATTGACCAATTACCGGGCAGGAATTCTCGGCAATGACCGAACACCAAGTAG
Organism: Barbarea vulgaris; assembly: GCA_963667165.1. Taxonomy (NCBI): domain Eukaryota; kingdom Viridiplantae; phylum Streptophyta; class Magnoliopsida; order Brassicales; family Brassicaceae; genus Barbarea; species Barbarea vulgaris. The sequence continues at coordinate 10,695,645 of OY763888.1, read as the reverse complement.
GAATCGTTGGCAATGACCGAGTACCCGGCAGGAATTCTCAGTAATGACCAAGCACCGGGTAGAAATCTTTGGAAACGACCGAGTACCCAGTGAGGAATCCTTGGCAATGACCAAGTTCTGGGCGGGGATTCTCGGCAAAAACCTAGAACAAGGCAGTAATTCACGGTAATAATAGAGTACCGGCTGGAAAATCCTCGGAAATGACAAAGTACCGGGTAGGAATTCTCGGTAATGACCTAGTACCAGGCAGGAATTCTCGGCAATGACCAAGTACCAGGCAAGAATTTTCGGCATTGACCGAGTACCATGTAGGAATTCTCGGTAAAGAGCGAGTACCGGGTTGGAATTCTTGGAAATGATTGGGCATCATGTGAGGAATCCTCGACAATGACCGAGAACCGGGTAGGAATTATTTACAATGACAGAGTACCGGGTAGGAATTCTCGGCATGACCGAGTACCGGGCAGGAATTCTCGACTATGACCAAGCACCGGGTAGGAATCCTCAGAAACGACCGAGTACCGAGTGAGGAATCCTCGACAATGACCAAGTACTGGAAAGGAATTCTTGGAAATGAACGAGTATCGTTCAGGAATTCTAGACAATGACCAAGAACCGGGTAGGATTCTCGGTAATAATTGAGTACCGGCTGGATTTCTTGGAAAAAATTACCGAGTGTGGGCAGGAATTCTCGGGAATGACCGAGCACCGCGCAAGAATTCTCGGCAATGACCGAGTACCAGGCATGAATTCTGGGCAATGACCGAATACCGGGTAGGAATTCTTGGCAATGACCGAGCACTGCACAGGATTTCTCAGCAATGACCGAGTACCGGGCGGGAATTCTCGGCAAAAACCTAGAACCAGGCAGGAATTCACGGTACTTAGCGAGTACCGGCTGTAAAATCCTCGGCAATGACCAAGTACCGGGTATAAATTCTCGGCGATGACCAAGTGCCGGGCATGAATTCTTGGAAATGACCGAGTACTGGGCAGGAATTCTCTGCAATGACCGAGTACCATGCAGTAATTCTTGGCAATGTCCGAGCACCGGTTAGGAATCCTCGGAAATGAGCGAGTACCAGGAAGGAATTCTCACCAATGTCCGAGTACCGGACATGAATACTCGGCAATGACAGAGTACCGGACAGGAATTTTCAGCAATGACAGAGTACCAAGCAGGAATTCTTGGGAATGACCGAGCAGCGGGTAGTATCCTCTACAATGACTGAGTACCTGGAGAGGAATCCTCGGCAATTACCGAGTATCGGCCAGGAATTCTCGGCAATGACCAAGCATTGGGTATATATCCTCGGAAATGACTGAGTACCGGGTGAGAAAGTCTGGGCAATGATCAAGTAGTGGGTCAGAATTCACGGCAATGACCGAGTACCAAGAAAGAATTCTCAGCAATGATCGAGTACCGGCTGGTGAATCCTCGGCAATGACCAATTACCGGGCAGGAATTCTCGGCAATGACAGAACACCAAGTAGGAATCCTTGGCAATGACCGAGTACCCAGCAGGAATTCTCAGTAATGACCAAGCACCGGGTAGGAATCTTTGGAAACGACCAAGTACCCAGTGAGGAATCCTTGGATATGACCAAGTTCTGGGCGGGAATTCTCGGCAAAAACCTAGAACCAGGTAGTAATTCACGGTAACAAAAGAGTACCGGCTGGAAATTCCTTGGCAATGACAAAGTACCGGGCGGGAATTCTCGGTAATGACCGAGTACCATGCTGGAATTCTAGGCAATGACCGAGTACCAGGCAGGAATTTTTAGCATTGACCGAGTACCAGGCAGGAATTCTCGGTAAAGAGCGAGTACCGGGTTGGAATTCTCGGAAACAACTGAGCATCATGTGAGGAATCCTCGACAATGACCGAGTACCGGGTAGGAATTCTTCACAATGACATAGTACCGGTTAGGAATTCTCGGCATGACAAAGTACCGGGCAGGAATTATTGGAAATGAACGAGTACCGGGCAGGAATTCTAGACAATGACCAAGAACCGGGTAGGATTCTCGGTAATAATCGAGTACTGGCTAGATTTCTTGGAAAAAATTACCGAGTACCGGGCAGGAATTCTCGGGAATGACTGAGCACCGCGCAGGAATTCTCGGCAATGACCGAGTACCAGGCATGAATTCTCGGCAATGACCGAGTACCGGGCATGAATTCTGGGTAATGACTGAGTACCGAGTAGGAATTCTTGGCAATGACCGAGCACTGCACAGGATTTCTCGACAATGACCGAGTACCGGGCGGGAATTCTCGCTAAAAACCTAGAACCAGGGAGGAATTCACGGTACTAAGCGAGTACTGGCTGGAAAATCCTGGGCAATGATCAAGTACCGGGTATAAATTCTCGGCGATGACCAAGTACCGGGCATGAATTCTTGGAAATGACCGAGTACTGGGCAGGAATTTTCTGCAATGACCGAGTATCATGCAGTAATTCTCGGCAATGATCGAGCATCGGTTTGGAGTCCTCAGAAATGAGCAAGTACCAGGAAGGAATTCTCACCAATGACCGAGTACCGAACAGGAATACTCGGCAATGACTGAGTACCGGACAGGAATTTCAGCAATGACAGAGTACCAAGCAGGAATTCTCAGCAATGACCGAGCAGCGGGTAGTATCCTCAAAAATGACTGAGTACCTGGAGAGGAATCCTTGACAATTACCAAGTACCGGGCAGGAATTCTCGGCAATGACCGAGCATCGGGTATAAATCCACGGAAACGAAAGAGTACCGTTTGAGAAATTCTTGGCAATGATTGAGTAGTGGGTAGGAATTCACGGCAATGACCGAGTACCAAGAAGGAATTCTCAGCAATGATCGAGTACCGGCTGGTGATTCCTCGGCAATGACCAATTACCGGGTAGGATTCTCGGTAATAATCGAGTACTGGCTGGATTTCTTGGAAAAAATTATCGAGTACCGGGAAGGAATTCTCGGGAATGACCGAGCACCGCGCATGAATCCTTGGCAATTACCGAGTACCAGGCATGAATTCTCGGCTCAAACGACCAAGCATCAGGTATAAATCCACAGAAACGACTGAGTACCGGGTGAGAAATTCTGGGCAATGATCGAGTAGTGGGTAGGAATTCACGGCAATGACCGAGTACCAAGAAGGAATTCTCAGCAATGATCGAGTACCGGCTGGTGAATCCTCGGCAATGACCAATTATCGGGCAGGAATTCTCGGCAATAACAGAACACCAAGTAGGAATCCTTGGCAATGACCAAGTACCTGGTAGGAATTCTCTGTAATGACCAAGCACCGGGTAGGAATCTTTGGAAACGACCGAGTACCCAGTGAGGAATCCTTGGCAATGACCAAGTACTGGGTGGGAATTCTCGGCAAAAACCTAGAACCATGCAGTAATTCACAGTAATAATAGAGTACCGGCTGGAAAATCCTCGGTAATGACAAAGTACCGGGCGGGAATTCTCGTTAATGACCGACTACAGGCAGGAATTCTTGGCAATGACCGAGTACCAGGCAGGAATTCTCGGCATTGACCGAGTACCAGGCAGGAATTCTCGGCAATGAGCGAGTACCGGGTTGGAATTCTCGAAAATGACTGAGCATCATGTGAGGAATCCTCGACATTGACCGAGTACCGGGTAAGAATTCTTTACAATGACAGAGTACCGTGTAGAAATTCTCGACATGACCGAGTACCGGGCAGGAATTCTAGACTATGACCAAGCACCGGGTAGGAATCCTCAGAAACGACCGAGTACCGAGTGAGGAATCCTCGGCAATGACCGAGTCCCGGGCAGGAATTCTCAGCAATGACCTTGTACCCGGCAAGAATTCTCTGTAATAATCGAGTACCGGCTGGATTTCTCGAAAGTGACCGAGTAACGGGTAGAAACTCTCAGCAATGACCAAGTACCGGGCAGGAATTCTTGGAAATGAACAAGTATCGGGCAGGAATTTTAGATAATGACCAAGAACCGGGTAGGATTCCCGGTAATAATCGAGTACCGGCTGGATTTCTCGGAAAAAATTACCGAGTACCAGGCAGGAATTCTCGGCAATGACCAAGCACTGCGCATGAATTATCCGCAATGACCGAGTACCAGGCAGGAATTCTTGGCAATGACCGAGTACCGGGTTGGAATTCTTGGAAACGACCGAGCATCAGGTGAGGAATCCTCGGCAATGACTCAGTACCAGGTATGAATTCTTTACAATGATCGAGTACTGGATAGGAATTCTTAGGAATGACCGAGTACCGGGGAGGAATTATTGACAATCATCAAGCACCAGGTAGGAATCCTCAGAAACGACCAAGTACCGAGTGAGGAATCCTCGGCAATGACAGAGTACCGAACAAGAATTCTCGGTAATAATCGAGTACCGGCTGGATTTCTCGGAAATGACTGAGTAACGGACATAAATTCTTGGCAATGACCAAGTACCAGGCAGGAATTCTCAGCAATGACCGAGTACTAGGCTTGAATACTCGGCAATGAACGAGTACCGGGCAGGAATTCAAGACAACGACCAAGAACCGGGTAGGATTCTCGGTAATAATCGAGTACCAGCTGGATTTCTTGGAAAAAGTTACCGAGTACCGGGCATAAATTCTCGGGAATGACCAAGCACCGCGCAAGAATTCTCGGCAATGACCGAGTACCAGGCATGAGTTCTCGGCAATGACCGAGTACCGGGCATGAATTATGGGTAATGACCGAGTACCGATTAGGAATTCTTGGCAATGACTGAGCACTGCACAGGATTTCTCGGCAATGACCGAGTACAGGGCGGGAATTCTCGCTAAAAACCTAGAACCAGGGAGGAATTCACGGTACTAAGCGAGTACCGGCTGGAAAATCCTGGGCAATGATCAAGTACCGGGTATAAATCCTGGGCAATGATCAAGTACCGGGCATGAATTCTTGGATATATATCCTCGGAAACGACTGAGTACCGGGTGAGAAATTCTGGGCAATGATCGAGTAGTGGGTCAGAATTCTCGGCAATGACCGAGTACCAAGAAGGAATTCTCAGCAATGATCGAGTACCGGCTGGTGAATCCTCGGCAATGACCAATTACCGGGCAGAAATTCTCGGCAAAGACCGAACACCAAGTAGGAATCCTTGGCAATGACCGAGTACCCAGCAGGAATTCTGAGTAATGACCAAGCACCGGGTAGGAATCTTTGGAAACGACCGAGTACCAGGCAGGAATTCTAGGTAAAGAGCGAGTACCGGGTTGGAATTCTCAGAAACAACTGAGCATCATGTGAGGAATCCTCGACAATAACCGAGTACCGGGTAGGAATTCTTGACAATGACATAGTAGCGGGTAGGAATCTTTGGAAATGACCAAGTACTGGGTGGTAATTCTCGGCATAAACCTAGAACCATGCAGTAATTCACAGTAATAATAGAGTACCGGCTGGAAAATCCTCGGTAATGACAAAGTACCGGGCGGGAATTCTCGTTAATGACCGACTACAGGCCGGAATTCTCGGCAATGACCGAGTACCAGGCAGGAATTTTCGGCATTGACCGAGTACCAGGCAGGAATTCTCGGCAATGAGCGAGTACCAAGTTGGAATTCTCGAAAATGACTGAGCATCATGTGAGGAATCCTCGACATTGACCGAGTACCGGGTAAGAATTCTTTACAATGACAGAGTACCGTGTAGGAATTCTCGGCATGACCGAGTACCGGGCAGGAATTCTCGACTATGACCAAGCACCGGGTAGGAATCCTCAGAAACGACCGAGTACCGAGTGAGGAATTGATATGACCCTGGAACTGGCGGTAAGGTTTCCGCCGAGAAACGGGACGTCACGGCTTGACTGGTCGAGCTTTCTAACGTCGGCGAACGAGGAACGATACGAGGCGGTAAGGTCTTACCGGTCTATCGAGAAAACGGACCTCTCGGTACGACGGTCTGCTGACCGGTCGAGAGGCACGCGTTATCGAAGCCGACTTGACGGGACGATGGAAGACCGGTCGAGACGCGGTACCGAGGAGTTGCTCGACTCGGTCCCAGCGGCGACTGACCAAACGAAACGGGGACGGGTCAAGGATTCAGGGAGTTGCTCGACCTGAATGAATGACGAAGATAGAAAGTAAGAAGGGAACGAAAGGCGACACACCGAACTGTGGAAGGAACGGTGATACGGCCGCCGACGGACAACCGAGCCCAGCTCAAGGAATATCCGACGGGATTCGTTTGACAAGAGGCTTAACTCTGAAAAACGGAAAAGAGAAAGTTCTATAAGGTTGATAATAAAAAAACGGCGTACCCTCAAATGACATAAGTCTGGCCTATTTATAGGCTAACATGAAAACCCTACACGCGGGTAAAAGGCTAAACAATGCCTTGGTAAAAGGTGAAAAGTAAAAGAAAGGGGAGGAGGGTTAAAGGCGATCTCCTCCCTAAAGATAGTTTCGCGCTCCAGCGCCTTAACCGGTCCTTCTTGTTGGTTCCGGAAGGTTTCGACGTGGGACTCTGATGCGCGAGCGTCGGGTAGAATGCCTCGTTAAAACCTCCCTTAGTAAACCCAGTGGGAAAAACCTAAGGCAGAAAAAAGAGTACATCGGCCCGACGTCTTAATGGCGCCTTCACTGAGGCGCGAAGGTGAAGACGCTCTGTCCGAACCTCCCAAGGCCGGTTAGAGCTTCTCGACGTGGTTCTAGGTCGCCTGTTGAGTGCTGTACTGGTTCGACCTCCTCTTCTTGGCGATCTGCGTGAGCTTTTGGTCCTTGAAACGGATCTGGGTGATGTGTTGGGTCGACCTCCTCTTCATGGCGATCTGGGTGACGTGTTGGGTCGACCTCCTCTTCATGGCGACCTAAGTGAGCTTCTACGTACTCGTTGAACTTGTGCCTAAGGGTTTTGGCGGCAGCCCGGCTTCTGGTTACGGCTCCTGGTACTATCCTTGGTACTTCGGTTTCTGCTCGGGTTCTACCGGTCGATGCCTGTTGTCCGAGCTGGGGTTGACTGGTTCCTTGGGTTTCATCAGGAATCCTCGGCAATGACCGAGTCCCGGGCAGGAATTCTCAGCAATGACCTTGTACCCGGCAAGAATTCTTTGTAATAATCGAGTACCGGCTGGATTTCTTGAAAGTGACCGAGTAACGGGTAGAAACTCTCAGCAATGACCAAGTACCGGGCAGGAATTCTTGGAAATGAACAAGTATCGGGCAGGAATTCTAGGTAATGACCAAGAACCGGGTAGGATTCCCGGTAATAATCGAGTACCGGCTGGATTTCTCGGAAAAAATTACCGAGTACCAGGCAGGAATTCTCGGCAATGACCGAGCATCAGGTGAGGAATCCTCGGCAATGACTCAGTACCAGGTATGCATTCTTTACAATGACCGAGTACTGGGTAGGAATTCTTAGCAATGACCGAGTACCGGGCAGGAATTATTGACAATCACCAAGCACCAGGTAGGAATCCTCAGAAATGACCAAGTACCGAGTGAGGAATCCTCGGCAATGACAGAGTATCGAGCGGGAATTCTTGGAAATGACCTAGTACCATGCAAGAATTCTTGGTAATAATCGAGTACCGGCTGGATTTCTCGGAAATGACTGAGTAACGGACATAAATTCTTGGCAATGACCAAGTACCAGGCAGGAATTCTCAGCAATGACCGAGTACTGGGCTTGAATACTCGGCAATGAACGAGTACCGGGCAGGAATTCAAGACAACGACCAAGAACCGGGTAGGATTCTCGGTAATAATCGAGTACCAGCTGGATTTCTTGGAAAAAGTTACCGAGTACCGGGCAGAAATTCTCGGGAATGACCAAGCACCGCGCAAGAATTCTCGGCAATGACCGAGTACCAGGCATGAATTATGGGTAATGACCGAGTACCGATTAGGAATTCTTGGCAATGACTGAGCACTGCACAGGATTTCTCGGCAATGATCGAGTACCGGGCGGGAATTCTCGCTAAAAACCTAGAACCAGGGAGGAATTCACGGTACTAAGCGAGTACCGGCTGGAAAATCCTGGGCAATGATCAAGTACCGGGTATAAATTCTCGGCGATGACCAAGTACCGGGCATGAATTCTTGGATATGGCCGGGTACTGGGCAGGAATTTTCTGCAATGACCGAGTATCATGTAGTAATTCTCGGCAATGATCGAGCATCGGTTTGGAGTCCTCAGAAATGAGCAAGTACCAGGAAGGAATTCTCACCAATGACCGAGTACCAGACAGGAATACTCGGCAATGACTGAGTACCGGACAGGAATTTCAGCAATGACAGAGTACCAAGCAGGAATTCTCAGCAATGACCGAGCAGCGGGTAGTATCCTCGAAAATGACTGAGTACCTGGAGAGGAATCCTCGGCAATTACCAAGTACCGGGCAGGAATTCTCGGCAATGACCGAGCATCGGGTATAAATCCACAGAAACGACAGAGTACCGTTTGAGAAATTCTTGGCAATGATTGAGTAGTGGGTAGGAAATTACGGCAATGACCGAGTACCAAGAAGGAATTCTCAGCAATGATCGAGTACCGGCTGGTGATTCCTCGGCAATGACCAATTACCGGGCAGGAATTCTCGGCAATGACCAAACACCAAGTAGGAATCCTTGGCAATGACCGAGTACCCGGCAGGAATTCTCATTAATGACCAAGCACCGGGTAGGATTCTTTGGAAACGACCGAGTACCCAGTGAGGAATCGTTGGCAATGACCAAGTTCTGGGCGGGGATTCTCGGCAAAAACCTAGAACCAGGCAGTAATTCACGGTAATAATAGAGTACCGGCTGGAAAATTCTCGGAAATGACAAAGTACCGGGTAGGAATTCTCGGTAATGACCTAGTACCAGGCAGGAATTCTCGGCAATGACCAAGTACCAGGCAAGAATTTTCAGCATTGACCGAGTACCATGTAGGAATTCTCGGTAAAGAGCGAGTACCGGGTTGGAATTCTTGGAAATGACTGGGCATCATGTGAGGAATCCTCGACAATGACCGAGTACCGGGTAGGAATTATTTACAATGACAGAGTACCGGGTAGGAATTCTCGGCATGACCGAGTACCGGGCAGGAATTCTCCACTATGACCAAGCACCGGGTAGGAATCCTCAGAAACGACCGAGTACCGAGTGAGGAATCCTCGACCATGACCAAGTACTGGGCAGGAATTCTTGGAAATGAACGAGTATCGTTCAGGAATTCTAGACAATGACCAAGAACCGGGTAGGATTCTCGGTAATAATTGAGTACCGGCTGGATTTCTTGAAAAAAATTACCCAGTACCGGGCAGGAATTCTCGGGAATGACCGAGCACCGCGCAAGAATTCTCGGCAATGACCGAGTACCAGGCATGAATTCTGGGCAAGGACCGAATACCGGGTAGGAATTCTTGGCAATGACCGAGCACTGCACAGGATTTCTCAGCAATGACCGAGTACCGGGCGGGAATTCTCGGCAAAAACCTAGAACCAGGCAGGAATTCACGGTACTTAGCGAGTACCGGCTGTAAAATCCTCGGCAATGACCAAGTACCGGGTATAAATTCTCGGCGATGACCAAGTGCCGGGCATGAATTCTTGGAAATGACCGAGTACTGGGCAGGAATTCTCTGTAATGACCGAGTACCATGCAGTAATTCTTGGCAATGGCCGAGCACCGGTTAGGAATCCTCGGAAATGAGCGAGTACCAGGAAGGAATTCTCACCAATGACCGAGTACCGGACATGAATACTCGGCAATGACAGAGTACCGGACAGGAATTTTCCGCAATGACAGAGTACCAAGCAGGAATTCTTGGGAATGACCGAGCAGCGGGTAGTATCCTCGATAATGACTGAGTACCTGGAGAGGAATCCTCGGCAATTACCGAGTACCGGCCAGGAATTCTCGGCAATGACCAAGCATTGGGTATATATCCTCGGAAACGACTGAGTACCGGGTGAGAAATTCTGGGCAATGATCGAGTAGTGGGTCAGAATTCACGGCAATGACCGAGTACCAAGAAGGAATTCTCAGCAATGATCGAGTACCGGCTGGTGAATCCTCGGCAATGACCAATTACCGGGCAGGAATTCTCGGCAAAGACCGAACACCAAGTAGGAATCCTTCGCAATGACCGAGTACCCAGCAGGAATTCTGAGTAATGACCAAGCACCGGGTAGGAATCTTTGGAAACGACCGAGTACCCAGTGAGGAATCCTTGGCAATGACCAAGAACCGGGTAGGATTCTCGGTAATAATCGAGTACCGGCTGGATTTCTTGGAAAAAGTTACCGAGTACCAGGCAGGAATTCTCGGGAATGACCAAGCACCGCGCAAGAATTCTCGGCAATGACCGAGTACCAGGCATGAATTCTCGGCAATGACCGAGTACCGGGCATGAATTCTGGGTAATGACCGAGTACCGAGTAGGAATTCTTGGCAATGACCGAGCACTGCACAGGATTTCTCGACAATGACAGAGTACCGGGCGGGAATTCTCGCTAAAAACCTAGAACCAGGGAGGAATTCACGGTACTAAGCGAGTACCGGCTGGAAAATCTTGGGCAATGGTCAAGTACCGGGTATAAATTCTCGGCGATGACCAAGTACCGGGCATGAATTCTTGGAAATGACCGAGTACTGGGCAGGAATTTTCTGCAATGACCGAGTATCATGTAGTAATTCTCAGCAATGATCGAGCATCGGTTTGGAGTCCTCAGAAATGAGCAAGTACCAGGAAGGAATTCTCACCAATGACCGAGTACCGAAAAGGAATACTCGGCAATGACTGAGTACAGGACAGGAATTTCAGCAATGACAGAGTACCAAGCAGGAATTCTCAGCAATGACCGAGCAGCGGGTAGTATCCTCGAAAATGACTGAGTACCTGGAGAGGAATCCTCAGCAATTACCAAGTACCGGGCAGGAATTCTCGGTAATGACCAAGCATCGGGTATAAATCCACGGAAACGACAGAGTACCGTTTGAGAAATTCTTGGCAATGATTGAGTAGTGGGTAGGAATTCACGGCAATGACCGAGTACCAAGAAGGAATTCTCAGCAATGATCGAGTACCGGCTGGTGATTCCTCGGCAATGACCAATTACCGGGCAGGAATTCTCGGCAATGACCAAACACCAAGTAGGAATCCTTGGCAATGACCGAGTACCCGGCAGGAATTCTCAGTAATGACCAAGCACCGGGTAGGAATCTTTGGAAACGACCGAGTACCCAGTGAGGAATCCTTGGCAATGACCAAGTTCTGGACGGGGATTCTCGGCAAAAACCTAGAACCAGGCAGTAATTCACGGTAATAATAGAGTACCGGCTGGAAAATCCTCGGAAATGACAAAGTACCGGGTAGGAATTCTCGGTAATGACCTAGTACCAGGCAGGAATTCTCGGCAATGACCAAGTACCAGGCAAGAATTTTCGGCATTGACCGAGTACCATGTAGGAATTCTCGGTAAAGAGCGAGTACCGGGTTGGAATTCTTGGAAATGACTGGGCATCATGTGAGGAATCATCGACAATGACCGAGTACCGGGTAGGAATTATTTAGAATGACAGAGTACCGGGTAGGAATTCTTGGCATGACCGAGTACCGGGCAGGAATTCTCGACTATGACCAAGCACCGGGTAGGAATCCTCAGAAACGACCGAGTACCGAGTGAGGAATCCTCGACAATGACCAAGTACTGGGCAGGAATTCTTGGAAATGAACGAGTATCGTTCAGGAATTCTAGACAATGACCAAGAACCGGGTAGGATTCTCGGTAATAATTGAGTACCGGCTGGATTTCTTGGAAAAAATTACCGAGTACCAGGCAGGAATTCTCGGGAATGACCGAGCACCGCGCAAGACTTCTCGGCAATGACCGAGTACCAGGCATGAATTCTGGGCAATGACCGAATACCGGGTAGGAATTCTTGGCAATGACCGAGCACTGCACAGGATTTCTCAGCAATGACCGAGTACCGGGCGGAAATTCTCGGCAAAAACCTAGAACCAGGCAGGAATTCACGGTACTTAGCGAGTACCAGCTGTAAAATCCTCGGCAATGACCAAGTACCGGGTATAAATTCTCGGCGATGACCAAGTGCCGGGCATGAATTCTTGGAAATGACCGAGTACTGGGCAGGAATTCTCTGCAATGACCGAGTACCATGCAGTAATTCTTGGCAATGTCCGAGCACCTGTTAGGAATCCTCGGAAATGAGCGAGTACCAGGAAGGAATTCTCACCAATGACCGAGTACCGGACATGAATACTCGGCAATGACAGAGTACCGGACAGGAATTTTCAGCAATGACGAGTACCAAGCAGGAATTCTTGGGAATGACCGAGCAGCGGGTAGTATCCTCGACAATGACTGAGTACCTGGAGAGGAATCCTCGGCAATTACCGAGTATCGGCCAGGAATTCTCGGCAATGACCAAGCATTGGGTATATATCCTCGGAAACGACTGAGTACCGGGTGAGAAAGTCTGGGCAATGATCAAGTAGTGGGTCAGAATTCACGGCAGTGACCGAGTACCAAGAAAGAATTCTCAGCAATGATCGAGTACCGGCTGGTGAATCCTCGGCAATGACCAATTACCGGGCAGGAATTCTCGGCAATGACAGAATACCAAGTAGGAATCCTTGGCAATGACCGAGTAGCCAGCAGGAATTCTCAGTAATGACCAAGCACCGGGTAGGAATCTTTGGAAACGACCAAGTACCCAGTGAAGAATCCTTGGATATGACCAAGTTCTGGGCGGGAATTCTCGGCAAAAACCTAGAACCAGGTAGTAATTCACGGTAACAATAGAGTACCGGCTGGAAATTCCTTGGCAAAGACAAAGTACCGGGCGGGAATTCTCGGTAATGACCGAGCACCACGCAAGAATTCTCGGCAATGACCGAGTACCAGCCATGAATTCTGGGCAATGACCGAATACCGGGTAGGAATTCTTGGCAATGACCGAGCACTGCACAGGATTTCTTAGCAATGACCGAGTACCGGGCAGGAATTCTCGGCAAAAACCTAGAACCAGGCAGGAATTCACGGTACTTAGCGAGTACCGGCTGTAAAATCCTCGGCAATGACCAAGTACCGGGTATAAATTCTCGGCGATGACCAAGTGCCGGGCATGAATTCTTGGAAATGACCGAGTACTGGGCAGGAATTCTCTGCAATGACCGAGTACCATGCAGTAATTTTTGGCAATGGCCGAGCACCGGTTAGGAATCCTCGGAAATGAGCGAGTACCAGGAAGGAATTCTCACCAATGACCGAGTACCGGACATGAATACTCGTCAATGACAGGGTACCGGACAGGAATTTTTAGCAATGACAGGGTACCAAGCAAGAATTATTGGGAATGACAGAGCAGCGGGTAGTATCCTCGACAATGACTGAGTACCTGGAGAGGAATCCTCGGCAATTACCGAGTACCGGCCAGGAATTCTCGGCAATGACCAAGCATTGGGTATATATCCTCGGAAACGACTGAGTACCGGGTGAGAAATTCACGGCAATGACCGAGTACCAAGAAGGAATTCTCAGCAATGATCGAGTACCGGCTGGTGAATCCTCGGCAATGACCAATTACCGGGCAGGAATTCTCGGCAATGACCGAACACCAAGTAGGAATCCTTGGCAATGACCGAGTATCCAGCAGGAATTCTCAGTAATGACCAAGCACCGGGTAGGAATCTTTGGAAACGACCAAGTACCCAGTGAGGAATCCTTGGATATGACCAAGTTCTGGGTGGGAATTCTTGGCAAAAACCTAGAACCAGGTAGTAATTCACGGTAACAATAGAGTACCGGCTGGAAATTCCTTGGCAATGACAAAGTACCGGGCGGGAATTCTCGGTAATGACCGAGTACCATGCAGGAATTCTAGGCAATGACCGAGTACCAGGCAGGAATTCTCGGTAAAGAGCGAGTACCGGGTTGGAATTCTCGAAAACAACTGAGCATCATGTGAGGAATCCTCGACAATGACCGAGTACCGGGTAGGAATTCTTCACAATGACATAGTACCGGTTAGGAATTCTCGGCATGACAAAGTACCGGGCAGGAATTCTTGGAAATGAACGAGTACCGGGCAGGAATTCTAGACAATGACCAAGAACCGGGTAGGATTCTCGGTAATAATCGAGTACTGGCTAGATTTCTTGGAAAAAATTACCGAGTACCGGGCAGAAATTCTCGGGAATGACCGAGCACCGCGCAGGAATTCTCGGCAATGACCGAGTACCAGGCATGAATTCTCGGCAATGACCGAGTACCGGGCATGAATTCTAGGTAATGACCGAGTACCGAGTAGGAATTCTTAGCAATGACCGAGCACTGCACAGGAATTCTCGACAATGACCGAGTACCGGGCGGGAATTCTCGCTAAAAACCTAGAACCAGGGAGGAATTCACGGTACTAAGCGGGTACCGGCTGGAAAATCCTGGGCAATGATCAAGTACCGGGTATAAATTCTCGGCGATGACCAAGTACCGGGCATGAATTCTTGGAAATGACCGAGTACTGGGCAGGAATTCTAGACAATGACCAAGAAAAGGGTAGGATTCTCGGTAATAATCGAGTACTGGCTAGATTTCTTGGAAAAAATTACCGAGTACCGGGCAGAAATTCTCGGGAATGACCGAGCACCGCGCAGGAATTCGGCAATGACCGAGTACCAGGCATGAATTCTCGGCAATGACCAAGCACCGGGTAGGAATCTTTGGAAACGACCGAGTACCCAGTGAGGAATCCTTGGCAATGACCAAGTTCTGGGCGGGGATTCTCGGCAAAAACCTAAAACCAGGCAGTAATTCACGGTAATAATAGAGTACCGGCTGGAAAATCCTCGGAAATGACAAAGTACCGGGTAGGAATTCTCGGTAATGACCTAGTACCAGGCAGGAATTCTCGGCAATGACCAAGTACCAGGCAAGAATTTTCGGCATTGACCGAGTACCATGTAGGAATTCTCGGTAAAGAGCGAGTACCGGGTTGGAATTCTTAGAAATGACTGGGCATCATGTGAGGAATCCTCGACAATGACCGAGGACCGGGTAGGAATTATTTACAATGACAGAGTACCGGGTAGGAATTCTTGGCATGACCGAGTACCGGGCAGGAATTCTCGACTATGACCAAGCACCGGGTAGGAATCCTCAGAAACGACCGAGTACCGAGTGAGGAATCCTCGACAATGACCAAGTACTGGGCAGGAATTCTTGGAAATGAACGAGTATCGTTCAGGAATTCTAGACAATGACCAAGAACCGGGTAGGATTCTCGGTAATAATTGAGTACCGGCTGGATTTCTTGGAAAAAATTACCGAGTACCGGGCAGGAATTCTCGGGAATGACCGAGCACCGCGCAAGAATTCTCGGCAATGACCGAGTACCAGGCATGAATTCTGGGCAATGACCGAATACCGGGTAGGAATTCTTGGCAATGACCGAGCACTGCACAGGATTTCTCAGCAATGACCGAGTACCGGGCGGGAATTCTCGGCAAAAACCTAGAACCAGGCAGGAATTCACGGTACTTAGCGAGTACCAGCTGTAAAATCCTCGGCAATGACCAAGTACCGGGTATAAATTCTCGGCGATGACCAAGTGCCGGGCATGAATTCTTGGAAATGACCGAGTACTGGGCAGGAATTCTCTACAATGACCGAGTACCATGCAGTAATTCTTGGCAATGTCCGAGCACCTGTTAGGAATCCTCGGAAATGAGCGAGTACCAGGAAGGAATTCTCACCAATGACCGAGTACCGGACATGAATACTCGGCAATGACAGAGTACCGGACAGGAATTTTCAGCAATGACAGAGTACCAAGCAGGAATTCTTGGGAATGACCGAGCAGCGGGTAGTATCCTCGACAATGACTGAGTACCTGGAGAGGAATCCTCGGCAATTACCGAGTATCGGCCAGGAATTCTCGGCAAGGACCGAGCATTGGGTATATATCCTCGGAAACGACTGAGTACCGGGTGAGAAAGTCTGGGCAATGATCAAGTAGTGGGTCAGAATTTACGGCAGTGACCGAGTACCAAGAAAGAATTCTCAGCAATGATCGAGTACCGGCTGGTGAATCCTCGGCAATGACCAATTACCGGGCAGGAATTCTCGGCAATGACAGAACACCAAGTAGGAATCCTTGGCAATGACCGAGTAGCCAGCAGGAATTCTCAGTAATGACCAAGCACCGGGTAGGAATCTTTTGAAACGACCAAGTACCCAGTGAAGAATCCTTGGATATGACCAAGTTCTGGGCGGGAATTCTCGGCAAAAACCTAGAACCAGGTAGTAATTCACGGTAACAATAGAGTACCGGCTGGAAATTCCTTGGCAAAGACAAAGTACCGGGCGGGAATTCTCGGTAATGACCGAGCACCACGCAAGAATTCTCGGCAATGACCGAGTACCAGCCATGAATTCTGGGCAATGACCGAATACCGGGTAGGAATTCTTGGCAATGACCGAGCACTGCACAGGATTTCTTAGCAATGACCGAGTACCGGGCAGGAATTCTCGGCAAAAACCTAGAACCAGGCAGGAATTCACGGTACTTAGCGAGTACCGGCTGTAAAATCCTCGGCAATGACCAAGTACCGGGTATAAATTCTCGGCGATGACCAAGTGCCGGGCATGAATTCTTGGAAATGACCGAGTACTGGGCAGGAATTCTCTGCAATGACCGAGTACCATGCAGTAATTTTTGGCAATGGCCGAGCACCGGTTAGGAATCCTCGGAAATGAGCGAGTACCAGGAAGGAATTCTCACCAATGACCGAGTACCGGACATGAATACTCGTCAATGACAGGGTACCGGACAGGAATTTTTAGCAATGACAGGGTACCAAGCAAGAATTATTGGGAATGACAGAGCAGCGGGTAGTATCCTCGACAATGACTGAGTACCTGGAGAGGAATCCTCGGCAATTACCGAGTACCGGCCAGGAATTCTCGGCAATGACCAAGCATTGGGTATATATCCTCGGAAACGACTGAGTACCGGGTGAGAAATTCACGGCAATGACCGAGTACCAAGAAGGAATTCTCAGCAATGATCGAGTACCGGCTGGTGAATCCTCGGCAATGACCAATTACCGGGCAGGAATTCTCGGCAATGACCGAACACCAAGTAGGAATCCTTGGCAATGACCGAGTATCCAGCAGGAATTCTCAGTAATGACCAAGCACCGGGTAGGAATCTTTGGAAACGACCAAGTACCCAGTGAGGAATCCTTGGATATGACCAAGTTCTGGGTGGGAATTCTTGGCAAAAACCTAGAACCAGGTAGTAATTCACGGTAACAATAGAGTACCGGCTGGAAATTCCTTGGCAATGACAAAGTACCGGGCGGGAATTCTCGGTAATGACCGAGTACCATGCAGGAATTCTAGGCAATGACCGAGTACCAGGCAGGAATTTTTAGCATTGACCGAGTACCAGGCAGGAATTCTCGGTAAAGAGCGAGTACCGGGTTGGAATTCTCGAAAACAACTGAGCATCATGTGAGGAATCCTCGACAATGACCGAGTACCGGGTAGGAATTCTTCACAATGACATAGTACCGGTTAGGAATTCTCGGCATGACAAAGTACCGGGCAGGAATTCTTGGAAATGAACGAGTACCGGGCAGGAATTCTAGACAATGACCAAGAACCGGGTAGGATTCTCGGTAATAATCGAGTACTGGCTAGATTTCTTGGAAAAAATTACCGAGTACCGGGCAGAAATTCTCGGGAATGACCGAGCACCGCGCAGGAATTCTCGGCAATGACCGAGTACCAGGCATGAATTCTCGGCAATGACCGAGTACCGGGCATGAATTCTAGGTAATGACCGAGTACCGAGTAGGAATTCTTAGCACTGACCGAGCACTGCACAGGAATTCTCGACAATGACCGAGTACCGGGCGGGAATTCTCGCTAAAAACCTAGAACCAGGGAGGAATTCACGGTACTAAGCGGGTACCGGCTGGAAAATCCTGGGCAATGATCAAGTACCGGGTATAAATTCTCGGCGATGACCAAGTACCGGGCATGAATTCTTGGAAATGACCGAGTACTGGGCAGGAATTCTAGACAATGACCAAGAAAAGGGTAGGATTCTCGGTAATAATCGAGTACTGGCTAGATTTCTTGGAAAAAATTACCGAGTACCGGGCAGAAATTCTCGGGAATGACCGAGCACCGCGCAGGAATTCGGCAATGACCGAGTACCAGGCATGAATTCTCGGCAATGACCAAGCACCGGGTAGGAATCTTTGGAAACGACCGAGTACCCAGTGAGGAATCCTTGGCAATGACCAAGTTCTGGGCGGGGATTCTCGGCAAAAACCTAAAACCAGGCAGTAATTCACGGTAATAATAGAGTACCGGCTGGAAAATCCTCGGAAATGACAAAGTACCGGGTAGGAATTCTCGGTAATGACCTAGTACCAGGCAGGAATTCTCGGCAATGACCAAGTACCAGGCAAGAATTTTCGGCATTGACCGAGTACCATGTAGGAATTCTCGGTAAAGAGCGAGTACCGGGTTGGAATTCTTGGAAATGACTGGGCATCATGTGAGGAATCCTCGACAATGACCGAGGACCGGGTAGGAATTATTTACAATGACAGAGTACCGGGTAGGAATTCTTGGCATGACCGAGTACCGGGCAGGAATTCTCGACTATGACCAAGCACCGGGTAGGAATCCTCAGAAACGACCGAGTACCGAGTGAGGAATCCTCGACAATGACCAAGTACTGGGCAGGAATTCTTGGAAATGAACGAGTATCGTTCAGGAATTCTAGACAATGACCAAGAACCGGGTAGGATTCTCGGTAATAATTGAGTACCGGCTGGATTTCTTGGAAAAAATTACCGAGTACCGGGCAGGAATTCTCGGGAATGACCGAGCACCGCGCAAGAATTCTCGGCAATGACCGAGTACCAGGCATGAATTCTGGGCAATGACCGAATACCGGGTAGGAATTCTTGGCAATGACCGAGCACTGCACAGGATTTCTCAGCAATGACCGAGTACCGGGCGGGAATTCTCGGCAAAAACCTAGAACCAGGCAGGAATTCACGGTACTTAGCGAGTACCAGCTGTAAAATCCTCGGCAATGACCAAGTACCGGGTATAAATTCTCGGCGATGACCAAGTGCCGGGCATGAATTCTTGGAAATGACCGAGTACTGGGCAGGAATTCTCTACAATGACCGAGTACCATGCAGTAATTCTTGGCAATGTCCGAGCACCTGTTAGGAATCCTCGGAAATGAGCGAGTACCAGGAAGGAATTCTCACCAATGACCGAGTACCGGACATGAATACTCGGCAATGACAGAGTACCGGACAGGAATTTTCAGCAATGACAGAGTACCAAGCAGGAATTCTTGGGAATGACCGAGCAGCGGGTAGTATCCTCGACAATGACTGAGTACCTGGAGAGGAATCCTCGGCAATTACCGAGTATCGGCCAGGAATTCTCGGCAAGGACCGAGCATTGGGTATATATCCTCGGAAACGACTGAGTACCGGGTGAGAAAGTCTGGGCAATGATCAATTAGTGGGTCAGAATTTACGGCAGTGACCGAGTACCAAGAAAGAATTCTCAGCAATGATCGAGTACCGGCTGGTGAATCCTCGGCAATGACCAATTACCGGGCAGGAATTCTCGGCAATGACAGAACACCAAGTAGGAATCCTTGGCAATGACCGAGTAGCCAGCAGGAATTCTCAGTAATGACCAAGCACCGGGTAGGAATCTTTTGAAACGACCAAGTACCCAGTGAAGAATCCTTGGATATGACCAAGTTCTGGGCGGGAATTCTCGGCAAAAACCTAGAACCAGGTAGTAATTCACGGTAACAATAGAGTACCGGCTGGAAATTCCTTGGCAAAGACAAAGTACCGGGCGGGAATTCTCGGTAATGACCGAGCACCACGCAAGAATTCTCGGCAATGACCAAGTACCAGGCATGAATTCTGGGCAATGACCGAATACCGGGTAGGAATTCTTGGCAATGACCGAGCACTGCACAGGATTTCTTAGCAATGACCGAGTACCGGGCGGGAATTCTCGGCAAAAACCTAGAACCAGGCAGGAATTCACGGTACTTAGCGAGTACCGGCTGTAAAATCCTCGGCAATGACCAAGTACCGGGTATAAATTCTCGGCGATGACCAAGTGCCGGGCATGAATTCTTGGAAATGACCGAGTACTGGGCAGGAATTCTCTGCAATGACCGAGTACCATGCAGTAATTCTTGGCAATGGCCGAGCACCGGTTAGGAATCCTCGGAAATGAGCGAGTACCAGGAAGGAATTCTCACCAATGACCGAGTACCGGACATGAATACTCGTCAATGACAGGGTACCAGACAGGAATTTTTAACAATGACAGGGTACCAAGCAAGAATTCTTGGGAATGACAGAGCAGCGGGTAGTATCCTCGACAATGACTGAGTACCTGGAGAGGAATCCTCGGCAATTACCGAGTACCGGCCAGGAATTCTCGGCAATGACCAAGCATTGGGTATATATCCTCGGAAACAACTGAGTACCGGGTGAGAAATTCACGGCAATGACCGAGTACCAAGAAGGAATTCTCAGCAATGATCGAGTACCGGCTGGTGAATCCTCGGCAATGACCAATTACCGGGCAAGAATTCTCGGCAATGACCGAACACCAAGTAGGAATCCTTGGCAATGACCGAGTACCCAGCAGGAATTCTCAGTAATGACCAAGCACCGGGTAGGAATCTTTGGAAACGACCAAGTACCCAGTGAGGAATCCTTGGATATGACCAAGTTCTGGGTGGGAATTCTCGGCAAAAACCTAGAACCAGGTAGTAATTCACGGTAACAATAGAGTACCGGCTGGAAATTCCTTGGCAATGACAAAGTACCGGGCGGGAATTCTCGGTAATGACCGAGTACCATGCATGAATTCTAGGCAATGACCGAGTACCAGGCAGGAATTTTTAGCATTGACCGAGTACCAGGCAGGAATTCTCGGTAAAGAGCGAGTACCGGGTTGGAATTCTCAGAAACAACTGAGCATCATGTGAGGAATCCTCGACAATGACCGAGTACCGGGTAGGAATTCTTCACAATGACATAGTACCGGTTAGGAATTCTCGGCATGACAAAGTACCGGGCAGGAATTCTTGGAAATGAACGAGTACCGGGCAGGAATTCTAGACAATGACCAAGAACCGGGTAGGATTCTCGGTAATAATCGAGTACTGGCTAGATTTCTTGGAAAAAATTACCGAGTACCGGGCAGAAATTTTCGGGAATGACCGAGCACCGCGCAGGAATTCTCGGCAATGACCGAGTACCAGGCATGAATTCTCGGCAATGACCGAGTACCGGGCATGAATTCTGGGTAATGACAGAGTACCGAGTAGGAATTCTTAGCAATGACCGAGCACTGCACAGGATTTCTCGACAATAACCGAGTACCGGGCGGGAATTCTCGCTAAAAACCTAGAACCAGGGAGGAATTCACGGTACTAAGCGAGTACCGGCTGGAAAATCCTGGGCAATGATCAAGTACCGGGTATAAATTCTCGGCGATGACCAAGTACCGGGCATGAATTCTTGGAAATGACCGAGTACTGGGCAGGAATTCTAGACAATGACCAAGAACCGGGTAGGATTCTCGGTAATAATCGAGTACTGGCTAGATTTCTTGGAAAAAATTACCGAGTACCGGGCAGAAATTCTCGGGAATGACCGAGCACCGCGCAGGAATTCTCGGCAATGACCGAGTACCAGGCATGAATTCTCGGCAATGACCAAGCACCGGGTAGGAATTTTTGGAAACGACCGAGTACCCAGTGAGGAATCCTTGGCAATGACCAAGTTCTGGGCGGGGATTCTAGGCAAATACCTAGAACCAGGCAGTAATTCACGGTAATAATAGAGTACCGGCTGGAAAATCCTCGGAAATGACAAAGTACCGGGTAGGAATTCTCGGTAATGACCTAGTACCAGGCAGGAATTCTCGGCAATGACCAAGTACCAGGCAAGAATTTTCGGCAATGACCGAGTACCATGTAGGAATTCTCGGTAAAGAGCGAGTACCGGGTTGGAATTCTTGGAAATGACTGGGCATCATGTGAGGAATCCTCGACAATGACCGAGGACCGGGTAGGAATTATTTACAATGACAGAGTACCGGGTAGGAATTCTTGGCATGACCGAGTACCGGGCAGGAATTCTCGACTATGACCAAGCACCGGGTAGGAATCCTCAGAAACGACCGAGTACCGAGTGAGGAATCCTCGACAATGACCAAGTACTGGGCAGGAATTCTTGGAAATGAACGAGTATCGTTCAGGAATTCTAGACAATGACCAAGAACCGGGTAGGATTCTCGGTAATAATTGAGTACCGGCTGGATTTCTTGGAAAAAATTACCGAGTACCGGGCAGGAATTCTCGGGAATGACCGAGCACCGCGCAAGAATTCTCGGCAATGACCGAGTACCAGGCATGAATTCTGGGCAATGACCGAATACCGGGTAGGAATTCTTGGCAATGACCGAGCACTGCACAGGATTTCTCAGCAATGACCGAGTACCGGGCGGGAATTCTCGGCAAAAACCTAGAACCAGGCAGGAATTCACGATACTTAGCGAGTACCAGCTGTAAAATCCTCGGCAATGACCAAGTACCGGGTATAAATTCTCGGCGATGACCAAGTGCCGGGCATGAATTCTTGGAAATGACCGAGTACTGGGCAGGAATTCTCTGCAATGACCGAGTACCATGCAGTAATTCTTGGCAATGTCCGAGCACCTGTTAGGAATCCTCGGAAATGAGCGAGTACCAGGAAGGAATTCTCACCAATGACCGAGTACCGGACATGAATACTCGGCAATGACAGAGTACCGGACAGGAATTTTCAGCAATGACAGAGTACCAAGCAGGAATTCTTGGGAATGACCGAGCAGCGGGTAGTATCCTCGACAATGACTGAGTACCTGGAGAGGAATCCTCGGCAATTACCGAGTATCGGCCAGGAATTCTCGGCATTGACCAAGCATTGGGTATATATCCTCGGAAACGACTGAGTACCGGGTGAGAAAGTCTGGGCAATGATCAAGTAGTGGGTCAGAATTCATGGCAATGACCGAGTACCAAGAAAGAATTCTCAGCAATGATCGAGTACCGGCTGGTGAATCCTCGGCAATGACCAATTACCGGGCAGGAATTCTCGGCAATGACAGAACACCAAGTAGGAATCCTTGGCAATGACCGAGTAGCCAGCAGGAATTCTCAGTAATGACCAAGCACCGGGTAGGAATCTTTGGAAACGACCAAGTACCCAGTGAAGAATCCTTGGATATGACCAAGTTCTGGGCGGGAATTCTCGGCAAAAACCTAGAACCAGGTAGTAATTCACGGTAACAATAGAGTACCGGCTGGAAATTCCTTGGCAAAGACAAAGTACCGGGCGGGAATTCTCGGTAATGACCGAGCACCAAGCAAGAATTCTCGGCAATGACCGAGTACCAGGCATGAATTCTGGGCAATGACCGAATACCGGGTAGGAATTCTTGGCAATGACCGAGCACTGCACAGGATTTCTTAGCAATGACCGAGTACCGGGCGGGAATTCTCGGCAAAAACCTAGAACCAGGCAGGAATTCACGGTACTTAGCGAGTACCGGCTGTAAAATCCTCGGCAATGACCAAGTACCGGGTATAAATTCTCGGCGATGACCAAGTGCCGGGCATGAATTCTTGGAAATGACCGAGTACTGGGCAGGAATTCTCTGCAATGACCGAGTACCATGCAGTAATTCTTGGCAATGGCCGAGCATCGGTTAGGAATCCTCGGAAATGAGCGAGTACCAGGAAGGAATTCTCACCAATGACCGAGTACCGGACATGAATACTCGTCAATGACAGGGTACCGGACAGGAATTTTTAGCAATGACATGGTACCAAGCAAGAATTCTTGGGAATGACAGAGCAGCGGGTAGTATCCTCGACAATGACTGAGTACCTGGAGAGGAATCCTCAGCAATTACCGAGTACCGGAAAGGAATTCTCGGCAATGACCAAGCATTGGGTATATATCCTCGGAAACGACTGAGTACCGGGTGAGAAATTCACGGCAATGACCGAGTACCAAGAAGGAATTCTCAGCAATGATCGAGTACCGGCTGGTGAATCCTCGGCAATGACCAATTACCGGGCAGGAATTCTCGGCAATGACCGAACACCAAGTAGGAATCCTTGGCAATGACCGAGTACCCAGCAGGAATTCTCAGTAATGACCAAGCACCGGGTAGGAATCTTTGGAAACGACCAAGTACCCAGTGAGGAATCCTTGGATATGACCAAGTTCTGGGTGGGAATTCTCGGCAAAAACCTAGAACCAGGTAGTAATTCACGGTAACAATAGAGTACCGGCTGGAAATTCCTTGGCAATGACAAAGTACCGGGCGGGAATTCTCGGTAATGACCGAGTACCATGCAGGAATTCTAGGCAATGACCGAGTACCAGGCAGGAATTTTTAGCATTGACCGAGTACCAGGCAGGAATTCTCGGTAAAGAGCGAGTACCGGGTTGGAATTCTCGGAAACAACTGAGCATCATGTGAGGAATCCTCGACAATGACCGAGTACCGGGTAGGAATTCTTCACAATGACATAGTACCGGTTAGGAATTCTCGGCATGACAAAGTACCGGGCAGGAATTCTTGGAAATGAACGAGTACCGGGCAGGAATTCTAGACAATGACCAAGAACCGGGTAGGATTCTCGGTAATAATCGAGTACTGGCTAGATTTCTTGGAAAAAATTACCGAGTACCGGGCAGAAATTCTCGGGAATGACCGAGCACCGCGCAGGAATTCTCGGCAATGACCGAGTACCAGGCATGAATTCTGGGTAATGACCGAGTACCGAGTAGGAATTCTTAGCAATGACCGAGCACTGCACAGGATTTCTCGACAATGACCGAGTACCGGGCGGGAATTCTCGCTAAAAACCTAGAACCAGGGAGGAATTCACGGTACTAAGCGAGTACCGGCTGGAAAATCCTGGGCAATGATCAAGTACCGGGTATAAATTCTCGGCGATGACCAAGTACCGGGCATGAATTCTTGGAAATGACCGAGTACTGGGCAGGAATTCATGGTACTTAGCGAGTACCGGCTGTAAAATCCTCGGCAATGACCAAGTACCGGGTATAAATTCTCGGCGATGACCAAGTGCCGGGCATGAATTCTTGGAAATGACCGAGTACTGGGCAGGAATTCTCTGCAATGACCGAGTACCATGCAGTAATTCTTGGCAATGTCCGAGCACCGGTTAGGAATCCTCGAAAATGAGCGAGTACCAGGAAGGAATTCTCACCAATGACCGAGTACCGGACATGAATACTCGGCAATGACAGAGTACCGGACAGGAATTTTCAGCAATGACAGAGTACCAAGCAGGAATTCTTGGGAATGACCGAGCAGCGGGTAGTATCCTCGACAATGACTGAGTACCTGGAGAGGAATCCTCGACAATTACCGAGTATCGGCCAGGAATTCTCGGCAATGACCAAGCATTGGGTATATATCCTCGGAAACGACTGAGTACCGGGTGAGAAAGTCTGGGCAATGATCAAGTAGTGGGTCAGAATTCACGGCAATGACCGAGTACCAAGAAAGAATTCTCAGCAATGATCGAGTACCGGCTGGTGTATCCTCGGCAATGACCAGTTACCGGGCAGGAATTCTCGGCAATGACAGAACACCAAGTAGGAATCCTTGGCAATGACCGAGTAGCCAGCAGGAATTCTCACTAATGACCAAGCACCGGGTAGGAATCTTTGGAAACGACCAAGTACCCAGTGAAGAATCCTTGGATATGACCAAGTTCTGGGCGGGAATTCTCGGCAAAAACCTAGAACCAGGTAGTAATTCACGGTAACAATAGAGTACCGGCTGGAAATTCCTTGGCAAAGACAAAGTACCGGGCGGGAATTCTCGGTAATGACCGAGCACCACGCAAGAATTCTCGGCAATGACCGAGTACCAGGCATGAATTCTGGGCAATGACCGAATACCGGGTAGGAATTCTTGGCAATGACCGAGCACTGCACAGGATTTCTTAGCAATGACCGAGTACCGGGCAAGAATTCTCGGCAAAAACCTAGAACCAGGCAGGAATTCACGGTACTTAGCGAGTACCGGCTGTAAAATCCTCGGCAATGACCAAGTACCGGGTATAAATTCTCGGTGATGACCAAGTGCCGGGCATGAATTCTTGGAAATGACCGAGTACTGGGCAGGAATTCTCTGCAATGACCGAGTACCATGCAGTAATTCTTGGCAATGGCCGAGCACCGGTTAGGAATCCTCGGAAATGAGCGAGTACCAGGAAGGAATTCTCACCAATGACCGAGTACCGGACATGAATACTCGTCAATGACAGGGTACCGGACAGGAATTTTTAGCAATGACAGGGTACCAAGCAAGAATTCTTGGGAATGATAGAGCAGCGGGTAGTATCCTCGACAATGACTGAGTACCTGGAGAGGAATCCTCGGCAATTACCGAGTACCGGCCAGGAATTCTCGGCAATGACCAAGCATTGGGTATATATCCTCGGAAACGACTGAGTACCGGGTGAGAAATTCACGGCAATGACCGAGTACAAAGAAGGAATTCTCAGCAATGATCGAGTACCGGCTGGTGAATCCTCGGCAATGACCAATTACCGGGCAAGAATTCTCGGCAATGACCGAACACCAAGTAGGAATCCTTGGCAATGACCGAGTACCCAGCAGGAATTCTCAGTAATGACCAAGCACCGGGTAGGAATCTTTGGAAACGACCAAGTACCCAGTGAGGAATCCTTGGATATGACCAAGTTCTGGGTGGGAATTATCGGCAAAAACCTAGAACCAGGTAGTAATTCACGGTAACAATAGAGTACCGACTGGAAATTCCTTGGCAATGACAAAGTACCGGGCGGGAATTCTCGGTAATGACCGAGTACCATGCAGGAATTCTAGGCAATGACCGAGTACCAGGCAGGAATTTTTAGCATTGACCGAGTACCAGGCAGGAATTCTCGGTAAAGAGCAAGTACCGGGTTGGAATTCTCGGAAACAACTGAGCATCATGTGAGGAATCCTCGACAATGACCGAGTACCGGGTAGGAATTCTTCACAATGACATAGTACCGCTTAGGAATTCTCGGCATGACAAAGTACCGGGCAGGAATTCTTGGAAATGAACGAGTACCGGGCAGGAATTCTAGACAATGACCAAGAACCGGGTAGGATTCTCGGTAATAATCGAGTACTGGCTAGATTTCTTGGAAAAAATTACCGAGTACCGGGCAGAAATTCTCGGGAATGACCGAGCACCGCGCAGGAATTCTCGGCAATGACCGAGTACCAGGCATGAATTCTGGGTAATGACCGAGTACCGAGTAGGAATTCTTAGCAATGACCGAGCACTGCACAGGATTTCTCGACAATGACCGAGTACCGGGCGGGAATTCTCGCTAAAAACCTAGAACCAGGGAGGAATTCACGGTACTAAGCGAGTACCGGCTGGAAAATCCTGGGCAATGATCAAGTACCGGGTATAAATTCTCGGCGATGACCAAGTACCGGGCATGAATTCTTGGAAATGACCGAGTACTGGGCAGGAATTCACGGTACTTAGCGAGTACCAGCTGTAAAATCCTCGGCAATGACCAAGTACCGGGTATAAATTCTCGGCGATGACCAAGTGCCGGGCATGAATTCTTGGAAATGACCGAGTACTGGGCAGGAATTCTCTGCAATGACCGAGTACCATGCAGTAATTCTTGGCAATGTCCGAGCACCGGTTAGGAATCCTCGAAAATGAGCGAGTACCAGGAAGGAATTCTCACCAATGACCGAGTACCGGACATGAATACTCGGCAATGACAGAGTACCGGACAGGAATTTTCAGCAATGACAGAGTACCAAGCAGGAATTCTTGGGAATGACCGAGCAGCGGGTAGTATCCTCGACAATGACTGAGTACCTGGAGAGGAATCCTCGACAATTACCGAGTATCAGCCAGGAATTCTCGGCAATGACCAAGCATTGGGTATATATCCTCGGAAACGACTGAGTACCGGGTGAGAAAGTCTGGGCAATGATCAAGTAGTGGGTCAGAATTCACGGCAATGACCGAGTACCAAGAAAGAATTCTCAGCAATGATCGAGTACCGGCTGGTGTATCCTCGGCAATGACCAATTACCGGGCAGGAATTCTCGGCAATGACAGAACACCAAGTAGGAATCCTTGGCAATGACCGAGTAGCCAGCAGGAATTCTCAGTAATGACCAAGCACCGGGTAGGAATCTTTGGAAATGACCAAGTACCCAGTGAAGAATCCTTGGATATGACCAAGTTCTGGGCGGGAATTCTCGGCAAAAACCTAGAACCAGGTAGTAATTCACGGTAACAATAGAGTACCGGCTGGAAATTCCTTGGCAAAGACAAAGTACCGGGCGGGAATTCTCGGTAATGACCGAGCACCACGCAAGAATTCTCGGCAATGACCGAGTACCAGGCATGAATTCTGGGCAATGACCGAATACCGGGTAGGAATTCTTGGCAATGACCGAGCACTGCACAGGATTTCTTAGCAATGACCGAGTACCGGGCAGGAATTCTCGGCAAAAACCTAGAACCAGGCAGGAATTCACGGTACTTAGCGAGTACCGGCTGTAAAATCCTCGGCAATGACCAAGTACCGGGTATAAATTCTCGGCGATGACCAAGTGCCGGGCATGAATTCTTGGAAATGACCGAGTACTGGGCAGGAATTCTCTGCAATGACCGAGTACCATGCAGTAATTCTTGGCAATGGCCGAGCACCGGTTAGGAATCCTCGGAAATGAGCGAGTACCAGGAAGGAATTCTCACCAATGACCGAGTACCGGACATGAATACTCGTCAATGACAGGGTACCGGACAGGAATTTTTAGCAATGACAGGGTACCAAGCAAGAATTCTTGGGAATGACAGAGCAGCGGGTAGTATCCTCGACAATGACTGAGTACCTGGAGAGGAATCCTCGGCAATTACCGAGTACCGGCCAGGAATTCTCGGCAATGACCAAGCATTGGGTATATATCCTCGGAAACGACTGAGTACCGGGTGAGAAATTCACGGCAATGACCGAGTACCAAGAAGGAATTCTCAGCAATGATCGAGTACCGGCTGGTGAATCCTCGGCAATGACCAATTACCGGGCAGGAATTCTCGGCAATGACCGAACACCAAGTAGGAATCCTTGGCAATGACCGAGTACCCAGCAGGAATTCTCAGTAATGACCAAGCACCGGGTAGGAATCTTTGGAAACGACCAAGTACCCAGTGAGGAATCCTTGGATATGACCAAGTTCTGGGTGGGAATTCTCGGCAAAAACCTAGAACCAGGTAGTAATTCACGGTAACAATAGAGTACCGGTTGGAAATTCCTTGGCAATGACAAAGTACCGGGCGGGAATTCTCGGTAATGACCGAGTACCATGCAGGAATTCTAGGCAATGACCGAGTACCAGGCAGGAATTTTTAGCATTGACCGAGTACCAGGCAGGAATTCTCGGTAAAGAGCGAGTACCGGGTTGGAATTCTCGGAAACAACTGAGCATCATGTGAGGAATCCTCGACAATGACCGAGTACCGGGTAGGAATTCTTCACAATGACATAGTACCGGTTAGGAATTCTCGGCATGACAAAGTACCGGGCAGGAATTCTAGACAATGACCAAGAACCGGGTAGGATTCTCGGTAATAATCGAGTACTGGCTAGATTTCTTGGAAAAAATTACCGAGTACCGGGCAGAAATTCTCGGGAATGACCGAGCACCGCGCAGGAATTCTCGGCAATGACCGAGTACCAGGCATGAATTATGGGTAATGACCGAGTACCGAGTAGGAATTCTTAGCAATGACCGAGCACTGCACAGGATTTCTCGACAATGACCGAGTACCGGGCGGGAATTCTCGCTAAAAACCTAGAACCAGGGAGGAATTCACGGTACTAAGCGAGTACCGGCTGGAAAATCCTGGGCAATGATCAAGTACCGGGTATAAATTCTCGGCGATGACCAAGTACCGGGCATGAATTCTTGGAAATGACCGAGTACTGGGCAGGAATTCACGGTACTTAGCGAGTACCGGCTGTAAAATCCTCGGCAATGACCAAGTACCGGGTATAAATTCTCGGCGATGACCAAGTGCCGGGCATGAATTCTTGGAAATGACCGAGTACTGGGCAGGAATTCTCTGCAATGACCGAGTACCATGCAGTAATTCTTGGCAATGTCCGAGCACCGGTTAGGAATCCTCGAAAATGAGCGAGTACCAGGAAGGAATTCTCACCAATGACCGAGTACCGGACATGAATACTCGGCAATGACAGAGTACCGGACAGGAATTTTCAGCAATGACAGAGTGCCAAGCAGGAATTCTTGGGAATGACCGAGCAGCGGGTAGTATCCTCGACAATGACTGAGTACCTGGAGAGGAATCCTCGACAATTACCGAGTATCGGCCAGGAATTCTCGGCAATGACCAAGCATTGGGTATATATCCTCGGAAACGACTGAGTACCGGGTGAGAAAGTCTGGGCAATGATCAAGTAGTGGGTCAGAATTCACGGCAATGACTGAGTACCAAGAAAGAATTCTCAGCAATGATCGAGTACCGGCTGGTGTATCCTCGGCAATGACCAATTACCGGGCAGGAATTCTCGGCAATGACAGAACACCAAGTAGGAATCCTTGGCAATGACCGAGTAGCCAGCAGGAATTCTCAGTAATGACCAAGCACCGGGTAGGAATCTTTGGAAACGACCAAGTACCCAGTGAAGAATCCTTGGATATGACCAAGTTCTGGGCGGGAATTCTCGGCAAAAACCTAGAACCAGGTAGTAATTCACGGTAACAATAGAGTACCGGCTGGAAATTCCTTGGCAATGACAAAGTACCGGGCGGGAATTCTCGGTAATGACCGAGTACCATGCAGGAATTCTAGGCAATGACCGAGTACCAGGCAGGAATTTTTAGCATTGACCGAGTACCAGGCAGGAATTCTCGGTAAAGAGCGAGTACCGGGTTGGAATTCTCAGAAACAACTGAGCATCATGTGAGGAATCCTCGACAATGACCGAGTACCGGGTAGGAATTCTTCACAATGACATAGTACCGGTTAGGAATTCTCGGCATGACAAAGTACCGGGCAGGAATTCTTGGAAATGAACGAGTACCGGGCAGGAATTCTAGACAATGACCAAGAACCGGGTAGGATTCTCGGTAATAATCGAGTACTGGCTAGATTTCTTGGAAAAAATTACCGAGTACCGGGCAGAAATTCTCGGGAATGACCGAGCACCGCGCAGGAATTCTCGGCAATGACCGAGTACCAGGCATGAATTCTGGGTAATGACCGAGTACCGAGTAGGAATTCTTAGCAATGACCGAGCACTGCACAGGATTTCTCGACAATGACCGAGTACCGGGCGGGAATTCTCGCTAAAAACCTAGAACCAGGGAGGAATTCACGGTACTAAGCGAGTACTGGCTGGAAAATCCTGGGCAATGATCAAGTACCGGGTATAAATTCTCGGCGATGACCAAGTACCGGGCATGAATTCTTGGAAATGACCGAGTACTGGGCAGGAATTCACGGTACTTAGCGAGTACCGGCTGTAAAATCCTCGGCAATGACCAAGTACCGGGTATAAATTCTCGGCGATGACCAAGTGCCGGGCATGAATTCTTGGAAATGACCGAGTACTGGGCAGGAATTCTCTGCAATGACCGAGTACCATGCAGTAATTCTTGGCAATGTCCGAGCACCGGTTAGGAATCCTCGAAAATGAGCGAGTACCAGGAAGGAATTCTCACCAATGACCGAGTACCGGACATGAATACTCGGCAATGACAGAGTACCGGACAGGAATTTTCAGCAATGACAGAGTACCAAGCAGGAATTCTTGGGAATGACCGAGTAGCGGGTAGTATCCTCGACAATTACTGAGTACCTGGAGAGGAATCCTCGACAATTACCGAGTATCGGCCAGGAATTCTCGGCAATGACCAAGCATTGGGTATATATCCTCGGAAACGACTGAGTACCGGGTGAGAAAGTCTGGGCAATGATCAAGTAGTGGGTCAGAATTCACGGCAATGACCGAGTACCAAGAAAGAATTCTCAGCAATGATCGAGTACCGGCTGGTGTATCCTCGGCAATGACCAATTACCGGGCAGGAATTCTCGGCAATGACAGAACACCAAGTAGGAATCCTTGGCAATGACCGAGTAGCCAGCAGGAATTCTCAGTAATGACCAAGCACCGGGTAGGAATCTTTGGAAACGACCAAGTACCCAGTGAAGAATCCTTGGATATGACCAAGTTCTGGGCGGGAATTCTCGGCAAAAACCTAGAACCAGGTAGTAATTCACGGTAACAATAGAGTACCGGCTGGAAATTCCTTGGCAAAGACAAAGTACCGGGCGGGAATTCTCGGTAATGACCGAGCACCACGCAAGAATTCTCGGCAATGACCGAGTACCAGGCATGAATTCTGGGCAATGACCGAATACCGGGTAGGTATTCTTGGCAATGACCGAGCACTGCACAGGATTTCTTAGCAATGACCGAGTATCGGGCAGGAATTCTCGGCAAAAACCTAGAACCAGGCAGGAATTCACGGTACTTAGCGAGTACCGGCTGTAAAATCCTTGGCAATGACCAAGTACCGGGTATAAATTCTCGGCGATGACCAAGTGCCGGGCATGAATTCTTGGAAATGACCGAGTACTGGGCAGGAATTCTCTGCAATGACCGAGTACCATGCAGTAATTCTTGGCAATGGCCGAGCACCGGTTAGGAATCCTCGGAAATGAGCGAGTACCAGGAAGGAATTCTCACCAATGACCGAGTACCGGACATGAATACTCGTCAATGACAGGGTACCGGACAGGAATTTTTAGCAATGACAGGGTACCAAGCAAGAATTCTTGGGAATGACAGAGCAGCGGGTAGTATCCTCGACAATGACTGAGTACCTGGAGAGGAATCCTCGGCAATTACCGAGTACCGGCCAGGAATTCTCGGCAATGACCAAGCATTGGGTATATATCCTCGGAAACGACTGAGTACCGGGTGAGAAATTCACGGCAATGACCGAGTACCAAGAAGGAATTCTCAGCAATGATCGAGTACCGGCTGGTGAATCCTCGGCAATGACCAATTACCGGGCAGGAATTCTCGGCAATGACCGAACACCAAGTAGGAATCCTTGGCAATGACCGAGTACCCAGCAGGAATTCTCAGTAATGACCAAGCACCGGGTAGGAATCTTTGGAAACGACCAAGTACCCAGTGAGGAATCCTTGGATATGACCAAGTTCTGGGTGGGAATTCTCGGCAAAAACCTAGAACCAGGTAGTAATTCACGGTAACAATAGAGTACCGGCTGGAAATTCCTTGGCAATGACAAAGTACCGGGCGGGAATTCTCGGTAATGACCGAGTACCATGCAGGAATTCTAGGCAATGACCGAGTACCAGGTAGGAATTTTTAGTATTGACCGAGTACCAGGCAGGAATTCTCGGTAAAGAGCGAGTACCGGGTTGGAATTCTCGGAAGCAACTGAGCATCATGTGAGGAATCCTCGACAATGACCGAGTACCGGGTAGGAATTCTTCACAATGACATAGTACCGGTTAGGAATTCTCGGCATGACAAAGTATCGGGCAGGAATTCTTGGAAATGAACGAGTACCGGGCAGGAATTCTAGACAATGACCAAGAACCGGGTAGGATTCTCGGTAATAATCGAGTACTGGCTAGATTTCTTGGAAAAAATTACCGAGTACCGGGCAGAAATTCTCGGGAATGACCGAGCACCGCGCAGGAATTCTCGGCAATGACCGAGTACCAGGCATGAATTCTGGGTAATGACCGAGTACCGAGTAGGAATTCTTAGCAATGACCGAGCACTGCACAGGATTTCTCGACAATGACCGAGTACCGGGCGGGAATTCTCGCTAAAAACCTAGAACCAGGGAGGAATTCACGGTACTAAGCGAGTACCGGCTGGAAAATCCTGGGCAATGATCAAGTACCGGGTATAAATTCTCGGCGATGACCAAGTACCGGGCATGAATTCTTGGAAATGACCGAGTACTGGGCAGGAATTCACGGTACTTAGCGAGTACCGGCTGTAAAATCCTCGGCAATGACCAAGTACCGGGTATAAATTCTCGGCGATGACCAAGTGCCGGGCATGAATTCTTGGAAATGACCGAGTACTGGGCAGGAATTCTCTGCAATGACCGAGTACCATGCAGTAATTCTTGGCAATGTCCGAGCACCGGTTAGGAATCCTCGAAAATGAGCGAGTACCAGGAAGGAATTCTCACCAATGACCGAGTACCGGACATGAATACTCGGCAATGACAGAGTACCGGACAGGAATTTTCAGCAATGACAGAGTACCAAGCAGGAATTCTTGGGAATGACCGAGCAGCGGGTAGTATCCTCGACAATGACTGAGTACCTGGAGAGGAATCCTCGACAATTACCGAGTATCGGCCAGGAATTCTCGGCAATGACCAAGCATTGGGTATATATCCTCGGAAACGACTGAGTACCGGGTGAGAAAGTCTGGGCAATGATCAAGTAGTGGGTCAGAATTCACGGCAATGACCGAGTACCAAGAAAGAATTCTCAGCAATGATCGAGTACCGGCTGGTGTATCCTCGGCAATGACCAATTACCGGGCAGGAATTCTCGGCAATGACAGAACACCAAGTAGGAATCCTTGGCAATGACCGAGTACCCAGCAGGAATTCTCAGTAATGACCAAGCACCGGGTAGGAATCTTTGGAAACGACCAAGTACCCAGTGAGGAATCCTTGGATATGACCAAGTTCTGGGTGGGAATTCTCGGCAAAAACCTAGAACCAGGTATTCACGGTAACAATAGAGTACCGGCTGGAAATTCCTTGGCAATGACAAAGTACCGGGCGGGAATTCTCGGTAATGACCGAGTACCATGCAGGAATTCTAGGCAATGACCGAGCATCGGGTATAAATCTACGGAAACGACAGAGTACCGTTTGAGAAATTCTTGGCAATGATTGAGTAGTGGGTAGGAATTCACGGCAATGACCGAGTACCAAGAAGGAATTCTCAGCAATGATCGAGTACCGGCTGGTGATTCCTCGGCAATGACCAATTACCGGGCAGGAATTCTCGGCAATGACCGAACACCAAGTAGGAATCCTTGGCAATGACCGAGTACCCGGCAGGAATTCTCAGTAATGACCAAGCACCGGGTAGGAATCTTTGGAAACGACCGAGTACCCAGTGAGGAATCCTTGGCAATGACCAAGTTCTGGGCGGGGATTCTCGGCAAAAACCTAGAACCAGGCAAGAATTTTCGGCATTGACCGAGTACCATGTAGGAATTCTCGGTAAAGAGCGAGTACCGGGTTGGAATTCTTGGAAATGACTGGGCATCATGTCAGGAATCCTCGACAATGACCGAGTACCGGGTAGGAATTATTTACAATGACAGAGTACCGGGTAGGAATTCTCGGCATGACCGAGTACCGGGCAGGAATTCTTGACTATGACCAAGCACCGGGTAGGAATCCTCAAAAACGACCGAGTACCGAGTGAGGAATCCTCGACAATGACCAAGTACTGGGCAGGAATTCTTGGAAATGAACGAGTATCGTTCAGGAATTCTAGACAATGACCAAGAACCGGGTAGGATTCTCGGTAATAATTGAGTACCGGCTGGATTTCTTGGAAAAAATTACCGAGTACCGGGCATGAATTCTTGGGAATGACCGAGCACCGCGCAAGAATTCTCGGCAATGACCGAGTACCAGGCATGAATTCTGGGCAATGACCGAATACCGGGTAGGAATTCTTGGCAATGACCGAGCACTGCACAGGATTTCTCAGCAATGACCGAGTACCGGGCTGGAATTCTCGGCAAAAACCTAGAACCAGGCAGGAATTCACGGTACTTAGCGAGTACCGGCTGTAAAATCCTCGGCAATGACCCAGTACCGGGTATAAATTCTCGGCGATGACCAAGTGCCGGGCATGAATTCTTGGAAATGACCGAGTACTGGGCAGGAATTCTCTGCAATGACCGAGTACCATGCAGTAATTTTTGGCAATGTCCGAGCACCGGTTAGGAATCCTCGGAAATGAGCGAGTACCAGGAAGGAATTCTCACCAATGATCGAGTACCGGACATGAATACTCGGCAATGACAGAGTACCGGACAGGAATTTTCAGTAATGACAGAGTACCAAGCAGGAATTCTTGGGAATGACCGAGCAGCGGGTAGTATCCTCGATAATGACTGAGTACCTGGAGAGGAATCCTCGGCAATTACCGAGTATCGGCCAGGAATTCTCGGCAATGACCAAGCATTGGGTATATATCCTCGGAAACGACTGAGTACCGGGTGAGAAAGTCTGGGCAATGATCAAGTAGTGGGTCAGAATTCACGGCAATGACCGAGTACCAAGAAAGAATTCTCAGCAATGATCGAGTACCGGCTGGTGAATCCTCGGCAATGACTAATTACCGGGCAGGAATTCTCGGCAATGACCGAACACCAAGTAGGAATCCTTGGCAATGACCGAGTACCCAGCAGGAATTCTCAGTAATGACCAAGCACCGGGTAGGAATCTTTGGAAACGACCAAGTACCCAGTGAGAAATCCTTGGATATGACCAAGTTCTGGGCGGGAATTCTCGGCAAAAACCTAGAACCAGGTAGTAATTCATGGTAACAATAGAGTACCGGCTGGAAATTCCTTGGCAATGACAAAGTACCGGGCGGGAATTCTCGGTAATGAACGAGTACCATGCAGTAATTCTAGGCAATGACCGAGTACCAGGCAGGAATTTTTAGCATTGACCGAGTACCAGGCAGGAATTCTCGGTAAAGAGCGAGTACCGGGTTGGAATTCTCGGAAACAACTGAGCATCATGTGAGGAATCCTCGACAATGACCGAGTACCGGGTAGGAATTCTTCACAATGACATAGTACCGGTTAGGAATTATCGGCATGACAAAGTACCGGGCAGGAATTCTTGGAAATGAACGAGTACCGGGCAGGAATTCTAGACAATGACCAAGAACCGGGTAGGATTCTCGGTAATAATCGAGCAGGAATTCTCGGGAATGACCGAGCACCGCGCAGGAATTCTCGGCAATGACCGAGTACCAGGCATGAATTCTCGGCAATGACCGAGTACCGGGCATGAATTCTGGGTAATGACCGAGTACCGAGTAGGAATTCTTGGCAATGACCGAGCACTGCACAGGATTTCTCGACAATGACCGAGTACCGGGCGGGAATTCTCGCTAAAAACCTAGAACCAGGGAGGAATTCACGGTACTAAGCGAGTACCGGCTCGAAAATCCTGGGCAATGATCAAGTACCGGGTATAAATTCTCGGCGATGACCAAGTACCGGGCATGAATTCTTGGAAATGACCGAGTACTGGGCAGGAATTTTTTGCAATGACCGAGTATCATGCAGTAATTCTCGGCAATGATCGAGCATCGGTTTGGAGTCCTCAGAAATGAGCAAGTACCAGGAAGGAATTCTCACCAATGACCGAGTACCGAACAGGAATACTCGGCAATGACTGAGTACTGGACAGGAATTTCTGCAATGACAGAGTACCAAGCAGGAATTCTCAGCAATGACCGAGCAGCGGGTAGTATCCTCAAAAATGACTGAGTACCTGGAGAGGAATCCTCGGCAATTACCAAGTACCGGGCAGGAATTCTCGGCAATGACCGAGCATCGGGTATAAATCTACGGAAACGACAGAGTACCGTTTGAGAAATTCTTGGCAATGATTGAGTAGTGGGTAGGAATTCACGGCAATGACCGAGTACCAAGAAGGAATTCTCAGCAATGATCGAGTACCGGCTGGTGATTCCTCGGCAATGACCAATTACCGGGCAGGAATTCTCGGTAATGACCGAACACCAAGTAGGAATCCTTAGCAACGACCGAGTACCCGGCAGGAATTCTCAGTAATGACCAAGCACCGGGTAGGAATCTTTGGAAACGACCGAGTACCCAGTGAGGAATCCTTGGCAATGACCAAGTTCTGGGCGGGGATTCTCGGCAAAAACCTAGAAGCAGGCAGTAATTCACGGTAATAATAGAGTACCGGTTGGAAAATCCTCGGAAATGACAAAGTACCGGGTAGGAATTCTCGGTAATGACCTAGTACCAGGCAGGAATTCTCGGCAATGACCAAGTACCAGGCAAGAATTTTCGGCATTGACCGAGTACCATGTAGGAATTCTCGGTAAAGAGCGAGTACCGGGTTGGAATTCTTGGAAATGACTGGGCATCATGTCAGGAATCCTCGACAATGACCGAGTACCGGGTAGGAATTATTTACAATGACAGAGTACCGGGTAGGAATTCTCGGCATGACCGAGTACCGGGCAGGAATTCTCGACTATGACCAAGCACCGGGTAGGAATCCTCAAAAACGACCGAGTACCGAGTGAGGAATCCTCGACAATGACCAAGTACTGGGCAGGAATTCTTGGAAATGAACGAGTATCGTTCAGGAATTCTAGACAATGACCAAGAACCGGGTAGGATTCTCGGTAATAATTGAGTACCGGCTGGATTTCTTGGAAAAAATTACCGAGTACCGGGCAGGAATTCTCGGGAATGACCGAGCACCGCGCAAGAATTCTCGGCAATGACCGAGTACCAGGCATGAATTATGGGCAATGACCGAATACCGGGTAGGAATTCTTGGCAATGACCGAGCACTGCACAGGATTTCTCAGCAATGACCGAGTACCGGGCTGGAATTCTCGGCAAAAACCTAGAACCAGGCAGGAATTCACGGTACTTAGCGAGTACCGACTGTAAAATCCTCGGCAATGACCAAGTACCGGGTATAAATTCTCGGCGATGACCAAGTGCCGGGCATGAATTCTTGGAAA
This sequence comes from Barbarea vulgaris, assembly GCA_963667165.1. Lineage (NCBI taxonomy): Eukaryota > Viridiplantae > Streptophyta > Magnoliopsida > Brassicales > Brassicaceae > Barbarea > Barbarea vulgaris. The sequence goes on along the minus strand of OY763888.1, from coordinate 10,656,622 downwards.
TGACCGAGTACTGGGCAGGAATTCTCTGCAATGACCGAGTACCATGCAGTAATTCTTGGCAATGTCCGAGCACCGGTTAGGAATCCTCGGAAATGAGCGAGTACCAGGAAGGAATTCTCACCAATGACCGAGTACCGGACATGAATACTCGGCAATGACAGAGTACCGGACAGGAATTTTCAGCAATGACAGAGTACCAAGCAGGAATTCTTGGGAATGACCGAGCAGCGGGTAGTATCCTCGATAATGACTGAGTACCTGGAGAGGAATCCTCGGCAATTACCGAGTATCGGCCAGGAATTCTCGGCAATGACCAAGCATTGGGTATATATCCTCGGAAACGACTGAGTACCGGGTGAGAAAGTCTGGGCAATGATCAAGTAGTGGGTCAGAATTCACGGCAATGACCGAGTACCAAGAAAGAATTCTCAGCAATGATCGAGTACCGGCTGGTGAATCCTCGGCAATGACCAATTACCGGGCAGGAATTCTCGGCAATGACAGAACACCAAGTAGGAATCTTTGGCAATGACCGAGTACCCAGCAGGAATTCTCAGTAGTGACCAAGCACCGGGTAGGAATCTTTGGAAACGACCAAGTACCCAGTGAGGAATCCTTGGATATGACCAAGTTCTGGGCGCGAATTCTCGGCAAAAACCTAGAACCAGGTAGTAATTCACGGTAATAATAGAGTACCAGCTGGAAATTCCTTGGCAATGACAAAGTACCGGGCGAGAATTCTCGGTAATGACCGAGCACCACGCAAGAATTCTCGGCAATGACCGAGTACCAGGCATGAATTCTGGGCAATGACCGAATACCGGGTAGGAATTCTTGGCAATGACCGAGCACTGCACAGGATTTCTCAGCAATGACCGAGTACCGGGCGGGAATTCTCGGCAAAAACCTAGAACCAGGCAGGAATTCACGGTACTTAGCGAGTACCGGCTGTAAAATCCTCGGCAATGACCAAGTACCGGGTATAAATTCTCGGTGATGACCAGGTGTCGGGCATGAATTCTTGGAAATGACCGAGTGCTGGGCAGGAATTCTCTGCAATGACCGAGTACCATGCAGTAATTCTTGGCAATGGCCGAGCACCGGTTAGGAATCCTCGGAAATGAGCGAGTACCAGGAAAGAATTCTCACCAATGACCGAGTACCGGACATGAATACTCGGCAATGACAGGGTACCGGACAGGAATTTTTAGCAATGACAGGGTACCAAGCAGGAATTCTTGGGAATGACAGAGCAGCGGGTAGTATCCTCGACAATGACTGAGTACCTGGAGAGGAATCCTCGGCAATTACCGAGTACCGGCCAGGAATTCTCGGCAATGACCAAGCATTGGGTATATATCCTCGGAAACGACTGAGTACTGGGTGAGAAATTCTGGGCAATGATCGAGTAGTGGGTCAGAATTTACGGCAATGACCGAGTACCAAGAAAGAATTCTCAGCAATGATCGAGTACCGGCTGGTGAATCCTCGGCAATGACCAATTACCGGGCAGGAATTCTCGGCAATGACAGAACACCAAGTAGGAATCTTTGGCAATGACCGAGTACCAAGCAGGAATTCTCAGTAGTGACCAAGCACCGGGTAGGAATCTTTGGAAACGACCAAGTACCCAGTGAGGAATCCTCGACAATGACCAAGTACCGGGTAGGATTCTCGGTAATAATTGAGTACCGGCTGGATTTCTTGGAAAAAATTACCGAGTACCGGGCAGGAATTCTCGGGAATGACCGAGCACCGCGCAAGAATTCTCGGCAATGACCGAGTACCAGGCATGAATTATGGGCAATGACCGAATACCGGGTAGGAATTCTTGGCAATGACCGAGCACTGCACAGGATTTCTCAGCAATGACCGAGTACCGGGCTGGAATTCTCGGCAAAAACCTAGAACCAGGCAGGAATTCACGGTACTTAGCGAGTACCGACTGTAAAATCCTCGGCAATGACCAAGTACCGGGTATAAATTCTCGGCGATGACCAAGTGCCGGGCATGAATTCTTGGAAATGACCGAGTACTGGGCAGGAATTCTCTGCAATGACCGAGTACCATGCAGTAATTCTTGGCAATGTCCGAGCACCGGTTAGGAATCCTCGGAAATGAGCGAGTACCAGGAAGGAATTCTCACCAATGACCGAGTACCGGACATGAATACTCGGCAATGACAGAGTACCGGACAGGAATTTTCAGCAATGACAGAGTACCAAGCAGGAATTCTTGGGAATGACCGAGCAGCGGGTAGTATCCTCGATAATGACTGAGTACCTGGAGAGGAATCCTCGGCAATTACCGAGTATCGGCCAGGAATTCTCGGCAATGACCAAGCATTGGGTATATATCCTCGGAAACGACTGAGTACCGGGTGAGAAAGTCTGGGCAATGATCAAGTAGTGGGTCAGAATTCACGGCAATGACCGAGTACCAAGAAAGAATTCTCAGCAATGATCGAGTACCGGCTGGTGAATCCTCGGCAATGACCAATTACCGGGCAGGAATTCTCGGCAATGACAGAACACCAAGTAGGAATCTTTGGCAATGACCGAGTACCCAGCAGGAATTCTCAGTAGTGACCAAGCACCGGGTAGGAATCTTTGGAAACGACCAAGTACCCAGTGAGGAATCCTTGGATATGACCAAGTTCTGGGCGCGAATTCTCGGCAAAAACCTAGAACCAGGTAGTAATTCACGGTAATAATAGAGTACCAGCTGGAAATTCCTTGGCAATGACAAAGTACCGGGCGAGAATTCTCGGTAATGACCGAGCACCACGCAAGAATTCTCGGCAATGACCGAGTACCAGGCATGAATTCTGGGCAATGACCGAATACCGGGTAGGAATTCTTGGCAATGACCGAGCACTGCACAGGATTTCTCAGCAATGACCGAGTACCGGGCGGGAATTCTCGGCAAAAACCTAGAACCAGGCAGGAATTCACGGTACTTAGCGAGTACCGGCTGTAAAATCCTCGGCAATGACCAAGTACCGGGTATAAATTCTCGGTGATGACCAGGTGTCGGGCATGAATTCTTGGAAATGACCGAGTGCTGGGCAGGAATTCTCTGCAATGACCGAGTACCATGCAGTAATTCTTGGCAATGGCCGAGCACCGGTTAGGAATCCTCGGAAATGAGCGAGTACCAGGAAAGAATTCTCACCAATGACCGAGTACCGGACATGAATACTCGGCAATGACAGGGTACCGGACAGGAATTTTTAGCAATGACAGGGTACCAAGCAGGAATTCTTGGGAATGACAGAGCAGCGGGTAGTATCCTCGACAATGACTGAGTACCTGGAGAGGAATCCTCGGCAATTACCGAGTACCGGCCAGGAATTCTCGGCAATGACCAAGCATTGGGTATATATCCTCGGAAACGACTGAGTACTGGGTGAGAAATTCTGGGCAATGATCGAGTAGTGGGTCAGAATTTACGGCAATGACCGAGTACCAAGAAAGAATTCTCAGCAATGATCGAGTACCGGCTGGTGAATCCTCGGCAATGACCAATTACCGGGCAGGAATTCTCGGCAATGACAGAACACCAAGTAGGAATCTTTGGCAATGACCGAGTACCCAGCAGGAATTCTCAGTAGTGACCAAGCACCGGGTAGGAATCTTTGGAAACGACCAAGTACCCAGTGAGGAATCCTCGACAATGACCAAGTACCGGGTAGGATTCTCGGTAATAATTGAGTACCGGCTGGATTTCTTGGAAAAAATTACCGAGTACCGGGCAGGAATTCTCGGGAATGACCGAGCACCGCGCAAGAATTCTCGGCAATGACCGAGTACCAGGCATGAATTATGGGCAATGACCGAATACCGGGTAGGAATTCTTGGCAATGACCGAGCACTGCACAGGATTTCTCAGCAATGACCGAGTACCGGGCTGGAATTCTCGGCAAAAACCTAGAACCAGGCAGGAATTCACGGTACTTAGCGAGTACCGACTGTAAAATCCTCGGCAATGACCAAGTACCGGGTATAAATTCTCGGCGATGACCAAGTGCCGGGCATGAATTCTTGGAAATGACCGAGTACTGGGCAGGAATTCTCTGCAATGACCGAGTACCATGCAGTAATTCTTGGCAATGTCCGAGCACCGGTTAGGAATCCTCGGAAATGAGCGAGTACCAGGAAGGAATTCTCACCAATGACCGAGTACCGGACATGAATACTCGGCAATGACAGAGTACCGGACAGGAATTTTCAGCAATGACAGAGTACCAAGCAGGAATTCTTGGGAATGACCGAGCAGCGGGTAGTATCCTCGATAATGACTGAGTACCTGGAGAGGAATCCTCGGCAATTACCGAGTATCGGCCAGGAATTCTCGGCAATGACCAAGCATTGGGTATATATCCTCGGAAACGACTGAGTACCGGGTGAGAAAGTCTGGGCAATGATCAAGTAGTGGGTCAGAATTCACGGCAATGACCGAGTACCAAGAAAGAATTCTCAGCAATGATCGAGTACCGGCTGGTGAATCCTCGGCAATGACCAATTACCGGGCAGGAATTCTCGGCAATGACAGAACACCAAGTAGGAATCTTTGGCAATGACCGAGTACCCAGCAGGAATTCTCAGTAGTGACCAAGCACCGGGTAGGAATCTTTGGAAACGACCAAGTACCCAGTGAGGAATCCTTGGATATGACCAAGTTCTGGGCGCGAATTCTCGGCAAAAACCTAGAACCAGGTAGTAATTCACGGTAATAATAGAGTACCAGCTGGAAATTCCTTGGCAATGACAAAGTACCGGGCGAGAATTCTCGGTAATGACCGAGCACCACGCAAGAATTCTCGGCAATGACCGAGTACCAGGCATGAATTCTGGGCAATGACCGAATACCGGGTAGGAATTCTTGGCAATGACCTAGCACTGCACAGGATTTCTCAGCAATGACCGAGTACCGGGCGGGAATTCTCGGCAAAAACCTAGAACCAGGCAGGAATTCACGGTACTTAGCGAGTACCGGCTGTAAAATCCTCGGCAATGACCAAGTACCGGGTATAAATTCTCGGTGATGACCAGGTGTCGGGCATGAATTCTTGGAAATGACCGAGTGCTGGGCAGGAATTCTCTGCAATGACCGAGTACCATGCAGTAATTCTTGGCAATGGCCGAGCACCGGTTAGGAATCCTCGGAAATGAGCGAGTACCAGGAAAGAATTCTCACCAATGACCGAGTACCGGACATGAATACTCGGCAATGACAGGGTACCGGACAGGAATTTTTAGCAATGACAGGGTACCAAGCAGGAATTCTTGGGAATGACAGAGCAGCGGGTAGTATCCTCGACAATGACTGAGTACCTGGAGAGGAATCCTCGGCAATTACCGAGTACCGGCCAGGAATTCTCGGCAATGACCAAGCATTGGGTATATATCCTCGGAAACGACTGAGTACTGGGTGAGAAATTCTGGGCAATGATCGAGTAGTGGGTCAGAATTTACGGCAATGACCGAGTACCAAGAAAGAATTCTCAGCAATGATCGAGTACCGGCTGGTGAATCCTCGGCAATGACCAATTACCGGGCAGGAATTCTCGGCAATGACAGAACACCAAGTAGGAATCTTTGGCAATGACCGAGTACCCAGCAGGAATTCTCAGTAGTGACCAAGCACCGGGTAGGAATCTTTGGAAACGACCAAGTACCCAGTGAGGAATCCTCGACAATGACCAAGTACCGGGTAGGATTCTCGGTAATAATTGAGTACCGGCTGGATTTCTTGGAAAAAATTACCGAGTACCGGGCAGGAATTCTCGGGAATGACCGAGCACCGCGCAAGAATTCTCGGCAATGACCGAGTACCAGGCATGAATTATGGGCAATGACCGAATACCGGGTAGGAATTCTTGGCAATGACCGAGCACTGCACAGGATTTCTCAGCAATGACCGAGTACCGGGCTGGAATTCTCGGCAAAAACCTAGAACCAGGCAGGAATTCACGGTACTTAGCGAGTACCGACTGTAAAATCCTCGGCAATGACCAAGTACCGGGTATAAATTCTCGGCGATGACCAAGTGCCGGGCATGAATTCTTGGAAATGACCGAGTACTGGGCAGGAATTCTCTGCAATGACCGAGTACCATGCAGTAATTCTTGGCAATGTCCGAGCACCGGTTAGGAATCCTCGGAAATGAGCGAGTACCAGGAAGGAATTCTCACCAATGACCGAGTACCGGACATGAATACTCGGCAATGACAGAGTACCGGACAGGAATTTTCAGCAATGACAGAGTACCAAGCAGGAATTCTTGGGAATGACCGAGCAGCGGGTAGTATCCTCGATAATGACTGAGTACCTGGAGAGGAATCCTCGGCAATTACCGAGTATCGGCCAGGAATTCTCGGCAATGACCAAGCATTGGGTATATATCCTCGGAAACGACTGAGTACCGGGTGAGAAAGTCTGGGCAATGATCAAGTAGTGGGTCAGAATTCACGGCAATGACCGAGTACCAAGAAAGAATTCTCAGCAATGATCGAGTACCGGCTGGTGAATCCTCGGCAATGACCAATTACCGGGCAGGAATTCTCGGCAATGACAGAACACCAAGTAGGAATCTTTGGCAATGACCGAGTACCCAGCAGGAATTCTCAGTAGTGACCAAGCACCGGGTAGGAATCTTTGGAAACGACCAAGTACCCAGTGAGGAATCCTTGGATATGACCAAGTTCTGGGCGCGAATTCTCGGCAAAAACCTAGAACCAGGTAGTAATTCACGGTAATAATAGAGTACCAGCTGGAAATTCCTTGGCAATGACAAAGTACCGGGCGAGAATTCTCGGTAATGACCGAGCACCACGCAAGAATTCTCGGCAATGACCGAGTACCAGGCATGAATTCTGGGCAATGACCGAATACCGGGTAGGAATTCTTGGCAATGACCGAGCACTGCACAGGATTTCTCAGCAATGACCGAGTACCGGGCGGGAATTCTCGGCAAAAACCTAGAACCAGGCAGGAATTCACGGTACTTAGCGAGTACCGGCTGTAAAATCCTCGGCAATGACCAAGTACCGGGTATAAATTCTCGGTGATGACCAGGTGTCGGGCATGAATTCTTGGAAATGACCGAGTGCTGGGCAGGAATTCTCTGCAATGACCGAGTACCATGCAGTAATTCTTGGCAATGGCCGAGCACCGGTTAGGAATCCTCGGAAATGAGCGAGTACCAGGAAAGAATTCTCACCAATGACCGAGTACCTGACATGAATACTCGGCAATGACAGGGTACCGGACAGGAATTTTTAGCAATGACAGGGTACCAAGCAGGAATTCTTGGGAATGACAGAGCAGCGGGTAGTATCCTCGACAATGACTGAGTACCTGGAGAGGAATCCTCGGCAATTACCGAGTACCGGCCAGGAATTCTCGGCAATGACCAAGCATTGGGTATATATCCTCGGAAACGACTGAGTACTGGGTGAGAAATTCTGGGCAATGATCGAGTAGTGGGTCAGAATTTACGGCAATGACCGAGTACCAAGAAGGAATTCTCAGCAATGATCGAGTACCGGCTGGTGAATCCTCGGCTATGACCAATTACCGGGCAGGAATTCTCGGCAATGACCGAACACCAAGTAGGAATCCTTGGCAATGACCGAGTACCCAGCAGGAATTCTCAGTAATGACCAAGCACCGGGTAGGAATCTTTGGAAACGACCAAATACCCAGTGAGGAATCCTTGGATATGACCAAGTTCTGGGCGGGAATTCTCGGCAAAAACCTAGAACCAGGTAGTAATTCACGGTAACAATAGAGTACCGGCTGGAAATTCCTTGGCAATGACAAAGTACCGGGCGGGAATTCTCGGTAATGACCGAGTACCATGCAGGAATTCTAGGCAATGACCGAGTACCAGGCAGGAATTTTTAGCATTGACCTAGTACCAGGCAGGAATTCTCGGTAAAGAGCGAGTACCGGGTTGGAATTCTCGGAAACAACTGAGCATCATGTGAGGAATCCTCGACAATGACCGAGTACCGGGTAGGAATTCTTCACAATGACATAGTACCGGTTAGGAATTCTCGGCATGACAAAATACCGGGCAGGAATTCTTGGAAATGAACGAGTACCGGGCAGGAATTCTAGACAATGACCAAGAACCGGGTAGGATTCTCAGTAATAATCGAGTACTGGCTAGATTTCTTGGAAAAAATTATCGAGTACCGGGCAGGAATTCTCGGGAATGATCGAGCACCGCGCAGGAATCCTTGGCAATTACCGAGTACCAGGCATGAATTCTCGGCTCAAACGACCAAGCATCGGGTATAAATCCACAGAAACGACTGAGTACCGGGTGAGAAATTCTGGGCAATGATCGAGTAGTGGGTAGGAATTCACGGCAATGACCGAGTACCAAGAAGGAATTCTCAGCAATGATCGAGTACTGGCTGGTGAATCCTCGGCAATGACCAATTATCGGGCAAGAATTCTCGGCAATGACCGAACACCAAGTACGAATCCTTGGCAATGACCAAGTACCTGGTAGGAATTCTCTGTAATGACCAAGCACCGGGTAGGAATCTTTGGAAACGACCTAGTACCCAGTGAGGAATCCTTGGCAATGACCAAGTACTGGGTGGGAATTCTCGGCAAAAACCTAGACCCATGCAGTAATTCACAGTAATAATAGAGTACCGGCTGGAAAATCCTCGGTAATGACAAAGTACCGGGCGGGAATTCTCGTTAATGACCGACTACAGGCAGGAATTCTTGGCAATGACCGAGTTCCAGGCAGGAATTCTGGGCATTGACCGAGTACCAGGCAGGAATTCTCGGCAATGAGCGAGTACCGGGTTGGAATTCTCGAAAATGATTGAGCATCATGTGAGGAATCCTCGACATTGACCGAGTACCGGGTAGGAATTCTTTACAATGACAGAGTACAGTGTAGGAATTCCTGCATGACCGAGTACCGGGCAGGAATTCTCGACTATGACCAAGCACCCGGTAGGAATCCTCAGAAATGACCGAGTTCCGAGTGAGGAATCCTCGGCAATGACCGAGTCCCGGGCAGGAATTCTCAGCAATGACCTTGTACCCGGCAAGAATTCTCTGTAATAATCGAGTACCGGCAGGATTTCTCGAAAGTGACCGAGTAACGGGTAGAAACTCTCAGCAATGACCAAGTACCGGGCAGGAATTCTTGGAAATGAACAAGTATCGGGCAGGAATTCTAGATAATGACCAAGAACCGGGTAGGATTCCAGGTAATAATCGAGTACCGGCTAGATTTCTCGGAAAAAATTACCAATTACCAGGCAGGAATTCTCGGCAATGACCGAGCACTACGCAAGAATAATCCGCAATGACCGAGTACCAGGCAGGAATTCTCGGCAATGACCGAGTACCGGGTTGGAATTCTTGGAAACGACCGAGCATCAGGTGAGGAATCTTCGGCAATGACTCAGTACCAGGTATGAATTCTTTACAATGACCGAGTACTGGGTAGGAATTCTTAGCAATGACCGAGTACCGGGCAGGAATTATTGACAATCACCAAGCACCAGGTAGGAATCCTCAGAAATGACCAAGTACCGAGTGAGGAATCCTCGGCAATGACAGAGTACCGAGCGGGAATTCTTGGAAATGACCTAGTACCATGCAAGAATTCTCGGTAATAATCGAGTACCGGCTGGATTTCTCGGAAATGACTGAGTAACGGACATAAATTCTTGGCAATGACCAAGTACCAGGCAGGAATTCTCAGCAATGACCGAGTACTGGGCTTGAATACTCGGCAATGAACTAGTACCGGGCAGGAATTCAAGACAATGACCAAGAACCGGGTAGGATTCTCGGTAATAATCGAGTACCGGCTGGATTTCTTGGAAAAAGTTACCGAGTACTGGGCAGGAATTCTCGGGAATGACCAAGCACCGTGCAGGAATCCTTGGCAATTACCGAGTACCAGGCATGAATTCTCGGCTCAAACGACCAAGCATCGGGTATAAATCCACAGAAACGACTGAGTACCGGGTGAGAAATTCTGGGCAATGATCGAGTAGTGGGTAGGAATTCACGCCAATGACCGAGTACCAAGAAGGAATTCTCAGCAATGATCGAGTACCGGCTGGTGAATCCTCGGAAATGACCAATTATCGGGCAGGAATTCTCGGCAATGACCGAACACCAAGTAGGAATCCTTGGCAATGACCAAGTACCTGGTAGGAATTCTCTGTAATGACCAAGCACCGGGTAGGAATCTTTGGAAACGACCGAGTACCCAGTGAAGAATCCTTGGCAATGACCAAGTACTGGGTGGGAATTCTCGGCAAAAACCTAGAACCATGCAGTAATTCACGGTAATAATAGAGTACCGGCTGGAAAATCCTTGGTAATGACAAAGTACCGGGCGGGAATTCTCGTTAATGACCGACTACAGGCAGGAATTCTCGGCAATGACCGAGTACCAGGCAGGAATTCTCGGCATTGACCGAGTACCAGGCAGGAATTCTCGGCAATGAGCGAGTACCGGGTTGGAATTCTCGAAAATGATTGAGCATCATGTGAGGAATCCTCGACATTGACCGAGTACCGGGTAGGAATTCTTTACAATGACAGAGTACAGTGTAGGAATTCCTGCATGACCGAGTACCGGGCAGGAATTCTCGACTATGACCAAGCACCCGGTAGGAATCCTCAGAAATGACCGAGTTCCGAGTGAGGAATCCTCGGCAATGACCGAGTCCCGGGCAGGAATTCTCAGCAATGACCTTGTACCCGGCAAGAATTCTCTGTAATAATCGAGTACCGGCAGGATTTCTCGAAAGTGACCGAGTAACGGGTAGAAACTCTCAGCAATGACCAAGTACCGGGCAGGAATTCTTGGAAATGAACAAGTATCGGGCAGGAATTCTAGATAATGACCAAGAACCGGGTAGGATTCCCGGTAATAATCGAGTACCGGCTGGATTTCTCGGAAAAAAATTAGCAAGTACCAGGCAGAAATTCTCGGCAATGACCGAGCACTGCGCAAGAATTATCCGCAATGACCGAGTACCAGGCAGGAATTCTCGGCAATGACCGAGTACCGGGTTGGAATTCTTGGAAACGGCCGAGCATCAGGTGAGGAATCTTCGGCGATGACTCAGTACCAGGTATGAATTCTTTACAATGACCGAGTACTGGGTAGGAATTCTTAGCAATGACCGAGTACTGGGCAGGAATTATTGACAATCACCAAGCACCAGGTAGGAATCCTCAGAAACGTACCAAGTACCGAGTGAGGAATCCTCGGCAATGACAGAGTACCAAGCGGGAATTCTTGGAAATGACCTAGTACCATGCAAGAATTCTCGGTAATAATCGAGTACCGGCTGGATTTATCGGAAATGACTGAGTAACGGACATAAATTCTTGGCAATGACCAAGTACCAGGCTGGAATTCTCAGCAATGACCGAGTACTGGGCTTGAATACTCGGCAATGAACTAGTACCGGGCAGGAATTCAAGACAATGACCAAGATCCGGGTAGGATTCTCGGTAATAATCGAGTACCGGCTGGATTTCTTGGAAAAAGTTACCGAGTACCGGGCAGGAATTCTCGGGAATGACCAAGCACCGTGCAGGAATCCTTGGCAATTACCGAGTACCAGGCATGAATTCCTGGCTCAAACGACCAAGCATCGGGTATAAATCCACAGAAACGACTGAGTACCGGGTGAGAAATTCTGGGCAATGATCGAGTAGTGGGTAGGAATTCACGCCAATGACCGAGTACCAAGAAGGAATTCTCAGCAATGATCGAGTACCAGCTGGTGAATCCTCGGCAATGACCAATTATCGGGCAGGAATTCTCGGTAATGACCGAACACCAAGTAGGAATCCTTGGCAATGACCAAGTACCTAGTAAGAATTCTCTGTAATGACCAAGCACCGGGTAGGAATCTTTGGAAACAACCGAGTACCCAGTGAGGAATCCTTGGCAATGACCAAGTACTGGGTGGGAATTCTCGGCAAAAACCTAGAACCATGCAGTAATTCACAGTAATAATAGAGTACCGGCTGGAAAATCCTCGGTAATGACAAAGTACCGGGCGGGAATTCTCGTTAATGACCGACTACAGGCAGGAATTCTCGGCAATGACCGAGTACCAGGCAGGAATTCTCGGCATTGACCGAGTACCAGGCAGGAATTCTCGGCAATGAGCGAGTACCGGGTTGGAATTCTCGAAAATGACTGAGCATCATGTGAGGAATCCTCGACATTGACCGAGTACCGGGTAGGAATTCTTTACAATGACAGAGTACCGTGTAGGAATTCTCGGCATGACCGAGTACCGGGCAGGAATTCTCGACTATGACCAAGCACCGGGTAGGAATCCTTAGAAACGACCGAGTACCGAGTGAGGTATTGTCACGCCCGCGATCCGTGGTAAGGACGCCGGTCGAGAAATAGTCCGAAAATATGAAGGAAAAGCTGGATTGAGCTCGGCAGAAGCTCATGAAGATTAGAACCAGCTGACTCGGTAGCTCGACGTAGCTGAACCAGCTGCCGGGAAGCTCGACCTAGCTGGACGGACTGAAGGTCAGCTGAAGCAGCTGGACGGACTGAAGGTCAGCTAGACGGACTGAAGGTCAGCTGGTGCAGCTGGAGTGTCCAAGGCAGTTACCAGGTCAGCTGCCGAACGGGTGCCTCTTACGAATGGTTAAGTAACCGCCGAGCGGTTACCAAAGATTCATTGAATCTGACCAGGCGATTACGGACGCGTTTCTGTCGAGGAAAACTATAAAAGGACCCTCAGAACTCGCAGAAAAACACCACAAAACATACAGAAAAACCCAGAAAATTATTCTAAGGAAGAACACAGAAAGAATTTGGGCGATAAGGCATTATTGTCGGAATTAGACGAAATCAAGCCGAACGGTTGGATCGGCGGTACCAGAGACAGCGCAGATAATCGTCGAACGGATCTGTGTTGCCAAGGTAAGTGCGAGACCGCGGCATTCATGCCCGGACTTATCACTTTATGTTGTTTATATGACTAACGATTATAAACTAACGTTATTCGGGGGATTAAAAGGGAAACCGGCAAAACAAACGTTCATATTCTGCATGTGCATTCATCCGTTTTCCAGTAAGGAAGTACGGTTACTTATGCGTTTGTGGCTTTCAGGAAAAGAGAATGATCGTGGGAAGGATCGGGCTTAGGCGGGACTCAAAGTCGGGAAGATGGGTGGTGATCAAACCGGATAGTTAGGATAATATAACTTGTAATAGCTTATATGCAAACTCTCAAGTTGTATCGAATCGTTTGTTATATAAATAAAGAAATCCGGTTGTTGTTGTTTATCTCTAATGCTTACATACGACTCTTTAAACGAATCACAGAATCAACCTCAAAACGAATTTGTCTAAGGATCAGACTATAAAACGAGTTAAGTATAAGGAAGGATCCAGACTTGGTCGTTGAATTCGGGACGGGTCCTTTCAGGTATCCTCGGCAATGACCGAGTCCCGGGCAGGAATTCTCAGTAATGACCTTGTACCCGGCAAGAATTCTCTGTAATAATCGAGTACCGGCTGGATTTCTCGAAAGTGACCGAGTAACGGGTAGAAACTCTCAGCAATGACCAAGTACCGGGCAGGAATTCTTGGAAATGAACAAGTATCGGGCATGAATTCTAGATAATGACCAAGAACCGGGTAGGATTCCCAGTAATAATCGAGTATCGGCTGGATTTCTCGGAAAAAAATTACCAAGTACCAGGCAGGAATTCTCGGCAATGACCGAGCACTGCGCAAGAATTATCCGCAATGACCGAGTACCAGGCAGGAATTCTCGGCAATGACCGAGTACCGGGTTGGAATTCTTGGAAACGGCCGAGCATCAGGTGAGGAATCTTCGGCAATGACTCAGTACCAGGTATGAATTCTTTACAATGACCGAGTACTGGGTAGGAATTCTTAGCAATGACCGAGTACTGGGCAGGAATTATTGACAATCACCAAGCACCAGGTAGGAATCCTCAGAAACGACCAAGTACCGAGTGAGGAATCCTCGGCAATGACAGAGTACCGAGCGGGAATTCTTGGAAATGACCTAGTACCATGCAAGAATTCTCGGTAATAATCGAGTACCGGCTGGATTTATCGGAAATGACTGAGTAACGGACAGAAATTCTTGGCAATGACCAAGTACAGGGCTGGAATTCTCAGCAATGACCGAGTACTGGGCTTGAATACTCGGCAATGAACGAGTACCGGGCAGGAATTCAAGACAATGACCAAGAACCGGGTAGGATTCTCGGTAATAATCGAGTACCGGCTGGATTTCTTGGAAAAAGTTATCGAGTATCGGGCAGGAATTCTCGGGAATGACCAAGCACCGCGCAAGAATTCTCGGCAATGACCGAGTACCAGGCATGAATTCTCGGCAATGACCGAGTACTGGGCATGAATTCTGGGTAATGACCGAGTACTGAGTAGGAATTCTTGGCAATGATCGAGCACTGCACAGGATTTCTCGGCAATGACCGAGTACCGGGCGGGAATTCTCGCTAAAAACCTAGAACCAGGGAGGAATTCACGGTACTAAGCGAGTGCCGGCTGGAAAATCCTGGGCAATGATCAAGTACCGGGTATAAATTCTCGGCGATGACCAAGTACCGGGCATGAATTCTTGGAAATGACCGAGTACTGGGCAGGAATTTTCTGCAATGATCGAGTATCATGCAGTAATTCTCGGCAATGATTGAGCATCGGTTTGGAGTCCTCAGAAATGAGCAAGTACCAGGAAGGAATTCTCACCAATGACCGAGTACCGGACAGGAATACTCGGCAATGACTGAGTACCGCACAGGAATTTCAGCAATGACAGAGTACCAAGCAGGAATTCTCAGCAATGACCGAGCAGCGGGTAGTATCCTCAAAAATGACTGAGTACCTGGAGAGGAATCCTTGGCAATTACCAAGTACCGGACAGGAATTCTCGGCAATGACTGAGCATCGGGTATAAATCCATGGAAACGAGAGAGTACCGTTTGAGAAATTCTTGGCAATGATTGAGTAGTGGGTAGGAATTCACGGCAATGACCAAGTACCAAGAAGGAATTCTCAGCAATGATCGAGTACCGGCTGGTGATTCCTCGGCAATGACCAATTACCGGGCAGGAATTCTCGGCAATGACCAAACACCAAGTAGGAATCCTTGGCAATGACCGAGTACCCGGCAGGAATTCTCAGTAATGACCAAGCACCGGGTAGGAATCTTTGGAAACGACCGAGTACCCAGTGAGGAATCCTTGGCAATGACCAAGTTCTGGGCGGGGATTCTCGGCAAAAACCTAGAACCAGGCAGTAATTCACGGTAATAATAGAGTATCGGCTCGAAAATCCTCGGAAATGACAAAGTACCGGGTAGGAATTCTCGGTAATGACCTAGTACCAGGCAGGAATTCTCGGCAATGACCAAGTACCAGGCAAGAATTTTTGGCATTGACCGAGTACCATGCAGGAATTCTCGATAAAGAGCGAGTACCGGGTTGGAATTCTTGGAAATGACTGGGCATCATGTGAGGAATCCTTGACAATGACCGAGTACCGGGTAGGAATTATTTACAATGACAGATTACCGGGTAGGAATTCTCGGCATGACCGAGTACCGGGCAGGAATTCTCGACTATGACCAAGCACAGGGTAGGAATCCTCAGAAACGACCGAGTACCGAGTGAGGAATCCTCGACAATGACCAAGTACTAGGCAGGAATTCTTGGAAATGAACGGGTATCGTTCAGGAATTCTAGACAATGACCAAGAACCGGGTAGGATTCTCGGTAATAATTGAGTACTGGCAGGATTTCTTGGAAAAAATTACCGAGTACCGGGCAGGAATTCTCGGGAATGACCGAGCACCGCACAAGAATTCTCGGCATTGACCGAGTACCAGGCATGAATTCTGGGCAATGACCGAATACCGGGTAGGAATTCTTGGCAATGACCGAGCACTGCACAGGATTTCTCAGCAATGACCGAGTACCGGGCGGGATTTCTCGGCAAAAACCTAGAACCAGGCAGGAATTCATGGTACTTAGCGAGTACCGGCTGTAAAATCCTCGGCAATGACCAAGTACCGGGTATAAATTCTCGGCGATGACCAAGTGCCGGGCATGAATTCTTGGAAATGACCGAGTACTGGGCAGGAATTCTCTGCAATGACCGAGTACCATGCAGTAATTCTTGGCAATGTCCGAGTACCGGTTAGGAATCCTCGGAAATGAGCGAGTACCAGGAAGGAATTCTCACCAATGACCGAGTACCGGACATGAATACTCGGCAATGACAGAGTACCGGACAGGAATTTTCAGCAATGACAGAGTACCAAGCAGGAATTCTTGGGAATGACCGAGCAGCGGGTAGTATCCTCGATAATGACTGAGTACCTGGAGAGGAATCCTCGGCAATTACCGAGTATCGGCCAGGAATTCTCGGCAATGACCAAGCATTGGGTATATATCCTCGGAAACGACTGAGTACCGGGTGAGAAAGTCTGGGCAATGATCAAGTAGTGGGTCAGAATTCACGGCAATGACCGAGTACCAAGAAAGAATTCTCAGCAATGATCGAGTACCGGCTGGTGAATCCTCGGCAATGACCAATTACCGGGCAGGAATTCTCGGCAATGACAGAACACCAAGTAGGAATCCTTGGCAATGACCGAGTACCCAGCAGGAATTCTCAGTAATGACCAAGCACCGGGTAGGAATCTTTGGAAACGACCAAGTACCCAGTGAGGAATCCTTGGATATGACCAAGTTTTAGGCGGGAATTCTCGGCAAAAACCTAGAACCAGGTAGTATTCCACGGTAACAATAGAGTACCGGCTGGAAATTCCTTGGCAATGACAAAGTACCGGGCGGGAATTCTCGGTAATGACCAAGCACCACGCAAGAATTCTCGGCAATGATCGAGTACCAGGCATGAATTCTGGGCAATGACCAAATACCGGGTAGGAATTCTTGGCAATGACCGAGCACTACACAGGATTTCTCAGCAATGACCGAGTACCGGGCGGGAATTCTCGGCAAAAACCTAGAACCAGGCAGGAATTCACGGTACTTAGCGAGTACCGGCTGTAAAATCCTCGGCAATGACCAAGTACCGGGTATAAATTCTCGGCGATGACCAAGTGCCGGGCATGAATTCTTGGAAATGATCGAGTACTGGGCAGGAATTCTCTGCAATGACCGAGTACCATGCAGTAATTCTTGGCAATGGCCGAGCACCGGTTAGAAATCCTCGGAAATGAGCGAGTACCAGGAAGGAATTCTCACCAATGACCGAGTACCGGACATGGATACTCGGCAATGACAGAGTACCAGACATAAATTTTTAGCAATGACAGGGTACCAAGCAGGAATTCTTGGGAATGACCGAGCAGCGGGTAGTATCCTCGACAATGACTGAGTACCTGGAGAGGAATCCTCGGCAATTACCGAGTACCGGCCAGGAATTCTCGGCAATGACCAAGCATTGGGTATATATCCTCGGAAACGACTGAGTACCGGGTGAGAAATTCTTGGCAATGATCGAGTAGTGGGTCAGAATTCACGGCAATGACCGAGTACTAAGAAGGAATTCTCAGCAATGATCGAGTACCGGCTGGTGAATCCTCGGCAATGACCAATTACCGGGCAGGAATTCTCGGCAATGACCGAACACCAAGTAGGAATCCTTGGCAATGACCGAGTACCCAGCAGGAATTCTCAGTAATGACCAAGCACCGGGTAGGAATCTTTGGAAACGACCAAGTACCCAGTGAGGAATCCTTGGATATGACCAAGTTCTGGGCGGGAATTCTCGGCAAAAACCTAGAACCAGGTAGTAATTCACGGTAACAATAGAGTACCGGCTGGAAATTCCTTGGCAATGACAAAGTACCGGGCGGGAATTCTCGGTAATGACCGAGTACCAGGCAGGAATTCTAGGCAATGACCGAGTACCAGGCAGGAATTTTTAGCATTGACCGAGTACCAGGCAGGAATTCTCGATAAAGAGCGAGTACCGGGTTGGAATTCTCGGAAACAACTGAGCATCATGTGAGGAATCATCGTGGATGAGACAACGGCCAAGATAAAATTCCTAAAGATAAAACTAAAGGAAGCCCAAGACAGAACGAAGAGCTATGCGGATAGGCGACGTAAGGAGTTGGAATTTAATGTAGGCGATCTGGTGTATCTTAAGGCGGTTACTTACAAGGGTCAAGGTCGGTTTACCAAGAAGAAGAAGTTAAGCCCAAGGTACGTTGGTCCTTACAAGGTGATTGAACGGGTTGGTGCGGTGGCTTATAAACTCGAATTACCACCAAGGATGGATGCCTTCCACAAGGTATTCCATGTATCACAACTAAGGAAGTGCCTAAGTGACCAAGACTATGTCGTGAATGACATACCGAACGGGTTAAAAAGTAACCTAACGGTGGAAGCAAAACCAATAAGGATCATTGACCGTACAGAAAAAGGAACTCGACGGAAGAAGTTCACCATGATAAAGGTTGTTTGGGATTGCTCTGGACGTGAAGAAGCCACTTGGGAGATTGAAAATAAGATGAAGGCCGATTTTCCCGAATGGTTTGAAAAGATGGGAAAAGATCAACAAGAGGCGGATTCAGGGACGAATCCCCTTTAAGGGGGGGGAGACTTGTCACGCCCGCGATCCGTGGTAAGGACGCCGGTCGAGAAACGGTCCGAAAATATGAAGGAAAAGCTGGATTGAGCTCGGCAGAAGCTCATGAAGCTTAGAACCAGCTGACTCGGTAGCTCGACGTAGCTGAACCAGCTGCCGGGAAGCTCGACCTAGCTGGACGGACTGAAGGTCAGCTGAAGCAGCTGGACGGACTGAAGGTCAGCTAGACGGACTGAAGGTCAGCTGGTGCAGCTGGAGTGTCCAAGGCAGTTACCAGGTCGGCTACCGAACGGGTGCCTCTTACGAACGGTTAAGTAACCGCCGAGCGGTTACCAAAGATTCATTGAATCTGACCAGGCGATTACGGACGCGTTTATGTCGAGGAAAACTATAAAAGGACCCTCAGAACTCGCAGAAAAACACCACAAAACATACAGAAAAACCCAGAAAATTATTCTAAGGAAGAACACAGAAAGAATTTGGACGATAAGGCATTATTGTCGGAATTAGACGAAATCAAGCCGAACGGTTGGATCGGCGGTACCAGAGACAGCGCAGATAATCGTCGAACGGATCTGTGTTGCCAAGGTAAGTGCGAGACCGTGGCATTCATGCCCGGACTTATCACTTTATGTTGTTTATATGACTAACGATTATAAACTAACGTTATTCGGGGGATTAAAAGGGAAACCGGCAAAACAAACGTTCATATTCTGCATGTGCATTCATCCGTTTTCCAGTAAGGAAGTACGGTTACTTATGCCTTTGTGGCTTTCAGGAAAAGAGAATGATCGTGGGAAGGATCGGGCTTAGGCGGGACTCAAAGTCGGGAAGATGGGTGGTGATCAAACCGGATAGTTAGGATAATATAACTTGTAATAGCTTATATGCAAACTCTCAAGTTGTATCGAATCGTTTGTTATATAAATAAAGAAATCCGGTTGTTGTTGTTTATCTCTAATGCTTACATACGACTCTTTAAACGAATCACAGAATCAACCTCAAAACGAATTTGTCTAAGGATCAGACTATAAAACGAGTTAAGTATAAGGAAGGATCCAGACTTGGTCGTTGAATTCGGGACGGGTCCTTTCAGGTATCCTCGGCAATGACCGAGTCCCGGGCAGGAATTCTCAGTAATGACCTTGTACCCGGCAAGAATTCTCTGTAATAATCGAGTACCGGCTGGATTTCTCGAAAGTGACCGAGTAACGGGTAGAAACTCTCAGCAATGACCAAGTACCGGGCAGGAATTCTTGGAAATGAACAAGTATCGGGCATGAATTCTAGATAATGACCAAGAACCGGGTAGGATTCCCGGTAATAATCGAGTACCGGCTGGATTTCTCGGAAAAAAATTACCAAGTACCAGGCAGGAATTCTCGGCAATGACCGAGCACTGCGCAAGAATTATCCGCAATGACCGAGTACCAGGCAGGAATTCTCGGCAATGACCGAGTACCGGGTTGGAATTCTTGGAAACGACCGAGCATCAGGTGAGGAATCTTCGGCAATGACTCAGTACCAGGTATGAATTCTTTACAATGACCGAGTACTGGGTAGGAATTCTTAGCAATGACCGAGTACTGGGCAGGAATTATTGACAATCACCAAGCACCAGGTAGGAATCCTCAGAAACGACCAAGTACCGAGTGAGGAATCCTCGGCAATGACAGAGTACCGAGCGGGAATTCTTGGAAATGACCTAGTACCATGCAAGAATTCTCGGTAATAATCGAGTACCGGCTGGATTTATCGGAAATGACTGAGTAACGGACAGAAATTCTTGGCAATGACCAAGTACAGGGCTGGAATTCTCAGCAATGACCGAGTACTGGGCTTGAATACTCGGCAATGAACGAGTACCGGGCAGGAATTCAAGACAATGACCAAGAACCGGGTAGGATTCTCGGTAATAATCGAGTACCGGCTGGATTTCTTGGAAAAAGTTATCGAGTATCGGGCAGGAATTCTCGGGAATGACCAAGCACCGCGCAAGAATTCTCGGCAATGACCGAGTACCAGGCATGAATTCTCGGCAATGACCGAGTACTGGGCATGAATTCTGGGTAATGACCGAGTACTGAGTAGGAATTCTTGGCAATGATCGAGCACTGCACAGGATTTCTCGGCAATGACCGAGTACCGGGCGGGAATTCTCGCTAAAAACCTAGAACCAGGGAGGAATTCACGGTACTAAGCGAGTGCCGGCTGGAAAATCCTGGGCAATGATCAAGTACCGGGTATAAATTCTCGGCGATGACCAAGTACCGGGCATGAATTCTTGGAAATGACCGAGTACTGGGCAGGAATTTTCTGCAATGATCGAGTATCATGCAGTAATTCTCGGCAATGATTGAGCATCGGTTTGGAGTCCTCAGAAATGAGCAAGTACCAGGAAGGAATTCTCACCAATGACCGAGTACCGGACAGGAATACTCGGCAATGACTGAGTACCGCACAGGAATTTCAGCAATGACAGAGTACCAAGCAGGAATTCTCAGCAATGACCGAGCAGCGGGTAGTATCCTCAAAAATGACTGAGTACCTGGAGAGGAATCCTCGGCAATTACCAAGTACCGGACAGGAATTCTCGGCAATGACTGAGCATCGGGTATAAATCCATGGAAACGAGAGAGTACCGTTTGAGAAATTCTTGGCAATGATTGAGTAGTGGGTAGGAATTCACGGCAATGACCAAGTACCAAGAAGGAATTCTCAGCAATGATCGAGTACCGGCTGGTGATTCCTCGGCAATGACCAATTACCGGGCAGGAATTCTCGGCAATGACCAAACACCAAGTAGGAATCCTTGGCAATGACCGAGTACCCGGCAGGAATTCTCAGTAATGACCAAGCACCGGGTAGGAATCTTTGGAAACGACCGAGTACCCAGTGAGGAATCCTTGGCAATGACCAAGTTCTGGGCGGGGATTCTCGGCAAAAACCTAGAACCAGGCAGTAATTCACGGTAATAATAGAGTATCGGCTCGAAAATCCTCGGAAATGACAAAGTACCGGGTAGGAATTCTCGGTAATGACCTAGTACCAGGCAGGAATTCTCGGCAATGACCAAGTACCAGGCAAGAATTTTTGGCATTGACCGAGTACCATGCAGGAATTCTCGATAAAGAGCGAGTACCGGGTTGGAATTCTTGGAAATGACTGGGCATCATGTGAGGAATCCTCGACAATGACCGAGTACCGGGTAGGAATTATTTACAATGACAGATTACCGGGTAGGAATTCTCGGCATGACCGAGTACCGGGCAGGAATTCTCGACTATGACCAAGCACAGGGTAGGAATCCTCAGAAACGACCGAGTACCGAGTGAGGAATCCTCGACAATGACCAAGTACTAGGCAGGAATTCTTGGAAATGAACGGGTATCGTTCAGGAATTCTAGACAATGACCAAGAACCGGGTAGGATTCTCGGTAATAATTGAGTACTGGCAGGATTTCTTGGAAAAAATTACCGAGTACCGGGCAGGAATTCTCGGGAATGACCGAGCACCGCACAAGAATTCTCGGCATTGACCGAGTACCAGGCATGAATTCTGGGCAATGACCGAATACCGGGTAGGAATTCTTGGCAATGACCGAGCACTGCACAGGATTTCTCAGCAATGACCGAGTACCGGGCGGGATTTCTCGGCAAAAACCTAGAACCAGGCAGGAATTCATGGTACTTAGCGAGTACCGGCTGTAAAATCCTCGGCAATGACCAAGTACCGGGTATAAATTCTCGGCGATGACCAAGTGCCGGGCATGAATTCTTGGAAATGACCGAGTACTGGGCAGGAATTCTCTGCAATGACCGAGTACCATGCAGTAATTCTTGGTAATGTCCGAGCACCGGTTAGGAATCCTCGGAAATGAGCGAGTACCAGGAAGGAATTCTCACCAATGACCGAGTACCAGACATGAATACTCGGCAATGACAGAGTACCGGACAGGAATTTTCAGCAATGACAGAGTACCAAGCAGGAATTCTTGGGAATGACCGAGCAGCGGGTAGTATCCTCGATAATGACTGAGTACCTGGAGAGGAATCCTCGGCAATTACCGAGTATCGGCCAGGAATTCTCGGCAATGACCAAGCATTGGGTATATATCCTCGGAAACGACTGAGTACCGGGTGAGAAAGTCTGGGCAATGATCAAGTAGTGGGTCAGAATTCACGGCAATGACCGAGTACCAAGAAAGAATTCTCAGCAATGATCTAGTACCGGCTGGTGAATCCTCGGCAATGACCAATTACCGGGCAGAAATTCTCGGCAATGACAGAACACCAAGTAGGAATCCTTGGCAATGACCGAGTACCCAGCAGGAATTCTCAGTAATGACCAAGCACCGGGTAGGAATCTTTGGAAACGACCAAGTACCCAGTGAGGAATCCTTGGATATGACCAAGTTTTAGGCGGGAATTCTCGGCAAAAACCTAGAACCAGGTAGTATTCCACGGTAACAATAGAGTACCGGCTGGAAATTCCTTGGGAATGACAAAGTACCGGGCGAGAATTCTCGGTAATGACCAAGCACCACGCAAGAATTCTCGGCAATGATCGAGTACCAGGCATGAATTCTGGGCAATGACCAAATACCGGGTAGGAATTCTTGGCAATGACCGAGCACTACACAGGATTTCTCAGCAATGACCGAGTACCGGGCGGGAATTCTCGGCAAAAACCTAGAACCAGGCAGGAATTCACGGTACTTAGCGAGTACCGGCTGTAAAATCCTCGGCAATGACCAAGTACCGGGTATAAATTCTCGGCGATGACCAAGTGCCGGGCATGAATTCTTGGAAATGATCGAGTACTGGGCAGGAATTCTCTGCAATGACCGAGTACCATGCGGTAATTCTTGGCAATGGCCGAGCACCGGTTAGAAATCCTCGGAAATGAGCGAGTACCAGGAAGGAATTCTCACCAATGACCGAGTACCGGACATGAATACTCGGCAATGACAGAGTACCAGACATGAATTTTTAGCAATGACAGGGTACCAAGCAGGAATTCTTGGGAATGATCGAGCAGCGGGTAGTATCCTCGACAATGACTGAGTACCTGGAGAGGAATCCTCGGCAATTACCGAGTACCGGCCAGGAATTCTCGGCAATGACCAAGCATTGGGTATATATCCTCGGAAACGACTGAGTACCGGGTGAGAAATTCTTGGCAATGATCGAGTAGTGGGTCAGAATTCACGGCAATGACCGAGTACTAAGAAGGAATTCTCAGCAATGATCGAGTACCGGCTGGTGAATCCTCGGCAATGACCAATTACCGGGCAGGAATTCTCGGCAATGACCGAACACCAAGTAGGAATCCTTGGCAATGACCGAGTACCCAGCAGGAATTCTCAGTAATGACCAAGCACCGGGTAGGAATCTTTGGAAACGACCAAGTACCCAGTGAGGAATCCTTGGATATGACCAAGTTCTGGGCGGGAATTCTCGGCAAAAACCTAGAACCAGGTAGTAATTCACGGTAACAATAGAGTACCGGCTGGAAATTCCTTGGCAATGACAAAGTACCGGGCGGGAATTCTCGGTAATGACCGAGTACCAGGCAGGAATTCTCGGCAATGACCGAGCACTGCGCAAGAATTATCCGCAATGACCGAGTACCAGGCAGGAATTCTCGGCAATGACCGAGTACTGGGTTGGAATTCTCGGAAACAACTGAGCATCATGTGAGGAATCCTCGACAATGACCGAGTACCGGGTAGGAATTCTTCACAATGACATAGTACCAGGTAGGAATTCTCAGCACGACAAAGTACCGGGCAGGAATTCTTGGAAATGAACGAGTACCGGGCAGGAATTCTAGACAATGACCAAGAACCGGGTAGGATTCTCGGTAATAATCGAGTACTGGCTAGATTTCTTGGAAAAAATTATCGAGTACCGGGCAGAAATTCTCGGGAATGACCGAGCACCGCGCAGGAATCCTTGGCAATTACCGAGTACCAGGCATGAATTCTCGGCTCAAACGACCAAGCATAGGGTATAAATCCACAGAAACGACTGAGTACCGGGTGAGAAATTCTGGGCAATGATCGAGTAGTGGGTAGGAATTCACGGCAATGACCGAGTACCAAGAAGGAATTCTCAGCAATGATCGAGTACCGGCTGGTGAATCCTCGGCAATGACCAATTATCGGGCAGGAATTCTCAGCAATGACCGAACACCAAGTAGGAATCTTTGGCAATGACCAAGTACCTAGTAGGAATTCTCTGTAATGACCAAGCACCGGGTAGGAATCTTTGGAAACGACCGAGTACCCAGTGAGGAATCCTTGGCAATGACCAAGTACTGGGTGGGAATTCTCGGCAAAAACCTAGACCCATGCAGTAATTCACAGTAATAATAGAGTACCGGCTGGAAAATCCTCGGTAATGACAAAGTACCGGGCGGGAATTCTCGTTAATGACCGACTACAGGCAGGAATTCTCGGCAATGACCGAGTACCAGGCAGGAATTCTGGGCATTGACCGAGTACCAGGCAGGAATTCTCGGCAATGAGCGAGTACCGGGTTGGAATTCTCGAAAATGACTGAGCATCATGTGAGGAATCCTCGACATTGACCGAGTACCGGGTAGGAATTCTTTACAATGACAGAGTACCGTGTAGGAATTCTCGGCATGACCGAGTACCGGGCAGAAATTCTCGACTATGACCAAGCACCCGGTAGGAATCCTCAGAAATGACCGAGTACCGAGTGAGGAATCCTCGGCAATGACCGAGTCCCGGGCAGGAATTCTCAGCAATGACCTTGTACCCGACAAGAATTCTCTGTAATAATCGAGTACCGGCTGGATTTCTCGAAAGTGACCGAGTAACGGGTAGAAACTCTCAGCAATGACCAAGTACCGGGCAGGAATTCTTGGAAATGAACAAGTATCGGGCAGGAATTCTAGATAATGACCAAGAACCGGGTAGGATTCCAGGTAATAATCGTGTACCGGCTGGATTTCTCGGAAAAAATTACCAAGTACCAGGCAGGAATTCTCGGCAATGACCGAGCACTAAGCAAGAATAATCCGCAATGACTGAGTACCAGGCAGGAATTCTCGGCAATGACCGAGTACCGGGTTGGAATTCTTGGAAACGACCGAGCATCAGGTGAGGAATCTTCGGCAATGAGTCAGTACCAGGTATGAATTCTTTACAATGACCGAGTACTGGGTAGGAATTCTTAGCAATGACCGAGTACCGGGCAGGAATTATTGACAATCACCAAGCACCAGGTAGGAATCCTCAGAAATGACCAAGTACCGAGTGAGGAATCCTCGGCAATGACAGAGTACCGAGCGGGAATTCTTGGAAATGACCTAGTACCATGCAAGAATTCTCGGTAATAATCGAGTACCGGCTGGATTTCTCGGAAATGACTGAGTAACGGACATAAATTCTTGGCAATGACCAAGTACCAGACAGGAATTCTCAGCAATGACCGAGTACTGGGCTTGAATACTCGGCAATGAACTAGTACCGGGCAGGAATTCAAGACAATGACCAAGAACCGGGTAGGATTCTCGGTAATAATCGAGTACCGGCTGGATTTCTTGGAAAAAGTTACCGAGTACCGGGCAGGAATTCTCGGGAATGACCAAGCACCGCGCAAGAATTCTCGGCAATGACCGAGTACCAGGCATGAATTCTCGGCAATGACCGAGTACCGGGCATGAATTCTGGGTAATGACCGAGTACCAAGTAGGAATTCTTGGCAATAACCGAGCACTGCACAGGATTTCTTGGCAATGACCGAGTACCAGGCGGGAATTCTCGCTAAAAACCTAGAACCAGGGAGGAATTCACGGTACTAAGCGAGTACCGGCTGGAAAATCCTGGGCAATGATCAAGTACCGGGTATAAATTCTCGGCGATGACCAAGTACCGGGCATGAATTCTTGGAAATGACCGAGTACTGGGCAGGAATTTTCTGCAATGACCGAGTATCATGCAGTAATTCTCGGCAATGATCGAGCATCAGATTGGAGTCCTCAGAAATGAGCAAGTACCAGGAAGGAATTCTCATCAATGACCGAGTACCGGACAGGAATACTCGGCAATGACTGAGTACCGGACAGGAATTTCAGCAATGACAGAGTACCAAGCAGGAATTCTCAGCAATGACCGAGCAGCGGGTAGTATCCTCAAAAATGACTGAGCACCTGGAGAGGACTCCTCGGCAATTACCAAGTACCGGACAGGAATTCTCGGCAATGACCGAGCATCGGGTATAAATCCATGGAAACGAGAGAGTACCGTTTGAGAAATTCTTGGCAATGATTGAGTAGTGGGTAGGAATTCACGGCAATGACCGAGTACCAAGAAGGAATTCTCAGCAATGATCGAGTACCGGCTGGTGATTCCTCGGCAATGACCAATTACCGGGCAGAAATTCTCGGCAATGACCGAACACCAAGTAGGAATCCTTGGCAATGACCGAGTACCTGGCAGGAATTCTCAGTATTGACCAAGCACCGGGTAGGAATCTTTGGAAACGACCGAGTACCCAGTGAGGAATCCTTGGCAATGACCAAGTTCTGGGCGGGGATTCTCGGCAAAAACCTAGAACCAGGCAGTAATTCACTGTAATAATAGAGTACCAGCTGGAAAATCCTCGGAAATGACAAAGTACCGGGTAGGAATTCTCGGTAATGACCTAGTACCAGGCAGGAATTCTCGGCAATGACCAAGTACCAGGCAAGAATTTTCGGCATTGACCGAGTACGATGTAGGAATTCTCGGTAAAGAGCGAGTACCGGGTTGGAATTCTTGGAAATGACTGGGCATCATGTGAGGAATCCTCGACAATGACCGAGAACCGGGTAGGAATTATTTACAATGACAGAGTACCGGGTAGGAATTCTCGACATGACCGAGTACCGGGCAGGAATTCTCGACTATGACCAAGCACCGGGTAGGAATCCTCAGAAACGACCGAGTACCGAGTGAGGAATCCTCGACAATCACCAAGTACTGGGCAGGAATTCTTGGAAATGAGCGAGTATCGTTCTGGAATTCTAGACAATGACCAAGAACCGGGTAGGATTCTCGGTAATAATTGAGTACCGGCTGGATTTCTTGGAAAAAATTACCGAGTACCGGGCAGGAATTCTCGGGAATGACCGAGCACCGCGCAAGAATTCTCAGCAATGACCGAGTACCAGGCATGAATTCTGGGCAATGACCGAATACCGGGTAGGAATTCTTGGCAATGACCGAGCACTGCACAAGATTTCTCAGCAATAACCGAGTACCGGGCGGGAATTCTCGGCAAAAACCTAGCACCAGGCAGGAATTCACGGTACTTAGCGAGTACCGGCTGTAAAATCCTCGGAAATGACCAAGTACCGGGTATAAATTCTCGGCGATGACCAAGTGCCGGGCATGAATTCTTGGAAATGACCGAGTACTGGGCAGGAATTCTCTGCAATGACCGAGTACCATGCAGTAATTCTTGGCAATGGCCGAGCACCCGTTAGGAATCCTCGAAAATGAGCCAGTACCAGGAAGGAATTCTCACCAATGACCGAGTACCGGACATGAATACTCGGTAATGACAGAGTACCGGACATGAATTTTCAGCAATGACAGAGTACCAAGCAGGAATTCTTGGGAATGACCGAGCAGCGGGTAGTATCCTCGACAATGACTGAGTACCTGGAGAGGAAACCTTGGCAATTACCGAGTACCGGCCAGGAATTCTCGGCAATGACCAAGCATTGGGTATATATCCTCAGAAACGACTGAGTACCGGGTGAGAAATTCTGGGCAATGATCGAGTAGTGGGTCAGAATTCACGGCAATGACCGAGTACCAAGAAGGAATTCTCAGCAATGATCGAGTACCGGCTGGTGAATCCTCGGCAATGACCAATTACCGGGCAGGAATTCTCGGCAATCACCGAACACCAAGTAGGAATCCTTGGCAATGACCGAGTACCCAGCAGGAATTCTCAGTAATGACCAAGCACCCAGTGAGGAATCCTTGGATATGACCAAGTTCTGGGCGGGATTTCTCGGCAAAAACCTAGAACCAGGCAGTAATTCACGGTAACAATAGAGTACCGGCTGGAAATTCCTTGGCAATGACAAAGTACCGGGCGGGAATTCTCGGTAATGACCGAGTACCAGGCAGGAATTCTAGGCAATGACCGAGTACCAGGCAGGAATTTTTTGCATTGACCGAGTACCAGGCAGGAATTCTCGGTAAAGAGCGAGTACCGGGTTGGAATTCTCGGAAACAACTGAGCATCATGTGAGGAATCCTCGACAATGACCGAGTACCGGGTAGGAATTCTTCACAATGACATAGTACCGGGTAGGAATTCTCGGCATGACAAAGTACTGGGCAGGAATTCTTGGAAATGAACGAGTACCGGGCAGGAATTCTAGATAATGACCAAGAACCGGGTAGGATTCTCGGTAATAATCGAGTACTGGCTGGATTTCTTGGAAAAAATTGTCGAGTACCGGGCAGGAATTCTCGGGAATGACAGAGCACCGCGCAGGAATCCTTGGCAATTACCGAGTACCAAGCATGAATTCTCGGCTCAAACGACCAAGCATCGGGTATAAATCCACAGAAACGACCGAGTACCGGGTGAGAAATTCTGGGCAATGATCGAGTAGTGGGTAGGAATTCACGGCAATGACCGAGTACCAAGAAGGAATTCTCAGCAATGATCGAGTACCGGCTGGTGAATCCTCGGCAATGACCAATTATCGGGCAGGAATTCTCGGCAATGACCGAACACCAAGTAGGAATCCTTGGCAATGACCAAGTACCTGGTAGGAATTCTCTGTAATGACCAAGCACCGGGTAGGAATCTTTGGAAACGGCCGAGTACCCAGTGAGGAATCCTTGGCAATGACCAAGTACCGGCTGGCAAATCCTCGGTAATGACAAAGTACCGGGCGAGAATTCTCGGCAATGACCGAGTACAGGCAAGAATTCTCGGCAATGACCGAGTACCAGGCAGGAATTCTCGGCATTGACCGAGTACCAGGCAGGAATTCTCGGCAATGAGCGAAGTACCGGGTTGGAATTCTCGAAAATGACTGAGCATCATGTGAGGAATCCTCGACATTGACCGAGTACCGTGTAGGAATTCTCGGCATGACCGAGTACCGGGCAGGAATTCTCGACTATGACCAAGCACCGGGTAGGAATCCTCAGAAACGACCGAGTACCGAGTGAGGTATCCTCGGCAATGACCGAGTCCCGGGCAGGAATTCTCGGCAATGACCTTGTACCCGGCAAGAATTGTCTGTAATAATCGAGTACCGGCTGGATTTCTCGAAAGTGACCGAGTAACGGGTAGAAACTCTCAGCAATGACCAAGTACCGGGCAGGAATTCTTGGAAATGAACAAGTATCGGGCAGGAATTCTAGATAATGACCAAGAACCGGGTAGGATTCCCGGTAATAATCGAGTACTAGCTGGATTTCTCGGAAAAAAATTACCAAGTACCAGGCAGGAATTCTCGGCAATGACCGAGCACTGCGCAAGAATTATCCGCAATGACCGAGTACCAGGCAGGAATTCTCGGCAATGACCGAGTACTGGGTTGGAATTCTTGGAAACGACCGAGCATCAGGTGAGGAATCTTCGGCAATGACTCAGTACCAGGTATGAATTCTTTACAATGACCGAGTACTGGGTAGGAATTCTTAGCAATGACCGAGTACCGGGCAGGAATTATTGACAATCACCAAGCACCAGGTAGGAATCCTCAGAAACGACCAAGTACCGAGTGAGGAATCCTCGGCAATGACAGAGTACCGAGCGGGAATTCTTGGAAATGACCTAGTACCATGCAAGAATTCTCGGTAATAATCGAGTACCGGCTGGATTTATCGGAAATGACTGAGTAACGGACATAAATTCTTGGCAATGACCAAGTACCTGGCTGGAATTCTCAGCAATGACCGAGTACTGGGCTTGAATACTCGGCAATGAACGAGTACCGGGCAGGAATTCAAGACAATGACCAAGAACCGGGTAGGATTCTCGGTAATAATCGAGTACCGGCTGGATTTCTTGGAAAAAGTAATCAAGTACCGGGCAGGAATTCTCGGGAATGACCAAGCACCGCGCAAGAATTCTCGGCAATGACCGAGTACCAGGCATGAATTCTCGGCAATGACCGAGTACTGGGCATGAATTCTGGGTAATGACCGAGTACCGAGTAGGAATTCTTGGCAATGATCGAGCACATCATAGGATTTCTCGGCAATGACCGAGTACCGGGCGGGAATTCTCGCTAAAAACCTAGAACCAGGGAGGAATTCACGGTACTAAGCGAGTGCCGGCTGGAAAATCCTGGGCAATGATCAAGTACCGGGTATAAATTCTCGGCGATGACCAAGTACCGGGCATGAATTTTTGGAAATGACCGAGTACTAGGCAGGAATTTTCTGCAATGATCGAGTATCATGCAGCAATTCTCGGCAATGATCGAGCATCGGTTTGGAGTCCTCAGAAATGAGCAAGTACCAGGAAGGAATTCTCACCAATGACCGAGTACCGGACAGGAATACTCGGCAATGACTGAGTACCGGACATGAATTTCAGCAATGACAGAGTACCAAGCAAAAATTCTCAGCAATGACCGAGCAGCGGGTAATATCCTCAAAAATGACTGAGTACGTGGAGAGGAATCCTCGGCAATTACCAAGTACCGGACATGAATTCTCGGCAATGACCGAGCATCGGGTATAAATCCATGGAAACGAGAGAGTACCGTTTGAGAAATTCTCGGCAATGATTGTGTAGTGGGTAGGAATTCACGGCAATGACCGAGTACCAAGAAGGAATTCTCAGCAATGATCGAGTACCGGCTGGTGATTCCTCGGCAATGACCAATTACCGGGCAGGAATTCTCGGCAATGACCGAACACCAAGTAGGAATCCTTGGCAATGACCGAGTACCCGGCAGGAATTCTCAGTAATGACCAACCACCGGGTAGGAATCTTTGGAAACGACCGAGTACCCAGTGAGGAATCCTTGGCAATGACCAAGTTCTGGGCCGGGATTCTCGGCAAAAACCTAGAACCAGGCAGTAATTCACGGTAATAATAGAGTACCGGCTCGAAAATCCTCGGAAATGACAAAGTAACGGGTAGGAATTCTCGGTAATGACCTAGTACCAGGCAGGAATTCTCGGCAATGACCAAGTACCAGGCAAGAATTTTTGGCATTGACCGAGTACCATGCAGGAATTCTCGATAAAGAGCGAGTACCGGGTTGGAATTCTTGGAAATGACTGGGCATCATGTGAGGAATCCTCGACAATGACCGAGTACCGGGTAGGAATTATTTACAATGACAGAGTACCGGGTAGGAATTCTTGGCATGATCGAGTACCGGGCAGGAATTCTCGACTATGACCAAGCACAGGGTAGGAATCCTCAGAAACGACCGAGTACCGAGTGAGGAATCCTCGACAATGACCAAGTACTGGGCATGAATTCTTTTAAATGAACGCAGGAATTCTAGACAATGACCAAGAACCGGGTAGGATTCTCGGTAATAATTGAGTACCGGCTGGATTTCTTGGAAAAAATTACCGAGTACCGGGCAGGAAATCTCGGGAATGACCGAGCACCACGCAAGAATTCTCGGCAATGACCGAGTACCAGGCATGAATTTTGGGCAATGACCGAGTACCGGGTAGGAATTCTTGGCAATGACCGAGCACTGCACAGGATTTCTTAGCAATGACCGAGTACCGGGCGGGAATTCTCGGCAAAAACCTAGAACCAGGCAGGAATTCACGGTATTTAGCGAGTACCGGCTGTAAAATCCTCGGCAATGACCAAGTACCGGGTATAAATTCTCGGCGATGACCAAGTACCGGGCATGAATTCTTGGAAATGACCGAGTACTGGGCAGGAATTCTCTGCAATGACCGAGTACCATGCAGTAATTCTTGGCAATGGCCGAGCACCGGTTAGGAATCCTCAGAAATGAGCGAGTACCAGGAAGGAATTCTCACCAATGACCGAGTACCGGACATGAATACTCGGCAATGACAGAGTACCGGACAGGAATTTTCAGCAATGACAGAGTACCAAGCAGGAATTCTCGGGAATGACCGAGCAGCGGGTAGTATCCTCGACAATGACTGAGTACCTGGAGATGAATCCTCGGCAATTACCGAGTACCGGCCAGGAATTCTCGGCAATGACCAAGCATTGGGTATATATCCTCGAAAACGACTGAGTACCGGGTGAGAAATTCTCGGCAATGATCGAGTAGTGGGTCAGAATTCACGGCAATGACCGAGTACCAAGAAGGAATTCTCAGCAATGATCGAGTACCGGCTGGTGAATCCTCGGCAATGACCAATTACCGGGTAGGAATTCTCGGCAATGACCGAACACCAAGTAGGAATCCTTGGCAATGACCGAGTACCCAGCAGGAATTCTCAGTAATGACCAAGCACCGGGTAGGAATCTTTGGAAACGACCAAGTACCCAGTGAGGAATCCTTGGCAATGACCAAGTTCTGGGCGGGAATTCTCGGCAAAAACCTAGAACCAGGCAGTAATTCACGGTAACAATAGAGTACCGGCTGGAAATTCCTTGGCAATGACAAAGTACCGGGCGGGAATTCTCAGTAATGACCGAGTACCAGGCAGGAATTCAAGGCAATGACCGAGTACCAGGCAGGAATTCTCGGTAAAGAGCGAGTACTGGGTTGGAATTCTCGGAAACAACTGAGCATCATGTAAGGAATCCTCGACAATGACCGAGTACCGGGTAGGAATTCTTCACAATGTCATAGTACCGGGTAGGAATTCTCGGCATGACAAAGTACCGGGAAGGAATTCTTGGAAATGAACGAGTACCGGGCAGGAATTCTAGACAATGACCAAGAACCGGGTAGAATTCTCAGTAATAATCGAGTACTGGCTGGATTTCTTGGAAAAAATTATCGAGTACCGGGCAGGGATTCTCGGGAATAACCGAGCACCGCACAGGAATCCTTGGCAATTACCGAGTACCAGGCATGAATTCTCGGCTCAAACGACCAAGCATCGGGTATAAATCCACAGAAACGACTGAGTACCGGGTGAGAAATTCTGGGCAATGATCGAGTAGTGGGTAGGAATTCACGGCAATGACCGAGTACCAAGAAGGAATTCTCAGCAATGATCGAGTACCGGCTGGTGAATCCTCGGCAATGACCAATTATCGGGCAGGAATTCTCGGCAATGACCGAACACCAAGTAGGAATCCTTGGCAATGACAAAGTACCTGGTAGGAATTCTCTGTAATGACCAAGCACCGGGTAGGAATCTTTGGAAACGACCGAGTACCCAGTGAGGAATCCTTGGCAATGACCAAGTACTGGGTCGGAATTCTCGGCAAAAACCTAGAACCATGCAGTAATTCACAGTAATAATAGAGTACCGGCTGGAAAATCCTCGGTAATGACAAAGTACCGGGCGGGAATTCTCGTTAATGACCGACTACAGGCAGGAATTCTCAGCAATGACCGAGTACCAGGCAGGAATTCTCGGCATTGACCGAGTACCAGGTAGGAATTCTTGGCAATGAGCGAGTACCGGGTTGGAATTTTCGAAAATGACTGAGCATCATGTGAGGAATCCTCGACATTGACCGAGTACCGGGTAGGAATTCTTTACAATGACAGAGTACCGTGTAGAAATTCTCGTTATGACCGAGTACCGGGCAGGAATTCTCGACTCTGACTAAGCACCGGGTAGGAATCCTCAGAAACGACCGAGTACCGAGTGAGGAATCCTCGGCAATGACCGAGTCCCGGGCAGGAATTCTCAGCAATGACCTTGTACCCGGTAAGAGTTCTCTGTAATAATCGAGTACCGGCTGGATTTCTCGAAAGTGACCGAGTAACGGGTAGAAACTCTCAGCAATGACCAAGTACCGGGCATGAATTCTTGGAAATGAACAAGTATCGTGCAGGAATTCTAGATAATGACCAAGAACCGGGTAGGATTCCCGGTAATAATCGAGTACCGGCTGGATTTCTCGGAAAAAATTACCGAGTACCTGGCAGGAATTCTCGGCAATGACCGAGCACTGCGCAAGAATTATACGCAATGACCGAGTACCAGGCAGGAATTCTCGGCAATGACTGAGTACCGGGTTGGAATTCTTGGAAACGACCGAGCATCAGATAAGGAATCCTCGGCAATGACTCAGTACCAGGTATGAATTCTTTACAATGACCGAGTACTGTCTAGGAATTCTTAGCAATGACCGATTACCGGGCAGGAATTATTGACAATCACCAAGCACCAGGTAGGAATCCTCAGAAACGACCAAGTTCCGAGTGAGGAATCCTCGGCAATGACAGAGTACCGAGCGGGAATTCTTGGAAATGACATAGTACCATGCAAGAATTCTCGGTAATAATCGAGTACCGGCTGGATTTCTCGGAAATGACTGAGTAACGGACATAAATTCTCGGCAATAACCAAGTACCAGGCAGGAATTCTCAGCAATGACCGAGTACTGGGCTTGAATACTCGGCAATGAACGAGTACCGGGCAGGAATTCAAGACAATAACCAAGAACCGGGTAGGATTCTCGGTAATAATCGAGTACCGGCTGGATTTCTTGGAAAAAGTTACCGAGTACCGGGCATGAATTCTCGGGAATGACCAAGCACCGCGCAAGAATTCTCGGCAATGACCGAGTACCAGGCATGAATTCTCGGCAATGACCGAGTACCGGGCATGAATTCTGGGTAATGACCGAGTACCGAGTTGGAATTCTTGGCAATGACCGAGCACTGCACAGGATTTCTCGGCAAGGACCGAGTACCGGGCGGCAATTCTCGCTAAAAACCTAGAACCAGGGAGGAATTCACGGTACTAAGCGAGTACCGGCTCGAAAATCATGGGCAATGATCAAATACCGGGTACAAATTCTCGGCGATGACCAAGTACCGGGCATGAATTCTTGGAAATGACCGAGTACTGGGCAGGAATTTTCTGCATTGCCCGAGTATCATGCAGTAATTCTCGGCAATGATCGAGCATCGGTTTGGAGTCCTCAGAAATGAGCAAGTACCAGGAAGGAATTCTCACCAATGACCGAGTATCGGACAGGAATACTCAGCAATGACTGAGTACCGGACAGGAATTTCAGCAATGATAGAGTACCAAGCAGGAATTCTCAGCAATGACCGAGCAGCGTGTAGTATCCTCGAAAATGACTGAGTACCTGGAGAGGAATCCTCGGCAATTACCAAGTACCGGGCAGGAATTCTCGGCAATGACCGAGCATCGGGTATAAATCCACGGAAACGACAGAGTACCGTTTGAGAAATTCTTGGCAATGATTGAGTAGTGGGTAGGAATTCATGGCAATGACCGAGTACCAAGAAGGAATTCTCAGCAATGATCGAGTATCGGCTGGTGATTCCTCGGCAATGTCCAATTACCGGGCAGAAATTCTCGGCAATGACTGAACACCAAGTAGGAATCCTTGGCAATGACCGAGTACCCGGCAGGAATTCTCAGTAATGACCAAGCACCGGGTAGGAATCTTTGGAAACGACCGAGTACCCAGTGAGGAATCCTTGGCAATGACCAAGTTCTGGGCGGGGATTCTCGGCAAAAACCTAGAACCAAGCAGTAATTCACGGTAATAATAGAGTACCGGCTGGAAAATCCTCGGAAATGACAAAGTACCGGGTAGGAATTCTCGGTAATGACCTAGTACCAGGCAGGAATTCTCGGCAATGACCAAGTACCAGGCAAGAATTTTTGGCATTGACCGAGTACCATGCAGGAATTCTCGATAAAGAGCGAGTACCGGGTTGGAATTCTTGGAAATGACTGGGCATCATGTGAGGAATCCTCGACAATGACCGAGTACTGGGTAGGAATTATTTACAATGACAGAGTACCGGGTAGGAATTCTCGGCATGACCGAGTACCGGGCAGGAATTCTCGACTATGACCAAGCACAAGGTAGGAATCCTCAGAAACGACCGAGTACCGAGTGAGGAATCCTCGACAATGACCAAGTACTGGGCAGGAATTCTTGGAAATGAACGAGTATCGTTCAGGAATTCAACACAATGACCAAGAACCGGGTAGGATTTTTGGTAATAATTGAGTACCGGCTGGATTTCTTGGAAAAAATTACCGAGTACCGGGCAGGAAATCTCGGGAATGACCGAGCACCGCACAAGAATTCTCGGCAATGACCGAGTACCAGGCATGAATTCTGGGCAATGACCGAGTACCGGGTAGGAATTCTTGGCAATGACCGAGCACTGCACAGGATTTTTTAGCAATGACCGAGTACCGGGCGGGAATTCTCGGCAAAAACCTAGAACCAGGCAGGAATTCACAGTACTTAGCGAGTACCGGCTGTAAAATCCTCGGCAATGACCAAGTACCGGGTATAAATTCTCGGCGATGACCAAGTACCGGGCATGAATTCTTGGAAATGACCGAGTACTGGGCAGGAATTCTCTGCAATGACAGAGTACCATGCAGTAATTCTTGGCAATGGCCGAGCACCGATTAGGAATCCTCGGAAATGAGCGAGTACCAGGAAGGAATTCTCACCAATGACCGAGTACCGGACATGAATACTCGGCAATGACAGAGTACCGGACAGGAATTTTCAGCAATGACAGAGTACCAAGCAGGAATTCTCGGGAATGACCGAGCAGCGGGTAGTATCCTCGACAATGACTGAGTACCTGGAGAGGAATCCTCGGCAATTACCGAGTACCGGCCAGGAATTCTCCGCAATGACCAAGCATTGGGTATATATCCTCGGAAACGACTGAGTACCGGGTGAGAAATTCTCGACAATGATCGAGTAGTGGGTCAGAATTCACGGCAATGACCGAGTACCAAGAAGGAATTCTCAGCAATGATCGAGTACCGGCTGGTGAATCCTCGGCAATGACCAATTACCGGGCAGGAATTCTCGGCAATGACCGAACACCAAGTAGGAATCCTTGGCAATGACCGAGTACCCAGCAGGAATTCTCAGTAATGACCAAGCACCGGGTAGGAATCTTTGGAAACGACCAAGTACCCAGTGAGGAATCCTTGGCAATGACCAAGTTCTGGGCGGGAATTCTCGGCAAAAACCTAGAACCAGGCAGTAATTCACGGTAACAATAGAGTACCGGCTGGAAATTCCTTGGCAATGACAAAGTACCGGGCAGGAATTCTCAGTAATGACCGAGTACCAGGCAGGAATTCTAGGCAATGACCGAGTACCATGCAGGAATTCTCGGTAAAGAGCGAGTACCGGGTTAGAATTCTCGGAAACAACTGAGCATCATGTGAGGAATCCTCGACAATGACCGAGTACCGGGTAGGAATTCTTCACAATGACATAGTACCGGGTAGGAATTCTCGGCATGACAAAGTACCGGGAAGGAATTCTTGGAAATGAACGAGTACCGGGCAGGAATTCTAGACAATGACCAAGAACCGGGTAGAATTCTCGGTAATAATCGAGTACTGGCTGGATTTCTTGGAAAAAATTATCGAGTACCGGGCAGGAATTCTCGGGAATGACCGAGCACCGCACAGGAATCCTTGGCAATTACCGAGTACCAGGCATGAATTCTCGGCTCAAACGACCAAGCATCGGGTATAAATCCACAGAAACGACTGAGTACCGGGTGAGAAATTCTGGGCAATGATCGAGTAGTGGGTAGGAATTCACGGCAATGACCGAGTACCAAGAAGGAATTCTCAGCAATGATCGAGTACCGGCTGGTGAATCCTCGGCAATGACCAATTATCGGGCAGGAATTCTCGGCAATGACCGAACACCAAGTAGGAATCCGTGCATATGACAAAGTACCTGGTTGGAATTCTCTGTAATGACCAAGCACCGGGTAGGAATCTTCGGAAACGACCGAGTACCCAGTGAGGAATCCTTGGCAATGACCAAGTACTGGGTCGGAATTCTCGGCAAAAACCTAGAACCATGCAGTAATTCACAGTAATAATAGAGTACCGGCTGGAAAATCCTCGGTAATGACAAAGTACCAGGCGGGAATTCTCGTTAATGACTGACTACAGGCAGGAATTCTCAGCAATGACCGAGTACCAGGCAGGAATTCTCGGCATTGACCGAGTACCAGGCAGGAATTCTTGGCAATGAGCGAGTACCGGGTTGGAATTTTCGAAAATGACTGAGCATCATGTGAGGAATCCTCGACATTGACCGAGTACCGGGTAGGAATTCTTTACAATGACAGAGTACCGTGTAGGAATTCTCGGCATGACCGAGTACCGGGCAGGAATTCTCGACTCTGACCGAGCACCGGGTAGGAATCCTCAGAAACGACCGAGTACCGAGTGAGGAATCCTCGGCAATGACCGAGTCCCGGGAAGGAATTCTCAGCAATGACCTTGTACCCGGCAAGAATTCTCTGTAATAATCGAGTACCGGCTGGATTTCTCGAAAGTGACCGAGTAACGGGTAGAAACTCTCAGCAATGACCAAGTACCGGGCAGGAATTCTTGGAAATGAACAAGTATCGTGCAGGAATTCTAGATAATGACCAAGAACCGGGTAGGATTCCCAGTAATAATCGAGTACCGGCTGGATTTCTCGGAAAAAATTACCGAGTACCTGGCATGAATTCTCGGCAATGACCGAGCACTGCGCAAGAATTATACGCAATGACCGAGTACCAGGCAGGAATTCTCGGCAATGACCGAGTACCGGGTTGGAATTCTTGGAAACGACCGAGCATCAGGTAAGGAATCCTCGGCAATGACTCAGTACCAGGTATGAATTCTTTACAATGACCGAGTACTGTGTAGGAATTCTTAGCAATGACCGATTACCGGGCAGGAATTATTGACAATCACCAAGCACCAGGTAGGAATCCTCAGAAATTAACGACCAAGTTCCGAGTGAGGAATC
Organism: Barbarea vulgaris; assembly: GCA_963667165.1. Classification (NCBI taxonomy): domain Eukaryota; kingdom Viridiplantae; phylum Streptophyta; class Magnoliopsida; order Brassicales; family Brassicaceae; genus Barbarea; species Barbarea vulgaris. The sequence goes on along the minus strand of OY763888.1, from coordinate 10,617,022 downwards.
CTCGGCAATGACAGAGTACCGAGCGGGAATTCTTGGAAATGACATAGTACCATGCAAGAATTCTCGGTAATAATCGAGTACCGGCTGGATTTCTCAGAAATGACTGAGTAACGGACATAAATTCTCGGCAATAACCAAGTACCAGGCAGGAATTCTCAGCAATGACCGAGTACTGGGCTTGAATACTCGGCAATGAACGAGTACCGGGCAGGAATTCAAGACAATGACCAAGAACCGGGTAGGATTCTCGGTAATAATCGAGTACCGGCTGGATTTCTTGGAAAAAGTTACCGAGTACCGGGCAGGAATTCTCGGGAATGACCAAGCACCGCGCAAGAATTCTCGGCAATGACCGAGTACCAGGCATGAATTCTCGGCAATGACCGAGTACCAGGCATGAATTCTCGGCAATGACCGAGTACCGGGCATGAATTCTGGGTAATGACCGAGTACCGAGTAGGAATTCTTGGCAATGACCGAGCACTGCACAGGATTTCTCGGCAATGACCGAGTACCGGGCGGCAATTCTCGCTAAAAACCTAGAACCAGGGAGGAATTCACGGTACTAAGCGAGTACCGGCTGGAAAATCATGGGCAATGATCAAATACCGGGTATAAATTCTCGGCGATGACCAAGTACCGGGCATGAATTCTTGGAAATGACCGAGTACTGGGCAGGAATTTTCTGCATTGCCCGAGTATCATGCAGTAATTCTCGGCAATGATTGAGCATCGGTTTGGAGTCCTCAGAAATGAGCAAGTACCAGGAAGGAATTCTCACCAATGACCGAGTATCGGACAGGAATACTCAGCAATGACTGAGTACCGGACAGGAATTTCAGCAATGATAGAGTACCAAGCAGGAATTCTCAGCAATGACCGAGCAGCGTGTAGTATCCTCGAAAATGACTGAGTACCTGGAGAGGAATCCTCGGCAATTACCAAGTACCGGGCAGGAATTCTCGGCAATGATCGAGCATCGGGTATAAATCCACGGAAACGACAGAGTACCGTTTGAGAAATTCTTGGCAATGATTGAGTAGTGGGTAGGAATTCATGGCAATGACCGAGTACCAAGAAGGAATTCTCAGCAATGATCGAGTATCGGCTGGTGATTCCTCGGCAATGACCAATTACCGGGCAGGAATTCTCGGCAATGACTGAACACCAAGTAGGAATCCTTGGCAATGACCGAGTACCCGGCAGGAATTCTCAGTAATGACCAAGCACCGGGTAGGAATCTTTGGAAACGACCGAGTACCCAGTGAGGAATCCTTGGCAATGACCAAGTTCTGGGCGGGGATTCTCGGCAAAAACCTAGAACCAGGCAGTAATTCACGGTAATAATAGAGTACCGGCTGGAAAATCCTCGGAAATGACAAAGTACCGGGTAGGAATTCTCGGTAATGACCTAGTACCAGGCAGGAATTCTCGGCAATGACCAAGTACCAGGCAAGAATTTTTGGCATTGACCGAGTACCATGCAGGAATTCTCGATAAAGAGCGAGTACCGGGTTGGAATTCTTGGAAATGACTGGGCATCATGTGAGGAATCCTCGACAATGACCGAGTACCGGGTAGGAATTATTTACAATGACAGAGTACCGGGTAGGAATTCTCGGCATGACCGAGTACCGGGCAGGAATTCTCGACTATGACCAAGCACAGGGTAGGAATCCTCAGAAACGACCGAGTACCGAGTGAGGAATCCTCGACAATGACCAAGTACTGGGCAGGAATTCTTGGAAATGAACGAGTATCGTTCAGGAATTCAACACAATGACCAAGAACCGGGTAGGATTCTCGGTAATAATTGAGTACCGGCTGGATTTCTTGGAAAAAATTACCGAGTACCGGGCAGGAAATCTCGGGAATGACCGAGCACCGCGCAAGAATTCTCGGCAATGACCGAGTACCAGGCATGAATTCTGGGCAATGACCGAGTACCGGGTAGGAATTTTTGGCAATGACCGAGCACTGCACAGGATTTTTTAGCAATGACCGAGTACCGGGCGGGAATTCTCAGCAAAAACCTAGAACCAGGCAGGAATTCACAGTACTTAGCGAGTACCGGCTGTAAAATCCTCGGCAATGACCAAGTACCGGGTATAAATTCTCGGCGATGACCAAGTACCGGGCATGAATTCTAGGAAATGACCGAGTACTGGGCAGGAATTCTCTGTGATGTATTGTACTTTTGATTGCTTTTTGGTTTGTATTTAGTATTTGTTTCGTGTCTTTTGTTAGTTTTCGAGTCTTTTCTATTTTGTTTTGAGTCTTTTACAGGTTCTATGGAGTTAAGCCGGAATAAGACGATTTCGGGATTGTTCGGGCTAAGATGAAGCCTAGAAGCTACGGAAAGGACAAGGATCGATCGATCCTACCCTTGGATCGATCGATCCAGACGACTCCAAGAACACAGCCACGGATCGGTCGATCCGGCCAACCGATCGACCGATCCATGCTCCACGGACATTTGTCCGGACACAACGGATCGATCGATCCCTAAGGCAGATCGATCGATCCCATGCCCAGCCATCTTGAAGAGATTTTGTCCGGACACAACGGATCGATCGATCCCTAAGGCAGATCGATCGATCGCCAGCCATCCGTCATGAAGAACAACATTGGGATCGATCGATCCGACGTGTGGATCGATCGATCCCAAGCCAGCCGCCAAGTTAGATATTATGTCCGTAAATCAGGGATCGATCGATCCGACTTGTGGATCGACCGATCCCCTTGGCCGCCTACACCATTTTACACCTATGTCTATAAAAATCCCACCTAAACCTACTAAAACAGATCAGAATTTTTCTAAAAGCTCTTGGACGCCTAAAACACTATTCTGGAGACATTTCTTGGATTTTCTAAGCTCCTCCTTCTATCAAACATTTGGAGAAGTTTTGTTGTATCATTTGTGGTTTATTTCAATCCTATTATGCTTTGTATGGTTTACTTTGTTGTTTTTCTGATTATGTGTGAGTAATTTCATAGTTAGGTTTTAGGGTTCTTGAAGGGAATTGATGGCTTGATGAATTGATAGAGATTTGGGGTTTCTATTCCATAGGTTCTTTGATTCATGTGTTCTTAATGCTAGATTAAGAGTAGCTACCTTAGTCTTGATTCTAGGTTGTTCTATAAGCACTAATCATGTTATAGAGAACTTGAGCCTTATGAATTGAGCTTTGTATCTCTAGCCTGCGAGAGTTGATGCTAGATCATCATTGTGAACTTAGTGAACTTGTGTGATAATGCTAATTTGGTTAGGAGAAATCAAACGAGAGTTTAGTTTTCGAGTAGCCAAGTTTAGGGGTTAAGGCCACGAGAGTGGGTTAATCCACCTTGCGTTCATGTTCTAGAACGGTGCTGAGAGTGTTAAATCCCATACTAAAAATTATACGTTAAGCCATTAACAACCTGAAATGCCCTAAGGCCTAATGCCTTTTAAATCGTATAAATCAATCGTTTTATGTTTATTGCATTTTGTTTACAAGTTTGAAAGAAAACAATCAAACTCATCCTGCTATAGCTAATTACGAGTCTCGTAAATCATTAGTGTACCATTGGTTCTTGTGGATCGATCTCGTTATATACTACCTTGCGGTTAAGTGTATCGAGTAAATACTCGAGCAATCAAGTTGGCGCCGTTGCCGGGGACCAATAGCGTTACCTAAAGATTTAGGATCAGTTGTTAGTCTATTGCATTTTACATACAGTTACTGATTTCCTTTTTCTCTTTGATGTATTAAAGGTATATGACCCGAAGCGAAGGTTCATCACACCTAGTTGAATATCACGAAGAAGTTGGAAAGTTCGAAAAGACAATAAGAAGAAAGAAGAAGCTAGCTAAGCAAAGAGAAGCTCAAATGGCTCATGAACAAGGAGGTAATGTGCCACCACCTGGAGATTTGCCACATGATGGAGACAATGGTGGAGAGTTACAAGACCCTCCAGTCGGAGTTGCTGCACATCAACAACCAAATTATCAAAGGCCTGCTCCTGCTCGTAGGACCTTAAGGGAACATGATGCTCCCAATGCTCAAATGTATCGAGGAGGTGTCCAACATCCTCCAATCAACAGAAATGATTTTGAGATCAAGTCGGGATTGCTGAATCTCGTGAAACAGAACCAGTTCCATTGACTTCCTTCTGAAAATCCAGTTACTCATCTTGATAACTTCGAGGATGTGTGTGGAACAACCAGGATGAATGGAGTACCAGACGATGCTTTTAAGTGTCGTTTGTTCTTGTTTTCGCTAGCTGACAAAGCGAAACGTTGGTTCAAATCCTTAGAAAGAGACTCCATCAGTTCATGGGATGATTACAAAGCTGCATTCTTGGGACAATATTTTACTCAAGCTAGGACCACGCTTCTAAGGAACAAGATCTCGAGCTTTCAACAGGCTGGTACCGAGTCATTCCAAGAAGCTTGGGAGAGATTCAAGGACTACAAAAGAGAGTGTCCTCATCACGGGTTCACTCCTGAATCACTCATCAACACCTTCTATCGGGGAATTGACCAGAATTACAAGATGGCTTTGGACACAGCAAGCAATGGAGACTTCATGACAAAAACAGAACCGGAAGCTCTAATCTTGATTGAAAATCTTGCTGGTAGCAACAGCAACCATTGTGTTGATTATGATAGGACCTTAAGGAGCATTGGAGGAGGAGAATCAAAACAGATTTCTGAGCTGACTGCGAAGGTGGAACAACTTCTAAGACGTGAACAGAGAGCAGTCAACTATTGTGATGATTCTGGAGAAGAGCAAGGTTACCAAGAGCAATCTGGGGACTGTTTTGAGGATGTACAAGCTGAGCTGAATTATGTGAATGGTTATCAAAACCAAGGGTTCAACCAAAACTATAGGAATCATCCTAATCTCTCATACCGAAGCACCAATGTTGAGAACCCCCAAGACCAAAAATATCCAGCACAAGTGAGACCACAAGGGCAACAATATCAAGCAAAACCTTTTGTGCCAAACCAAGGAGGCTACAACAAGCCTTTTGAGAACAGGGTTCAGAATCAAGGAGGCTACAACAAGCCTTTTGAAAACAGAGTTCAGAACCAAGGAGGTTTTCAACAAGGGGGATTTCAGCAAAGACCTCAGTTCAACAACTTTCAAAGAGGTTATCAAGCACCAGCTCAAGCTCCTGTGAGCTATGCCCCAGCTGGACCGTCCGATGACAGCGATATGAAAACAATACTTAAGCAACTGCTCGATGGCCAGAACAAGAACGCCTTTGACATCAACTCAAGAGTGGAAAACATGTATAGCGAACTCCAAGGTAAGTTTGAAAATCTTTCAACACATGTTAAAACACTTGAGAATCAGGTAGCACAAGCCGCTTCTACTTCTACAAGGCCTATGGGAGTTCTTCCTGGAAAACCACAACCGAACCCGAAAGACTACAACAATGGTAAAGAATTTGTTAATGCCATTACATTGAGGAGTGGGAAACAGGTAGAACCAATCTTGAAGAAAGGAAAAGAAGTTGAGGTTCTAGATGACTCAGAGAAAGTCATTGAGAATGAGAATGATTTAGAGATTCTCAATGCACCACAAGGTGAGGAAGTTGCAGATAAGAAAATCGCTGATCTTGAGGAGGAAATTGAAGATCTCGTGCCTCCACCGTACATACCCAAGTTGCCATTTCCAGGTCGCTTAAGGAAGATTCAAAGAGAGAAGGAGTATGCTAAATTCGATGAAGTGATGAAACAACTTCAAATCAAGCTCCCTTTTCTTGAGTTAGTCCAAAATATTCCTATCTATAGAAAATATCTCAAGGATATTTTGACTAACAGGAAAACTCTTGAAGAAGGAGCTGTCTTGATCACACACGAGTGCAGCGCCATTTTGCAAAACAGAATACCAAAGAAGAAAGAAGATCCAGGTAGTTTTGTTTTACCTTGTAAAATTGGTGACTCATTGTTTGCTAGATGTTTGTGTGATTTAGGTGCAAGTGTGAGCTTGATGCCGCTTTCAGTTGCAAAGCGGTTGGGGATCACAAACTTCAAGCCAACAAGTATCTCTCTAGTGCTCGCAGACCGTTCTGTGCGGTTGCCCATTGGAATTGCTGAGAATGTTTATGTGAGAGTTGGGACATTTCATATCCCCACTGACTTCATTGTTCTTAGCCTGGATGAGGAGCCTAAAGACCCGCTTATTCTTGGTAGACCTTTCTTGCACACATCTGGTGCATTAATAGATGTCAAGAGAAGCTTGATTAAGCTACAAGTAGGAGACCTTGTCCAAGAATTCGACATGGAGAGAGTGATGTCTAAACCAACTATTGAAGGTCAATCATTTTGGGTTGACATCATGGATGAGCTAGCTGATGAGCTCTTAGAGGAAATGAATACTGAAGATCCACTTCAAATCGCCTTGACAAAAGAAGAGGATCAACATGGATACATTGAGGAAGCAACAACGGATTTCGCTAGAATTCTAGACGAGCCGGTTGAACTGAGTAAAGTTGTTGCATTCGCCTTGCTAGACAAAGATGAAGTAGAAAAGGAGGAGAATGAACCTACCTCAGGAGACTGTGGAGATTGGAGTGAACTAAAAGCTCCAAAGGTGGAACTCAAGCCGCTTCCCTCAGGACTCAGGTATGCGTTTCTCGGTCCTCATTCTACTTACCCCGTTATAATCAATGCTGAACTAAACAATGTAGAGAGTGCCTTACTGCTGTGTGAGCTGAGGAAGTACAGAAAAGCTATAGGCTATTCCCTTGATGACATGAAAGGTATATCTCCTAACCTTTGCATGCATAGGATTTACCTCGAAGATGAATCAATGATGTCTATAGAACATCAGAGACGGTTAAACCCGAACCTCAGAGATGTTGTTAAGACTGAGATCATCAAACTCCTAGATGCAGGAGTAATCTATCCAATCTCGGATAGTACTTGGGTAAGTCCTGTCCATGTGGTACCTAAAAAGGGTGGTGTCACTGTGATTAGAAATTATAGGAATGAATTGATTCCAACAAGGACTGTGACAGGGCACCGCATGTGCATTGATTACAGAAAGCTTAACTCTGCAACACGTAAAGATCATTTTCCACTTCCATTTATTGATCAAATGTTAGAGAGATTAGCAAACCACCAATATTACTGTTTTCTTGACGGGTACTCGGGATTCTTTCAGATTCCGATACATCCCGATGATCAAGAGAAAACCACTTTTACATGTCCTTATGGTACCTTCGCATATCGAAGAATGCCATTTGGATTGTGTAACGCACCAGCAACATTTCAGCGTTGTATGATGTCAATTTTTTCTGAAATGATTGAAGATTATATGGAAGTCTTTATGGATGACTTTTATGTGCATGGCACATCTTTTGCTGTTTGTTTGTCTAATCTGTGCAGGGTACTCCAACGCTGCGAGGACAAACATTTGGTCCTGAATTGGGAGAAGTGTCACTACATGGTGCGAGATGGAATCGTTCTCGGTCATAGGATCTCAGAAAAGGGCATTGAAGTGGATAGAGCCAAAATCGATGTGATGATGAACATGCCACCTCCAAATTCTGTAAAGGGAATAAGGAGCTTTCTAGGACATGCTGGGTTCTACAAGAGGTTCATAAAGGATTTTTCAAAGATCGCAAGGCCATTAACTCAGCTATTGTGCAAAGATCAAAAGTTTGAGTTTGATGAAGACTGCCTCAAGGCATTTATAAAGATCAAGGGATCTCTTGTGAGCGCTCCCATTGTGCAACCACCTGATTGGGAGCTACCTTTCGAGGTAATGTGTGATGCAAGTGACTATGCTGTAGGTGCAGTTTTAGGGCAAAGGAAAGAAAAGAAGATGCACGCCATCTACTATGCCAGCCGCACTCTTGATGCCGCACAATGCAACTATGCAACAACCGAGAAAGAACTCCTAGCGATTGTCTTTGCTTTTGAGAAGTTTAGATCCTATCTCGTTGGGTCCAAAGTTGTAGTCCACACTGATCATGCAGCGTTGAGATACCTTTTCACGAAGAAAGACGCCAAGCCGAGGCTATTAAGATGGATACTTCTACTCCAGGAGTTCGATTTGGAAATCAAAGATAAGAAGGGAATCGAAAACGGAGTCGCAGATAACTTATCTCGACTAAGAGTAGAAGAGGATGTCCCAATGAGAGATGCTTCTCCCGGAGAAGAGCTTGCGCTAATAGAAGACAACTATGTCTATGAGGTTGAACAATCTAACAACAGAAATGCGGTTGAGCTCATGACCATGCACACCATCGAGGGAAATTTGCCATGGTATGCTGACTTTGCTAACTACTTATCCTGTGATGTTTCACCACCTGATTTTGTAGGATATGCCAAGAAAAAGTTTCTCAAAGATGTCCAACACTACTATTGGGATGAACCATTTCTGTACAAGAGATGTAAAGACGGGATTTTCAGAAGATGCATTCCCGAAAGTGAGGTACATGGTATTCTCTATCATTGTCATGCTTCTGATTATGCAGGACACTTCGCTTCCTTTAAAACAGCTACGAAGATCTTACAAGCTGGCTTTTGGTGGCCTACGATATTCCATGATGCACACGAGTTTGTAGCAAAGTGTGACGCTTGCCAAAGGAAAGATAACATAAGCAAGCGGAATGAAATGCCGCAAAATTTCATTCTCGAGGTTGAGGTGTTCGATGTATGGGGCATCGACTTCATGGGACCTTTCCCAGCATCCTATGGAAATGAGTACATTTTAGTCGCAGTCGACTATGTCTCTAAATGGGTGGAAGCACTTGCCAGCCCAACAAATGACGGGAAAGTTGTTTTGAAGATGTTTAAATCCATTATCTTTCCTCGCTTTGGAGTCCCACGGGTAGTGATCAGTGACGGTGGAAAGCATTTCATCAATAAGATCTTTGCGAGTCTGTTGGCAAAGCATGGAGTCAAACACAAAGTGGCAGCACCATATCACCCTCAGACCAGTGGCCAAGTGGAAATCTCAAACAGGGAGATCAAAGGAATCTTGGAGAAGACAGTAGGAAAATCGAGAAAGGATTGGGCGGCAAAGCTTGATGATGCTCTTTGGGCATACAGAACCGCCTTCAAAACTCCCATTGGAACCACACCATTCAACCTTGTCTACGGTAAGTCCTGTCACCTACCTGTCGAACTAGAGTACAAGGCGTTGTGGGCCACGAAGCTGATGAACTTCGACATAAAGACCGCTTCAGAGAAACGTCTAATTCAGTTAAACGAGTTAGACGAACTCAGGTTAAATGCTTACGAAAGCTCAAGGATCTATAAAGAGCGAACTAAAGCTCTTCATGACAAAAAGATAGCCCTCAAGAAGCTTTCAGAGAACGATAAGGTACTTCTCTACAACTCTCGCCTTAAACTTTTTCCAGGAAAACTAAAGTCGAGATGGACCGGGCCATACACCATTAAGGAAGTAAAACCGCATGGTGCAGTGGTTCTATGGGACAAAAAGGGAGAACCATTTACTGTAAATGGTCAGAGAGTCAAGCCGTACCTTGCAGATTCCACAATGAACGAGAAAACAAAGATCCTTCTCGAGGATCCTCCAAACCAAGTTTAGAACTCCATGACGGTCAAGCTAATGACCTTAAATAAGCGCTTTGTGGGAGGCAACCCACCAGGTATCTTGTAAATATTTCTAAGTTTTTCATTTCCTATTTTGTTCTTAAGTTTTATGAAAATTGCTTCAATCCACTCTCTGTGAGTGAAGGGATCGATCGATCCCCTACGGTTTAGATCGATCCAGAGCTTAAATGTTTGAATCTTGATATTACAGCAAGGGATCGATCGATCCTAGGCAAGGATCGATCGATCCAAACAAGCCGGCCAAAATGGGACAAAGTGTCCGAAGGCTTGGGATCGGTCGATCCGGCCAACCGATCGATCGATCCACGACCACGCGACCAAACAGATGGGATCGATCGATCCGGACTCACGATCGATCGATCCCTCAAGCTCGGCACAAACCCGAAACAACGCGGATCGATCGATCCTGGTGATGGATCGATCGATCCAAGGTACGCCCAAACCGAAAAATCACTTGAATTAAACCGAAAAACAACAAAAATTCAATCATAAAACAAAGGATCGATCGATTTGCAGCAAGAATCGACCAAAACCTTCTCCTTTGGCGATTTTGAAGAACACAAAGAACACAAAATTCTTTCAATCATAACTTTGTCAAATCTTAACGGTTTTTAGTGATTTTTGGTGCTAATCCACTCAATTTTTCCTCCTCTTTCTGATTTTGGAAACCATTTTAACTCTCTGCAAAGGTATGGCTTCGAAATTCCCAATTCCCAATTCGAAATTTTAGGGTTCTAAATATGATTTTGCTCCAATTCATTATTGTTTGAGTTATAGGTTGTTTAATGATGAAAAAAAAATGCTAGATTCTTGTCTAGAATGATATGGGAAACTCAATTTGCATTAGAAATGGCTAGATTGGAGTGAAAATTTTGATTGTATATTTCACTATTCATCAAATCCGAAAATGAACCAAATTGAATGATATTGCATAAAAGTCATGTTATATTGCTTTGATTGGCTTTAATAATTTGATTATGTTGTTACTTGGTTCATTATTCAAAATGAAATATTTCGATATTGGATTGTTATATCATGGAAAAGCCATAGATTGCATATCGTTGTATGATAACTTGGAAAAATGGCTTAAAGAATTGATTTTCGATTCGTACAGGATATGGATCAAGCCGGGAGCTCCCGCAATGCAGGAAAGAGGCGCAGGACGAGCCGTAACCAAAATCCCCTACTCAGACCAGTCACGGGAAAATGGGATGCTCACGACACCAAATACTTGGCAGAAATGAGAGCAGTCAAGCTTATGCCCACCCGAATGGGATGTGACATTACTTTGTCGGACCTTGGGTTACTAGAGGATGCGGCGACAATCTTTGAGAATATGGGATTTGGAATGCTTTGGAAGCTCAACGAGCCGTTATATCCAAAATTGGTGAGGGAGCTTCTAGCAACTTGTCGGCTCACCTACAAAAACCCGGACGCACCGATAGCGAGCGAGGGTACTTTCAGTTTCTTCCTCAACAAGAAGCACTACAAATACAATCTTCAGAAAATTTGTGATATCTACGGGTTCGAGAAAGGAGAGGATGTCTCGTTCCCAAAGATTGACAGACAGCTTGCAAATGAGTTCTGGAGTTTGATTGCTCACGGTGATTATGTTTCGCGCAAAGCCAAGATTGCAGCGATAAGGAATCCGGTTTTGAGAATTGCTGTGAAGATCATCAGCAACACCTTCTTCTTTAAGAAGGAATCAGGGGCGGTTAGAGATGATGAGTTATGGATGCTGTTTATTGGCGTCAAGCATCTCCTACCAGAGTACGCGGAGAGTCCTGGACCTACCGTCAACTATGCAGCGGTGTTGTGTGATATGCTTCAGAGGATCAAGGGAAAACCTCCAAAGGAATGTTGTGTGGGCAACATCCTCACCCCAATCTTCCAACACACGAAGATTGATCTCAGGAGGGAAGAAGTGGAGGACAGATACGGGAGAATCGACAATAGACATCTAGTCAACTGCCATGTGCTCAACAAGAGCGATGTCTATATGTATTGGGATCGCAACGGGACGACCTGTTTCTGCAGACTACCCAACGAAGGTATCACTTCACTCCTATCTAAGGAAAGTTTGGAGTTTTTGCTAGGTCCGGAGCACTTGATACCAGACCCTTCTGGCAACACACGGACACTCTCTCGTCGCCATCGTACATCAACACAAGCAGCACCACAGCCAAGCGACAGCGATGACGAGATGGAAGAGGCTGAGGTTGACATCGAAGAAGAAGCAGACGCGCCTCAGCCACAGCAGCTCCTGCCTCACGGCCCAAACCGGTACCGCCTACCGCCCAACCCTCCTGCAGATGACACAGCACAGCAACTTCAGTGGATCATCAAATCGCAGAAAAAGAACAACTCCATGATGAGGAAAATGTGGAGGGCGATCCAGAAGATCAAACCTTGTTCTTGTGCATCAGGTTCACCGACACAAGATGACGAAAGCGATGAAGCTGAAGGTGAGGATAATGAGGATAATGAGGATAATGAGGATAATGAGCAAGCTGAGGATACTGAGGAAGCCGAGGATGCTGATGACTCTGAAGGCACAGAGTCCGACTCTATGACCAAAGCACAAGAGAAGAGGACCAAGGCAGCTCAAGACCGAGCTGAACCTACTCATTCACCGGTGGAGCATTCCTCAGCACAGTATAGCGACATCCGCTTACCAAGAAGCAGGAGGAACATAGGCAGGAGAGAGAGCTCCAGCGACAGCTCTACCCGCGAGCACTGAGCTTGTGGTTATTTCTATCCCTTGTTCTATATCATTTAGCTTTTAAGACATTTCGTTTTATTTCTATATGTATGGCATTCTTCTGTTAATTTTGTTATTACACCGAGACGGTGAAAAGCAAGTTCGGGGGAGGATGCCATTATTTACTAATGACGTTTGTGTTTGTTTCTTTTATTTTGGTGTGTTTTATTTTTATTAAAACTTTGTTGGAATTTTAAATGTTTTATTGAGTCAAAATAGTTATGAGAATTTGTTATCTTTTGGAATTGCAACATGTTTAAGATCATTTTGTCTTAAAAATTGCTTAGCCTTGTTTGAGGATAACTTGGAAGGGCAGAAAAATCCATAACTTGATCATTTTATGAAAATCCCTATCATTTGAGCTTAATCATATATATATGAACTTAATATGGACTTAATATATCTCACCTAGGGGATTGATAATCATGTAATGAAATTACATTTGGAGTTTTCTTTACATTGTTTATATCAACCTTTGTTAACTCCAAATGGCTAGACTTATTTTTAGTCTAGTACCACACCCCTTACCGTTTCCATCTTTCAAACCACATGCATCTGTTTATAGCCATTGTCATGTGCATTCATGTGCAAAAACTATGGAGTATACGGACCGACATAGCTTTCCTTTCGCTAGGATTGTGGTAGTAGTTGGTTTGCATACCGTCATTGGACGAGATTGGGCTATTGTGGATTAGTAGATGTATTTATGAGTATGACGAGCATTCATTGTCAAGATTTCTTTTGATGCAGCTTTTGTAGGACTCCTCATTCCCGCTCCCCCATCTAAAAAAAAAAAAAAAAAAAAAAAAAACGAGATGGGAAAGGAGTGAAAAGAGAAAGGAGTGAGTCTGAGATCATTAATGTGTTTCATTAGCATCTAAAAAAAAAGAAAAAGAAGGAAATCTTTATATTCATACTTGGGGTTTTTAGTTGGTTAGGAGGATCTGAGCGAAAGGAGAGCTATGTACTTCCTAATTGGTCTTTGTCTCACGGTGATTTTGCATAATGATTTGCATCCGTTTGTTTTGCTGGAGAACCCAAAACACTTGAGCCACCAAATGTCAACCTTCATACCTAGACCATAACGTGTTAGATATTCCCTTTGTGAGAGTACACGCATTTCTTAATAAACGTTAAATGTTAAGTTCTACATGATCTCGGGATTTCATACATTTGCTACGGTTATGGCGAAGTACAATGTAGTACGGTTTGATATGAACTTGGTGAAAGTGGTTGCGAGCATTTGGTTGAAGGCATAATCCTATAGATTTTACGAATTCTCATGCTTTTCAAAACCTTTTCTCTTGGATTAGATTTTGTTTTGTTTTCCTTGAGGACAAGCAAAAGTCTAAGTTGGGGGGAGTTGATGTATTGTACTTTTGATTGCTTTTTGGTTTGTATTTAGTATTTGTTTCGTGTCTTTTGTTAGTTTTCGAGTCTTTTCTATTTTGTTTTGAGTCTTTTACAGGTTCTATGGAGTTAAGCCGGAATAAGACGATTTCGGGATTGTTCGGGCTAAGATGAAGCCTAGAAGCTACGGAAAGGACAAGGATCGATCGATCCTACCCTTGGATCGATCGATCCAGACGACTCCAAGAACACAGCCACGGATCGGTCGATCCGGCCAACCGATCGACCGATCCATGCTCCACGGACATTTGTCCGGACACAACGGATCGATCGATCCCTAAGGCAGATCGATCGATCCCATGCCCAGCCATCTTGAAGAGATTTTGTCCGGACACAACGGATCGATCGATCCCTAAGGCAGATCGATCGATCGCCAGCCATCCGTCATGAAGAACAACATTGGGATCGATCGATCCGACGTGTGGATCGATCGAACCCAAGCCAGCCGCCAAGTTAGATATTATGTCCGTAAATCAGGGATCGATCGATCCGACTTGTGGATCGACCGATCCCCTTGGCCGCCTACACCATTTTACACCTATGTCTATAAATATCCCACCTAAACCTACTAAAACAGATCAGAATTTTTCTAAAAGCTCTTGGACGCCTAAAACACTATTCTGGAGACATTTCTTGGATTTTCTAAGCTCCTCCTTCTATCAAACATTTGGAGAAGTTTTGTTGTATCATTTGTGGTTTATTTCAATCCTATTATGCTTTGTATGGTTTACTTTGTTGTTTTTCTGATTATGTGTGAGTAATTTCATAGTTAGGTTTTAGGGTTCTTGAAGGGAATTGATGGCTTGATGAATTGATAGAGATTTGGGGTTTCTATTCCATAGGTTCTTTGATTCATGTGTTCTTAATGCTAGATTAAGAGTAGCTACCTTAGTCTTGATTCTAGGTTGTTCTATAAGCACTAATCATGTTATAGAGAACTTGAGCCTTATGAATTGAGCTTTGTATCTCTAGCCTGCGAGAGTTGATGCTAGATCATCATTGTGAACTTAGTGAACTTGTGTGATAATGCTAATTTGGTTAGGAGAAATCAAACGAGAGTTTAGTTTTCGAGTAGCCAAGTTTAGGGGTTAAGGCCACGAGAGTGGGTTAATCCACCTTGCGTTCATGTTCTAGAACGGTGCTGAGAGTGTTAAATCCCATACTAAAAATTATACGTTAAGCCATTGACAACCTGAAATGCCCTAAGGCCTAATGCCTTTTAAATCGTATAAATCAATCGTTTTATGTTTATTGCATTTTGTTTACAAGTTTGAAAGAAAACAATCAAACTCATCCTGCTATAGCTAATTACGAGTCTCGTAAATCATTAGTGTACCATTGGTTCTTGTGGATCGATCTCGTTATATACTACCTTGCGGTTAAGTGTATCGAGTAAATACTCGAGCAATCACTCTGCAATGACAGAGTACCATGCAGTAATTCTTGGCAATGGCCGAGCACCGATTAGGAATCCTCGGAAATGAGCGAGTACCAGGAAGGAATTCTCACCAATGACCGAGTACCGGACATGAATACTCGGCAATGACAGAGTACCGGACAGGAATTTTCAGCAATGACAGAGTACCAAGCAGGAATTCTCGGGAATGACCGAGCAGCGGGTAGTATCCTCGACAATGACTGAGTACCTGGAGAGGAATCCTCGGCAATTACCGAGTACCGGCCAGGAATTCTTGGCAATGACCAAGCATTGGGTATATATCCTCGGAAATGACTGAGTACCGGGTGAGAAATTCTCGACAATGATCGAGTAGTGGGTCAGAATTCACGGCAATGACCGAGTACCAAGAAGGAATTCTCAGCAATGATCGAGTACCGGCTGGTGAATCCTCAGCAATGACCAATTACCGAGCAGGAATTCTCGGCAATGACCGAACACCAAGTAGGAATCCTTGGCAATGACCGAGTACCCAGCAGGAATTCTCAGTAATGACCAAGCACCGGGTAGGAATCTTTGGAAACGACCAAGTACCCAGTGAGGAATCCTTGGCAATGACCAAGTTCTGGGCGGGAATTCTCGGCAAAAACCTTGAACCAGGCAGTAATTCACGGTAACAATAGAGTACCGGCTGGAAATTCCTTGGCAATGACAAAGTACCGGGCGGGAATTCTCAGTAATGACCGAGTACCAGGCAGGAATTCTAGGCAATGACCGAGTACCAGGCAGGAATTCTCGGTAAAGAGCGAGTACCGGGTTAGAATTCTCGGAAACAACTGAGCATCATGTGAGGAATCCTCGACAATGACCGAGTACCGGGTAGGAATTCTTCACAATGACATAGTACCGGGTAGGAATTCTCGGCATGACAAAGTACCGGGAAGGAATTCTTGGAAATGAACGAGTACCGGGCAGGAATTCTAGACAATGACCAAGAACCGGGTAGAATTCTCGGTAATAATCGAGTACTGGCTGGATTTCTTGGAAAAAATTATCGAGTACCGGGCAGGAATTCTCGGGAATGACCGAGCACCGCACAGGAATCCTTGGCAATTACCGAGTACCAGGCATGAATTCTCGGCTCAAACGACCAAGCATCGGGTATAAATCCACAGAAACGACTGAGTACCGGGTGAGAAATTCTGGGCAATGATCGAGTAGTGGGTAGGAATTCACGGCAATGACCGAGTACCAAGAAGGAATTCTCAGCAATGATCGAGTACCGACTGGTGAATCCTCGGCAATGACCAATTATCGGGCAGGAATTCTCGGCAATGACCGAACACCAAGTAGGAATCCGTGCATATGACAAAGTACCTGGTAGGAATTCTCTGTAATGACCAAGCACCGGGTAGGAATCTTCGGAAACGACCGAGTACCCAGTGAGGAATCCTTGGCAATGACCAAGTACTGGGTCAGAATTCTCGGCAAAAACCTAGAACCATGCAGTAATTCACAGTAATAATAGAGTACCGGCTGGAAAATCCTCGGTAATGACAAAGTACCAGGCGGGAATTCTCGTTAATGACCGACTACAGGCAGGAATTCTCAGCAATGACCGAGTACCAGGCAGGAATTCTCGGCATTGACCGAGTACCAGGCAGGAATTCTTGGCAATGAGCTAGTACCGGGTTGGAATTTTCGAAAATGACTGAGCATCATGTGAGGAATCCTCGACATTGACCGAGTACCGGGTAGGAATTCTTTACAATGACAGAGTACCGTGTAGGAATTCTCGGCATGACCGAGTACCGGGCAGGAATTCTCGACTCTGACCGAGCACCGGGTAGGAATCCTCAGAAACGACCGAGTACCGAGTGAGGAATCCTCGGCAATGACCGAGTCCTGGGAAGGAATTCTCAGCAATGACCTTGTACCCGGCAAGAATTCTCTGTAATAATCGAGTACTGGCTGGATTTCTCGAAAGTGACCGAGTACCGGGTAGAAACTCTCAGCAATGACCAAGTACCGGGCAGGAATTCTTGGAAATGAACAAGTATCGTGCAGGAATTCTAGATAATGACCAAGAACCGGGTAGGATTCCCGGTAATAATCGAGTACCGGCTGGATTTCTCGGAAAAAATTACCGAGTACCTGGCAGTAATTCTCGGCAATGACCGAGCACTGCGCAAGAATTATCCGCAATGACCGAGTACCAGGTAGGAATTCTCGGCAATGACCGAGTACCAGGTTGGAATTCTTGGAAACGACCGAGCATCAGGTGAGGAATCCTCGGCAATGACTCAGTAGCAGGTATGAATTCTTTACAATGACCGAGTACTGTGTAGGAAATCTTAGCAATGACCGAGTACCGGGCAGGAATTATTGACAATCACCAAGCACCAGGTAGGAATCCTCAGAAACGACCAAGTACCGAGTGAGGAATCCTCGGCAATGACAGAGTACCGAGCGGGAATTCTTGGAAATGACCTAGTACCATGCAAGAATTCTCGGTAATAATCGAGTACCGGCTGGATTTCTCGGAAATGACTGAGTAACGGACATAAATTCTCGGCAATAACCAAGTACCAGGCAGGAATTCTCAGCAATGACCGAGTACTGGGCTTGAATACTCGGCAATGAACGAGTACCGGGCAGGAATTCAAGACAATGACCAAGAACCGGGTAGGATTCTCGGTAATAATCGAGTACCGGCTGGATTTCTTGGAAAAAGTTACCGAGTACCGGGCAGGAATTCTCTGGAATGACCAAGCACCGCGCAAGAATTCTCGGAAATGACCGAGTACCAGGCATGAATTCTCGGCAATGACCGAGTATCGGGCATGAATTCTGGGTAATGACCGAGTACCGAGTAGGAATTCTTGGCAATGACCGAGCACTGCACAGGATTTCTTGGCAATGACCAAGTACCAGGCGGCAATTCTCGCTAAAAACCTAGAACCAGGGAGGAATTCACGGTACTAAGCGAGTACCGGCTGGAAAATCATGGGCAATGATCAAATACCGGGTATAAATTCTCGGCGATGACCAAGTACCGGGCATGAATTCTTGGAAATGACCGAGTACTGGGCAGGAATTTTCTGCATTGACCGAGTATCATGCAGTAATTCTCGGCAATGATCGAGCATCGGTTTGGAGTCCTCAGAAATGAGCAAGTACCAGGAAGGAATTCTCACCAATGACCGAGTACCGGACAGGAATACTCAGCAATGACTGAGTACCGGACAGGAATTTCAGCAATGACAGAGTACCAAGCAGGAATTCTCAGCAATGACTGAGCAGCGTGTAGTATCCTCGAAAATGACTGAGTACCTGGAGAGGAATCCTCGGCAATTACCAAGTACCGGGCAGGAATTCTCAGCAATGACCGAGCATCGGGTATAAATCCACGGAAACGACAGAGTACCGTTTGAGAAATTCTTGGCAATGATTGAGTAGTGGGTAGGAATTCACGGCAATGACCGAGTACCAAGAAGGAATTCTCAGCAATGATCGAGTACCGGCTGGTGATTCCTCGGCAATGACCAATTACCGGGCAGGAATTCTCGGCAATGACCGAACACCAAATAGGAATCCTTGGCAATGACCGAGTACCCGGCAGGAATTCTCAATAATGACCAAGCACCGGGTATGAATCTTTGGAAACGACCGAGTACCCAGTGAGGAATCCTTGGCAATGACGAAGTACTGGGCAGGAATTCTTGGAAATGAACGAGTATCGTTCAGGAATTCTAGACAATGACCAACAACCGGGTAGGATTCTCGGTAATAATTGAGTACCGGCTGGATTTCTTGGAAAAAATTACCGAGTACCGGGCAGGAATTCTCGGGAATGACCGAGCACCGCGCAAGAATTCTCGGCAATGACCGAGTACCAGGCATGAATTCTGGGCAATGACCGAGTACCGGGTAGGAATTCTTGGCAATGACCGAGCACTGCACAGGATTTCTTAGCAATGACCGGGTACCGGGCGGGAATTCTCGGCAAAAACCTAGAACCAGGTAGGAATTCACGGTACTTAGCGAGTACCGGCTGTAAAATCCTCGGCAATGACCAAGTACCAGGTATAAATTCTCGGTGATGACCAAGTACCGGGCATGAATTCTTGGAAATGACCGAGTACTGGGCAGGAATTCTCTGCAATGACCGAGTACCATGCAGTAATTCTTGGCAATGGCCGAGCACCGGTTAGGAATCCTCGGAAATGAGCGAGTACCAGGATGGAATTCTCACCAATGACCGAGTACCGAACATGAATACTCGGCAATGACAGAGTACCGGACAGTAATTTTCAGCAATGACAGAGTACCAAGCAGGAATTCTCGGGAATGACCGAGCAGCGGGTAGTATCCTCGACAATGACTAAGTACCTGGAGAGGAATCCTCGGCAATTACCGAGTACCGGCCAGGAATTCTGGGCAATGACCAAGCATTTGGTATATATCCTCGGAAACGACTGAGTACCGGGTGAGAAATTCTCGGCAATGATCGGGTAGTGGGTCAAAATTCACGGCAATGACCGAGTACCAAGAAGGAATTCTCAGCAATGATCGAGTACCGACTGGTGAATCCTCGGCAATGACCAATTACCGGGCAGGAATTCTCGGTAATGACCGAACACCAAGTAGGAATCCTTGGCAATGACCGAGTACCCAGCAGGAATTCTCAGTAATGACCAAGCACCGGGTAGGAATCCTTGGCAATGACCAAGTTCTGGGCGGGAATTCTCGGAAAAAACCTAGAACCAGGCAGTAATTCACGGTAACAATAGAGTACCGGCTGGAAATTCCTTGGCAATGACAAAGTACCGGGCGGGAATTCTCGGTAATGACCGAGTACCAGGCAGGAATTCTAGGCAATGACCGAGTACCAGGCAGGAATTTTTAGCATTGACCTAGTACCAGGCAGGTATTCTCGGTAAAGAGCGAGTACCGGGTTAGAATTCTCGAAAACAATTGAGCATCATGTGAGGAATCCTCGACAATGACCGAGTACCGGGTAGGAATTCTTCACAATGACATAGTACCGGGTAAGTATTCTCAGCATGACAAAGTACCAGGAAGGAATTCTTGGAAATGAACGAGTACCGGGCAGGAATTCTAGACAATGACCAAGAACCGGGTAGGATTCTGGGTAATAATCGAGTACTGGATGGATTTCTTGGAAAACATTATCGAGTACCGGGCAGGAATTCTCGGGAATGACCGAGCACCGCGCACGAATCCTTGGCAATTACCGAGTACCAGGCATGAATTCTTGGCTCATACGACCAAGCATCGGGTATAAATCCACAGAAACGACCGAGTACCGGGTGAGAAATTCTGGGCAATGATCGAGTAGTGGGTAGGAATTCACGGCAATGACCGAGTACCAAGAAGGAATTCTCAGCAATGATCGAGTACCGGCTGGTGAATCGTCGGCAATGACCAATTATCGGGCAGGAATTCTCGGTAATGACCAAACCCCAAGTATGAATCCTTGGCAATAACAAAGTACCTGGTAGGAATTCTCTGTAATGACCAAGCACCGGGTAGGAATCTATGGAAACGACCGAGTACCCAGTGAGGAATCCTTGGCAATGACCAAGTACTGGGTGGGAATTCTCGGCAAAAACCTAGAACCATAGAGTAATTTACAGTAATAATAGAGTACCAGCTGGAAAATCCTCGGTAATGACAAAGTTCCGGGCGGGAATTCTCGTTAATGACCGACTACAGGCAGGAATTCTCGGCAATGACCGAGTACCAGGCAGGAATTCTCGGCATTGACCGAGTACCAGGCAGGAATTCTCGGCAATGAGCGAGTACCAGGTTGGAATTCTCGAAAATGACTGAGCATCATGTGAGGAATCCTCGACATTGACCGAGTACCGGGTAGGAATTCTTTACAATGACAGAGTACAGTGTAGGAATTCCGGCATGACCGAGTACCGGGCAGGAATTCTCGACTATGACCAAGCACTCGGTAGGAATCCTCAGAAATGATCGAGTACCGAGTGAGGAATCCTCGGCAATGACCAAGTCCCGGGCAGGAATTCTCAGCAATGACCTTGTACCCGGCAAGAATTCTCTGTAATAATCGAGTACCGGCTGGATTTCTCGAAAGTGACCGAGTAACGGGTAGAAAGTCTCAGCAATGACCAAGTACCGGGCAGGAATTCTTGGAAATGAACAAGTATCGGGCAGGAATTCTAGATAATGACCCCGAACCGGGTAGGATTCCAGGTAATAATCGAGTACCGGCTGGATTTCTCGGAAAAAATTACCAAGTACCAGGCAGGAATTCTCGGCAATGACCGAGCACTACGCAAGAATAATCCGCAATGACCGAGTACCAGGCAGGAATTCTCGGCAATGACCGAGTACCGGGTTGGAATTCTTGGAAACGACCGAGCATCAGGTGAGGAATCTTCGGCAATGACTCAGTACCAGGTATGAATTCTTTACAATGACCGAGTACTGGGTAGGAATTCTTAGCAATGACCGAGTACCGGGAAGGAATTATTGACAATCACCAAGCACCAGGTAGGAATCCTTAGAAATGACCAAGTACCGAGTGAGGAATCCTCGGCAATGACAGAGTACCATGCAAGACTTCTCGGTAATAATCGAGTACCGGCTGGATTTCTCGGAAATGACTGAGTAACGGACATAAATTCTTGGCAATGACCAAGTACCAGGCAAGAATTCTCAGCAATGACCGAGTACTGGGCTTGAATACTCGGCAATGAACTAGTACCGGGCAGGAATTCAAGACAATGACCAAGAACCGGGTAGGATTCTCGGTAATAATCGAGTACCGGCTGGATTTCTTGGAAAAAGTTACCGAGTACCAGGCAGGAAATCTCGGGAATGACCAAGCACCGTGCAGGAATCCTTGGCAATTACCGAGTACCAGGCATGAATTCTCGGCTCAAACGACCAAGCATCGGGTATAAATCCACAGAAACGACTGAGTACCGGGTGAGAAATTCTGGGCAATCATCGAGTAGTGGGTAGGAATTCACGGCAATGACCGAGTACCAAGAAGGAATTCTCAGCAATGATCGAGTACCGGCTGGTGAATCCTCGGCAATGACCAATTATCGGGCAGGAATTCTCGGCAATGACCGAACACCAAGTAGGAATCCTTGGCAATGACAAAGTACCTGGTAGGAATTCTCTGTAATGACCAAGCACCGGGTAGGAATCTTTGGAAACGACCGAGTACCCAGTGAGGAATCCTTGGCAATGACCAAGTACTGGGTCGGAATTCTCGGCAAAAACCTAGAACCATGCAGTAATTCACAGTAATAATAGAGTACCGGCTGGAAAATCCTCGGTAATGACAAAGTACCGGGCGGGAATTCTCGTTAATGACCGACTACAGGCAGGAATTCTCAGCAATGACCGAGTACCAGGCAGGGATTCTCGGCATTGACCGAGTACCAGGCAGGAATTCTTGGCAATGAGCGAGTACTGGGTTGGAATTTTCGAAAATGACTGAGCATCATGTGAGGAATCCTCGACATTGACCGAGTACCGGGTAGGAATTCTTTACAATGACAGAGTACCGTGTAGGAATTCTCGGCATGACCGAGTACCAGGCAGGAATTCTCGACTCTGACTAAGCACCGGATAGGAATCCTCAGAAACGACCGAGTACCGAGTGAGGAATCCTCGGCAATGACCGAGTCCCGGGCAGGAATTCTCAGCAATGACCTTGTACCCGGCAAGAATTCTCTGTAATAATCGAGTACCGGCTGGATTTCTCGAAAGTGACCGAGTAACGGGTAGAAACTCTCAGCAATGACCAAGTACCGGGCAGGAATTCTTGGAAATGAACAAGTATCATGCAGGAATTCTAGATAATGACCAAGAACCGGGTAGGATTCCCGGTAATAATCGAGTACCGGCTGGATTTCTCGGAAAAAATTACCGAGTACCTGGCAGGAATTCTCGGCAATGACCGAGCACTGCGCAAGAATTATACGTAATGACCGAGTACCAGGCAGGAATTCTCGGCAATGACCGAGTACCGGGTTGGAATTCTTGGAAACGACCGAGTATCAGGTAAGGAATCCTCGGCAATGACTTAGTACCAGGTATGAATTCTTTACAATGACCGAGTACTGTGTAGGAATTCTTAGCAATGACCGATTACCGGGCAGGAATTATTGACAATCACCAAGCACCAGGTAGGAATCCTCAGAAACGACCAAGTACCGAGTGAGGAATCCTCGGCAATGACTGAGTACCGAGCGGGAATTCTTGGAAATGATATAGTACCTTGCAAGAATTCTCGGTAATAATCGAGTACCGGCTGGATTTCTCAGAAATGACTGAGTAACGGACATAAATTCTCGGCAATAACCAAGTACCAGGCAGGAATTCTCAGCAATGACCGAGTACTGGGCTTGAATACTCGGCAATGAACGAGTACCGGGCAGGAATTCAAGACAATGACCAAGAACCGGGTAGGATTCTCGGTAATAATCGAGTACCGGCTGGATTTCTTGGAAAAAGTTACCGAGTACCGGGCAGGAATTCTCGGGAATGACCAAGCACCGCTCAAGAATTCTCGGCAATGACCGGGTACCAGGCATGAATTCTCGGCAATGACCGAGTACCGGGCATGAATTCTGGGTAATGACCGAGTACCGAGTAGGAATTCTTGGCAATGACCGAGCACTGCACAGGATTTCTCGGCAATGACCGAGTACCGGGCGGCAATTCTCGCTAAAAACCTAGAACCAGGGAGGAATTCACGGTACTAAGCGAGTACCGGCTGGAAAATCATGGGCAATGATCAAATACCGGGTATAAATTCTCGGCGATGACCAAGTACCGGGCATGAATTCTTGGAAATGACCGAGTACTGGGCAGGAATTTTCTGCATTGCCCGAGTATCATGCAGTAATTCTCAGCAATGATCGAGCATCGGTTTGGAGTCCTCAGAAATGAGCAAGTACCAGGAAGGAATTCTCACCAATGACCGAGTATCGGACAGGAATACTCAGCAATGACTGAGTACCGGACAGGAATTTCAGCAATGATAGAGTACCAAGCAGGAATTTTCAGCAATGACCGAGCAGCGTGTAGTATCCTCGAATATGACTGAGTACCTGGAGAGGAATCCTCGGCAATTACCAAGTACCGGGCAGGAATTCTCGGCAATGACCGAGCATCGGGTGTAAATCCACGGAAACGACAGAGTACCGTTTGAGAAATTCTTGGCAATGATTGAGTAGTGGGTAGGAATTCATGGCAATGACCGAGCACCAAGAAGGAATTCTCAGCAATGATCGAGTATCGGCTGGTGATTCCTCGGCAATGACCAATTACCGGGCAGGAATTCTCGGCAATGACTGAACACCAAGTAGGAATCCTTGGCAATGACCGAGTACCCGGCAGGAATTCTCAGTAATGACCAAGCACCGGGTAGGAATCTTTGGAAACGACCGAGTACCCAGTGAGGAATCCTTGGCAATGACCAAGTTCTGGGCGGGGATTCTCGGCAAAAACCTAGAACCAGGCAGTAATTCACGGTAATAATAGAGTACCGGCTGGAAAATCCTCAGAAATGACAAAGTACCGGGTAGGAATTCCCGGTAATGACCTAGTACCAGGCAGGAATTCTCGGCAATGACCAAGTACCAGGCAAGAATTTTTAGCATTGACCGAGTACCATGCAGGAATTCTCGATAAAGAGCGAGTACCGGGTTGGAATTCTTGGAAATGACTGGGCATCATGTGAGGAATCCTCGACAATGACCGAGTACCGGGTAGGAATTATTTACAATGACAGAGTACCGGGTAGGAATTCTCGGCATGACCGAGTACCGGGCAGGAATTCTCGACTATGACCAAGCACAGGGTAGGAATCCTCAGAAACGACCGAGTACCGAGTGAGGAATCCTCGACAATGACCAAGTACTGGGCAGGAATTCTTGGAAATGAACGAGTATCGTTCAGGAATTCTAGACAATGACCAAGAACCGGGTAGGATTCTCGGTAATAATTGAGTACCGGCTGGATTTCTTGGAAAAAATTACCGAGTACCGGGCAGGAAATCTCGGGAATGACCGAGCACCGCGCAAAAATTCTCGGTAATGACCGAGTACCAGGCATGAATTATGGGCAATGACCGAGTACCGGGTAGGAATTCTTGGCAATGACCGAGCACTGCACAGGATTTCTTAGCAATGACCGAGTACCGGGCTGGAATTCTCGGCAAAAACCTAGAACCAGGCAGGAATTCACGGTACTTAGCGAGTACCGGCTGTAAAATCCTCGGCAATGACCAAGTACCGGGTATAAATTCTCGGCGATGACCAAGTACCGGGCATGAATTCTTGGAAATGACCGAGTACTGGGCAGGAATTCTCTGCAATGACCGAGTACCATGCAGTAATTTTTGGCAATGGCCGAGCACCGGTTAGGAATCCTCGGAAATTAGCGAGTACCAGGAAGGAATTCTCACCAATGACCGAGTACCGGACATGAATACTCGGCAACGACAGAGTACCGGACAGGAATTTTCAGCAATGACAGAGTACCAAGCAGGAATTCTCGGGAATGACCGAGCAGCGGGTAGTATCCTCGACAATGACTGAGTACCTGGAGAGGAATCCTCGGCAATTACCGAGTACCGGCCAGGAATTCTCGGCAATGACCAAGCATTGGGTATAGATCCTCGGAAACGACTGAGTACCGGGTGAGAAATTCTCGACAATGATCTAGTAGTGGGTCAGAATTCACGGCAATGACCGAGTACCAAGAAGGAATTCTCAGCAATGATCGAGTACCGGCTGGTGAATCCTCGGCAATGACCAATTACCGGGCAGGAATTCTCGGCAATGACCGAACACCAAGTAGGAATCCTTGGCAATGACCGAGTACCCAGCAGGAATTCTCAGTAATGACCAAGCACCGGGTAGGAATCTTTGGAAACGACCAAGTACCCAGTGAGGAATCCTTGGCAATGACCAAGTTCTGGGCGGGAATTCTCGGCAAAAACCTAGAACCAGGCAGTAATTCACGGTAACAATAGAGTACCGGCTGGAAATTCCTTGGCAATGACAAAGTACCGGGCGGGAATTCTCAGTAATGACCGAGTACCAGGCAGGAATTCTAGGCAATGACCGAGTACCAGGCAGGAATTCTCGGTAAAGAGCGAGTACCGGGTTAGAATTCTCGGAAACAACTGAGCATCATGTGAGGAATCCTCGACAATGACCGAGTACCGGGTAGGAATTCTTCACAATGACATAGTACCGGGTAGGAATTCTCGGCATGACAAAGTACCGGGAAGGAATTCTTGGAAATGAACGAGTACCGGGCAGGAATTCTAGACAATGACCAAAAACCGGGTAGAATTCTCGGTAATAATCGAGTACTGGCTGGATTTCTTGGAAAAAATTATCGAGTACCGGGCAGGAATTCTCTGGAATGACCGAGCACCGCACAGGAATCCTTGGCAATTACCGAGTACCAAGCATGAATTCTCGGCTCAAACGACCAAGCATCGCGTATAAATCCACAGAAACGACTGAGTACCGGGTGAGAAATTCTGGGCAATGATCGAGTAGTGGGTAGGAATTCACGGCAATGACCGAGTACCAAGAAGGAATTCTCAGCAATGATCGAGTACCGGCTGGTGAATCCTCGGCAATGACCAATTATCGGGCAGGAATTCTCGGCAATGACCGAACACCAAGTAGGAATCCGTGGCAATGACAAAGTACCTGGTAGGAATTCTCTGTAATGACCAAGCACCGGGTAGGAATCTTCGGAAACGACCGAGTACCCAGTGAGGAATCCTTGGCAATGACCAAGTACTGGGTCAGAATTCTCGGCAAAAACCTAGAACCATGCAGTAATTCACAGTAATAATAGAGTACCGGCTGGAAAATCCTCGGTAATGACAAAGTACCGGGCGGGAATTCTCGTTAATGACCGACTACAGGCAGGAATTCTCAGCAATGACCGAGTACCAGGCAGGAATTCTCGGCATTGACCGAGTACCAGGCAGGAATTCTTGGCAATGAGCGAGTACCGGGTTGGAATTTTCGAAAATGACTGAGCATCATGTGAGGAATCCTCGACATTGACCGAGTACCGGGTAGGAATTCTTTACAATGACAGAGTACCGTGTAGGGATTCTCGGCATGACCGAGTACCGGGCAGGAATTCTCGACTCTGACCGAGCACCGGGTAGGAATCCTCAGAAACGACCGAGTACCGAGTGAGGAATCCTCGGCAATGACCGAGTCCCAGGAAGGAATTCTCAGCAATGACCTTGTACCCGGCAAGAATTCTCTGTAATAATCGAGTACCGGCTGGATTTCTCGAAAGTGACCGAGTAACGGGTAGAAACTCTCAGCAATGACCAAGTACCGGGCAGGAATTCTTGGAAATGAACAAGTATCATGCAGGAATTCTAGATAATGACCAAGAACCGGGTAGGATTCCCGGTAATAATCGAGTACCGGCTGGATTTCTCGGAAAAAATTACCGAGTACCTGGCAGGAATTCTCGGCAATGACCAAGCACTGCGCAAGAATTATCCGCAATGACCGAGTACCAGGCAGGAATTCTCGGCAATGACCGAGTACCGGGTTGGAATTCTTGGAAACGACCGAGCATCAGGTGAGGAATCCTCGGCAATGACTCAGTACCAGGTATGAATTCTTTACAATGACCAAGTACTGTGTAGGAATTCTTAGCAATGACCGAGTACCGGGCAGGAATTATTGACAATCACCAAGCACCAGGTAGGAATCCTCAGAAACGACCAAGTACCGAGTGAGGAATCCTCGGCAATGACAGAGTACCGAGCGGGAATTCTTGGAAATGGCCTAGTACCATGCAAGAATTCTCGGTAATAATCGAGTACCGGCTGGATTTCTCGGAAATGACTGAGTAACGGACATAAATTCTCGGCAATAACCAAGTACCGGGCAGGAATTCTCAGCAATGACCGAGTACTGGGCTTGAATACTCGGCAATAAACGAGTACCGGGCAGGAATTCAAGACAATGACCAAGAACCGGGTAGGATTCTCGGTAATAATCGAGTACCGGCTGGATTTCTTGGAAAAAGTTACCGAGTACCGGGCAGGAATTCTCGGGAATGACCAAGCACCGCGCAAGAATTCTCGGCAATGACCGAGTACCAGGCATGAATTCTCGGCAATGACCGAGTACCGGGCATGAATTCTGGGTAATGACCGAGTACCGAGTACGAATTCTTGGCAATGACCCAGCACTGCACAGGATTTCTCGGCAATGACCGAGTACCGGGCGGCAATTCTCGCTAAAAACCTAGAACCAGGGAGGAATTCACGGTACTAAGCGAGTACCGGCTGGAAAATCATGGGCAATGATCAAATACCGGGTATAAATTCTCGGCGATGACCAAGTACCGGGCATGAATTCTTGGAAATGACCGAGTACTGGGCAGGAATTTTCTGCATTGACCGAGTATCATGCAGTAATTCTCGGCAATGATCGAGCATCGGTTTGGAGTCCTCAGAAATGAGCAAGTACCAGGAAGGAATTCTCACCAATGACCGAGTACCGGACAGGAATACTCAGCAATGACTGAGTACCGGATAGGAATTTCAGCAATGACAGAGTACCAAGCAGGAATTCTCAGCAATGACTGAGGAGCGTGTAGTATCCTCGAAAATGACTGAGTACCTGGAGAGGAATCCTCGGCAATTACCAAGTACCGGGCAGGAATTCTCAGCAATGACCGAGCATCGGGTATAAATCCACGGAAACGACAGAGTACCGTTTGAGAAATTCTTGGCATAGATTGAGTAGTGGGTAGGAATTCACGGCAATGACCGAGTACCAAGAAGGAATTCTCAGCAATGATCGAGTACCGGCTGGTGATTCCTCGGCAATGACCAATTACCGGGCAGGAATTCTCGGCAATGACCGAACACCAAGTAGGAATCCTTGGCAATGACCGAGTACCCGGCAGGAATTCTCAGTAATGACCAAGCACCGGGTAGGAATCTTTGGAAATGACCGAGTACCCAGTGAGGAATCCTTGGCAATGACGAAATACTGGGCAGGAATTCTTGGAAATGAACGAGTATCGTTCAGGAATTCTAGACAATGACCAACAACCGGGTAGGATTCTCGGTAATAATTGAGTACCGGCTGGATTTCTTGGAAAAAATTACCGAGTACCGGGCAGGAATTCTCGGGAATGAACGAGCACCGCGCAAGAATTCTCGGCAATGACCGAGTACCAGGCATGAATTCTGGGCAATGACCGAGTACCGGGTAGGAATTCTTGGCAATGGCCGAGCACTGCACAGGATTTCTTAGCAATGACCGGGTAACGGGCGGGAATTCTCGGCAAAAACCTAGAACCAGGCAGGAATTCACGGTACTTAGCGAGTACCGGCTGTAAAATCCTTGGCAATGACCAAGTACCAGGTTTAAATTCTCGGTGATGACCAAGTACCGGGCATGAATTCTTGGAAATGACCGAGTACTGGGCAGGAATTCTCTGCAATGACCGAGTACCATGCAGTAATTCTTGGCAATGGCCGAGCACCGGTTAGGAATCCTCGGAAATGAGCGAGTACCAGGATGGAATTCTCCCCAATGACCGAGTACCGAACATGAATACTCGACAATGACTGAGTACCTGGAGAGGAAGCCTCGGCAATTACCGAGTACCGGCCAGGAATTCTTGGCAATGACCAAGCATTTGGTATATATCCTCGGAAACGACTGAGTACCGGGTGAGAAATTCTCGGCAATGATTGGGTAGTGGGTCAGAATTCACGGCAATGACCGAGTACCAAGAAGGAATTCTCAGCAATGATCGAGTACCGACTGGTGAATCCTCGGCAATGACCAATTACCGGGCAGGAATTCTCGGCAATGACCGAACACCAAGTAGGAATCCTTGGCAATGACCGAGTACCCAGCAGAAATTCTCAGTAATGACCAAGCACCGGGTAGGAATCCTTGGCAATGACCAAGTTATGGGCGGGAATTCTCGGCAAAAAC
Source organism: Barbarea vulgaris (assembly GCA_963667165.1). NCBI lineage: Eukaryota > Viridiplantae > Streptophyta > Magnoliopsida > Brassicales > Brassicaceae > Barbarea > Barbarea vulgaris. The sequence continues at coordinate 10,586,837 of OY763888.1, read as the reverse complement.
CTAGAACCAGGCAGTAATTCACGGTAACAATAGAGTACCGGCTGGAAATTCCTTGGCAATGACAAAGTACCGGGCGGGAATTCTCGGTAATGACCGAGTACCAGGCAGGAATTCTAGGCAATGACCGAGTACCAGGCAGGAATTTTTAGCATTGACCGAGTACCAGGCAGGTATTCTCGGTAAAGAGCGAGTACCGGGTTGGAATTCTCGAAAACAACTGAGCATCATGTGAGGAATCCTCGACAATGACCGAGTACCGGGTAGGAATTCTTCACAATGACATAGTACCGGGTAGGAATTCTCAGCATGACAAAGTACCAGGAAGGAATTCTTGGAAATGAACGAGTACCGGACAGGAATTCTAGACAATGACCAAGAACCGGGTAGGATTCTGGGTAATAATCGAGTACTGGATGGATTTCTTGGAAAAAATTATCGAGTACCGGGCAGGAATTCTCGGGAATGACCGAGCACCGCTCACGAATCCTTGGCAATTACCGAGTACCAGGCATGAATTCTCGGCTCAAACGACCAAGCATCGGGTATAAATCCACAGAAACGACCGAGTACCGGGTGAGAAATTCTGGGCAATGATCGAGTAGTGGGTAGGAATTCACGGCAATGACCGAGTACCAAGAAGGAATTCTCAGCAATGATCGAGTACCGGCTGGTGAATCCTCGGCAATGACCAATTATCAGGCAGAAATTCTCGGTAATGACCAAACACCAAGTAGGAATCCTTGGCAATAACAAAGTACCTGGTAGGAATTCTCTGTAATGACCAAGCACCGGGTAGGAATCTATGGAAACGACCGAGTACCCAGTGAGGAATCCTTGGCAATGACCAAGTACTGGGTGGGAATTCTCAGCAAAAACCTAGAACCATGCAGTAATTTACAGTAATAATAGAGTACCAGCTGGAAAATCCTCGGTAATGACAAAGTTCCGGGCGGGAATTCTCGTTAATGACCGACTACAGGCAGGAATTCTCGGCAATGACCGAGTACCAGGCAGGAATTCTCGGCATTGACCGAGTACCAGGCAGGAATTCTCGGCAATGAGCGAGTACCGGGTTGGAATTCTCGAAAATGACTGAGCATCATGTGAGGAAGCCTCGACATTGACCGAGTACCGGGTAGGAATTCTTTACAATGACAGAGTACAGTGTAGGAATTCCGGCATGACCGAGTACCGGGCAAGAATTCTCGACTATGACCAAGCACCCGGTAGGAATCCTCAGAAATGACCGAGTACCGAGTGAGGAATCCTCGGCAATGACCGAGTCCCGGGCAGGAATTCTCAGCAATGACCTTGTACCCGGCAAGAATTCTCTGTAATAATCGAGTACCGGCTGGATTTCTCGAAAGTGACCGAGTAACGGGTAGAAACTCTCAGCAATGACCAAGTACCGGGCAGGAATTCTTGGAAATGAACAAGTATCGGGCAGGAATTCTAGATAATGACCAAGAACCGGGTAGGATTCCAGGTAATAATCGAGTACCGGCTGGATTTCTCGGAAAAAATTACCAAGTACCAGGCAGGAATTCTCGGCAATGACCGAGCACTACGCAAGAATAATCCGCAATGACCGAGTACCAGGCAGGAATTCTCGGCAATGACCGAGTACCGGGTTGGAATTCTTGGAAACGACCGAGCATCAGGTGAGGAATCTTCGGCAATGACTCAGTACCAGGTATGAATTCTTTACAATGACCGAGTACTGGGTAGGAATTCTTAGCAATGACCGAGTACCGGGCAGGAATTATTGACAATCACCAAGCACCAGGTAGGAATCCTCAGAAATGACCAAGTACCGAGTGAGGAATCCTCGGCAATGACAGAGTACCGAGCGGGAATTCTTGGAAATGACCTAGTACCATGCAAGAATTCTCTTTAATAATCGAGTACCGGCTGGATTTCTTGGAAAAAGTTACCGAGTACCGGGCAGGAATTCTCGGGAATGACCAAGCACCGTGCAGGAATCCTTGGCAATTACCGAGTACCAGGCATGAATTCTCGGCTCAAACGACCAAGCATCGGGTATAAATCCACAGAAACGACTGAGTACCGGGTGAGAAATTCTGGGCAATGATCGAGTAGTGGGTAGGAATTCACGCCAATGACCGAGTACCAAGAAGGAATTCTCAGCAATGATCGAGTACCGGCTGGTGAATCCTCGGCAATGACCAATTATCGGGCAGGAATTCTCGGCAATGACCGAACACCAAGTAGGAATCCTTGGCAATGACCAAGTACCTGGTAGGAATTCTCTGTAATAACCAAGCACCGGGTAGGAATCTTTGGAAACGACTGAGTACCCAGTGAGAAATCCTTGGCAATGACCAAGTACTAGGTGGGAATTCTCGGCAAAAACCTAGAACCATGCAGTAATTCACAGTAATAATAGAGTACTGGCTGGAAAATCCTCGGTAATGACAAAGTACCGGGCGGGAATTCTCGTTAATGACCGACTACAGGTAGGAATTCTCGGCAATGACCGAGTACCAGGCAGGAATTCTCGGCATTGACCGAGTACCAGGCAGGAATTCTCGGCAATGAGCGAGTACCGGGTTGGAATTCTCGAAAATGACTGAGCATCATGTGAGGAATCCTCGACATTGACCGAGTACCGGGTAGGAATTCTTTACAATGACAGAGTACCGTGTAGGAATTCTCGGCATGACCGAGTACCGGGCAGGAATTCTCGACAATGACCAAGCACCGGGTAGGAATCCTCAGAAACGACCGAGTACCGAGTGAGGTATCCTCGGCAATGACCGAGTCCCGGGCAGGAATTCTCAGCAATGACCTTGTACCCGGCAAGAATTCTCTGTAATAATCGAGTACCGGCTGGATTTCTCGAAAGTGACAGAGTAACGGGTAGAAACTCTCAGCAATGACTAAGTACCGGGCAGGAATTCTTGGAAATGAACAAGTATCGGGCAGGAATTCTAGATAATGACCAAGAACCGGGTAGGATTCCCGGTAATAATCGAGTACCGGCTGGATTTCTCGGAAAAAAATTACCAAGTACCAGGCAGGAATTCTCAGCAATGACCGAGCACTGCGCAAGAATTATCCGCAATGACCGAGTACCAGGCAGGAATTCTTGGCAATGACCGAGTACCGGGTTGGAATTCTTGGAAACGGCCGAGCATCAGGTGAGGAATCTTCGGCAATGACTCAGTACCAGGTATGAATTCTTTACAATGACCGAGTACTGGGTAGGAATTCTTAGCAATGACCAAGTACTGGGCAGGAATTATTGACAATCACCAAGCACCAGGTAGGAATCCTCAGAAACGACCAAGTACCGAGTGAGGAATCCTCGGCAATGACAGAGTACCGAGCGGGAATTCTTGGAAATGACCTAGTACCATGCAAGAATTCTCGGTAATAATCGAGTACCGGCTGGATTTATCGGAAATGACTGAGTAACGGACATAAATTCTTGGCAATGACCAAGTACCAGGCTGGAATTCTCAGCAATCACCGAGTACTGGGCTTGAATACTCGGCAATGAACGAGTACCGGACAGGAATTCAAGACAATGACCAAGAACCGGGTAAGATTCTCGGTAATAATCGAGTACCGGCTGCATTTCTTGGAAACATTTATCGAGTACCGGGCAGGAATTCTCGGGAATGACCAAGCACCGTGCAAGAATTCTCGGCAATGACCGAGTACCAGGCATGAATTCTCGACAATGACCGAGTACTGGGCATGAATTCTGGGTAATGACCGAGTACCGAGTAGGAATTCTTGGCAATGATCGAGCACTGCACAGGATTTCTCGGCAATGACCGAGTACCGGGCGGGAATTCTCGCTAAAAACCTAGAACCAGGGAGGAATTCACGGTACTAAGCGAGTGCCGGCTGGAAAATCCTGGGCAATGATCAAGTACCGGGTATAAATTCTAGGCGATGACCAAGTACCGGGCATGAATTCTTGGAAATGACCGAGTACTGGGCAGGAATTTTCTGCAATGATCGAGTATCATGCAGTAATTCTCGGCAATGATCGAGCATCGGTTTGGAGTCCTCAGAAATGAGCAAGTACCAGGAAGGAATTCTCACCAATGACCGAGTACCGGACAGGAATACTCGGCAATGACTGAGTACCGGACATGAATTTCAGCAATGACAGAGTACCAAGCAGGAATTCTCAGCAATGACCGAGCAGCGGGTAGTATCCTCAAAAATGACTGAGTACCTAGAGAGGAATCCTCGGCAATTACCAAGTACCGGACAGGAATTCTCGGCAATGACCGAGCATCGGGTATAAATCCATGGAAACGAGAGAGTACCGTTTGAGAAATTCTTGGCAATGATTGAGTAGTGGGTAGGAATTCACGGCAATGACTGAGTACCAAGAAGGAATTCTCAGCAATGATCGAGTACCGGCTGGTGATTCCTCGGCAATGACCAATTACCGGGCAGGAATTCTCGGCAATGACCAAACACAAAGTAGGAATCCTTGGCAATGACCGAGTACCCGGCACGAATTCTCAGTAATGACCAAGCACCGGGTAGGAATCTTTGGAAACGACCGAGTACCCAGTGAGGAATCCTTGGCAATGACCAAGTTCTGGGCGGGGATTCTCGGCAAAAACCTAGAACCAGGCAGTAATTCACGGTAATAATAGAGTACCGACTCGAAAATCCTCGGAAATGACAAAGTACCGGGTAGGAATTCTCGGTAATGACCTAGTACCAGGCAGGAATTCTCGGCAATGACCAAGTACCAGGCAAGAATTTTTGGCATTGACCGAGTACCATGCAGGAATTCTCGATAAAGAGCGAGTACCGGGTTGGAATTCTTGGAAATGACTGGGCATCATGTGAGGAATCCTCGACAATGACCGAGTACCGGGTAGGAATTATTTACAATGACTGAGTACTGGGTAGGAATTCTCGGCATGACCGAGTACCGGGCAGGAATTCTCGACTATGACCAAGCACAGGGTAGGAATCCTCAGAAACGACCGAGTACCGAGTGAGAAATCCTCGACAATGACCAAGTACTAGGCAGGAATTCTTGGAAATGAACGAGTATCGTTCAGGAATTCTAGACAATGACCAAGAACCGGGTAGCATTCTCGGTAATAATTGAGTACCGGCTGGATTTCTTGGAAAAAATTACCGAGTACCGGGCAGGAATTCTCGGGAATGACCGAGCACCGCGCAAGAATTCTCGGCATCGACCGAGTACCAGGCATGAATTCTGGGCAATGACCGAATACCGGGTAGGAATTCTTGGCAATGACCGAGCACTGCACAGGATTTCTTAGCAATGACCGAGTACCGGGCGGGAATTCTCGGCAAAAACCTAGAACCAGGCAGGAATTCACGGTACTTAGCGAGTACCGGCTGTAAAATCCTCGGCAATGACCAATTACCGGGTATAAATTCTCGGCGATGACCAAGTGCCGGGCATGAATTCTTGGAAATGACCGAGTACTGGGCAGGAATTCTCAGCAATGACTGAGTACCATGCAGTAATTCTTGGCAATGTCCGAGCACCGGTTAGGAATCCTCGGAAATGAGCGAGTACCAGGAAGGAATTCTCACCAATGACCGAGTACCAGACATGAATACTCGGCAATGACAGAGTACCGGACAGGAATTTTCAGCAATGACAGAGTACCAAGCAGGAATTCTTGGGAATGACCGAGCAGCGGGTAGTATCCTCGACAATGACTGAGTACCTGGAGAGGAATCCTCGGCAATTACTGAGTATCGGCCAGGAATTCTCGGCAATGACCAAGCATTAGGTATATATCTTCGGAAACGACTGAGTACCGGGTGAGAAAGTCTGGGCAATGATCAAGTAGTGGGTCAGAATTCACGGCAATGACCGAGTACCAAGAAAGAATTCTCAGCAATGATCGAGTACCGGCTGGTGAATCCTCGGCAATGACCAATTACCGGGCAGGAATTCTCGGCAATGACAGAACACCAAGTAGGAATCCTTGGCAATGACCGAGTATTCAGCAGGAATTCTCAGTAATGACCAAGCACCGGGTAGGAATCTTTGGAAACGACCAAGTACCCAGTGAGGAATCCTTGGATATGACCAAGTTCTGGGCGGGAATTCTCGGCAAAAACCTAGAACCAGGTAGTAATTCACGGTAACAATAGAGTACCGGCTGGAAATTCCTTGGCAATGACAAAGTACCGGGCGGGAATTCTCGGTAATGACCGAGCACCACGCAAGAATTCTCGGCAATGACCGAGTACCAGGCATGAATTCTGGGCAATGACCGAATACCGGGTAGGAATTCTTGGCAATGACCGAACACTGCACAGGATTTCTCAGCAATGACCGAGTACCGGGCAGGAATTCTCGGCAAAAACCTAGAACCAGGGAGGAATTCACGGTACTTAGCGAGTACCGGCTATAAAATCCTCGGCAATGACCAAGTACCGGGTATAAATTCTCGGCGATGACCAAGTGTCGGGCATGAATTCTTGGAAATGACCGAGTACTGGGCAGGAATTCTCTGCAATGACCGAGTACCATGCAGTAATTCTTGGCAATGGCCGAGCACCAGTTAGGAATCCTCGGAAATGAGTGAGTACCAGGAAGGAATTCTCACCAATGACCGAGTACCGGACATGAATACTCGGCAATGACAGAGTACCAGACATGAATTTTTAGCAATGACAGGGTACCAAGCAGGAATTCTTGGGAATGACCGAGCAGCGGGTAGTATCCTCGACAATGACTGAGTACCTGGAGAGGAATCCTCGGCAATTACCGAGTACCGGCCAGGAATTCTCGGCAATGACCAAGCATTGGGTATATATCCTTGGAAACGACTGAGTACCGGGTGAGAAATTCTGGGCAATGATCGAGTAGTGGGTCAGAATTCACAGCAATGACCGAGTACCAAGAAGGAATTCTCAGCAATGATCGAGTACCGGCTGGTAAATCCTCGGCAATGACCAATTACCGGGCAGGAATTCTCGGCAATGACCGAACACCAAGTAGGAATCCTTGGCAATGACCGAGTACCCAGCAGGAATTCTCAGTAATGACCAAGCACCGGGTAGGAATCTTTGGAAACGACCAAGTACCCAGTGAGGAATCCTTGGATATGACCAAGTTCTGGGCGGGAATTCTTGGCAAAAACCTAGAACCAGGTAGTAATTCACGGTAATAATAGAGTACCGGCTGGAAATTCCTTCTTAATGACAAAGTACCGGGCGGGAATTCTCGGTAATGACCGAGCACCACGCAAGAATTCTCGGCAATGACCGAGTACCAGGCATGAATTCTGGGCAATGACCGAATACCGGGTAGGAATTCTTGGCAATGACCGAGCACTGCACAGGATTTCTCAGCAATGACCGAGTACCGGGCGGGAATTCTCGGCAAAAACCTAGAACCAGGCAGGAATTCACGGTACTTAGCGAGTACCGGTTGTAAAATCCTCGGCAATGACCAAGTACCGGGTATAAATTCTCGGCGATGACCAAGTGCCGGGCATGAATTCTTGGAAATGACCGAGTACTGGGCAGGAATTCTCTGCAATGACCGAGTACCATGCAGTAATTCTTGGCAATAGCCGAGCACCGGTTAGGAATCCTCGGAAATGAGCGAGTACCAGGAAGGAATTCTCACCAATGACCGAGTACCGGACATGAATACTCGGCAATGACAGGGTACCAGACATGAATTTTTAGCAATGACAGGGTACCAAGCAGGAATTCTTGGGAATGACAGAGCAGCGGGTAGTATCCTCGACAATGACTGAGTACCTGGAGAGGAATCCTCGGCAATTACCGAGTACCGGCCAGGAATTCTCGGCAATGACCAAGCATTGGGTATATATCCTCGGAAACGACTGAGTACCGGGTGAGAAATTCTGGGCAATGATCGAGTAGTGGGTCAAAATTCACGGCAATGACCGAGTACCAAGAAGGAATTCTCAGCAATGATCGAGTACCGGCTGGTGAATCCTCGGCAATGACCAATTACCGGGCAGGAATTCTCAGCAATGACCGAACACCAAGTAGGAATCCTTGGCAATGACCGAGTACCCAGCAGGAATTCTCAGTAATGACCAAGCACCTGGTAGGAATCTTTGGAAACGACCAAGTACCCAGTGAGGAATCCTTGGATATGACCAAGTTCTGGGCGGGAATTCTCGGCAAAAACCTAGAACCAGGTAGTAATTCACGGTAACAATAGAGTACCGGCTGGAAATTCCTTGGCAATGACAAAGTACCGGGCGGGAATTCTCGGTAATGACCGAGCACCACGCAAGAATTCTCGGCAATGACCGAGTACCAGGCATGAATTCTGGGCAATGACCGAATACCGGGTAGGAATTCTTGGCAATGACCGAGCACTGCACAGGATTTCTCAGCAATGACCGAGTACCGGGCGGGAATTCTCGGTAAAAACCTAGAACCAGGCAGGAATTCACGGTACTTAGCGAGTACCGGCTGTAAAATCCTCGGCAATGACCAAGTACCGGGTCTAAATTCTCGGCGATGACCAAGTGCCGGGCATGAATTCTTGGAAATGACCGAGTACTGGGCAGGAATTCTCTGCAATGACCGAGTACCATGCAGTAATTCTTGGCAATGGCCGAGCACCGGTTAGGAATCCCCGGAAATGAGCGAGTACCAGGAAGGAATTCTCACCAATGACCGAGTACCGGACATGAATACTCGGCAATGACAGAGTACCAGACATGAATTTTTAGCAATGACAGGGTACCAAGCAGGAATTCTTGGGAATGACCAAGCAGCAGGTAGTATCCTCGACAATGACTGAGTACCTGGAGAGGAATCCTCGGCAATTAACGAGTACCGGCCAGGAATTCTCGGCAATGACCAAGCATTGGGTATATATCCTCGTAAACGACTGAGTACCGGGTGAGAAATTCTGGGCAATAATCGAGTAGTGGGTCAGAATTCACGGCAATGACCGAGTACCAAGAAGGAATTCTCAGCAATGATCGAGTACCGGCTGGTAAATCCTCGGCAATGACCAATTAACGGGCAAGAATTCTCGGCAATGACCGAACACCAAGTAGGAATCCTTGGCAATGACCGAGTACCCAGCAGGAATTCTCAGTAATGACCAAGCACCGGGTAGGAATCTTTGGAAACGACCAAGTACCCAGTGAGGAATCCTTGGATATGACCAAGTTCTGGGCGGGAATTCTCGGCAAAAACCTAGAACCAGGTAGTAATTAACGGTAACAATAGAGTACCGGCTTGAAATTCCTTGGCAATGACAAAGTACCGGGCGGGAATTCTCGGTAATGACCGAGCACCACGCAAGAATTCTCGGCAATGACCGAGTACCAGGCATGAATTCTGGGCAATGACCGAATACCGGGTAGGAATTCTTGGCAATGACCGAGCACTGCACAGGATTTCTCAGCAATGACCGAGTACCGGGCGGGAATTCTCGGCAAAAACCTAGAACCAGGCAGGAATTCACGGTACTTAGCGAGTACCGACTGTAAAATCCTCGGCAATGACCAAGTACCGGGTATAAATTCTTGGCGATGACCAAGTGCCGGGCATGAATTCTTGGAAATGACCAAGTACTGGGCAGGAATTCTCTGCAATGACCGAGTACCATGCAGTAATTCTTGGCAATGGCCGAGCACCGGTTAGGAATCCTCAGAAATGAGCGAGTACCAGGAAGGAATTCTCACCAATGACCGAGTACCGGACATGAATACTCGGCAATGACAGAGTACCAGACATGAATTTTTAGCAATGACAGGGTACCAAGCAGGAATTCTTGGGAATGACCGAGCAGCGGGTAGTATCCTCGACAATGACTGAGTATCTGGAGAGGAATCCTCGGCAATTACCGAGTACCGGCCAGGAATTCTCGGCAATGACCAAGCATTGGGTATATATCCTCGGAAACGACTGAGTACCGGGTGAGAAATTCTGGGCAATGATCGAGTAATGGGTCAAAATTCACGGCAATGACCGAGTACCAAGAAGGAATTCTCAGCAATGATCGAGTACCGGCTGTTGAATCCTCGGCAATGACCAATTACCGGGCAGGAATTCTCGGCAATGACCGAACACCAAGTAGGAATCCTTGGCAATGACCGAGTACCCAGCAGGAATTCTCAGTAATGACCAAGCACCGGGTAGGAATCTTTGGAAACGACCAAGTACCCAGTGAGGAATCCTTGGATATGACCAAGTTCTGGGCGGGAATTCTCGGCAAAAACCTAGAACCAGGTAGTAATTCACGGTAACAATAGAGTACCGGCTGGAAATTCCTTGGCTATGACAAAGTAACGGGCGGGAATTCTCGGTAATGACCGAGCACCACGCAAGAATTCTCGGCAATGACCGAGTACCAGGCATGAATTCTGGGCAATGACCGAATACCGGGTAGGAATTCTTGGCAATGACCGAGCACTGCACAGGATTTCTCAGCAATGACCGAGTACCGGGCGGGAATTCTCGGCAAAAACCTAGAACCAGGCAGGAATTCACGGTACTTAGCGAGTACCGGCTGTAAAATCCTCGGCAATGACCAAGTACCGGGTATAAATTCTCGGCGATGACCAAGTGCCGGGCATGAATTCTTGGAAATGACTGAGTACTGGGCAGGAATTCTCTGCAATGACCGAGTACCATGCAGTAATTCTTGGCAATGGTCGAGCACCGGTTAGGAATCCTCGGAAATGAGCGAGTACCAGGAAGGAATTCTCACCAATGACCGAGTACCGGACATGAATACTCGGCAATGACAGAGTACCAGACATGAATTTTTAGCAATGACAGGGTACCAAGCAGGAATTCTTGGGAATGACCAAGCAGCGGGTAGTATCCTCGACAATGACTGAGTACCTGGAGAGGAATCCTCGGTAATTACCGAGTACCGGCCAGGAATTCTCGGCAATGACCAAGCATTGGGTATATATCCTCGAAAACGACTGAGTACCGGGTGAGAAATTCTGGGCAATGATCGAGTAGTGGGTCAGAATTCACGGCAATGACCGAGTACCAAGGAGGAATTCTCAGCAATGATCGAGTACCGGCTGGTAAATCCTCGGCAATGACCAATTACCGGGCAGGAATTCTCGGCAATGACCGAACACCAAGTAGGAATCCTTGGCAATGACCGAGTACCCAGCAGGAATTCTCAGTAATGACCAAGCACCGGGTAGGAATCTTTGGAAACGACCAAGTACCCAGTGAGGAATCCTTGGATATGACCAAGTTCTGGGCGGGAATTCTCGGCAAAAACCTAGAACCAGGTAGTAATTCACGGTAACAATAGAGTACCGGCTGGAAATTCCTTGGCAATGACAAAGTACCGGGCGGGAATTCTCGGTAATAACCGAGCACCACGCAAGAATTCTCGGCAATGACCGAGTACCAGGCATGAATTCTGGGCAATGACCGAATACCGGGTAGGAATTCTTGGCAATGACCGAGCACTGCACAGGATTTCTCAGCAATGACCGAGTACCGGGCGGGAATTCTCGGTAAAAACCTAGAACCAGGCAGGAATTCACGGTACTTAGCGAGTACCGGCTGTAAAATCCTCGGCAATGACCAAGTACCGGGTCTAAATTCTCGGCGATGACCAAGTGCCGGGCATGATTTCTTGGAAATGACCGAGTACTGGGCAGGAATTCTCTGCAATGACCGAGTACCATGCAGTAATTCTTGGCAATGGCCGAGCACCGGTTAGGAATCCCCGGAAATGAGCGAGTACCAGGAAGGAATTCTCACCAATGACCGAGTACCGGACATGAATACTCGGCAATGACAGAGTACCAGACATGAATTTTTAGCAATGACAGGGTACCAAGCAGGAATTCTTGGGAATGACCAAGCAGCAGGTAGTATCCTCGACAATGACTGAGTACCTGGAGAGGAATCCTCGGCAATTAACGAGTACCGGCCAGGAATTCTCGGCAATGACCAAGCATTGGGTATATATCCTCGGAAACGACTGAGTACCGGGTGAGAAATTCTGGGCAATAATCGAGTAGTGGGTCAGAATTCACGGCAATGACCGAGTACCAAGAAGGAATTCTCAGCAATGATCGAGTACCGGCTGGTAAATCCTCGGCAATGACCAATTACCGGGCAGGAATTCTCGGCAATGACCGAACACCAAGTAGGAATCCTTGGCAATGACCGAGTACCCAGCAGGAATTCTCAGTAATGACCAAGCACCGGGTAGGAATCTTTGGAAACGACCAAGTACCCAGTGAGGAATCCTTGGATATGACCAAGTTCTGGGCGGAAATTCTCGGCAAAAACCTAGAACCAGGTAGTAATTCACGGTAACAATAGAGTACCGGCTTGAAATTCCTTGGCAATGACAAAGTACCGGGCGGGAATTCTCGGTAATGACCGAGCACCACGCAAGAATTCTTGGCAATGACCGAGTACCAGGCATGAATTCTGGGCAATGACCGAATACCGGGTAGGAATTCTTGGCAATGACCGAGCACTGCACAGGATTTCTCAGCAATGACCGAGTACCGGGCGGGAATTCTCGGCAAAAACCTAGAACCAGGCAGGAATTCACGGTACTTAGCGAGTACCGACTGTAAAATCCTTGGCAATGACCAAGTACCGGGTATAAATTCTCGGCGATGACCAAGTGCCGGGCATGAATTCTTGGAAATGACCAAGTACTAGGCAGGAATTCTCTGCAATGACCGAGTACCATGCAGTAATTCTTGGTAATGGCCGAGCACCGGTTAGGAATCCTCAGAAATGAGCGAGTACCAGGAAGGAATTCTCACCAATGACCGAGTACCGGACATGAATACTCGGCAATGACAGAGTACCAGACATGAATTTTTAGCAATGACAGGGTACCAAGCAGGAATTCTTGGGAATGACCGAGCAGCGGGTAGTATCCTCGACAATGACTGAGTATCTGGAGAGGAATCCTCGGCAATTACCGAGTACCGACCAGGAATTCTCGGCAATGACCAAGCATTGGGTATATATCCTCGGAAACGACTGAGTACCGGGTGAGAAATTCTGGGCAATGATCGAGTAATGGGTCAAAATTCACGGCAATGACCGAGTACCAAGAAGGAATTCTCAGCAATGATCGAGTACCGGCTGGTGAATCCTCGGCAATGACCAATTACCGGGCAGGAATTCTCGGCAATGACCGAACACCAAGTAGGAATCCTTGGCAATGACCGAGTACCCAGCAGGAATTCTCAGTAATGACCAAGCACCGGGTAGGAATCTTTGGAAACGACCAAGTACCCAGTGAGGAATCCTTGGATATGACCAAGTTCTGGGCGGGAATTCTCGGCAAAAACCTAGAACCAGGTAGTAATTCACGGTAACAATAGAGTACCGGCTGGAAATTCCTTAGCAATGACAAAGTAACGGGCGGGAATTCTCGGTAATGACCGAGCACCACGCAAGAATTCTCGGCAATGACCGAGTACCAGGCATGAATTCTGGGCAATGACCGAATACCGGGTAGGAATTCTTGGCAATGACCGAGCACTGCACAGGATTTCTCAGCAATGACCGAGTACCGGGCGGGAATTCTCGGCAAAAACCTAGAACCAGGCAGGAATTCACGGTACTTAGCGAGTACCGGCTGTAAAATCCTCGGCAATGACCAAGTACCGGGTATAAATTCTCGGCGATGACCAAGTGCCGGGCATGAATTCTTGGAAATGACTGAGTACTGGGCAGGAATTCTCTGCAATGACCGAGTACCATGCAGTAATTCTTGGCAATGGCCGAGCACCGGTTAGGAATCCTCGGAAATGAGCGAGTGCCAGGAAGGAATTCTCACCAATGACCAAGTACCGGACATGAATACTCGGCAATGACAGAGTACCAGACATGAATTTTTAGCAATGACAGGGTACCAAGCAGGAATTCTTGGGAATGACCAAGCAGCAGGTAGTATCCTCGACAATGACTGAGTACCTGGAGAAGAATCCTTGGCAATTAACGAGTACCGGCCAGGAATTCTCGGCAATGACCAAGCATTGGGTATATATCCTTGGAAACGTCTGAGTACCGGGTGAGAAATTCTGGGCAATGATCGAGTAGTGGGTCAGAATTCACGGCAATGACCGAGTACCAAGAAGGAATTCTCAGCAATGATCGAGTACCGGCTGGTAAATCCTCGGCAATGACCAATTACCGGGCAGGAATTCTCGGCAATGACCGAACACCAAGTAGGAATCCTTGGCAATGACCGAGTACCCAGCAGGAATTCTCAGTAATGACCAAGCACCGGGTAGGAATCTTTGGATATGACCAAGTACCCAGTGAGGAATCCTTGGATATGACCAAGTTCCGGGCGGGAATTCTCGGCAAAAACCTAGAATCAGGTAGTAATTCACGGTAACAATAGAGTACCGGCTTGAAATTCCTTGGCAATGACAAAGTACCGGGCGGGAATTCTCGGTAATGACCGAGCACCACGCAAGAATTCTCGGCAATGACCGAGTACCAGGCATGAATTCTGGGCAATGACCGAATACCGGGTAGGAATTCTTGGCAATGACCGAGCACTGCACAGGATTTCTCAGCAATGACCGAGTACCGGGCGGGAATTCTCGGCAAAAACCTAGAACCAGGCAGGAATTCACGGTACTTAGCGAGTACCGACTGTAAAATCCTCGGCAATGACCAAGTACCGGGTATAAATTCTTGGCGATGACCAAGTGCCGGGCATGAATTCTTGGAAATGACCAAGTACTGGGCAGGAATTCTCTGCAATGACCGAGTACCATGCAGTAATTCTTGGCAATGGCCGAGCACCGGTTAGGAATCCTCAGAAATGAGCGAGTACCAGGAAGGAATTCTCACCAATGACCGAGTACCGGACATGAATACTCGGCAATGACAGAGTACCAGACATGAATTTTTAGCAATGACAGGGTACCAAGCAGGAATTCTTGGGAATGACCGAGCAGCGGGTAGTATCCTCGACAATGACTGAGTATCTGGAGAGGAATCCTCGGCAATTACCGAGTACCGGCCAGGAATTCTCGGCAATGACCAAGCATTGGGTATATATCCTCGGAAACGACTGAGTACCGGGTGAGAAATTCTGGGCAATGATCGAGTAATGGGTCAAAATTCACGGCAATGACCGAGTACCAAGAAGGAATTCTCAGCAATGATCGAGTACCGGCTGTTGAATCCTCGGCAATGACCAATTACCGGGCAGGAATTCTCGGCAATGACCGAACACCAAGTAGGAATCCTTGGCAATGACCGAGTACCCAGCAGGAATTCTCAGTAATGACCAAGCACCGGGTAGGAATCTTTGGAAACGACCAACTACCCAGTGAGGAATCCTGGGATATGACCAAGTTCTGGGCGGGAATTCTCGGCAAAAACCTAGAACCAGGTAGTAATTCACGGTAACAATAGAGTACCGGCTGGAAATTCCTTGGCTATGACAAAGTAACGGGCGGGAATTCTCGGTAATGACCGAGCACCACGCAAGAATTCTCGGCAATGACCGAGTACCAGGCATGAATTCTGGGCAATGACCGAATACCGGGTAGGAATTCTTGGCAATGACCGAGCACTGCACAGGATTTCTCAGCAATGACCGAGTACCGGGCGGGAATTCTCGGCAAAAACCTAGAACCAGGCAGGAATTCACGGTACTTAGCGAGTACCGGCTGTAAAATCCTCGGCAATGACCAAGTACCGGGTATAAATTCTCGGCGATGACCAAGTGCCGGGCATGAATTCTTGGAAATGACTGAGTACTGGGCAGGAATTCTCTGCAATGACCGAGTACCATGCAGTAATTCTTGGCAATGGTCGAGCACCGGTTAGGAATCCTCGGAAATGAGCGAGTACCAGGAAGGAATTCTCACCAATGACCGAGTACCGGACATGAATACTCGGCAATGACAGAGTACCAGACATGAATTTTTAGCAATGACAGGGTACCAAGCAGGAATTCTTGGGAATGACCAAGCAGCGGGTAGTATCCTCGACAATGACTGAGTACCTGGAGAGGAATCCTCGGTAATTACCGAGTACCGGCCAGGAATTCTCGGCAATGACCAAGCATTGGGTATATATCCTCGAAAACGACTGAGTACCGGGTGAGAAATTCTGGGCAATGATCGAGTAGTGGGTCAGAATTCACGGCAATGACCGAGTACCAAGGAGGAATTCTCAGCAATGATCGAGTACCGGCTGGTAAATCCTCGGCAATGACCAATTACCGGGCAGGAATTCTCGGCAATGACCGAACACCAAGTAGGAATCCTTGGCAATGACCGAGTACCCAGCAGGAATTCTCAGTAATGACCAAGCACCGGGTAGGAATCTTTGGAAACGACCAAGTACCCAGTGAGGAATCCTTGGATATGACCAAGTTCTGGGCGGGAATTCTCGGCAAAAACCTAGAACCAGGTAGTAATTCACGGTAACAATAGAGTACCGGCTGGAAATTCCTTGGCAATGACAAAGTACCGGGCGGGAATTCTCGGTAATAACCGAGCACCACGCAAGAATTCTCGGCAATGACCGAGTACCAGGCATGAATTCTGGGCAATGACCGAATACCGGGTAGGAATTCTTGGCAATGACCGAACACTGCACAGGATTTCTCAGCAATGACCGAGTACCGGGCGGGAATTCTCGGTAAAAACCTAGAACCAGGCAGGAATTCACGGTACTTAGCGAGTACCGGCTGTAAAATCCTCGGCAATGACCAAGTACCGGGTCTAAATTCTCGGCGATGACCAAGTGCCGGGCATGATTTCTTGGAAATGACCGAGTACTGGGCAGGAATTCTCTGCAATGACCGAGTACCATGCAGTAATTCTTGGCAATGGCCGAGCACCGGTTAGGAATCCCCGGAAATGAGCGAGTACCAGGAAGGAATTCTCACCAATGACCGAGTACCGGACATGAATACTCGGCAATGACAGAGTACCAGACATGAATTTTTAGCAATGACAGGGTACCAAGCAGGAATTCTTGGGAATGACCAAGCAGCAGGTAGTATCCTCGACAATGACTGAGTACCTGGAGAGGAATCCTCGGCAATTAACGAGTACCGGCCAGGAATTCTCGGCAATGACCAAGCATTGGGTATATATCCTCGGAAACGACTGAGTACCGGGTGAGAAATTCTGGGCAATAATCGAGTAGTGGGTCAGAATTCACGGCAATGACCGAGTACCAAGAAGGAATTCTCAGCAATGATCGAGTACCGGCTGGTAAATCCTCGGCAATGACCAATTACCGGGCAGGAATTCTCGGCAATGACCGAACACCAAGTAGGAATCCTTGGCAATGACCGAGTACCCAGCAGGAATTCTCAGTAATGACCAAGCACCGGGTAGGAATCTTTGGAAACGACCAAGTACCCAGTGAGGAATCCTTGGATATGACCAAGTTCTGGGCGGAAATTCTCGGCAAAAACCTAGAACCAGGTAGTAATTCACGGTAACAATAGAGTACCGGCTTGAAATTCCTTGGCAATGACAAAGTACCGGGCGGGAATTCTCGGTAATGACCGAGCACCACGCAAGAATTCTTGGCAATGACCGAGTACCAGGCATGAATTCTGGGCAATGACCGAATACCGGGTAGGAATTCTTGGCAATGACCGAGCACTGCACAGGATTTCTCAGCAATGACCGAGTACCGGGCGGGAATTCTCGGCAAAAACCTAGAACCAGGCAGGAATTCACGGTACTTAGCGAGTACCGACTGTAAAATCCTTGGCAATGACCAAGTACCGGGTATAAATTCTCGGCGATGACCAAGTGCCGGGCATGAATTCTTGGAAATGACCAAGTACTAGGCAGGAATTCTCTGCAATGACCGAGTACCATGCAGTAATTCTTGGTAATGGCCGAGCACCGGTTAGGAATCCTCAGAAATGAGCGAGTACCAGGAAGGAATTCTCACCAATGACCGAGTACCGGACATGAATACTCGGCAATGACAGAGTACCAGACATGAATTTTTAGCAATGACAGGGTACCAAGCAGGAATTCTTGGGAATGACCGAGCAGCGGGTAGTATCCTCGACAATGACTGAGTATCTGGAGAGGAATCCTCGGCAATTACCGAGTACCGACCAGGAATTCTCGGCAATGACCAAGCATTGGGTATATATCCTCGGAAACGACTGAGTACCGGGTGAGAAATTCTGGGCAATGATCGAGTAATGGGTCAAAATTCACGGCAATGACCGAGTACCAAGAAGGAATTCTCAGCAATGATCGAGTACCGGCTGGTGAATCCTCGGCAATGACCAATTACCGGGCAGGAATTCTCGGCAATGACCGAACACCAAGTAGGAATCCTTGGCAATGACCGAGTACCCAGCAGGAATTCTCAGTAATGACCAAGCACCGGGTAGGAATCTTTGGAAACGACCAAGTACCCAGTGAGGAATCCTTGGATATGACCAAGTTCTGGGCGGGAATTCTCGGCAAAAACCTAGAACCAGGTAGTAATTCACGGTAACAATAGAGTACCGGCTGGAAATTCCTTAGCAATGACAAAGTAACGGGCGGGAATTCTCGGTAATGACCGAGCACCACGCAAGAATTCTCGGCAATGACCGAGTACCAGGCATGAATTCTGGGCAATGACCGAATACCGGGTAGGAATTCTTGGCAATGACCGAGCACTGCACAGGATTTCTCAGCAATGACCGAGTACCGGGCGGGAATTCTCGGCAAAAACCTAGAACCAGGCAGGAATTCACGGTACTTAGCGAGTACCGGCTGTAAAATCCTCGGCAATGACCAAGTACCGGGTATAAATTCTCGGCGATGACCAAGTGCCGGGCATGAATTCTTGGAAATGACTGAGTACTGGGCAGGAATTCTCTGCAATGACCGAGTACCATGCAGTAATTCTTGGCAATGGCCGAGCACCGGTTAGGAATCCTCGGAAATGAGCGAGTGCCAGGAAGGAATTCTCACCAATGACCAAGTACCGGACATGAATACTCGGCAATGACAGAGTACCAGACATGAATTTTTAGCAATGACAGGGTACCAAGCAGGAATTCTTGGGAATGACCAAGCAGCAGGTAGTATCCTCGACAATGACTGAGTACCTGGAGAAGAATCCTTGGCAATTAACGAGTACCGGCCAGGAATTCTCGGCAATGACCAAGCATTGGGTATATATCCTTGGAAACGTCTGAGTACCGGGTGAGAAATTCTGGGCAATGATCGAGTAGTGGGTCAGAATTCACGGCAATGACCGAGTACCAAGAAGGAATTCTCAGCAATGATCGAGTACCGGCTGGTAAATCCTCGGCAATGACCAATTACCGGGCAGGAATTCTCGGCAATGACCGAACACCAAGTAGGAATCCTTGGCAATGACCGAGTACCCAGCAGGAATTCTCAGTAATGACCAAGCACCGGGTAGGAATCTTTGGAAACGACCAAGTACCCAGTGAGGAATCCTTGGATATGACCAAGTTCCGGGCGGGAATTCTCGGCAAAAACCTAGAATCAGGTAGTAATTCACGGTAACAATAGAGTACCGGCTTGAAATTCCTTGGCAATGACAAAGTACCGGGCGGGAATTCTCGGTAATGACCGAGCACCACGCAAGAATTCTCGGCAATGACCGAGTACCAGGCATGAATTCTGGGCAATGACCGAATACCGAGTAGGAATTCTTGGCAATGACCGAGCACTGCACAGGATTTCTCAGCAATGACCGAGTACCGGGCGGGAATTCTCCGCAAAAACCTAGAACCAGGCAGGAATTCACGGTACTTAGCGAGTACCGGCTGTAAAATCCTCGGCAATGACCAAGTACCGGGTCTAAATTCTCGGCGATGACCAAGTGCCGGGCATGAATTCTTGGAAATGACCGAGTACTGGGCAGGAATTCTCTGCAATGACCGAGTACCATGCAGTAATTCTTGGCAATGGCCGAGCACCGGTTAGGAATCCCCGGAAATGAGCGAGTACCAGGAAGGAATTCTCACCAATGACCAAGTACCGGACATGAATACTCGGCAATGACTGAGTACCAGACATGAATTTTTAGCAATGACAGGGTACCAAGCAGGAATTCTTGGGAATGACCAAGCAGCAGGTAGTATCCTCGACAATGACTGAGTACCTGGAGAAGAATCCTTGGCAATTAACGAGTACCGGCCAGGAATTCTCGGCAATGACCAAGCATTGGGTATATATCCTCGGAAACGACTGAGTACCGGGTGAGAAATTCTGGGCAATAATCGAGTAGTGGGTCAGAATTCACGGCAATGACCGAGTACCAAGAAGGAATTCTCAGCAATGATCGAGTACCGGCTGGTAAATCCTCGGCAATGACCAATTACCGGGCAGGAATTCTCGGCAATGACCGAACACCAAGTAGGAATCCTTGGCAATGTCGAGTACCCAGCAGGAATTCTCAGTAATGACCAAGCACCGGGTAGGAATCTTTGGAAACGACCAAGTACCCAGTGAGGAATCCTTGGATATGACCAAGTTCTGGGCGGGAATTCTCGGCAAAAACCAAGAACCAGGTAGTAATTCACGGTAACAATAGAGTACCGGCTGGAAATTCCTTGGCAATGACAAAGTAACGGGCGGGAATTCTCGGTAATGACCGAGCACCACGCAAGAATTCTCGGCAATGACCGAGTACCAGGCATGAATTCTGGGCAATGACCGAATACCGGGTAGGAATTCTTGGCAATGACCGAGCACTGCACAGGATTTCACGGCAATGACCGAGTACCGGGCGGGAATTCTCGCTAAAAACCTAGAACCAGGGAGGAATTCACGGTACTAAGCGAGTACCGGCTGGAAAATCCTGGGCAATGATCAAGTACCGGGTATAAATTCTCGGCGATGACCAAGTACCGGGCATGAATTCTTGGAAATGACCGAGTACTGGGCAGGAATTTTCTGCAATGACCGAGTATCATGCAGTAATTCTCGGCAATGATCGAGCATCGGATTGGAGTCCTCAGAAATGAGCAAGTACCAGGAAGGAATTCTCACCAATGACCATGTACCGGACAGGAATACTCGGCAATGACTGAGTACCGGACAGGAATTTCAGCAATGACAGAGTACCAAGCAGGAATTCTCAGCAATGACCAAGCAGCGGGTAGTATCCTCAAAAATGACTGAGTACCTGGAGAGGAATCCTCGGCAATTACCAAGTACCGGACAGGAATTCTCGGCAATGACCGAGCATCGGGTATAAATCCATGGAAACGAGAGAGTACCGTTTGAGAAATTCTTGGCAATGATTGAGTAGTGGGTAGGAATTCACGGCAATGACCGAGTACCAAGAAGGAATTCTCAGCAATGATCGAGTACCGGCTGGTGATTCCTCGGCAATGACCAATTACCGGGCAAAAATTCTCGGCAATGACCGAACACCAACTAGGAATCCTTGGCAATGACCGAGTACCCGGCAGGAATTCTCAGTATTGACCAAGCACCGGGTAGGAATCTTTGGAAACGACCGAGTACCCAGTGAGGAATCCTTGGCAATGACCAAGTTCTGGGCGGGGATTCTCGGCAAAAACCTAGAACCAGGCAGTAATTCACTGTAATAATAGAGTACCGGCTAGAAAATCCTCGGAAATGAAAAAGTACCGAGTAGGAATTCTCGGTAATGACATAGTACTAGGCAGGAATTCTCGGCAATGACCAAGTACCAGGCAAGAATTTTCGGCATTGACCGAGTACGATGTAGGAATTCTCGGTAAAGAGCGAGTACCGGGTTGGAATTCTTGGAAATGACTGGGCATCATGTGAGGAATCCTCGACAATGACCGAGTACCGGGTAGGAATTATTTACAATGACAGAGTACCGGGTAGGAATTCTCGGCATGACCGAGTACCGGGCAGGAATTCTCGACTATGACCAAGCACCGGGTAAGAATCCTCAGAAACGACCGAGTACCGAGTGAGGAATCCTCGACAATCACCAAGTACTGGGCAGGAATTCTTGGGAATGAGCGAGTATCGTTCAG
The DNA here is from genome assembly GCA_963667165.1 of Barbarea vulgaris. Classification (NCBI taxonomy): domain Eukaryota; kingdom Viridiplantae; phylum Streptophyta; class Magnoliopsida; order Brassicales; family Brassicaceae; genus Barbarea; species Barbarea vulgaris. The sequence continues at coordinate 10,564,861 of OY763888.1, read as the reverse complement.
GAATTCTAGACAATGACCAAGAACCGGGTAGGATTCTCGGTAATAATTGAGTACCGGCTGGATTTCTTGGAAAAAATTACCGAGTACCGGGCAGGAATTCTCGGGAATGACCGAGCACCGCGCAAGAATTCTCGGCAATGACCGAGTCTAGAGCGGGAATTCTTGGAAATGACCTAGTACCATGCAAGAATTCTCGGTAATAATCGAGTACCGGCTGGATTTCTTGGAAATGACTGAGTAACGGACATAAATTCTTGGCAATGACCAAGTACCAGGCAGGAATTCTCAGCAATGACCGAGTACTGGGCTTGAATACTCGGCAATGAACTAGTACCGGGCAGGAATTCAAGACAATGACCAAGAACCGCGTAGGATTCTCGGTAATAATCGAGTACCGGCTGGATTTCTTGGAAAAAGTTACCGAGTACCGGGCAGGAATTCTCGGGAATGACCAAGCACCGCGCAAGAATTCTCGGCAATGACCGAGTACCAGGCATGAATTCTCGGCAATGACCGAGTACCGGGCATGAATTCTGGGTAATGACCGAGTACCGAGTAGGAATTCTTGGCAATAACCGAGCACTGCACAGGATTTCTCGGCAATGACCGAGTACCGGGCGGGAATTCTCGCTAAAAACCTAGAACCAGGGAGGAATTCACGGTACTAAGCGAGTACCGGCTGGAAAATCCTGGGCAATGATCAAGTACCGGGTATAAATTCTCGGCGATGACCAAGTACCGGGCATGAATTCTTGGAAATGACCGAGTACTGGGCAGGAATTTTCTGCAATGACCGAGTATCATGCAGTAATTCTCGGCAATGATCGAGCATCGGATTGGAGTCCTCAGAAATGAGCAAGTACCAGGAAGGAATTCTCACCAATGACCAAGTACCGGACAGGAATACTCGGCAATGACTGAGTACCGGACAGGAATTTCAGCAATGACAGAGTACCAAGCAGGAATTCTCAGCAATGACCAAGCAGCGGGTAGTATCCTCAAAAATGACTGAGTACCTGGAGAGGAATCCTCGGCAATTACCAAGTACCGGACAGGAATTCTCGGCAATGACCGAGCATCGGGTATAAATCCATGGAAACGAGAGAGTACCGTTTGAGAAATTCTTGGCAATGATTGAGTAGTGGGTAGGAATTCACGGCAATGACCGAGTACCAAGAAGGAATTCTCAGCAATGATCGAGTACCGGCTGGTGATTCCTCGGCAATGACCAATTACCGGGCAGAAATTCTCGGCAATGACCGAACACCAACTAGGAATCCTTGGCAATGACCGAGTACCCGGCAGGAATTCTCAGTATTGAGCAAGCACCGGGTAGGAATCTTTGGAAATGACCGAGTACCCAGTGAGGAATCCTTGGCAATGACCAAGTTCTGGGCGGGGATTCTCGGCAAATACCAACTGTAACATCCCGTCTCGGACGCTCCGGCGTCCGGATACAAGGACTCCGACTTCGTGCCTTCTCACGGCCGAACCCCTTTGAATTTTTCCTTATTCTTTTAGAAATGTCTTAGGCTATTTCTTTACCCTTTCTTACGCAGCGGAAACCTTTACTCCTTGGTCTAATTCCAACAATTACTTAGCACCGGATTCATCGTCTTTCCCGTGGGCTTAAGATCGATCCTTAACTCGGTCAAGTCATTCAATTGTTCGTTAACCATTCTAAGTCTAACGATTGCATATTTCTTTCTCTTTATCCAATGGTCAATTCCCAGACATCTAACTTCACCAATAAGATAGATTTGTTTACATACCTTGGCCAACGTACGGTAAGCCTTCCTCGAACCGTTCCTTGTAACGTCCAATCGTTCCCAGAGTACGCCGGTAGGTTCTGCCTGGATAACTGGTAGTACGTTCACCTTATCCTGCAGTACTTGACACCACGTAGTACCCCATCACTTCGTTACTTAGCCATACAACCAACCATCCCCATTGGCTAAGTATACGATAGGATAAGGGGAATTTCGTGCCCTTTAGTTTCCGGTGGCCGATCCAGCCCATTGCTTACCGGTCCATCCGAAATCCCGTATCCCGTCTTACCATGGATACGTCAATACAGAAAATATCTCCATTTCTAGATCACTCTTCAAGTCGATCTGTACCCGGCCCTTTGGTTGCTACCGGGTTAGTCACGTTTCCGAGTCGCTATCCATGCTCCGTGCTACCGGTAGGTAACATGTTCGGACTCTTTAGGATAATCTTCGTTTCCTCGAGATTCCTAAGTTTTCCAGACTATCCTTGGTCCATTTCCCATCCTTTCCCTTATAGAACTACGGTTCACCCTGTAACCGTGTTTCGTGAACTCGCCTTATTCCTCCGGTGGTTTCTCTCTTTCTTTCTCTGTGAGATTTCACCTTAGGACAAGATCATCCCTTTTGGGCGTGTGTGTTCTGGATGTTCTGGATAGTCTGCATAATCTCGGTGATCTGGATGATCTGGATAATCTCCGTCATCGGGATAATCTGGTTAATCTCCGTCATCTGGATAATCTGGATGATCTCCGTCATCTGGATGATCTCCGTCATCTAGATAATCTGGATAATTTCCGTCATCTGGAAAATCTGGATTATCTCCATCATCTGGATAATCTGGATAATTTCCCTTTTTTGCCTTTTAGACGAACTTACGGCCTTGTCTCCAGCCGTTATTCACGATCTCACCTTTATGGTGGCTTTCTCCCTTTTTCCCGGTGAGATTTTCCCTTAGATGAGATTTGTCTCTCTGGGTTCTGGGTGAGGATTCTGGATAATTCCACGTTTTCTTCTCCTTATTACTAATCCTTCCATCCGGCAAGGATCCTTGGTAATTCTCTAGTCGTTTCCTTCTTCTGGAAAGGACTTAGTATCTTCCAGGATTGTCTCCTGTTTTCCTTGGTAATTTCCCTTCTTGGCAACACAGATCCGTTCAACGATTATCTGCGCTGTCTCTCGTACCGCCGATCCAACCGCTCGGCTTGTTTCCTTCTTATTCTGACAATAGTGCCTTATCACCCAGATTCTTTCTGTGTTCTTCCTTAGGATAATTCTCTGAGTTTTTCTGTATGTTTCGTGGTGTTTTTCTGCGAGTTCTGAGGGTCATTTTATAGTTTTCCTCGCCAGAAACCGCTTTCGTAACTGCCTGGTCAGATTCAATGAATCCTTGGTAACCGCTCGGCAGTTACTTAACCGTCCGTACCAAGCACCCGTTCGGCAGCTGACCCGGTAACTGCCTCGGTCACTCCAGCTGCACCAGCTGACCTTCAGTCCGTCCAGCTGACCTTTAGTCCGTCCAGCTGACCTTTAGTCCGTCCAGCTGCTTCAGCTGACCTTCAGTCCGTCCAGCTAGCTTGAGCTACCCGGCAGCTAGTCTAGCTAGGTTGAGCTAAGTGGCAGCTACTTTGAGCTTCCCCAAGCTCCCTAGAGCTTCTCCAAGCTTTCCATTAGCTTTCCTGCCACCAAGTATGAATTCCTCCAATACTTCCCTGACTTGATCCGTGAATTCCCCGTTATCCCAGACCAAGTCCAGCCAGGTGACCTATTGCGGATCACGACCATGACATTATTCCAGCTTACCAAGCTGGTTAGCACAAGCACTTTGCTCTCTTTTTATTCAGCTAAGTCATTAGGTCCGTTTCTCGGCCATGACAAAGCCATGTCCTACTTTCCCGGGATCGGGTCGTGACAAGTCTACCCCCCTTAAAAGGAATTCGTCCTCGAATTCGGGTGTGGTTAGATTTTCCCGACCTTGGTCATTCCATGACTCACACAATTCCCCCACCTTTGTCATTCTTGACTTTGGTGAATTTCCTGACCTTTATCCTTTGGATTCAGTCACATTTCCACATACTTTGATCCTTTAGGATTCGGTCAATAGCTTCCCACTTTTGTCATTCCTTGACTTAGTGAATTCTAGATCTTGATCTCTTGGATTGAGTCACATTCCCGACTTTAATCCTTAAGATTCGATCGTTTTATCTTGACTTTGTCCATTCCCGGACTTAGTTCAAATCCCGATCCCAGTCCTTCTTGGACGTGATCATTGTCCCTTGATCTTGGTTTTACTCCGAATAGATCAAGTGATTCCCATGCTAGTCCGATTTCGACTAGAATTAAATACCGCTTGATCTCGGTCAATCTCCGAATAGATCAAAATTTTCCCGTCATAGTCAAATTCCGACTATAACCAAATACCCTTGATCTTTAGCCAAATCAATAACCTTTCCCTTATGCTTTGAACAATTTGTAATATGGGCAATGTCTTGGTTTCCCGGTAACGACTTAGTAATTCCACTGATTTCTAAGTGCCATTACCAATCTTACCTCAATTTCCTCATTCACCAAGTTTGTTGCATAATTCGCCCTTTTGAATGGTTAAGTCTACTTAATGCGTTTTCGTTTCTTGCCAGTTGGGTAATTCATTTTGGCTTTAATGGACTCGTCTTGGTAAACTCTGCCTGGTTTCCAAGCACGTTATCTCATCCTTGCCATCCTTCCCTTTAGGCTCAACTTTTATCCACGTTCAAGTGCCTAACCCAGTCCTTCGTGTATTTTCTCCGAGCACACATCCATCCAAGGATCAAGCATGCTCTGATACCAACTGTAACATCCCGTCCCGGACGCTCCGGCGTCCGGATACAAGGACTCCGACTTCGTGCCTTCTCACGGCCGAACCCCTTTGAATTTTTCCTTATTCTTTTAGAAATGTCTTAGGCTATTTCTTTACCCTTTCTTACGCAGCGGAAACCTTTACTCCTTGGTCTAATTCCAATAATTACTTAGCACTGGATTCATCGTCTTTCCCGTGGGCTTAAGATCGATCCTTAACTCGGTCAAGTCATTCAATTGTTCGCTAACCATTCTAAGTCTAACGATTGCATATTTCTTTCTCTTTATCCAATGGTCAATTCCCAGACATCTAACTTCACCAATAAGATAGATTTGTTTACATACCTTGGCCAACGTACGGTAAGCCTTCCTCGAACCGTTCCTTGTAACGTCCAATCGTTCCCAGAGTACGCCGGTAGGTTCTGCCTGGATAACTGGTAGTACGTTCACCTTATCCTGCAGTACTTGACACCACGTAGTACCCCATCACTTCGTTACTTAGCCATACAACCAACCATCCCCATTGGCTAAGTATACGATAGGATGAGGGGAATTTCGTGCCCTTTAGTTTCCGGTGGCCGATCCAGCCCATTGCTTACCGGTCCATCCGAAATCCCGTATCCCGTCTTACCATGGATACGTTAATACAGAAAATATCTCCATTTCTAGATCACTCTTCAAGTCGATCTGTACCCGGCCCTTTGCTTGCTACCGGGTTAGTCACGTTTCCGAGTCGCTATCCATGCTCCGTGCTACCGGTAGGTAACATGTTCGGACTCTTTAGGATAATCTTCGTTTCCTCGAGATTCCTAAGTTTTCCAGACTATCCTTGGTCCATTTCCCATCCTTTCCCTTATAGAACTACGGTTCACCCTGTAACCGTGTTTCGTGAACTCGCCTTATTCCTCCGGTGGTTTCTCTCTTTCTTTCTCTGTGAGATTTCACCTTAGGACAAGATCATCCCTTTTGGGCGTGTGTGTTCTGGATGTTCTGGATAGTCTGCATAATCTCGGTGATCTGGATGATCTGGATAATCTCCGTCAACGGGATAATCTGGTTAATCTCCGTCATCTGGATAATCTGGATGATCTCCGTCATCTGGATGATCTCCGTCATCTAGATAATCTGGATAATTTCCGTCATCTGGAAAATCTGGATTATCTCCATCATCTGGATAATCTGGATAATTTCCCTTTTTTCCCTTTTAGACGAACTTACGGCCTTGTCTCCAGCCGTTATTCACGATCTCACCTTTATGGTGGCTTTCTCCCTTTTTCCCGGTGAGATTTTCCCTTAGATGAGATTTGTCTCTCTGGGTTCTGGGTGAGGATTCTGGATAATTCCACGTTTTCTTCTCCTTATTACTAATCCTTCCATCCGGCAAGGATCCTTGGTAATTCTCTAGTCGTTTCCTTCTTCTGGAAAGGACTTAGAATCTTCTAGGATTGTCTCCTGTTTTCCTTGGTAATTTCCCTTCTTGGCAACACAGATCCGTTCAACGATTATCTGCGCTGTCTCTCGTACCGCCGATCCAACCGCTCGGCTTGTTTCCTTCTTATTCTGACAATAGTGCCTTATCACCCAGATTCTTTCTGTGTTCTTCCTTAGGATAATTCTCTGAGTTTTTCTGTATGTTTCGTGGTGTTTTTCTGCGACTTCTGAGGGTCATTTTATAGTTTTCCTCGCCAGAAACCGCTTTCGTAACTGCCTGGTCAGATTCAATGAATCCTTGGTAACCGCTCGGCAGTTACTTAACCGTCCGTACCAAGCACCCGTTCGGCAGCTGACCCGGTAACTGCCTCGGTCACTCCAGCTGCACCAGCTGACCTTCAGTCCGTCCAGCTGACCTTTAGTCCGTCCAGCTGACCTTTAGTCCGTCCAGCTGCTTCAGCTGACCTTCAGTCCGTCCAGCTAGCTTGAGCTACCCGGCAGCTAGTCTAGCTAGGTTGAGCTAAGTGGCAGCTACTCTGAGCTTCCCCAAGCTCCCTAGAGCTTCTCCAAGCTTTCCATTAGGTTTCCTGCGACCAAGTATGAATTCCTCCAATACTTCCCTGACTTGATCCGTGAATTCCCCGTTATCCCAGACCAAGTCCAGCCAGGTGACCTATTGCGGATCACGACCATGACATTATTCCAGCTTACCAAGCTGGTTAGCACAAGCACTTTGCTCTCTTTTTATTCAGCTAAGTCATTAGGTCCGTTTCTCGGCCATGACAAAGCCATGTCCTACTTTCCCGGGATCGGGTCGTGACAGGAATCCTCGGCAATTACCAAGTACCGGGCAGGAATTCTCGGCAATGACCGAGCATCAGGTATAAATCCACAGAAACGACAGAGTACCGTTTGAGAAATTCTTGGCAATGATTGAGTAGTAGGTAGGAATTCACGGCAATGACCGAGTACCAAGAAGGAATTCTCAGCAATGATCGAGTACCGGCTGGTGATTCCTCGGCAATGACCAATTACCGGGCAGGAATTCTCGGCAATGACCGAGTACCCGGCAGGAATTCTCAGTAATGACCAAGCACCGGGTAGGAATCTTTGGAAACGACCGAGTACCGAGTGAGGAATCCTTGGAAATGACCAAGTACTGGGCAGGAATTCTTGGAAATGAACGAGTATCGTTCAGGAATTCTAGACAATGACCAACAACCGGGTAGGATTCTCGGTAATAATTGAGTACCGGCTGGATTTCTTGGAAAAAATTACCGAGTACCGGGCAGGAATTCTCGGGAATGACCGAGCACCGCGTAAGAATTCTCGGCAATGACCGAGTACCAGGCATGAATTCTGGGCAATGACCGAGTACCGGGTAGGAATTCTTGGCAATGACCGAGCATTGCACAGGATTTCTTAGCAATGACCAAGTACCGGGCGGGAATTCTTGGCAAAAACCTAGAACCAGGCAGGAATTCACGGTACTTAGCGAGTACCGGCTATAAAATCCTCGGCAATGACCAAGTACCGGGTATAAATTCTTGGCGATGACCAAGTACCGGGGATGAATTCTTGGAAATGACCGAGTACTGGGCAGGAATTCTCTGCAATGACCGAGTACCATGCAGTAATTCTTGGCAATGGCAGAGCACCGGTTAGGAATCCTCGGAAATGAGCGAGTACCAGGAAGGAATTCTCACCAATGACCGAGTACCGGACATGAATACTCGGAAATGACATAGTACCGGACAGGAATTTTCAGCAATGACAGAGTACCAAGCAGGAATTCTCGGGAATGACCGAGCAGCGGGTAGTATCCTCGACAATGACTGAGTACCTCGAGGGGAATCCTCGGCAATTACTGAGTACCGGCCAGGAATTCTCGGCAATGACCAAGCATTGGTTATATATCCTCGGAAACGACTGAGTACCGGGTGAGAAATTCTCGGCAATGATCGAGTAGTGGGTCAGAATTCACGGCAATAACCGAGTACCAAAAAGGAATTCTCAGCAATGATCGAGTACCGGCTGGTGAATCCTCGGCAATGACCAATTACCGGGCAGGAATTCTCGGCAATGACCGAACACCAAGTAAGAATCCTTCGCAATGACGGAGTACCCAGCAGGAATTCTCAGTAATGACCAAGCACCGGGTATGAATCTTTGGAAACGACCAAGTACCCAGTGAGGAATCCTTGGCAATGACCAAGTTCTGGGCGGGAATTCTCGGTAATGACCGAGTACCAGGCAGGAATTCTAGGCAATGACCGAGTACCAGGCAGGAATTTTTAGCATTGACCGAGTACCAGGCAGGAATTCTTGGTAAAGAGCGAGTACCGGGTTGGAATTCTCGGAAACAACTGAGCATCATGTGAGGAATCCTCGATAATGACCGAGTACCGGGTAGGAATTCTTCACAATGACATAGTACCGGGTAGGAATTCTCAGCATGACATAGTACCGGGCAGGAATTCTAGACAATGACCAAGAACCGGGTAGGATTCTGGGTAATAATCGAGTACTGGCTGGATTTCTTGGAAAAAATTATCGAGTACCGGGCAGGAATTCTCAGTAACAATAGAGTACCGGCTGGAAATTCCTTGGCAATGACAAAGTACTGGGCGGGAATTCTCGGTAATGACCGAGTACCAGGCAGGAATTCTAGGCAATGACCGAGTACCAGGCAGGAATTTTTAGCATTGACCGAGTACCAGGCAGGAATTCTCGGTAAAGAGCGAGTACCGGGTTGGAATTCTCGGAAACAACTGAGCATCATGTGAGGAATCCTCGACAATGACCGAGTACCGGGTAGGAATTCTTCACAATGACATAGTACCGGGTAGGAATTCTCAGCATGACATAGTACCGGGCAGGAATTCTAGACAATGACCAAGAACCGGGTAGGATTCTGGGTAATAATCGAGTACTGGCTGGATTTCTTGGAAAAAATTATCGAGTACCGGGCAGGAATTCTCGAGAATGACCGAGCACCGCGCAGGACTCCTTGGCAATTACCGAGTACCAGGCATGAATTCTCGGCTCAAACGACCAAGCATCGGGTATAAATCCACAGAAACGACCGAGTACCGGGTGAGAAATTCTGGGCAATGATCGAGTAGTGGGTAGGAATTCACGGCAATGACCGAGTACCAAGAAGGAATTCTCAGCAATGATCGAGTACCAGCTGGTGAATCCTGGGCAATGACCAATTATCGGGCAAGAATTCTCGGCAATGACCAAACACCAAGTAGGAATCCTTGGCAATGACCAAGTACCTGGTAGGAATTCTCTGTAATGACCAAGCACCGGGTAGGAATCTTTGGAAACGACCGAGTACCCAGTGAGGAATCCTTGGCAATGACCAAGTACTGGGTGGGAATTCTCGGCAAAAACCTAGAACCATGCAGTAATTTACAGTAATAATAGAGTACCGGCTGGAAAATCCTCGGTAATGACAAAGTACCAGGCGGGAATTCTCGTTAATGACCGACTACAGGCAGGAATTCTCGGTAATGACCGAGTACCAGGCAGGAAATCTCGGCATTGACCGAGTACCAGGCAGGAATTCTCGGCAATGAGCGAGTACCAGGTTGGAATTTTCGAAAATGACTGAGCATCATGTGAGGAATCCTCGACATTGACCGAGTACCGGGTAGGAATTCTTTACAATGACAGAGTACCGTGTAGGAATTCTCGGCATGACCGAGTACCGGGCAAGAATTCTCGACTATGACCAAGCACCGGGTAGGAATCGTCAGAAACGACCGAGTACCGAGTGAGGAATCCTCGGCAATGACCGAGTCCCGGGCAGGAATTCTCAGCAATGACCTTGTACCCGGCAAGAATTCTCTGTAATAATCGAGTACCGGCTGGATTTCTCGAAAGTGACCGAGTAACGGGTAGAAACTCTCAGCAATGACCAAGTACCGGGCAGGAATTCTTGGAAATGAACAAGTATCGGGCAGGAATTCTAGATAATGACCAAGAACCGGGTAGGATTCCCGGTAATAATCGAGTACCGGCTGGATTTCTTGGAAAAAATTACCGAGTACCAGGCAGGAATTCTCGGCAATGACCGAGCACTACGCAAGAATTATCCGCAATGACCGAGTACCAGGCAGGAATTCTCGGCAATGACCGAGTACCGGGTTGGAATTCTTGGAAACGACCGAGCATCAGGTGAGGAATCCTCGGCAATGACTCAGTACCAGGTATGAATTCTTTACAATGACCGAGTACTGTGTAGGAATTCTTAGCAATGACCGAGTACCGGGCAGGAATTATTGACAATCACCAAGCACCAGGTAGGAATCCTCAGAAACGACCAAGTACCGAGTGAGGAATCCTCGGCAATGACAGAGTACCGAGCGGGAATTCTTGGAAATGACCTAGTACCATGCAAGAATTCTCGGTAATAATCGAGTACCGGCTGGATTTCTCGGAAATGACTGAGTAACGGACATAAATTCTCGGCAATGACCAAGTATCAGGCAGGAATTCTCAGCAATGACAGAGTACTGGGCTTGAATACTCGGCAATGAACGAGTACCGGGCAGGAATTCAAGACAATGACCAAGAACCGGGTAGGATTCTCGGTAATAATCGAGTACCGGCTGGATTTCTTGGAAAAAGTTACCGAGTACCGGGCAGGAATTCTTGGGAATGACCAAGCACCGTGCAAGAATTCTCGGCAATGACCAAGTACCAGGCATGAATTCTCGGCAATGACCAAGTACCGGGCATGAATTCTGGGTAATGACCGAGTACCGAGTAGGAATTCTTGGCAATGACCGAGCACTGCACAGGATTTCTCGGCAATGACCGAGTACCGGGCGGCAATTCTCGCTAAAAACCTAGAACCAGGGAGGAATTCATGGTACTAAGTGAATACCGGCTGGAAAATCCTGGGCAATGATCAAGTACCGGGTATAAATTCTCGGCGATGACCAAGTACCGGGCATGAATTCTTGGAAATGACCGAGTACTGGGCATGAATTTTCTGCATTGACCGAGTACCATGCAGTAATTCTCGGCAATGATTGAGCATCGGTTTGGAGTCCTCAGAAATGAGCAAGTACCAGGAAGGAATTCTCACCAATGACCGAGTACCGGACAAGAATACTCAGCAATGACTGAGTACCGGACAGGTATTTCAGCAATGACAGAGTAAGAAGCAGGAATTCTCAGCAATGACCGAGCAGCGTGTAGTATCCTCGAAAATGACTGAGTACCTGGAGAGGAATCCTCGGCAATTACCAAGTACCGGGCAGGAATTCTCGGCAATGACCGAGCATCGGGTATAAATCCACGGAAACGACAGAGTACCGTTTGAGAAATTCTTGGCAATGATTGAGTAGTGGGTAGGAATTCACGGTAATGACCGAGTACCAAGAAGGAATTCTCAGCAATGATCGAGTACCGGCTGGTGATTCCTCGGCAATGACCAATTACCGGGCAGGAATTCTCGGCAATGACCGAACACCAAGTAGGAATCCTTGGCAATGACCGAGTACCCGACAGGAATTCTCAGTAATGACCAAGCACCGGGTAGGAATCTTTGGAAACGACCGAGTACCCAGTGAGGAATCCTTGGCAATGACCAAGTTCTTGGTGGGGATCCTTGGCAAAAACCCAGAACCAGGCAGTAATTCATGGGAATAATAGAGTACCGGCTGGAAAATCCTCGGAAATGACAAAGTACCGGGTAGGAATTCTCGGTAATGACCTAGTACCAGGCAGGAATTCTCGGCAATGACCAAGTACCAGGAAGGAATTTTCGGCATTGACCGAGTACCATGCAGGAATTCTCGGTAAGAATTTTCGGCATTGACCGAGTACCGGGTTGGAATTCTTGGAAATGACTGGGCATTATGTGAGGAATCCTCGACAATGACCGAGTACCGGGTAGGAATTATTTACAATGACAGAGTACCGGGTAGGAATTCTCGGCATGACCGAGTACCGGGCAGGAATTCTTGACTATGACCAAGCACCGGGTAGGAATCCTCAGAAACGACCGAGTACCGAGTGAGGAATCCTCGACAATGACCAAGTACTGGGCAGGAATTCTTGGAAATGAACGAGTATCGTTCAGGAATTCTAGACAATGACCAAGAACCGGGTAGGATTCTCGGTAATAATTGAGTACCGGCTGGATTTCTTGGAAAAAATTATCGAGTACCGGGCAGGAATTCTCGGGAATGACCGAGCACCGCGCAAGTATTCTCGGCAATGACCGAGTACCAGGCACGAATTCTGGGCAATGACCGAGTACCGGGTAGGAATTCTTGGCAATGACCGAGCACTGCACAGGATTTCTCAGCAATGACCGTGTACCGGGCTGGAATTCTAGGCAAAAACCTAGAACCAGGCAGGAATTCACGGTACTAAGCGAGTACCGGCTGGAAAATCCTCGGCAATCACCAAGTACCAGGTATAAATTCTCGGCGATGACCAAGTACCGGGCAGGAATTCTTGGAAATGACCGAGTACTGGGCAGGAATTTTCCGCAATGACCGAGTACCATGCTGTAATTCTCGGCAATGACCGAGCACCGGTTAGGAATCCTCAGAAATGAGTGAGTACCAGGAATTAATTCTCACCAATGACCGAGTACCGGCAAGAATACTCGGCATTGACTGATTACCGGACATGAATTTTTAGCAATGACAGAGTTCCAAGCAAGAATTCTCGGCAATGACCGAGATGCGGGTAGTATCCTCGGAAATGACTGAGCACCTGGAGAGGAATCCTCGGCAATGACCGAATCCCGGGCAGGAATTCTCAGCAATGACCTTGTACCCAGCAAGAATTCTCTGTAATAATCGAGTACCGGCTGGATTTCTCGAAAGTGACCGAGTAACGGGCAGAAACTCTCAGCAATGACCAAGTACCGGGCAGGAATTCTTGGAAATGAACGAGTACCAGGCAGGAATTCTCGGTAAAGAGCGAGTACCGGGTTGGAATTCTCGGAAACAACTGAGCATCATGTGAGGAATCCTCGACAATGACCAAGTACCGGGTAGGAATTCTTCACAATGACATAGTACCGGGTAGGAATTCTCGGCATGACAAAGTACCGGGAAGGAATTCTTGGAAATGAACGAGTACCGGGCAGGAATTCTAGACAATGACCAAGAACCGGGTAGGATTCTAGGTAATAATAGAGTACCGGCTGGATTTCTAGGAAAAAATTACCGAGTACCAGGCAGGAATTCTTGGCAATGACCGAGCACTGCGCAAGAATTATCCGCAATGACCGAGTTCTAGGCAGGAATTCTCGGCAATGACCGAGTACCGGGTTGGAATTATTGGAAACGACCGAGGATCAGGTGAGGAATCCTCGATAATGACAGAGTACCAGGTATGAATTCTTTACAATGACCGAGAACCATGTAGGAATTCTTAGCAATGACTGAGTACCGGGCAGGAATTATTGACAATCACCGAGCACCAGGTAGGAATCCTCAAAAACGACCGAGTACCGAGTGAGGAATCCTCGGCAATGACAGAGTACCGAGCGGGAATTATTGGAAATGACCTAGTACCATGCAAGAATTCTCGGTAATAATGGAGTACCGGCTGGATTTCTCAAAAATAACTGAGTAACGGGCATAAATTCTCGGCAATTACCAAGTACCGGGCAGGAATTCTAAGCAATGACCAAGTACTGGGCATGAATACTTGGGAATGAACGAGTACTGGACATGAATTCTAGACAATGACCAAGAACCGGGTAGGATTCTCGGTAATAATCGAGTACCAGCTGGATTTCTTGGAAAAAATTACCGAGTACCAGGCAGAAATTCTCGGGAATGACCGAGCACCGCGCAAGAATTCTCGGCAACGACCGTGTACCAGGCATGAATTCTGGGCAATGACCGAGTTCCGGGTAGGAATTCTTGGCAATGACCGAGCACTGCATAGGATTTCTAGGCAATGACCGAGTACCGGGTGGGAATTCTCGGCAAAAACCTAGAACCAGGCAGGAATTCACGGTACTTAGCGAGTACCGGCTGGAAAATCCTCGGCAATGACCAAGTACCGGGTATAAATTCTCGGCGATGACCAAGTACCGGGCATGAATTCTTGGAAATGACCGAGTACTGGGAAGGAATTCTCTGCAATGACCGAGTACCATGCAGTAATTCTTGGCAATGGCCGAGCACCGGTTAGGAATCCTCGGAAATGAGCGAGTACCAGGAAGGAATTCTCACCAATGACCGAGTACCGGACATGAATACTCGGCAATGACAGAGTACCGGACAGGAATTTTCAGCAATGACAGAGTACCAAGCAGAGGAATTCTCGGCAATGACCGAGCAGCGGGTAGTATCCTCGACAATGACTGAGTACCTGGAGAGGAATCCTCGGCAATTACCGAGTACCGGCCAGGAATTCTCGGAAACGACTGAGTACCGGGTGAGAAATTCTCGGCAATGATCGAGTAGTGGGTCAGAATTCACGGCAATGACCGAGTACCAAGAAGGAATTCTCAGCAATGATCGAGTACCGGCTGGTGAATCCTCGGCAATGACCAATTACCGGGCATGAATTCTCGGCAATGACCCAACACCAAGTAGGAATCCTTGGCAATGACCGAGTACCCAGCATGAATACTCAGTAATGACCAAGCACCGGGTAGGAATCTTTGGAAACGACCAAGTACCCAGTGAGGAATCCTTGGCAATGACCAAGTTCTGGGCGGGAATTCTCGGCAAAAACCTAGAACCAGGCAGTAATTCATGGTAACAATAGAGTACTGGGCGGGAATTCTCGGTAATGACCGAGTACCAGGCAGGAATTCTAGGCAATGACTGAGTACCAGACATGAATTTTTGGCATTGACCGAGTACCAGGCAGGAATTCTCGGTAAAGAGCGAGTACCGGGTTGGAATTCTCAGAAACAACTGAGCATCATGTGAGGAATTGATACGATTCTGGGTGGAGAATCGTGTCCCAATCACTCACTGGGAAGTTAAGGTGACAAGTTTAGACTCCAGGCTTGAGCAGCAAGCTGATATAGAGTTTGGGTGGAAGGATAGACGCCACGAGAGGATGCGGAAGGCCTCTTGATAAGTCTGTTCGAACAACCTAATCACTAGGATTGTTCTTGGGTTCTAATTCAAATCACTCGAAAAAGAGATAGAGAAAAAGATAATTTTTATTCAAAAGAGGTTAAGAAAATAACATAGAGTCTCAGAGGATATAAAAAAGAGAGGAGACGAAGAGGAGAAGAGAGGAGGAACGGAGCATTGAAGTCTCGGCGAGTTCCAAGACAGGCCTTGGAACTTACCAACGACTAAGGCACAAAACACAACCCCGCGCCCAAATAACATTCTCAAACATAAGTTTAAACATTTAAATAACTACAATAGAAAAGATAGAAAGATAAGAGATAGTCGGTCCGCGCCAAATATTCTCGGGAAGGCCGGACTAGGTCGGACTAGCACCAAGCAAGGATGAACCTATGGACCACGAACCTCATTAAAAACCTTCCTTTGGAAAACCACTTGGGAAAAACCAAAGGCAAGGGAAAAAGAGTGTAGGTGAGCCATAGGGCTTGATACTAATCATCCCGGACATGAACCAAGACCAACGTGGCCGAGGTATCATCTACGTCCGAGTGACCCCTATGAACCAAAGCTTGACGAAGCAATGTTCCCACTGTGCGAATGAGTTCCTTAGTCTTAGATCGAGTCATTGTCCCAACTGGTACGCTCAATGCTTCTGTGGCCGACCAAGATCGCGTCCTAGCTCCAAGTGGCTCATCCGGAGTTTTCTCCTCGACCGGCCCGAACGTGTCCTCGACCGGGTCCAGCGTTTCCTCGGCCATCGACTGTTCCTCCTGGACGCTATCCATTCTCGCATCAGGCTCCCCCAGTTGAAAAGGATTTGTCCTCAAATCCGGAGTATCTGCCACAAAAGGGATCAAGTCAGCGACATTGAAGGTTGAGCTGATAACGTACTTACCTTGTAAATCCAGTTTGTAGGCATTGGTTCCAATCTTCTTTAGGATTCTGAATGGGCCATCGACTCGAGGCATGAGCTTTGATTTTCTTTCCTCCGGAAACCGGTCTTTTCTAAGATGTATCCAGACACGTTCTCTTTCTTTGAATACTACTTCTTGTCGCCCTTGGTTTGCTTTTGTTGCATATTGTTCAGTTCGTCTTTCTATATTGGCACGGGCCTTCTCATGGATCCTCCTGACCAGTTCCGCCTTTTTCTGTCCATCAATATTAGCTCTTTCGCTCAAAGGTAAAGGGGTTAGATCCATAGGAGACAAAGGTTTAAATCCATAAACAATTTCAAAGGGTGAATACTTAGAAGCAGAATGCATGGAATGATTATATGCAAACTCTACATGCGGAAAACATGCTTCCCAAGTGTTCAAGTTACTTTTTATCAAAGCTCGCAACAAGGTTGATAAACTCCTATTGACTACTTCAGTTTGTCCATCAGTTTGCGGATGACAAGTAGTGGAAAATAACAACTTAGTTCCTAACTTAGACCACAAAGTTTTCCAAAAGTAACTCAGAAACTTAGTATCTCTATCAGAAACTATGGACCTAGGCATACCATGCAAACGAACAATCTCTTTGAAAAACAGGTTAGCCACATGAGATGCATCATCGGTTTTATTACAAGCAATGAAATGAGGCATTTTCGAAAACCTATCAACCACAACAAAGATCGAATCCTTCCCACTTCTAGTCATTGGCAATCCTAACACAAAATCCATAGAGATGTCAGTCCAGGGATGATGAGGAATAGGCAAAGGAGTATACAAACCGTGAGGTTGGACTTTGGACTTTGCTTGTTTACAGTTAACACATCTTTTACAGATTCGTTCAACATCCTTTTTCATGTGCGGCCAATAGAAATGGTCTTGTACCACTTTCAGAGTCTTGGTTACTCCGAAGTGCCCCATTAATCCCCCTGCTTGTGCTTCTCTAACAAACAACTCTCGAATAGAACAGTTAGGCACACACAAACGGTTGTCATTAAACAAAAATCCTTTAAATTTATAAAACCGACCAGAAGCATGATTTTCACATCTTTTAAACATTTCTTTGAAGTCAGGATCATTTTGATAAAGCTCTTTCAATTGCTCAAACCCTAACAGTTTAGTTTCAAGAGTAGAAAGTAGAGTGTACCTCCGGGATAAGGCGTCTGCTACTATATTTTCCTTACCTTGCTTGTACTTGATGACGTAAGGAAAAGTTTCAATGAATTCAACCCACCTTGCATGTCTTTTGTTGAGCTTTTGCTGTCCTTTCAAGAACTTGAGAGATTCATGGTCAGTATGAATGACAAACTCCTTGGGCCATAGGTAATGCTGCCATGTTTGTAACGCTCGGACCAGGGCATAAAGTTCCTTGTCGTAAGTTGGATAGTTTAGCATTGCTCCTCCGAGTTTCTCGCTAAAGTAAGCTATTGGCCTTTGTTCTTGCATGAGAACAGCTCCAATACCTATACCTGATGCATCACACTCAACCTCAAAAGTTTTAGAGAAGTTAGGCAATATTAGTAAAGGTGCATGTGTAAGCTCATTTTTAAGTCGTTCAAATGCAACTTCTTGAGCTTCTTCCCATTTGAACCCCACTTCCTTTTTGATGACTTCTGTAAGTGGCGCTGCTAAGGTACTAAAATTCTTGACAAACCGGCGATAAAACCCTGCAAGGCCGTGGAAGCTTCTCACTTCTCCTACCGTCTTTGGACTTGGCCATTCTATGATTGCCTTAACCTTTTCTTCATCAACTTTTACTCCATCTGCACTCACAACAAAGCCTAAAAACACGAGGTTATCTGTGCAAAAATTACACTTCTTTAAGTTAGCATAGAGTTTCTCCTTTCTAAGAACTTCTAACACCTTTTCTAGATGCTGAATATGCTCCTCTAAGTTCTTGCTATAAACCAGAATATCATCAAAGTATACTACCACAAAATGCCCAATGAAAGCTCTAAGAACATGATTCATCAACCTCATGAATGTACTAGGTGCATTAGTTTACCCAAAAGGCATGACTAACCATTCATACAATCCATGCTTAGTTTTAAAGGCAGTTTTCCATTCATCTCCTTCTTTCATCCTAATTTGATGATATCCACTTTTAAGATCAATTTTAGAAAATATGCTAGAACCATGTAACTCATCAAGCATATCATCTAATCTAGGAATATGATGTCGATACTTCACCGTGATATTATTGATTGCCCTACAGTCGACACACATCCGCCAGCTTCCATCTTTTTTGGGAACAAGCAAAACTGGTACTGCACAAGGACTCATACTCTCTCGGATATGTCCTTTGTCCATCAGCTCATCCACTTGTTTTTGTAGTTCTTTGGTTTCCACCGGGTTAGTCCTATAAGCTGGACGGTTGGGAAGCGTAGCACCCGGGACAAAATCAATCTGATGCTCTATTCCTCGTACTGGTGGAAGTCCTGGTGCACTATCTTCTGGAAAGACATCGTGAAACTCCTGCAAAAGTTTATTCATTTCACTCGGCAAAACCGGTGCAAGGTCAGTTAGGGTAGTGAGAGCCTCCTTGTAAATAAACAATAAGATAGTTTGCTCAGAAAGTATGGCTTTCTTAACCACTTCAGCTTTGGCAAAGAAATTTGTTGGTTTAACCCGACTTACTGTTTGAGATGCTAAATGGGTCTGATCTTGATACACTTCTTGAGGTGATAGCGGAGCTAAGACTGTTTTTCTCCCGTTGTGCTCAAAAGAATATTTGTTAGCAAACCCCTCATGCTTAACCCTCCTGTCGAACTGCCACGGTCTTCCTAGGAGAATATGTCCAGCTTCCATGGGCAGAATGTCGCACACAACTTCATCCTGGTATCCTCCAATCGCTATAGGGACAGTGACTTGCTGTTTGACTCGTAGCTCTCCTTTCTCATTAAGCCAGTGAATGTCATAAGGCTTTGGATGCTCTCTGACTGTTAACCCCAATTTCTTTACCATAAACTCGCTGGCCACATTAGTACAGCTTCCCCCGTCGATGATTAGACTACACAATTTCCCGTTTACATGACATCGCGTGTGGAATAAGTTTTCCCTTTGATCCTCAGTTTCAGGTTGAAGGCACAAGGCTCTCCGAGATACCAAAATCTCTTGTCTTACTGAAGTCTTGGATGTGACGATAGAGTCTGATGCAATCTTCTGATGCCACGATCTATTCTCTGTTTCTATCATACGATCAAACCTATCGGAAATGGTTCTTGCGAGAGCATTGTTGTGAACTTGAAGCATTACTTGGCCAGGTTCGTACATCTTTTCCTGAAACAACACACAAGAATACACCAGTAAAGAGTCCTTTTGAAGATCGAATTAACCCTAAATCATAAGAACACGAAAATGACTCTTGGTATCCTATTTTCTCAGAAGAACACTAAACGCGACTGTTTTCAGAAAATGATCTCGAAAAATTATCAAAACATATCCAAAAATTCCCAAACCAATTTTAACAAATACTAGACTCAAAATCGGTTCCGATCAAATTGATTTCACGATTTTATCGCCAGCCAATATTTAATTAAAATTCGGACAAGATAGGGCGAAAACCACTTAACTTCTCAATGTTGCTCTGATACCACTTGATACGATTCTGGGTGGAGAATCGTGTCCCAATCACTCACTGGGAAGTTAAGGTGACAAGTTTAGACTCCAGGCTTGAGCAGCAAGCTGATATAGAGTTTGGGTGGAAGGATAGACACCACGAGAGGATGCGGAAGGCCTCTTGATAAGTCTGTTCGAACAACCTAATCACTAGGATTGTTCTTGGGTTCTAATTCGAATCACTCGAAAAAGAGATAGAGAAAAAGATAATTTTTATTCAAAAGAGGTTAAGAAAATAACATAGAGTCTCAGAGGATATAAAGAAGAGAGGAGACGAAGAGGAGAAGAGAGGAGGAGCGGAGCATTGAAGTCTCGGCGAGTTCCAAGACAGGCCTTGGAACTTACCAACGACTAAGGCACAAAACACAACCCCGCGCCCAAATAACATTCTCAAACATAAGTTTAAACATTTAAATAACTAAAATAGAAAAGATAGAAAGATAAGAGATAGTCGGTCCGCGCCAAATATTCTCGGGAAGGCCGGACTAGGTCGGACTAGCACCAAGCAAGGATGAACCTATGGACCACGAACCTCATTAAAAACCTTCCTTTGGAAAACCACTTGGGAAAAACCAAAGGCAAGGGAAAAAGAGTGTAGGTGAGCCATAGGGCTTGATACTAATCATCCCGGACATGAACCAAGACCAACGTGGCCGAGGTATCATCTACGTCCGAGTGACCCCTATGAACCAAAGCTTGACGAAGCAATGTTCCCACTGTGCGAATGAGTTCCTTAGTCTTAGATCGAGTCATTGTCCCAACTGGTACGCTCAATGCTTCTGTGGCCGACCAAGATCGCGTCCTAGCTCCAAGTGGCTCATCCGGAGTTTTCTCCTCGACCGGCCCGAACGTGTCCTCGACCGGGTCCAGCGTTTCCTCGGCCATCGACTGTTCCTCATGGACGCTATCCATTCTCGCATCAGGCTCCCCCAGTTGAAAAGGATTTGTCCTCAAATCCGGAGTATCTGCCACAAAAGGGATCAAGTCAGCGACATTGAAGGTTGAGCTGATAACGTACTTACCTTGTAAATCCAGTTTGTAGGCATTGGTTCCAATCTTCTTTAGGATTCTGAATGGGCCATCGACTCGAGGCATGAGCTTTGATTTTCTTTCCTCCGGAAACCGGTCTTTTCTAAGATGTATCCAGACAAGTTCTCTTTCTTTGAATACTACTTCTTGTCGCCCTTGGTTTGCTTTTGTTGCATATTGTTCAGTTCGTCTTTCTATATTGGCACGGGCCTTCTCATGGATCCTCCTGACCAGTTCCGCCTTTTTCTGTCCATCAATATTAGCTCTTTCGCTCAAAGGTAAAGGGGTTAGATCCATAGGAGACAAAGGGTTAAATCCATAAACAATTTCAAAGGGTGAATACTTAGAAGCAGAATGCATGGAATGATTATATGCAAACTCTACATGCGGCAAACATGCTTCCCAAGTGTTCAAGTTACTTTTTATCAAAGCTCGCAACAAGGTTGATAAACTCCTATTGACTACTTCAGTTTGTCCATCAGTTTGCGGATGACAAGTAGTGGAAAATAACAACTTAGTTCCTAACTTAGACCACAAAGTTTTCCAAAAGTAACTCAGAAACTTAGTATCTCTATCAGAAACTATGGACCTAGGCATACCATGCAAACGAACAATCTCTTTGAAAAACAGGTTAGCCACATGAGATGCATCATCGGTTTTATTACAAGCAATGAAATGAGCCATTTTCGAAAACCTATCAACCACAACAAAGATCGAATCCTTCCCACTTCTAGTCATTGGCAATCCTAACACAAAATCCATAGAGATGTCAGTCCAGGGATGATGAGGAATAGGCAAAGGAGTATACAAACCGTGAGGTTGGACTTTGGACTTTGCTTGTTTACAGTTAACACATCTTTTACAGATTCGTTCAACATCCTTTTTCATGTGCGGCCAATAGAAATGGTCTTGTACCACTTTCAGAGTCTTGGTTACTCCGAAGTGCCCCATTAATCCCCCTGCATGTGCTTCTCTAACAAACAACTCTCGAATAGAACAGTTAGGCACACACAAACGGTTGTCATTAAACAAAAATCCTTTAAATTTATAAAACCGACCAGAAGCATGATTTTCACATCTTTTAAACATTTCTTTGAAGTCAGGATCATTTTGATAAAGCTCTTTCAATTGCTCAAACCCTAACAGTTTAGTTTCAAGAGTAGAAAGTAGAGTGTACCTCCGGGATAAGGCGTCTGCTACTATATTTTCCTTACCTTGCTTGTACTTGATGACGTAAGGAAAAGTTTCAATGAATTCAACCCACCTTGCATGTCTTTTGTTGAGCTTTTGCTGTCCTTTCAAGAACTTGAGAGATTCATGGTCAGTATGAATGACAAACTCCTTGGGCCATAGGTAATGCTGCCATGTTTGTAACGCTCGGACCAGGGCATAAAGTTCCTTGTCGTAAGTTGGATAGTTTAGCATTGCTCCTCCGAGTTTCTCGCTAAAGTAAGCTATTGGCCTTTGTTCTTGCATGAGAACAGCTCCAATACCTATACCTGATGCATCACACTCAACCTCAAAAGTTTTAGAGAAGTTAGGCAATATTAGTAAAGGTGCATGTGTAAGCTCATTTTTAAGTCGTTCAAATGCAACTTCTTGAGCTTCTTCCCATTTGAACCCCACTTCCTTTTTGATGACTTCTGTAAGTGGCGCTGCTAAGGTACTAAAATTCTTGACAAACCGGCGATAAAACCCTGCAAGGCCGTGGAAGCTTCTCACTTCTCCTACCGTCTTTGGACTTGGCCATTCTATGATTGCCTTAACCTTTTCTTCATCAACTTTTACTCCATCTGCACTCACAACAAAGCCTAAAAACACGAGGTTATCTGTGCAAAAATTACACTTCTTTAAGTTAGCATAGAGTTTCTCCTTTCTAAGAACTTCTAACACCTTTTCTAGATGCTGAATATGCTCCTCTAAGTTCTTGCTATAAACCAGAATATCATCAAAGTATACTACCACAAAATGCCCAATGAAAGCTCTAAGAACATGATTCATCAACCTCATGAATGTACTAGGTGCATTAGTTTACCCAAAAGGCATGACTAACCATTCATACAATCCATGCTTAGTTTTAAAGGCAGTTTTCCATTCATCTCCTTCTTTCATCCTAATTTGATGATATCCACTTTTAAGATCAATTTTAGAAAATATGCTAGAACCATGTAACTCATCAAGCATATCATCTAATCTAGGAATATGATGTCGATACTTCACCGTGATATTATTGATTGCCCTACAGTCGACACACATCCGCCAGCTTCCATCTTTTTTGGGAACAAGCAAAACTGGTCCTGCACAAGGACTCATACTCTCTCGGATATGTCCTTTGTCCATCAGCTCATCCACTTGTTTTTGTAGTTCTTTGGTTTCCACCGGGTTAGTCCTATAAGCTGGACGGTTGGGAAGCGTAGCACC
Source organism: Barbarea vulgaris (assembly GCA_963667165.1). Classification (NCBI taxonomy): domain Eukaryota; kingdom Viridiplantae; phylum Streptophyta; class Magnoliopsida; order Brassicales; family Brassicaceae; genus Barbarea; species Barbarea vulgaris. The sequence goes on along the minus strand of OY763888.1, from coordinate 10,541,746 downwards.
CGGGACAAAATCAATCTGATGCTCTATTCCTCGTACTGGTGGAAGTCCTGGTGCACTATCTTCTGGAAAGACATCGTGAAACTCCTGCAAAAGTTTATTCATTTCACTCGGCAAAACCGGTGCAAGGTCAGTTAGGGTAGTGAGAGCCTCCTTGTAAATAAACAATAAGATAGTTTGCTCAGAAAGTATGGCTTTCTTAACCACTTCAGCTTTGGCAAAGAAATTTGTTGGTTTAACCCGACTTACTGTTTGAGATGCTAAATGGGTCTGATCTTGATACACTTCTTGAGGTGATAGCGGAGCTAAGACTGTTTTTCTCCCGTTGTGCTCAAAAGAATATTTGTTAGCAAACCCCTCATGCTTAACCCTCCTGTCGAACTGCCACGGTCTTCCTAGGAGAATATGTCCAGCTTCCATGGGCAGAATGTCGCACACAACTTCATCCTGGTATCCTCCAATCGCTATAGGGACAGTGACTTGCTGTTTGACTCGTAGCTCTCCTTTCTCATTAAGCCAGTGAATGTCATAAGGCTTTGGATGCTCTCTGACTGTTAACCCCAATTTCTTTACCATAAACTCGCTGGCCACATTAGTACAGCTTCCCCCGTCGATGATTAGACTACACAATTTCCCGTTTACATGACATCGCGTGTGGAATAAGTTTTCCCTTTGATCCTCAGTTTCAGGTTGAAGGCACAAGGCTCTCCGAGATACCAAAATCTCTTGTCTTACTGAAGTCTTGGATGTGACGATAGAGTCTGATGCAATCTTCTGATGCCACGATCTATTCTCTGTTTCTATCATACGATCAAACCTATCGGAAATGGTTCTTGCGAGAGCATTGTTGTGAACTTGAAGCATTACTTGGCCAGGTTCGTACATCTTTTCCTGAAACAACACACAAGAATACACCAGTAAAGAGTCCTTTTGAAGATCGAATTAACCCTAAATCATAAGAACACGAAAATGACTCTTGGTATCCTATTTTCTCAGAAGAACACTAAACGCGACTGTTTTCAGAAAATGATCTCGAAAAATTATCAAAACATATCCAAAAATTCCCAAACCAATTTTAACAAATACTAGACTCAAAATCGGTTCCGATCAAATTGATTTCACGATTTTATCGCCAGCCAATATTTAATTAAAATTCGGACAAGATAGGGCGAAAACCACTTAACTTCTCAATGTTGCTCTGATACCACTTGATACGATTCTGGGTGGAGAATCGTGTCCCAATCACTCACTGGGAAGTTAAGGTGACAAGTTTAGACTCCAGGCTTGAGCAGCAAGCTGATATAGAGTTTGGGTGGAAGGATAGACGCCACGAGAGGATGCGGAAGGCCTCTTGATAAGTCTGTTCGAACAACCTAATCACTAGGATTGTTCTTGGGTTCTAATTCGAATCACTCGAAAAAGAGATAGAGAAAAAGATAATTTTTATTCAAAAGAGGTTAAGAAAATAACATAGAGTCTCAGAGGATATAAAGAAGAGAGGAGACGAAGAGGAGAAGAGAGGAGGAGCGGAGCATTGAAGTCTCGGCGAGTTCCAAGACAGGCCTTGGAACTTACCAACGACTAAGGCACAAAACACAACCCCGCGCCCAAATAACATTCTCAAACATAAGTTTAAACATTTAAATAACTAAAATAGAAAAGATAGAAAGATAAGAGATAGTCGGTCCGCGCCAAATATTCTCGGGAAGGCCGGACTAGGTCGGACTAGCACCAAGCAAGGATGAACCTATGGACCACGAACCTCATTAAAAACCTTCCTTTGGAAAACCACTTGGGAAAAATCAAAGGCAAGGGAAAAAGAGTGTAGGTGAGCCATAGGGCTTGATACTAATCATCCCGGACATGAACCAAGACCAACGTGGCCGAGGTATCATCTACGTCCGAGTGACCCCTATGAACCAAAGCTTGACGAAGCAATGTTCCCACTGTGCGAATGAGTTCCTTAGTCTTAGATCGAGTCATTGTCCCAACTGGTACGCTCAATGCTTCTGTGGCCGACCAAGATCGCGTCCTAGCTCCAAGTGGCTCATCCGGAGTTTTCTCCTCGACCGGCCCGAACGTGTCCTCGACCGGGTCCAGCGTTTCCTCGGCCATCGACTGTTCCTCATGGACGCTATCCATTCTCGCATCAGGCTCCCCCAGTTGAAAAGGATTTGTCCTCAAATCCGGAGTATCTGCCACAAAAGGGATCAAGTCAGCGACATTGAAGGTTGAGCTGATAACGTACTTACCTTGTAAATCCAGTTTGTAGGCATTGGTTCCAATCTTCTTTAGGATTCTGAATGGGCCATCGACTCGAGGCATGAGCTTTGATTTTCTTTCCTCCGGAAACCGGTCTTTTCTAAGATGTATCCAGACAAGTTCTCTTTCTTTGAATACTACTTCTTGTCGCCCTTGGTTTGCTTTTGTTGCATATTGTTCAGTTCGTCTTTCTATATTGGCACGGGCCTTCTCATGGATCCTCCTGACCAGTTCCGCCTTTTTCTGTCCATCAATATTAGCTCTTTCGCTCAAAGGTAAAGGGGTTAGATCCATAGGAGACAAAGGGTTAAATCCATAAACAATTTCAAAGGGTGAATACTTAGAAGCAGAATGCATGGAATGATTATATGCAAACTCTACATGCGGCAAACATGCTTCCCAAGTGTTCAAGTTACTTTTTATCAAAGCTCGCAACAAGGTTGATAAACTCCTATTGACTACTTCAGTTTGTCCATCAGTTTGCGGATGACAAGTAGTGGAAAATAACAACTTAGTTCCTAACTTAGACCACAAAGTTTTCCAAAAGTAACTCAGAAACTTAGTATCTCTATCAGAAACTATGGACCTAGGCATACCATGCAAACGAACAATCTCTTTGAAAAACAGGTTAGCCACATGAGATGCATCATCGGTTTTATTACAAGCAATGAAATGAGCCATTTTCGAAAACCTATCAACCACAACAAAGATCGAATCCTTCCCACTTCTAGTCATTGGCAATCCTAACACAAAATCCATAGAGATGTCAGTCCAGGGATGATGAGGAATAGGCAAAGGAGTATACAAACCGTGAGGTTGGACTTTGGACTTTGCTTGTTTACAGTTAACACATCTTTTACAGATTCGTTCAACATCCTTTTTCATGTGCGGCCAATAGAAATGGTCTTGTACCACTTTCAGAGTCTTGGTTACTCCGAAGTGCCCCATTAATCCCCCTGCATGTGCTTCTCTAACAAACAACTCTCGAATAGAACAGTTAGGCACACACAAACGGTTGTCATTAAACAAAAATCCTTTAAATTTATAAAACCGACCAGAAGCATGATTTTCACATCTTTTAAACATTTCTTTGAAGTCAGGATCATTTTGATAAAGCTCTTTCAATTGCTCAAACCCTAACAGTTTAGTTTCAAGAGTAGAAAGTAGAGTGTACCTCCGGGATAAGGTGTCTGCTACTATATTTTCCTTACCTTGCTTGTACTTGATGACGTAAGGAAAAGTTTCAATGAATTCAACCCACCTTGCATGTCTTTTGTTGAGCTTTTGCTGTCCTTTCAAGAACTTGAGAGATTCATGGTCAGTATGAATGACAAACTCCTTGGGCCATAGGTAATGCTGCCATGTTTGTAACGCTCGGACCAGGGCATAAAGTTCCTTGTCGTAAGTTGGATAGTTTAGCATTGCTCCTCCGAGTTTCTCGCTAAAGTAAGCTATTGGCCTTTGGTCTTGCATGAGAACAGCTCCAATACCTATACCTGATGCATCACACTCAACCTCAAAAGTTTTAGAGAAGTTAGGCAATATTAGTAAAGGTGCATGTGTAAGCTCATTTTTAAGTCGTTGAAATGCAACTTCTTGAGCTTCTTCCCATTTGAACCCCACTTCCTTTTTGATGACTTCTGTAAGTGGCGCTGCTAAGGTACTAAAATTCTTGACAAACCGGCGATAAAACCCTGCAAGGCCGTGGAAGCTTCTCACTTCTCCTACCGTCTTTGGACTTGGCCATTCTTTGATTGCCTTAACCTTTTCTTCATCAACTTTTACTCCATCTGCACTCACAACAAAGCCTAAAAACACGAGGTTATCTGTGCAAAAAGTACACTTCTTTAAGTTAGCATAGAGTTTCTCCTTTCTAAGAACTTCTAACACCTTTTCTAGATGCTGAATATGCTCCTCTAAGTTCTTGCTATAAACCAGAATATCATTAAAGTATACTACCACAAAATGCCCAATGAAAGCTCTAAGAACATGATAGGGCGAAAACCACTTAACTTCTCAATGTTGCTCTAATACCACTTGATACGATTCTAGGTGGAGAATCGTGTCCCAATCACTCACTGGGAAGTTAAGGTGACAAGTTTAGACTCCAGGCTAGAGCAGCAAGCTGATCTAGAGTTTGGGTGGAAGGATAGACGCCACGAGAGGATGCAGAAGGCCTCTTGATAAGTCTGTTCGAACAACCTAATCACTAGGATTGTTCTTGGGTTCTAATTCGAATCACTCGAAAAAGAGATAGAGAAAAAGATAATTTTTATTCAAAAGAGGTTAAGAAAATAACATAGAGTCTTAGAGGATATAAAGAAGAGAGGAGACGAAGAGGAGAAGAGAGGAGGAGCGGAGCATTGAAGTCTCGGCGAGTTCCAAGACAGGCCTTGGAACTTACCAACGACTAAGGCACAAAACACAACCCCGCGCCCAAATAACATTCTCAAACATAAGTTTAAACATTTAAATAACTAAAATAGAAAAGATAGAAAGATAAGAGATAGTCGGTCCGCGCCAAATATTCTCGGGAAGGCCGGACTAGGTCGGACTAGCACCAAGCAAGGATGAACCTATGGACCACGAACCTCATTAAAAACCTTCCTTTGGAAAACCACTTGGGAAAAACCAAAGGCAAGGGAAAAAGAGTGTAGGTGAGCCATAGGGCTTGATACTAATCATCCCGGACATGAACCAAGACCAACGTGGCCGAGGTATCATCTACGTCCGAGTGACCCCTATGAACCAAAGCTTGACGAAGCAATGTTACCACTGTGCGAATGAGTTCCTTAGTCTTAGATCGAGTCATTCTCCCAACTGGTACGCTCAATGCTTCTGTGGCCGACCAAGATAGCGTCCTAGCTCCAAGTGGCTCATCCGGAGTTTTCTCCTCGACCGGCCCGAACGTGTCCTCGACCGGGTCCAGCGTTTCCTCGGCCATCGACTGTTCCTCCTGGACGCTATCCATTCTCGCATCAGGAATCCTCGACAATGACCGAGTACCGGGTAGGAATTCTTCACAATGACATAGTACCGGGTAGGAATTCTCGGCATGACAAAGTACCGGGCAGGAATTCTTGGAAATGAACGAGTACCGGGCAGGAATTCTAGACAATGACCAAGAACCGGGTAGGATTCTCGGTAATAATCGAGTACTGGCTGGATTTCTTGGAAAAAATTACCGAGTACCGGGCAGGAATTCTCGGGAATGACCGAGCACCGCGCAGGAATCGTTGGCAATTACCGAGTACCAGGCATGAATTCTCGGCTCAAACGACCAAGCATCGGGTATAAATCCACGGAGACGACTAAGTACCGGGTGAGAAATTCTGGGCAATGATCGAGTAGTGGGTAGGAATTCACGGCAATGACCGAGTACCAAGAAGGAATTCTTAGCAATGATCGAGTACCGGCTGGTGAATCCTCGGCAATGACCAATTATCGGGCAGGAATTCTTGGCAATGACCGAACACCAAGTAGGAATCCTTGTCAATGACCAAGTACCTGGTAGGAATTCTCTGTAATGACCAAGCACCGGGTAGGAATCTTTGGAAACAACCGAGTACCCAGTGAGGAATCCTTGGCAATGACCAAGTACTGGGTGGGAATTCTCGGCAAAAACCTAGAACCATGCAGTAATTTACAGTAATAATAGAGTACCGGCTGGAAAATCCTCGGTAATGACAAAGTACCGGGCGGGAATTCTCGTTAATGACCGACTACAGGCAGGAATTCTTGGCAATGACCGAGTACCAGGCAGGAATTCTTGGCATTGACCGAGTACCAGGCAGGAATTCTCGGCATGAGCGAGTACCGGGTTGGAATTCTCGAAAATGACTGAGCATCATGTGAGGAATCCTCGACATTGACCGAGTACCGGGTAGGAATTCTTTACAATGACAGAGTACCGTGTAGGAATTCTCGGCATGACCGAGTACCGGGCAGGAATTCTCGACTATGACCAAGCACCGGGTAGGAATCCTCAGAAACGACCGAGTACCGAGTGAGGAATCCTCGGCAATGACCGAGTCCCGGGCAGGAATTCTCAGCAATGACCTTGTACCCGGCAAGAATTCTCTGTAATAATCGATTACCGGCTGGATTTCTCGAAAGTGACCGAGTAACGGGTAGAAACTCTCAGCAATGACCAAGTACCGGGCAGGAATTCTTGGAAATGAACAAGTATCGGGCAGGAATTCTAGATAATGACCAAGAACCGGGTAGGATTCCCGGTAATAATCGAGTACCGGCTGGATTTCTCAGAAAAAATTACCGAGTACCTGGCAGGAATTCTCGGCAATGACCGAGCACTACGCAAGAATTATCCGCAATGACCGAGTACCAGGCAGGAATTCTCGGCAATGACCGAGTACCGGGTTGGAATTCTTGGAAACGACCGAGCATCAGGTGAGGAATCCTTGGCAATGACTCAGTACCAGGTATGAATTCTTTACAATGACCGAGTACTGTGTAGGAATTCTTAGCAATGACCGAGTACCGGGCAGGAATTATTGACAATCACCAAGCACCAGGTAGGAATCCTCAGAAACGACCAAGTACCGAGTGAGGAATCCTCGGCAATGACAGAGTACCGAGCGGGAATTCTTGGAAATGACCTAGTACCATGCAAGAATTCTCGGTAATAATCGAGTACCGGCTGGATTTCTCGGAAATGACTGAGTAACGAACATAAATTCTCGGCAATGACCAAGTACCAGGCAGGAATTCTCAGCAATGACAGAGTACTGGGCTTGAATACTCGGCAATGAATGAGTACCGGGCAGGAATTCAAGACAATGACCAAGAACCGGGTAGGATTCTCGGTAATAATCAAGTACCGGCTGGATTTCTTGGAAAAAGTTACCGAGTACCGGGCAGGAATTCTCGGGAATGACCAAGCACCGCGCAAGAATTCTCGGCAATGACCAAGTACCAGGCATGAATTCTCGGCAATGACCAAGTACCGGGCATGAATTCTGGGTAATGACCGAGTACCGAGTAGGAATTCTTGGCAATGACCGAGCACTGCACAGGATTTCTCGGCAATGACCGAGTACCGGGCGGCAATTCTCGCTAAAAACCTAGAACCATGGAGGAATTCACGGTACTAAGCGAATACCGGCTGGAAAATCCTGGGCAATGATCAAGTACCGGGTATAAATTCTCGGCGTTGACCAAGTACCGGGCATGAATTCTTGGAAATGACCGAGTACTGGGCATGAATTTTCTGCATTGACCGAGTATCATGCAGTAATTCTCGGCAATGATTGAGCATCGGTTTGGAGTCCTCAGAAATGAGCAAGTACCAGGAAGGAATTCTCACCAATGACCGAGTACCGGACAAGAATACTCAGCAATGACTGAGTACCGGACAGGAATTTCAGCAATGACAGAGTACCAAGCAGGAATTCTCAGCAATGACCGAGCAGCGTGTAGTATCCTCGAAAATGACTGAGTACCTGGAGAGGAATCCTCGGCAATTACCAAGTACCGGGCAGGAATTCTCGGCAATGACAGAGCATCGGGTATAAATCCACAGAAACGACAGAGTACCGTTTGAGAAATTCTTGGCAATGATTGAGTAGTGGGTAGGAATTCACGGTAATGAACGAGTACCAAGAAGGAATTCTCAGCAATGATCGAGTACCGGCTGGTGATTCCTCGGCAATGACCAATTACCGGGCAGGAATTCTCGGCAATGACCGAACACCAAGTAGGAATCCTTGGCAATGACCGAGTACCAGGCAGGAATTCTCAGTAATCACCAAGCACCGGGTAGGAATCTTTGGAAACGACCGAGTACCCAGTGAGGAATCCTTGGCAATGACCAAGTTCTTGGTGGGGATCATTGGCAAAAACCTAGAACCAGGCAGTAATTCACGGTAATAATAGAGTACCGGCTGGAAAATCCTCGGAAATGACAAAGTACCGGGTAGGAATTCTCGGTAATGACCTAGTACCAGGCAGGAATTCTCGGCAATGACCAAGTACCAGGCAAGAATTTTCGGCATTGACCGAGTACCATACAGGAATTCTTGGTAAAGAGCGAGTACCGGGTAGGAATTCTTGGAAATGACTGGGCATCATGTGAGGAATCCTCGACAATGACCGAGTACCGGGTAGGAATTATTTACAATGACAGAGTACCGGGTAGGAATTCTCGGCATGACCGAGTACCGGGCAGGAATTCTTGACTATGACCAAGCACCGGGTAGGAATCCTCAGAAACGACCGAGTACCGAGTGAGGAATCCTCGACAATGACCAAGTACTGGGCAGGAATTATTGGAAATGAACGAGTATCGTTCAGGAATTCTAGACAATGACCAAGAACCGGGTAGGATTCTCGGTAATAATTGAGTACCGGCTGGATTTCTTGGAAAAAATTACCGAGTACCGGGCAGAAATTCTCAGGAATGACCGAGCACCGCGCAAGTATTCTCGGTAATGACCGAGTACCAGGCATGAATTCTGGGCAATGACCGAGTACCGGGTAGGAATTCTTGGCAATGACCGAGCACTGCACAGGATTTCTCAGCAATGACCGTGTACCGGGCTGGAATTCTAGGCAAAAACCTAGAACCAGGCAGGAATTCACGGTACTAAGCGAGTACCGGCTGGAAAATCCTCGGTAATGACCAAGTACCAGGTATAAATTCTCGGCGATGACCAAGTACCGGGCAGGAATTCTTGGAAATGACCGAGTACTGGGCAAGAATTTTCCGCAATGACCGAGTACCATGCTGTAATTCTCGGCAATGACCGAGCACCGGTTAGGAATCCGCAGAAATGAGTGAGTACCAGGAATTAATTCTCACCAATGACCGAGTACCGGACAAGAATACTCGGCATTGACTGATTACCGGACATGAATTTTTAGCAATGACAGAGTTCCAAGCAAGAATTCTCGGCAATGACCGAGATGCGGGTAGTATCCTCGGAAATGACTGAGCACCTGGAGAGGAATCCTCGGCAATGACCGAGTCCCGGGCAGGAATTCTCAGCAATGACCTTGTACCCAGCAAGAATTCTCTGTAATAATCGAGTACCGGCTGGATTTCTCGAAAGTGACCGAGTAACGGGCAGAAACTCTCAGCAATGACCAAGTACCGGGCAGGAATTCTTGGAAATGAACGAGTACCAGGCAGGAATTCTCGGTAAAGAGCGAGTACCGGGTTGGAATTCTCGGAAACAACTGAGCATCATGTGAGGAATCCTCGACAATGACCGAGTACCGGGTAGGAATTCTTCACAATGACATAGTACCGGGTAGGAATTCTCGGCATGACAAAGTACCGGGAAGGAATTCTTGGAAATGAACGAGTACCGGGCAGGAATTCTAGACAATGACCAAGAACCGGGTAGGATTCTAGGTAATAATAGAGTACCGGCTGGATTTCTAGGAAAAAATTACCGAGTACCAGACAGGAATTCTCGGCAATGACCGAGCACTGCGCAAGAATTATCCGCAATGACCGAGTTCCAGGCAGGAATTCTCGGCAATGACCGAGTACCGGGTTGGAATTATTGGAAATGACCGAGGATCAGGTGAGGAATCCTCGATAATGACCGAGTACCAGGTATGAATTCTTTACAATGACCGAGTACCATGTAGGAATTCTTAGCAATGACTGAGTACCGGGCAGGAATTATTGACAATCACCAAGCACCAGGTAGGAATCCTCAAAAACGACCGAGTACCGAGTGAGGAATCATCGGCAATGACAGAGTACCAAGCGGGAATTATTGGAAATGACCTAGTACCATGCAAGGATTCTCGGTAATAATCGAGTACCGGCTAGATTTCTCGGAAATAACTGAGTAACGGGCATAAATTCTCGGCAATTACCAAGTACCGGGCAGGAATTCTAAGCAATGACCAAGTACTGGGCATGAATACTCGGTAATGAACGAGTACCGGACATGAATTCTAGACAATGACCAAGAACCGGGTAGGATTCTCGGTAATAATCGAGTACCAGCTGGATTTCTTGGAAAAAATTACCGAGTAACAGGCAGAAATTCTCGGGAATGACCGAGCACCGCGCAAGAATTCTCGGCAACGACCATGTACCAGGCATGAATTCTGGGCAATGACCGAGTTCCGGGTAGGAATTCTTGGCAATGACCGAGCACTGCATAGGATTTCTAGGCAATGACCGAGTACCGGGTGGGAATTCTCGGCAAAAACCTAGAACCAGGCAGGAATTCACGGTACTTAGCGAGTACCGGCTGGAAAATCCTCGGCGATGACCAAGTACCGGGTATAAATTCTCGGCGATGACCAAGTACCGGGCATGAATTCTTGGAAATGACCGAGTACTGGGAAGGAATTCTCTGCAATGACCGAGTACCATGCAGTAATTCTTGGCAATGGCCGAGAACCGGTTAGGAATCCTCGGAAATGAGCGAGTACCAGGAAGGAATTCTCACCAATGACCGAGTACCGGACATGAATACTCGGCAATGACAGAGTACCGGACAGGAATTTTCAGCAATGACAGAGTACCAGGCAGAGGAATTCTCGGCAATGACCGAGCAGCGGGTAGTATCCTTGACAATGACTGAGTACCTGGAGAGGATTCCTCGGCAATTACCGAGTACCGGCCAGGAATTCTCGGCAATGACCAAGCATTGAGTATATATCCTCGAAAACGACTGGGTACCGGGTGAGAAATTCTCGGCAATGATCGCGTAGTGGGTCAGAATTCACGGCAATGACCGAGTACCAAGAAGGAATTCTCAGCAATGATCGAGTACCGGCTGGTGAATCCTCGGCAATGACCAATTACCGGGCAGGAATTCTCGGCAATGACCCAACACCAAGTAGGAATCCTTGGCAATGACCGAGTACCCAGCATGAATACTCAGTAATGACCAAGCACCGGGTAGGAATCTTTGAAAACGACCAAGTACCCAGTGAGGAATCCTTGGCAATGACCAAGTTCTGGGCAGGAATTCTCGGCAAAAACCTAGAACCAGGCAGTAATTCATGGTAACAATAGAGTACCGGGCGGGAATTCTCGGTAATGACCAAGTACCAGGCAGGAATTCTAGGCAATGACCGAGTACCAGGCATGAATTTTTGGCATTGACCGAGTACCAGGCAGGAATTCTCGGTAAAGAGCGAGTACCGGGTTGGAATTCTCAGAAACAACTGAGCATCATGTGAGGAATTGATACGATTCTGGGTGGAGAATCGTGTCCCAATCACTTACTGGGAAGTTAAGGTGACAAGTTTAGACTCCAGGCTTGAGCAGCAAGCTGATCTAGAGTTTGGGTGGAAGGATAGATGCCACGAGAGGATGCGGAAGGCCTCTTGATAAGTCTGTTCGAACAACCTAATCACTAGGATTGTTCTTGGGTTCTAATTCGAATCACTCGAAAAAGAGATAGAGAAAAAGATAATTTTTATTCAAAAGAGGTTAAGAAAATAACATAGAGTCTCAGAGGATATAAAGAAGAGAGGAGACGAAGAGGAGAAGAGAGGAGGAGCGGAGCATTGAAGTCTCGGCGAGTTCCAAGACAGGCCTTGGAACTTACCAACGACTAAGGCACAAAACACAACCCCGCGCCCAAATAACATTCTCAAACATAAGTTTAAACATTTAAATAACTAAAATAGAAAAGATAGAAAGAAAAGAGATAGTCGGTCCGCGCCAAATATTCTCGGGAAGGCCGGACTAGGTCGGACTAGCACCAAGCAAGGATGAACCTATGGACCACGAACCTCATTAAAAACCTTCCTTTGGAAAACCACTTGGGAAAAACCAAAGGCAAGGGAAAAAGAGTGTAGGTGAGCCATAGGGCTTGATACTAATCATCGCGGACATGAACCAAGACCAACGTGGCCGAGGTATCATCTATGTCCGAGTGACCCCTATGAACCAAAGCTTGACGAAGCAATGTTCCCACTGTGCGAATGAGTTCCTTAGTCTTAGATCGAGTCATTGTCCCAACTGGTACGCTCAATGCTTCTGTGGCCGACCAAGATCGCGTCCCAGCTCCAAGTGGCTCATCCGGAGTTTTCTCCTCGACCGGCCCGAACGTGTCCTCGACCGGGTCCAGCGTTTCCTCGGCCATCGACTGTTCCTCCTGGACGCTATCCATTCTCGCATCAGGCTCCCCCAGTTGAAAAGGATTTGTCCTCAAATCCGGAGTATCTGCCACAAAAGGGATCAAGTCAGCGACATTGAAGGTTGAGCTGATAACGTACTTACCTTGTAAATCCAGTTTGTAGGCATTGGTTCCAATCTTCTTTAGGATTCTGAATGGGCCATCGACTCGAGGCATGAGCTTTGATTTTCTTTCCTCCGGAAACCGGTCTTTTCTAAGATGTATCCAGACAAGTTCTCTTTCTTTGAATACTACTTCTTGTCGCCCTTGGTTTGCTTTTGTTGCATATTGTTCAGTTCGTCTTTCTATATTGGCACGGGCCTTCTCATGGATCCTCCTGACCAGTTCCGCCTTTTTCTGTCCATCAATATTAGCTCTTTCGCTCAAAGGTAAAGGGGTTAGATCCATAGGAGACAAAGGGTTAAATCCATAAACAATTTCAAAGGGTGAATACTTAGAAGCAGCATGCATGGAATGATTATATGCAAACTCTACATGCGGCAAACATGCTTCCCAAGTGTTCAAGTTACTTTTTATCAAAGCTCGCAACAAGGTTGATAAACTCCTATTGACTACTTCAGTTTGTCCATCAGTTTGCGGATGACAAGTAGTGGAAAATAACAACTTAGTTCCTAACTTAGACCACAAAGTTTTCCAAAAGTAACTCAGAAACTTAGTATCTCTATCAGAAACTATGGACCTAGGCATACCATGCAAACGAACAATCTCTTTGAAAAACAGGTTAGCCACATGAAATGCATCATCGGTTTTATTACAAGCAATGAAATGAGCCATTTTCGAAAACCTATCAACCACAACAAAGATCGAATCCTTCCCACTTCTAGTCATTGGCAATCCTAACACAAAATCCATAGAGATGTCAGTCCAGGGATGATGAGGAATAGGCAAAGGAGTATACAAACCGTGAGGTTGGACTTTGGACTTTGCTTGTTTACAGTTAACACATCTTTTACAGATTCGTTCAACATCCTTTTTCATGTGCGGCCAATAGAAATGGTCTTGTACCACTTTCAGAGTCTTGGTTACTCCGAAGTGCCCCATTAATCCCCCTGCATGTGCTTCTCTAACAAACAACTCTCGAATAGAACAGTTAGGCACACACAAACGGTTGTCATTAAACAAAAATCCTTTAAATTTATAAAACCGACCAGAAGCATGATTTTCACATCTTTTAAACATTTCTTTGAAGTCAGGATCATTTTGATAAAGCTCTTTCAATTGCTCAAACCCTAACAGTTTAGTTTCAAGAGTAGAAAGTAGAGTGTACCTCCGGGATAAGGCGTCTACTACTATATTTTCCTTACCTTGCTTGTACTTGATGACGTAAGGAAAAGTTTCAATGAATTCAACCCACCTTGCATGTCTTTTGTTGAGCTTTTGCTGTCCTTTCAAGAACTTGAGAGATTCATGGTCAGTATGAATGACAAACTCCTTGGGCCATAGGTAATGCTGCCATGTTTGTAACGCTCGGACCAGGGCATAAAGTTCCTTGTCGTAAGTTGGATAGTTTAGCATTGCTCCTCCGAGTTTCTCGCTAAAGTAAGCTATTAGCCTTTGGTCTTGCATGAGAACAGCTCCAATACCTATACCTGATGCATCACACTCAACCTCAAAAGTTTTAGAGAACTTAGGCAATATTAGTAAAGGTGCATGTGTAAGCTCATTTTTAAGTCGTTGAAATGCAACTTCTTGAGCTTCTTCCCATTTGAACCCCACTTCCTTTTTGATGACTTCTGTAAGTGGCGCTGCTAAGGTACTAAAATTCTTGACAAACCGGCGATAAAACCCTGCAAGGCCGTGGAAGCTTCTCACTTCTCCTACCGTCTTTGGACTTGGCCATTCTTTGATTGCCTTAACCTTTTCTTCATCAACTTTTACTCCATCTGCACTCACAACAAAGCCTAAAAACACGAGGTTATCTGTGCAAAAAGTACACTTCTTTAAGTTAGCATAGAGTTTCTCCTTTCTAAGAACTTCTAACACCTTTTCTAGATGCTGAATATGCTCCTCTAAGTTCTTGCTATAAACCAGAATATCATTAAAGTATACTACCACAAAATGCCCAATGAAAGCTCTAAGAACATGATTCATCAACCTCATGAATGTACTAGGTGCATTAGTTAACCCAAAAGGCATGACTAACCATTCATACAATCCATGCTTAGTTTTAAAGGCAGTTTTCCATTCATCTCCTTCTTTCATCCTAATTTGATGATATCCACTTTTAAGATCAATTTTAGAAAATATGCTAGAACCATGTAACTCATCAAGCATATCATCTAATCTAGGAATAGGATGTCGATACTTCACCGTGATATTATTGACTGCCCTACAGTCGACACACATCCGCCAGCTTCCATCTTTTTTGGGAACAAGCAAAACTGGTACTGCACAAGGACTCATACTCTCTCGGATATGTCCTTTGTCCATCAGCTCATCCACTTGTTTTTGTAGTTCTTTGGTTTCCACCGGGTTGGTCCTATAAGCTGGACGGTTGGGAAGCGTAGCACCTGGGACAAAATCAATCTGATGCTCTATTCCTCGTACTGGTGGAAGTCCTGGTGCACTATCTTCTGGAAAGACATCGTGAAACTCCTGCAAAAGTTTATTCATTTCACTCGGCAAAACCGGTGCAAGGTCAGTTAGGCTAGTGAGAGCCTCCTTGTAAATAAACAATAAGATAGTTTGCTCAGAAAGTATGGCTTTCTTAACCACTTCAGCTTTGGCAAAGAAATTTGCTGGTTTAACCCGGCTTACTGTTTGAGATGCTAAATGGGTCTGACCTTGATACACTTCTTGAGGTGATAGCGGAGCTAAGACTGTTTTCTCCCGTTGTGCTCAAAAGAATATTTGTTATCAAACCCCTCATGCTTAACCCTCCTGTCGAACTGCCACGGTCTTCCTAGGATAATATGTCCAGCTTCCATGGGCAGAATGTCGCACACAACTTCATCCTGGTATCCTCCAATCGCTATAGGGACAGTGACTTGCTGTTTGACTCGTAGCTCTCCTTTCTCATTAAGCCAGTGAATGTCATAAGGCTTTGGATGCTCTCTGACTGTTAACCCCAATTTCTTTACCATAAACTCGCTGGCCACATTAGTACAGCTTCCCCCGTCGATGATTAGACTACACAATTTCCCGTTTACATGACATCGCGTGTGGAATAAGTTTTCCCTTTGATCCTCAGTTTCAGGTTGAAGGCACAAGGCTCTCCGAGATACCAAAATCTCTTGTCTTACTGAAGTCTTGGATGTGACGATAGAGTCTGATGCAATCTTCTGATGCCACGATCTATTCTCTGTTTCTATCATACGATCAAACCTATCGGAAATGGTTCTTGCGAGGGCATTGTTGTGAACTTGAAGCATTACTTGGCCAGGTTCGTACATCTTTTCCTCAAACAACACACAAGAATACACCAGTAAAGAGTCCTTTTGAAGATCGAATTGACCCTAAATCATAAGAACAAGAAAATGACTCTTGGTATCCTATTTTCTCAGAAGAACACTAAACGCGACTGTTTTCAGAAAATGATCTCGAAAAAATATCAAAACATATCCAAAAACTCCCAAACCAATTTTAACAAATACTAGACTCAAAATCGGTTCCGATCCAATTGATTTCACGATTTTATCACAAGCCAATATTTAATTAAAATTCGGACAAGATAGGGCGAAAACCACTTAACTTCTCAATGTTGCTCTGATACCACTTGATACGATTCTGGGTGGAGAATCATGTCCCAATCACTCACTGGGAAGTTAAGGTGACAAGTTTAGACTCCAGCTTGAGCAGCAAGCTGATCTAGAGTTTGGGTGGAAGGATAGACGCCACGAGAGGATGCGGAAGGCCTCTTGATAAGTCTGTTCGAACAACCTAATCACTATGATTGTTCTTGGGTTGTAATTCGAATCACTCGAAAAAGAGATAGAGAAAAAGATAATTTTTATTCAAAAGAGGTTAAGAAAATAACATAGAGTCTCAGAGGATATAAAGAAGAGAGGAGACGAAGAGGAGAAGAGAGGAGGAGCGGAGCATTGAAGTCTCGGCGAGTTCCAAGACAGGCCTTGGAACTTACCAACGACTAAGGCACAAAACACAACCCCGCGCCCAAATAACATTCTCAAACATAAGTTTAAACATTTAAATAACTAAAATAGAAAAGATAGAAAGATAAGAGATAGTCGGTCCGCGCCAAATATTCTCGGGAAAACCGGACTAGGTCGGACTAGCACCAAGCAAGGATGAACCTATGGACCACGAACCTCATTAAAAACCTTCCTTTGGAAAACCACTTGGGAAAAACCAAATGCAAGGGAAAAAGAGTGTAGATGAGCCATAGGGCTTGATACTAACCATCCCGGACATGAACCAAGACCAACGTGGCCGAGGTATCATCTACGTCCGAGTGACCCCTATGAACCAAAGCTTGACGAAGCAATGTTCCCACTGTGCGAATGAGTTCCTTAGTCTTAGATCGAGTCATTGTCCCAACTGGTACGCTCAATGCTTCTGTGGCCGACCAAGATCGCGTCCTAGCTCCAAGTGGCTCATCCGGAGTTTTCTCCTCGACCGGCCCGAACGTGTCCTCGACCGGGTCCAGCGTTTCCTCGGCCATCGACTGTTCCTCCTGGACGCTATCCATTCTTGCATCAGGCTCCCCCAGTTGAAAAGGATTTGTCCTCAAATCCGGAGTATCTGCCACAAAAGGGATCAAGTCAGCGACATTGAAGGTTGAGCTGATAACGTACTTACCTTGTAAATCCAGTTTGTAGGCATTGGTTCCAATCTTCTTTAGGATTCTGAATGGGCCATCGACTCGAGGCATGAGCTTTGATTTTCTTTCCTCCGGAAACCGGTCTTTTCTAAGATGTATCCAGACAAGTTCTCTTTCTTTGAATACTACTTCTTGTCGCCCTTGGTTTGCTTTTGTTGCATATTGTTCAGTTCGTCTTTCTATATTGGCACGGGTCTTCTCATGGATCCTCCTGACCAGTTCCGCCTTTTTCTGTCCATCAATATTAGCTCTTTCGCTCAAAGGTAAAGGGGTTAGATCCATAGGAGACAAAGGGTTAAATCCATAAACAATTTCAAAGGGTGAATACTTAGAAGCAGCATGCATGGAATGATTATATGCAAACTCTACATGCGGCAAACATGCTTCCCAAGTGTTCAAGTTACTTTTTATCAAAGCTCGCAACAAGGTTGATAAACTCCTATTGACTACTTCAGTTTGTCCATCAGTTTGCGGATGACAAGTAGTGGAAAATAACAACTTAGTTCCTAACTTAGACCACAAAGTTTTCCAAAAGTAACTCAGAAACTTAGTATCTCTATCAGAAACTATGGACCTAGGCATACCATGCAAACGAACAATCTCTTTGAAAAACAGGTTAGCCACATGAGATGCATCATCGGTTTTATTACAAGCAATGAAATGAGCCACTTTCGAAAACCTATCAACCACAACAAAGATCGAATCCTTCCCACTTCTAGTCATTGGCAATCCTAACACAAAATCCATAGAGATGTCAGTCCAGGGATGATGAGGAATAGGCAAAGGAGTATACAAACCGTGAGGTTGGACTTTGGACTTTGCTTGTTTACAGTTAACACATCTTTTACAGATTCGTTCAACATCCTTTTTCATGTGCGGCCAATAGAAATGGTCTTGTACCACTTTCAGAGTCTTGGTTACTCCGAAGTGCCCCATTAATCCCCCTGCATGTGCTTCTCTAACAAACAACTCTCGAATAGAACAGTTAGGCACACACAAACGGTTGTCATTAAACAAAAATCCTTTAAATTTATAAAACCGACCAGAAGCATGATTTTCACATCTTTTAAACATTTCTTTGAAGTCAGGATCATTTTGATAAAGCTCTTTCAATTGCTCAAACCCTAACAGTTTAGTTTCAAGAGTAGAAAGTAGAGTGTACCTCCGGGATAAGGCGTCTACTACTATATTTTCCTTACCTTGCTTGTACTTGATGACGTAAGGAAAAGTTTCAATGAATTCAACCCACCTTGCATGTCTTTTGTTGAGCTTTTGCTGTCCTTTCAAGAACTTGAGAGATTCATGGTCAGTATGAATGACAAACTCCTTGGGCCATAGGTAATGCTGCCATGTTTGTAACGCTCGGACCAGGGCATAAAGTTCCTTGTCGTAAGTTGGATAGTTTAGCATTGCTCCTCCGAGTTTCTCGCTAAAGTAAGCTATTGGCCTTTGGTCTTGCATGAGAACAGCTCCAATACCTATACCTGATGCATCACACTCAACCTCAAAAGTTTTAGAGAAGTTAGGCAATATTAGTAAAGGTGCATGTGTAAGCTCATTTTTAAGTCGTTGAAATGCAACTTCTTGAGCTTCTTCCCATTTGAACCCCACTTCCTTTTTGATGACTTCTGTAAGTGGCGCTGCTAAGGTACTAAAATTCTTGACAAACCGGCGATAAAACCCTGCAAGGCCGTGGAAGCTTCTCACTTCTCCTACCGTCTTTGGACTTGGCCATTCTTTGATTGCCTTAACCTTTTCTTCATCAACTTTTACTCCATCTGCACTCACAACAAAGCCTAAAAACACGAGGTTATCTGTGCAAAAAGTACACTTCTTTAAGTTAGCATAGAGTTTCTCCTTTCTAAGAACTTCTAACACCTTTTCTAGATGCTGAATATGCTCCTCTAAGTTCTTGCTATAAACCAGAATATCATCAAAGTATACTACCACAAAATGCCCAATGAAAGCTCTAAGAACATGATTCATCAACCTCATGAATGTACTAGGTGCATTAGTTAACCCAAAAGGCATGACTAACCATTCATACAATCCATGCTTAGTTTTAAAGGCAGTTTTCCATTCATCTCCTTCTTTCATCCTAATTTGATGATATCCACTTTTAAGATCAATTTTAGAAAATATGCTAGAACCATGTAACTCATCAAGCATATCATCTAATCTAGGAATAGGATGTCGATACTTCACCGTGATATTATTGACTGCCCTACAGTCGACACACATCCGCCAGCTTCCATCTTTTTTGGGAACAAGCAAAACTGGTACTGCACAAGGACTCATACTCTCTCGGATATGTCCTTTGTCCATCAGCTCATCCACTTGTTTTTGTAGTTCTTTGGTTTCCACCGGGTTAGTCCTATAAGCTGGACGGTTGGGAAGCGTAGCACCTGGGACAAAATCAATCTGATGCTCTATTCCTCGTACTGGTGGAAGTCCTGGTGCACTATCTTCTGGAAAGACATCGTGAAACTCCTGCAAAAGTTTATTCATTTCACTCGGCAAAACCGGTGCAAGGTCAGTTAGGCTAGTGAGAGCCTCCTTGTAAATAAACAATAAGATAGTTTGCTCAGAAAGTATGGCTTTCTTAACCACATCAGCTTTGGCAAAGAAATTTGCTGGTTTAACCCGGCTTACTGTTTGAGATGCTAAATGGGTCTGATCTTGATACACTTCTTGAGGTGATAGCGGAGCTAAGACTGTTTTTCTCCCGTTGTGCTCAAAAGAATATTTGTTAGCAAACCCCTCATGCTTAACCCTCCTGTCGAACTGCCACGGTCTTCCTAGGAGAATATGTCCAGCTTCCATGGGCAGAATGTCGCACACAACTTCATCCTGGTATCCTCCAATCGCTATAGGGACAGTGACTTGCTGTTTGACTCGTAGCTCTCCTTTCTCATTAAGCCAGTGAATGTCATAAGGCTTTGGATGCTCTCTGACTGTTAACCCCAATTTCTTTACCATAAACTCGCTGGCCACATTAGTACAGCTTCCCCCGTCGATGATTAGACTACACAATTTCCCGTTTACATGACATCGCGTGTGGAATAAGTTTTCCCTTTGATCCTCAGTTTCAGGTTGAAGGCACAAGGCTCTCCGAGATACCAAAATCTCTTGTCTTACTGAAGTCTTGGATGTGACGATAGAGTCTGATGCAATCTTCTGATGCCACGATCTATTCTCTGTTTCTATCATACGATCAAACCTATCGGAAATGGTTCTTACGAGAGCATTGTTGTGAACTTGAAGCATTACTTGGCCAGGTTCGTACATCTTTTCCTGAAACAACACACAAGAATACACCAGTAAAGAGTCCTTTTGAAGATCGAATTGACCCTAAATCATAAGAACACGAAAATGACTCTTGGTATCCTATTTTCTCAGAAGAACACTAAACGCGACTGTTTTCAGAAAATGATCTCGAAAAATTATCAAAACATATCCAAAAATTCCCAAACCAATTTTAACAAATACTAGACTCAAAATCGGTTCCGATCCAATTGATTTCACGATTTTATCACAAGCCAATATTTAACTAAAATTCGGACAATATTGGGCGAAAACCACTTAACTTCTCAATGTTACTCTAATACCACTTGATACGATTCTGGGTGGAGAATCGTGTCCCAATCACTCACTGGGAAGTTAAGGTGACAAGTTTAGACTCCAGGCTTGAGCAGCAAGCTGATCTAGAGTTTGGGTGGAAGGATAGACGCCACGAGAGGATGCGGAAGGCCTCTTGATAAGTCTGTTCGAACAACCTAATCACTAGGATTGTTCTTGGGTTCTAATTCGAATCACTCGAAAAAGAGATAGAGAAAAAGATAATTTTTATTCAAAAGAGGTTAAGAAAATAACATAGAGTCTCAGAGGATATAAAGAAGAGAGGAGACGAAGAGGAGAAGAGAGGAGGAGCGGAGCATTGAAGTCTCGGCGAGTTCCAAGACAGGCCTTGGAACTTACCAACGACTAAGGCACAAAACACAACCCCCCGCCCAAATAACATTCTCAAACATAAGTTTAAACATTTAAATAACTAAAATAGAAAAGATAGAAAGATAAGAGATAGTCGGTCCGCGCCAAATATTCTCGGGAAGGCCGGACTAGGTCGGACTAGCACCAAGCAAGGATGAACCTATGGACCACGAACCTCATTAAAAACCTTCCTTTGGAAAACCACTTGGGAAAAACCAAAGGCAAGGGAAAAAGAGTGTAGGTGAGCCATAGGGCTTGATACTAATCATCCCGGACATGAACCAAGACCAACGTGGCCGAGGTATCATCTACGTCCGAGTGACCCCTATGAACCAAAGCTTGCCGAAGCAATGTTCCCACTGTGCGAATGAGTTCCTTAGTCTTAGATCGAGTCATTGTCCCAACTGGTATGCTCAATGCTTCTGTGGCCGACCAAGATCGCGTCCTAGCTCCAAGTGGCTCATCCGGAGTTTTCTCCTTGACCGGCCCGAACGTGTCCTCGACCGGGTCCAGCGTTTCCTCGGCCATCGACTGTTCCTCCTGGACGCTATCCATTCTCGCATCAGGAATCCTCGACAATGACCGAGTACCGGGTAGGAATTCTTCACAATGACATAGTACCGGGTAGGAATTCTCGGCATGACAAAGTACCGGGCAGGAATTCTTGGAAATGAACGAGTACCGGGCAGGAATTCTAGACAATGACCAAGAACCGGGTAGGATTCTCGGTAATAATCGAGTACTGGCTGGATTTCTTGGAAAACATTACCGAGTACCGGGCAGGAATTCTCGGGAATGACCGAGCACCGCGCAGGAATCGTTGGCAATTACCGAGTACCAGGCATGAATTCTCGGCTCAAACGACCAAGCATCAGGTATAAATCCACAGAGACGACTAAGTACCGGGTGAGAAATTCTGGGCAATGATCGAGTAGTGGGTAGGAATTCACGGCAATGACCGAGTACCAAGAAGGAATTCTTAGCAATGATCGAGTATCGGCTGGTGAATCCTCGGCAATGACCAATTATCGGGCAGGAATTCTTGGCAATGACCGAACACCAAGTAGGAATCCTTGTCAATGACCAAGTACCTGGTAGGAATTCTCTGTAATGACCAAGCACCGGGTAGGAATCTTTGGAAACGACCGAGTACCCAGTGAGGAATCCTTGGCAATGACCAAGTACTGGGTGGGAATTCTCGGCAAAAACCTAGAACCATGCAGTAATTCACAGTAATAATAGAGTACCGGCTGGAAAATCCTCGGTAATGACAAAGTACCGGGCGGGAATTCTCGTTAATGACCGACTACAGGCAGGAATTCTCGGCAATGACCGAGTACCAGGCAGGAATTCTCGGCATTGACCGAGTACCAGGCAGGAATTCTCGGCAATGAGCGAGTACCGGGTTGGAATTCTCGAAAATGACTGAGCATCATGTGAGGAATCCTCGACATTGACCGAGTATCGGGTAGGAATTCTTTACAATGACAGAGTACCGTGTAGGAATTCTCGGCATGACCGAGTACCGGGCAGGAATTCTCGACTATGACCAAGCACCGGGTAGGAATCCTCAGAAACGACCGAGTACCGAGTGAGGAATCCTCGGCAATGACCGAGTTCCGGGCAGGAATTCTCAGCAATGACCTTGTACCCGGCAAGAATTCTCTGTAATAATCGATTACCGGCTGGATTTCTCGAAAGTGACCGAGTAACGGGTAGAAACTCTCAGCAATGACCAAGTACCGGGCAGGAATTCTTAGAAATGAACAAGTATCGGGCAGGAATTCTAGATAATGACCAAGAACCGGGTAGGATTCCCGGTAATAATCTAGTACCGGCTGGATTTCTCGAAAAAAATTACCGAGTACCAGGCAGGAATTCTCGGCAATGACCGAGCACTGCGCAAGAATTATCCGCAATGACCGAGTACCAGGCAGGAATTCTCGGCGATGACCGAGTACCGGGTTGGAATTCTTGGAAACGACCGAGCTTCAGGTGAGGAATCCTCGGCAATGACTCAGTACCAGGTATGAATTCTTTACAATGACCGAGTACTGGGTAAGAATTCTTAGCAATGACCGAGTACCGGGCAGGAATTATTGACAATCACCAAGCACAAGGTAGGAATCCTCGGAAATGAGCGAGTACCAGGAAGGAATTCTCACCAATGACCGAGTACCGGACATGAATACTCGGCAATGACAGAGTACCGGACAGGAATTTTCAGCAATGACAGAGTACCAAGCAGGAATTCTCGGGAATGACCGAGCAGCGGGTAGTATTCTCGACAATGACTGAGTACCTGGAGAGGAATCCTCGGCAATTACCGAGTACCGGCCAGGAATTCTCGGCAATGACCAAGCATTGGGTATATATCCTCGGAAACGACTGAGTACCGGGTGAGAAATTCTCGGCAATGATCAAGTAGTGGGTCAAAATTCACGGCAATGACCGAGTACCAAGAAGGAATTCTCAGCAATGATCGAGTACCGGCTGGTGAATCCTCGGCAATGACCAATTACCGGGCAGGAATTCTCGGCAATGACCGAACACCAAGTAGGAATCCTTGGCAATGACCGAGTACCCAGCAGGAATTCTCAGTAATGACCAAGCACCGGGTAGGAATCTTTGGAAACGACCAAGTACCCAGTGAGGAATCCTTGGCAATGACCAAGTTCTGGGCGGGAATTCTCGGCAAAAACCTAGAACCAGGCAGTAATTCACGGTAACAATAGAGTATCGGCTGGAAATTCCTTGGCAATGACAAAGTACTGGGCGGGAATTCTCGGTAATGACCGAGTACCAGGCAGGAATTCTAGGCAATGACCGAGTACCAGGCATGAATTTTTAGCATTGACCGAGTACCAGGCAGGAATTCTTGGTAAAGAGCGAGTACCGGGTTGGAATTCTCGGAAACAACTGAGCATCATGTGAGGAATCCTCGACAATGACCGAGTACCGGGTAGGAATTCTTCACAATGACATAGTACCGGGTAGGAATTCTCAGCATGACATAGTACCGGGAAGGAATTCTAGAGAATGACCAAGAACCGGGTAGGATTCTGGGTAATAATCGAGTACTGGCTGGATTTCTTGGAAAAAATTATCGAGTACCGGGCAGGAATTCTCGGGAATGACCGAGCACCGCGCAGGAATCCTTGGCAATTACCGAGTACCAGGCATGAATTCTCGGCTCAAACGACCAAGCATCGGGTATAAATCCACAGAAACGACCGAGTACTGGGTGAGAAATTCTGGGCAATGATCGAGTAGTGGGTAGGAATTCACGGCAATGACCGAGTACCAAAAAAGAATTCTCAGCAATGATCGAGTACCGGCTGGTGAATCCTCGGCAATGACCAATTATCGGGCATGAATTCTCGGCAATGACCGAACACCAAGTAGGAATCCTTGGCAATGACAAAGTACATGGTAGGAATTCTCTGTAATGACCAAGCACCGGGTAGGAATCTTTGGAAACGACCGAGTACCCAGTGAGGAATCCTTGGCAATGACCAAGTACTGGGTGGGAATTCTCGGCAAAAACCTAGAACCATGCAGTAATTTACAGTAATAATAGAGTACCGGCTGGAAAATCCTCGGTAATGACAAAGTACCATGCGGGAATTCTCGTTAATGACCGACTACAGGCAGGAATTCTCGGCAATGACCGAGTACCAGGCAGGAATTCTCGGCATTGACCGAGTACCAGGCAGGAATTCTCGGCAATGAGCGAGTACCGGGTTGGAATTTTCGAAAATGACTGAGCATCATGTGAGGAATCCTCGACATTGACCGAGTACCGGGTAGGAATTCTTTACAATGACAGAGTACCGTGTAGGAATTCTCGGCATGACCGAGTACCGGGCAGGAATTCTCGACTATGACCAAGCACCGGGTAGGAATCCTCAGAAACGACCGAGTACCGAGTGAGGAATCCTCGGCAATGACCGAGTCCCGGGCAGGAATTCTCAGCAATGACCTTGTACCCGGCAAGAATTCTCTGTAATAGTCGAGTACCGGCTGGATTTCTCGAAAGTGACCGAGTAACGGGTAGAAACTCTCAGCAATGACCAAGTACCGGGCAGGAATTCTTGGAAATGAACAAGTATCGGGCAGGAATTCTAGATAATGACCAAGAACCGGGTAGGATTCCCGGTAATAATCGAGTACCGGCTGGATTTCTCGGAAAAAATTACCGAGTACCTGGCAGGAATTCTCGGCAATGACCGAGCACTACGCAAGAATTATCCGCAATGACCGAGTACCAGGCAGGAATTCTCGGCAATGACCGAGTACCGGGCAGGAATTATTGACAATCACCAAGCACCAGGTAGGAATCCTTAGAAACGACCAAGTACCGAGTGAGGAATCCTCGTTAATGACAGAGTACCGAGCGGGAATTCTTGGAAATGACCTAGTACCGTGCAAGAATTCTCGGTAATAATCGAGTACCGGCTGGATTTCTCGGAAATGACTGAGTAACGGACATAAATTCTCGGCAATGACCAAGTACCAGGCAGGAATTCTCAGCAATGACCGAGTACTGGGCTTGAATACTCGGCAATGAACGAGTACCGGGCAGGAATTCAAGACAATAACCAAGAACCGGGTAGGATTCTCGGTAATAATCGAGTACCGGCTGGATTTCTTGGAAAAAGTTACCGAGTACCGGGCAGGAATTCTCGGGAATGACCAAGCACCGCGCAAGAATTCTCGGCAATGACCGAGTACCAGGCATGAATTCTCGGCAATGACCAAGTACCGGGCATGAATTCTGGGTAATGACCGAGTACCGAGTAGGAATTCTTGGCAATGACCGAGCACTGCACAGGATTTCTCGGCAATGACCGAGTACCGGGCGGCAATTCTCGCTAAAAACCTAGAACCAGGGAGGAATTCACGGTACTAAGCGAGTACCGGCTGGAAAATCCTGGGCAATGATCAAGTACCGGGTATAAATTCTCGGCGATGACCAAGTACCGGGCATGAATTCTTGGAAATGACCGAGTACTGGGCAGGAATTTTCTGCATTGACCGAGTATCATGCAGTAATTCTCGGCAATGATCGAGCATCGGTTTGGAGTCCTCAGAAATGAGCAAGTACCAGGAAGGAATTCTCACCAATGACCGAGTACCGGACAGGAATACTCAGCAATGACTGAGTACCGGACAGGAATTTCAGCAATGACAGTGTACCAAGCAGGAATTCTCAGCAATGACAGAGCAGCATGTAGTATCCTCGAAAATGACTGAGTACCTGGAGAGGAATCCTCGGCAATTACCAAGTACCGGGCAGGAATTCTCGGCAATGACCGAGCATCGGGTGTAAATCCACGGAAACGACAGAGTACCATTTGAGAAATTCTTGGCAATGATTGAGTAGTGGGTAGGAATTCACGGCAATGACCGAGTACCAAGAAGGAATTCTCAGCAATGATCGAGTACCGGCTGGTGATTCCTCGGCAATGACCAATTATCGGGCATGAATTCTCGGCAATGACCGAACACCAAGTAGGAATCCTTGGCAATGACAAAGTACATGGTAGGAATTCTCTGTAATGACCAAGCACCGGGTAGGAATCTTTGGAAACGACCGAGTACCCAGTGAGGAATCCTTGGCAATGACCAAGTACTGGGTGGGAATTCTCGGCAAAAACCTAGAACCATGCAGTAATTTACAGTAATAATAGAGTACCGGCTGGAAAATCCTCGGTAATGACAAAGTACCATGCGGGAATTCTCGTTAATGACCGACTACAGGCAGGAATTCTCGGCAATGACCGAACACCAAGTAGGAATCCTTGGCAATGACCGAGTACCCGGCAGGAATTCTCAGTAATGACCAAGCACCGGGTAGGAATCTTTGGAAACGACCGAGTACCCAGTGAGGAATCCTTAACAATGACCAAGTTCTTGGCGTGGATCCTTGGCAAAAACCTAGAACCAGGCAGTAATTCACGGTAATAATAGAGTACCGGCTAGAAAATCCTCGGAAATGACAAAGTACCGGGTAGGAATTCTCGGTAATGACCTAGTACCAGGCAGGAATTCTCGGCAATGACCAAGTACCAGGCAAGAATTTTCGGCATTGACCGAGTACCATGCAGGAATTCTCGGTAAAGAGCGAGTACCGGGTTGGAATTCTTGGAAATGACTGGGCATCATGTGAGGAATCCTCGACAATGACCGAGTACCGGGTAGGAATTATTTACAATGACAGAGTACCGGGTAGGAATTCTCGGCATGACCGAGTACCGGGCAGGAATTCTTGACTATGACCAAGCACCGGGTAGGAATCCTCAGAAACGACCGAGTACCGAGTGAGGAATCCTCGACAATGACCAAGTACTGGGCAGGAATTCTTGGAAATGAACGAGTATCGTTCAGGAATTCTAGACAATGACCAAGAACTGGGTAGGATTCTCGGTAATAATTGAGTACCAGATGGATTTCTTGGAAAAAATTACCGAGTACCGGGCAGGAATTCTCGGGAATGACCGAGCACCGCGCAAGTATTCTCGGCAATGACCGAGTACCAGGCATGAATTCTGGGCAATGACCGAGTACCGGGTAGGAATTCTTGGCAATGACCGAGCATTGCACAGGATTTCTCAGCAATGACCAAGTACCGGGCTGGAATTCTCGGCAAAAACCTAGAACCAGGCAGGAATTCACGGTACTAAGGGAGTACCGGCTGGAAAATCCTTGGCAATGACCAAGTACCAGGTATAAATTCTCGGCGATGACCAAGTACCGGGCAGGAATTCTTGGAAATGACCGAGTACTGGGCAGGAATTTTCCGCAATGACCGAGTACCATGCTGTAATTCTCGGCCATGACCGAGCACCGGTTAGGAATCCTCAGAAATGAGTGAGTACCAGGAATTAATTCTCACCAATGACCGAGTACCGGACAAGAATACTCGGCATTGACTGATTACCGGACATGAATTTTTAGCAATGACAGAGTTCCAAGCAAGAATTCTCGGCAATGACCGAGATGCGGGTAGTATCCTCGGAAATGACTGAGCACCTGGAGAGGAATCCTCGGCAATGACCGAGTCCCGGGCAGGAATTCTCAGCAATGACCTTGTACCCAGCAAGAATTCTCTGTAATAATCGAGTACCGGCTGGATTTCTCGAAAGTGACCGAGTAACGGGCAGAAACTCTCAGCAATGACCAAGTACCGGGCAGGAATTCTTGGAAATGAACGAGTATCGGGCAGGAATTCTAGACAATGACCAAGAACCGGGTAGGATTCTAGGTAATAATAGAGTACCGGCTGGATTTCTAGGAAAAAATTACCGAGTACCAGACAGGAATTCTCGGCAATGACCGAGCACCGCGCAAGAATTATCCGCAATGACCGAGTTCCAGGCAGGAATTCTCGGCAATGACCGAGTACCGGGTTGGAATTATTGGAAACGACCGAGGATCAGGTGAGGAATCCTCGATAATGACCAAGTACCAGGTAGGAATTCTTTACAATGACCGAGTACCATGTAGGAATTCTTAGCAATGATTGAGTACCGGGCATGAATTATTGACAATCACCGAGCACCAGGTAGGAATCCTCAAAAACGACCGAGTACCGAGTGAGGAATCCTCGGCAATGACAGAGTACCGAGCGGGAATTATTGGAAATGACCTAGTACCATGCAAGAATTCTCGGTAATAATCGAGTACCGGCTGGATTTCTCGGAAATAACTGAGTAACGGGCATAAATTCTCGGCAATTACTAAGTACCGGGCAGGAATTCTAAGCAATGACCAAGTACTGGGCATGAATACTCGGCAATGAACGAGTACCGGACATGAATTCTAGACAATGACCAAGAACCGGGTAGGATTCTCGGTAATAATCGAGTACCGGCTGGATTTCTTGGAAAAAATTACCGAGTACCAGGCAGAAATTCTCGGGAATGATCGAGCACCGAGCAAGAATTCTCGGCAACGACCGTGTACCAGGCATGAATTCTGGGCAATGACCGAGTTCCGGGTAGGAATTCTTGGCAATGACCGAGTATCGGGTGGGAATTCTCGGCAAAAACCTAGAACCAGGCAGGAATTCACGGTACTTAGCGAGTACCGGCTGGAAAATCCTCGGCAATGACCAAGTACCGGGTATAAATTCTCGGCGATGACCAAGTACCGGGCATGAATTCTTGGAAATGACCGAGTACTGGGCAGGAATTCTCTGCAATGACCGAGTACCATGCAGTCATTCTTGGCAATGGCTGAGCACCGGTTAGGAATCCTCGGAAATGAGCGAGTACCAGGAAGGAATTCTCACCAATACTCGGCAATGACAGAGTACCAGACAGGAATTTTCAGCAATGATAGAGTACCAAGCAGAGGAATTCTCGGCAATGACCGAGCAGCGGGTAGTATCCTCGACAATGACTGAGTACCTTGAGAGGAATCCTCGACAATTACCGAGTACCGGCCAGGAATTCTCGGCAATGACCAAGCATTGAGTATATATCCTCGGAAATGACTGAGTACCGGGTGAGAAATTCTCGGCAATGATCGAGTAGTGGGTCAGAATTCAAGGCAATGACCGAGTACCAAGAAGGAATTCTCAGCAATGATCGAGTACCGGCTGGTGAATCCTCGGCAATGACCAATTACTGGGCAGGAATTCTCGGCAATGACCCAACACCAAGTAGGAATCCTTGGCAATGACCGAGTACCCAGCACGAATACTCAGTAATGACCAAGCACCGGGTAGGAATCTTTGGAAACGACCAAGTACCCAGTGAGGAATCCTTGGAAATGACCAAGTTCTGGGCGGGAATTCTCGGCAAAAACCTAGAACCAGGCAGTAATTCATGGTAACAATAGAGTACCGGCTGGAAATTCCTTGGCAATGACAAAGTACCGGGCGGGAATTCTCGGTAATGACCGAGTACCAGGCAGGAATTCTAGGCAATGACCGAGTACCAGGCATGAATTTTTGGCATTGACCGAGTACCAGGCAAGAATTCTCGGTAAAGAGCGAGTACCGGGTTGGAATTCTTAGAAACAACTGAGCATCATGTGAGGAATCCTCGACAATGACCGAGTACCGGGTAGGAATTCTTCACAATGACATAGTACCGGGTAGGAATTCTCGGCATGACAAAGTACCGGGCAGGAATTCTTGGAAATGAATGAGTACCGGGCAGGAATTCTAGACAATGACCAAGAACCGGGTAGGATTCTCGGTAATAATCGAGTACTGGCTGGATTTCTTGGAAAAAATTACCGAGTACCGGGCAGGAATTCTCAGGAATGACCAAGCACCGCGCAGGAATCGTTGGCAATTACCGAGTACCAGGCATGAATTCTCGGCTTAAACGACCAAGCATCGGGTATAAATCCATAGAGACGACTGAGTACCGGGTGAGAAATTCTGGGCAATGATCGAGTAGTGGGTAGGAATTCACGGCAATGACCGAGTACCAAGAAGGAATTCTTAGCAATGGTCGAGTACCGGCTGGTGAATCCTCGGCAATGACCAATTATCAGGCAGGAATTCTTGGCAATGACCGAACACCAAGTAGGAATCCTTGTCAATGACCAAGTACCTGGTAGGAATTCTCTGTAATGACCAAGCACCGGGTAGGAATCTTTGGAAACGACCGAGTACCCAGTGAGGAATCCTTGGCAATGACCAAGTACTGGGTGGGAATTCTCGGCAAAAACCTAGAACCATGCAGTAATTCATAGTAATAATAGAGTACCGGCTGGAAAATCCTCGGTAATGACAAAGTACCGGGCGGGAATTCTCGTTAATGACCGACTACAGGCAGGAATTCTCGGCAATGACCGAGTACCAGGCAGGAATTCTCGGCATTGACCGAGTACCAGGCAGGAATTCTCGGCAATGAGCGAGTACCGGGTTGGAATTCTCGAAAATGACTGAGCATCATGTGAGGAATCCTCGACATTGACCGAGTATCGGGTAGGAATTCTTTACAATGACAGAGTACCGTGTAGGAATTCTCGGCATGACCGAGTACCGGGCAGGAATTGTCGACTATAACCAAGCACCGGGTAGGAATCCTCAGAAACGACCGAGTACCGAGTAAGGAATCCTCGGCAATGACCGAGTCCCGGGCAGGAATTCTCAGCAATGACCTTGTACCCGGCAAGAAATCTCTGTAATAATCGAGTACCGGCTGGATTTCTCGAAAGTGACCGAGTAACGGGTAGAAACTCTCAGCAATGACCAAGTACCGGGCAGGAATTCTTAGAAATGAACAAGTATCGGGCAGGAATTCTAGATAATGACCAAGAACCGGGTAGGATTCCCGGTAATAATCTAGTACCGGCTGGATTTCTCGGAAAAAATTACCGAGTACCAGGCATGAATTCTCGGTAATGACCGAGCACTGCGCAAGAATTATCCGCAATGACCGAGTACCAGGCTGGAATTCTCGGCAATGACCGAGCAGCGGGTAGTATCCTCGAAAATGACTGAGTACCTGGAGAGGAATCCTCGGCAATTGATTGCTCGAGTTTTTACTCGATACACTTAACCGCAAGGTAGTATATAACGAGATCGATCCACAAGAACCAATGGTACACTAATGATTTATGAGACTTGTAATTAGCTATAGCAGGATTGGTTTGATTGTTTTCTTTCAAACTTGTAAACAAAATGCAATAAACATAAAACAATTGATTTATACGATTTAAAAGGCATTAGGCCTTAGGGCATTTCAGGTTGTCAATGGCTTAACGAATAATTTTGAGCATGGGATTTAACACTCTCAGCACCGTTCTAGAACATGAACACAAGGTGGATTAACCCACTCTCGTGGCCTTAACCCCTAAATTTGACTACTTGAAAACTAAACTCTCGTTTGATTTCTCCTAGCCAAATTAGCATTAACAAACAAGTTCACTAAGTTCACAATGATGATCTAGCATCAACTCTCGCAGGCTAGAGATACAAAGCTCAATTCATAAGGTTCAAGTTCTCTATAACATGATTAGTGCTTATAGAACAACCTAGAATCAAGACTAAGGTAGCTACTCTTAATCTAGCATTAAGAACACATGAATCAAAGAACCTATGAATTAGAAACCCCAAATCTCTATCAATTCATCAAGCCATCAATTTCCTTCAAGAACCCTAAAACCTAACTATGAAATTACTCACACATAATCAAAGAAACAACAAAGTAAACCATAGAAAGCATAATAGTATTGAAATAAACAACAAATGATACAACAAAACTTCTCCAAGTGTTTGATAGAAGGAGGAGCTTAGAAATCCAAGAAATATGTCTAGAATAGTGTTTTTAGGCATCAGATCTTCTTTAGAAAATAACTGATGCCAATTTAGTAGGTTTAGGTGGGATATTTATAGACATAGGTGTAAAATGGAGTAAGCGGCTGGGAGGATCGGTCGATTCACAAGTCGGATCGATCGATCCCTAATTTCTGGACATAATATCTTCAAGGCGGCTGGCATGGTTATCGGTCGATCTGCATGGAGGATCGGTCGATCCTATGTTGTTCTGTAAAATATCTTCATGTCGTTATCACGCCTGATCAACCGATCGAGACGTAGGATCGGTCGATCCTTTGTGTCCGGAGAGAGTTTGGGATCGTGTCCGTAGAGCATGGATCGGTCGATCTGACCATGAGATCGATCGATCCTTGGTTGTGTTCTTGGAGTTTTATGGATCGATCGATCCAAGGTTAGGATCGATCGATCCCTTTCCTTTCCGTAGCTTATAGGCTTCATCTTAGCCCGAACAATCCCGAAACCGTCTTATTACAGCTTAACTCCATAGAACCTGTACAAGACTCAAAACAAAATAGAAAAGACTCGAAAACTAACAAAAGACACGAAACAAATACTAAAAACAAACCAAAAAGCAATCAAAAGTACAATACATCAACTCCCCCCAACTTAGACTTTTGCTTGTCCTCAAGGAAAACAAAAAAATCTAAACCAAGAGAAAAGGTTTGAAAAACATGAGAATTCATAAAATCTATAGGATCATGCCTTCAACCAAATGCTTGCAACCACTTTCACCAAGTTCATATCAAACTGTACTACATTGTACTTCGTCATAACCATAGCAAATGTATGAAATCCCAAGATCATGTAGAACTTAACATTTAACATTTATTAAGAAATGCGTGTACTCTCACAAAGGGAATATCTAACATGTTATGGTCTAGGTATGAAGGTTGATATTTGGTGGCTCAAGTGTTTTGGGTTCTCCAGCAAAGCAAACGGATGCAAATCATTATGCAAAATCACAGTGAGACAAAGACCAACTAGGAAGTACATAACTCTCCTTTCGCTCGGATCCTTCTAACCAATTCAAAACCTCTAAGTATGAATATAAAGATTTTTTTTTTTTTTTTTTTTTTTTTTTTTTTTTTTTTTTTTTTTTTAGATGCTGATGAAACACATTAATGATCTCAGACCTTCTCTGTTCTCTTTTCACTCCTTTCCCATCTCGTTTATTTTCGTTTTTCTCTTTTTTTTTTTTTTTTTTAGATGGGGGAGCGGGAATGAGGAGTCTTACAAAATCTGCATCAAAAGAAATCTTGACAATGAATGCTCGTCATACTCATAAATGCATTTACTAAACCACAATGGCTTAATCTCGTCAAATGACGGTATGCAAACGAACTACTACCACAATCCTAACGAAAGGAAAGCTATGTCGGTCCGTATACTCCATAGTTTTTGCACATGAATGCACATGACAATGGCTATAAACAGATGCATGTGGTTTGAAAGATGGAAATGGTAAGGGGTGTGGTACTAGACTAAAAATAAGTCTAGCCATTTGGAGTTAACAAAGGCTAATATAAATAATGTAAAGAAAACTCCAAATGTAATTCCATTACATGATTATCAATCCCCTAAGTGAGATATTTTAAGTCCATATTAAGTTCATATATATATGATTAAGCTCAAATAATAGGGATTATCATAAAATGATCAAGTTATGGATTTTTCTGCGCTTCCAAGTTATCCTTAAACAAGGCTAAGCAGTTTTAAGACAAAATGATCTCAAACATGTTGCAATTCCAAAAGATAACAAATTCTCATAACTATTTTGACTCAATAAAATATTTAAAATTCCAACAAAGTTTTAATAAAAATAAAACATACCAAAATAAAAGAAACAAACACAAACATCATTAGTAGATAAATGGCATCCTCCCCCGAACTTGCTTTTCACCGTCTCGGTGTAATAACAAAGTTAAAAGAAGAATGCCATACATAAAGAAATAAAACCAAACGTCCTAAAAACAAAATGATATAAAACAAGGGATAGAAATAACCACAAGCTCAGTGGTCGCGGGTAGAGCTATCGCTGGAGCTCTCTCTCCTGCCTATGTTCCTCCTGCTTCTGGGTAAGCGGAGGTCGCTATACTGTGCTGAGGAATGCTCCACCGGTGAATGAGAAGGTCCAGCTTGGTCTTGAGCTGCCTTGGTCCTCATCTCATGTAGTTTGCCGATAGAGTCGGATTCTGTGCCCTCAGAGTCATCAGCATCCTCAGCTTCCTCAGTATCCTCACCTTCCTCAACTTCAGCTTCAGCGCTTTCGTCATCTTGTGTCGGTGAACCTGAAGCACAAGAACAAGGTTTGATCTTCTGGATCGCCCTCCACATTTTCCTCATCATGGAGTTGTTCTTTTTCTGCGATTTGATGATCCACTGAAGTTGCTGGTCTGTGTCATCTGCAGGAGGGCTGGGCGGTAGGCGGTACCGGTTGGGGCTGTGAGGCAGCAGCTGCTGCGGTTGAGGCTCGTCTGCTTCTTCTTCGATGTCAACCTCAGCCTCTTGCATCTCATCATCGCTATCACTTGGCAGTGGTGTTGCTTGTGTTGATGTACGATGGCGATGAGAGAGTGTCCGTGTGTTGCCAGAAGGGTCTGGTATCAAGTGCTCCGGACCTAGTAAAAATTCCAAATTTTCCTGAGATAGGAGTGAAGTGATACCTTGGTTGGGTAGTCTGTAGAAACAGGTCGTCCCGTTGCTATCCCAATACATATAGACATCCCTCTTGTTGAGTACATGGCAGTTGACTAGATGTATAATGTCGACTCTCCCGTATTTGTTCTCAACTTCTTCCCTCCTAAGATCAATCTTCGTGCGTTGGAAGATTGGGGTGAGGATGTTGCCCACACAACATTCCTTTGGAGGTTTTCCCTTGATCTTTCAAGCATATCGCACAACACAACTGCATAGTTGACTGTAGGTCCAGGACTCTCCGCGTACTTTGGTAGGAGATGCTTCACGCCATAAAACAGCATTCCTAACTCATCATCTCTAACCGCCCCTGATTCCTTTTTAAAGAAGAAGGTGTTGCTGATGATCTTCACAGCAATTCTCAATACCGGATTCCTTATCGCTGCAATCTTAGCTTTGCGCGAAACATAATCACCATGAGCAATCAAACCCCAGAACTCATTTGCAAGTCGTCTGTCAATCTTTGGGAACGAGACATCCTTTCCTTTCTCGAATCCGTAGATATCACAAATTTTATGAAGAGTGTATCTGTAGTGCTTCTTAAGGAGGAAGAAACTGAAAGTACCCTCGCTCGCTATCGGTGCGTCCGGGTTTTTGTAGGTGAGCCGACAAGTGGCAAGAAGCTCCCTCACCAATCTTGGATATAATGGCTCGTTGAGCTTCCAAAGCATCCCAAACCCCATATTCTCAAAGAGCGACGCCGTATCCTCTAGTAAACCAAGATCCGCCAAAGTAATCTCACATCCCATTCGGGTGGGCATAAGCTTGACTGCTCTCATATCTGCCAAGAATTTGGTGTCGTGAGCATCCCATTTTCCCGTGACTGGTCTGAGTAGAGGACTCTGGTTACGGGTCGTCCTGCGCCTCTTTCCTGGATTGCGGGAGCTCCCGGCTTGATCCATATCCTGTACGAATCCAAAAACTATTCTTTAAGCCATTTTTTCAAGTTATCATACAACAATATGCAATAAGAATATAGGACCCAATATCAATCTATGGCTTTTTCATGATGTAACAACCAATATCGAGACCATTTCATTTTGAATAATGAACCAAGTAACAACATAATCAAATTATTAAAGCCAATCAAAGCAAAATAACATGACTTTTATGCATTATCATTTAATTAGGTTCATTTTCGTTTTTGATGAATAGTGAAAAATCAAACAAAAATTTCACTCCAATCTAGCCATTTCTAATGCAAATTGAGTTTCCCATATCATCCTAGACAAGAATCTAGCATTTTTCCATCATTAAACATCCTAAAACTCAAACAATAATGATTTGGAGCAAATTCACCATTGGAACCCTAAAATCTCGAATTGGGAATTGGGAGATTCGAAGCCATACCTTTGCAGAGAGTTAAAATGGTTACCAGAATCAGAAAGAGGAGGAAAAACTGAGTGGATTAGCACCAAGAATCACTAAAAACCGTTAAGATTTGACAAAGTTATGATTGAAAGAAGTTTTTGTTCTTTGTGCTCTTCAAAATCGCAAGAGGGGAAGATTTTGATCGATTTTCTTGCAAATCGATCGATCCCGTGAGTTTTATGATTGAGTTTTGATGTTTTTCGGTTTGATTTAAGTGATTTTTGGTTTATGCATACCTGGGATCGATCGATCCGTCACCCGGATCGATCGATCGCTTGCTGTTCGGTCGTGTGTTTGTGGATCGGTCGATCGTGTTTCCGGATCGACCGATCCAAAACCTTCGGATACTTGTTGAATTCTAGCCGACTTGTTTGGATCGATCGATCAAACCTGTGGATCGATCGATCACTTTCTGTAATACCAAAATTGAAACGTTTAAGCACTGGATCGATCGAAACCGTAGGGGATCGATCGATCCCTTCACTCACAGAGAGTGGATTGAAGCAATATGCATAAAACATAAGATCAAAATAGGAAATGAAAAACTTAGTAATATTTACAAGATACCTGGTGGGTTGCCTCCCACAAAACGCTTATTTAAGGTCATTAGCTTGACCGTCATGGAGTTCTAAACTTGGTTTGGAGGATCCTCGAGAAGGATCTTTGTTTTCTCGTTCATTGTGGAATCTGCAAGGTACAGTTTGACTCTCTGACCATTTATAGTAAATGGTTCTTCCTTTTGTCCTAGAGAACCACTGCACCATGCGGTTTTACTTCCTTGATGGTGTAAGGACCGGTCCATCTCGACTTTAGTTTTCTTGGAAAAAGTTTAAGGCGAGAGTTGTAGAGAAGTACTGATATATCATGGTTTTTATGGGTTTTAACCATGATATAAGAGTCTTTAATCGAGTCTTTTTGGTGTTTTTAGAGTCTATTAGAGTCTTTCATCTTCAGGTATGCATTTAGGACTAATGTGAAGAATATGGGAGATTTTGGAGCAAAGACCAAGAAGTTGCATCGAAGAATCATGTTTTGAGGCGATGTGTGACTTGGTGTCGATCGACACCAGCCATGAGTGTCGAACGACACCACAGGCGGACAACTTCGGAAATTTTGGAAGATTTACAATTTTGCCCAGAAGTTTCTAATATTTCAGCATTAGTCCCTGTACGAGTTTTTAGCTATATATTGTGTTTTAGATAAGGGTTTTTGGGGATAATCGAGCAGCAGACCCTCTATCTATCTGAAGCTTGGATCATCTTTCTCTAATCCCTGATACTCTTTGTTCTCTACTTTTATTTTCTATTATATTGAATGATTTCTATTCAAATCATGATGATTGTTGCTTTCACCATGTCTGAGTAGTTCCCCTGTTGGGTTATGGGATTTCAAGGGTTTCTGAGGAATTGTTGAATCATTAGATTACTAGGGTTAATTGATAGAGTTCTTCATCTAGGATTGAACTTATTGCTTATTCTAGATTCGCGACCTAGAATTTGATTTAGGGTTATCAATTGACATGAAAGTGTGATTGATTGCTAGATCTATCTTAGGTGAGCAAAATACCTATCTGCAAAGGAATTTGATTTAGGGATTTTGTGAACAAATTGAACCTGATCATTACTGCTTGTCTGGATCTTAGAATTTAGCAAAGGAATTTGGAATTCTAGATTCAGGGATAGATAGTTTACGCAGCGGAAGCTGGTAGGTTTTACAATTGTGTTTGAGTTCTAGAACGGTTCTTAATTATAATCCTGATAATTCAATCGATTCACAGTTCTGAAGATTCCTGAGATTTCCCTATGCCTAGCGCTTTTCTCCATTGATTTACACTTTGTTTAATTATTCGCATTGCAATTTCATTACATTATACTTATTTAGCATAATACTTTCACTGGGATTTATTGGGTATTTCATAGTCCTTGTGGATTCAATCCCTAAGTACTACAGTGATCTCTTAATTTGAGAGAGTAGCTCAGGGTAAATTTGAGCATATCAAATTTTGGCGCCGTTGCCGGGGACTATTGAATTTACCATTAGATTTAAGTTTAAGTTTTTGTCTAGATTTTCTTTTATTTTGTCACTGATCTCGTTCTTTTTTTCTTTCTTGTGTGTTTCAGGTGCATGCCTAATCGCAAAACTCGGAGCAACAAGAATCTTGAGCTAGTAACCCTTTCAAATCAAGAGCTAGCTAAGTAAGAACGAAGAACCCGGACAGCGAAGAATTCAGAAGCGATGTTGCGTACTATCATCATGGCTGATGAACATGGAGTTCTCCGGGACAGGGATGGCCATGCATACAATGCAGAGGGCCAAAGGATCGATGACAACGGCCAAGTCATTGTTGAGGCTGTGGTACCCGTCGAGGATGCTGGTGTCGATCGACACCCACCACCTGGTGTCGGTCGACACCCACCAGCGGCTGGTGGGGTTTTGGTTGGACAAGGTGCACCTGGTGCCTTAGGTCCACGAGCAATGACATTGGGGGATTACAACCGGCCAGAGCAGTTCTATGCCAACCGGTCTGCCATCCGCCCGCCTCCGTTTCAAAGGAATGACTTTGAACTCAAAGCTGCATACTACACGCTTATAGGTCAGAACCCTTTCCACGGGCTATCACATGAGCACCCTATGGATCACATTGAGCGGTTTGAGGATCTAGTCACTAGCATCAAGGCTAACGGGGTGTCAAACGACTATTTGTTCTGTAAGCTCTTCCCATACTCTCTTGCTGGGGAAGCAGCTTATTGGCTTAAGCAGTTGAAGCCGGGATCACTGACCACTTGGGAGGACACTAAAAATGCTTTCCTGAACAACTTTTATGATGATGCACGGTCTGAAGAGCTGAGGACGAAGATTTCAGCCTTCTGTCAAGGACCTACTGAGGCATTCAAGGCCGCTTGGGCAAGGTTCAGGGCTTATCAGAGAGATTGTCCACACCATGGGTTCAGTGAGGTTCAGTTGCTTGGGATTTTCCTCAGGGGTATCGATTGGAGGTATCAGATGGCTCTGGATGCTGCAAGTAATGGCAACTTCAATACCAGATATCCTGAGGATGCTGTGGTACTAATAGAGAACTTGGCTTCAAGCAACAGTACTAAGAATGCTGATTTCGAGAGAAAGAAGCAAGCTGGGAACTTAGATGGAAGTCAGATAGCTGAGGTAAAAGCGAAACTTGATACGGTTCACAACCTTCTAATAAGCAAGAAGCAGGTTCAGTTTGCTACTGAGGTTGAGACCTATGAGCCAGTTGATGAGCATGAGGAGCAGGGTGTTAACTATGTCGGTGGCACAGGCTTTCAGCGTTTTGGTAACTCACAAGGAAACCGAGGCTACAATGGGGGCAGTCCGCGGGGCAACTATCACGGGAATCAGTCCTCCTCTACTTTCACTCAGCAGCCTCAGTATCAGAAGCCCTATCAGAGCAACAATAGCTTCAATCAGAGGAACTATGGCTCATCTTCATATCAGAGCGTTCCACCACCTACTACAGAGAGCAAGATGGAATCGATGCTTGAGCAGATTCTAGAAGGTCAACAGAAGATCACCGTGGAATTCAATGGAAAGTTAGACTCACTGTATCAGGATTTGAATGGGAAGTTTGAGCAGCTGAACACTCATGTCAAGAAGTTAGACACTCAGGTTGCTCAGACCGCTGGAGCTATTAAGAGACAGGATGGTTTTCTTCCTGGGAAGACGGATACTAATCCGAGGCATCCAGTGAATGCCATCTCATTGAGGAGTGGGAAGAAGGTTGAGCCTGTGATCAGGATTACTCTGACACCTGAAGAGATGATAGACTTAGAAGAAGTCGAAGACGAAGATGTTGTTCTTCCGGAGGTAGTGTCGATCGACACCAACACTATGTGTCGATCGACACCAGTTGATACAGAAGGGACTGGTAAGAACAAAGTTGTGTCGATCGCTACCAACGACACGACACAGGATGTTAGTGTCGATCGACACCCTTCACGGACAGACAAGGCTTCTTCATCATCTGCTGAGCAGATCACCGAATCATCATACAAACCGAGGATCCCTTATCCTCGAAACCCCAGGAAATCTAAGCAAGGGATAGACGATGCCAGGTGTAAGGCTATGATGGACAAGCTCATTGTTGAGTTACCGTTGATTGATGCCATCAGGACATCCCCCATAATCCGACGGTACGTGAAACGCATGGTCACTAAGGATTTGAATGTTGAACAGGGTGCGATGATGATTTCCGCACAGGTAAGTGCCGTGATTCAGAACAAGATTCCAGAGAAGCTTCCAGACCCAGGTAGTTTCGTTCTTGACTGCACCATCTTTGCAGAGAAGTTCGAACGGTCTTTATGTGATCTTGGTTCTAGTGTGAATTTGATGCCCAGATCAGTTGCTGTGAATCTTGGTATGACAGACTTTCAGCCGACAAGGATCACTCTCATCCTTGCTGATCGTTCTGTTCGTCTTCCAGACAGTATCCTTGAGGATGTTCCTATCAAGATAGGAGGTTGCTTGATTCCTACAGACTTCGTTGTGTTGACATATGAGGAAGAACCTAAGGATCCGTTGATATTGGGACGACCATTCTTGGCTACAGCTGGTGCCATGATTGATGTCAGAAGGGGACGCATTGGTCTGAATGTAGGAGATTTAGTTATGAACTTTGAGATGGATAAGCTTGTAAAGCGGCCTACGATCGATGGCCAGACCTTCTGCGTCGAGACTCTCACGGATCTTGTTGAGGAGAGTTTCAAAGAGTTGCATTATGAGGACCCTCTGGAACGTGCTTTGATTGCTTCAGTGGATGAGGTTGAGCATTTAGATGATATTGCTGCTGGGTATGTCACGCTAATGGATGCAACCAAGGAAGTGATGCACGTAGCGGGTGTCCCATCACTGGTGTCGATCGACACCGATGTCCGGACAGATAGGAAAGCAGCTGATTGGAGCTTTGAGCAAGCTCCAAAGATAGAACTTAAGCAACTCCCTGTGGGGCTCAGGTACGCATTCCTTGGTGAACATAATTCATATCCTGTAATTGTTAATGCATCCTTGAACAACGCAGAGCTCACCCTATTGCTAAGTAAGCTGCGCAAGTTTCGCAAGGCTCTTGGCTATTCTCTTGATGATATTTCAGGTATCTCTCCAAATCTGTGCATGCATAGGATACATCTTGAGGATGAGACTAAGTCATCAGTTGAACATCAGAGACGGCTGAATCCAAATCTGAAGGATGTGGTTAAGAAAGAGATCATGAAGCTGTTGGATGCAGGGATCATCTATCCGATTTCCGACAGTGATTGGGTCAGTCCAGTGCATGTTGTGCCTAAGAAAGGAGGAGTCACAGTGGTACAGAATGAGAAGAATGAGCTGATACCGACTAGGACTGTGACAGGGCACAGAATGTGCATTGATTATAGGAAGCTGAACGCCGCTACAAGAAAGGATCATTTTCCTTTGCCCTTCATTGATCAGATGCTTGAGCGTTTAGCTAATCACCCTTATTACTGTTTCCTTGACGGTTATTCAGGGTTCTTTCAGATTCCTATTCACCCGGATGACCAGGAGAAGACCACGTTTACATGTCCCTATGGCACTTTCGCATACCGCAGAATGCCCTTTGGACTATGCAACGCTCCTGCTACATTTCAGAGAGTGCTAGCTAGATGTGAAGAGACGCACTTGGTTCTGAATTGGGAGAAATGCCACTTTATGGTCAGAGATGGCATTGTTCTTGGACATAGGGTATCAGAGGCTGGTATTGAGGTTGATAGAGCTAAGATTGAGGTGATGACTAA
The DNA here is from genome assembly GCA_963667165.1 of Barbarea vulgaris. NCBI lineage: Eukaryota > Viridiplantae > Streptophyta > Magnoliopsida > Brassicales > Brassicaceae > Barbarea > Barbarea vulgaris. The sequence goes on along the minus strand of OY763888.1, from coordinate 10,499,425 downwards.
TCTGCAGCCTCCTTTTAATATCAAGACATTGAGAAGCTTTCTTGGACACGCTGGATTCTATAGACGTTTCATCAAGGATTTCAGCAAGATAGCACGTCCACTCACCGCTTTGCTCTGTAAGGATGTAACATTTATGTTTGATGCTGATTGTTTTGATGCTTTTCAACGGCTCAAGCGTGCATTAGTGAGTGGTCCAATTATTCAGCCGCCGGATTGGGATTTGCCTTTTGAGGTAATGTGTGACGCCAGCGACTTTGCAGTTGGGGCTGTGCTGGGACAAAGGAAAGACAAGAAGCTTCATGCCATATACTATGCCAGCCGTACATTGGATGATGCACAGAAGAACTACGCTACCATAGAGAAAGAACTGCTTGCTGTTGTGTTTGCTTTTGAGAAGTTCAGGCAGTATCTTGTTGGCTCTAAGGTAGTAGTGCACACTGATCATTCTGCACTCAAGTACCTGATGCAGAAGAAGGATTCTAAGCCTAGACTGTTAAGATGGATTCTATTACTCCAGGAGTTTGACATCGAAGTCAAGGATAAGAAAGGTACTGAAAATGGAGTTGCTGATCATCTTTCGCGGATTAGGATTGAGGACGACATCCCTATTGATTATTCTCTGCCAGAAGAGAATGTGCACTTATTGGAATCAGGATGGTGTGATTTTTCTTGCGGTGATCTGCAGTATTCTCGGACAACAGGTCCGAGTGTCGATCGACACCACACATCCCGTGTCGATCGACACCATGTTCCAGACAGCTCCGATTTGGCAGATAACCACTCAGTAGCTGTTGTTGAGGGTCAAGTTCGACCATATGGTGCTGTTGTCTTGCTCAGTCCTGAGGGCAATGAATTTACAGTCAACGGCCAGAGGGTCAAACATTATTGGGCACATGCCAAGATCCCGGACGGACACATATTGCGTCTGGATGATGCACCCTCTGCCTAAACCGTCACAAAGTCAAGCTAATAACTTTAAACAAGCGCTTGGTGGGAGGCAACCCACTGGTAAGTTGTGAATATATTTTATTTATTTGATTTTTAATTATTTAGGTTTTTCTATATTTTTCAGTCTAACTTTGACTAATTTTTATTTTTGGTTTTCTTTTATTTATTCTACATATTAAAAAAAAAAAAAAAAAAAAAAAAACGGTGTTGGTGTCGACCCTTGTTCCTGGTGTCGATCGACACCACTCGTCGGTGTCGATCGACACCCATGCCACGGATTCAGGTTTTGTGTTCTAATATTTTGACTTTTTCACTATTGTTCATCAGTTTTATTTCCTTTTCACCAACTCCTTGCTTGATAACACTGGGGACAGTGTTGTTTAAGTCTCGGGGAGGTAGTTACTAACATCATTCTTTTTATTTTCTTAGAGTCAGTCCAATTTTTGTTTTATTGAGTCAAAATTTAGTTTGGAAACTATGATTTTTCGAAGAAATCACCACATTTGCAGGAACTTGAGTGACCATTGATTCAAGCTTGACATGTGTCTGAGACTAATGAAAAACCACAAGGCTGATCAACCTACCAATGTTACCCATGTTCACCTGAGCTTTCAGAGGATCCATCACCGACTTCGCCCATTAACCTGATTTTATTTTGCTTGTCTAGGGGCTTGATATACATTGGATCGGATTCTCCCTTCAATCCTGAAAGACTTGTCTGTGTGAGTATGGTTCCCCTCTCTCTTCCCTTCAGAAAAAAAAATAACAAAAAAAAAAATATATATATATATATATATATATATACTAAGCAGTAAAAGATGAAATGATTTTCTTTTGAGTAGAGAGGTAGGAAAATTTCCAGTGACCTCATTATTCTACTTTGAAAGGGATGATCACACAATGGTTGGAAGCGAGGTTAGGAAAATTTCCCGTGATACCATTATTCGCCTACACCTTTGACATAATTAACTGCAGAAGTGAGAAAAGGGAGAGGAAAGGAACCAGAAGTAAAGACAGTCTGTGTGATCAGGAAAACTGATTGAGAAAGAGTCCATGTGTCCTTTGATTGATACTCCCTAGATGAGTCTTCACCTTAGTTTATAGAAGTCAGTATGGTGAATTTGGATTGTTTATTTGAATTGTGGAGTTGTTTGGGACAGTTGCTAAGTCTGGGGGAAGTACATGGTGGTCTGGACCTTGTCAGGTAAGAATTTCCAGTGGCTTTACTATGGTGAATGTGAGTCTGGTGCTCTTATGACAAAATGAGTTTCCTGTGTTTTCAAACTTCTTTCACAGCTGAGTTTCTGTTTTGCTTGAGGGCAAGCAAAAGCTAAGTCTGGGGGAGTTGATATATCATGGTTTTTATGGGTTTTAACCATGATATAAGAGTCTTTAATCGAGTCTTTCTGGTGTTTTTAGAGTCTATTAGAGTCTTTCATCTTCAGGTATGCATTTAGGACTAATGTGAAGAATATGGGAGATTTTGGAGCAAAGACCAAGAAGTTGCATCGAAGAATCATGTTTTGAGGCGATGTGTGACTTGGTGTCGATCGACACCAGCCATGAGTGTCGAACGACACCACAGGCGGACAACTTCGGAAATTTTGGAAGATTTACAATTTTGCCCAGAAGTTTCTAATATTTCAGCATTAGTCCCTGTACGAGTTTTTTGCTATATATTGTGTTTTAGATCAGGGTTTTTGGGGATAATCGAGCAGCAGACCCTCTATCTATCTGAAGCTTGGATCATCTTTCTCTAATCCCTGATACTCTTTGTTCTCTACTTTTATTTTCTATTATATTGAATGATTTCTATTCATATCATGATGAATGTTGCTTTCACCATGTCTGAGTAGTTCCCCTGTTGGGTTATGGGATTTCAAGGGTTTCTGAGGAATTGTTGAATCATTAGATTACTAGGGTTAATTGATAGAGTTCTTCATCTAGGATTGAACTTATTGCTTATTCTAGATTCGCGACCTAGAATTTGATTTAGGGTTATCAATTGACATGAAAGTGTGATTGATTGCTAGATCTATCTTAGGTGAGCAAAATACCTATCTGCAAAGGAATTTGATTTAGGGATTTTGTGAACAAATTGAACCTGATCATTACTGCTTGTCTGGATCTTAGAATTTAGCAAAGGAATTTGGAATTCTAGATTCAGGGATAGATAGTTTACGCAGCGGAAGCTGGTAGGTTTTACAATTGTGTTTGAGTTCTAGAACGGTTCTTAATTATAATCCTGATAATTCAATCGATTCACAGTTCTGAAGATTCCTGAGATTTCCCTATGCCTAGCGCTTTTCTCCATTGATTTACACTTTGTTTAATTATTCGCATTGCAATTTCATTACATTATACTTATTTAGCATAATACTTTCACTGGGATTTATTGGGTATTTCATAGTCCTTGTGGATTCGATCCCTAAGTACTACAGTGATCTCTTAATTTGAGAGAGTAGCTCAGGGTAAATTTGAGCATATCAAGTACCTTATCGTTCTCTGAAAGCTTCTTGAGGATTATCCTTTTGTCATGAAGAGCTTTAGTTCGCTCTTTATAGATCCTTGAGCTTTCGTAAGCATTTAACCTGAGTGCGTCTAACTCGTTTAACTGAATTAGACGTTTCTCTGAAGCAGTCTTGATGTCGAAGTTCATCAGCTTCGTTGCCCACAGCGCCTTGTACTCTAGACGAGACTTACCGTAGACGAGGTTGAATGGTGTGGTTCCAATGGGAGTTTTGAAGGCGGTTCTGTATGCCCAATGAGCATCATCAAGCTTTGCCGCCCAATCCTTTCTCGATTTTCCTACTGTTTTCTCCAAGATTCCTTTGATCTCCCTGTTTGAGATTTCGACTTGGCCACTGGTCTGAGGGTGATATGGTGCTGCCACTTTGTGTTTGACTCCATGCTTTGCCAACAAACTCGCAAAGATCTTGTTGATGACATGCTTTCCACCGTCACTGATCACTACCCGTGGGACTCCAAAGCGAGGAAAGATGATGGTTTTGAACATCTTCAGAACAACTTTCCCGTCATTTGTTGGGCTGGCAAGTGCTTCCACCCATTTAGAGACATAGTCGACTGCGACTAAGATGTACTCGTTTCCATAGGATGCTGGGAAAGGTCCCATGAAGTCGATGCCCCATACATCGAACACCTCAACCTCGAGAATGAAAATTTGTGGCATTTCATTCCGCTTGCTTATGTTATCTTTCCTTTGGCAAGCGTCACACTTCGCTACAAACTCGTGTGCATCACGGACTATCGTACGCCACCAAAAGCCAGCTTGTAAAATCTTCGTAGCTGTTTTAAAGAAAGCGAAATGTCCTGCATAATCAGAAGCATGACAATGATAGAGAATACCATGTACCTCACTTTCGAGAATGCATCTTCTGAAAATCCCGTGTTTACACCTCTTGTAAAGAAATGGTTCATCCCAATAGTAGTGTTGGACATCTTTGAGAAACTTTTTCTTGGCATATCCTACAAAATCAGGTGGTGAAACATCACAAGATAAGTAGTTAGCAAAGTCACCATACCATGGTAAATTTCCCTCGATGGTGTGCATGGTCATGAGCTCAGCCGCATTTCTGTTGTTAGATTGCTCAACCTCATAGACATAAATTTGACTACTTGAAAACTAAACTCTCGTTTGATTTCTCCTAGCCAAATTAGCATTAACAAACAAGTTCACTAAGTTCACAATGATGATCTAGCATCAACTCTCGCAGGCTAGAGATACAAAGCTCAATTCATAAGGTTCAAGTTCTCTATAACATGATTAGTGCTGATAGAACAACCTAGAATCAAGACTAAGGTAGCTACTCTTAATCTAGCATTAAGAACACATGAATAAAAGAACCTATGGATTAGAAACCCCAAATCTTTATCAATTCATCAAGCCATCAATTTCCTTCAAGAACCCTAAAACCTAACTATGAAATTACTCACACATAATCAAAGAAACAACAAAGTAAACCATAGAAAGCATAATAGTATTGAAATAAACAACAAATGATACAACAAAACTTCTCCAAGTGTTTGATAGAAGGAGGAGCTTAGAAATCCAAGAAATATGTCTAGAATAGTGTTTTTAGGCGTCAGATCTTCTTTAGAAAATAACTGATGCCAATTTAGTAGGTTTAGGTGGGATATTTATAGACATAGGTGTAAAATAGAGTAAGCGGCTGGGAGGATCGGTCGATCCACAAGTCGGATAGATCGATCCCTAATTTCCAGACATAATATCTTCAAGGCGGCTGGCATGGTGATCGGTCGATCTGCATGGAGGATCGGTCGATCCTATGTTGTTCTGTAAAATATCTTCATGTCGTCATCACGCCTGATCGACCGATCTAGACGTAGGATCGGTCGATCCTTTGTGTCCGGAGAGAGTTTGGGATCGTGTCCGTAGAGCATGGATCGGTCGATCTGACCATGAGATCGATCGATCCTTGGTTGTGTTCTTGGAGTTTTATGGATCGATCGATCGATCCCTTTCCTTTCCGTAGCTTTTAGGCTTCATCTTAGCCCGAACAATCCCGAAACCGTCTTATTCCAGCTTAACTCCATAGAACCTTGGCAATGACCGAGCACTGCACAGGATTTCTCAACAATGACCGAGTACCGGGCGGGAATTCTCGGCAAAAACTTAGAACCATGCAGGAATTCACGGTACTAAGCGAGTACCGGCTGGAAAATCCTCGGCAATGACCAAGTACCAGGTATAAATTCTCGGCGATGACCAAGTACCGGGCAGGAATTCTTGGAAATGACCGAGTACTAGGCAGGAATTTTCCGTAATGACCGAGTACCATGCTGTAATTCTCGGCAATGACCGAGCACCGGTTAGGAATCCTCGGAAATGAGTGAGTACCAGGAATTAATTCTCACCAATGACCGAGTACCGGACAGGAATACTCGGCATTGACTGATTACCGGACAGGAATTTTTAGCAATGACAGAGTTCCAAGCAAGAATTCTCGGCAATGACCGAGATGCGGGTAGTATCCTCGGAAATGACTGAGCACCTGGAGAGGAATCCTTGGCAATTACCGAGTACCGGGCAGGAATTCTCGGTAATGACCGAGCATAAATCCATGGAAACGACAGAGTATCAGGTGAGAAATTCTCGGCAATGATCGAGTAGTGGGTAGGAATTCATGGCAATGACCGAGTACCAAGAAGGAATTCTCAGCAATGATCCAGTACCGGCTGGTGAATTCTCGGCAATGACCAATTACCGGGTGGGAATTCTCGGCAATGACCGAACACCAAGTAGGAATCCTTGGCAATGACCGAGTACCAGGCAGGAATTCTCGGTAATAACCAAGCACCGGGTAGGAATCTTTGGAAATGACCGAGTACCCAGTGAGGAATCCTTGGCAATGACCAAGTACTGGGCGGTAATTCTCGGGAAAAACCTAGAACCAGGCATAATTCACGGTAATAATAGGGTACCGGCTGGAAAATCCTCGGCAATGACAAAGTACCGGGTAGGAATTCTCGGTAATGACCGAGTACCAGGCAGGAATTCTCGGCAATGACCAAGTACCAAGCAGGAATTCTCGGTAATGACTGAGTACCAGGCAGGAATTCTCGGCAATGAGCGAGTACCGGGTTGGAATTCTCAGAAATGACTGAGCATCATGTGAGGAATCCTCGACAATGACTGAGTACCGGGTAGGGATTCTTTGCAATGACAGAGTACCGGGTAGGAATTATTGCCATGGCCAAGAAACGTGCAGGAATTCTCGACTATGACCAAGCATCGGGTAGGAATCCTCAGAAACGACCGAGTACCGAGTGAGGAATCCTCGGCAATGACCGAGTCCCGGGCAGGAATTCTCAGCAATGACCTTGTACCCGGCAAGAATTCTTTGTAATAATCGAGTACCGGCTGGATTTCTTGAAAGTGACCGAGTAATGGGCAGAAACTCTCAGCAATGACCAAGTACCGGGCAGAAATTCTTGGAAATGAACGAGTACCGGGCAGCAATTCTAGACAATGACCAAGAACCGGGTAGGATTCTCGGTAATAATCGAGTATCGGCTGGATTTTTTGTAAAAAATTACCGAGTACCGGACAGGAATTCTCGAGAATGACCGCGCAAGAATTGTCGGTAATGATAGAGTACCAGGCATGAATTTTGGGCAATGACCGAGTACCGGGTAGGAATTCTTGGCAATGACCGAGCACTGCACACGATTTCTCGGCAATGACCGAGTACCATGCAAGAATTCTCGGCAATGACTGAGTACCTCGTTGGAATTCTAGTAAACGACCGAGCATCAGGTGAGGAATCCTTGGCAATGACCGAGTACCGGGTAGGAATTCTTTACAATGACCGAGTACCGGGCAGGAATTCTCGACAATGACCATGCACCGTGTAAGAATCCTTAGAAACGACCGAGCACCGGGTGAGAAATCCGATGCAATGACTGAGTACCGGGCGATAGTTCTTGGCAATGACATAGTACAAGGCAAGAATTCTCGGTAACAATCAAGTACCGGCTGGATTTCTTGGAAATGACCAAGTAACATGCAGAAATTCTCGGCAATGACCAAGTACCGGGCATGAATTCTTGGCAATGAATGAGTACTGGGCATGAATTCTCAGCAATGACCGAGTAGTAGGCAGGAAATCACGGCAATGGCCGAGTACCAGGCAGGAATTCTCAGCAATGATCGCGTACCAGCTATTGAATCCTTGGTAATTAAACGACTGAATACCGGGTGAGGAATCCTTGGCAATGACTGAGTACCAGGCGAGAATTCTCGGCAAGGACCTAGTACAAGGAAAGAATTCTCGGTAATAATCGAGCACCGCACAGGAATTCTTGGCAATGACCGAGTACCAGGCAGGAATTCTCGGCAATGACTGAGTACCAGGTTGGAATTCTCAGAAATGACCAAGCATTAGGTGAGGAATCCTCGGCAATGACTGAGTACTGGGTAGAAATTCTTTACAATTACGAAGTACGGGGCAAGAATTCTCGACAATGACGAAGCACCGAGTAGGAATCCTTAAAAACGACCGAGTACCTGGTGAGGAATCCTTGGCAATGACTGAGTACCGGGCAAGAATTCTCGGGAATGACCTAGTACAAGGAAGGAATTCTCGGTAATAATCGAGTACCGGCTGGAGTTTTTTGAAATGACCGAGTAACGTGTAGAAATTCTCGGTAATGACAAAGTACCGGGAAGGAATTCTTGGAAATGAACGAGTACCGGGCAGGAATTTTTAGCTATGACCGAGTACCGGGCAAGAATTCATGACAATGACCGAGTACCAGGCAGGAATTCTCAGCAATGATCGAGTATCGGCTGGTGAATCCTCAGCAATGACCTAGTACCATGCATGAATTCTCGGCAATGACCAAACACCGGGTAGGAATCCTTGGCATTGACCGAGTACAGGGCACGAATTCTTGGCAATGACCGAGCACCGCGCAGGAATTCTCGGCAATGACCAAGTACCAGGCAGGAATTCTCTGCAATAAACCGAGTACCGGGTTGGAATTCTCTGAAACGACCGAGCATCAGGTGAGGAATCTGCGGCAATGACCGAGTACAGGGTAGGAATTCTTTACATTGACATAGTACCGGATAGGAATACTTGGCAATGACCGAGTACCAAGCACGAATTCTCGACAATGACTAATCACCGGGTAGGAATCCTTAGAAACGACCGAGTACCGAGTGAGGAATCCACGGCAAATACCGAGTACCGGGCAGAAATTCTCGGCAATCACCTAGTACATGGCAACATTTCTCGGTAATAATCGAGTACCGGCTGGATATCTCGGAAATGACCGAGTACCAGGCAGAAATTCTCGGCAATGACCGAGTACGGGCATGAATTCTTAGCAATGATCGAGTACCGGCTAATGAATCCTCGGCAATGACCGAGTACCGGGCAGGAATTCTCTATAATGACCCAGCACCGGGTAGGAATCCATGGCAATGACCAAGTGCCGGGCATGAATTCTTGGCAATGACCGAGTAATGAGTAGGGATTCTCGGCAATGACCGAGTACCAGGCAGGAATTCTCGGTAATGACCAAGTGCATGGTAGGCATTCTTTACAATGACTGAGTACCGGGTAGGAATTCTTGGCAATGACCATGTACCGGGTAGGAATTCTCGGCAATGACCGAGTACTAGGCAGGAATTCTCGGCAATAACCAAGTACAGGGTAGGACTTCTTTACAATGACAAAGTACCAGGTCGGAATCCTTAGAAAATGACTGAATACCGGGTGAGGAATCCTTGTTAATGACTGAGTACCGGGGGAGAATTCTCGGTAATGACCTAGTATAAGGAAAGAATTCTCGGTAATAATCAAGCACCGCACAGGATTTCTTGGCAATGACCGAGTACGAGGCACGAATTCTCGGCAATGACTGAGTACCGGGTTGGAATTCCCAGAAACGACCAAGCATTAGGTGAGGAATGCTCGTCAATGACAGAGTACTGGGTAGGAATTCTTTACAATGACCGAGTACCGGGTGAGGAATCCTTGGCAGTGACTGAGTACTGGGCGAGAATTCTCGGCAATGACCAAGTACAAGGAAGGAATTCTCTTTAATAATCGAGTACCAGATAGAGTTCTCGGAAATGACCGAGTAACGTGCAGAAATTCTCGGCAATGACCAAGTACCGGGCAGGAATTCTTAGCAATGAACGAGTAATGGGTAGGAATTCTCAGCTATGACTGAGTACCGGGCAGGAATTCACGGCAATGACCGAGTACCATGCAGGAATTCTCAGCAATGATCGAGTACCGGGTGGTGAATCCTCGGCAATGAGCGAGTACCATGAAGGAACTCTTGGCAATGACCGAAGACCGGGTAGGAATCCTTGGCATTGACCGAGTACCGGGCAGGAATTCTTGGCAATGACCGAGCACCACGCAGGAATTTTTGGCAATGACCAAGTACCAGGCAGGAATTCTCTGCAATGAACCGAGTACCGGGTTGGAATTCTCGGAAACGACCGAGCATCAGGTGAGGAATCTTCGGCGATGACTGAGTACAGGGTAGGAATTCTTTACGATGACAGAGTACTGGGTAGGAATTCTTGGCAATGACCGAGTACCAGGAATAGGGATTCTCGGCAATGACCGAGTACCAGGCAGGAATTCTCGGCAATGACCAAGTACAGGGTAGGCATTCTTTACAATGACTGAGTACCGGGTAGGAATTCTTGGCAATGACCATGTACCGGGTAGGAATTCTCGGCAATGACCTAGTATAAGGAAAGAATTCTCGGTAATAATCAAGCACCGCACAGGATTTCTTGGCAATGACCGAGTACGAGGCACGAATTCTCGGCAATGACTGAGTACCGGGTTGGAATTCCCAGAAACGACCAAGCATTAGGTGAGGAATGCTCGTCAATGACAGAGTACTGGGTATGAATTCTTTACAATGACCGAGTACCGGGTGAGGAATCCTTGGCAGTGACTGAGTACTGGGCGAGAATTCTCGGCAATGACCAAGTACAAGGAAGGAATTCTCTTTAATAATCGAGTACCAGATAGAGTTCTCAGAAATGACCGAGTAACGTGCAGAAATTCTCGGCAATGACCAAGTACCGGGCAGGAATTCTTAGCAATGAACGAGTAATGGGTAGGAATTCTCAGCTATGACCGAGTACCGGGCAGGAATTCACGGCAATGACCGAGTACCATGCAGAAATTCTCAGCAATGATCGAGTACCAGGTGGTGAATCCTCGGCAATGACCGCGTACCATGCAGGAATTCTTGGCAATGACCGAACACCGGGTAGGAATCCTTGGCATTGACCGAGTACCGGGCATGAATTCTTGGCAATGACCGAGCACCACGCAGGAATTTTTGGCAATGACTAAGTACCAGGCAGGAATTCTCTGCAATGAACCGAGTACCGGGTTGGAATTCTCGGAAACGACCGAGCATCAGGTGAGGAATCTTCGGCAATGACTGAGTACATGGTAGGAATTCTTTACGATGACAGAGTACTGGGTAGGAATTCTTGGCAATGACCGAGTACCAGACACGAATTCACGACAATGACCAAGCACCAGGAAGGAGTACTCAGAAATGACCGAGTACCGAGTGAGGAATCCTCGGCAAATACCGAGTACCGGGCGGGAATTCTTGGCAATGACCTAGTACCAGGCAATATTTCTCGGTAATAATCGAGTACCGGGCAGGAATTCTCAGCAATGATCGAGTATCGGCTAGTGAATCCTCGGCAATGACCGAGTACCGGGCAGGAATTCTCAGCAATGATCGAGTATCGGCTAGTGAATCCTCGGCAATGACCGAGTACCGGGCAGGAATTCTCAGCAATGGTCGAGTATCGGCTGGTGAATCCTCGGCAATGACCGAGTACCGGGCAAGAATTCCTGGCAATGACCAAACACCGGGTAGGAATCCATGGCAATGACAGTGTAACGGGCAGAAATTCTTGGCAATGAACGAGTACCAAGCGGGAATTCTTAGCAAGAAATGAGTATCAGGCAGTAACTATCAGCAATGACCGAGTACCGGGCAGGAATACTCAGCAATGGCAGAACACCGGGTAGGAATCCATGGCAATGACCGAGTAGCAGGCAGTAATTCTCAGCAATGATCGAGAACCGGCTGCTGAATTCTTGGCGATGACCCAGTACCATCCAGGAATTCTCGGCAATGACCGAGTACCTGGCAGGAATTCTCTGCAATGAACCGAGTACTGGGTTGGAATTCTCGGAAACAACCGAGCATCAGGTGAGGAATCTTTGGCAATGACCGAGTACAGGGTAGGAATTCTTTGGAATGACAGAGTACCAGGTAGGAATTCTTGGTAATGACCGAGTACCAGGCACGAATTCTAGATAATAATTAGAAACGACCGAGTACCGAGTGAGGAATCCTTAGAAACTACCGAGTACTGGGGCGGAATTCTTGGCAATGACCTAGTACCAGGCAATAATTCTTGGTAATAATCGAGTACCGGCTGAATAACTCGGAAATGACCGAGTAACGGGCAGAAATTCTCGGCAATGACTGAGTACTGGGCATAAATTCTTGGCAATGACCGAGTACCAGGCAGGAATTCTCGGCAATGACCAAGTACAGGGTAGGCATTCTTTACAATGACTGAGTACCGGGTAGGAATTCTTGACAATAACCATGTACCGGGTAGGAATTCTCGGCAATGACCGAGTACCAGGCAGGAATTCTCGGCAATGACCAAGTACAGGGTAGGAATTCTTTACAATGACAAAGTACCAGGTCGGAATCCTTAGAAAACGACTGAATACCGGGTTAGGAATCCTTGTTAATGACTGAGTACCGGGGGAGAATTCTCGGTAATGACCTAGTATAAGGAAAGAATTCTCGGTAATAATCGAGCACCGCACAGGATTTCTTGGCAATTACCGAGTACGAGGCACGAATTCTCGGCAATGACTGAGTACCGGGTTGGAATTCCCTGAAACGACCAAGCATTAAGTGAGGAATGCTCGTCAATGACAGAGTACTGGGTAGGAATTCTTTACAATGACTGAGTACCGGGTGAGCAATCCTTGGCTGTGACTGAGTACTGGGCAAGAATTCTCGGCAATGACCAAGTACAAGGAAGGAATTCTCTTTAATAATCGAGTACCAGATAGAGTTCTCGGAAATGACCGAGTAACGTGCAGAAATTCTCGGCAATGACCAAGTACCGGGCAGGAATTCTTAGTAATGAACGAGTAATGGGTAGGAATTCACGGCAATGACCGAGTACCGGGCAGGAATTCATGGCAATGACCGAGTACCATGCAGGAATTCTCAGCAATGATCGAGTACCGGGTGGTGAATCCTCGGCAATGACCGAGTACCGGGCAGGAATTCACGGCAATGACCGAGTACCATGCAGGAATTCTCAGCAATGATCGAGTACCGGGTGGTGAATCCTCGGCAATGACCGAGTACCATGCTGGAATTCTTGGCAATGACCGAACACCGGGTAGGAATCCTTGGCATTGACCGAGTACCGGGCAGGAATTCTTGGCAATGACCGAGCACCACGCATGAATTTTTGGCAATGACCAAGTACCAGGCAGGAATTCTCTGCAATGAACCGAGTACCAGGTTGGAATTCTCGGAAACGACCGAGCATCAGGTGAGGAATCTTCGGCAATGACTGAGTACAGGGTAGGAATTCTTTACGATGACAGAGTACTACGTAGGAATTTTTGGCAATGACCGAGTACCAGACACGAATTCTCGACAATGACCAAGCACCAGGAAGGAGTACTCAGAAATGACCGAGTACCGAGTGAGGAATCCTAGGCAAATACCGAGTACCGGGCGGGAATTCTCTGCAATGACCGTGTACCAGGCAATATTTCTCGGTAATAATCGAGTACCGGGCAGGAATTCTCAGCAATGATTGAGTATCGGCTGGTGAATCCTCGGCAATGACCGAGTACCGGGCAAGAATTCCTGGCAATGACCAAACACCGGGTAGGAATCCATGGCAATGACTGTGTAACGGGCATAAATTCTTGGCAATGAACGAGTACCAACCGGGAATTCTTAGCAAGAAATGAGTACCAGGCAGTAATTATAAGCAATGACCGAGTACCAGGCAGGAATACTCAGCAATGGCTAAACACCGGGTAGGAATCCATGGCAATGACCGAACACCAGGCAGTAATTCTCAGCAATGATCGAGAACCGGCTGGTGAATTCTTGGCAATGACCCAGTACCTTCCAGGAATTCTCGGCAATGACCGAGTACCAGGCAGGAATTCTCTGCAATGAACCGAGTACTGGGTTGGAATTCTCGGAAACAACCGAGCATCAGGTGAGGAATCTTTGGCAATGACCGTGTACAGGGTAGGAATTCTTTACAATGACAGAGTACCAGGTAGGAATTCTTGGGAATGACCGAGTACCAGGCACGAATTCTAGATAATAATTAGAAACGACCGAGTACCGAGTGAGGAATCCTTAGAAAATACCGAGTACCGGGGCGGAATTCTTGGCAATGACCTAGTACGAGGCAACAATTCTTGGTAATAATCGAGTACCGGCTGGATAACTCGGAAATGACCGAGTAACGGGCAGAAATTCTCGGCAATGACTGAGTACTGGGCAGAAATTCTCGGCAATGACCGCACACCGGGTAGGAATCCATGGCAATGATCGAGTAACGGGCAGAAATTCTTGGCAATGACCAAGTACATGATAGGAATTCTTTACAATGACAAAGTACCGGGCAGGAATTCTCAGCAATGATCGAGTACCGGGCATGAATACTTTGCAAAGGCCAAACACCGGGTAGGAATCCATGGCAATGACCGAGTACCGGGCATGAATTCTTGGCAATGACCGAGTACCGGGTAGGAATTCTCGGCAATGACCGAGTACCAGGCAGGTATTCTCGGCAATGACCAAGCACCGGGTAGGAAACCTTAGAAATGACCAAATACCGGGTGAGGAATCCTTGGCAATGATTGAGTACCGGGTGAGAATTATCGGCAATGACCTAGTACAAGGAAAGAATTCTAGGTAATAATTGGCCACCGCACAGGAATTCTAGGCAATGATCGAGTACCAGGCAGGAATTCTCGGCAATGACTGTGTACCAGGTTGGAATTCTCGGAAACGACCGAGTACTGGGTATGAATTCTTTACAATGAAAAAGTACCGGGTATGATTCCTCGGAAACGACTGAATACCGGGTGAGGAATCCTTGCCAATGACTGAGTACCAGGTGAGAATTCTCGGAAATGACGTAGTACAAGGAAAGAATTCTTGGTAATAATCGAGCACCGCACAGTAATTCTTGGCAATGACCGAGTACCAGGCAGGAATTCTCGGCAATGACTTAGTACTAGGTTGGAATTCTCAAAAATGACCGAGCATTAGGTGAGGAATCCTCGGCAATGACCGAGTACTGGGTAGGAATTCTTTACAATTACCAAGTACCAGGCAGGAATTCTCGATAATGACGAAGCACCGGGTAGGAATCCTTAGAAACGACCGAGTACTGGGTGAGGAATCCTTGGCAATGACTGAGTACCGGGAGAGAATTCTCGGCAATGACCTAGTACAAGGAAGGAATTCTCGGTAATAATCGAGTACCGGCTGGAGTTTTTGGAAATGACCGAGTAACGTGTAGAAATTGTTGGCAATGACCAAGTACCGGGCAGGAATTCTTGGCAATGAACGAGTACCGGGCAGGAATTCTCAGCTATGACCGAGTACCGAGCAAGAATTCACGATAATGACCGAGTACCAGGCAGGAATTCTCAGCAACGATCGAGTACCGGCTGGTGAATCCTCAGCAATGACCTAGTATCACGCAGGAATTATCGGCAATGACCAAACACCGGGTAGGAATCCTTGGCATTGACCAAGTACAGGGCACGAATTCTTGGAAATGCCCGAGCACCGCGCAGGAATTCTCAGCAATGACCAAGTACCAGGCAGGAATTCTCTGCAATAAACCGAGTACTGGGTTGGAATTCTCTGAAACGACCGAGCATAAGGTAAGGAATCTTCGGCAATAACCGAGTACAGGGTAGGAGTTCTTTACATTGACATAGTACCGGATAGGAATACTTGGCAATGACCGAGTACCAGGCACGAATTCTCGACAATGACTAATCACCGGGTATGAATCTTTAGAAATGACCGAGTATCGAGTGAGTAATCCTCGGCAAATACCGAGTACCGGGCTGGAATTCTCGGCAATGACCTAGTACCAGGCAACATTTCTCGGTAATAATCGAGTATCGGCTGGATATCTCGGAAATGACCGAGTAACAGGCAGAAATTCTCGACATTGACCGAGTACGGGCATGAATTCTTCGCAATGATCGAGTACCGGCTGGTGAATCCTCGGCAATGACCGAGTACCGGGCAGGAATTCTCGACAATGACCCAGCACTGGGTAGGAATCCTTGGCAATGACCGAGTAACGGGCATGAATTCTTGGCAATGACCGAGTAACGGATAGGGATTCTCGGCAATGACCGAGTATCAAGCAGGAATTCTTGGCAATGACCGAGTACCGGGCATGAATTCTTGGCAATGACCGAGTACCGGGTAGGAATTCTCGGCAATGACCGAGTACCAGGCAGGTATTCTCTGCAATGACCAAGCACCGGGTAGGAAACCTTAGAACTGACCAAATACCGGGTGAGGAATCCTTGGCAATGATTGAGTACCGGGCGAGAATTATCGGCAATGACCTAGTACAAGGAAAGAATTCTAGGTAATAATTGGCCACCGCACAGGAATTCTAGGCAATGATCGAGTACCAGGCAGGAATTCTCGGCAATGACTGTGTACAAGGTTGGAATTCTCGGAAACGACCGAGTACTGGGTATGAATTCTTTACAATGAAAAAGTACCGGGTATGAATCCTCAGAAATGACTGAATACCGGGTGAGGAATCCTTGCCAATGACTGAGTACCAGGTGAGAATTCTCAGAAATGACGTAGTACAAGGAAAGAATTCTTGGTAATAATCGAGCACCGCACAGTAATTCTTGGCAATGACCGAGTACCAGGCAGGAATTCTCGGCAATGACTTAGTACTAGGTTGTAATTCTCAAAAATGACCGAGCATTAGGTGAGGAATCCTCGGCAATGACCGAGTACTGGGTAGGAATTCTCTACAATTACCAAGTACCAGGCAGGAATTCTCGATAATGACGAAGCACCGGGTAGGAATCCTTAGAAACGACCGAGTACTGGGTGAGGAATCCTTGGCAATGACTGAGTACCGGGAGAGAATTCTCGGCAATGACCTAGTACAAGGAAGGAATTCTCGGTAATAATCGAGTACCGGCTGGAATTTTTGGAAATGACCGAGTAACATGTAGAAATTCTTGGCAATGACCAAGTACCGGGCAGGAATTCTTGGCAATGAACGAGTACCGGGCGGGAATTCTCAGCTATGACCGAGTACCGAGCAAGAATTCACGATAATGACCGAGTACCAGGCAGGAATTCTCAGCAACGATCGAGTACCGGCTGGTGAATCCTCAGCAATGACCTAGTACCACGCAGGAATTATCGGCAATGACCAAACATCGGGTAGGAATCCTTGGCATTGACCAAGTACAGGGCACGAATTCTTGGAAATGACCGAGCACCGCGCAGGAATTCTCAGCAATGACCAAGTACCAGGCAGGAATTCTCTGCAATAAACCGAGTACTGGGTTGGAATTCTCTGAAACGACCGAGCATAAGGTAAGGAATCTTCGGCAATAACCGAGTACAGGGTAGGAGTTCTTTACATTGACATAGTACCGGATAGGAATACTTGGCAATGACCAAGTACCAGGCACGAATTCTCGACAATGACTAATCACTGGGTATGAATCTTTAGAAATGACCGAGTACCGAGTGAGTAATCCTCGGCAAATACCGAGTACCGGGCTGGAATTCTCGGCAATGACCTAGTACCAGGCAACATTTCTCGGTAATAATAGAGTATCGGCTGGATATCTCGGAAATGACCGAGTAACAGGCAGAAATTCTCGACATTGACCGAGTACGGGCATGAATTCTTCGCAATGATCGAGTACCGGCTGGTGAATCCTCGGCAATGACCGAGTACCGGGCAGGAATTCTCGACAATGACCCAGCACTGGGTAGGAATCCATGGCAATGACCGAGTAACGGGCATGAATTCTTGGCAATGACCGAGTAACGGATAGGGATTCTCGGCAATGACCGAGTATCAAGCAGGAATTCTTGGCAATGACCAAGCACAGGGTAGGAATTCTTTACAATGACTGAGTACCGGGTAGGAATTCTTGGCAATGACAAAGTACCGGGTAGGAATTCTCGGCAATGACCGAGTACCGGGCAGGAATTCTCGGCAATGACCAAGTACATGGTAGGAATTCTTCACAATGAAAAAGTACCGGGTAGGAATCATTAGAAAACGACTAAATACCGGGTGAGGAATCCTTGTTAATGACTGAGTACCGGGGGAGAATTCTCGGTAATGACCTAGTACAAGGAAAGAATTCTCGGTAATAATCGAGCACCGCACAGAAATCTTGGCAATGACCGAGTACCAGGCACGAATTCCTGGCAATGACTGAGTACCAGGTTGGAATTCCCAGAAACGACCAAGCATTAGGTGAGGAATGCTCGGCAATGACAGAGTACTGGGTAGGAATTCTTTACAATTACCGAGTACCGGGCAGGAATTCTCGATAATGACCAAGCACCGGGTAGGAATCCTTAGAAATGATCGAGTACCGGGTGAGGAATCCTTGGCAATGACTGAGTACTGGGCGAGAATTCTAGGCAATGACCAAGTACAAGGAAGGAATTCTCGGTAATAATCGAGTACCGGATGGAGTTCTCGGAAATGACCGAGTAACATGCAGAAATTCTCGGCAATGACCAAGTACCGGGCAGGAATTCTTAGCAATGAACGAGTAATGGGTAGGAATTCTCAGCTATGACCGAGTACTGGGCAGGAATTCACGGCAATGACCGAGTACCATGCAGGAATTCTCAGCAATGATCGAGTACCGGGTGGTGAATCCTCGGCAAAGACTGAGTACCATGCAGGAATTCTTGGCAATGACCGAACACCGGGTAGGAATCCTTGGCATTGACCGAGTACCGGGCAGGAATTCTTGGCAATGACCGAGCACCACGCAGGAATTCTGGTCAATGACCGAGTACCAGGCAGGAATTCTCTGCAATGAACCGAGTACCGGGTTGGAATTCTCAGAAACGAACGAGCATCAGGTGAGGAATCTTTGGCAATGACCGAGTACAGGGTACGAATTCTTTACGATGACAGAGTACCAGGTAGGAATCCTTGGCAATGACCGAGTACCAGGCACGAATTCTCGACAATGACCAAGATCCGGGAAGGAATACTCAGAAACGACCGAGTACCGAGTGAGGAATCCTCGGCAAATACCGAGTACCGGGCGAGAATTCTCGGCGATGACCTAGTACCAGGCAATATTTCTCGGTAATAATCGAGTACCAGCTGGATATCTCGGAAATGACCGAGTAACGGGCAGAAATTCTCGGCAATGACCGAGTATCGGGCAGGAATTCTCAGCAACGATCGAGTATTGGCTGGTGCATCCTCGGCAATGACCGAGTACCGGGCAAGAATTCTTGGCAATGACCAAACACCGGGTAGGAATCCATGGCAATGAGCGAGTAACGGGCAGAAATTCTCGGCAATGAACAAGTACCAAGCGGGAATTCTTAGCAAGAAATGAGTACCGGGCCGAACACCGGGTAGGAATCCATGGCAATGACCGAGTACCAGGCAGAAATTCTCAGCAATGATCGAGTACCGGCTGGTGAATTCTTGGCAATAACCTAGTACCATCCAGGAATTCTCGGCAATGACCAAACACCGGGTAGAAATCCTTGGCATTGACCGAGTAACATGCAGGAATTCTTGGCAGTGACTGAGCAACGTGTAGGAATTCTCGGAGATGACCGAGTACCAGGCAGGAATTCTCTGCAATGAACCGAGTACCGGCTGGTGAATTCTTGGCAATAACCAAGTACCATCCAGGAATTCTCGGCAATGACCAAACACCGGGTAGGAATCCTTGGCATTGACCGAGTAACATGCAGGAATTCTTGGCAGTGACTGAGCAACGTGCAGGAATTCTCGGCAATGACCGAGTACCAGGCAGGAATTCTCTGTAATAAACCGAGTACCGGGTTGGAATTCTCAGAAACAACCGAGTATCAGGTGAGGAATCTTTGGCAATGACCGAGTACAGAGCAGGAATTCTTTACAATGAAAGAGTACCAGGTAGGAATTCTTGGTAATGACCGAGTACCAGGCACAAATTCTAGATAATAACCAAGCACCGGGTAGGAATCCTCAGAAATGACCGAGTACCGAGTGAGGAATCCTTGGCAATGACAGAGTACCAGGTAGGAATCCTTGGCAATGACCGAGTACCAGGCACGAATTCTCGACAATGACCAAGATCCGGGAAGGAATACTCAGAAACGACCGAGTACCGAGTGAGGAATCCTCGGCAAATACCGAGTACCGAGCGGGAATTCTCGGCGATGACCTAGTACCAGGCAATATTTCTCGGTAATAATCGAGTACCAGCTGGATATCTCGGAAATGACCGAGTAACGGGCAGAAATTCTCGGCAATGACCGAGTACCGGGCAGGAATTCTCAGCAACGATCGAGTATTGGCTGGTGCATCCTCGGCAATGACCGAGTACCGGGCAAGAATTCTTGGCAATGACCAAACACCGGGTAGGAATCCATGGCAATGACTGAGTAACGGGCAGAAATTCTCGGCAATGAACAAGTACCAAGCGGGAATTCTTAGCAAGAAATGAGTATCGGGCCGAACACCGGGTAGGAATCCATGGCAATGACCGAGTACCAGGCAGAAATTCTCAGCAATGATCAAGTACCGGCTGGTGAATTCTTTGCAATAACCGAGTACCATCCAGGAATTCTCGGCAATGACCAAACACCGGGTAGAAATCCTTGGCATTGACCGAGTAACATGCAGGAATTCTTGGCAGTGACTGAGCAACGTGTAGGAATTCTCGGAGATGACCGAGTACCAGGCAGGAATTCTCTGCAATGAACCGAGTACCGGCTGGTGAATTCTTGGCAATAACCAAGTACCATCCAGGAATTCTCGGCAATGACCAAACACCGGGTAGGAATCCTTGGCATTGACCGAGTAACATGCAGGAATTCTTGGCAGTGACTGAGCAACGTGCAGGAATTCTCGGCAATGACCGAGTACCAGGCAGGAATTCTCTGCAATGAACCGAGTACCGGGTTGGAATTCTCGGAAACAACCGAGCATCAGGTGCGGAATCTTTGGCAATGACCGAGTACAGGGCAGGAATTCTTTACAATGAAAGAGTACCAGGTAGGAATTCTTGGTAATGACCGAGTACCAGGCACAAATTCTAGATAATAACCAAGCACCGGGTAGGAATCCTCAGAAACAACCGAGTACCGAGTGAGGAATCCTTGGAAAATACTGAGTACCGAGCGGGAATCCTTGCCAATGACTGAGTACCAGGTGAGAATTCTCGGAAATGACCTAGTACAAGGAAAGAATTCTTGGTAATAATCGAGCACCGCACAGGAATTCTTGGCAATGACCGAGTACCAGGCAGGATTCTCGGCAATGACTTAGTACTAGGTTGGAATTCTCAAAAATGATCGAGCATTAGGTGAGGAATCCTCGGCAATGACCGAGTACTGGGTAGGAATTCGTTACAATTACCAAGTACCAGGCAGGAATTTTCGATAATGACGAAGCACCGGGTAGGAATCCTTAGAAACGATCGAGTACCGGGTGAGGAATCCTTGGCAATGACTGAGTACCGGGAGAGAATTCTCGGCAATGACCTAGTACAAGGAAGGAATTCTCGGTAATAATCGAGTACCGGCTGGAGTTTTTGGAAATGACCGAGTAACGTGTAGAAATTCTCGGGAATGACCAAGTACCGGGCAGGAATTCTTGGCAATGAACGAGTACCGGGCAGGAATTCTCAGCTATGACCGAGTACCGAGCAAGAATTCACGATAATGACCGAGTACCAGGCAGAAATTCTCAGCAATGATCAAGTACCGGCTGGTGAATCCTCAGCAATGACCTAGTACCACGCATGAGTTATCGGCAATGACCAAACACCGGGTAGCAATCCATGGCATTGACCAAGTACAGGGCATGAATTCTTGCAAATGACCGAGCACCGCGCAGGAATTCTCCGCAATGACCAAGTACCAGGCAGGAATTCTCTGCAATAAACCGAGTACTGGGTTGGAATTCTCTGAAACGACCGAGCATCAGGTAAGGAATCTTTGGCAATGACCGAGTACAGGGTAGGAATTCGTTACATTGACATAGTACCGGATAGGAATACCAGGCACGAATTCTCGACAATGACTAATCACCGGGTATGAATCTTTAGAAATGATCGAGTACCGAGTGAGTAATCCTCGGCAAATACCGAGAACCGGGCTGGAATTCTCGGCAATGACCTAGTACCAGGCAACATTTCTTGGTAATAATCGAGTACCGGCTGGATATCTCGGAAATGACCGAGTAACAGGCAGAAATTCTCGGCATTGACCGAGTACGGGCATGAATTCTTCGCAATGATCGAGTACCGGCTGGTGAATCCTCGGCAATGACCGAGTACCGGGCAGGAATTCTCGACAATGACCCAGCACTGCCCAGTACTCGGTCATAGCTGAGAATTCCTACCCATTACTCGTTCATTGCTAAGAATTCCTGCCCGGTACTTGGTCATTGCCGAGAATTTCTGCATGTTACTCGGTCATTTCCGAGAACTCCATCCGGTACTCGATTATTACCGAGAATTCCTTCCTTGTACTTGGTCATTGCTGAGAATTCTCGCCCAGTACTCAGTCATTGCCAATGATTCCTCACCCGATACTCGATCATTTCTAAGGATTCCTACCCGGTGCTTGGTCATTATCGAGAATTGCTGCCCGGTACTCGGTAATTGTAAAGAATTCCTACCCAGTACTCTGTCATTGCCGAGCATTCCTCACCTAATGCTTGGTCGTTTCCGGGAATTCCAACCTGGTACTCAGTCATTGCCGAGAATTCGTGCCTGGTACTCGGTCATTGCCAAGATTTCTGTGCGGGGCTCGATTATTACCGAGAATTCTTTCCTTGTACTAGGTCATTACCGAGAATTCTCCCCCGGTACTCAGTCATTAACAAGGATTCCTCACCCGGTTTTCAGTCGTTTTCTAATGATTCCTACCCGGTACTTTTTCATTGTAAAGAATTCCTACCATGTACTTGGTCATTGCCGAGAATTCCTGCCCGGTACTCGGTCATTGCCGAGAATTCCTACCCGGTACTTGGTCATTGCCAAGAATTCCTACCCGGTACTCAGTCATTGTAAAGAATTCCTACCCTGTACTTGGTCATTGCAAAGACTTCCTGCTTGATACTCGGTCATTGCCGAGAATCCCTATCCGTTACTCGGTCATTGCCAAGAATTCATGCCCATTACTCGGTCATTGCCATGGATTCCTACCCAGTGCCGGGTCATTGTCGAGAATTCCAGCCCGGTACTTGGTCATTGCCGAGAATTTCTACACGTTACTCGGTCATTTCCAAAAACTCCAGCCGGTACTCGATTATTACCGAGAATTCCTTCCTTGTACTAGGTCATTGCCGAGAATTCTCTCCTGGTACTCAGTCATTGCCAAGGATTCCTCACCTGGTACTCGGTCGTTTCTAAGGATTCCTACCCGGTGCTTCGTCATTGTCGAGAATTCCTGCTCGGTACTTGGTAATTGTAAAGAATTCCTACCCAGTACTCGGTCATTGCCGAGGATTCCTCACCCGGTATTTGGTCGTTTCTAAGGTTTCCTACCCGGTGTTTGGTCATTACCGAGAATACCTGCCTAGTACTCGGTCATTGCCAAGAATACCTGCCTGGTACTCGGTCATTGCCGAGAATTCCTACCTGCTACTCGGTCATTGCCAAGAATTCCTGCCCGGTACTCGATCATTGCCATGGATTCCTACCCGGTGTTTGGCCTTTGTAAAGTATTCATGCCCGGTACTCGGTCATTGCTGAGAATTCCTGCCCGGTACTCGTTCCTTGCCAAGAATTCCTACCTTGTACTTGGTCATTGCCAAGAATTTCTGCCCGTTACTTGACCATTGCCATGGATTCCTACCCGGTGTGCGGTCATTGCCAAGAATTCTCTCCCGGTACTCGGTCATTGCCGAGAATTTCTGCCCAGTACTCAGTCATTGCCGAGAATTTCTGCCCGGTACTCGGTCATTTCTGAGTTATCCAGCCGGTACTCGATTATTACCCAGAATTGTTGCCTGGTACTAGGTCATTGCCGAGAATTCCCGCCCGGTACTCAGTATTTTCCAAGGATTCCTCACTCGGTACTCGGTCGTTTCTGAGGATTCCTACCCGGTGCTTGGTTATTATCTAGAATTTGTGCCTGGTACTCGGTCATTACCAAGAATTCCTACCTGGTACTCTGTCATTGTAAAGAATTCCTGCCCTGTACTCGGTCATTGCCAAAGATTCCTCACCTGATGCTCGGTTGTTTCCGAGAACTCCAACCCGGTACTCGGTTCATTGCAGAGAATTCCTGCCTGGTACTCGGTCATTGCCGAGAATTCCTGCACGTTGCTCAGTCACTGCCAAGAATTCCTGCATGTTACTCGGTCAATGCCAAGGATTCCTACCTGGTGTTTGGTCATTGCCGAGAATTCCTGGATGGTACTTGGTTATTGCCAAGAATTCACCAGCCGATACTCGGTTCATTGCAGAGAATTCCTACCTGGTACTCGGTCATCTCCGAGAATTCCTGCACGTTGCTCAGTCATTGCCAAGAATTCCTGCATGTTACTCGGTCAATGCCAAGGTATTCTACCCGGTGTTTGGTCATTGCCGAGAATTCCTGGATGGTACTCGGTTATTGCAAAGTATTCACCAGCCGGTACTTGATCATTGCTGAGAATTTCTGCCTGGTACTCGGTCATTGCCATGGATTCCTACCCGGTGTTCGGCCCGGTACTCATTTCTTGCTAAGAATTCCCGCTTGGTACTTGTTCATTGCCGAGAATTTCTGCCCGTTACTCAGTCATTGCCATGGATACCTACCCGGTGTGTGGTCATTGCCAAGAATTCTTGCCCGGTACTCGGTCATTGCCGAGGATGCACCAGCCAATACTCGATCGTTGCTGAGAATTCCTGCCCGGTACTCGGTCATTGCCGAGAATTTCTGCCCATTACTCGGTCATTTCCGAGATATCCAGCTGGTACTCGATTATTACCGAGAAATATTGCCTGGTACTAGGTCATCGCCGAGAATTCCCACCCGGTACTCGGTATTTGCCGAGGATTCCTCACTCGGTACTCGGTCGTTTCTGAGTATTCCTTCCCGGATCTTGGTCATTGTCGAGAATTCGTGCCTGGTACTCGGTCATTGCCAAGGATTCCTACCCGGTACTCTGTCATCATAAAGAATTCGTACCCTGTACTCGGTCATTGCCAAAGATTCCTCACCTGATGCTCGTTCGTTTCCGAGAATTCCAACCCGGTACTCGGTTCATTGCAGAGAATTCCTGCCTGGTACTCGGTCATTGACCAGAATTCCTGCGTGGTGCTTGGTCATTGCCAAGAATTCCTGCCCGGTACTCGGTCAATGCCAAGGATTCCTACCCGGTGTTCGGTCATTGCCAAGAATTCCTGCATGGTACTCAGTCCTTGCCGAGGATTCACCACCTGGTACTCGATCATTGCTGAGAATTCCTGCATGGTACTCGGTCATTGCCGTGAATTCCTGCCCAGTACTCGGTCATAGCTGAGAATTCCTACCCATTACTCGTTCATTGCTAAGAATTCCTGCCCGGTACTTGGTCATTGCCAAGAATTTCTGCATGTTACTCGGTCATTTCCGAGAACTCCATCCGGTACTCGATTATTACCGAGAATTCCTTCCTTGTACTTGGTCATTGCTGAGAATTCTCGCCCAGTACTCAGTCATTGCCAATGATTCCTCACCCGGTACTCGATCATTTCTAAGGATTCCTACCCGGTGCTTGGTCATTATCGAGAATTGCTGCCCGGTACTCGGTAATTGTAAAGAATTCCTACCCAGTACTCTGTCATTGCCGAGCATTCCTCACCTAATGCTTGGTCGTTTCCGGGAATTCCAACCTGGTACTCAGTCATTGCCGAGAATTCGTGCCTGGTACTCGGTCATTGCCAAGATTTCTATGCGATGCTCGATTATTACCAAGAATTCTTTCCTTGTACTAGGTCATTGCCGAGAATTCTCGCCCGGTACTCAATCATTGCCAAGGATTCCTCACCCGGTATTTGGTCGTTTCTAAGGTTTCCTACCCGGTGCTTGGTCATTACCGAGAATACCTGCCTGGTACTCGGTCATTGCCGAGAATACCTGCCTGGTACTCGGTCATTGCCGAGAATTCCTACCTGCTACTCGGTCATTGCCAAGAATTCCTGCCCGGTACTCGATCATTGCCATGGATTCCTACCCGGTGTTTGGCCTTTGTAAAGTATTCATGCCCGGTACTCGGTCATTGCTGAGAATTCCTGCCCGGTACTCGTTCCTTGCCAAGAATTCCTACCTTGTACTTGGTCATTGCCAAGAATTTCTGCCCGTTACTTGACCATTGCCATGGATTCCTACCCGGTGTGCATTCATTGCCAAGAATTCTCTCCCGGTACTCGTTCATTGCCGAAATTTCTGCCCAGTACTCAGTCATTGCCGAGAATTTCTGCCCGGTACTCGGTCATTTCTAAGTTATCCAGCCGGTACTCGATTATTACCCAGAATTGTTGCCTGGTACTAGGTCATTGCCGAGAATTCCCGCACGGTACTTAGTATTTTCCAAGGATTCCTCACTCGGTACTCGGTCGTTTCTGAGGATTCCTACCCGGTGCTTGGTTATTATCTAGAATTTGTGCCTGGTACTCGGTCATTACCAAGAATTCCTACCTGGTACTCTGTCATTGTAAAGAATTCCTGCCCTGTACTCGGTCATTGCCAAAGATTCCTCGCCTGATGCTCGGTTTTTTCCGAGAATTCCAACCCGGTACTCGGTTCATTGCAGAGAATTCCTGCCTGGTACTCGGTCATTGCCGAGAATTCCTGCACGTTGCTCAGTCACTGCCTAGAATTCCTGCATGTTACTCGGTCAATGCCAAGGATTCCTACCTGGTGTTTGGTCATTGCCGAGAATTCCTGGATGGTACTTGGTTATTGCCAAGAATTCACCAGCCGGTACTCGGTTCATTGCAGAGAATTCCTACATGGTACTCGGTCATCTCCGAGAATTTCTGCACGTTGCTCAGTCACTGCCAAGAATTCCTGCATGTTACTCGGTCAATGCCAAGGATTTCTACCCGGTGTTTGGTCATTGCCGAGAATTCCTGAATGGTAGTCGGTTATTGCCAAGAATTCACCAGCCGGTACTCGATCATTGCTGAGAATTTCTGCCTGGTACTCGGTCATTGCCATGGATTCCTACCCGGTACTCATTTCTTGCTAAGAATTCCCGCTTGGTACTTGTTCATTGCCGAGAATTTCTGCCTGTTACTCAGTCATTGCCATGGATTCCTACCCGGTGTTTGGTCATTGCCAAGAATTCTTGCCCGGTACTCGGTCATTGCCGAGGATGCACCAGCCAATACTCGATCGTTGCTGAGAATTCGTGCCCGGTACTCGGTCATTGCCGAGAATTTCTGCTCGTTACTCTGTCATTTCCGAGATATCCAGCTGGTACTCGATTATTACCGAGAAATATTGCCTGGTACTAGGTCATCGCCGAGAATTCCCGCCCGGTACTCGGTATTTGCCGAGGATTCCTTACTCGGTACTCGGTCGTTTCTGAGTATTCCTTCCCGGATCTTGATCATTGTCGAGAATTCGTGCCTGGTACTCGGTCATTGCCAAGGATTCCTACCCGGTACTCTGTCATCATAAAAAATTCGTACCCTGTACTCGGTCATTGCGAAAGATTCCTCACCTGATGCTCGTTCGTTTCCGAGAATTCCAACCCGGTACTCGGTTCATTGCAGAGAATTCCTGCCTGGTACTCGGTCATTGACCAGAATTCCTGCGTGGTGCTCGGTCATTGCCAAGAATTCCTGCCCGGTACTCGGTCAATGCCAAGGATTCCTACCCGGTGTTCGGTCATTGCCAAGAATTCCTGCATGGTACTCAGTCTTTGCCGAGGATTCACCACCCGGTACTCGATCATTGCTGAGAATTCCTGCATGGTACTCGGTCATTGCCGTGAATTCCTGCCCAGTACTCGGTCATAGCTGAGAATTCCTACCCATTACTCGTTCATTGCTAAGAATTCCTGCCCGGTACTTGGTCATTGCCGAGAATTTCTGCATGTTACTCGGTCATTTCCGAGAACTCCATCCGGTACTCGATTATTACCGAGAATTCCTTCCTTGTACTTGGTCATTGCCGAGAATTCTCGCCCAGTACTCAGTCATTGCCAAGGATTCCTCACCCGGTACTCGATCATTTCTAAGGATTCCTACCCGGTGCTTGGTCATTATCGAGAATTCCTGCCCGGTACTCGGTAATTGTAAAGAATTCCTACCCAGTACTCTGTCATTGCCGAGCATTCCTCACCTAATGCTTGGTCATTTCCGGGAATTCCAACCTGGTACTCAGTCATTGCCGAGAATTCGTGCCTGGTACTCGGTCATTGCCAAGATTTCTGTGCGGTGCTCGATTATTACCGAGAATTCTTTCCTTGTACTAGGTCATTACCGAGAATTCTCCCCTGGTACTCAGTCATTAACAAGGATTCCTCACCCGGTATTTAGTCGTTTTCTAATGATTCCTACCCGGTACTTTTTCATTATAAAGAATTCCTACCCTGTACTTGGTCATTGCCGAGAATTCCTGCCCGGTACTCGGTCATTGCCAAGAATTCCTACCCGGTACTTTGTCATTGCCAAAAATTCCTACCCGGTACTCAGTCATTGTTGAGATGGACGAAGAGCCAACGGATCCTATCATCCTAGGAAGACCATTTTTAGCAACCGCCAGAGCTATAATAGACGTTAAAAAGGGTGTGATTGATCTTCACTTGGGAGATATTTCTTTGAAGTTTGATATACTTGACATGATGAGGAAACCAACCATAGAAGGAAAGGTTTTCTATATAGAAACCTTAGAGGAAATGGTGTATGAATACTTAGAAGAGCTGAACATGGAAGATTCTCTTGAAGTAGCCATCACGAAGTCGAGTTTTGAGAGTGGAACCGTGAACAAAGAGGCAATTGCCTACAAAGAATTCCTCGATTCACAATTACCGTGGGGAAAAGAAACGTGCTTCTTGGAGATTGAAGAACGCACGGGAGAGGATATAAAAGAAGACACTAGCAATGGTAAGTCTAGTGTGGAGGATGATTGGAGCGAACTCAATGCTCCAAAGGTAGAACTCAAGACACTTCCAAATGGGCTAAGGTACGAGTTTCTAGGACCTAATTCCACATATCCTGTCATAATAAATGATGCATTGAACCAAGAAGAAACCTTAATGATCTTGCATGAACTGAAAAAGTATAGGAGAGCCATTGGTTATTCATTGAATGATATTAAAGGGATTTCACCATCTTTATGCATGCATAGAATTCATTTGGAAGATGAAAATAAATCATCAATTGAGCATCAACGGAGATTGAATCCGAACTTGAAAGAAGTAGTCAAGAAAGAAATTTTAAAACTACTAGAAGCGGATGTGATCTATCCTATCTCCGATAGTACTTGGATCTCACCGGTCCATGTAGTACCCAAAAAAGGAGGAATTACCGTGATTAAAAACGAAAATGATGAACTAATTCCAACTAGAACCATTACCGAGCATAGAGTGTGCATTGATTATAGAAAACTAAATTCATCCACTCGTAAGGATCACTTTCCTTTCCCATTCAATGATCAAATGCTAGAAAGGCTAGCTAATCGTTCATATTATTGCTTCCTTGACGGTTATTCTGGGTTTTTCCAAATACCAATTCACCCAAATGACCAAGAGAAAACGACATTCACTTGTCCTTATGGCACATTTGCTTATCGAAGAATGCCATTTGGTTTGTGTAATGCACCTGCTACTTTCCAGCGGTGTGTAATGTCCATTTTTTCGGATTTAATTGAGGATACAATGGAAGTATTTATGGATGATTTTTCTGTGTATGGTTCTTCGTTTGGTTCTTGTTTGTTGAATCTATGCAGGGTACTAAAGAGATGCGAAGACACGAGCCTGGTCCTGAATTGGGAAAAATGTCACTTCATGGTCAAGGAAGGGATTGTGCTTGGGCATAAGATCTCCGAAAACGGGATTGAAGTGGATAAGGCGAAGATTGAGGTTATGATGAAGTTGGAACCTCCACGAACAGTGAGAGACATAAGGAGTTTCTTGGGTCATGATGGGTTTTACCGAAGGTTCATTCAAGACTTTTCAAAGATAGCAAGGCCTCTAACAAGACTCCTATGCAAAGACACGGAGTTTTTCTTCGATGAAGCATGTCAAGAAGCGTTCACAAAACTGAAGGGAGCGTTGATTAGTGCGCCTATAGTTCAACCACCAGACTGGGAGTTGCCTTTTGAGATAATGTGTGATGCGAGCGACTTCGCTGTTGGAGCCGTGTTAGGACAGAAGAAAGACAAGAAGATGCATGTGATATACTACGCTAGTAGAACACTTGATGATGCACAAACAAGATACACAACCACAGAGAAAGAACTTTTGGCAATCATCTACTCCTTTGAGAAATTTCGATCATACTTGGTGGGTTCTAAGGTGATAGTGCACACGGATCATGCAGCGCTAAGGCACTTATTGGCGAAAAAAGATGCAAAGCCAAGGTTGTTAAGATGGATCCTACAGTTGCAAGAGTTTGATTTAGAGATAAGAGACAAGAAGGGAATAGAGAATGGTGTAGCTGATCATCTATCAAGGATGAAGATCGAGGAGCAAATACCGATTGATGATTCCTTGCCCGAAGAACAAGTAAACATCGTACAAAGTTTAGCCAAGGCGAATTCCATGCTGATGGAACTTCTAGCGATTGAGTCCATGGACGTAAGTTTACCGTGGTATGTTGACTTTGTAAACTACTTAGCTTGCGAAAAAGAACCACCAAACCTACAAGGGTATGCCAAGAAGAAATTCTTCAAGGACGTTCGTCGGTTCTACTGGGAAGAACCCTACTTGTACACGTTTTGCAAGGACAAACTTTATAGAAAATGTGTCCCCGAAGAAGAAGTTGCAGGAATCTTGATGCATTGCCACGGTTCAGCTTATGGAGGGCATTTTGCTACATTTAAGACGGTTACTAAAGTGTTACAAGCAGGATTTTGGTGGCCTACGATGTTTAAGGACACTTACCAATTTATTTCTAAGTGTGACTCTTGCCAACGAAAGGGAAATATAAGCAAGCGAAGTGAAATGCCACAGAATCCGATATTTGAAGTGGAGATTTTTGATGTTTGGGGTATAGACTTCATGGGGCCATTCCCCTCATCTTATGGCAACAACTACATCTTGGTAGCAGTGGACTACGTCTCGAAATGGGTTGAAGCAATAACGAGTCCAACCAACGATGCTAGTGTAGTTTTGAAAATGTTCCAGAGCATTATCTTCCCGCGCTTTGGTATTCCAAGAGTAGTCATAAGCGATGGGGGATCTCATTTCATAAACAAGGTTTTTGAGAGTATCCTAAGGAAGAATGGGGCAAAACACAAAGTGGCAACACCATATCACCCACAAACGAGTGGCCAAGTTGAATTCTCCAACCGGGAAATCAAAGCTATATTGGAAAAGACAGTTGGAACAACAAGGAAGGATTGGTCAAAGAAATTGGATGATGCACTATGGGCTTACCGAACAGCTTTCAAAACGCCAATAGGTACAACACCGTTCAACCTCCTCTATGGAAAGTCATGTCATTTGCCGGTTGAACTCGAATACAAAGCCATGTGGGCAATCAAGCTTCTTAACTTTGATATCAAAACGGCATCCGAGAAGCGGTTAGTGCAAATAAACGAGCTAGACGAATTCCGTCTTCAGGCGTATGAAAACTCGAAGATCTACAAGGAGAGAACTAAGGAGATTCACGATAAGAAGATCATCTCGAGAGATTTCAAGGTTAACGACAAAGTGTTGTTGTTCAATTCCCGGCTGAAACTGTTTCCCGGGAAACTTAAATCGAGATGGTCGGGACCATTCAAAATCAAAGAAGTGAGACCTTATGGTGCGGTAGTCCTCTACAACAAGTCCGGGGGGGGGATTTTGCTGTGAACGGACAACGTCTTAAACCATACCTAGCCGATGAAAGCATCGAAGAAGGAACCATGGTTCCTCTTTTGGATCCGACAACCGCCTAAAGCGATACTACATCAAGCTTAGCGACGTTAAACGAGCCATTGGGGACTCCCCCAAATCTATCCCTTGTATAATATGTTTATTTGTTTGTTTTAGTGTGATTTGATTTTTGTTTTTGTGTGTTTTGATTATCTAGGACGTTGGTGAGTAGTCAAAGCGATTTCCGATTGGGCAAACTAAGGGCAATTAATCCATCCAATCCACTCCAAGGTTTCACATTTCACCTTTTGTACATATTTTGTTATTTTTGTTTGCATTTTTATTCTCTCTTTGGATTCATCTCACACCGAGACGGTGTGATTTATGTCCGGGGGAGAGGTCATTGTTATTTAACATTGTGTATTTTGTCTTATTTTCGTTCTTTTAAGTCTCACGCATTCACATATATTTGCATCATTGAATTTTGTTATTTAGGATTGAGTCTAAAAGCATACAGGATTGCATAATGCATAAGAGACAATGATAGAAACCACTAAAAGTTTTGCTTGAACAATTTTTTTGAAACTTGTACACTCTTGCTTTGATCTCTCTACTCTTAACTCATTGTCTTCTAATTGCTTGTTTAATTTAAAATCAACCCCTTTTGATATCAGACTTAAATGAATTTAATCTTCTCGCCTATGGGCTTGTGATACAGAACCATGGTTCAAAGAAAACACTCGGGTTATCTTATCCACTTTTACCACTCTCTAATAACCCGAGTGGCCATCCTCATATTTAGAATGGTTCCCTACCTTTCACCTTACCCATTTTGTTTTTCACCACTCGTTGTTTGATTGAGTGAGGCCTTTTTCTTGATAATGCTATTGTGTGTAAAATCTTGTAAGTATCGGGAACGACAAAGGTTAGCTTTCATTTTTAGCCAGTCTAAGTTGTTCAAAGAAAAGGGCTAGCATTAGGATGAGGATCAATGGGAAAATGGTAGTTGGTTTGGGAATTATGATCAAGAAATAAAAAAAATTGAGATGGGAAATGAGAGTCAAGGAACCCTTGGTTAAGCAAATTCTAGAGAAGTACTTAAAAGAAAGACCCTAGGAAAGGAGAAGAAAAATAATCTCCATGTTTGAAAACGAGATAGAACAATAAGTTTAGGGTCAAGTAAAAATAAAAATGTTCTCTAGAAGTTTGATGTTTTGGAAAAAGAAAAGGAAGTTCGATTTAGCCAAAAGAAATTTGGAGGTTTAATGTGCTTCAAAGAAGTAATAAGAACAAGAAATGAAATCACCATTCGAGTAAAAAGCTTTGCTAGGAGGGTAGAACAATGTGAGTTAAACTTTGTATGCATAAATTGTTCCTAGTGTTCCTTGCTTTTGCATAACATATAGCATTCCATTTTCTTGAGAGTGAGTCACTTAAAAAGAAAATAAAACTCCTTGCACTCATATTTACTTGTGCTAAAAACCTTTTCTCCCAAACCGATTGGATTTGATCACTTGCCCATTTGTGAGATCACACCTTGAGAAAGAGTAAATGAATGTGAGGGTTGGTTGCAAAGAGAACTTGTAAGCATAAGGCATTGTTGTTAAGAGAAACGATTAGGAGTTGCGATAAGCCTTGAATGAGTTAGAGTGAATTAATTGTTTGTTTTTGCAACTTGTAAACTTTTGGTTTTGAGTCCCCGCTTTCAAACCTCTCTTTCGGTTTGTCTTCTCTTGTTTGCTTGCGGACAAGCAAAAGGCAAGTCCGGGGGAGTTGATAACACCATATTTTGCATGTTTTTAAGGCGTATTTTCAAAGGTTTTCATTCCCACTTTGTATAGTTTTGAGAGTTTTCCATGCATTTGAGCCTCATTTTGTTTTAACTTGAATTTTAGAGGCCTAGGTTGTATATATAGGTTTCTGCATATGTTTTGAGTAAGTTTAGGTAAATGGAAGACTTGGAGACTTGGAGTTTGGATGAGGGATCATTTGGAAGAAAATAAAAGAAATGATGTTTCAGAACCAATCCATAGGGTCTGGAAGATCTACTCATATGAAGGCTCTACGTTGCGATTAGGCTTCAGAACTCTCTACAAAAGTCATAGGAAATTGAGTTAGCTTTCATGTGGAAGTGGTGTGAAGTAAATCCCATGGTGCAATCAAAAGTTATGAATGTTTTACCGAAGGCATGTAAATCTGACAGGAAGCTGAAA
The DNA here is from genome assembly GCA_963667165.1 of Barbarea vulgaris. Classification (NCBI taxonomy): domain Eukaryota; kingdom Viridiplantae; phylum Streptophyta; class Magnoliopsida; order Brassicales; family Brassicaceae; genus Barbarea; species Barbarea vulgaris. The sequence continues at coordinate 10,465,411 of OY763888.1, read as the reverse complement.
CTGCTGTAGACTTCATCAGATCGATCGATCCAAGGTTGGATCGATCGATCCAATTCAAGAAAACTTGCGGAGAGAATCAAGATCGACCAGAGCACATCAGATCGATCGATCTAGGGTCAGATCGATCGATCCAAGACCAGAACGATCGATCTGACCCTCAGCCGCCCATACCCGACAAAAAATTGACATCCACTCAAATCCGATTTTTCTTTTTAACTTTCATCTCAGCCATTGTTTAGGCAATTATTAGTCTGCTATTAGCTTTAAAAACCTCTCTCTAAACTTAGAGAAAAACTCTCTCAAGTTCATGATTTTAATTTCAAGATCTAGCCACATCTAGTTAAGCTTTCTTAAATTTTCTTCTACTTTTGTGTTTATTATGTTTATGTTTATATTTTCTATGGTTTATTTTTGTGATATGAATATGTGTGAGTAGTTCTATCTTGGATTGTTGGTTTGGTAGATCTAGGGTGATATGATGGTTGTTTGTGATGTTCAATGGTTGATTCTTGTTTATGTTCAAGTATATAATGATCTTAATGCTAGAAATGAACTTGGAAAAGAGTTTTCTAGATGTTGATTGTTTCACACCCGGAAGGTGTTGTGATTTTAATCTGAACTTTCTATGCTTGCATTCTATATCTTAACAAATGGAAATTGAGTTCTAAGATGGAATTGATGACAATTATGAGTTTGTGTTCATTGTTTACAAATCATTTGGTTGCAATTGGGAGATTAGCTTAATTGAATGATTTGTAAAAGGTCTAGTATCATGGGAGTGGACTAGTCTAGTTAAGTGACTCATGTCATAGGATTAACATTGATTGTTCATTGAATTTATCATTTGTCATATCATCATTCACCCTTGTCAAAATGCCTTACCAACGATCCATGTTTTAAATTGTCTAAAAAAAACAGATTTTCTTGTTTATTTTGCTTCTTTTACACTTCGAGCTAAATTTCGATTGTTGTTCTTGATTCTAGTAGATGTTTATCTTGGGTTTCTTTTTAATTAAGTCCTTTGCTCGGTTTTAGTTAATAATTTCGTGACATCAAAAGCCAAAAACAAAACATCATTTTCGTTTAGCTTGAGTAGCTTCTTGCATTCTTAGTGTGTTATTCTTGTCTTCTCCGTGGATCGATCCCTAAGTACACAACATACGAAAGGATTATTTGATTGCCCGAGGCCTTGAAAACCTCCTTATCACATTGCTGAAAATCCCTGTCCGGTACTCAGTCATTGGTGAGAATTCCTTCCTGGTACTCACTCATTTCCGAGAATTCCTAACCGGTGCTCGCTCATTGCCAAGAATTACTGCATGGTACTCGGTCATTGCAGAGAATTCCTGCCAAGTACTCGGTCATTTCCAAGAATTCTTGCCCGGTACTTGATCATTGCTGAGAGTTTCTGCCCGTTACTCGGTCACTTTCGAGAAATCCAGCCAGTACTCGATTATTACAAAGAATTCTTGCCGGGTACAAGGTAATTGCTGAGAATTCCTGCCCGGGACTCGGTTATTGCCAAGGATTCCTGCCCCGGTACTCGGTAATCTTTTCCAAGAAATCCAGACGGTACTCGATTATTACCGAGAATCCTACCCGGTTCTTGGTCATTGTCTAGAATTCCTGCCCGGTACTCGTTCATTTCAAAGAGTTCCTGCCCGGTACTTGGTCAATGCTGAGAGTTTCTGCCCGTTACACGGTCACTTTCGAGAAATCCAGCCGAAACTCGATTATTACCGAGATTTCTTGCCGGGTACAAGGTCATCGCCAATAATTCCCGCCCGGGACTCAGTCATTGCCGAGGATTCCTCACTCGGTACTCAGTCGTTTCTGAGGATTCCTACCCAGTGCTTGGTGTTAGTCGAGAATTCCTGCTCGGTACTCGGTCATGCCGAGAATTCCTACCCGGTACTCGGTCATTGCCGAGGATTCCTCACCTGATGCTCGGTCATTTCTAAGAACTCCAACCCGGTACTCGCTCGTTGTTGAGAATTCCTTCCTGGTACTCGGTCAGTGCCGAGAATCCCTGCCTGGTACTCGGTCATTGCCGAGAATTCCTGCATGGTACTCGGTCATTACCAAGAATTCCTACCTGGTACTTTGTCATTGCTGAGGATTTTCCAGCCGGTACTCTATTATTACCGTGAACTACTGCCTGGTTCTAGGTTTTTGCCGAGAATTCCCGCCCAGTACTTGGTCATTGCCAAGGATTCCTCACTGGGTACTCGGTCGTTTCCAAAGATTCCTACCCGGTGCTTGGTCAGTTCCGAGAATTCCTGCCAAGTACTCGGTCATTGCCAAGGATTCCTACTTGGTGTTCGGTCATTGCCGAGAATTCCTGCCCGGTAATTGGTCATTGCCGAGGATTCACCAGCCGGTAATCGATCATTGCTGAGAATTCCTTCTTGGTACTCGGTCATTGCCGTGAATTCCTACCCACTACTCGATCATTGCCGAGAATTTCTCACCCGGTACTCTGTCATTTCCGTGAATTTATACCTGATGCTCGGTCACTGCCGAGAATTCCTGCCCGGTACTCAATAAGTGCGGAGGATTCCTCTCCAGGTACTCAGTCATTTCTGAGGATACTACCCGCTGCTCGGTCATTGCCGAGAATTCCTGCTTAGTACTCTGTCACTGCTAAAAATTCATGTCTGGTACTAAGTCATTGCCGAGTATTCTTGTCCGGTACTCGGTCATTGGTGAGAATTCCTTCCTGGTACTCACTCATTTCCGAGGATTCCTAACCGGTGCTCGGTCATTGCCGAGAATTACTGCATGGTACTCGGTCATTGCAGAGAATTCGTGTCCAGTACTCGGTCATTTCCAAGAATTCCTGCCCAGTACTTGGTCATTGCTGAGAGTTTCTGCCCGTTACTCGGTCACTTTCGAGAAATCCAGCCAGTACTCGATTATTACTAAAAATTCTTGCAGGGTATCAGGTCATTGCTGAGAATTCCTGCCCGGGACTCGGTCATTGCCGAGGATTCCTCACTCGGTACTCGGTCGTTTCTGAGGATTTCTACTCGGTGCTTGGTCATAGTCGAGAATTCCTGCCCGGTACTCGGTCATGCCAAGAATTCCTACCCGGTACTCTGTCATTGTAAAGAATTCCTACCCGGTACTTTGTCATTGCCGAGGTTTCCTCACATGATGCTCAGTCATTTCTAAGAATTCCAACCCGGTACTCGGTCATTACCGAGAATTCCTGCCTCGTACTCGGTCATTGCCATGAATTCCTGCGCGGTGCTTGGTCATTGCCAAGAATTCCTGCCCGGTACTCGGTCGATGCCAAGGATTCCTACCCGGTGTTCGGTCATTGCCAAGAATTCCTGCCCGGTACTCGGTCATTACCGAGGATTCACCAGCTGATACTCGATTATTGCTGAGAATTCCTGCCTGGTACTCAGTTATTGCCGTAAATTCCTGCCCACTACTTGGTCATTGCTGAGAATTCTTTCCTGGTACACGTTCATTGCCAATAATTTATGCCCAGTACTTCGTCATTGCCGATATTTTGTGCACGTTACTCGATCATTTCTGGAAAATCTAGCCCGGTACTCAGTCATTGCCAAGGATTCCTCACCTGGTACTCGGTTGTTTCTAAGGATTCCTACCCGGTGCTTGGTCATTGTCTAGAATTCTTGCCCGGTACTCGGTCATTGCCAAGAATTCCTACCCAGTACTCGGTCATTGTAAAGAATTCCTACTCGGTACTTGGTCATTGCCGTGGATTCCTCACCTGATGCTCAGTCATTTCCGAAAATTCCAACCTGGTACTCGGTCATTGCCGAAAATTCATCCCTGGTACTCGGTCATTGCCAAGAAATCCTGTGCGGTGCTCGGTCATTGCAAAAAATGCCTCCCTTGTACTCGGTCATTGCCGTGGATTCCTACCGAGTGTTTGGTCATTGCGAAGAATTCATGCCCGGTACTTGGTCATTGCCGAGGATTCACCTGCCGGTACTCGATCATTGCTGAGAATTCATGTCTGGTACTCGGTCATTGCCGTGAATTCCTACCCAGTTGTCAATCATTGCCGAGGACTTCTCACTTGAGACTCTGTTGTTTCCGTGGATTCATACCTGATGCTCGATCATTGCCGAGAATTCCTGCTAGGATTCCTCACCCAGTGCTCGGTCATTTCTGAGGATTCCTACCGAATGCTTGGAGCGACCCGCGGTAAGGACGCCGGTCGAGAAATAGTCCGAAAATATGAAGGAAAAGTTGGATTGAGCTCGGCAGAAGCTCATGAAGCTTAGAACAGCTGACTGGGTAGCTAGACGTAGCTGAACCAGCTGCCGGGAAGCTCGACCTAGCTGGCCGGACTGAAGGTCAGCTGACGTAGCTGGACGGACTGAAGGTCAGCTGGACGGACTAAAGGTCAGCTGGTACAGCTGGAGTGTCCGAGGCAGTTTCCAGGTCGGCTGCCGAACGGGTGCTTGGTACGAACGGTTAAGTAACTGCCGAGCGGTTACCAAAGATTCATTGAATCTGACCCGGCGGTTACGGACGCGATTTCTGTCGAGGAAAACTATAAAATGACCCTCAGAACTCACAGAAAAACACTATGAACATACAGAAAAACTCAGAAAAATATTCTAAGGAAGAACACAGAAAGAATCTGGGCGATAAGGCATTGTTGTCGAAATTAGAAGGAATCAAGCCGAGCGGTTGGATCGGCGGTACCAGAGACAGCGCAGATAATCGTCGAACGAATCTGTGTTGCCAAGGTAAGTGCAAACCGTGGCTTTCAAGCCCGGATTTGTTACTTTATTGTCTATATGACTAACGTTCAGTTCTATTGATATTTGGGGGATTAAAGGGGAAACTGGCAAAAATAAACGTTCATAATCTGCATATGCATTCATCTGTTTTCCAGTAAGGAAGTACGGTTACTTATGCCTTTGTGGCTTTCAGGAAAAGAGAATGATCGTGGAAAGGATCGGGCTTAGGCGGGACTCAAAGTCGGTCATTGCCATGGATTCCTACCCAGTGTTTGGTCATTGCCAAGAATTCCTGCCCGGTACTTTGTCATTGCCGAGGATTCACCAGCCGGTACTCGATCATTGCTGAGAATTCATGTCTGGTACTCGGTCATTGCCGTGAATTCCTGCCCAGTTGTCAGTCATTGCCGAGGACTTCTCACTTGAGACTCTGTCGTTTCCGTGGATTCATACCCGATGCTCGATCATTGCCGAGAATTCTGCTAGGATTCCTCACCCGGTGCTCGGTCATTTCTGAGGATTCCTACCGAATGCTTGGTCGTTGACGAGATTTCCTGTTTGGTACTCGGTCATTACCAGAATTCATGTCCGGTACTTGATCAATAAGGATGATTCCTGCCCGGTGCTTGGTCATCGATGAGAATTAATGCGCAGTAGTCGATCATTATCGAGGATTCCTCACCCGATACTTTGTCATTTCTGGGCATTCCTAACTGATGCTCGATCATTTCCGAGAACTACTGTACGGTACTCGGTCATTGCCGAGAACTACTGTACGGTACTCAGTCATTACCGAGAACCACTGTACGGTACTCGATTATTTCCAAGGATTCCTACCCGGTGCTAAGTCATTACTGAGAATTCTTGCCTGGTACTTGGTCATTACCGAGAATTCCAGTCCGGTACTAAGCCATTGCTGAGAATTCCTTCCCGGTACTTGGTCATTTCCGAGGATTCCTCACCCGGTACTACATCGTTTCCGAGGATTCCAACAGGTACTTGGTCATTGCCACGAATTCCTGCTAGGAACTTGTTTATTGCAGAGAATTAAAGTCTGGTACTTGGTCATTGCTTAGCATTCCTGCCCGTTACTCGGTCATTTATGAGAAATCCAGCCGGCACTCCATTATTACCGTGAATTCCTGCCTGGTACTCAGTCATTGCTTAGGATTCCTGCCCGTTACTCGGTCACTTTTGAGAAATCCAGCCCGTACTCGATTATTATAGAGAATTCTTGCCGGGTACAAGGTCATTGCTGAGATTTCCTGCCCAGGACTCGGTCATTGCCGAGGATTCCTCACTCAGTACTCGGTCATTTCTGAGGATTCCCACCCGGTGCTTGGTCCTAGTCGAGAATTCCTGCCCGGTACTCGGTCATGCCGAGAATTCCTACCCGGTACTCTGTCACTGTAAAGAATTCCTACCTGGTACTCGGTCATTGTCGAGGATTCCTCACATGATGCTTAGTCGTTTCCGAGAATTCTAACCCAGTACTCGCTCATTGCCGAGAATTCCTGCCTTGTACTCGGTCAATGCCGAGAATTATTGCCTTGTACTCGGTCATTGCCGAGAATTCCTGCCTGGTACTCGGTCATTACCGAGAATTCCCTCCCGGTACTTTGTCATTGCCGAGGATTTTCCAGCTGGTACTCTATTATTACCATGAATTACTGAATGGTTCTAGGTTTTTGCCGAGAATTCCCGCCTAGTACTTGGTCATTTCCAAGGATTCCTCACTGGGTACTCGGTCGTTTCCAAAGATTCCTACCCGGTGCTTAGTCATTACTGAGAATTCCTGCCATGTACTCGGTCATTGCCAAGGATTCCTACTTGGTGTTTGGTCATTGCAGAGAATTCCTGCCTGGCAATTGGTCATTGCTGAGGATTCACCAGCCGATACTCGATCATTGCTGAGAATTCCTTCTTGGTACTCGGTCATTGCCGTGAATTCCTACCCACTACTCGATCATTTCCTATAATTTCTTACCCGGTACTCTGTCGTTTTCGTGGATTTATACCTGATGCTCGATCATTGCTGAGAATTCCTGCCCGGTACTCGGTAAGTGCCGAGGATTCCTCTCTAGGTACTCAGTCATTTCCGAGGATATTACCCGCTGCTTGGTCATTGCCGAGAATTCCTGCTTGGTACTCTGTCACTGCTGAAAATTCCTGTCCGGTACTCAGTCATTGCCGAGTATTCTTGTGCGGTACTCGGTCATTGGTGAGAATTCCTTCCTGGTACTCACTCATTTTCGAGGATTCCTAACCGGTGCTCGGTCATTGCAGAGAATTCCTGCCAGTACTCGGTCATTTCCAAGAATTCATGCCAGGTACTTGGTCATCGCCGAGCATTTGTACCCGGTACTTCATCATTGTCGAGGATTTTCCAGCCGATACTCGCTTAGTACTGTGAATTCCTGCCTGGTTCTAGGTTTTTGCCAAGAATTCCCGCATGGTACTCGGTCATTGCCAAGAAATCCTATGCTGTGCTCGGTCATTGCCAAGAATTCCTACCCGGTACTCGGTCATAGCCCAGAATTCATGCCTGGTACTCGGTCATTGCCGAGAATTCTTGCGCGGTGCTCGGTCATACCCGAGAATTCCTGCCCGGTACTCGGTAATTTTTTCCAAGAAATCCAGCCGGTACTCGTTCATTTCCAAGAATTCCTGCCCGGTACTTGGTCATTGCTGAGAGTTTCTGCCCGTTACTCGGTCAATTTCGAGAAATCCAGCCGGTACTCGATTATTACAGAGAATTCTTGTCGGGTACAAGGTCATTGCTGAGAATTCCTGCCCGGGACTCGGTCGTTGCCGAGGATTCCTCACTCGGTACTTGGTCATTTCTGAGGATTCCTACCCGGTGCTTGGTCATAGTCGAGAATTCCTGCCCGGTACTCGGTCATTACCGAGAATTCCTGCCTAGTACTCGGTTAATGCTGAGAATTCCTGCCTGGTACTCGGTCAATGCCAAGAATTCCTGCCTGGTACTCGGTTATTACCGAGAATTCCCACCCGGTACTTTATCATTACCGAGGATTTTCCAGCCGGTACTCTATTATTACCGTGAATTACTACCTGGTTCTAGGTTTTTGCCGAGAATTCCTGCCCAGAACTTGGTCATTGCCAAGGATTCCTCACTGGGTACTCGGTCGTTTCCAATGATTCCTACCCGGTGCTTGGTTATTACCAAGAATTCCTGCCAGGTACTCGGTCATTGCCAAGGATTCCTACTTGGTGTTCGGTCATTGCCAAGAATTCCTGCCCTGTAATTGGTCATTGTCGAGGATTCACCGGCCGGTACTCGATCATTTCCGAGAATTCCTTCCCGGTACTCGGTAATTGCCAAGGATTCCTCTCCAGGTACTCAGTCATTTCCGAGGATACTACCCGCTGCTCGGTAATTGCCGAGAATTCCTGCTTGGTACTCTGTCATTACTGAAAATCCCTGTCCGGTACTCAGTCATTGCCGAGTGTTCGTTTCCGGTGCTCGGTCATTGCCGAGAATTACTGCATGAGAATTACCAATTCCGGGTACTTGGTCATTGCTGAGAATTTCTGCCTGTTACTCGGTCACTTTCGAGAAATCAAGCCGGTACTCGATTATTTCCGAGAATTCTAACCCAGTACTCGGTCATTGCCGAGAATTCCTGCCTGGTACTCCGTAATTGCTGAGAATTCTGGCCCGATACTAGTTCATTGCCAAGAATTCTTGCCCGGTACTTAGTCATTGCAGAGAATTCCTGCCAAGTACTCGGTCATTTCCAAGAATTCCTGCCCGGTACTTGGTCATTGCTGAGAGTTTCTGCCCGTTACTCGGTCACTTTCGAGAAATCCAGCCAGTACTCGATTATTACAAAGAATTCTTGCTGGGTACAAGGTCATTGCTAGAATTCCTGCCCGTGACTCAGTTATTGCCGAGGATTCCTGCCCCGGTACTCGGTAATCTTTTCCAAGAAATCCAGCCGGTACTCGATTATTACCGAGAATCCTACCCGGTTCTTGGTCATTGTCTAGAATTTATGCCTGGTACTCGTTTATTTCCAAGAGTTCGTGCCCGGTACTTGGTCATTGCTGAGAATTTTTACCCGTTACTCGGTCACTTTCGAGAAATCCAGCCAGTACTCGATTATTACCGAGAATTCTGGCCCGGTACTAGTTCATTGACAAGAATTCTTGCCCGGTACTTAGTCATTGCAGAGAATTCCTGCCAAGTACTCGGTCATTTCCAAGAATTCCTGCCCGGTACTTGGTCATTGCTGAGAGTTTCTGCCCGTTACTCGGTCACTTTCGATAAATCCAGCCAGTACTCAATTCTTACAAAGAATTCTTGCTGGGTACAAGGCCATTGCTGAGAATTCCTGCCCGGGACTCGGTTATTGCCAAGGATTCCTGCCCCGGTACTCGGTAATCTTTTCCAAGAAATCCAGCCGGTACTCGATTATTACCGAGAATCCTACCCGGTTCTTGGTCATTGTCTAGAATTTCTGCCCGGTACTCGTTCATTTCCAAGAGTTCCTGCCCGGTACTTGGTCATTGCTGAGAATTTCTGCCCGTTACTCGGTCACTTTCGAGAAATCCAGCCGGTACTCGATTATTACCGAGAATTCTTGCCGGGTACAAGGTCATCGCCAACAATTCTCGCCCGGGACACAGTCATTGCCGAGGATTCCTCACTCGGTACTCGGTCGTTTCTGAGGATTCCTACCCGGTGCTAGGTCATAGTCGAGAATTCCTGCCCGGTACTCGGTCCTGCCGAGAATTCCTACCCGGTACTCGGTCCTGCCGAGAATTCCTACCCGGTACTCAGTAACTGTACAGAATTCCTACCCAGTACTAGGTCATTGCCGAGGATTCCTCACCTGATGCTCGGTCATTTCCAAGAACTCCAACCCGGTACTCGCTTATTGCCGAGAATTCCTTCCTGGTAATCGGTCAATGTCGAGAATTCCTGCCTGGTACTCGGTCATTGCCGAGAATTCCTGCCTGGTACTCGGTCATTGCCGAGAATTCCTGCCTGGTACTCGGTCATTGCCGAAAATTCCTGCCTGGTACTCGGTCATTGCCGAGAATTCCTGCCTGGTACTCTGTCAATGCCGAGAATTCCTGCTTGGTACTCTGTCACTACTGAAAATTCATGTCTGGTACTCAGTCATTGCCGAGTATTCTTGTCCGGTACTCGGTCATTGGTGAGAATTCCTTCCTGGTACTCACTCATTTCCGAGGATTACTAACTGGTGCTCAGTCATTGCCAAGAATTACTGCATGGTACTCGGTCATTGCAGAGAATTCCTGCCCAGTACTCGGTCATTTCCAAGAACTCCTGCCCGGTACTTGGTCATTGCTGAGAGTTTCTGCCCGTTACTCGGCCACTTTCGAGAAATCCAGCCAGTACTCGATTATTACTAAGAATTCTTGCAGGGTATAAGGTCATTGCTGAGAATTCCTGCCCGGGACTTGGTCATTGCCGAGTATTCCTTACTCGGTACTCGGTCGTTTCTGAGGATTCCTACCCAGTGCTTGGTCATAGTCGAGAATTCCTGCCCGGTACTCAGTCATGCCGAGAATTCCTACCCGGTACTCTGTCATTGTAAAGAATTCCTACCCGGTACTTTGTCATTGCCGAGGATTCCTCACATGATGCTAAGCCATTTCCGAGAATTCCAACCCGGTACTCGGTCATTGCCGAGAATTCCTGCCTCGTACTCGGTCATTGCCAAGAATTCCTGCGCGGTGCTTATTCATTGCCAAGAATTCCTGCCCGGTACTCGGTCAATGCCAAGGATTCCTACCCGGTGTTCGGTCATTGCCAAGAATTCCTGCCCGGTACTCGGTCATTGCCGAGGATTCACCAGCCGATACTCGATTATTGCTGAGAATTCCTGCCTGGTACTCAGTCATTGCCGTGAATTCCTGCCCATAACTTGGTCATTGCTGAGAATTCTTTCCTGGTACACGTTCATTGCCAATAATTTATGCCCAGATTGCTGAGAATTTGTGCACGTTACTCGGTCATTTCTGGGAAATCTAGCCCGGTACTCAGTCATTGCCAAGTATTCCTCACCTGGTACTCGGTTGTTTCTAAGGATTCCTAGCCGGTGCTTGGTCATTGTCGAGAATTCTTGCCCGGTACTCGGTCATTGCCAAGAATTCCTACCCAGTACTCGGTCATTGTAAAGAATTCGTACTCGGTACTTGGTCATTGCCGAGGATTCCTCACCTGATGCTCAGTCATTTCCGAAAATTCTAACCTGGTACTCGGTCATTGCCAAAAATTCATGCCTGGTACTCGGTCATTTCCAAGAAATCCTGTGCGGTGCTCGGTCATAGCCAAAAATTCCTCCCCTGTACTCGGTCATTGAAATGGATTCCTACCCAGTGTTTGGTCATTGCCAAGAATTCCTGCCCGGTACTTGGTCATTGCCGAGGATTCACCAGCCGGTACTCGATCATTGCTGAGAATTCATGTCTGGTACTCGGTCATTGCCGTGAATTCCTGCCCAGTTGTCAGTCATTGCCGAGGACTTCTCACTTGAGACTCTGTCGTTTCCGTGGATTCATACCCGATGCTCGATCATTGCCGAGAATTCCTGCTAGGATTCCTCACCCGGTGCTCGGTCATTTCTGAGGATTCCTACCGAATGCTTGGTCATTGCCGAGAATTCCTGTTTGGTACTCGGTCATTACGAGAATTCATGTCCGGTACTTGATCAATAAGGATGATTCCTACCCGGTGCTTGGTCATCGATGAGAATTCATGCCCAGTAGTCGATCATTACCGAGGATTCCTCACCCGATACTCTGTCATTTCTGAGCATTCCTAACTGATGCTCGATCATTTCCTAGAACTACTGTACGGTACTAGGTCATTGCCGAGATCTACTGTACAGTACTCGGTCATTACCGAGAACCACTGTACGGTACTCGATTATTTCCAAGGATTCCTACCCGGTTCTGAGTCATTACTGAGAATTCTTGCCTGGTACTTGGTCATTACCAAGAATTCCAGTCCAGTACTAAGCCATTGCTGAGAATTCCTTCCCGGTACTCGGTCATTTCCGAGGATTCCAACAGGTACTTGGTCATTGCCAAGAATTCCTTCCCAGAACTCGGTCATTGCCGCGGATTCCTCAGCCGCTACTCGGACATTTCCGAGGATTCCCAAACTGTGCTCGATCATTGCCGAGAATTCCTGCCTGGTACTCGGTCTTTCCAAGAATACATGTACTCAGTCATTGCTTAGGATTCCTGCCCGGTACTCGGTCATTTATGAGAAATCCAGCCGGCACTCCATTATTACCGAGAATTCTTGTCTGGTTCTGGGTCATTGCCGAGACTTCTCTCCTGGTACATGGTCATTGGCTATGATTCCTCACTCGGTACTCGGTCGTTTCTGAGGATTCCTACCCGGTGCTAGGTCATTGTCGATATTTCCTGCCCGGTACTCGGTCATTGCCAAGAATTCCTACCCGGTACTCGGTCATTGTAAAGAATTCCTACCCGGTTCTCAGACATTGCCGAGGATTCCTCTCCTGATGCTCGATCATTTCCGAGAATTCTAACCCGGTACTCGGTCATTGCCAAGAATTCCTGCCTGGTACTCGGTAATTACTGAGAATTCTGGCCCGATACTAGTTCATTGCCAAGAATTCTTGCCCAGTACTTGGTCATTACAGAGAATTTCTACCGTTACTCGGTCATTTCTGAGAAATCCAGCCGGTATTCGATTATTACCAAAAATTCTTGTCTAGTACTAGGTCATTGCCGAGAATTCTCACCCGGTACTCGGTCATTGCCGAGGATTCCTAACTCGGTACTCAGTCGTTTCTGAGGATTCCTACGCGGTGCTTGGTTATTGTGAAGAATTCCTGCCCAGGACTCGGTCATTGCCGAGGATTCCTCACTCAGTACTCGGTCGTTTCTGAGGATTCCCACCCGGTGCTTGGTCATAGTCGAGAATTCTTGCCCGGTACTCGGTCATGCCGAGCATTCCTACCTGGTACTCTGTCACTGTAAAGAATTCCTACCTGGTACTCGGTCAATACCGAGAATTCCAGCCGGTACTCTATTATTACCGTGAATTACTGCCTGGTTCTAGGTTTTTGCCGAGAATTCCCGCCCAGTACTTGGTCATTGCCAAGGATTCCTCACTGGGTACTCGATCGTTTCCAAAGATTCCTACCCGGTGCTTAGTCATTACCGAGAATTCCTGCCATGTACTCGGTCATTGCCAAGGATTCCTACTTGTTGTTTGGTCATTGCAGAGAATTCCTGCCCGGTACTTGGTCATTGCTGAGAGTTTCTGCCCGTTACTCGGTCACTTTCAAGAAATCCAGCCAGTACTCGATTATTACAAAGAATTCTTGCCGGGTACAAGGTCATTGCTGAGAATTCCTGCCCGGGACTCGGTTATTGCCGAGGATTCCCACCCCGGTACTCGGTAATCTTTTACAAGAAATCCAGCCGGTACTCGATTATTACCGAGAATCCTACCCGGTTCTTGGTCATTGTCTAGAAATTATACCCGGTACTCGTTCATTTCCAAGAGTTCCTGCCCGGTACTTGGTCATTGCTGAGAATTTCCGCCCGTTACTCGGTCATTGTCGAGGATTCCTCACATGATGCTCAGTCGTTTCCGGTACTCGCTCATTGCTGAGAATTCCTGCCTTGTACTCGGTCAATGCCGAGAATTCTTGCCTGGTAATCGGTCATTGCCGAGAATTCCTGCCTGGTACTCGGTCATTACCGAGAATTCCCGCCCGGTACAATGTCATTGCCGAGGATTTTCCAGCTGGTACTCTATTATTACCGTGAATTACTGCCTGGTTCTTGGTTTTTCCCAAGAATTCCCGCCCAGTACTTGGTCATTGCCAAGGATTCCTAACTAGGTACTCGGTCGTTTCCAAAGATTCCTACCCGGTGCTTAGTCATTACTGAGAATTCCTTCCATGTACTCGGTCATTGCCAAGGATTCCTACTTGGTGTTTGGTCATTGCAGAGAATTCCTGCCCGGCAATTGGTCATTGCCGAGAATTCACAAGCCGGTACTCGATCATTGCTGAGAATTCCTTCTTGGTACTCGGTCATTGCCGTGAATTCCTACCCACTACTCGATCATTTCCTAGAATTTCTCACCCGGTACTCTGTCGTTTTCGTGTATTTATACCTGATGCTCGGTCATTGCCGAGAATTCCTGCTTGGTACTCTGTCACTGCTGAAAATTCATGTGCGGTACTCGGTCATTGGTGAGAATTCCTTCCTGGTACTCACTCATTTCCGAGGATTCCTAACCGGTGCTGGGTCATTGCAGAGAATTCCTGCCAGTACTCGGTTATTTCCAAGAATTCCTGCCAGGTACTTGGTCATCGCCGAGCATTTATACCCGGTACTTCATCATTGTCGAGGATTTTCCAGCCGGTACTCGCTTAGTACTGTGAATTCCTGCCTGGTTCTAGGTTTTTGCCAAGAATTCCCGCCCGGTACTCGGTCATTGCCAAGAAATCCTATGCAGTGCTCGGTAATTGCCAAGAATTCCTACCCGGTACTCGGTCATAGCCCAGAATTCATGCCTGCTACTCGGTCATTGCCGAGAATTCTTGCGCGGTGCTCGGTCGTACCCGAGAATTCCTGCCCGGTACTCGGTAATTTTTTCCAAGAAATCCAGCCGGTACTCGATTATTACCAAGAATCCTACCCGGTTCTTGGTCATTGTCTACAATTCCTGCCCGGTACTCGTTCATTTCCAAGAATTCCTGCCTGGTACTTGGTCATTGCTGAGAGTTTCTGCCCGTTACTCGGTCAATTTCGAGAAATCCAGCCGGTACTCGATTATTACAGAGAATTCTTGTCGGGTACAAGGTCATTGCTGAGAATTCCTACCCGGGACTCGGTCGTTGCCGAGGATTCCTCACTCGGTACTCGGTCATTTCTGAGGATTCCTACCCGGTGCTTGGTCATAGTCGAGAATTCCTGCCCGGTACTCGGTCATGCCGAGAATTCCTACCCCGTACTCAGTCATTGTAAAGAATTCCTACCCGGTACTCGGTCATTGTCGAGGATTCCCCACATGATGCTCAGTCGTTTCTGAGAATTCTAACCCGGTACTCGGTCATTACCGAGAATTCCTGCCTGGTACTCGGTCAATGCTGAGAATTCCTGCCTGGTACTCGGTCATTGCCGAGAATTCCTGCCTGGTACTCGGTTATTACCGAGAATTCCCACCAGGTACATTGTCATTACCGAGGATTTTCCAGCCGGTACTCTATTATTACCGTGAATTACTGCCTGGTTCTAGGTTTTTGCCGAGAATTCCCGCCCAGAACTTGGTCATTGCCAAGGATTCCTCACTGGGTACTCGGTCGTTTCCAAAGATTCCTACCCGGTGCTTGGTTATTACCAAGAAAACCTGCCAGGTACTCGGTCATTGCCAAGGATTCCTACTTGGTGTTCGGTCATTGCCGAGAATTCCTGCCCTGTAATTGGTCATTGCCGAGGATTCACCAGCCGGTACTCGATCATTGCCGAGAATTCCTTCCCGGTACTCAGTAATTGCCAAGGATTCCTCTCCAGGTACTCAGTCATTTTCGAGGATACTACCCGCTGCTCGGTCATTGCCGAGAATTCCTGCTTGGTACTCTGTCATTACTGAAAATCCCTGTTCGGTACTCAGTCATTGCCGAGTGTTCCTTTCCAGTGCTCGGTCATTGCCGAGAATTACTGCATGAGAATTACCAATTCCGGGTACTTGGTCATTGCTGAGAATTTCTGCCCGTTACTCGGTCACTTTCGAGAAATCCAGCCGGTACTCGATTATTTCCAAGAATTCTAACCCGGTACTCGGTCATTGCCGAGAATTCCTGCCTGGTACTCCGTAATTACTGAGAATTCTGGCCCGATACTAGTTCATTGCCAAGAATTCTTGCCCGGTACTTATTCATTGCAGAGAATTCATGCCAAGTACTCGGTCATTTCCAAGAATTCCTGCCCGGTACTTGGTCATTGCCAAGAATTCTTGCCCGGTACTTAGTCATTGCAGAGAATTCCTGCCAAGTACTCGGTCATTTCCAAGAATTCCTACCCGGTACTAGGTCATTGCTGAGAGTTTCTGCCCGTTACTCGGTCACTTTCGAGAAATCCAGCCAGTACTCGATTATTACAAAGAATTCTTGCCGGGTACAAGGTTATTGCTGAGAATTCCTGCCCGAGACTCGGTTATTGCCGAGGATTCCTGCCCCGGTACTCGGTAATATTTTCCAAGAAATCCAGCCGGTACTCGATTATTACCGAGAATCCTACCCGGTTCTTGGTCATTGTCTAGAATTTATGCCCGGTACTCGTTTATTTCCAAGAGTTCCTGCCCGGTACTTGGTCATTGCTGAGAATTTCTGCCCGTTACTCGGTCACTTTCGAGAAATCCAGCCGGTACTCGATTATTACCGATAATTCTGGCCCGATACTAGTTCATTGCCAAGAATTATTGCCCGGTACTTAGTCATTGCAGAGAATTCCAGCCAAGTACTCGGTCATTTCCAAGAATTCCTGCCCGGTACTTGGTCGTTGCTGAGAGTTTCTGCCCGTTACTCGGTCACTTTCAAGAAATCCAGCCAGTACTCGATTATTACAAAGAATTCTTGCCGGGTACAAGGCCATTGCTGAGAATTCCTGCCCGGGACTCGGTTATTGCCGAGGATTCCTGCCCCGGTACTCGGTAATCTTTTCCAAGAAATCCAGCCGGTACTCGATTATTACCGAGAATCCTACCCGATTCTTGGTCATTGTCTAGAATTTCTGCCCGGTACTCGTTCATTTCCAAGAGTTCCTGCCCGGTACTTGGTCATTGCTGAGAATTTCTGCCCGTTACTCGGTAACTTTCGAGAAATCCAGCTGGTACTCGATTATTACCGAGAATTCTTGCCGGGTACAAGGTCATCGCCAATAATTCCCGCCCGGGACTCAGTCATTGCCGAGGATTCCTCACTCGGTACTCGGTCGTTTCTGAGGATTCCTACCCGGTGCTTGGTCATAGTCGAGAATTCCTGCCCGGTACTCAGTCATGCCGAGAATTCCTACCCGGTACTCTGTCATTGTAAAGAATTCCTACCCGGTACATTGTCATTGCCGAGGATTCCTCACATGATGCTCAGTCATTTCCGAGAATTCCAACCCGGTACTCGGTCATTGCCGAGAATTCCTGCCTCGTACTCGGTCATTGCCATGAATTCCTGCGCGGTGCTTGGTCATTGCCAAGAATTCCTGCCCGGTACTCGGTCAATGCCAAGGATTCCTACCCGGTGTTCGGTCATTGCCAAGAATTCCTGCCCGGTACTCGGTCATTGCCGAGGATTCACCAGCCAATACTCTATTATTGCTGAGAATTCCTGCCTGGTACTCAGTCATTGCCGTGAATTCCTGCCCACTACTTGGTCGTTGCTGAGAATTCTTTCTGGGTACACGTTCATTGCCAATAATTTATGCCCAGTACTTCGTCATTCATGAGAATTTGTGCATGTTACTCGGTCATTTATGGGAAATCTAGCCCGGTACTCAGTCATTGCCAAGGATTCCTCACCGGGTACTCGGTTGTTTCTAAGGATTCCTAGCCGGTGCTTGGTCATTGTCGAGAATTCTTGCCCGGTACTCGGTCATTGCCAAGAATTCCTACCCAGTACTCGGTCATTGTAAAGAATTCCTCCTCGGTACTTGGTCATTGCCGAGGATTCCTCACCTGATGCTCAGTCATTTCCGAAAATTCCAACCTGGTACTCGGTCATTGCCAAAAATTCATGCCTGGTACTCGGTCATTGCCAAGAAATCCTGTGCGGTGCTCGGTCATTGCCAAAAATTCCTCCCCTGTACTCGGTCATTGCCATGGATTCCAACCCAGTGTTTGGTCATTGCCAAGAATTCCTGCCCGGTACTTGATCATTGCCGAGGATTCACCAGCCGGTACTCGATCATTGCTGAGAATTCATGTCTGGTACTCGGTCATTGCCGTGAATTCCTGCCCAGTTGTCAGTCATTGCCGAGGACTTCTCACTTGAGACTCTGTCGTTTCCGTGGATTCATAGCCGATGCTCGATCATTGCCGAGAATTCCTGCTAGGATTCCTCACCCGGTGCTCGGTCATTTCTGAGGATTCCTACCGAATGCTTGGTCATTGCCGAGAATTCCTGTTTGGTACTCGGTCATTACCAGAATTCATGTCCGGTACTTGATCAATAAGGATGATACCTACCCGGTGCTTGGTCATCGATGAGAATTCATGCCCAGTAGTCGATCATTACCGAGGATTCCTCACCTGATACTTTGTCATTTCCGAGCATTCCTAACCGATGCTCGATCATTTCCTAGAACTACTCTATGGTACTCGGTCATTGCCGAGAACTACTGTACGGTACTCGGTCATTACCGAGAACCACTGTACGGTACTCGATTATTACCAAGGATTCCTACCCGGTTCTGAGTCATTACTGAGAATTCTTGCCTGGTACTTGGTCATTACCGAGAATTCGAGTCCGGTACTAAGCCATTGCTGAGAATTCCTTCCCGGTACTCGGTCATTTCCGAAGATTCCTCACCCGGTACTACATCGTTTCCGAGGATTCCAACAGGTACTTGGTCATTGCCACGAATTCCTGCTAGGAACTTGTTTATTGCAGAGAATTAAAGTCTGGTACTAGGTCATTGCCGAGAATTCCTTCCCAGAACTCGGTCATTGCCGCGGATTCCTCAGCCGCTACTCGGCCATTTCCGAGGATTCCCAAACAGTGCTCGGTCATTGCCGAGAATTCCTGCCCGGGACTCGGTCTTTCCAAGAATTCATGTACTTGGTCATTGCCGAGAATTTCTGCCTGTTACTCGGTCATTTCTGAGGATTTTCTAGTCGGTACTCGATTATTACAAATAATTCCTACCTGGTACTAGGTCATTGCCCTGAATTCCTGCCTGGTACTCAGTCATTGCTTAGGATTACTGCCCGGTACTCGATCATTTATGAGAAATCCAGCTGGCAGTCCATTATTACCGAGAATTCTTGTCTGGTACTGGGTCATTGCCGAGACTTCTCTCCTGGTACACGGTCATTGGCTATGAGTCCTCACTCGGTACTCGGTCATTTCTGAGGATTCCTACCCAGTGCTAGGTCATTGTCGAGATTTCCTGCCCAGAACTCGGTCATTGCCAAGAATTCCTACCCGGTACTCAGTCATTGTAAAGAATTCCTACCCGGTTCTCAGATATTGCCGAGGATTCCTCTCCTGATGCTCGATCGTTTCCGAGAATTCTAACCCGCTACTCGGTCATTGCCAAGAATTCCTGCCTGGTACTCGGTAATTACTGAGAATTCTGGCCCGATACTAGTTCATTGCCAAGAATTCTTGCCCAGTACTTGGTCATTACAGAGAATTTGTTCCGTTACTCGGTCATTTCTGAGAAATCCAGCCGGTACTTGATTATTACCAAAAATTCTTGTCTAGTACTAGGTCATTGCCGAGAATTCTCGCCCGGTACTCGGTCATTGCCGAGGATTCCTAACTCGATACTCGGTCGTTTCTGAGGATTCCTACGCGGTGCTTGGTTATTGTTAAGAATTCCTGCCCAGAACTCGGTCATTGCCGAGGATTCCTCACTCAGTACTCAGTCGTTTCTGAGGATTCCCACCTTGTGCTTGGTCATAGTCGAGAATTCCTGCCCGGTACTCAGTCATGCCGAGAATTCCTACCCAGTACTCTGTCACTGTAAAGAATTCCTACCTGGTACTCGCTCATTGCCGAGAATTCCTGCCTTGTACTCGGTCAATGCCGAGAATTCTTGCCTCGTACTCGGTCATTGTCGAGAATTCCTGCCTGGTACTCGGTCATTACCGAGAATTCCCGCCAGGTACTTTGTCATTGCCAAGGATTTTCCAGCCGGTACTCTATTATTACCGTGAATTACTGCCTGGTTCTAGGTTTTTGCCGAGAATTCCCGCCCAGTAATTGGTCATTGCCAAGGATTCCTCACTGGGTACTCGATCGTTTCCAAAGATACATACCCGGTGCTTAGTCATTACCGAGAATTCCTGCCATGTACTCGGTCATTGCCAAGGATTCCTACTTGGTGTTTGGTCATTGCAGAGAATTCCTGCCCGGTACTTGGTCATTGCTGAGAGTTTATGCCCGTTACTCGGTCACTTTCGAGAAATCCAGCCAGTACTCGATTATTACAAAGAATTCTTGCCGGGTACAAGGTCATTGCTGAGAATTCCTTCCCGGGACTCGGTTATTGCCGAGGATTCCCGCCCCGGTACTCGGTAATCTTTTCCAAGAAATCCAGCCGGTACTCGATTATTACCGAGAATCCTACCCGGGTCTTGGTCATTGTCTAGAAATTATGCCCGGTACTCGTTCATTTCCAAGAGTTCCTGCCCGGTACTTGGTCATTGCTGAGAATTTCTGCCCGTTACTCGGTCACTTTCGAGAAATCCAGCCGGTACTCGATTATTACCGAGAATTCTTGCAGGGTACAAGGTCATCGCCAACAATTCCCGCCCGGGACTCAGTCATTACCGAGGATTCCTCACTCGGTACTCGGTCGTTTCTGAGGATTCCTACCCGGTGCTTGGTCATAGTCGAGAATTCCTGCCCGGTACTCGGTCATGCCGAGAATTCCTACCCGGTACTGAGTAATTGTACAGAATTCCTACCCGGTACTAGGTTATTGCCGAGGATTCCTACCCGGTACTCGCTCATTGCCGAGAATTCCTTCCTGGTACTCGGTCAATGCCGAGAATCCCTGCCTGGTACTTGGTCACTGCCGAGAATACCTGCCTGGTACTCGGTCATTACCGAGAATTCCTACCCGGTACTTTGTCAATGCTGAGGATTTTCCAGCCGGTACTCTATTATTACAGTGAATTACTGCCTGGTTCTAGGTTTTTGCCGAGAATTCCCGCCCAATACTTGGTCATTGCCAAGGATTCCTCACTGGGTACTCGGTCGTTTCCAAAGATTCCTACCCGGTGCTTGGTCAGTACCGAGAATTCATGCCATCTACTCGGTCATTGCCAAGGATTCCTACTTGGTGTTTGGTCATTGCCAAGAATTCCTGCCCGGTAATTGGTCATTGCCGAGGATTCACCAGCCGGTAATCGATCATTGCTGAAAATTCCTTCTTGGTACTCAGTCATTGCCGTGAATTCCTACCCACTACTCGATCACTGCCGAGAATTTCTCACCCGGTACTCTATCATTTCCGTGGATTTATAGCTGATGCTCGGTCATTGCCGAGAATTCCTGTCCGGTACTCGATAAGTGCCGAGGATTCCTCTCCAGGTACTCAGTCATTTCCGAGGATACTACCCGCTGCTCAGTCATTGCCGAGAATTCCTACTTGGTACTCTGTCACTGCTGAAAATTCATGTCTGGTACTCAGTCATTGCCGAGTATTCTTGTCCGGTACTCGGTCATTGGTGAGAATTCCTTCCTGGTACTCACTCATTTCTGAGGATTCCTAACTGGTGCTCGGTCATTGCCGAGAATTACTGCATGGTACGCGGTCATTACAGAGAATTCCTGCCCAGTACTCGGTCATTTCCAAGAATTCCTGCACGGTACTTGGTCATTGCTGAGAGTTTCTGCCCGTTACTCGGTCACTTTCGAGAAATCCAGCCAGTACTCGATTATTACTAAGAATTTTTGCAGGGTATAAGGTCATTGCCGAGGATTCCTCTCTCGGTACTCGGTCGTTTCTGAGGATTCCTACCCGGTGCTTGGTCATAGTCGAGAATTCCTGCCCGGTACTCGGTCATGCCGAGAATTCCTGCCCGGTACTCTGTCATTGTAAAGAATTCCTACCCGGTACTTTGTCATTGTCGAGGATTCCTCACACGATGCTCAGTCATTTCCGAGAATTCCAACCCGGTACTCGGTCATTGCCGAGAATTCCATCCTCGTACTCGGTCATTGCCATGAATTCCTGCGCGGTGCTTGGTCATTGCTCAGAATTCCTGCCCGGTACTCGGTCAATGCCAAGGATTCCTACCCAGTGTTCGGTCATTGCCAAGAATTCCTGCCCGGTACTCGGTCATTGCAGAGGATTCACCAGCCGATACTCGACTATTGCTGAGAATTCCTGCCTGGTACTAAGTCATTGCGGTGAATTCCTGCCCACTACTTGGTCATTGCTGATAATTCTTTAGTGGTACACGTTCATTGCCAATAATTTATGCCCAGTACTTCATCATTGCCGAGAATTTGTGCACGTTACTCGGTCATTTCTGGGAAATCTAGCCCGGTACTCAGTCATTGCCAAGGATTCCTCACCTGGTACTCGGTTGTTTCTAAGGATTCCTAGCCGGTGCTTGGTCATTGTCGAGAATTCTTGCCCGGTACTCAGTCATTGCCAAGAATTCCTACCCAGTACTCGGTCATTGTAAAGAATTCCTACTCGGTACTTGGTCACTGCCGAGGATTTCTCACCTGATGCTCAGTCATTTCCGAAAATTCCAACCTGGTACTCGGTCATTGCCGATAATTCATGCCTGGTACTCGGTCATTGCCAAGAAATCCTGTGCGGTGCTCGGTCATTAGCAAAAATTCCTCCCCTGTACTCGGTCATTGCCATGGATTCCTACCCAGTGTTTGGTCATTGCCAAGAATTCCTGCCCGGTACTTGGTCATTGCCGAGGATTCACCAGCCGGTACTCGATCATTGCTGAGAATTCATGTCTGGTACTCGGTCATTGCCATACTTGAGACTCTGTCGTTTCTGTGGATTCATACCCGATGCTCGATCATTGCCAAGAATTCCTGCTAGGATTCCTCACCCGGTGCTCGGTCATTTCTGAGGATTCCTACCGAATGCTTTGTCGTTGCCGAGAATTCCTGTTTGGTACTCGGTCATTACCAGAATTCATGTCCGGTACTTGATCAATAAGGATGATTCCTGCCCGGTGCTTGGTCATCGATGAGAATTCATGCCCAGTAGTCGATCATTACCGAGGATTCCTCACCCGATACTTTGTCATTTCCGAGCATTCCTAACCGATGCTCGATCATTTCCGAGAACTACTGTACGGTACTCGGTCATTGCCGACAACAACTCTACGGTACTTGGTCATTACCGAGAACCACTGTACAGTACTCGATTATTTCCAAGGATTCCTACCCGGTGCTGAGTCATTACTGAGAATTCTTGCCTGGTACTTGGTCATTACCGAGAATTCCAGTCCGGTACTAAAACGACCTCACCCGATTTTTTTTTTTTTTGCATTAAAATATTCATAAATATTAATTATCACACAAACACGACAATTCTAAATTATTCCAATTCAACATTCATAAAGACTCGCTTATTAAACTTAACAACAAAAAAAAACAACAACAACACGAGTCCTAATCATCCTCCTTCGCAACGCCTTGATTCCACGGTCACACTTTATCTTTACCTGCATCAAACACACACGGAGATGCGTAAGTATTTCAACAAATACTTAGTGAGGCAATCCTCCCGTCTACAAGCTATACACACAAACGATTAAAATTATTCAACGTATTAAACACGAAATACCGCAATAAATCAACCATATCAAGAAACACTCGATCTAGATCCCCCATGAGATCATACGGCCTACAATCATGCAAACACATCAAATAACTCAAACCGTTCAGAAGCTTACGGTCCTGCACTCACCTTTAGCCACGCACGGAAATTCCTAAAAACTTCCCGGAATGAATAGACTTCACTTCCTCAACCGCGTGCCTAACAATTAATCAAAACCGAAACTTAAGACACAAGAAATCAAAGAATCAAACACTTTGGTCGACCAGACCGACCAGATCGATCGATCCTGGCCAGGATCGATCGATCCCACCAAGCCGTGAACCTCGGAGAACGATCGATCCTGGCCGGATCGATCGATCCCAACCAGATCGATCGATCTCGCCTGGATCGATCGATCCTGGCCGGCCGTGAGTTTATGATGCGAGAATGGATAGCGACCAGGAGGAACAGCCGATGGCCGAGGAAATGCTGGACCCGGTCGAGGACACGTTCGGGCCGGTCGAGGAGAAAGCTCCGGATGAGCCACTTGGAGCTAGGACGCGATCTTGGTCGGCCACAGAAGCATTGAGCGTACCAGTTGGGACAATGACTCGATCTAAGACTAAGGAGCTCATTCACACAGTTGGAATATTGCTACAACAAGATTTGGTTCATAGGGGTCACTCGGACGTAGATGATACCTCGGCCACGTTGGTCTTGGTTCATGTCCGGGATGATTAGTATCAAGCCCTATGGCTCACCTACACTCTTTTTCCCTTGCCTTTGGTTTTTCCCAAGTGGTTTTCCAAAGGAAGGTTTTTAATGAGGTTCGTGGTCCATAGGTTCATCATTGCTTGGTGCTAGTCCGACCTAGTCCGGCCTTCTCGAGATTATTTGGCGCGGACCGACTATCTCTTATCTTTCTATCTTTATTTCTATTTTAGTTATTTGAATTTTAAACTTATGTCTGAGTGTTTTAGGCGTGTGAGACTTTAGTTGTGTGTTTGATTGAGTTGGTCTTTGGTGAGTTTCCGAGGCATGTCTCGAAACTCACCGAGCATTAACTCCATGCGCTCCTCCTCTCTTCTCCTCTTCGTCTCCTCTCTTCTTTATATTCTCTGAGAACTCTTATGTATTTTTTTAACCTCTTTTTGAATAAAAATTATCTTTCTATCTTTTCTTTTTCGAGTGATTCGAATCAGAAACCCAAGAACAATCCTAGTGATTAGGTTGTTCGAACCAGACTTATCAAGAGGCCTTCCGCATCCTCTCGTGGCGTCCATCCTTCCACCCAACTCTAGATCAGCTTGCTGTTCAAGCCTGGAGTCTAAACTTGTCACGTAACTTCCAGTGAGTGATTGGGACACGATTCTCCACCCAGAATCGTATCAAGTGGTATCAGAGCAACATTGAGAAGTTAAGTGGTTTTCGTCCTATCTTGTCCGAATTGTAATTAAATATTGGCTTGTGATAAAATCGTAAAATCAATTGGATCGGAACCGATTTTGAGTCTAGTATTTGTTAAAATTGGTTTGAGAATTTTTGGAAATGTTTTGAAAATGTTTCGAGATCATTTTCTGAAAACAGTCGCGTTTAGTGTTCTTCTGAGAAAATAGGATACCAAGAGTCATTTTCGTGTTCTTATGATTTAGGGTCAATTCGATCTTCAAAAGGACTCTTTACTGGTGTATTCTTGTGTGTTGTTTCAGGAAAAGGATGTCAGATCACAGTGGAACCAGCCGCAACAACAATCAACTCTTGATCGATGCTCTCACGGCAAAGATGGCTCGATTGATGGATGAAAGATTCAATGTTCTGCAGGAGCAAATTATTCCAGAGATGATTCGTGATGCTAGAGGATCTTAAGGAGCTAATACAGCAAGAAATGGTGAGGAAAACGTTCATCCAGCAAGACAACAAGATGAAGTTCTAAGGGAACCTCGGGCAATTGATCAAAGACCGCTTCCAAGGGAACCTGGAGATTTTGAAGCAGAAAATAATTACAGTGGCTCTTCTCGTAGCAGTCATAGGAGGCAAAGACATATGAGACATGAGAGGAACCATCCCCAGGATGGTTTTGGAGGACTCAAGCTCCGCATACCTTCTTTTCAAGGGAAAAATGATCCGAGTGCTTACTTGGAGTGGGAAAAGGAGATTGAGTTGGTATTTGATTGTCAACATTACACTGAAGTGAACCAAGTTAAAGTGGCAGCTACTGAGTTCACTGACTATGCTTTGAGTTGGTGGGATCAGCTAGTTACGTCTAGAAGAAGAAACCTAGAGTATCCGGTTTCTACTTGGAACGAGATGAAGACTATTATGCGGAAACGTTTTGTGCCAAGTTATTATTACCGGGAGTTGCATAATCAGTTGAGGAGGCTTGTACAAGGTAGTAAGAGTGTTGAGGAGTACTACCAGGAGATGGAAACATTGTTGATACAAGCTGATGTTCAAGAGGATCGAGAGGCTACCATGTCTAGGTTTCTCGGAGGATTGCAGCGTGACATTCAAGATAGGTTGGAGATGCAGCCTCATGTTGATCTACAGGAAATGCTACACCAAGCTATACTGATAGAGCAGAAGCTTAAGAGGAGAGGTCCTATACGGACTCAGTTTGGAGCTGGAGGTAGTAGTTATACAAGAGGTTATCCGAGAGAAGAGAAGCCGAGGGTACCAAGTGAAAGCAAGCAACCGGCTATTTCAAACTCTGAAGCAAGGACTTATGGAGATAAAGGAAAGTCTGAGTCCATAACCAGCAGAATCAAGTGCTACAAGTGTCAAGGAATGGGACACTATGCGAGTGAGTGTACCAACAAAAGGATAATGGTTCTAAAGGATAACGGCGAATATGAATCCGAGGATGAGCAACCAGAAGTTAAGCAGCTGGAAGAAGAGAATGTTGAGTTACCAGCTAAGGGAGAGTTACTAGTATCAGTAAGGACGCTCAGCATACAGTCTAAATCTGAAGAGCAAGAACAAAGAGCTAACTTGTTTCACACGCGATGCTTTGTCAAAGGAAAAGTATGCAGCCTTATCATTGACGGTGGGAGTTGTACTAATGTGGCGAGTGAAACAATGGTTAAGAAGCTGGGATTGGAGATTAAGAAGCATCCAAAGCCGTATGATCTTCAGTGGCTTAGCAAAGATGGAGAAATGAAAGTAAAACATCAAGTGGAGGTTCCTATAGTAATCGGCAAATACGAAGATGAAATTTTGTGTGACGTTCTACCTATGGAAGCTGGACATATTCTGCTTGGAAGGCCGTGGCAATCTGACAGGAAGGTAGTTCATGATGGCTTTACCAACCGGCATACGTTCGAGTTCAAGGGAAGGAAGACTACTCTAGTACCGATGTCTCCACACGAAGTTTATCTTGATCTAGTCCGACTCCAAGGCAAACAGGAACCGAGCAAGAAAGCCAATCATTTTGCTATGGCTAGGATAAGTGAAAGAAACAAACCTTGGGCTGAACCGAATTATTTTGGACTTGATGACAATTTTACTTGTTCGTTTAACTTTACACCGGTGCTACCGAGTGATTTTAATTCTTTGCAGGTTATAGGTGATGGACCGAGACAGGAGGATCAGTTCTACCACTACAGTGTGTCTCTAGGATCAAACAAAGCTCCACCATCGGACCAAGACAAGGAAGCTTCAAAGGAACAAAACGAAGTCTTCAAGGAGTATCCTTCCGATTTGAGTGCCAAATACTTTGCTTATGATGGCGAGAAGACTCTATACATTTTTCAAGTCAAGAAAGAAAGCCAGACTCGTGCAACCATCCAAGTCCAGTCCACGGACATTCCGGACTTAACAGGATTTCTTAAACTCTTTAAAATAATTTCTAATGGTTTAAAATCGATGATAGTACAACCCGGTCCTGTTGTAGATTTCCTATCTTCTAATCGGGATTTTACTTATTATGGTGTTATGACAGGAGCAAAGGACAGGGCTAAGGCTTGCAAGGAACAGACGTTTGAAATGAAGAACAGAAACTCAACTAAAGAAGCTCCATGCCATCGAACCTTTGTTCTAGACTACTTCCGTGATACAAAGCTTGGAACTAAGGGAGATCTTTGGAAAGTGTTCAGCACCTCTGGAGTCCACGGACAGACTCCATATTCTCCATTCACTGCCAGCCCTCACGCCGAATTTGCGACTAAGCTTTTCCTTCACCTTTCTCTTATGCTTAAATATTGTTATGCCCTTATCAAGTTTCTTTTCTTTTGGAAAACTAACTTGACGTTGTTCTTGGCAGGTATTCCGGATTTGAGGACAAATCCTTTTCAACTGGGGGAGCCTGATGCGAGAATGGATAGCGACCAGGAGGAACAGCCGATGGCCGAGGAAATGCTGGACCCGGTCGAGGACACGTTCGGGCCGGTCGAGGAGAAAGCTCCGGATGAGCCACTTGGAGCTAGGACGCGATCTTGGTCGGCCACAGAAGCATTGAGCGTACCAGTTGGGACAATGACTCGATCTAAGACTAAGGAGCTCATTCACACAGTTGGAATATTGCTACAACAAGATTTGGTTCATAGGGGTCACTCGGACGTAGATGATACCTCGGCCACGTTGGTCTTGGTTCATGTCCTGGATGATTAGTATCAAGCCCTATGGCTCACCTACACTCTTTTTCCCTTGCCTTTGGTTTTTCCCAAGTGGTTTTCTAAAGGAAGGTTTTTAATGAGGTTCGTGGTCCATAGGTTCATCATTGCTTGGTGCTAGTCCGACCTAGTCCGGCCTTCTCGAGATTATTTGGCGCGGACCGACTATCTCTTATCTTTCTATCTTTATTTCTATTTTAGTTATTTGAATTTTAAACTTATGTCTGAGTGTTTTAGGCGTGTGAGACTTTAGTTGTGTGTTTGATTGAGTTGGTCTTTGGTGAGTTTCCGAGGCATGTCTCGAAACTCACCGAGCATTAACTCCATGCGCTCCTCCTCTCTTCTCCTCTTCGTCTCCTCTCTTCTTTATATTCTCTGAGAACTCTTATGTATTTTCTTAACCTCTTTTTGAATAAAAATTATCTTTCTATCTTTTCTTTTTCGAGTGATTCGAATCAGAAACCCAAGAACAATCCTAGTGATTAGGTTGTTCGAACCAAACTTATCAAGAGGCCTTCCGCATCCTCTCGTGGCGTCTATCCTTCCACCCAACTCTAGATCAGCTTGCTGTTCAAGCCTGGAGTCTAAACTTGTCACTTAACTTCCAGTGAGTGATTGGGACACGATTCTCCACCCAGAATCGTATCAGTTTACTAGATCGATCGTTCACCCCCAGATCGATCGATCTTGGTTCAGATCGATCGATCTAGCCCTGGATCGATCGATCCTAGTGCAATCGCCAACACCGACTTGCACCACTCACACCGACTTGGCCACACGATCGAATCACCAACTCCTTAACCACAACCACCATCATGGAGTCATGAACAAGCGCCCTCCGCAACCAACACCGCTCACAACTCACTACAAGAAAACAGCATTTTAGCGACTACACTATGAGTCGCATAATAGTCGCTAAATGGTGGGTTACGACTAAATAGCGACTAAACCATGTAGTAGTAAATCGCTAGTCGCTAAAGTGCATAGTCGTTAAAATAGTCGCCAATTGACGACTAATTTACGACTAAATCACATCGTCGTGTATTAGTCGTACCGTAGTCACTAAATATAGTGACTAATTTGCGACTATTTTGGCGACTAATAAACGATTGTAGTCTAGATGTATTCTATTATTTAACGACTACTGTTTAGTTATATTTGTAGTCAAAATTAAAAATTGGTTTTATTTACAAAATAAGATTGGAATTGGTTTTGTTTCTCAAATTGACGAATATGATTGTAACATGAAAATTTAAATAACATTTGATTCAAAATATTCATTAGTTTATTTAAATCTGCAAACTCCAACACATACAAAAAAGTGACAAGTTCATGAGAGTGAGAAGATTAACATTGAGTTAAGAAAAATAGAGTGAAGATTGACAAGAGTCTCCCGTTTGCTTGCGCTTGCCATTGACAAGAGTCTCCCGGTTGCTTGCGCTTGCCATTGACAAGAGTCTCCTCGAGGCTTCCAACTCCATAAGGAGTTCCTTAGTACATGCTTCAGCTCAAGCTCTTAGTGGTCGAAACAAGATTGTAGAACTCTTAAAAATCATCAAAAACAAAATAACATTACCTCGGATGATCATAGAAAAGCAAAGCAGTTAGCAAACAAGATTCCATATCATATTACAATGTACATGTAAATAAAAAGCCTATACTAAGGCTTACAAAACAGCCAAGCACAATATACTTTCAAACTAAACTAGACCTCAAATACAATAATTTAAAAGGAACAGAGAACGAACCACATACATTTTTGTTTTCTAGCAAACTGACTTGCACTAGATTTTTCTCTCCTCGGTCTGAAAGAAAACCAAATCAATGATTACTAACAGAGAAACTGTCACTGTCCTGCTAGTGTTAACCCTTAAAATACGTACAAGCTTCTCCATAAAAAAATCAAAGTATATATATATCCATATGGCAAAAGGACATTAAGATTCAGTGCCTGCATTTTCATATTAAGTCATATATTACCTTCAGAAAAATAGGAAGGAGCCTGCAAATGGTAGAGTCTTTGTCCCATTGTATAATAAAAGAAGAAAAAGTCTAAATGATCATCATAACGAATGTATGTGGGTTTGAAGGATGCAAAATCAACAAGGTAAAGCCAATTCCAGGAAATGACCAATACATTCTCGCACTTGATCACCTAAAAAGGGAGCAAAATCACACTTCTAATTTAGTGCACCAGCATGACGATCTTATGCTCTTAGATAATTAAAGCTTACCATGATATATATCCTTCTCATGGCACTGCTTCACAGCAAGAAGCAACTGCAGAACAAACAAAAATCAGAAAACAGTATACTCCAAAAATAACTTATGACTCAACCACTTCTTCTCTACAAGACTGAGTACTCAATCAATCATGTAGATTACTGAAAAAGTATTGCCTCACTAGAAACGCCACTTTATCAGTCTCTTGCCAAAACTGCAAACAATTAATGAAACAATAATCAACCGCAAATGAAATCCATTAAAAGATAAGAGGCACGACAGAGCCAAGAGTATCAATGAAATTAATCTTGCAGCAATACAGTGAAGATACAAAATCGTTCTTCAACATTGGATCAACTAAACCAAATTCCTCAGCTTATCAAGATCCAATCTTTAGTCCATATCTTCCTTTGAAACAAAACTATACACAGAATACTTCAATTCTATGAAGAAATTCTCCATACTACTAATTATTAAGTCTCTGCTAGCATCAAAATAGTCCTTATAATCACTCAAAACACAAGCCGAAGATTGAGAAATTGAACCGAACCTGAAAAGGCCAAACGTGAGGATGTTCTAGAGACAAAAATACACCCTTGATCTTAACGAGACAGAACTCATACTCTCTGAGATCGACGGAGGCACCACGCTTGAAGTAAACCTTAACAACCATCAATCCTTCATCGTGCTTACAAAGGATCGACTTGAAGAATCTTCCTCGACCTAAAACCTCCTTTAGAACCAGATTGTACGAAGACGGAAAGTCGTGGATTCGATGAAGATGAGAGAAAAGGGAGAGAACAATCGAAGAGAAGAGAGGATTCGAAGATTAGGGTTTGGCTAGAGTTACAGAAGAAAACCCAGATCTATTGATTAACTAAAAAGGATGGAGAGATGAATATATCAATGGGATATAACTTTACTCTTCAGCTTAACTTTACTCTTCAGCTGAATGATCTAGCAGTACACGTGTCACACTCACACGCCATCTTACTCCTTCCTCTGAGAGACCTTCTTTAATAGAGAGTCTTTACCACACTTAGAATAATTTTGAGAAAAATATGAGAAAAAGATATATCTTTTCAATTTTAGGTATTTAGAATTATTTTTTTTAAAGTTATTTTAGTAAAAATGTTCTAAATTTTTTTTGATATTGTTAAATCCATTTTTGTGTAAACATTTTGAGCTTAAATCCATTTTAATATAGTTTTTGTCATATTGTTAAAGTTTTTCTAAATATTTGTATTTTCATATATAATAATCTTATGTATATTTGATAAGAATTTTATGTTAAATGAATCTGAAAACGTTATTCAAAAATTATATAATAGTAAAATTTAGGTAATTTGAAAATAAGTTAAAAAAAATTATTAGGAATTTTGTTTTCAAATTTATATATAAGTAACATAATTTGACATAAAATGTTTTCCTTCGGATTCACTTTTAGAACATTGAGCCACAACTGCTTTGGTTTCTTTGTGTATGGGTATGGAATGTAACAAACTTGATCCGTTTGAGAGGTTGTTTGCCATATCAACATGTATATAGAAGTTATACATATGTATATATATAAATGATATCGACATTATATATACACACATACGTACATACCTAGAATAAGTGGTTAGTATTTATTGTATTTTTCAATGAAATAAGTCTACAACGACAATAGTATGTATATATTGTTGAATTTTGATTATATAGATATTTATGGCGACTAAATAACGACTAGGACGTCACCAAATGGCGACTGATAGCCGACTACATTGTGACCTGTCGAAAGAGTCGCATATTAGTCGCCAAATTAGCGACTACTCTGTGACTTGTGTTTTCCGTCTACAAAATAGTCATAAATTAGTCGCTAATTTACGACTACATTACCGACTACGGTCATTGGTCGCAATACAGCGACTGATTTACGACTATATATTTTTGGTCGCAAAACAATCGCATATTAGTAGCTAATTAGTCGCAATATTTGGCGACTAAATATATAGTCGCCATATGTAGTAAAAAAAACCATGTTTTCTTGTAGTGACTCGTGGCACAAACACCGCCACACCAACCCAAAACCAACACCAACAACCTTAACAACCGGCTCCGTTGCCACCATGCTCAAACCGAACCTCACCAACGTCACCACCGTGACTCACACCCTCTGATCCTCACACTAAAACATCATGAACCACATGATAAAACAAAGAAAGAGCAGAACCTTACCCTTTCTAACGGTGATAACAAAGGTGCGAGAGAGAGTTTCGAAGCTTCACCGACACGGCAATCCCGCTTCCTTCTCCTCTCAACACTCACACTCAACACACACACAGCCACAAAGCTCTCCTTCTTTGACTCTCCCACGCCCAAACACACAGCCACCAAGCTCTCCTTCTTTGGCCCTTCTACGCCCACACCCTCACACAAGAGCCTCCTCTCCTTTGTCTCCACACAAAACTCCACACAAAACTCTACAAACTCTCTTCCTCTTCTCTCTCTCTCAAACTCTCCTTCTCTTCTTTTGCAGGTGAAGTGTCGGCAGCTGAAGGAGGAAGGAAAAGGAGTTGCTGACTTGTGGAGAAAGTGGAGAAGAAAAAAGAATTCATAGGCTAGCTTGTAGGGTGGGGGGTAACTCTAGGGAAAATAGGTGCATAGGTGGGGAAAAAGAATGTAGGCTGCGGTGGAAATGAAGGTGGAATTGGTTGGTGCAACTGATTTAATTCAGTCTAAAACTTAATTAGAGTCTAGTCATTGAACTTCCCAAAAGTTCACAAAGTGACCCTAAACTTCTCAATTGATCCCGCACACCCCTACGAGGAAAAATGCGGTGTAATTTCCCAATTATTCCAAAAATTCCCGGAAATATTTTCCAGAGATTCTTCGCATAATCCTGGGTGTAACTCCGAAATTTCTCTTTTCCGGAACACGGGCGTTAATTTAGGATTTGGGTCCCTGAATTCCCGAAAAATTCACAAACTGACCCCAAACTCCTAAATTAACTCCGAACACCCCCTTACGGGAAAAATGCGTGTAACTTCCAAATTACCTCAGAAATTCCCGGAATTAATTTCCCAGAAAAATCTACGCATAAATCCCGGTTTTAATTTCCGAAAACTCATTTTCGGAACACGGGTGTTACAATTCTCCCCCACCAAACTGGATTCGAGGACGAATCCTTAGACATAGTTCAATCCGCTATGAACTCAACACACCTTCGTCGCAACGATCCCTACCCTCTCATGGTCAACCCGACCATACAACTCCACCTATCCCACAACCCCGTGAACTCTCTAGTGTCAACTTGTTTCAGAGAACTTTTGACAAGAGTTAGATAAGATAGCTTTTAACTTAGCCATTCTTTTTTAGCGATTCCTCATGACGAACGTAATAAAACAAACAAGTACCATACGTTCGAGAATCGGATCTACCGCATAGAAATGCTCATGAGTCATCCGATCAAACCACTTATCTCATTTTCCCTTAACAAGTTTAACTAGAAACACGACTCTATTCCCAAGTCACAACCCAACCACTCTCGAGATCTCTATTCAGCCGCTATGCTTATACTCACGTTATAGACATACACTGCTCCCAACTCATACTCGTACCACTCCCACCCTCTGTGCAAGGCACTCTGGGCTCTGGGTACCTCATGCCACTCTCACTTACAGGCCACAAAGTCCTGCAAGCTATCGGCATCCAACCTATACCACTCCCACTCTCAGGACTCGTCAGCCCTTCGAGCTCTGGGTATCCGGGGAAATCCTCATCCCCGCCTCTGGAGAAATCCATCTCCCATGAGTCGTACAGGACCCACCAGTCCTTGGAGTAAGCAAGTCTAACGTCTATAAGCATGTCCGGCCGAATCTATCTCACAGAGTCCACACGCCACATCACATGGTGATACTCACCAACCATATTCCCATCCCGAAATATCAACCTATCCTATAACCACTACACAGGTTATCTTAAGGTATATCCTATAACCACTACACAGGTTATCTACACATGTTATCCTCCTGCACACCATCACAATCCCATAACACCCTCATCATTGGAATCTTCTTCCGACGAAGCTCTTTGACCCTCCTCTCGAGAATCCTCAAGGGTCTCGCCTCAACGGTCATATTAGGCTGAAGATCTGTTGGAATCTCTTCCAATACCTCATCATCCTTATTTAGGCATTTCTTCAGCATCGACACATGAATACCTTGTGAAGTGCTCGCATAACCTCCGGTAACTCCAACCGATATGCAACCGGGCCAACTCTCTCAACTATCTTGAACGGACCCAAATACCTCGGACTCAACTTAGTCTCAGTAATGGATCTGTTCGGACCCCGCAATAATGCCATCTTGAGATATACCCTATCTCCCACCTCAAATTCGAGATCTTTTCTCCTTTTATCGGTATAACTCTTTTACCGATCTTGGGTTTCATGTTCAGTTTCACAACTCGGATCTTTTCCGTAGTTTCCTGAACAAAATCTGCACCCAACATACTCCTCTCCCCCACCTGGGTCCAACACAAGGGTGTACGACATGGCCTCCCATAGAGTGCCTCGTATGGGGCCATCCCAATGCTTGCCTGGTAGCTATTATTGTAAGCAAACTCTGCCAAGCTCAAGTGGTCCACCCAATGACCACCCCAGTCAAGCACACACATCCTCAGCAAATCCTCGAGAGTCTGGATGGTCCTCTCGGACTGCCCATCCGTCTGAGGGTGATATGCCGTACTTAAGTGGACCCTAGTGCCCATCTCTTCCTGGAATGCCTTCCAGAACTTTGAAGTGAACTTAGGGTCCCGGTCTGACACTATACTCACCGGTACCCCATGAAGTCTCACTATCTCCTGCACATACTTCCTAGCTAGAACCGTAGCTCCATCGGTTTTCTTAATGGCTAGAAAATGCGCCGACTTGGTCAATCGATCAACAATGACCCAAATAGCATCCTTGGTCCGAGAAACAGGTAACCCAACTACGAAGTCCATCGTAATCATATCCCACTTCCACTCGGGAATGGGTAAACTCCGCAACAGCCCGCTCGGAACCTGATGCTCTGCCTTCACTAACTGGCACACATCGCACTCTGCGACCCAGTTAGCAACATCCTTTTTCATCCCGACCCAATGATAATACCGTTTCAGATCACGGTACATCTTAGTCGCTCCTGGGTGAATCGAAAACTTGCTCGCATGAGCCTCACTCAGAATCTCTCGCTTCAACTCCTCATCCTTGGGTACACATACCCGCCCATGCACAAGAATAGTCCCATTAGCTGAGACATGATACTCTGAACCCTCAGCTCTGGAGGCCTTAATCAACCCTTCATCTTTTTCCTGAGCCAACCGAACCCTGCTCAAAAGATCTGCCTGATTAGTCACCTCCAAGCCCAACGGTTCCTGAGATATAGCACACAACCTCAGCGGGCTAATTTCGTACACCAAGGACTCCATGTCCCGCTCACCAGCCTAAGATACGCGCTTGCGACTCAAGGCATCTGCAACCAAATTTGCTTTTCCAGGATGGTAAGCTATCTCCAGATCATAATCAGCCACTAACTCCATCCAACGTCTCTGCCTCAAATTCACCTCGGGCTGAGTGAACAAATACTTCAGGCTCTTATGATCTGTGAATACCTGAACCTTCCCGCCATAAAGATAAGACCTCCAAATCTTTAAGGCAAACACCACCGCAGCCATCTCAAGATCATGGGTAGGGTAGTTGCCCTCATGCTTCCTCAGCTGTCTCGAAGCATAGGCAATCACCTTTCCCCGCTGCATCAACACACAACCAAGGCCAACTCTCGAGGTATCCGTAAACACCACATAAGGCTCACCCGGCTCGGGCAATGCCAACACTGGTGTACTAGTCAGCATCGTCTTCAGGTTTGCGAAACTCTCCTCACACTCTGGAGACCAAACGAAAGGAACATCCTTTCCTGTCAGCTTTGTCAAAGACTTAGCCATACTCGCAAAACCCTTGACGAACCTCCGATAATAACCTGCCAAACCAAGGAAACTCCTGATCTCCGTGGCATTCCTTGGCCTCGGCAAATCTCTGATGGCCTGAATCTTCTCTGGGTCTACTGAAACTCCCTCCTCAGAAACAATGTGACCCAAAAATCCAATCTCCCTCTGCCAAAAGCTACACTTACTCAACTTAGCAAACAACTTATGCTCTCGTAGCTTTTCCAGAACAACTCTCAGGTGTTCCCCATGCTCCTCGGGATTCTTCGAATACACCAATATATCATCAATAAAAATGATCACGAATTCATCCAAATACTCTTGGAACACGCTGTTCATCAATCTCATGAACGCGGCTGGTGCATTCGTCAACCCAAAAGGCATCACCACAAACTCATAATGCCCATACCTTGACCTGAAAGCTGTCTTCCAGATATCCTCTTCATCAATCCGAATCTGATGGTATCCAGAAGCCAAGTCTATCTTGGAGAACCAAGTAGCCCCTCTCAACTGATCCAACAACTCATCAATCCGCGGAAGAGGATACTTGTTCTTAACAGTGACTCGGTTAAGTCCCCGGTAATCGATACACAACCGGAAACTACCATCCTTCTTCTTCACAAACAACACCGGTGCTCCCCACGGTGAAGTACTCGGCCTGATAAAACCCTTACTCAATAACTCCTCCAGCTGCTTCTTCAGCTCTGCCATCTCTGCTGGAGCCATCCTATACGGTGCCTTAGATATTGGCGTTGTTCCGGGTTCCAACTCAATCGTGAAAGGATCTGACCGTGACGGCGGCAATCCCTGCAGCGACTGAAACACATCCTGGAAATCCTGAACAACCCGAATATCTCTAACCTCCAGATCTCCAACGGTCTCAGGGGTAACGATGGTCACTAGATAAGCCTCGTAGCCCCTCTCGATCATTCTCTCTGCCTGAATGACCGATATTACGAGACTCCCAGAAGTTGGTCTCACTCCTTGATAAATCAACCTCTGCCTCTCCCTCTCGAATATTACACGCCCGCGTCGACAGTCTAGATGCGCGATGTACTTACTGAGCCAATCCATGCCCAAAATGATGTCATACAACTCCACTGAGCATATGATCAAATCCGCTGGCATAGACTCTCCGGCTACCTGAACAACCATGCCTCTAACTCGACCAGAAGTAGATAGAAACTTCCCTCCCGCAACCTTTACAAAACCCAGTTGCTCATTGGGTTCGCCTCGTAATTTGGCCTTCTCGGCCAATTCCGGAGTGACAAAGCAATGCGATGCCCCGGAATCGAATAACACATGGGATTCAACACTTCCCACAAATAAGGTCCCTGCACATACCCATGTGCCGAGAACCTTAACAACCCCTCACGGAGATAGAAAGTTTTATAACCGAAAGAATTTAACACAGATAAGTCTAAAAAGTACCTGTGATCGGCCTGGAGCTCGGCTCTCCTGTCTCCGCGATGGAATACACCCGAGGTGCAGGTGCTATCTGCCTGATCGGTGGTGCTGCTAAGTAGCAGCTACTCTGAGCTTCGCCAAGCTCCCTAGAGCTTCTCCAAGCTCCCTAGAGCTTCTCCAAGCTCCCTAGAGCTTCTCCAAGCTTTCCATTAGCTTTCCCGCGACCAAGTATGAATTCCTCCAATACTTTCTGACTTGATCCGTGGATTCCCCGTTATCCCAGACCAAGTCCAGCCAGGTGACCTATTGCGGATCACGGCCGTGACATTATTCCAGCTTACCAAGCCGGTTAGCATAAGCACTTAGCTCTCTTTTTATTCAGCTAAGTCATTAGGTCCGTTTCTCGGCCATGACAAATCCATGCCCCACTTTCCCGGGATCGGGTCGTGACAAGTCTACCCCCTTAGAAGGAATTCGTCCTCGAATTCGGGTTTGGTTAGATTTCTCCGACCTTGGTCATTCCATGACTCAGACAATTCTCCCACCTTTGTCATTCCTGACTTGGTGAATTTCCCGACCTTTATCCTTTAGGATTTGGCCAATAGCTTTCCACTTGTCATTCCTTGAATTAGTGAATTCTAGATCTTGATCTCTTGGATTGAGTCATATTCCCGACTTTAATCCCTCAAGATTCGATCGATAGTTTCCCACTTTTGTCATTCCTTGACTTGGTGAATTCTAGATCTTGATCTCTTTGGATTGAGTCACATTACCGACTTTAATCCTTTAAGATTCGATCGTTTTATCTTGACTTTGTCCATTCCCGGACTTAGTTCAAATCCCGATCCTTGTACTTCTTGGACGTGATCAGTGTCCCTTGATTTTGGTCTTACTCCGAATAGATCAAGTGATTCCCCTGCTAGTCCAATTTCGACTAGAATCAAATAACGCTTTATCTCGATCAATCTCCGAATATATCAAAATTTCCCCGTCATAGTCGAATTCCGACTTTAACCAAATACCCTTGATCTTTAGCCAGATCATTAACCGTTCCCTTATGCTTTGAACAAATGGTAATATGGGAAATGTCTTGGTTTCCCGGTAACGACTTAGTAATTCCTCTGATTTCTAAGTGCCATTAACAATCTTACCTCAATTTCCTCATTCACCAAGTTTGTTGCATAATTCCCCCTTTCGAATGGTTAAGTCTACTTAATGCTTTCTCGTTTCTTGCCCGTTGGGTCATTCGTTTTGGCTTTAATGGACTCGTCTTGGTAAACTCTGCCTGGTTTCCAAGCACGTTATCTCATCCTTGCCATCCTTCCCTTTAGGCTCAACTTTTATCCACGTTCAAGTGCCTAACCCGGTCCTTCGTGTATTTTCTAAGAGCACACATCCATCCAAGGATCAAGCATGCTCTGATACCAACTGTAACATCCCGTCCCGGACGCTCCGGCGTCCGGATACAAGGACTCCGAGTTTGTGCATTCTCACGGCCATTCGTTCAATGAATGGTTGGGATTGCACCCGTTCGGGTGGTAACTGCTCTGGATGGTTACCAGGCAGTTACTAGGCGGTTTCTATGGCACGACTAGATTCATTGTATTTTTTGGGTAACCGCTTGGTGGATTCGTTGAATGTTTGGTAACTGTCGTGCAGTTACCACATCCATCCCCAATCATACCCGTTCGGCTAAACTGCCATTTATAACCGTCCAGCCCATCCAAGCTACCTAGCTAGGCACCCAGCTTACTAGATCAACCAAATGCCGAACAGTCCGTCCAGCTAGCTTGAGCTACCCGGTGGCTAGTCTAGCTAGGTTGAGCTAAGTGGCAGCTACTCTGAGCTTCCCCAAGCTCCCTAGAGCTTCTCCAAGCTTTCCATTAGCTTTCCCGCGACCAAGTATGAATTCCTCCAATACTTCACTGACTTGATCTGTGAATTCCCCGTTATCCCAGACGAAGTCCAGCCACGTGACCTATTGCGGATCACGGCCGTGACATTATTCCAGCTTACCAAGCTGGTTAGCACAAGCACTTAGCTCTCTTTTTATTCAGCTAAGTCATTAGGTCCAATTTTCGGCCATGACAAATCCATGCCCCACTTTCCCGGGATCGGGTCGTGACAATACTACCCGCTGCTCGGTCATTGCCGAGAATTCCTGCTTGGTACTCTGTCATTGTTGAAAATTCCTGGCCGGTACTCAGTCATTGCTGAGTGTTCCTGTCCGGTACTCGGTCATTGGTGAGAATTCCTTCCTGGTACTCACTCATTTCCGAGGATTCCTAACCGGTGCTCGGTCATTGCCGCGAATTACTGCATGGTACTCAGTCATTGCCAAGAATTCCTGCGCGGTGCTTGGTCATTGCCAAGAATTCCTGCCCGGTACTCGGTCAATGCCAAGGATTCCTACCCGGTGTTCGGTCATTGCCAAGAACTCCTGCCCGGTACTCGGTCATTGCCGAAGATTCACCAGCTGATACTCGATCATTGCTGGGAATTCCTGCCTGGTACTCAGTCATTGCCATAAATTCCTGCCCGCTACTCGGTCATTGCTGATAATTTATGCCCGGTACTTCATCATTGCCCAGAATTTTTGCACGTTACTCGGTCATTTCTGGGAAATCTAGCCCGGTACTCAGTCATTGCCAAGGATTCCTGATGCGAGAATGGATAGCGTCCAGGATGGAATGCTGATGGTCGAGGAAATGTTGGACCCGGTCGAGAAAATGCTAGAGCTGGTCGAGGAGTCATTGGAACTGGTCGAGAAGGAAACTACGGACTGGTCAATTGGTGTTAGGAAGCGTTCTTGTTCGGCCAAGGAAGTGCTAGCTGGTTCTAAGACCCGTTCTAAGACTAAGGAACTCAATCATACATTTGGAACCTTGCTACGTCAAGCTTTGGTTCAAAGGGGTCACTCGGACGCTAATGATACCGCGGCCACGCTGGTCATGGTTCATGTCCGGGATGATTAGTGTCAAGCCCTATGGCTCACTTACACTCTTTTTCCCTTGCCTTTGGTTTTTCCCAAGTGGTTTTCCAAAGGAAGGTTTTTAATGAGGTTCGTGGTCCATAGGTTCATCTTTTCTTGGCATTGATCCGACGTAGTCCGGCCGTCTCGAGATTGTTTGGCGCGGACCATTATCCTCTTTTCTTTCTATCTTTATTTCTATTTTAGTTATTTGAATTTAAACTTATGTTTGAGAGTTTGTATTTGCGTGAGACTTCAGATGTGTGTTTATTTTGAGTTGGTCTTTGGTGAGTTTCCGAGGCATGTCTCGAAACTCACCGAGCATTAACTCCCTCCGCTCCTCCTTCTCATCTCCTCTTCGTCTCCTCTCTTCTTTATATTCTCTGAGACTCTTATGTATTCTCTTAACCATCTTTTATATAAAATCTCTTTTTCTTTTTCGAGTGATTCGAATTTGAAACCCAAGAACAATTCTAGTGATTAGATTGTTCGAACCAGACTTATCAAGAGGCCTTCCGCATCCTCTCGTGGCGTCTATCCTCCCATCTAACTCTAGATCACCTTGCTGTTCAAGCCTGGAGTCTAAACTTTACATCTTAACTTCCCAGTGAGAGATTGGGACACGATTCTCCACCCAGAATCGTATCAAGTGGTATCAGAGCAACATCGAGAAGTTAAGTGGTTTTTGTCCCAACTTGTTCGAATTTTAATTAAATATTGGCTCGCGGAAAAATTGTGAAATCAATTTCAAATGAATCTAGGATGAGTCTAGTATTTGTTAAAATTAGTTAGGGAATTTTCTGAAGTGTTTTGTATTTTTTCGTAACCGATCGACTTCCACAGTCGTGTTTAGTGTTCTTCTGAGAAAATAGGATACCAAGAGTCATTTTCGTGTTCTTATGATTTAGGGTCAATTCGATCTTCAAAAGGACTCTTCACTGGTGTATTATTGTGTGTTTTTTTCAGGAAAAGGATGTCTGATCACAGTGGAACCAGCCGCAACAACAATCAACTCCTGATCGATGCTCTCACGGCAAAGATGGCTCGATTGATGGATGAAAGATTTAATGTTCTGCAGGAGCAAATTCTTCCAGAGATGATTTGTGATGCTAGAGGATCTCAAGGAGCTAATACAGCAAGAAATGATGAGGGAAACGTTCATCACGCAAGGCAACAAGAAGAAGTTCTAAGGGAACCCCGGGAAATTAATCAAAGACCGCTTCCAAGAGAACCTGGAGATTTTGAAGCAGAGAATTATTACAGTGGCTCTTCTCGTAGCAGTCATAGGAGGCAAAGACACATGAGGCATGAGAGGAACCAGCCCCAGGATGGCTTTGGAGGACTCAAACTCCGCATACCTTCTTTTCAAGGGAAAAATGATCCGAGTCCTTACTTGGAGTGGGAAAAGAAGATAGAACTGGTGTTTGATTGTCAACATTACACTGAGGTGAACTTAGTTAAAGTTGCAGCTACTGAGTTCACTGACTATGCTTTGAGTTGGTGGGATCAGTTGGTTACGACCAGAAGAAGAAACCAAGAGTATCCGGTCTCTACTTGGAACGAGATGAAGACTATCATGCGGAAACGTTTTGTGCCTAGTTACTATTACCAGGAGTTGCATAATCAGTTGAGGAGGCTTGTACAAGGTAGTAAGAGTGTTGAGGAATACTACCAGGAGATGGAAACTTTGTTGATACAAGCTGATGTTCAAGAGGACCGAGAGGCTACCATGTCTAGGTTTCTAGGAGGTTTGCAGCGTGACATTCAAGATAGGTTGGAGATGCAGCCTCATGTTGATCTACAGGAAATGCTACACCAAGCTATACTAATAGAGCAACAGCTTAAGAGGAGAGGTCCTATACGGACACATTTTGGAACCGGAAACACTAGTTACACAAGAGGTTATCCGAGAGAAGAGAAGCCGAGGGTACCAAGTGAAAGCAAGCAACCGGCTATTTCAAACTCTGAAGCAAAGACTTATGGAGATAAAGGAAAGACTGAATCCAGAACCAGCAGAATCAAGTTCTACAAGTGTCAAGGAATGGGACACTATGCAAACGAGTGTACCAACAAAAGAATCATGGTTCTAGAAGATAATGGCGAGTATGAATCCGAAGATGAGCAACCAGAAGTGGAGAAACCTGAAGATGAGAATGTTGAGTTACCAGCTAAGGGAGAGTTGCTAGTAGCAGTGAGGACGCTCAGCATACAGTCTAAGTCCAAAGTACAAGAACAGCGAGCTAACTTGTTTCACACGCGATGCTTTGTTAAAGGAAAAGTTTGCAGCCTTATCATCGACGGTGGTAGTT
Source organism: Barbarea vulgaris (assembly GCA_963667165.1). Lineage (NCBI taxonomy): Eukaryota > Viridiplantae > Streptophyta > Magnoliopsida > Brassicales > Brassicaceae > Barbarea > Barbarea vulgaris. The sequence continues at coordinate 10,422,684 of OY763888.1, read as the reverse complement.
GTACTAATGTGGCAAGTGAAATAATGGTTAAGAAGCTGGGATTGGAAATTAAGAAACATCCAAAACCGTATGATCTTCAGTGGCTTAGCAAGGATGGAGAAATGAAAGTAAAGCATCCAGTGGAGGTTTTATAGTCATCGGCAAATATGAAGATGAAATTTTGTGTGATGTACTACCTATGGAAGCTGGACATATTCTGCTTGGGAGGCCGTGGCAATCAGACAGGAAGGTAGTTCATGATGGCTTCACCAACCGGCATACGTTCGAGTTCAAGGGAAGGAAGACCACTCTAGTGCCGATGTCACCACATGAAGTTTATCTTGATCAAGTTCGACTCCAAGGCAAATAGGAACCAAGCAAGAAAGCCAATCATTTTGCTATGGCTAGGATAAGTAAAAGAAACAAACCTTGGGCTGAACCAAACTATTTTGGACTTAATGATGAATTTACTTATTCAATTAACATTACACCGGTGCCACTGAGTGAGTTTGAATCTTTGCAGGTTATAGGTGATGGATCGAAACAGGAGGATCATTTCTACCCTTACAGTGTGTCTCTAGGACCAAACAAAGCTCCACCATCTGACCAAGACAAGGAAGCACCAACGGAACAAAATGAAGTCTTCAAGGAGTATCCCTCCGATTTGAGTGCCAAATACTTTGCTTATGATGGCGAGAGGACTCTATACATTTTTCAAGTCAAGGAAGAGAGCCAGACCCGTGCAACCATCCAAGTCCAGTCCACGGACATTCCGGAGTTAACAGGATTTCTTAAACTCTTTAAAATAGTTTCTAGTGGCTTTAAATTGATGATAGTACAACCCGGTCCTGTTGTAGATTTCCTATCTTCTAAACAAGATTTTACTTACTACTGTGACATGGCAGGATCAAAGGACAGAGCTAAGGCTTGCAAGGAACAGACGTTTGAAATGAAGAACAGAAACTCAACTATTGAAACCGCACGACATCGAACCTTTGTTCTAGACTACTTCCGTGATACAAAGCTTGGAACCAAGGGAGATCTTTGGAAAGTGTTCAGAACCCCTGGAGTCCACAGACAGAACCCATTCACCGCCAGCCCTCACACCGAATCTTCGCCTAAGCTTTTTCTTTACCTTTCTCTTATGCTTAAATATTGTTATGTCCTTATCAAGTTTCTTTTCTTTTGGAAAACTAACTTGGCGTTGTTCTTGGCAGGTATTCCGGATTTGAGGACAAATCCTTTCAACTGGGGGAGCCTGATGCGAGAATGGATAGCGTCCAGGATGGAATGCTGATGGTCGAGGAAATGTTGGACCCGGTCGAGAAAATGCTAGAGCTGGTCGAGGAGTCGTTGGAACTGGTCGAGAAGGAAACTACGGACTGGTCAATTGGGGTTAGGAAGCATTCTTGTTCGGCCAAGGAAGTGCTAGCTGGTTCTAAGACCCGTTCTAAGACTAAGGAACTCAATCAATACGTTTGGAACCTTGCTACGTCAAGCTTTGGTTCAAAGGGGTCACTCGGACGCTAATGATACCGCGGCCACGCTGGTCATGGTTCATGTTCGGGATGATTAGTGTCAAGCCCTATGGCTCACTTACACTCTTTTTCCCTTGCCTTTGGTTTTTCCCAAGTGGTTTTCCAAAGGAAGATTTTTAATGAGAATTCTTACCCGGTACTCGGTTATTGCCAAGAATTGCTACCCAGTACTTGGTCATTGTATAGAATTCCTACCCGGTACTTGGTCATTGCCGAGGATTCCTCACCTGATGCTTGGTCATTTATAAAAATTCCAACCCGGTACTCAGTCATTGCCGAGAATTCCTGCCTGGTACTCGGTCATTGCCAAGAAATCCTATGCGGTGCTCTGTCATTGCCAAAAATTCATGCCCGGTACTCAGTCATTGCCAGGGATTCCTACCCAGAGTTTGGTCATTGCCAAGAATTCATGCCCGGTACTTGGTCATTGCCGAGGATTCACCAGCCGGTACTCGATCATTGGTGAGAAATCATGCCTGGTACTCGGTCATTGCCGTGAAATCCGTCCCTGTTGTCAGTCATTGTTGACGATTTCTCACCCAAGACTCTGTCATTTCCGTGGATTCATACCCGATGCTTGGTCATTGCCGAGAATTCCTGCTAGGTACTCTATCATTGCCGAGGAATCCTCACCCGGTGCTCGGTCATTTCTGAGGATTCCTACCTAATGCTTGGTCATTGCCGAGAATTCCTGTTCGGTACTCGGTCATTGCCGAGAACTACTGTACGGTACTCGATTATTTCCAAGGATTCCTACCCGGTGCTCAGTCATTGCTGAGAATTCTTGCCTGGTACTTGGTCATTACTGAGAATTCATGTCCGGTACTCAGTCATTTCTGAGAATTCCTTCCCGGTACTCGGTCATTTCCGAGGATTCCTCACCCGGTACTATGTCGTTTCCGAGGATTCCAACCGATAATTGGTCATTTCCGAGAATTTTTGCTAGGTACTTGTTTATTGCAGAGAATTCATGTCTGGTACTTGGTCATTGCCGAGGATTACTACCCGGAACTCGGTCATTGCCGAGGATTCCTCACCCACTACTCGGTCATTTCCGAGGATTCCTAATGGGTGCTCGGTCGTTACCGAGAATTCCTACCTGGTACTCGGTCATTGCTGGGTATTCTTGCCTGGTACTCGTTCGTTGCCAAGAATTGCTGCCCGGTACTCGGTCTTGCCAAGAATTCATGTACTTGGTCATTGCCGAGAATTTATGTCTGTTACTCGGTCATTTCTGAGGATTTTCCAGTCGGTACTCGATTATTACAAATAATTCCTGCTTGGTACTAGGTCATTGCCATGAATTCCTGCCAAGTACACAGTTATTGCTTAGGATTCCTGCACGGTACTCGGTCATTGCTGAGAATTCCTGCCCGGTACTCGTTCATTGCCAATAATTCCTGCCCGGTACCTTGTCATTACCAAGAATTTCTACCCGTTACTCGGTCAATTCTGAGAAATCCAGTGTGTGGTACTAGGTCATTGCCGAGAATTCCCGCCTGGTACACAGTCATTGCCAATGATTCCTCACTCGGTACTCGGTCGTTTCAGAGGATTCCTACCCGGTGCTAGGTCATTGTCGAGAATTCCTGCCCGGTACTCGTTCATTGCCAAGAATTCCTACCCGGTACTTGGTCATTGTAAAGAATTCATACACGGTACTTTGTCATTGCCGAGGATTTTCCAGCCGGTACTCTATTATTACCATGAATTCCTGCCTGGTTCTAAGTTTTTGCCGAGAACTCCCGCCCGGTACTTGGTCATTGCCAAGGATTCCTCACTGGGTACTCGGTCGTTTCCAAGGATTCCTACCTGGTGCGTGGTCATTACCAAGAATTCCTACCAGGTACTCGGTCATTGCCAAGGAATCCTACTTGGTGTTCGGTCATTGCCGAGAATTCCTGCCCAGTAATTGGTCATTACCGAGGATTCACCAGCCGGTACTCGATCATTGCTGAGAATTCCTTCTTGGTAATCGGTCATTGCCATGAATTCTAACCCACTACTCGATCATTGCTGAGAATTTCTCACCCGGTCCTCTATCGTTTCCATGGTTTTTTACCTGATGCTCGGTTATTGCCGAGAATTCCTGCCCGGTACTCAGTAATTGCGAAGGATACTACCTGCTGCTCGGTCATTGCCGAGAATTCCTTCATGGTACTCTGTCATTGGTGAAAATTCATGTCTGGTACTCAGTCATTGCCGAGTATTCATGTCTGGTACTCGGTCATTGGTGAAAATTCCTCATCCGGTATTCGATAATTACCAAGAATTCTTGCCAGCTACTAGGTCATTGCTGAGAATTCCAGCCCGGTATTCGGTCATTGTCAATGATTTGTCACTCGGTACTTGGTCGTTTCTAGGAATTCCTACCCGGTGCTTGGTCATAGTCGAGAAGTCCAGCCTGGTACTTCGCCATGCCGAGAATTCTTGCGCGGTGCTCCGTCATCGCCGAGAATTCTAACCCTGTACTCGGTTCATTGCAGAGAATTCCTGCCTGGTACTCGGTCATTGCCGAGAATTCCTGCGCGGTACTTGGTCGTTGCCAAGAATTCCTGCCTGGTACTCGGTCAATGCCAAGGATTCCTACCCGGTGTTCGGTCATTGCCGAGAATTCCTCCATGGTACTCGGTCATTGCCGAGGATTCACCAGCCGGTACTCGATCATTGATGAGAATTCATGCCTGGTACTCGGTCATTGCCGTGAAATCCATCCCTGTTGTCAGTCATTGTTGACGATTTCTCACCCAAGACTCTGTCATTTCCGTGAATTCATACCCGATGCTTGGTCATTGCTGAGAATTCCTGCTAGGTACTTTATCATTGCCGAGGAATCCTCACCCGGTGCTCGGTCATTTCTGAGGATTCCTACCTAATGCTTGGTCATTGACGAGAATTCATGTTCGGTACTCGGTCATTGCCAAGAACTACTGTACGGTACTCGATTATTTCCAAGGATTCCTACCCGGTGCTAAGTCATTGCTGAGAATTCTTGCCTGGTACTTGGTCATTACTGAGAATTCATGCCCGGTACTCAGTCATTTCTGAGAATTCCTTCCCGGTACTCTGTCATTTCCGAGGATTCCTCACCCGGTACTATGTCGTTTCCGAAGATTCCAACTGGTAATTGGTCATTGCCGAGAATTCCTGCTAGGTACTTGTTTATTGCAGAGAATTCATGTGTGGTACTTGGTCATTGCCGAGAATTCCTACCCGGAACTCGGTTATTGCCGAGGATTCCTCACCCGCTACTCAGTCATTTCCAAGGATTCCTAAAGGGTGCTCGGTCATTACCGAGATTTCTTGCCTGGTACTCGGTCATTGCTGGGTATTCCTGCCTGGTACTCGTTCGTTGCTGAGAATTGCTGCCCGGTACTCGGTCTTGCCAAGAATTCATGTACTTGGTCATTGTCGAGAATTTCTGCCTGTTACTCGGTCATTTCTGAGGATTTTCCAGTCGGTACTCGATTATTACAAATAATTCCTGCTTGGTACTAGGTCATTGCCATGAATTCCTGCCCAGTACTCAGTCATTGCTTAGGATTCCTGCACGGTACTCGGTCATTGCTGAGAATTCCTGCCCGGTACTCGTTCATTGCCAATAATTCCTGCCCGGTACCTTGTCATTACCAAGAATTTCTACCCATTACTCGGTCAATTCTGAGAAATCCAGCCAGTACTCGATTATTACAGAGAATTATTGTGTGGTACTAGGTCATTGCCGAGAATTCCCACCTGGTACACAGTCATTGCCAATGATTTCTCACTCGGTACTCGGTCGTTTCAGAGGATTCCTACCCGGTGCTAGGTCATTGTCGAGAATTCCTACCTGGTACTCGTTCATTGCCAAGAATTCCTACCCGGTACTCGGTCATTGTAAAGAATTCATACCCGGTACTTTGTCATTGCCGAGGATTTTCCAGCCGATACTCTATTATTACAATGAATTCCTGTCTGGTTCTAGGTTTTGGCCGAGAATTCCCGCCAGGTACTTGGTCATTGCCAAGGATTCCTCACTGGGTACTCGGTCATTTCCAAGGATTCCTACCTGGTGCGTGGTCATTACCAAGAATTCCTACCAGGTACTCGGTCATTGCCAAGGATTCCTACTTGCTGTTCGGTCATTGCCGAGAATTCCTGCCCAGTAATTGGTCATTACAGAGGATTCACCAGCCGGTACTCGATCATTGCTGAGAATTCCTTCTTGGTAATCGGTCATTGCCATGGTTCCAACCCACTACTCGATCATTGTCGAGAATTTCTCACCCGGTCCTCTGTCGTTTCCGTGGATTTATACCTGATGCTAGGTTATTGCCGAGAATTCCTGCCCGGTACTCGGTAATTACCAAGGATTCCTCTCCAGGTACTCAGTCATTTCCAAGGATACTAACTGCTGCTCGGTCATTGCCGAGAATTCCTTCATGGTACTCTGTCATTGGTGAAAATTCATGTCTGGTATTCAGTCATTGCCGAGTATTCCTGTCCGGTACTCGGTCATTGGTGAGAATTCCTCATCCGGTATTCGATAATTACCACCAAGAATTCTTGCCAGCTACTAGGTCATTGCTGAGAATTCCAGCCTGGTACTCGGTCATTGCCAATGATTTGTCACTCGGTACTCGGTCGTTTCTGGGAATTCCTACCCGGTGCTTGGTCATAGTCGAGAAGTCCTGCCTGGTACTCTGTCATGCCCAGAATTCTTGCTCGGTGCTCCGTCATCGCCGAGAATTCTAACCCTGTACTCGGTTCATTGCAGAGAATTCCTGCCTAGTACTCGGTCATTGCCGAGAATTCCTGCGCGGTACTCGGTCGTTGCCAAGAATTCCTGCCCGGTACTCGGTCAATGCCAAGGATTCCTACCCGGTGTTCGGTCATTGCCAAGAATTCCTCCTTGGTACTCGGTCAGTGCCGAGGATTCACCAGCCGGTACTCGATCATTGATGAGAATTCATGCCTGGTACTCGGTCGTTGCCGTGAAATCCGTCCCTGTTGTCAGTCATTGCTGACGATTTCTCACCCAAGACTCTGTCATTTCCGTGAATTCATACCCGATGCTTGGTCATTGCCGAGTATTCCTGCTAGGTACTCTATCATTACCGAGGAATCCTCACCCGGTGCTCGGCCATTTCTGAGGATTCTTACCTAATGCTTGGTCATTGCTGAGAATTCATGTTCGGTACTCGGTCATTACCGAGAACTACTGTACGGTACTCGATTATTTCCAAGGATTCCTACCCGGTGCTCATTCATTGCTGAGAATTCTTGCCTGGTACTTGGTCATTACTGAGAATTCATGTCCGGTACTCAGTCATCTCTGAGAATTCCTTCCTGGTACTTGGTCATTTCCGAGGATTTCTCACCCGGTACTATGTCGTTTCGGAGGACTCCAACCGGTAATTGGTCAATGCCGAGAATTCCTGCTAGGTACTTGTTTATTGCAAAGAATTCATGTCTGGTACTTGGTCATGGCCGAGAATTTCTACCCGGAACTCGGTCATTGCCGAGGATTCCTCACCCGCTACTCGGTCATTTCCGAGGATTCCTAAAGGGTGCTCGGTCATTACCGAGAATTTCTGCCTAGTACTCGGTCATTGCTGGGTATTCCTGCCTGGTACTCGTTCGTTGCCGAGAATTGCTGCCCGGTACTCGGTCTTGCCAAGAATTCATGCACTTGGTCATTGCCGAGAATTTCTGCCTGTTACTCGGTCATTTCTGAGGATTTTCCAGTCGGTACTCGATTATTACAAATAATTCCTGCTTGGTACTAGGTCATTGCCATGAATTCCTTCCCAGTACTCAGTCATTGCTTAGGATTCCGGCACGGTACTCGGTCATTGCTGAGAATTCCTGCCCGGTACTCGTTCATTACCAATAATTCCTGCCTGGTACCTTGTCATTACCAAGAATTTCTACCCGTTACTCGGTCAATTCTGAGAAATCCAGCCAGTTCTCTATTATTACAGAGAATTATTATGTGGTACTAGGTCATTGTCGAGAATTCCCGCCTGGTACACAGTCATTGCCAATGATTCCTCACTCGGTACTCGGTCGTTTCAGAGTATTCCTACCCGGTGCTAAGTCATTATCGAGAATTCCTGCCCGGTACTTGTTCATTGCCAAGAATTCCTACCCGGTACTCGGTCATTGTAAAGAATTCATACCCGGTACATTGTCATTGCCGTGGATTTTCCAGCCGGTACTCTATTATTACCATAAATTCATGCCTGGTTCTAGGTTTTTGCCGAGAATTCCCGCCTGGTACTTGGTCATTGACAAGGATTACTCATTGGGTACTCGGTCGTTTCCAAGGATTCCTACCTGGTGCGTGGTCATTACCAAGAATTCCTACCAGGTACTCGGTCATTGCCAAGGATTCCTACTTGGTGTTCGGTCATTGCCGAGAATTCCTGCCCAGTAATTGGTCATTACCGAGGATTCACCAGCCGGTAGTCGATCATTGCTGAGAATTCCTTCTTGGTAATCGGTCATTGCCATGAATTCCAAGCCACTACTCGATCATTGCCAAGAATTTCTCACCCGGTCCTCTGTCGTTTCCTTGGATTTATACCTGATGCTCGGTTATTGCCGAGAATTCCTGCCCGGTACTCGGTAATTACCAAGGATTCCTCTCCAGGTACTCAATCATTTCCAAGGATACTACCTGCTGCTCGGTCATTGCCGAGAATTCCTTCATGGTACTCTGTCATTGGTGAAAATTCATGTTTGGTGCTCAGTCATTGCCGAGTATTCCTGTCCTGTACTCGATCATTGGTGAGAATCCCTCATCCGGTATTCGATAATTACCAAGAATTCTTGCCAGCTACTAGGTCATTGCTGAGAATTCCAGCCCGGTACTCGGTCATTGCCAATGACTTGCTGCCCGGTACTCGGTCTTGCCAAGAATTCATGTACTTGGTCATTGCCGAGAATTTCTGCCCGTTACTCGGTCATTTCTGAGGATTTTCCAGTCGGTACTCGATTATTACAAATAATTCCTGCTTGGTACTAGGTCATTGCCATGAATTCCTGCCCAGTACTCAGTCATTGCTTAGGATTCCTGCACGGTACTCGGTCATTGCTGAGAATTCCTGCCCGGTACTCGTTCATTGCCAATAATTCCTGCCCGGTACCTTGTCATTACCAAGAATTTCTACCCATTACTCGGTCAATTCTGAAAAATCCAGCCAGTTCTCTATTATTACAGAGAATTATTATGTGGTACTAGGTCATTGTCGAGAATTCCCGCCTGGTACACAGTCATTGCCAATGATTCCTCACTCGGTACTCGGTCGTTTCAGAGTATTCCTACCCGGTGCTAGGTCATTATCGTGAATTCCTGCCCGGTACTTGTTCATTGCCAAGAATTCCTACCCGGTACTCGGTCATTGTAAAGAATTCATACCGGTACATTGTCATTGCCGTGGATTTTCCAGCCGGTACTCTATTATTACCATAAATTCATGCCTGGTTCTAGGTTTTTGCCGAGAATTCCCGCCTGGTACTTGGTCATTGACAAGGATTACTCACTGGGTACTCGGTCGTTTCCAAGGATTCCTACCTGGTGCGTGGTCATTACCAAGAATTCCTACCAGGTACTCGGTCATTGCCAAGGATTCCTACTTGGTGTTCGGTCATTGCCGAGAATTCCTGCCCAGTAATTGGTCATTACCGAGGATTCACCAGCCGGTAGTCGATCATTGCTGAGAATTCCTTCTTGGTAATCGGTCATTGCCATGAATTCCAAGCCACTACTCGATCATTGCCGAGAATTTCTCACCCGGTCCTCTGTCGTTTCCTTGGATTTATACCTGATGCTCGGTTATTGCCGAGAATTCCTGCCCGGTACTCGGTAATTACCAAGGATTCCTCTCCAGGTACTCAATCATTTCCAAGGATACTACCTGCTGCTCGGTCATTGCCGAGAATTCCTTCATGGTACTCTGTCATTGGTGAAAATTCATGTTTGGTACTCAGTCATTGCCGAGTATTCCTGTCCTATACTCGATCATTGGTGAGAATCCCTCATCCGGTATTCGATAATTACCAAGAATTCTTGCCAGCTACTAGGTCATTGCCATGAATTCCTGCCCAGTACTCAGTCATTGCTTAGGATTCCTGCACGGTACTCGGTCATTGCTGAGAATTCCTGCCCGGTACTCGTTCATTGCCAATAATTCCTGCCCGGTACCTTGTCATTACCAAGAATTTCTACCCATTACTCGGTCAATTCTGAGAAATCCAGCCAGTACTCGATTATTACAGAGAATTATTGTGTGGTACTAGGTCATTGCCGAGAATTCCCGCCTGGTACACAGTCATTGCCAATGATTCCTCACTCGGTACTCGGTCGTTTCAGAGGATTCCTACCCGGTGCTAGGTCATTGTCGAGAATTCCTACCCGGTACTCGTTCATTGCCAAGAATTCCTACCCGGTACTCGGTCATTGTAAAGAATTCATACCCGGTACTTTGTCATTGCCGAGGATTTTCCAGCCGATACTCTATTATTACCATGAATTCCTGCCTGGTTCTAGGTTTTGGCCGAGAATTCCCGCTCGGTACTTGGTCATTACCAAGGATTCCTCACTGGGTACTCGGTCATTTCCAAGGATTCCTACCTGGTGCGTGGTCATTACCAAGAATTCCTACCAGGTACTCGGTCATAGCCAAGGATTCCTACTTGGTGTTCGGTCATTGCCGAGAATTCCTGCCCAGTAATTGGTCATTACAGAGGATTCACCAGCCGGTACTCGATCATTGCTGAGAATTCCTTCTTGGTAATCGGTCATTCCCATGGTTCCAACCCACTACTCGATCATTGCCGAGAATTTATCACCCGGTCCTCTGTCGTTTCCGTGGATTTATACCTGATGCTAGGTTATTGCCGAGAATTCCAGCCCGGTACTCGGTAATTACCAAGGATTCCTCTCCAGGTACTCAGTCATTTCCAAGGATACTAACTGCTGCTCGGTCATTGCCGAGAATTCCTTCATGGTACTCTGTCATTGGTGAAAATTCATGTCTGGTATTCAGTCATTGCCGAGTATTCCTGTCCGGTACTCGGTCATTGGTGAGAATTCCTCATCCGGTATTCGATAATTACCACCAAGAATACTTGCCAGCTACAAGGTCATTGCTGAGAATTCCAGCCTGGTACTCGGTCATTGCCAATGATTTGTCACTCGGTACTCGGTCGTTTCTGGGAATTCCTACCCGGTGCTTGGTCATAGTCGAGAAGTCCTGCCTGGTACTCTGTCATGCCCAGAATTCTTGCTCGGTGCTCCGTCATCGCCGAGAATTCTAACCCTGTACTCGGTTCATTGCAGAGAATTCCTGCCTAGTACTCGGTCATTGCCGAGAATTCCTGCGCGGTACTCGGTCGTTGCCAAGAATTCCTGCCCGGTACTCGGTCAATGCCAAGGATTCCTACCCGGTGTTCGGTCATTGCCGAGAATTCCTCCTTGGTACTCGGTCATTGCCGAGGATTCACCAGCCGGTACTCGATCATTGATGAGAATTCAAGCCTGGTACTCGGTCATTGCCGTGAAATCCGTCCCTGTTGTCAGTCATTGTTGACGATTTCTCACCCAAGACTCTATCATTTCCGTGAATTCATACCCGATGCTTGGTCATTGCCGAGTATTCCTGCTAGGTACTCTATCATTGCCGAGGAATCCTCACCCGGTGCTCGGCCATTTCTGAGGATTCTTACCTAATGCTTGGTCATTGCTGAGAATTCATGTTCGGTACTCGGTCATTGCCGAGAACTACTGTACGGTACTCGATTATTTCCAAGGATTCCTACCCGGTGCTCATTCATTGCTGAGAATTCTTGCCTGGTACTTGGTCATTACTGAGAATTCATGTCCGGTACTCAGTCATTTCTGAGAATTCCTTCCTGGTACTTGGTCATTTCCGAGGATTTCTCACCCGGTACTATGTCGTTTCGGAGGATTCCAACCGGTAATTGGTCAATGCCGAGAATTCCTGCTAGGTACTTGTTTATTGCAAAGAATTCATGTCTGGTACTTGGTCATGGCCGAGAATTCCTACCCGGAACTCGGTCATTGCCGAGGATTCCTCACCCGCTACTCGGTCATTTCCGAGGATTCCTAAAGGGTGCTCGGTCATTACCGAGAATTTCTGCCTAGTACTCGGTCATTGCTGGGTATTCCTGCCTGGTACTCGTTCGTTGCCAAGAATTGCTGCCCGGTACTCGGTCTTGCCAAGAATTCATGTACTTGGTCATTGCCGAGAATTTCTGCCTGTTACTCGGTCATTTCTGAGGATTTTCCAGTCGGTACTCGATTATTACAAATAATTCCTGCTTGGTACTAGGTCATTGCCATGAATTCCTTCCCAGTACTCAGTCATTGCTTAGGATTCCGGCACGGTACTCGGTCATTGCTGAGAATTCCTGCCCGGTACTCGTTCATTGCCAATAATTCCTGCCCGGTACCTTGTCATTACCAAGAATTTCTACCCGTTACTCGGTCAATTCTGAGAAATCCAGCCAGTTCTCTATTATTACAGAGAATTATTATGTGGTACTAGGTCATTGTCGAGAATTCCCGCCTGGTACACAGTCATTGCCAATGATTCCTCACTCGGTACTCGGTCGTTTCAGAGTATTCCTACCCGGTGCTAAGTCATTAATGAGAATTCCTGCCCGGTACTTGTTCATTGCCAAGAATTCCTACCCGGTACTCGGTCATTGTAAAGAATTCATACCCGGTACATTGTCATTGCCGTGGATTTTCCAGCCGGTACTCTATTATTACCATAAATTCATGCCTGGTTCTAGGTTTTTGCCGAGAATTCCCGCCTGGTACTTGGTCATTGACAAGGATTACTCACTGGGTACTCGGTCGTTTCCAAGGATTCCTACCTGGTGCGTGGTCATTACCAAGAATTCCTACCAGGTACTCGGTCATTGCCAAGGATTCCTACTTGGTGTTCGGTCATTGCCGAGAATTCCTGCCTAGTAATTGGTCATTACCGAGGATTCACCAGCCGGTAGTCGATCATTGCTGAGAATTCCTTCTTGGTAATCGGTCATTGCCATGAATTCCAAGCCACTACTCGATCATTGCCGAGAATTTCTCACCCGGTCCTCTGTCGTTTCCTTGGATTTATACCTGATGCTCGGTTATTGCCGAGAATTCCTGCCCGGTACTCGGTAATTACCAAGGATTCCTCTCCAGGTACTCAATCATTTCCAAGGATACTACCTGCTGCTCGGTCATTGCCGAGAATTCCTTCATGGTACTCTGTCATTGGTGAAAATTCATGTTTGGTGCTCAGTCATTGCCGAGTATTCCTGTCCTGTACTCGATCATTGGTGAGAATCCCTCATCCGGTATTCGATAATTACCAAGAATTCTTGCCAGCTACTAGGTCATTGATGAGAATTCCAGCCCGGTACTCGGTCATTGCCAATGACTTGCTGCCCGGTACTCGGTCTTGCCAAGAATTCATGTACTTGGTCATTGCCGAGAATTTATGCCCGTTACTCGGTCATTTCTGAGGATTTTCCAGTCGGTACTCGATTATTACAAATAATTCCTACTTGGTACTAGGTCATTGCCATGAATTCCTGCCCAGTACTCAGTCATTGCTTAGGATTCCTGCACGGTACTCGGTCATTGCTGAGAATTCCTGCCCGGTACTCGTTCATTGCCAATAATTCCTGCCCGGTACCTTGTCATTACCAAGAATTTCTACCCATTACTCGGTCAATTCTGAGAAATCCAGCCAGTACTCGATTATTACAGAGAATTATTGTGTGGTACTAGGTCATTGCCGAGAATTCCCGCCTGGTACACAGTCATTGCCAATGATTCCTCACTCGGTACTCGGTCGTTTCAGAGCATTCCTACCCGGTGCTAGGTCATTGTCGAGAATTCCTACCCGGTACTCGTTCATTGCCAAGAATTCCTACCCGGTACTCTGTCATTGTAAAGAATTCATACCCGGTACTTTGTCATTGCCGAGGATTTTCCAGCCGATACTCTATTATTACCATGAATTCCTGCCTGGTTCTAGGTTTTGGCCGAGAATTCCCGCCCGGTACTTGGTCATTGCCAAGGATTCCTCACTGGGTACTCGGTCATTTCCAAGGATTCCTACCTGGTGCGTGGTCATTACCAAGAATTCCTACCAGGTACTCGGTCATAGCCAAGGATTCCTACTTGGTGTTTGGTCATTGCCGAGAATTCCTGCCCAGTAATTGGTCATTACAGAGGATTCACCAGCCGGTACTCGATCATTGCTGAGAATTCCTTCTTGGTAATCGGTCATTCCCATGGTTCCAACCCACTACTCGATCATTGCCGAGAATTTCTCACCCGGTCCTCTGTCGTTTCCGTGGTTTTATACCTGATGCTAGGTTATTGCCGAGAATTCCTGCCCGGTACTCGGTAATTACCAAGGATTCCTCTCCAGGTACTCAGTCATTTCCAAGGATACTAACTGCTGCTCGGTCATTGCCGAGAATTCCTTCATGGTACTCTGTCATTGGTGAAAATTCATGTCTGGTATTCAGTCATTGCCGAGTATTCCTGTCCGGTACTCGGTCATTGGTGAGAATTCCTCATCCGGTATTCGATAATTACCACCAAGAATTCTTGCCAGCTACTAGGTCATTGCTGAGAATTCCAGCCTGGTACTCGGTCATTGCCAATGATTTGTCACTCGGTACTCGGTCGTTTCTGGGAATTCCTACCCGGTGCTTGGTCATAGTCGAGAAGTCCTGCCTGGTACTCTGTCATGCCCAGAATTCTTGCTCGGTGCTCCATCATCGCCGAGAATTCTAACCCTGTACTCGGTTCATTGCAGAGAATTCCTGCCTAGTACTCGGTCATTGCCGAGAATTCCTGCGCGGTACTCGGTCGTTGCCAAGAATTCCTGCCCGGTACTCGGTCAATGCCAAGGATTCCTACCCGGTGTTTGGTCATTGCCGAGAATTCCTCCTTGGTACTCGGTCATTGCCGAGGATTCACCAGCCGGTACTCGATCATTGATGAGAATTCATGCCTGGTACTCGGTCATTGCCGTGAAATCCGTCCCTGTTGTCAGTCATTGTTGACGATTTCTCACCCAAGACTCTGTCATTTCCGTGAATTCATACCCGATGCTTGGTCATTGCCGAGTATTCCTGCTAGGTACTCTATCATTGCCGAGGAATCCTCACCCGGTGCTCGGCCATTTCTGAGGATTCTTACCTAATGCTTGGTCATTGCTGAGAATTCATGTTCGGTACTCGGTCATTGCCGAGAACTACTGTACGGTACTCGATTATTTCCAAGAATTCCTACCCGGTGCTCATTCATTGCTGAGAATTCTTGCCTGGTACTTGGTCATTACTGAGAATTCATGTCCGGTACTCAGTCATTTCTGAGAATTCCTTCCTGGTACTTGGTCATTTCCGAGGATTTCTCACCCGGTACTATGTCGTTTCGGAGGATTCCAACCGGTAATTGGTCAATGCCGAGAATTCCTGCTAGGTACTTGTTTATTGCAAAGAATTCATGTCTGGTACTTGGTCATGGCCGAGAATTCCTACCCGGAACTCGGTCATTGCCGAGGATTCCTCACCCGCTACTCGGTCATTTCCGAGGATTCCGAAAGGGTGCTCGGTCATTACCGAGAATTTCTGCCTAGTACTCGGTCATTGCTGGGTATTCCTGCCTGGTACTCGGTCTTGCCAAGAATTCATGTACTTGGTCATTGCCGAGAATTTCTGCCTGTTACTCGGTCATTTCTGAGGATTTTCCAGTCGGTACTCGATTATTACAAATAATTCCTGCTTGGTACTAGGTCATTGCCATGAATTCCTTCCCAGTACTCAGTCACTGCTTAGGATTCCTGCACGGTACTCGGTCATTGCTGAGAATTCCTGCCCGGTACTCGTTCATTGCCAATAATTCCTGCCCGGTACCTTGTCATTACCAAGAATTTCTACCCATTACTCGGTCAATTCTGAGAAATCCAGCCAGTACTCGATTATTACAGAGAATTATTGTGTGGTACTAGGTCATTGCCGAGAATTCCCGCCTGGTACACAGTCATTGCCAATGATTCCTCACTCGGTACTCGGTCGTTTCAGAGGATTCCTACCCGGTGCTAGGTCATTGTCGAGAATTCCTACCCGGTACTCGTTCATTGCCAAGAATTCCTACCCGGTACTCGGTCATTGTAAAGAATTCATACCCGGTACTTTGTCATTGCCGAGGATTTTCCAGCCGATACTCTATTATTACCATGAATTCCTGCCTGGTTCTAGGTTTTGGCCGAGAATTCCCGCTCGGTACTTGGTCATTACCAAGGATTCCTCACTGGGTACTCGGTCATTTCCAAGGATTCCTACCTGGTGCGTGGTCATTACCAAGAATTCCTACCAGGTACTCGGTCATAGCCAAGGATTCCTACTTGGTGTTCGGTCATTGCCGAGAATTCCTGCCCAGTAATTGGTCATTACAGAGGATTCACCAGCCGGTACTCGATCATTGCTGAGAATTCCTTCTTGGTAATCGGTCATTCCCATGGTTCCAACCCACTACTCGATCATTGCCGAGAATTTATCACCCGGTCCTCTGTCGTTTCCGTGGATTTATACCTGATGCTAGGTTATTGCCGAGAATTCCAGCCCGGTACTCGGTAATTACCAAGGATTCCTCTCCAGGTACTCAGTCATTTCCAAGGATACTAACTGCTGCTCGGTCATTGCCGAGAATTCCTTCATGGTACTCTGTCATTGGTGAAAATTCATGTCTGGTATTCAGTCATTGCCGAGTATTCCTGTCCGGTACTCGGTCATTGGTGAGAATTCCTCATCCGGTATTCGATAATTACCACCAAGAATACTTGCCAGCTACAAGGTCATTGCTGAGAATTCCAGCCTGGTACTCGGTCATTGCCAATGATTTGTCACTCGGTACTCGGTCGTTTCTGGGAATTCCTACCCGGTGCTTGGTCATAGTCGAGAAGTCCTGCCTGGTACTCTGTCATGCCCAGAATTCTTGCTCGGTGCTCCGTCATCGCCGAGAATTCTAACCCTGTACTCGGTTCATTGCAGAGAATTCCTGCCTAGTACTCGGTCATTGCCGAGAATTCCTGCGCGGTACTCGGTCGTTGCCAAGAATTCCTGCCCGGTACTCGGTCAATGCCAAGGATTCCTACCCGGTGTTCGGTCATTGCCGAGAATTCCTCCTTGGTACTCGGTCATTGCCGAGGATTCACCAGCCGGTACTCGATCATTGATGAGAATTCAAGCCTGGTACTCGGTCATTGCCGTGAAATCCGTCCCTGTTGTCAGTCATTGTTGACGATTTCTCACCCAAGACTCTATCATTTCCGTGAATTCATACCCGATGCTTGGTCATTGCCGAGTATTCCTGCTAGGTACTCTATCATTGCCGAGGAATCCTCACCCGGTGCTCGGCCATTTCTGAGGATTCTTACCTAATGCTTGGTCATTGCTGAGAATTCATGTTCGGTACTCGGTCATTGCCGAGAACTACTGTACGGTACTCGATTATTTCCAAGGATTCCTACCCGGTGCTCATTCATTGCTGAGAATTCTTGCCTGGTACTTGGTCATTACTGAGAATTCATGTCCGGTACTCAGTCATTTCTGAGAATTCCTTCCTGGTACTTGGTCATTTCCGAGGATTTCTCACCCGGTACTATGTCGTTTCGGAGGATTCCAACCGGTAATTGGTCAATGCCGAGAATTCCTGCTAGGTACTTGTTTATTGCAAAGAATTCATGTCTGGTACTTGGTCATGGCCGAGAATTCCTACCCGGAACTCGGTCATTGCCGAGGATTCCTCACCCGCTACTCGGTCATTTCCGAGGATTCCTAAAGGGTGCTCGGTCATTACCGAGAATTTCTGCCTAGTACTCGGTCATTGCTGGGTATTCCTGCCTGGTACTCGTTCGTTGCCAAGAATTGCTGCCCGGTACTCGGTCTTGCCAAGAATTCATGTACTTGGTCATTGCCGAGAATTTCTGCCTGTTACTCGGTCATTTCTGAGGATTTTCCAGTCGGTACTCGATTATTACAAATAATTCCTGCTTGGTACTAGGTCATTGCCATGAATTCCTTCCCAGTACTCAGTCATTGCTTAGGATTCCGGCACGGTACTCGGTCATTGCTGAGAATTCCTGCCCGGTACTCGTTCATTGCCAATAATTCCTGCCCGGTACCTTGTCATTACCAAGAATTTCTACCCGTTACTCGGTCAATTCTGAGAAATCCAGCCAGTTCTCTATTATTACAGAGAATTATTATGTGGTACTAGGTCATTGTCGAGAATTCCCGCCTGGTACACAGTCATTGCCAATGATTCCTCACTCGGTACTCGGTCGTTTCAGAGTATTCCTACCCGGTGCTAAGTCATTAATGAGAATTCCTGCCCGGTACTTGTTCATTGCCAAGAATTCCTACCCGGTACTCGGTCATTGTAAAGAATTCATACCCGGTACATTGTCATTGCCGTGGATTTTCCAGCCGGTACTCTATTATTACCATAAATTCATGCCTGGTTCTAGGTTTTTGCCGAGAATTCCCGCCTGGTACTTGGTCATTGACAAGGATTACTCACTGGGTACTCGGTCGTTTCCAAGGATTCCTACCTGGTGCGTGGTCATTACCAAGAATTCCTACCAGGTACTCGGTCATTGCCAAGGATTCCTACTTGGTGTTCGGTCATTGCCGAGAATTCCTGCCTAGTAATTGGTCATTACCGAGGATTCACCAGCCGGTAGTCGATCATTGCTGAGAATTCCTTCTTGGTAATCGGTCATTGCCATGAATTCCAAGCCACTACTCGATCATTGCCGAGAATTTCTCACCCGGTCCTCTGTCGTTTCCTTGGATTTATACCTGATGCTCGGTTATTGCCGAGAATTCCTGCCCTGTACTCGGTAATTACCAAGGATTCCTCTCCAGGTACTCAATCATT
Organism: Barbarea vulgaris; assembly: GCA_963667165.1. Taxonomy (NCBI): domain Eukaryota; kingdom Viridiplantae; phylum Streptophyta; class Magnoliopsida; order Brassicales; family Brassicaceae; genus Barbarea; species Barbarea vulgaris. The sequence goes on along the minus strand of OY763888.1, from coordinate 10,404,201 downwards.
TCCAAGGATACTACCTGCTGCTCGGTCATTGCCGAGAATTCCTTCATGGTACTCTGTCATTGGTGAAAATTCATGTTTGGTGCTCAGTCATTGCCGAGTATTCCTGTCCTGTACTCGATCATTGGTGAGAATCCCTCATCCGGTATTCGATAATTACCAAGAATTCTTGCCAGCTACTAGGTCATTGATGAGAATTCCAGCCCGGTACTCGGTCATTGCCAATGACTTGCTGCCCGGTACTCGGTCTTGCCAAGAATTCATGTACTTGGTCATTGCCGAGAATTTATGCCCGTTACTCGGTCATTTCTGAGGATTTTCCAGTCGGTACTCGATTATTACAAATAATTCCTACTTGGTACTAGGTCATTGCCATGAATTCCTGCCCAGTACTCAGTCATTGCTTAGGATTCCTGCACGGTACTCGGTCATTGCTGAGAATTCCTGCCCGGTACTCGTTCATTGCCAATAATTCCTGCCCGGTACCTTGTCATTACCAAGAATTTCTACCCATTACTCGGTCAATTCTGAGAAATCCAGCCAGTACTCGATTATTACAGAGAATTATTGTGTGGTACTAGGTCATTGCCGAGAATTCCCGCCTGGTACACAGTCATTGCCAATGATTCCTCACTCGGTACTCGGTCGTTTCAGAGCATTCCTACCCGGTGCTAGGTCATTGTCGAGAATTCCTACCCGGTACTCGTTCATTGCCAAGAATTCCTACCCGGTACTCTGTCATTGTAAAGAATTCATACCCGGTACTTTGTCATTGCCGAGGATTTTCCAGCCGATACTCTATTATTACCATGAATTCCTGCCTGGTTCTAGGTTTTGGCCGAGAATTCCCGCCCGGTACTTGGTCATTGCCAAGGATTCCTCACTGGGTACTCGGTCATTTCCAAGGATTCCTACCTGGTGCGTGGTCATTACCAAGAATTCCTACCAGGTACTCGGTCATAGCCAAGGATTCCTACTTGGTGTTTGGTCATTGCCGAGAATTCCTGCCCAGTAATTGGTCATTACAGAGGATTCACCAGCCGGTACTCGATCATTGCTGAGAATTCCTTCTTGGTAATCGGTCATTCCCATGGTTCCAACCCACTACTCGATCATTGCCGAGAATTTCTCACCCGGTCCTCTGTCGTTTCCGTGGTTTTATACCTGATGCTAGGTTATTGCCGAGAATTCCTGCCCGGTACTCGGTAATTACCAAGGATTCCTCTCCAGGTACTCAGTCATTTCCAAGGATACTAACTGCTGCTCGGTCATTGCCGAGAATTCCTTCATGGTACTCTGTCATTGGTGAAAATTCATGTCTGGTATTCAGTCATTGCCGAGTATTCCTGTCCGGTACTCGGTCATTGGTGAGAATTCCTCATCCGGTATTCGATAATTACCACCAAGAATTCTTGCCAGCTACTAGGTCATTGCTGAGAATTCCAGCCTGGTACTCGGTCATTGCCAATGATTTGTCACTCGGTACTCGGTCGTTTCTGGGAATTCCTACCCGGTGCTTGGTCATAGTCGAGAAGTCCTGCCTGGTACTCTGTCATGCCCAGAATTCTTGCTCGGTGCTCCATCATCGCCGAGAATTCTAACCCTGTACTCGGTTCATTGCAGAGAATTCCTGCCTAGTACTCGGTCATTGCCGAGAATTCCTGCGCGGTACTCGGTCGTTGCCAAGAATTCCTGCCCGGTACTCGGTCAATGCCAAGGATTCCTACCCGGTGTTTGGTCATTGCCGAGAATTCCTCCTTGGTACTCGGTCATTGCCGAGGATTCACCAGCCGGTACTCGATCATTGATGAGAATTCATGCCTGGTACTCGGTCATTGCCGTGAAATCCGTCCCTGTTGTCAGTCATTGTTGACGATTTCTCACCCAAGACTCTGTCATTTCCGTGAATTCATACCCGATGCTTGGTCATTGCCGAGTATTCCTGCTAGGTACTCTATCATTGCCGAGGAATCCTCACCCGGTGCTCGGCCATTTCTGAGGATTCTTACCTAATGCTTGGTCATTGCTGAGAATTCATGTTCGGTACTCGGTCATTGCCGAGAACTACTGTACGGTACTCGATTATTTCCAAGAATTCCTACCCGGTGCTCATTCATTGCTGAGAATTCTTGCCTGGTACTTGGTCATTACTGAGAATTCATGTCCGGTACTCAGTCATTTCTGAGAATTCCTTCCTGGTACTTGGTCATTTCCGAGGATTTCTCACCCGGTACTATGTCGTTTCGGAGGATTCCAACCGGTAATTGGTCAATGCCGAGAATTCCTGCTAGGTACTTGTTTATTGCAAAGAATTCATGTCTGGTACTTGGTCATGGCCGAGAATTCCTACCCGGAACTCGGTCATTGCCGAGGATTCCTCACCCGCTACTCGGTCATTTCCGAGGATTCCGAAAGGGTGCTCGGTCATTACCGAGAATTTCTGCCTAGTACTCGGTCATTGCTGGGTATTCCTGCCTGGTACTCGGTCTTGCCAAGAATTCATGTACTTGGTCATTGCCGAGAATTTCTGCCTGTTACTCGGTCATTTCTGAGGATTTTCCAGTCGGTACTCGATTATTACAAATAATTCCTGCTTGGTACTAGGTCATTGCCATGAATTCCTTCCCAGTACTCAGTCACTGCTTAGGATTCCTGCACGGTACTCGGTCATTGCTGAGAATTCCTGCCCGGTACTCGTTCATTGCCAATAATTCCTGCCCGGTACCTTGTCATTACCAAGAATTTCTACCCGTTACTCGGTCAATTCTGAAAAATCCAGCCAGTTCTCTATTATTACAGAGAATTATTATGTGGTACTAGGTCATTGTCGAGAATTCCCGCCTGGTACACAGTCATTGCCAAGGATTCCTACTTGGTGTTCGGTCATTGCCGAGAATTCCTGCCCAATAATTGGTCATTACCGAGGATTCACCAGCCGGTAGTCGATCATTGCTGAGAATTCCTTCTTGGTAATCGGTCATTGCCATGAATTCCAAGCCACTACTCGATCATTGCCGAGAATTTCTCACCCGGTCCTCTGTCGTTTCCTTGGATTTATACCTGATGCTCGGTTATTGCCGAGAATTCCTGCCCGGTACTCGGTAATTACCAAGGATTCCTCTCCAGGTACTCAATCATTTCCAAGGATACTACCTGCTGCTCGGTCATTGCCGAGAATTCCTTCATGGTACTCTGTCATTGGTGAAAATTCATGTTTGGTACTCAGTCATTGCCGAGTATTCCTGTCCTGTACTCGATCATTGGTGAGAATCCCTCATCCGGTATTCGATAATTACCAAGAATTCTTGCCAGCTACTAGGTCATTGCTGAGAATTCCAGCCCGGTACTCGGTCATTGCCAAGGATTCCTACCCGGTGTTCGGTCATTGCCGAGAATTCCTCCATGGTACTCGGTCATTGCCGAGGATTTACCAGCCGGTACTCGATCATTGCTGAGAATTCCTGCCTGGTACTCGGTCATAGCTGAGAATTCCTGCCCAGTACTCGTTCATTGCCAAGAATTCCTTCTCGGTACTTGGTCATTGCCGAGAATTTCTGCATGTTACTCGGTTATTTCCGAGAACTCCATCTGGTACTCCATTATTACCAAGAATTTCTTCCTTGTACTAGGTCATTGCCGAGAATTCTCACCCAGTACTCAGTCATTGCCAAGGATTCCTCACCCAGTACTCGGTCGTTTCTAAAGATTCCTACCTGGTGCTTGGTCATTGTCGAGAATTCCTGCCCGGTACTCGGTCATTGTAAAGAATTCCTACCCAGTACTCGGTCATTGCAGAGGATTCCTCACCTAATGGTTGGTCGTTTCTGAGAATTCCAACCTGGTACTCACTCATTGCCGAGAATTCCTGTCTGGTACTCGGTCATTGCCAAGAATTCCTGTGCGGTGCTCGATTATTTTCGAGAATTCTTTCCTTTTACTTGGTCATTGCCAAGAATTCTCGCCCGGTACTCAGTCATTGCCAAGGATTCGTGACCCGGTATTCAGTCAATTCTAAGGATTCCTACCCGGTACTTTGACATTGTAAACAATTCCTACCCTGTACTTGGTCATTGGCGAGAATTCCTGCCTGGTACTCGGTCATTGCCGAGATTTCCTACCCGGTACTCGGTCATTGCTAAGAATTCCTACCCGGTACTCTGTCATTGTAAAGAATTCCTACCCTGTACTTGGTCATTGCCGAGATTTCCTGCATGGTACTCGGTCATTGCCGAGAATTCCTACCCGTTACTCGGTCATTACCAAGATTTCCTGCCTTGTACTCGGTCATTGCCATGGATTCCTACCCGGTGTTCGGCCATTGCTGAGTATTCCTGCCCTGTACTCAGTCATTGCTGAGAATTCCTGCCAGGTACTCGTTCCTTGCCAAGAATTCCTGCCTGGTACTTGGTCATTGCCGAGAGTTTCTGCCCGTTACTCGGTCATTGCTGAGAATTCCTGCCTGGTACTCGGTCATTGCCGAGAATTTCTGCCCATTACTCGGTCATTTCTGAGATATCCAGCCGATACTCGGATATTACCAAGAAATATTGCCTGGTACTAGGTTATTGCCGAGAATTCCTGCCCAGTACTCGGTATTTGCCGAGGATTCCACACCCGGTACTCGGTCATTTCTAAGGATTCCTACCCGGTCCTTGGTCATTATCATGAATTCGAGCCTGGTACTCGGTCATTGCCAAAGATTCCTCACATGATGCTCGGTCGTTTCCGAGAATTCTAACCCTGTACTAGGTTCATTGCAGAGAATTCCTGCTTGGTACTCGGTCATTACCGAGAATTCCTGCGTGGTACTCGGTCATTGCCAAGAATTCCTGCCCGGTACTCGGTTAATGCCAAGGATTCCTACCCGGTGTTTGGTCATTGCCAAGAATTCCTCCATGGTACTCGGTCATTGCCGAGGATTCACCAGCCGGTACTCGATCATTGCTGAGAATTCCTGCCTGGTACTCGGTCATTGCCGTGAATTCCTGCCAGGTACTCGGTCATAGCTGAGAATTCTTGCCCAGTACTCGTTCATTGCCAAGAATTTCTTCCCGGTACTTGGTCATTGCCGAGAATTTCTGCACGTTACTCGGTCATTTCCGTGAACTCCATCTGGTACTCGATTATTACCGAGAATTCCTTCCTTGTGCTAGGTCATTGGTGAGAATTCTCGCCCAGTACTCAGTCATTGCCAAGGATTCCTCACCCGGTACTCGGTCGTTTCTAAAGATTCCTACCTGGTTCTTGGTCATTGTCGAGAATTCCTGTCTGGTACTCGGTCATTGCCAAGAATTCCTGTGCGGTGCTCGATTATTATCGAGAATTCTTTCCTTTTACTTGGTCATTGCCGAGAATTCTCGCCCGGTACTCAGTCATTGCCAAGGATTTGTGACCCGGTATTCAGTCGTTTCTAAGGATTCCAACCCAGTACTCGGTCATTTCCGAGATTTCCTACCGGTACTCTGTCATTGCTAAGAATTCCTACCCGGTACTCTGTCATTGTAAAGAATTCCTACCCTGTACTTGGTCATTCCCGAGAATTCCTGCATGGTACTCGGTCATAGCCGAGAATTCCTACCCGTTACTCGGTCATTCCCAAGATTTCCTGCCTTGTACTCGGTCATTGCCATGGATTCCTACCCGGTGTTCGGTCATTGCTGAGTATTCCTGCCCTGTACTAAGTCATTGCTGAGAATTCCTGCTAGGTACTCGTTCCTTGCCAAGAATTCCTGCCTGGTACTTGGTCATTGCCGAGAGTTTTTGCCCGTTACTCGGTCATTGCTGAGAATTCCTGCCTGGTACTCGGTTATTGCCGAGAATTTCTGCCCGTTACTCGGTCATTTCTGAGATATCCAGCCGATACTCGGATATTACCAAGAAATATTGCCTGGTACTAGGTTATTGCAGAGAATTCCCGCCCGGTACTCGGTATTTGCCGAGGATTCCACACCCGGTACTCGGTCGTTTATAAGGATTCCTACCCGGTCCGTGGTCATTGTCGAGAATTCGTGCCTGGTACTCGGTCATTGCCAAGAATTCCTACCCGGTACTCTGTCATTGTAAAGAATTCCTACCCTGTACTCGGTCATTGCCAAAGATTCCTCACCTGATGCTCGGTCGTTTCCAGGATTTCCAACCCGGTACTCGGTTAATTGCAGAGAATTCCTGCCTGGTACTAGGTCATTGCCGAGAATTCCTACCTGGTACTCGATCATTGCCGTGAATTCCTGCTCGGTAATCGGTCATAGCTGAGAATTCCTACCCGGCACTCGTTCATTGCAAAGAATTCCTACCCTGTACTCGGTCATTGCCGAGAATTCCTGCCTGGTACTCGGTCATTGCCGAGAATTCCTACCCGGTGCTCGGTCATTGCTGAGAATTCCTTCTTGGTAATCGGTCATTGCCATGAATTCCAACCCACTACTCGATCATTGCCGAAAATTTCTCACCCGGTCCTCTGTCATTTCCGTGGATTAATACCTGATGCTCGGTTATTGCCGAGAATTCCTGCCCGGTACTCGGTAATTGCCAAGGATTCCTCTCCAGGTACTCAGTCATTTCCAAGGATACTACCTGCTGCTCGGTCATTGCCGAGAATTCCTTCATGGTACTCTGTCATTGGTGAAAATTCATGTCTGGTACTCAGTCATTGCCGAGTATTCATGTCTGGTACTTGGTCATTGGTGAGAATTCCTCATCCGGTATTCGATAATTACCAAGAATTCTTGCCAGCTACTAGGTCATTGCTGGGAATTCCAGCCCGGTAATCGGTCATTGCCAATGATTTGTCACTCGGTACTCGTTCGTTTCTGGGAATTCCTACCCGGTGCTTGGTCATAGTCGAGAAGTCCTGCCTGGTACTCCGTCATGCCGAGAATTCATGCTCGGTGCTCCTTCATCGCCGAGAATTCTAACCCTGTACTCGGTTCATTGCAGAGAATTCCTGCCTGGTACTCGGTCATTGCCGAGAATTCCTGCGCGGTACTCGGTCGTTGCCAAGAATTCCTGCCCGGTACTCGGTCAATGGCAAGGATTCCTACCCGGTGTTCGGTCATTGCCAAGAATTCCTCCATGGTACTCGGTCATTGCCGAGGATTCACCAGCCGGTACTCGATCATTGCTGAGAATTCCTGCCAGGTACTCGGTCATTGCCGTGAATTCCTGCCAGGTACTCGGTCATAGCTGAGAATTCTTGCGCAGTACTCGTTCATTGCCAAGAATTCCTTCCCGGTACTTGGTCATTGCCGAGAATTTCTGCACGTTACTCGGTCATTTCCATGAACTCCATCTAGTACTCGATTATTACCGAGAATTCCTTCCATGTGCTAGGTCATTGGTGAGAATTCTCGCCCAGTACTCAGTCATTGCCAAGGATTCCTCACCTGGTACTCGGTCGTTTCTAAAGATTCCTACCTGGTGCTTGGTCATTGTCGAGAATTCCTGTCTGGTACTCGGTCATTGCCAAGAATTCATGTGCGGTGCTCGATTATTATCCAGAATTCTTTTCTTTTACTTGGTCATTGCCGAGAATTCTCGCCCGATACTCAGTCATTGCCAAGGATTCGTGACCCGGTATTCAGTCAATTCTAAGGATTCCTACCCGGTACTTTGACATTGTAAACAATTCCTACCCTGTACTTGGTCATTGGCGAGAATTCCTGCCTGGTACTCGGTCATTGCCGAGATTTCCTACCCGGTACTCGGTCATTGCTAAGAATTCCTACCCGGTACTCTGTCATTGTAAAGAATTCCTACCCTGTACTTGGTCATTGCCGAGATTTCCTGCATGGTACTCGGTCATTGCCGAGAATTCCTACCCGTTACTCGGTCATTGCCAAGATTTCCTGCCTTGTACTCGGTCATTGCCATGGATTCCTACCCGGTGTTCGCCATTGCTGAGTATTCCTGCCCTGTACTCAGTCATTGCTGAGAATTCCTGCCATGTACTCGTTCCTTGCCAAGAATTCCTGCCTGGTACTTGGTCATTGCCGAGAGTTTCTGCCCGTTACTCGGTCATTGCTGAGAATTCCTGCCTGGTACTTGGTCATTGCCGAGAATTTCTGCCCGTTACTCGGTCATTTCTGAGATATCTAGCCGATAGTCGGATATTACCAAGAAATATTGCCTGGTACTAGGTTATTGCCGAGAATTCCCGCCCAGTACTCGGTATTTGCCGAGGATTCCACACCCGGTACTCGGTCATTTCTAAGGATTCCTACCCGGTCCTTGGTCATTGTCGAGAATTCGTGCCAGGTACTCGGTCATTGCCAAGAATTCCTACCCGGTACTCTGTCATTGTAAAGAATTCCTACCCTGTACTCGGTCATTGCCAAAGATTCCTCACCTGATACTCGGTTGTTTCCAGGATTTCCAACCCGGTACTCGGTTAATTGCAGAGAATTCCTGCCTGGTACTCGGTCATTGCCGAGAATTCCTACCTGGTACTCGGTCATTGCCAAGAATTCCTGTGCGGTGCTCGGTCATTGCCAAGAGTTCCTTCCCGGTACTTGGTCAATGCCAAGGATTCATACCTAGTGTTCGGTCATTGCCGAGAATTCCTGCATGGTACTCAGTCAATGTCGAGGATTCACCGGCCGGTACTCGATCATTGCTGAGAGTTCCTGCCTGGTACTCGGTCATTGCCATGAATTCCTGCCCGATAATCAGGCATAGCTGAGAATTCCTGCCCAGCATTCGTTCATTGCCAAGAATTCCTTCCTGGTGCTCGGTCATTGTCGAGAATTCGTGCCTGGTACTTGGTCATTGCCAAGAATTCCTACCCGATACTCTGTTATTGTAAAGAATTCCTACCCTGTACTCGGTCATTGCCGAGAATTCCTGCGTGGTACTCGGTCATTGCCAAGAATTCCTGCCCGGTACTCGGTTAATGCCAAGGATTCCTACCCGGTGTTTGGTCATTGCCAAGAATTCCTCCATGGTACTCGGTCATTGCCGAGGATTCACCAGCCGGTACTCGATCATTGCTGAGAATTCCTGCCTGGTACTCGGTCATTGCCATGAATTCCTGCCAGGTACTCGGTCATAGTTGAGAATTCTTGCCCAGTACTCGTTCATTGCCAAGAATTTCTTCCCGGTACTTGGTCATTGCCGAGAATTTCTGCACGTTACTCGGTCATTTCGGTGAACTCCATCTGGTACTCGATTATTACCGAGAATTCCTTCCTTGTGCTAGGTCATTGGTGAGAATTCTCGCCCAGTACTCAGTCATTGCCAAGGATTCCTCACCCGGTACTCGGTCGTTTCTAAAGATTCCTACCTGGTTCTTGGTCATTGTCGAGAATTCCTGTCTGGTACTCGGTCATTGCCAAGAATTCCTGTGCGGTGCTCGATTATTATCGAGAATTCTTTCCTTTTACTTGGTCATTGCCGAGAATTCTCGCCCGGTACTCAGTCATTGCCAAGGATTTGCGACCCGGTATTCAGTCGTTTCTAAGGATTCCAACCCAGTACTCGGTCATTTCCGAGATTTCCTACCCGGTACTCTGTCATTGCTAAGAATTCCTACCCGGTACTCTGTCATTGTAAAGAATTCCTACCCTGTACTTGGTCATTCCCGAGAATTCCTGCATGGTACTCGGTCATAGCCGAGAATTCCTACCCGTTACTCGGTCATTCCCAAGATTTCCTGCCTTGTACTCGGTCATTGCCATGGATTCCTACCCGGTGTTCGGCCATTGCTGAGTATTCCTGCCCTGAACTCAGTCATTGCTGAGAATTCCTGCTAGGTACTCGTTCCTTGCCAAGAATTCCTGCCTGGTACTTGGTCATTGCCGAGAGTTTTTGCCCGTTACTCGGTCATTGCTGAGAATTCCTGCCTGGTACTCGGTTATTGCCGAGAATTTCTGCCCGTTACTCGGTCATTTCTGAGATATCCAGCCGATACTCGGATATTACCAAGAAATATTGCCTGGTACTAGGTTATTGCAGAGAATTCCTGCCCGGTACTCGGTATTTGCCGAGGATTCCACACCCGGTACTCGGTCGTTTATAAGGATTCCTACCCGGTCCGTGGTCATTGTCGAGAATTCGTGCCTGGTACTCGGTCATTGCCAAGAATTCCTACCCGGTACTCTGTCATTGTAAAGAATTCCTACCCTGTACTCGGTCATTGCCAAAGATTCCTCACCTGATGCTCGGTCGTTTCCAGGATTTCCAACCCGGTACTCGGTTAATTGCAGAGAATTCCTGCCTGGTACTAGGTCATTGCCGAGAATTCCTACCTGGTACTCGGTCATTGCCGTGAATTCCTGCTCGGTAATCGGTCATAGCTGAGAATTCCTACCCGGCACTCGTTCATTGCCAAGAATTCCTACCCTGTACTCGGTCATTGCCGAGAATTCCTGCCTGGTACTCGGTCATTGCCGAGAATTCCTACCCGGTACTCGGTCATTGCTGAGAATTCCTTCTTGGGAATCGGTCATTGCCATGAATTCCAACCCACTACTCGATCATTGCCGAAAATTTCTCACCCGGTCCTCTGTCGTTTCCGTGGATTAATACCTGATGCTCGGTTATTGCCGAGAATTCCTGACCGGTACTCGGTAATTGCCAAGGATTCCTCTCCAGGTACTCAGTCATTTCCAAGGATACTACCTGCTGCTCGGTCATTGCCGAGAATTCCTTCATGGTACTCTGTCATTGGTGAAAATTCATGTCTGGTACTCAGTCATTGCCGAGTATTCATGTCTGGTACTCGGTCATTGGTGAGAATTCCTCATCCGGTATTCGATAATTACCAAGAATTCTTGCCAGCTACTAGGTCATTGCTGGGAATTCCAGCCCGGTAATCGGTCATCGCCAATGATTTGTCACTCGGTACTCGTTCGTTTCTGGGAATTCCTACCCGGTGCTTGGTCATAGTCGAGAAGTCCTGCCTGGTACTCCGTCATGCCGAGAATTCATGCTCGGTGCTCCTTCATCACCGAGAATTATAACCCTGTACTCGGTTCATTGCAGAGAATTCCTGCCTGGTACTCGGTCATTGCCGAGAATTCCTACGCGGTACTCGGTCGTTGCCAAGAATTCCTGCCCGGTACTCGGTCAATGGCAAGGATTCCTACCCGGTGTTCGGTCATTGCCAAGAATTCCTCCATGGTACTCAGTCATTGCCGAGGATTCACCAGCCGGTACTCGATCATTGCTGAGAATTCCTGCCATGTACTCGGTCATTGCCGTGAATTCCTGCCATGTACTCGGTCATAGCTGAGAATTCTTGCGCAGTACTCGTTCATTGCCAAGAATTCCTTCCCGGTACTTGGTCATTGCCGAGAATTTCTGCACGTTACTCGGTTATTTCCATGAACTCCATCTGGTACTCGATTATTACCGAGAATTCCTTCCTTGTGCTAGGTCATTGGTGAGAATTCTCGCCCAGTACTCAGTCATTGCCAAGGATTCCTCACCCGGTACTCGGTCGTTTCTAAAGATTCCTACCTGGTGCTTGGTCATTGTCGAGAATTCATGTCTGGTACTCGGTCATTGCCAAGAATTCATGTGCATTGCTCGATTATTATCGAGAATTCTTTCCTTTTACTTGGTCATTGCCGAGAATTCTCGCCCGATACTCAGTCATTGCCAAGGATTCGTGACCCGGTATTCAGTCAATTCTAAGGATTCCTACCCGGTACTTTGACATTGTAAACAATTCCTACCCTGTACTTGGTCATTGGCGAGAATTCCTGCCTGGTACTCGGTCATTGCCGAGATTTCCTACCCGGTACTCGGTCATTGCTAAGAATTCCTACCCGGTACTCTGTCATTGTAAAGAATTCCTACCCTGTACTTGGTCATTGCCGAGATTTCCTGCATGGTACTCGGTCATTGCCGAGAATTCCTACTCGTTACTCGGTCATTACCAAGATTTCCTGCCTTGTACTCGGTCATTGCCATGGATTCCTACCCGGTGTTCGGCCATTGCTGAGTATTCCTGCCCTGTACTCAGTCATTGCTGAGAATTCCTGCCAGGTGCTCGTTCCTTGCCAAGAATTCCTGCCTGGTACTTGGTCATTGCCGAGAGTTTCTGCCCGTTACTCGGTCATTGCTGAGAATTCCTGCCTGGTACTCGGTCATTGCCGAGAATTTCTGCCCGTTACTCGGTCATTTCTGAGATATCCAGCCGATACTCGGATATTACCAAGAAATATTGCCTGGTACTAGGTTATTGCCGAGAATTCCCGCCCAGTACTCGGTATTTGCCGAGGATTCCACACCCGGTACTCGGTCATTTCTAAGGATTCCTACCCGGTCCTTGGTCATTATCAAGAATTCGAGCCTGGTACTCGGTCATTGCCAAAGATTCCTCACATGATGCTCGGTCGTTTCCGAGAATTCTAACCCTGTACTAGGTTCATTGCAGAGAATTCCTGCCTGGTACTCGGTCATTACCGAGAATTCCTGCGTGGTACTCGGTCATTGCCAAGAATTCCTGCCCGGTACTCGGTTAATGCCAAGGATTCCTACCCGGTGTTTGGTCATTGCCAAGAATTCCTCCATGGTACTCGGTCATTGCCGAGGATTCACCAGCCGGTACTCGATCATTGCTGAGAATTCCTGCCTGGTACTCGGTCATTGCCGTGAATTCCTGCCAGGTACTCGGTCATAGCTGAGAATTCTTGCCCAGTACTCGTTCATTGCCAAGAATTTCTTCCCGGTACTTGGTCATTGCCGAGAATTTCTGCACGTTACTCGGTCATTTCCGTGAACTCCATCTGGTACTCGATTATTACCGAGAATTCCTTCCTTGTGCTAGGTCATTGGTGAGAATTCTCGCCCAGTACTCAGTCATTGCCAAGGATTCCTCACCCGGTACTCGGTCGTTTCTAAAGATTCCTACCTGGTTCTTGGTCATTGTCGAGAATTCCTGTCTGGTACTCGGTCATTGCCAAGAATTCCTGTGCGGTGCTCGATTATTATCGAGAATTCTTTCCTTTTACTTGGTCATTGCCGAGAATTCTCGCCCGGTACTCAGTCATTGCCAAGGATTTGTGACCCGGTATTCAGTCGTTTCTAAGGATTCCAACCCAGTACTCGGTCATTTCCGAGATTTCCTACCCGGTACTCTGTCATTGCTAAGAATTCCTACCCGGTACTCTGTCATTGTAAAGAATTCCTACCCTGTACTTGGTCATTCCCGAGAATTCCTGCATGGTACTCGGTCATAGCCGAGAATTCCTACCCGTTACTCGGTCATTCCCAAGATTTCCTGCCTTGTACTCGGTCATTGCCATGGATTCCTACCCGGTGTTCGGTCATTGCTGAGTATTCCTGCCCTGTACTAAGTCATTGCTGAGAATTCCTGCTAGGTACTCGTTCCTTGCCAAGAATTCCTGCCTGGTACTTGGTCATTGCCGAGAGTTTTTGCCCGTTACTCGGTCATTGCTGAGAATTCCTGCCTGGTACTCGGTTATTGCCGAGAATTTCTGCCCGTTACTCGGTCATTTCTGAGATATCCAGCCGATACTCGGATATTACCAAGAAATATTGCCTGGTACTAGGTTATTGCAGAGAATTCCCGCCCGGTACTCGGTATTTGCCGAGGATTCCACACCCGGTACTCGGTCGTTTATAAGGATTCCTACCCGGTCCGTGGTCATTGTCGAGAATTCGTGCCTGGTACTCGGTCATTGCCAAGAATTCCTACCCGGTACTCTGTCATTGTAAAGAATTCCTACCCTGTACTCGGTCATTGCCAAAGATTCCTCACCTGATGCTCGGTCGTTTCCAGGATTTCCAACCCGGTACTCGGTTAATTGCAGAGAATTCCTGCCTGGTACTAGGTCATTGCCGAGAATTCCTACCTGGTACTCGATCATTGCCGTGAATTCCTGCTCGGTAATCGGTCATAGCTGAGAATTCCTACCCGGCACTCGTTCATTGCCAAGAATTCCTACCCTGTACTCGGTCATTGCCGAGAATTCCTGCCTGGTACTCGGTCATTGCCGAGAATTCCTACCCGGTACTCGGTCATTGCTGAGAATTCCTTCTTGGTAATCGGTCATTGCCATGAATTCCAACCCACTACTCGATCATTGCCGAAAATTTCTCACCCGGTCCTCTGTCATTTCCGTGGATTAATACCTGATGCTCGGTTATTGCCGAGAATTCCTGCCCGGTACTCGGTAATTGCCAAGGATTCCTCTCCAGGTACTCAGTCATTTCCAAGGATACTACCTGCTGCTCGGTCATTGCCGAGAATTCCTTCATGGTACTCTGTCATTGGTGAAAATTCATGTCTGGTACTCAGTCATTGCCGAGTATTCATGTCTGGTACTTGGTCATTGGTGAGAATTCCTCATCCGGTATTCGATAATTACCAAGAATTCTTGCCAGCTACTAGGTCATTGCTGGGAATTCCAGCCCGGTAATCGGTCATTGCCAATGATTTGTCACTCGGTACTCGTTCGTTTCTGGGAATTCCTACCCGGTGCTTGGTCATAGTCGAGAAGTCCTGCCTGGTACTCCGTCATGCCGAGAATTCATGCTCGGTGCTCCTTCATCGCCGAGAATTCTAACCCTGTACTCGGTTCATTGCAGAGAATTCCTGCCTGGTACTCGGTCATTGCCGAGAATTCCTGCGCGGTACTCGGTCATTGCCAAGAATTCCTGCCCGGTACTCGGTCAATGGCAAGGATTCCTACCCGGTGTTCGGTCATTGCCAAGAATTCCTCCATGGTACTCGGTCATTGCCGAGGATTCACCAGCCGGTACTCGATCATTGCTGAGAATTCCTGCCAGGTACTCGGTCATTGCCGTGAATTCCTGCCAGGTACTCGGTCATAGCTGAGAATTCTTGCGCAGTACTCGTTCATTGCCAAGAATTCCTTCCCGGTACTTGGTCATTGCCGAGAATTTCTGCACGTTACTCGGTCATTTCCATGAACTCCATCTAGTACTCGATTATTACCGAGAATTCCTTCCTTGTGCTAGGTCATTGGTGAGAATTCTCGCCCAGTACTCAGTCATTGCCAAGGATTCCTCACCTGGTACTCGGTCGTTTCTAAAGATTCCTACCTGGTGCTTGGTCATTGTCGAGAATTCCTGCCTGGTACTCGGTCATTGCCGAGAATTCCTACCTGGTACTTGGTCATTGCCGTGAATTCCTGCTCGGTAATCGGTCGTAGCTGAGAATTCCTGCCCGGCACTCGATCATTGCCAAGAATTCCTACCCTGTACTAGGTCATTGCCGAGAATTCCTTCCTGGTACTCGGTCATTGCCGAGAATTCCTACCCGGTACTCGGTCATTGCTGAGAATTCCTTCTTGGTAATCGGTTATTGCCATGAATTCCAACCCACTACTCGATCATTGCCGAAAATTTCTCACCCGGTCCTCTGTCGTTTCCGTGGATTAATACCTGATGCTCGGTTATTGCCGAGAATTCCTGCCCGGTACTCGGTAATTGCCAAGGATTCCTCTCCAGGAACTCAGTCATTTCCAAGGATACTACCTGCTGCTCGGTCATTGCCGAGAATTCCTTCATGGTACTCTGTCATTGGTGAAAACTCATGTCTGGTACTCAGTCATTGCCGAGTATTCATGTCTGGTACTTGGTCATTGGTGAGAATTCCTCATCCGGTATTCGATAATTACCAAGAATTCTTGCCAGCTACTAGGTCATTGCTGGGAATTCCAGCCCGGTAATCGGTCATTGCCAATGATTTGTCACTCGGTACTCGTTCGTTTCTGGGAATTCCTACCCGGTGCTTGGTCATAGTCGAGAAGTCCTGCCTGGTACTCCGTCATGCCGAGAATTCATGCTCGGTGCTCCTTCATCGCTGAGAATTCTAACCCTGTACTCGGTTCATTGCAGAGAATTCCTGCCTGGTACTCGGTCATTGCCGAGAATTCCTGCGCGGTACTCGGTCGTTGCCAAGAATTCCTGCCCGGTACTCGGTCAATGGCAAGGATTCCTACCCGGTGTTCGGTCATTGCCAAGAATTCCTCCATGGTACTCGGTCATTGCCGAGGATTCACCAGCCGGTACTCGATCATTGCTGAGAATTCCTGCCAGGTACTCGGTCATTGCCGTGAATTCCTGCCAGGTACTCGGTCATAGCTGAGAATTCTTGCGCAGTACTCGTTCATTGCCAAGAATTCTTTCCCGGTACTTGGTCATTGTCGAGAATTTCTGCACGTTACTCGGTCATTTCCATGAACTCCATCTAGTACTCGATTATTACCGAGAATTCCTTCCTTGTGCTAGGTCATTGGTGAGAATTCTCGCCCAGTACTCAGTCATTGCCAAGGATTCCTCACCTGGTACTCGGTCGTTTCTAAAGATTCCTACCTGGTGCTTGGTCATTGTCGAGAATTCCTGTCTGGTACTCGGTCATTGCCAAGAATTCATGTGCGGTGCTCGATTATTATCGAGAATTCTTTCCTTTTACTTGGTCATTGCCGAGAATTCTCGCCCGATACTCAGTCATTGCCAAGGATTCGTGACCCGGTATTCAGTCAATTCTATGGATTCCTACCCGGTACTTTGACATTGTAAACAATTCCTACCCTGTACTTGGTCATTGGCGAGAATTCCTGCCTGGTACTCGGTCATTGCCGAGATTTCCTACCCGGGACTCGGTCATTGCTAAGAATTCCTACCCGGTACTCTGTCATTGTAAAGAATTCCTACCCTGTACTTGGTCATTGCCAAGATTTCCTGCATGGTACTCGGTCATTGCCGAGAATTCCTACCCGTTACTCGGTCATTGCCAAGATTTCCTGCCTTGTACTCGGTCATTGCCATGGATTCCTACCCGGTGTTCGGCCATTGCTGAGTATTCCTGCCCTGTACTCAGTCATTGCTGAGAATTCCTGCCATGTACTCGTTCCTTGCCAAGAATTCCTGCCTGGTACTTGGTCATTGCCGAGAGTTTCTGCCCGTTACTCGGTCATTGCTGAGAATTCCTGCCTGGTACTTGGTCATTGCCGAGAATTTCTGCCCGTTACTCGGTCATTTCTGAGATATCCAGCCGATAGTCGGATATTACCAAGAAATATTGCCTGGTACTAGGTTATTGCCGAGAATTCCCGCCCAGTACTCGGTATTTGCCGAGGATTCCACACCCGGTACTCGGTCATTTCTAAGGATTCCTACCCGGTCCTTGGTCATTGTCGAGAATTCGTGCCAGGTACTCGGTCATTGCCAAGAATTCCTACCCGGTACTCTGTCATTGTAAAGAATTCCTACCCTGTACTCGGTCATTGCCAAAGATTCCTCACCTGATACTCGGTTGTTTCCAGGATTTCCAACCCGGTACTCGGTTAATTGCAGAGAATTCCTGCCTGATACTCGGTCATTGCCGAGAATTCCTACCTGGTACTCGGTCATTGCCAAGAATTCCTGTGCGGTGCTCGGTCATTGCCAAGAGTTCCTTCCCGGTACTTGGTCAATGCCAAGGATTCATACCTAGTGTTCGGTCATTGCCGAGAATTCCTGCATGGTACTCAGTCAATGTCGAGGATTCACCGACCGGTACTCGATCATTGCTGAGAGTTCCTGCCTGGTACTCGGTCATTGCCATGAATTCCTGCCCGATAATCAGGCATAGCTGAGAATTCCTGCCCAGCATTCGTTCATTGCCAAGAATTCCTTCCTGGTGCTCGGTCATTGTCGAGAATTCGTGCCTGGTACTTGGTCATTGCCAAGAATTCCTACCCGATACTCTGTTATTGTAAAGAATTCCTACCCTGTACTCGGTCATTGCCGAGAATTCCTGCGTGGTACTCGGTCATTGCCAAGAATTCCTGCCCGGTACTCGGTTAATGCCAAGGATTCCTACCCGGTGTTTGGTCATTGCCAAGAATTCCTCCATGGTACTCGGTCATTGCCGAGGATTCACCAGCCGGTACTCGATCATTGCTGAGAATTCCTGCCTGGTACTCGGTCATTGCCATGAATTCCTGCCAGGTACTCGGTCATAGCTGAGAATTCTTGCCCAGTACTCGTTCATTGCCAAGAATTTCTTCCCGGTACTTGGTCATTGCCGAGAATTTCTGCACGTTACTCGGTCATTTCGGTGAACTCCATCTGGTACTCGATTATTACCGAGAATTCCTTCCTTGTGCTAGGTCATTGGTGAGAATTCTCGCCCAGTACTCAGTCATTGCCAAGGATTCCTCACCCGGTACTCGGTCGTTTCTAAAGATTCCTACCTGGTTCTTGGTCATTGTCGAGAATTCCTGTCTGGTACTCGGTCATTGCCAAGAATTCCTGTGCGGTGCTCGATTATTATCGAGAATTCTTTCCTTTTACTTGGTCATTGCCGAGAATTCTCGCCCGGTACTCAGTCATTGCCAAGGATTTGTGACCTGGTATTCAGTCGTTTCTAAGGATTCCAACCCAGTACTCGGTCATTTCCGAGATTTCCTACCCGGTACTCTGTCATTGCTAAGAATTCCTACCCGGTACTCTGTCATTGTAAAGAATTCCTACCCTGTACTTGGTCATTCCCGAGAATTCCTGCATGGTACTCGGTCATAGCCGAGAATTCCTACCCGTTACTCGGTCATTCCCAAGATTTCCTGCCTTGTACTCGGTCATTGCCATGGATTCCTACCCGGTGTTCGGCCATTGCTGAGTATTCCTGCCCTGAACTCAGTCATTGCTGAGAATTCCTGCTAGGTACTTGTTCCTTGCCAAGAATTCCTGCCTGGTACTTGGTCATTGCCGAGAGTTTTTGCCCGTTACTCGGTCATTGCTGAGAATTCCTGCCTGGTACTCGGTTATTGCCGAGAATTTCTGCCCGTTACTCGGTCATTTCTGAGATATCCAGCCGATACTCGGATATTACCAAGAAATATTGCCTGGTACTAGGTTATTGCAGAGAATTCCTGCCCGGTACTCGGTATTTGCCGAGGATTCCACACCCGGTACTCGGTCGTTTATAAGGATTCCTACCCGGTCCGTGGTCATTGTCGAGAATTCGTGCCTGGTACTCGGTCATTGCCAAGAATTCCTACCCGGTACTCTGTCATTGTAAAGAATTCCTACCCTGTACTCGGTCATTGCCAAAGATTCCTCACCTGATGCTCGGTCGTTTCCAGGATTTCCAACCCGGTACTCGGTTAATTGCAGAGAATTCCTGCCTGGTACTAGGTCATTGCCGAGAATTCCTACCTGGTACTCGGTCATTGCCGTGAATTCCTGCTCGGTAATCGGTCATAGCTGAGAATTCCTACCCGGCACTCGTTCATTGCCAAGAATTCCTACCCTGTACTCGGTCATTGCCGAGAATTCCTGCCTGGTACTCGGTCATTGCCGAGAATTCCTACCCGGTACTCGGTCATTGCTGAGAATTCCTTCTTGGGAATCGGTCATTGCCATGAATTCCAACCCACTACTCGATCATTGCCAAAAATTTCTCACCCGGTCCTCTGTCGTTTCCGTGGATTAATACCTGATAATCGGTTATTGCCGAGAATTCCTGCCCGGTACTCGGTAATTGCCAAGGATTCCTCTCCAGGTACTCAGTCATTTCCAAGGATACTACCTGCTGCTCGGTCATTGCCGAGAATTCCTTCATGGTACTCTGTCATTGGTGAAAATTCATGTCTGGTACTCAGTCATTGCCGAGTATTCATGTCTGGTACTCGGTCATTGGTGAGAATTCCTCATCCGGTATTCGATAATTACCAAGAATTCTTGCCAGCTACTAGGTCATTGCTGGGAATTCCAGCCCGGTAATCGGTCATCGCCAATGATTTGTCACTCGGTACTCGTTCGTTTCTGGGAATTCCTACCCGGTGCTTGGTCATAGTCGAGAAGTCCTGCCTGGTACTCCGTCATGCCGAGAATTCATGCTCGGTGCTCCTTCATCACCGAGAATTATAACCCTGTACTCGGTTCATTGCAGAGAATTCCTGCCTGGTACTCGGTCATTGCCGAGAATTCCTACGCGGTACTCGGTCGTTGCCAAGAATTCCTGCCCGGTACTCGGTCAATGGCAAGGATTCCTACCCGGTGTTCGGTCATTGCCAAGAATTCCTCCATGGTACTCGGTCATTGCCGAGGATTCACCAGCCGGTACTCGATCATTGCTGAGAATTCCTGCCATGTACTCGGTCATTGCCGTGAATTCCTGCCATGTACTCGGTCATAGCTGAGAATTCTTGCGCAGTACTCGTTCATTGCCAAGAATTCCTTCCCGGTACTTGGTCATTGCCGAGAATTTCTGCACGTTACTCGGTTATTTCCATGAACTCCATCTGGTACTCGATTATTACCGAGAATTCCTTCCTTGTGCTAGGTCATTGGTGAGAATTCTCACCCAGTACTCAGTCATTGCCAAGGATTCCTCACCCGGTACTCGGTCGTTTCTAAAGATTCCTACCTGGTGCTTGGTCATTGTCGAGAATTCATGTCTGGTACTCGGTCATTGCCAAGAATTCATGTGCATTGCTCGATTATTATCGAGAATTCTTTCCTTTTACTTGGTCATTGCTGAGAATTCTCGCCCGATACTCAGTCATTGCCAAGGATTCGTGACCCGGTATTCAGTCAATTCTAAGGATTCCTACCCGGTACTTTGACATTGTAAACAATTCCTACCCTGTACTTGGTCATTGGCGAGAATTCCTGACTGGTACTCGGTCATTGCCGAGATTTCCTACCCGGTACTCGGTCATTGCTAAGAATTCCTACCCGGTACTCTGTCATTGTAAAGAATTCCTACCCTGTACTTGGTCATTGCCGAGATTTCCTGCATGGTACTCGGTCATTGCCGAGAATTCCTACCCGTTACTCGGTCATTACCAAGATTTCCTGCCTTGTACTCGGTCATTGCCATGGATTCCTACCCGGTGTTCGGCCATTGCTGAGTATTCCTGCCCTGTACTCAGTCATTGCTGAGAATTCCTGCCAGGTACTCGTTCCTTGCCAAGAATTCCTGCCTGGTACTTGGTCATTGCCGAGAGTTTCTGCCCGTTACTCGGTCATTGCTGAGAATTCCTGCCTTGTACTCGGTCATTGCCGAGAATTTCTGCCCGTTACTCGGTCATTTCTGAGATATCCAGCCGATACTCGGATATTACCAACAAATATTGCCTGGTACTAGGTTATTGCCGAGAATTCCCGCCCAGTACTCGGTATTTGCCGAGGATTCCACACCCGGTACTCGGTCATTTCTAAGGATTCCTACCCGGTCCTTGGTCATTATCAAGAATTCGAGCCTGGTACTCGGTCATTGCCAAAGATTCCTCACATGATGCTCGGTCGTTTCCGAGAATTCTAACCCTGTACTAGGTTCATTGCAGAGAATTCCTGCCTGGTACTCGGTCATTACCGAGAATTCCTGCGTGGTACTCGGTCATTGCCAAGAATTCCTGCCCGGTACTCGGTTAATGCCAAGGATTCCTACCCGGTGTTTGGTCATTGCCAAGAATTCCTCCATGGTACTCGGTCATTGCCGAGGATTCACCAGCCGGTACTCGATCATTGCTGAGAATTCCTGCCTGGTACTCGGTCATTGCCGTGAATTCCTGCCAGGTACTCGGTCATAGCTGAGAATTCTTGCCCAGTACTCGTTCATTGCCAAGAATTTCTTCCCGGTACTTGGTCATTGCCGAGAATTTCTGCACGTTACTCGGTCATTTCCGTGAACTCCATCTGGTACTCGATTATTACCGAGAATTCCTTCCTTGTGCTAGGTCATTGGTGAGAATTCTCGCCCAGTACTCAGTCATTGCCAAGGATTCCTCACCCGGTACTCGGTCGTTTCTAAAGATTCCTACCTGGTTCTTGGTCATTGTCGAGAATTCCTGTCTGGTACTCGGTCATTGCCAAGAATTCCTGTGCGGTGCTCGATTATTATCGAGAATTCTTTCCTTTTACTTGGTCATTGCCGAGAATTCTCGCCCGGTACTCAGTCATTGCCAAGGATTTGTGACCCGGTATTCAGTCGTTTCTAAGGATTCCAACCCAGTACTCGGTCATTTCCGAGATTTCCTACCCGGTACTCTGTCATTGCTAAGAATTCCTACCCGGTACTCTGTCATTGTAAAGAATTCCTACCCTGTACTTGGTCATTCCCGAGAATTCCTGCATGGTACTCGGTCATAGCCGAGAATTCCTACCCGTTACTCGGTCATTCCCAAGATTTCCTGCCTTGTACTCGGTCATTGCCATGGATTCCTACCCGGTGTTCGGTCATTGCTGAGTATTCCTGCCCTGTACTAAGT
The DNA here is from genome assembly GCA_963667165.1 of Barbarea vulgaris. Classification (NCBI taxonomy): domain Eukaryota; kingdom Viridiplantae; phylum Streptophyta; class Magnoliopsida; order Brassicales; family Brassicaceae; genus Barbarea; species Barbarea vulgaris. The sequence goes on along the minus strand of OY763888.1, from coordinate 10,382,011 downwards.
CATTGCTGAGAATTCCTGCTAGGTACTCGTTCCTTGCCAAGAATTCCTGCCTGGTACTTGGTCATTGCCGAGAGTTTTTGCCCGTTACTCGGTCATTGCTGAGAATTCCTGCCTGGTACTCGGTTATTGCCGAGAATTTCTGCCCGTTACTCGGTCATTTCTGAGATATCCAGCCGATACTCGGATATTACCAAGAAATATTGCCTGGTACTAGGTTATTGCAGAGAATTCCCGCCCGGTACTCGGTATTTGCCGAGGATTCCACACCCGGTACTCGGTCGTTTATAAGGATTCCTACCCGGTCCGTGGTCATTGTCGAGAATTCGTGCCTGGTACTCGGTCATTGCCAAGAATTCCTACCCGGTACTCTGTCATTGTAAAGAATTCCTACCCTGTACTCGGTCATTGCCAAAGATTCCTCACCTGATGCTCGGTCGTTTCCAGGATTTCCAACCCGGTACTCGGTTAATTGAAGAGAATTCCTGCCTGGTACTAGGTCATTGCCGAGAATTCCTACCTGGTACTCGATCATTGCCGTGAATTCCTGCTCGGTAATCGGTCATAGCTGAGAATTCCTACCCGGCACTCGTTCATTGCCAAGAATTCCTACCCTGTACTCGGTCATTGCCGAGAATTCCTGCCTGGTACTCGGTCATTGCCGAGAATTCCTACCCGGTACTCGGTCATTGCTGAGAATTCCTTCTTGGTAATCGGTCATTGCCATGAATTCCAACCCACTACTCGATCATTGCCGAAAATTTCTCACCCGGTCCTCTGTCATTTCCGTGGATTAATACCTGATGCTCGGTTATTGCCGAGAATTCCTGCCCGGTACTCGGTAATTGCCAAGGATTCCTCTCCAGGTACTCAGTCATTTCCAAGGATACTACCTGCTGCTCGGTCATTGCCGAGAATTCCTTCATGGTACTCTGTCATTGGTGAAAATTCATGTCTGGTACTCAGTCATTGCCGAGTATTCATGTCTGATACTTGGTCATTGGTGAGAATTCCTCATCCGGTATTCGATAATTACCAAGAATTCTTGCCAGCTACTAGGTCATTGCTGGGAATTCCAGCCCGGTAATCGGTCATTGCCAATGATTTGTCACTCGGTACTCGTTCGTTTCTGGGAATTCCTACCCGGTGCTTGGTCATAGTCGAGAAGTCCTGCCTGGTACTCCGTCATGCCGAGAATTCATGCTCGGTGCTCCTTCATCGCCGAGAATTCTAACCCTGTACTCGGTTCATTGCAGAGAATTCCTGCCTGGTACTCGGTCATTGCCGAGAATTCCTGCGCGGTACTCGGTCGTTGCCAAGAATTCATGCCCGGTACTCGGTCAATGGCAAGGATTCCTACCCGGTGTTCGGTCATTGCCAAGAATTCCTCCATGGTACTCGGTCATTGCCGAGGATTCACCAGCCGGTACTCGATCATTGCTGAGAATTCCTGCCAGGTACTCGGTCATTGCCGTGAATTCCTGCCAGGTACTCGGTCATAGCTGAGAATTCTTGCGCAGTACTCGTTCATTGCCAAGAATTCCTTCCCGGTACTTGGTCATTGCCGAGAATTTCTGCACGTTACTCGGTCATTTCCATGAACTCCATCTAGTACTCGATTATTACCGAGAATTCCTTCCTTGTGCTAGGTCATTGGTGAGAATTCTCGCCCAGTACTCAGTCATTGCCAAGGATTCCTCACCTGGTACTCGGTCGTTTCTAAAGATTCCTACCTGGTGCTTGGTCATTGTCGAGAATTCCTGTCTGGTACTCGGTCATTGCCAAGAATTCATGTGCGGTGCTCGATTATTATCGAGAATTCTTTCCTTTTACTTGGTCATTGCCGAGAATTCTCGCCCGATACTCAGTCATTGCCAAGGATTCGTGACCCGGTATTCAGTCAATTCTAAGGATTCCTACCCGGTACTTTGACATTGTAAACAATTCCTACCCTGTACTTGGTCATTGGCGAGAATTCCTGCCTGGTACTCGGTCATTGCCGAGATTTCCTACCCGGTACTCGGTCATTGCTAAGAATTCCTACCCGGTACTCTGTCATTGTAAAGAATTCCTACCCTGTACTTGGTCATTGCCGAGATTTCCTGCATGGTACTCGGTCATTGCCGAGAATTCCTACCCGTTACTCGGTCATTGCCAAGATTTCCTGCCTTGTACTCGGTCATTGCCATGGATTCCTACCCGGTGTTCGGCCATTGCTGAGTATTCCTGCCCTGTACTCAGTCATTGCTGAGAATTCCTGCCATGTACTCGTTCCTTGCCAAGAATTCCTGCCTGGTACTTGGTCATTGCCGAGAGTTTCTGCCCGTTACTCGGTCATTGCTGAGAATTCCTGCCTGGTACTTGGTCATTGCCGAGAATTTCTGCCCGTTACTCGGTCATTTCTGAGATATCCAGCCGATAGTCGGATATTACCAAGAAATATTGCCTGGTACTAGGTTATTGCCGAGAATTCCCGCCCAGTACTCGGTATTTGCCGAGGATTCCACACCCGGTACTCGGTCATTTCTAAGGATTCCTACCCGGTCCTTGGTCATTGTCGAGAATTCGTGCCAGGTACTCGGTCATTGCCAAGAATTCCTACCCGGTACTCTGTCATTGTAAAGAATTCCTACCCTGTACTCGGTCATTGCCAAAGATTCCTCACCTGATACTCGGTTGTTTCCAGGATTTCCAACCCGGTACTCGGTTAATTGCAGAGAATTCCTGCCTGGTACTCGGTCATTGCCGAGAATTCCTACCTGGTACTTGGTCATTGCCGTGAATTCCTGCTCGGTAACCGGTCGTAGCTGAGAATTCCTGCCCGGCACTCGATCATTGCCAAGAATTCCTACCCTGTACTAGGTCATTGCCGAGAATTCCTTCCTGGTACTCGGTCATTGCCGAGAATTCCTACCCGGTACTCGGTCATTGCTGAGAATTCCTTCTTGGTAATCGGTTATTGCCATGAATTCTAACCCACTACTCGATCATTGCCGAAAATTTCTCACCCGGTCCTCTGTTGTTTCCGTGGATTAATACCTGATGCTCGGTTATTGCCGAGAATTCCTGCCCGGTACTCGGTAATTGCCAAGGATTCCTCTCCAGGAACTCAGTCATTTCCAAGGATACTACCTGCTGCTCGGTCATTGCCGAGAATTCCTTCATGGTACTCTGTCATTGGTGAAAATTCATGTCTGGTACTCAGTCATTGCCGAGTATTCATGTCTGGTACTTGGTCATTGGTGAGAATTCCTCATCCGGTATTCGATAATTACCAAGAATTCTTGCCAGCTACTAGGTCATTGCTGGGAATTTCAGCCCGGTAATCGGTCATTGCCAATGATTTGTCACTCGGTACTCGTTCGTTTCTGGGAATTCCTACCCGGTGCTTGGTCATAGTCGAGAAGTCCTGCCTGGTACTCCGTCATGCCGAGAATTCATGCTCGGTGCTCCTTCATCGCCGAGAATTCTAACCCTGTACTCGGTTCATTGCAGAGAATTCCTGCCTGGTACTCGGTCATTGCCAAGAATTCCTGCGCGGTACTCGGTCGTTGCCAAGAATTCCTGCCCGGTACTCGGTCAATGGCAAGGATTCCTACCCGGTGTTCGGTCATTGCCAAGAATTCCTCCATGGTACTCGGTCATTGCCGAGGATTCACCAGCCGGTACTCGATCATTGCTGAGAATTCCTGCCAGGTACTCGGTCATTGCCGTGAATTCCTGCCAGGTACTCGGTCATAGCTGAGAATTCTTGCGCAGTACTCGTTCATTGCCAAGAATTCCTTCCCGGTACTTGGTCATTGCCGAGAATTTCTGCACGTTACTCGGTCATTTCCATGAACTCCATCTAGTACTCGATTATTACCGAGAATTCCTTCCTTGTGCTAGGTCATTGGTGAGAATTCTCGCCCAGTACTCAGTCATTGCCAAGGATTCCTCACCTGGTACTCGGTCGTTTCTAAAGATTCCTACCTGGTGCTTGGTCATTGTCGAGAATTCCTGTCTGGTACTCGGTCATTGCCAAGAATTCATGTGCGGTGCTCGATTATTATCGAGAATTCTTTACTTTTACTTGGTCATTGCCGAGAATTCTCGCCCGATACTCAGTCATTGCCAAGGATTCGTGACCCGGTATTCAGTCAATTCTAAGGATTCCTACCCGGTACTTTGACATTGTAAACAATTCCTACCCTGTACTTGGTCATTGGCGAGAATTCCTGCCTGGTACTCGGTCATTGCCGAGATTTCCTACCCGGTACTCGGTCATTGCTAAGAATTCCTACCCGGTACTCTGTCATTGTAAAGAATTCATACCCTGTACTTGGTCATTGCCGAGATTTCCTGCATGGTACTCGGTCATTGCCGAGAATTCCTACCCGTTACTCGGTCATTGCCAAGATTTCCTGCCTTGTACTCGGTCATTGCCATGGATTCCTACCCGGTGTTCGGCCATTGCTGAGTATTCCTGCCCTGTACTCAGTCATTGCTGAGAATTCCTGCCATGTACTCGTTCCTTGCCAAGAATTCCTGCCTGGTACTTGGTCATTGCCGAGAGTTTCTGCCCGTTACTCGGTCATTGCTGAGAATTCCTGCCTGGTACTTGGTCATTGCCGAGAATTTCTGCCCGTTACTCGGTCATTTCTGAGATATCCAGCCGATAGTCGGATATTACCAAGAAATATTGCCTGGTACTAGGTTATTGCCGAGAATTCCCGCCCAGTACTCGGTATTTGCCGAGGATTCCACACCCGGTACTCGGTCATTTCTAAGGATTCCTACCCGGTCCTTGGTCATTGTCGAGAATTCGTGCCAGGTACTCGGTCATTGCCAAGAATTCCTACCCGGTACTCTGTCATTGTAAAGAATTCCTACCCTGTACTCGGTCATTGCCAAAGATTCCTCACCTGATACTCGGTTGTTTCCAGGATTTCCAACCCGGTACTCGGTTAATTGCAGAGAATTCCTGCCTGGTACTCGGTCATTGCCGAGAATTCCTACCTGGTACTTGGTCATTGCCGTGAATTCCTGCTCGGTAATCGGTTGTAGCTGAGAATTCCTGCCCGGCACTCGATCATTGCCAAGAATTCCTACCCTGTACTAGGTCATTGCCGAGAATTCCTTCCTGGTACTCGGTCATTGCCGAGAATTCCTACCCGGTACTCGGTCATTGCTGAGAATTCTTTCTTGGTAATCGGTTATTGCCATGAATTCCAACCCACTACTCGATCATTGCCGAAAATTTCTCACCCGGTCCTCTGTCGTTTCCGTGGATTAATACCTGATGCTCGGTTATTGCCGAGAATTCCTGCCCGGTACTCGGTAATTGCCAAGGATTCCTCTCCAGGAACTCAGTCATTTCCAAGGATACTACCTGCTGCTCGGTCATTGCCGAGAATTCCTTCATGGTACTCTGTCATTGGTGAAAATTCATGTCTGGTACTCAGTCATTGCCGAGTATTCATGTCCGGTACTCGGTCATTTGTGAGAATTCCTCATCCGGTATTTGATAATTACCAAGAATTCTTGCCAGCTACTAGGTCATTGCTGGGAATTCCAGCCCGGTAATCGGTCATTGCCAATGATTTATCACTCGGTACTCGTTCGTTTCTGGGAATTCCTACCCGGTGCTTGGCCATAGTCGAGAAGTCCTGCCTGGTACTCCGTCATGCCGAGAATTCTTGCTCGGTGCTCCGTCATCGCCGAGAATTCTAACCCTGTACTCGGTTCATTGCAGAGAATTCCTGCCTGGTACTCGGTCATTGCCGAGAATTCCTGCGCGGTACTCGGTCGTTGCCAAGAATTCCTGCCCGGTACTTGGTCAATGCCAAGGATTCCTACCCGGTGTTTGGTCATTTCCAAGAATTCCTCCATGGTACTCGGTCATTGCCGTGAATTCCTGCCAGGTACTCGGTCATAGCTGAGAATTCTTGCCCGGTACTCATTCATTGCCAAGAATTCCTTCCCGGTACTTGGTCATTGCTGAGAATTTCTGCACGTTACTCGGTCATTTCCGTGAACTCCATCTGGTACTCGATTATTACCGAGAATTCCTTCCTTGTGCTAGGTCATTGGCGAGAATTCTCGCCCAGTACTCAGTCATTGCCAAGGATTCCTCACCCGGTACTCGGTCGTTTCTAAAGATTCCTACCTGGTGCTTGGTCATTGTCGAGAATTCTTGTCTGGAACTCGGTCATTGCCAAGAATTCATGTGCGGTGCTCGATTATTATCGAGAATTCTTTCCTTTTACTTGGTCATTGCCAAGAATTCTCGCCCGGTACTCAGTCATTGCCAAGGATTCGTGACCCGGTATTCAGTCGTTTCTAAGGATTCCTACCCGGTACTTTGACATTGTAAACAATTCCTACCCTGTACTTGGTCATTGGCGAGAATTCCTGCCTGGTACTCGGTCATTGCCGAGATTTCCTACCCGGTACTCGGTCATTGCTAAGAATTCCTACCCGGTACTCTGTCATTGTAAAGAATTCCTACCCTGTACTTGGTCATTGCCGAGAATTCCTGCATGGTACTCGGTCATTGTCGAGAATTCCTACCCGTTACTCGGTCATTGCCAAGATTTCCTGCCATATACTCGGTCATTGCCATGGATTCCTACCCGGTGTTCGGCCATTGCTGAGTATTCCTGCCCTGTACTCAGTCATTGCTGAGAATTCCTGCCATGTACTCGTTCCTTGCCAAGAATTCCTGCCTGGTACTTGGTCATTGCCGAGAGTTTCTGCCCGTTACTCGGTCATTGCTGAGAATTCCTGCCTGGTACTCGGTCATTGCCGAGAATTTCTGCCCGTTACTCGGTCATTTCTGAGATATCCAGCCGATAGTCGGATATTACCAAGAAATATTGCCTGGTACTAGGTTTTTGCCGAGAATTCCCGCCCAGTACTCGGTATTTGCCGAGGATTCCACACCCGGTACTCGGTCATTTCTAAGGATTCCTACCCGGTCCTTGGTCATTGTCGAGAATTCGTGCCAGGTACTCGGTCATTGCCAAGAATTCCTACCCGGTACTCTGTCATTGTAAAGAATTCCTACCCTGTACTCGGTCATTGCCAAAGATTCCTCACCTGATACTCGGTTGTTTCCAGGATTTCCAACCCGGTACTCGGTTAATTGCAGAGAATTCCTGCCTGGTACTCGGTCATTGCCGAGAATTCCTACCTGGTACTTGGTCATTGCCGTGAATTCCTGCTCGGTAATCGGTCATAGCTGAGAATTCCTGCCCGGCACTCGATCATTGCCAAGAATTCCTACCCTGTACTAGGTCATTGCCGAGAATTCCTTCCTGGTACTCGGTCATTGCCGAGAATTCCTACCCGGTACTCGGTCATTGCTGAGAATTCCTTCTTGGTAATCGGTTATTGCCATGAATTCCAACCCACTACTCGATCATTGCCGAAAATTTCTCACCCGGTCCTCTGTCGTTTCCGTGGATTAATACCTGATGCTCGGTTATTGCCGAGAATTCCTGCCCGGTACTCGGTAATTGCCAAGGATTCCTCTCCAGGAACTCAGTCATTTCCAAGGATACTACCTGCTGCTCGGTCATTGCCGAGAATTCCTTCATGGTACTCTGTCATTGGTGAAAATTCATGTCTGGTACTCAGTCATTGCCGAGTATTCATGTCCGGTACTCGGTCATTTGTGAGAATTCCTCATCCGGTATTCGATAATTACCAAGAATTCTTGCCAGCTACTAGGTCATTGCTGGGAATTCCAGCCCGGTAATCGGTCATTGCCAATGATTTATCACTCGGTACTCGTTCGTTTCTGGGAATTCCTACCCGGTGCTTGGCCATAGTCGAGAAGTCCTGCCTGGTACTCCGTCATGCCGAGAATTCTTGCTCGGTGCTCCGTCATCGCCGAGAATTCTAACCCTGTACTCGGTTCATTGCAGAGAATTCCTGCCTGGTACTCGGTCATTGCCGAGAATTCCTGCGCGGTACTCGGTCGTTGCCAAGAATTCCTGCCCGGTACTTGGTCAATGCCAAGGATTCCTACCCGGTGTTTGGTCATTTCCAAGAATTCCTCCATGGTACTCGGTCATTGCCGTGAATTCCTGCCAGGTACTCGGTCATAGCTGAGAATTCTTGCCCGGTACTCATTCATTGCCAAGAATTCCTTCCCGGTACTTGGTCATTGCTGAGAATTTCTGCACGTTACTCGGTCATTTCCGTGAACTCCATCTGGTACTCGATTATTACCGAGAATTCCTTCCTTGTGCTAGGTCATTGGCGAGAATTCTCGCCCAGTACTCAGTCATTGCCAAGGATTCCTCACCCGGTACTCGGTCGTTTCTAAAGATTCCTACCTGGTGCTTGGTCATTGTCGAGAATTCTTGTCTGGTACTCGGTCATTGCCAAGAATTCATGTGCGGTGCTCGATTATTATCGAGAATTCTTTCCTTTTACTTGGTCATTGCCAAGAAATCTCGCCCGGTACTCAGTCATTGCCAAGGATTCGTGACCCGGTATTCAGTCGTTTCTAAGGATTCCTACCCGGTACTTTGACATTGTAAACAATTCCTACCCTGTACTTGGTCATTAGCGAGAATTCCTGCCTGGTACTCGGTCATTGCCGAGATTTCCTACCCGGTACTCGGTCATTGCTAAGAATTCCTACCCGGTACTCTGTCATTAAAAAGAATTCCTACCCTGTACTTGGTCATTGCCGAGAATTCCTGCATGGTACTCGGTCATTGTCGAGAATTCCTACCCGTTACTCGGTCATTGCCAAGATTTCCTGCCTTGTACTCGGTCATTGCCATGGATTCCTACCCGGTGTTCGGCCATTGCTGAGTATTCCTGCCCTGTACTCAGTCATTGCTGAGAATTCTTGCCAGGTACTCGTTCCTTGCCAAGAATTCCTGCCTGGTACTTGGTCATTGCCGATAGTTTCTGCCCGTTACTCGGTCATTGCTGAGAATTCCTGCCTGGTACTCGGTCATTGCCGAGAATTTCTGCCCGTTACTCGGTCATTTCTGAGATATCCAGCCGATAGTCGGATATTACCAAGAAATATTGCCTGGTACTAGGTTATTGCAGAGAATTCCCGCCCGGTACTCGGTATTTGCCAAGGATTCCACACCCGGTACTCGGTCGTTTCTAAGGATTCCTACCCGGTCCTTGGTCATTGTCGAGAATTCGTGCCAGGTACTCGGTCATTGCCAAGAATTCCTACCCGGTACTCTGTCATTGTAAAGAATTCCTACCTTGTACTCGGTCATTGCCAAAGATTCCTCACCTGATACTCGGTTGTTTCCAGGATTTCCAACCCGGTACTCGGTTAATTGCAGAGAATTCCTGCCTGGTACTCGGTCATTGCCGAGAATTCCTACCTGGTACTTGGTCATTGCCGTGAATTCCTGCTCGGTAATCGGTCATAGCTGAGAATTCCTGCCCGGCACTCGATCATTGCCAAGAATTCCTACCCTGTACTAGGTCATTGCCGAGAATTCCTTCCTGGTACTCGGTCATTGCCGAGAATTCCTACCCGGTACTCGGTCATTGCTGAGAATTCCTTCTTGGTAATCGGTTATTGCCATGAATTCCAACCCACTACTCGATCATTGCCGAAAATTTCTCACCCGGTCCTCTGTCGTTTCCGTGGATTAATACCTGATGCTCGGTTATTGCCGAGAATTCCTGCCCGGTACTCGGTAATTGCCAAGGATTCCTCTCCAGGAACTCAGTCATTTCCAAGGATACTACCTGCTGCTCGGTCATTGCCGAGAATTCCTTCATGGTACTCTGTCATTGGTGAAAATTCATGTCTGGTACTCAGTCATTGCCGAGTATTCATGTCCGGTACTCGGTCATTTGTGAGAATTCCTCATCCGGTATTCGATAATTACCAAGAATTCTTGCCAGCTACTAGGTCATTGCTGGGAATTCCAGCCCGGTAATCGGTCATTGCCAATGATTTATCACTCGGTACTCGTTCGTTTCTGGAAATTCCTACCCGGTGCTTGGCCATAGTCGAGAAGTCCTGCCTGGTACTCCGTCATGCCGAGAATTCTTGCTCGGTGCTCCGTCATCGCCGAGAATTCTAACCCTGTACTCGGTTCATTGCAGAGAATTCCTGCCTGGTACTCGGTCATTGCCGAGAATTCCTGCGCGGTACTCGGTCGTTGCCAAGAATTCCTGCCCGGTACTTGGTCAATGCCAAGGATTCCTACCCGGTGTTTGGTCATTTCCAAGAATTCCTCCATGGTACTCGGTCATTGCCGTGAATTCCTGCCAGGTACTCGGTCATAGCTGAGAATTCTTGCCCGGTACTCATTCATTGCCAAGAATTCCTTCCCGGTACTTGGTCATTGCTGAGAATTTCTGCACGTTACTCGGTCATTTCCGTGAACTCCATCTGGTACTCGATTATTACCGAGAATTCCTTCCTTGTGCTAGGTCATTGGCGAGAATTCTCGCCCAGTACTCAGTCATTGCCAAGGATTCCTCACCCGGTACTCGGTCGTTTCTAAAGATTCCTACCTGGTGCTTGGTCATTGTCGAGAATTCTTGTCTGGTACTCGGTCATTGCCAAGAATTCATGTGCGGTGCTCGATTATTATCGAGAATTCTTTCCTTTTACTTGGTCATTGCCAAGAAATCTCGCCCGGTACTCAGTCATTGCCAAGGATTCGTGACCCGGTATTCAGTCGTTTCTAAGGATTCCTACCCGGTACTTTGACATTGTAAACAATTCCTACCCTGTACTTGGTCATTGGCGAGAATTCCTGCCTGGTACTCGGTCATTGCCGAGATTTCCTACCCGGTACTCAGTCATTGCTAAGAATTCCTACCCGGTACTCTGTCATTGTAAAGAATTCCTACCGTGTACTTGGTCATTGCCGAGAATTCCTGCATGGTACTCGGTCATTGTCGAGAATTCCTACCCGTTACTCGGTCATTGCCAAGATTTCCTGCCATATACTCGGTCATTGCCATGGATTCCTACCCGGTGTTCGGCCATTGCTGAGTATTCCTGCCCTGTACTCAGTCATTGCTGAGAATTCCTGCCATGTACTCGTTCCTTGCCAAGAATTCCTGCCTGGTACTTGGTCATTGCCGAGAGTTTCTGCCCGTTACTCGGTCATTGCTGAGAATTCCTGCCTGGTACTCGGTCATTGCCGAGAATTTCTGCCCGTTACTCGGTCATTTCTGAGATATCCAGCCGATAGTCGGATATTACCAAGAAATATTGCCTGGTACTAGGTTATTGCCGAGAATTCCCGCCCAGTACTCGGTATTTGCCGAGGATTCCACACCCGGTACTCGGTCATTTCTAAGGATTCCTACCCGGTCCTTGGTCATTGTCGAGAATTCGTGCCAGGTACTCGGTCATTGCCAAGAATTCCTACCCGGTACTCTGTCATTGTAAAGAATTCCTACCCTGTACTCGGTCATTGCCAAAGATTCCTCACCTGATACTCGGTTGTTTCCAGGATTTCCAACCCGGTACTCGGTTAATTGCAGAGAATTCCTGCCTGGTACTCGGTCATTGCCGAGAATTCCTACCTGGTACTTGGTCATTGCCGTGAATTCCTGCTCGGTAATCGGTCATAGCTGAGAATTCCTGCCCGGCACTCGATCATTGCCAAGAATTCCTACCCTGTACTAGGTCATTGCCGAGAATTCCTTCCTGGTACTCGGTCATTGCCGAGAATTCCTACCCGGTACTCGGTCATTGCTGAGAATTCCTTCTTGGTAATCGGTTATTGCCATGAATTCCAACCCACTACTCGATCATTGCCGAAAATTTCTCACCCGGTCCTCTGTCGTTTCCGTGGATTAATACCTGATGCTCGGTTATTGCCGAGAATTCCTGCCCGGTACTCGGTAATTGCCAAGGATTCCTCTCCAGGAACTCAGTCATTTCCAAGGATACTACCTGCTGCTCGGTCATTGCCGAGAATTCCTTCATGGTACTCTGTCATTGGTGAAAATTCATGTCTGGTACTCAGTCATTGCCGAGTATTCATGTCCGGTACTCGGTCATTTGTGAGAATTCCTCATCCGGTATTCGATAATTACCAAGAATTCTTGCCAGCTACTAGGTCATTGCTGGGAATTCCAGCCCGGTAATCGGTCATTGCCAATGATTTATCACTCGGTACTCGTTCGTTTCTGGGAATTCCTACCCGGTGCTTGGCCATAGTCGAGAAGTCCTGCCTGGTACTCCGTCATGCCGAGAATTCTTGCTCGGTGCTCCGTCATCGCCGAGAATTCTAACCCTGTACTCGGTTCATTGCAGAGAATTCCTGCCTGGTACTCGGTCATTGCCGAGAATTCCTGCGCGGTACTCGGTCGTTGCCAAGAATTCCTGCCCGGTACTTGGTCAATGCCAAGGATTCCTACCCGGTGTTTGGTCATTTCCAAGAATTCCTCCATGGTACTCGGTCATTGCCGTGAATTCCTGCCAGGTACTCGGTCATAGCTGAGAATTCTTGCCCGGTACTCATTCATTGCCAAGAATTCCTTCCCGGTACTTGGTCATTGCTGAGAATTTCTGCACGTTACTCGGTCATTTCCGTGAACTCCATCTGGTACTCGATTATTACCGAGAATTCCTTCCTTGTGCTAGGTCATTGGCGAGAATTCTCGCCCAGTACTCAGTCATTGCCAAGGATTCCTCACCCGGTACTCGGTCGTTTCTAAAGATTCCTACCTGGTGCTTGGTCATTGTCGAGAATTCTTGTCTGGTACTCGGTCATTGCCAAGAATTCATGTGCGGTGCTCGATTATTATCGAGAATTCTTTCCTTTTACTTGGTCATTGCCAAGAAATCTCGCCCGGTACTCAGTCATTGCCAAGGATTCGTGACCCGGTATTCAGTCGTTTCTAAGGATTCCTACCCGGTACTTTGACATTGTAAACAATTCCTACCCTGTACTTGGTCATTGGCGAGAATTCCTGCCTGGTACTCGGTCATTGCCGAGATTTCCTACCCGGTACTCGGTCATTGCTAAGAATTCCTACCCGGTACTCTGTCATTGTAAAGAATTCCTACCCTGTACTTGGTCATTGCCGAGAATTCCTGCATGGTACTCGGTCATTGTCGAGAATTCCTACCCGTTACTCGGTCATTGCCAAGATTTCCTGCCTTGTACTCGGTCATTGCCATGGATTCCTACCCGGTGTTCGGCCATTGCTGAGTATTCCTGCCCTGTACTCAGTCATTGCTGAGAATTCTTGCCAGGTACTCGTTCCTTGCCAAGAATTCCTGCCTGGTACTTGGTCATTGCCGATAGTTTCTGCCCGTTACTCGGTCATTGCTGAGAATTCCTGCCTGGTACTCGGTCATTGCCGAGAATTTCTGCCCGTTACTCGGTCATTTCTGAGATATCCAGCCGATAGTCGGATATTACCAAGAAATATTGCCTGGTACTAGGTTATTGCAGAGAATTCCCGCCCGGTACTCTGTATTTGCCAAGGATTCCACACCCGGTACTCGGTCGTTTCTAAGGATTCCTACCCGGTCCTTGGTCATTGTCGAGAATTCGTGCCAGGTACTCGGTCATTGCCAAGAATTCCTACCCGGTACTCTGTCATTGTAAAGAATTCCTACCTTGTACTCGGTCATTGCCAAAGATTCCTCACCTGATACTCGGTTGTTTCCAGGATTTCCAACCCGGTACTCGGTTAATTGCAGAGAATTCCTGCCTGGTACTCGGTCATTGCCGAGAATTCCTACCTGGTACTTGGTCATTGCCGTGAATTCCTGCTCGGTAATCGGTCATAGCTGAGAATTCCTGCCCGGCACTCGATCATTGCCAAGAATTCCTACCCTGTACTAGGTCATTGCCGAGAATTCCTTCCTGGTACTCGGTCATTGCCGAGAATTCCTACCCGGTACTCGGTCATTGCTGAGAATTCCTTCTTGGTAATCGGTTATTGCCATGAATTCCAACCCACTACTCGATCATTGCCGAAAATTTCTCACCCGGTCCTCTGTCGTTTCCGTGGATTAATACCTGATGCTCGGTTATTGCCGAGAATTCCTGCCCGGTACTCGGTAATTACCAAGGATTCCTCTCCAGGAACTCAGTTATTTCCAAGGATACTACCTGCTGCTCGGTCATTGCCGAGAATTCCTTCATGGTACTCTGTCATTGGTGAAAATTCATGTCTGGTACTCAGTCATTGCCGAGTATTCATGTCCGGTACTCGGTCATTTGTGAGAATTCCTCATCCGGTATTCGATAATTACCAAGAATTCTTGCCAGCTACTAGGTCATTGCTGGGAATTCCAGCCCGGTAATCGGTCATTGCCAATGATTTATCACTCGGTACTCGTTCGTTTCTGGGAATTCCTACCCGGTGCTTGGCCATAGTCGAGAAGTCCTGCCTGGTACTCCGTCATGCCGAGAATTCTTGCTCGGTGCTCCGTCATCGCCGAGAATTCTAACCCTGTACTCGGTTCATTGCAGAGAATTCCTGCCTGGTACTCGGTCATTGCCGAGAATTCCTGCGCGGTACTCGGTCGTTGCCAAGAATTCCTGCCCGGTACTTGGTCAATGCCAAGGATTCCTACTCGGTGTTTGGTCATTTCCAAGAATTCCTCCATGGTACTCGGTCATTGCCGTGAATTCCTGCCAGGTACTCGGTCATAGCTGAGAATTCTTGCCCGGTACTCATTCATTGCCAAGAATTCCTTCCCGGTACTTGGTCATTGCTGAGAATTTCTGCACGTTACTCGGTCATTTCCGTGAACTCCATCTGGTACTCGATTATTACCGAGAATTCCTTCCTTGTGCTAGGTCATTGGCGAGAATTCTGGCCCAGTACTCAGTCATTGCCAAGGATTCCTCACCCGGTACTCGGTCGTTTCTAAAGATTCCTACCTGGTGCTTGGTCATTGTCGAGAATTCTTGTCTGGTACTCGGTCATTGCCAAGAATTCATGTGCGGTGCTCGATTATTATCGAGAATTCTTTCCTTTTACTTGGTCATTGACAAGAAATCTCGCCCGGTACTCAGTCATTGCCAAGGATTCGTGACCCGGTATTCAGTCGTTTCTAAGGATTCCTACCCGGTACTTTGACATTGTAAACAATTCCTACCCTGTACTTGGTCATTGGCGAGAATTCCTGCCTGGTACTCGGTCATTGCCGAGATTTCCTACCCGGTACTCGGTCATTGCTAAGAATTCCTACCCGGTACTCTGTCATTGTAAAGAATTCCTACCCTGTACTTGGTCATTGCCGAGAATTCCTGCATGGTACTCGGTCATTGTCGAGAATTCCTACCCGTTACTCGGTCATTGCCAAGATTTCCTGCCTTGTACTCGGTCATTGCCATGGATTCCTACCCGGTGTTCGGCCATTGCTGAGTATTCCTGCCCTGTACTCAGTCATTGCTGAGAATTCTTGCCAGGTACTCGTTCCTTGCCAAGAATTCCTGCCTGGTACTTGGTCATTGCCGATAGTTTCTGCCCGTTACTCGGTCATTGCTGAGAATTCCTGCCTGGTACTCGGTCATTGCCGAGAATTTCTACCCGTTACTCGGTCATTTCTGAGATATCCAGCCGATACTCGGATATTACCAAGAAATATTGCCTGGTACTAGGTTATTGCAGAGAATTCCCGCCCGGTACTCGGTATTTGCCAAGGATTCCACACCCGGTACTCGGTCGTTTCTAAGGATTCCTACCCGGTCCTTGGTCATTGTCGAGAATTCGTGCCAGGTACTCGGTCATTGCCAAGAATTCCTACCCGGTACTCTGTCATTGTAAAGAATTCCTACCTTGTACTCGGTCATTGCCAAAGATTCCTCACCTGATACTCGGTTTTTTTCAGGATTTCCAACCCGGTACTCGGTTAATTGCAGAGAATTCCTGCCTGGTACTCGGTCATTGCCGAGAATTCCTACCTGGTACTCGGTCATTGCCGTGAATTCCTTCTCGGTAATCGGTCATAGCTGAGAATTCCTGCCCGGCACTCGATCATTGCCAAGAATTCCTACCCTGTACTAGGTCATTGCCGAGAATTCCTGCCTGGTACTCGGTCATTGCCGAGAATTCCTACCCGGTACTCGGTCATTGCTGAGAATTCCTTCTTGGTAATCGGTCATTGCCATGAATTCCAACCCACTACTCGATCATTGCCGAAAATTTCTCACCCGGTCCTCTGTCGTTTTCGTGGATTAATACCTGATGCTCGGTTATTGCCGAGAATTCCTGCCCGGTACTCGGTAATTGCCAAGGATTCCTCTCCAGGTACTCAGTCATTTCCAAGGATACTACCTGCTGCTCGGTCATTGCCGAGAATTCCTTCATTGTACTCTGTCATTGGTGAAAATTCATGTTTGGTACTCAGTCATTGCCGAGTATTCATGTCCGGTACTCGGTCATCGGTGAGAATTCCTCATCCGGTATTCGATAATTACCGAGAATTCTTGCCAGCTACTAGGTCATTGCTGGGAATTCCAGCCCGGTAATCGGTCATTGCCAATGATTTGTCACTCGGTACTCGTTCGTTTCTGGGAATTCCTACCCGGTGCTTGGTCATAGTCGAGAAGTCCTGCCTGGTACTCCGTCATGCCGAGAATTCTTGCTCGGTGCTCCGTCATCGCCGAGAATTCTAACCCTGTACTCGGTTCATTGCAGAGAATTCCTGCCTGGTACTCGGTCATTGCCGAGAATTCCTGCGCGGTACTCGGCCGTTGCCAAGAATTTCTGCCCGGTACTCGGTCAATGCCAAGGATTCCTACCCGGTGTTCGGTCATTCCCAAGAATTCCTCCATGGTACTCGGTCATTGCCGAGGATTCACCAGCCGGTACTCGATCATTGCTGAGAATTCCTGCCTGGTACTCGGTCATTGCCGTGAATTCCTGCCAGGTACTCGGTCATAGCTGAGAATTCTTGCCCGGTACTCGTTCATTGCCAAGAATTCCTTCCCGGTACTTGGTCATTGCCAAGAATTTCTGCACGTTACTCGGTCATTTCCGTGAACTCCATCTGGTACTCGATTATTACCGAGAATTCCTTCCTTGTGCTAGGTCATTGGCGAGAATTCTCGCCCAGTACTCAGTCATTGCCAAGGATTCCTCACCCGGTACTCGGTCATTTCTAAAGATTCCTACCTGGTGCTTGGTCATTGTCGAGAATTACTGTCTGGTACTCGGTCATTGCCAAGAATTTATGTGCGGTGCTCGATTATTATCGAGAATTCTTTCCTTTTACTTGGTCATTGCCGAGAATTCTCGTCCGGTACTCCGTCATTGCCAAGGATTCGTGACCCGGTATTCAGTCGTTTCTAAGGATTCCTACCTGGTACTTTGACATTGTAAACAATTCCTACCCTGTACTTGGTCATTGGCGAGAATTCCTGCCTGATACTCGGTCATTGCCGAGATTTCCTACCCGGTACTCGGTCATTGCTAAGAATTCATACCCGGTACTCTGTCATTGTAAAGAATCCTACCCTGTACTTGGTCATTGCAGAGAATTCCTGCATGGTACTCGGTCATTGCCGAGAATTCCTACCCGTTACTCGGTCATTGCCAAGATTTCCTGCCTTGTACTCGGTCATTGCCATGGATTCCTACCTGGTGTTCGGCCATTGCTGAGTATTCCTGCCCTGTACTCAGTCATTGCTGAGAATTCGTGCCAGGTACTCGTTCCTTGCCAAGAATTCCTGCCTGGTACTTGGTCATTGCCGATAGTTTCTGCCCGTTACTCGGTCATTGCTGAGAATTCCTGCCTGGTACTCGGTCATTGCCGAGAATTTCTGCCCGTTACTCGGTCATTTCTGAGATATCCAGCCGATACTCGGATATTACCAAGAAATATTGCCTGGTACTAGGTTATTGCAGAGAATTCCCGCCTGGTACTCGGTATTTGCCGAGGATTCCACACCCGGTACTCGGTCATTTCTAAGGATTCCTACCCGGTCCTTGGTCATTGTCGAGAATTCGTGCCAGGTACTCGGTCATTGCCAAGAATTCCTACCCGGTACTCTGTCATTGTAAAGAATTCCTACCCTGTACTCGGTCATTGCCAAAGATTCCTCACCTGATACTCGGTTGTTTCCAGGATTTCCAACCCGGTACTCGGTTAATTGCAGAGAATTCCTGCCTGGTACTCGGTCATTGCCGAGAATTCCTACCTGGTACTTGGTCATTGCCGTGAATTCCTGCTCGGTAATCGGTCATAGCTGAGAATTCCTGCCCGGCACTCGATCATTGCCAAGAATTCCTACCCTATACTAGGTCATTGCCGAGAATTCCTTCCTGGTACTCGGTCATTGCCGAGAATTCCTACCCGGTACTCGGTCATTGCTGAGAATTCCTTCTTGGTAATCGGTTATTGCCATGAATTCCAACCCACTACTCGATCATTGCCGAAAATTTCTCACCCGGTCCTCTGTCGTTTCCGTGGATTAATACCTGATGCTCGGTTATTGCCGAGAATTTCTGCCCGGTACTCGGTAATTGCCAAGGATTCCTCTCCAGGAACTCAGTCATTTCCAAGGATACTACCTGCTGCTCGGTCATTGCCGAGAATTCCTTCATGGTACTCTGTCATTGGTGAAAATTCATGTCTGGTACTCAGTCATTGCCGAGTATTCATGTCCGGTACTCGGTCATTTGTGAGAATTCCTCATCCGGTATTCGATAATTACCAAGAATTCTTGCCAGCTACTAGGTCATTGCTGGGAATTCCAGCCCGGTAATCGGTCATTGCCAATGATTTATCACTCGGTACTCGTTCGTTTCTGGGAATTCCTACCCGGTGCTTGGCCATAGTCGAGAAGTCCTGCCTGGTACTCCGTCATGCCGAGAATTCTTGCTCGGTGCTCCGTCATCGCCGAGAATTCTAACCCTGTACTAGATTCATTGCAGAGAATTCCTGCCTGGTACTCGGTCATTGCCGAGAATTCCTGCGCGGTACTCGGTCGTTGCCAAGAATTCCTGCCCGGTACTTGGTCAATGCCAAGGATTCCTACCCGGTGTTTGGTCATTTCCAAGAATTCCTCCATGGTACTCGGTCATTGCCGTGAATTCCTGCCAGGTACTCGGTCATAGCTGAGAATTCTTGCCCGGTACTCGTTCATTGCCAAGAATTCCTTCCCGGTACTTGGTCATTGCTGAGAATTTCTGCACGTTACTCGGTCATTTCCGTGAACTCCATCTGGTACTCGATTATTACCGAGAATTCCTTCCTTGTGCTAGGTCATTGGCGAGAATTCTCGCCCAGTACTCAGTCATTGCCAAGGATTCCTCACCCGGTACTCGGTCGTTTCTAAAGATTCCTACCTGGTGCTTGGTCATTGTCGAGAATTCTTGTCTGGTACTCGGTCATTGCCAAGAATTCTTGTGCGGTGCTCGATTATTATCGAGAATTCTTTCCTTTTACTTGGTCATTTCCAAGAATTCTCGCCCGGTACTCAGTCATTGCCAAGGATTCGTGACCCGGTATTCAGTCGTTTCTAAGGATTCCTACCCGGTACTTTGACATTGTAAACAATTCCTACCCTGTACTTGGTCATTGGCGAGAATTCCTGCCTGGTACTCGGTCATTGCCGAGATTTCCTATCCGGTACTCGGTCATTGCTAAGAATTCCTACCCGGTACTCTGTCATTGTAAAGAATTCCTACCCTGTACTTGGTCATTGCCGAGAATTCCTGCATGGTACTCGGTCATTGCCGAGAATTCCTACCCGTTACTCGGTCATTGCCAAGATTTCCTACCTTGTACTCGGTCATTGCCATGGATTCCTACCAGGTGTTCGGCCATTGCTGAGTATTCCTGCCCTGTACTCAGTCATTGCTGAGAATTCTTGCCAGGTACTCGTTCCTTGCCAAGAATTCCTGCCTGGTACTTGGTCATTGCCGATAGTTTCTGCCCGTTACTCGGTCATTGCTGAGAATTCCTGCCTGGTACTCGGTCATTGCCGAGAATTTCTGCCCGTTACTCGGTCATTTCTGAGATATCCAGCCGATACTCGGATATTACCAAGAAATATTGCCTGGTACTAGGTTATTGCAGAGAATTCCCGCCTGGTACTCGGTATTTGCCGAGGATTCCACACCCGGTACTCGGTCGTTTCTAAGGATTCCTACCCGGTCCTTGGTCATTGTCGAGAATTCGTGCCAGGTACTCGGTCATTGCCAAGAATTCCTACCCGGTACTCTGTCATTGTAAAGAATTCATACCTTGTACTCGGTCATTGCCAAAGATTCCTCACCTGATACTCAGTTTTTTTCAGGATTTCCAACCCGGTACTCGGTTAATTGCAGAGAATTCCTGCCTGGTACTCGGTCATTGCCGAGAATTCCTACCTGGTACTCGGTCATTACCGTGAATTCCTGCTCGGTAATCGGTCATAGCTGAGAATTCCTGCCCGGCACTCGATCATTGCCAAGAATTCCTACCCTGTACTAGGTCATTGCCGAGAATTCCTGCCTGGTACTCGGTCATTGCCGAGAATTCCTACCCGGTACTCGGTCATTGCTGAGAATTCCTTCTTGGTAATCGGTCATTGCCATGAATTCCAACCCACTACTCGATCATTGCCGAAAATTTCTCACCCGGTCCTCTGTCGTTTTCGTGGATTAATACCTGATGCTCGGTTATTGCCGAGAATTCCTGCCCGGTACTCGGTAATTGCCAAGGATTCCTCTCCAGGTACTCAGTCATTTCCAAGGATACTACCTGCTGCTCGGTCATTGCCGAGAATTCCTTCATTGTACTCTGTCCTTGGTGAAAATTCATGTCTGGTACTCAGTCATTGCCGAGTATTCATGTCCGGTACTCGGTCATCGGTGAGAATTCCTCATCCGGTATTCGATAATTACCAAGAATTCTTGCCAGCTACTAGGTCATTGCTGGGAATTCCAGCCCGGTAATCGGTCATTGCCAATGATTTGTCACTCAGTACTCGTTCGTTTCTGGGAATTCCTACCCGGTGCTTGGTCATAGTCGAGAAGTCCTGCCTGGTACTCCGTCATGCCGAGAATTCTTGCTCGGTGCTCCGTCATCGCCGAGAATTCTAACCCTGTACTCGGTTCATTGCAGAGAATTCCTGCCTGGTACTCGGTCATTGCCGAGAATTCCTGCGCGGTACTCGGCCGTTGCCAAGAATTCCTGCCCGGTACTCGGTTAATGCCAAGGATTCCTACCCGGTGTTCGGTCATTCCCAAGAATTCCTCCATGGTACTCGGTCATTGCCGAGGATTCACCAGCCGGTACTCGATCATTGCTGAGAATTCCTGCCTGGTACTCGGTCATTGCCGTGAATTCCTGCCAGGTACTCGGTCATAGCTGAGAATTCTTGCCCGGTACTCGTTCATTGCCAAGAATTCCTTCCCGGTACTTGGTCATTGCCAAGAATTTCTGCACGTTACTCGGTCATTTCCGTGAACTCCATCTGGTACTCGATTATTACCGAGAATTTCTTCCTTGTGCTAGGTCATTGGCGAGAATTCTCGCCCAGTACTCAGTCATTGCCAAGGATTCCTCACCCGGTACTCGGTCATTTCTAAAGATTCCTACCTGGTGCTTGGTCATTGTCGAGAATTCCTGTCTGGTACTCGGTCATTGCCAAGAATTTATGTGCGGTGCTCGATTATTATCGAGAATTCTTTCCTTTTACTTGGTCATTGCCGAGAATTCTCGCCCGGTACTCCGTCATTGCCAAGGATTCGTGACCCGGTATTCAGTCGTTTCTAAGGATTCCTACCTGGTACTTTGACATTGTAAACAATTCCTACCCTGTACTTGGTCATTGGCGAGAATTCCTGCCTGATACTCGGTCATTGCCGAGATTTCCTACCCGGTACTCGGTCATTGCTAAGAATTCATACCCGGTACTCTGTCATTGTAAAGAATCCTACCATGTACTTGGTCATTGCAGAGAATTCCTGCATGGTACTCGGTCATTGCCGAGAATTCCTACCCGTTACTCGGTCATTGCCAAGATTTCCTGCCTTGTACTCGGTCATTGCCATGGATTCCTACCTGGTGTTCGGCCATTGCTGAGTATTCCTGCCCTGTACTCAGTCATTGCTGAGAATTCGTGCCAGGTACTCGTTCCTTGCCAAGAATTCCTGCCTGGTACTTGGTCATTGCCGATAGTTTCTGCCCGTTACTCGGTCATTGCTGAGAATTCCTGCCTGGTACTCGGTCATTGCCGAGAATTTCTGCCCGTTACTCGGTCATTTCTGAGATATCCAGCCGATACTCGGATATTACCAAGAAATATTGCCTGGTACTAGGTTATTGCAGAGAATTCCCGCCTGGTACTCGGTATTTGCCGAGGATTCCACACCCGGTACTCGGTCATTTCTAAGGATTCCTACCCGGTCCTTGGTCATTGTCGAGAATTCGTGCCAGGTACTCGGTCATTGCCAAGAATTCCTACCCGGTACTCTGTCATTGTAAAGAATTCCTACCCTGTACTCGGTCATTGCCAAAGATTCCTCACCTGATACTCGGTTGTTTCCAGGATTTCCAACCCGGTACTCGGTTAATTGCAGAGAATTCCTGCCTGGTACTCGGTCATTGCCGAGAATTCCTACCTGGTACTTGGTCATTGCCGTGAATTCCTGCTCGGTAATCGGTCATAGCTGAGAATTCATGCCCGGCACTCGATCATTGCCAAGAATTCCTACCCTATACTAGGTCATTGCCGAGAATTCCTTCCTGGTACTCGGTCATTGCCGAGAATTCCTACCCGGTACTCGGTCATTGCTGAGAATTCCTTCTTGGTAATCGGTTATTGCCATGAATTCCAACCCACTACTCGATCATTGCCGAAAATTTCTCACCCGGTCCTCTGTCGTTTCCGTGGATTAATACCTGATGCTCGGTTATTGCCGAGAATTCCTGCCCGGTACTCGGTAATTGCCAAGGATTCCTCTCCAGGAACTCAGTCATTTCCAAGGATACTACCTGCTGCTCGGTCATTGCCGAGAATTCCTTCATGGTACTCTGTCATTGGTGAAAATTCATGTCTGGTACTCAGTCATTGCCGAGTATTCATGTCCGGTACTCGGTCATTTGTGAGAATTCCTCATCCGGTATTCGATAATTACCAAGAATTCTTGCCAGCTACTAGGTCATTGCTGGGAATTCCAGCCCGGTAATCGGTCATTGCCAATGATTTATCACTCGGTACTCGTTCGTTTCTGGGAATTCCTACCCGGTGCTTGGCCATAGTCGAGAAGTCCTGCCTGGTACTCCGTCATGCCGAGAATTCTTGCTCGGTGCTCCGTCATCGCCGAGAATTCTAACCCTGTACTCGATTCATTGCAGAGAATTCCTGCCTGGTACTCGGTCATTGCCGAGAATTCCTGCGCGGTACTCGGTCGTTGCCAAGAATTCCTGCCCGGTACTTGGTCAATGCCAAGGATTCCTACCCGGTGTTTGGTCATTTCCAAGAATTCCTCCATGGTACTCGGTCATTGCCGTGAATTCCTGCCAGGTACTCGGTCATAGCTGAGAATTCTTGCCCGGTACTCGTTCATTGCCAAGAATTCCTTCCCGGTACTTGGTCATTGCTGAGAATTTCTGCACGTTACTCGGTCATTTCCGTGAACTCCATCTGGTACTCGATTATTACCGAGAATTCCTTCCTTGTGCTAGGTCATTGGCGAGAATTCTCGCCCAGTACTCAGTCATTGCCAAGGATTCCTCACCCGGTACTCGGTCGTTTCTAAAGATTCCTACCTGGTGCTTGGTCATTGTCGAGAATTCTTGTCTGGTACTCGGTCATTGCCAAGAATTCATGTGCGGTGCTCGATTATTATCGAGAATTCTTTCCTTTTACTTGGTCATTGCCAAGAATTCTCGCCCGGTACTCAGTCATTGCCAAGGATTCGTGACCCGGTATTCAGTCGTTTCTAAGGATTCCTACCCGGTACTTTGACATTGTAAACAATTCCTACCCTGTACTTGGTCATTGGCGAGAATTCCTGCCTGGTACTCGGTCATTGCCGAGATTTCCTACCCGGTACTCGGTCATTGCTAAGAATTCCTACCCGGTACTCTGTCATTGTAAAGAACTCCTACCCTGTACTTGGTCATTGCCGAGAATTCCTGCATGGTACTCGGTCATTGCCGAGAATTCCTACCCGTTACTCGGTCATTGCCAAGATTTCCTGCCTTGTACTCGGTCATTGCCATGGATTCCTACCAGGTGTTCGGCCATTGCTGAGTATTCCTGCCCTGTACTCAGTCATTGCTGAGAATTCTTGCCAGGTACTCGTTCCTTGCCAAGAATTCCTGCCTGGTACTTGGTCATTGCCGATAGTTTCTGCCCGTTACTCGGTCATTGCTGAGAATTCCTGCCTGGTACTCGGTCATTGCCGAGAATTTCTGCCCGTTACTCGGTCATTTCTGAGATATCCAGCCGATACTCGGATATTACCAAGAAATATTGCCTGGTACTAGGTTATTGCAGAGAATTCCCGCCTGGTACTCGGTATTTGCCGAGGATTCCACACCCGGTACTCGGTCGTTTCTAAGGATTCCTACCTGGTCCTTGGTCATTGTCGAGAATTCGTGCCAGGTACTCGGTCATTGCCAAGAATTCCTACCCGGTACTCTGTCATTGTAAAGAATTCCTACCTTGTACTCGGTCATTGCCAAAGATTCCTCACCTGATACTCGGTTTTTTTCAGGATTTCCAACCCGGTACTCGGTTAATTGCAGAGAATTCCTGTCTGGTACTCGGTCATTGCCGAGAATTCCTACCTGGTACTCGGTCATTACCGTGAATTCCTGCTCGGTAATCGGTCATAGCTGAGAATTCCTGCCCGGCACTCGATCATTGCCAAGAATTCCTACCCTGTACTAGGTCATTGCCGAGAATTCCTGCCTGGTACTCGGTCATTGCCGAGAATTCCTACCCGGTACTCGGTCATTGCTGAGAATTCCTTCTTGGTAATCGGTCATTGCCATGAATTCCAACCCACTACTCGATCATTGCCGAAAATTTCTCACCCGGTCCTCTGTCGTTTTCGTGGATTAATACCTGATGCTCGGTTATTACCGAGAATTCCTGCCCGGTACTCGGTAATTGCCAAGGATTCCTCTCCAGGTACTCAGTCATTTCCAAGGATACTACCTGCTGCTCGGTCATTGCCGAGAATTCCTTCATTGTACTCTGTCATTGGTGAAAATTCATGTCTGGTACTCAGTCATTGCCGAGTATTCATGTCCGGTACTCGGTCATCGGTGAGAATTCCTCATCCGGTATTCGATAATTACCAAGAATTCTTGCCAGCTACTAGGTCATTGCTGGGAATTCCAGCCCGGTAATCGGTCATTGCCAATGATTTGTCACTCGGTACTCGTTCGTTTCTAGGAATTCCTACCCGGTGCTTGGTCATAGTCGAGAAGTCCTGCCTGGTACTCCGTCATGCCGAGAATTCTTGCTCGGTGCTCCGTCATCGCCGAGAATTCTAACCCTGTACTCGGTTCATTGCAGAGAATTCCTGCCTGGTACTCGGTCATTGCCGAGAATTCCTGCGCGGTACTCGGCCGTTGCCAAGAATTCCTGCCCGGTACTCGGTCAATGCCAAGGATTCCTACCCGGTGTTCGGTCATTCCTAAGAATTCCTCCATGGTACTCGGTCATTGCCGAGGATTCACCAGCCGGTACTCGATCATTGCTGAGAATTCCTGCCTGGTACTCGGTCATTGCCGTGAATTCCTGCCAGGTACTCGGTCATAGCTGAGAATTCTTGCCAGGTACTCGTTCATTGCCAAGAATTCCTTCCCGGTACTTGGTCATTGACGAGAATTTCTGCACGTTACTCGGTCATTTCCGTGAACTCCATCTGGTACTCGATTATTACCGAGAATTCCTTCCTTGTGCTAGGTCATTGGCGAGAATTCTCGCCCAGTACTCAGTCATTGCCAAGGATTCCTCACCCGGTACTCGGTCATTTCTAAAGATTCCTACCTGGTGCTTGGTCATTGTCGAGAATTCCTGTCTGGTACTCGGTCATTGCCAAGAATTTATGTGCGGTGCTCGATTATTATCGAGAATTCTTTCCTTTTACTTGGTCATTGCCGAGAATTCTCGCCTGCTACTCCGTCATTGCCAAGGATTCGTGACCCGGTATTCAGTCGTTTCTAAGGATTCCTACCTGGTACTTTGACATTGTAAACAATTCCTACCCTGTACTTGGTCATTGGCGAGAATTCCTGCCTGATACTCGGTCATTGCCGAGATTTCCTACCCGGTACTCGGTCATTGCTAAGAATTCATACCCGGTACTCTGTCATTGTAAAGAATCCTACCCTGTACTTGGTCATTGCAGAGAATTCCTGCATGGTACTCGGTCATTGCCGAGAATTCCTACCCGTTACTCGGTCATTGCCAAGATTTCCTGCCTTGTACTCGGTCATTGCCATGGATTCCTACCCGGTGTTCGGCCATTGCTGAGTATTCCTGCCCTGTACTCAGTCATTGCTGAGAATTCGTGCCAGGTACTCGTTCCTTGCCAAGAATTCCTGCCTGGTACTTGGTCATTGCCGAGAGTTTCTGCCCGTTACTCGGTCATTGCTGAGAATTCCTGCCTGGTACTCGGTCATTGCCGAGAATTTCTACCCGTTACTCGGTCATTTCTGAGATATCCAGCCGATACTCGGATATTACCAAGAAATTTTGCCTGGTACTAGGTTATTGCCGAGAATTCATGCCCGGTACTCGGTATTTGCCGAGGATTCCACACCCGGTACTCGGTCATTTCTAAGGATTCCTACCCGGTCCTTGGTCATTGTCGAGAATTCGTGCCAGGTACTCAGTCATTGCCAAGAATTCCTACCCGGTACTCTGTCATTGTAAAGAATTCCTACCCTGTACTCGGTCATTGCCAAAGATTCCTCACCTGATGCTCGGTTGTTTCCAGGATTTCCAACCCGGTACTCGGTTAATTGCAGAGAATTCCTGCCTGGTACTAGGTCATTGCCGAGAATTCCTACCTGGTACTCGGTCATTGCCGTGAATTCCTACCCGGTACTCGGTCATAGCTGAGAATTCCTGCCCGGCACTCGTTCATTGCCAAGAATTCCTACCCTGTACTAGGTCATTGCCGAGAATTCCTGCCTGGTACTCGGTCATTGCCGAGAATTCCTACCCGGTACTCGGTCATTGCTGAGAATTCCTTCTTGGTAATCGGTCATTGCCATGAATTCCAACCCACTACTCGATCATTGCCGAAAATTTCTCACCCGGTCCTCTGTCGTTTCCGTGGATTAATACCTGATGCTCAGTTAGTGCCGAGAATTCCTGCCCGGTACTCGGTAATTGCCAAGGATTCCTCTCCAGGTACTCAGTCATTTCCAAGGATACTACCTGCTGCTCGGTTATTGCCGAGAATTCCTTCATGGTACTCTGTCATTGGTGAAAATTCATGTCTGGTACTCAGTCATTGCCGAGTATTCATGTCCGGTACTCGGTCATCGGTGAGAATTCCTCATCCGGTATTCGATAATTACCAAGAATTCTTGCCAGCTACTAGGTCATTGCTGGGAATTCCAGCCCGGTAATCGGTCATTGCCAATGATTTGTCACTCGGTACTCGTTCGTTTCTAGGAATTCCTACCCGGTGCTTGGTCATAGTCGAGAAGTCCTGCCTGGTACTCCGTCATGCCGAGAATTCTTGCTCGGTGCTCCGTCATCGCCGAGAATTCTAACCCTGTACTCGGTTCATTGCAGAGAATTCCTGCCTGGTACTCGGTCATTGCCGAGAATTCCTGCGCGGTACTCGGCCGTTGCCAAGAATTCCTGCCCGGTACTCGGTCAATGCCAAGGATTCCTACCCGGTGTTCGGTCATTCCTAAGAATTCCTCCATGGTACTCGGTCATTGCCGAGGATTCACCAGCCGGTACTCTATCATTGCTGAGAATTCCTGCCTGGTACTCGGTCATTGCCGTGAATTCCTGCCAGGTACTCGGTCATAGCTGAG
Organism: Barbarea vulgaris; assembly: GCA_963667165.1. Taxonomy (NCBI): domain Eukaryota; kingdom Viridiplantae; phylum Streptophyta; class Magnoliopsida; order Brassicales; family Brassicaceae; genus Barbarea; species Barbarea vulgaris. Next base: position 10,354,083 of record OY763888.1, on the reverse strand, counting down.
AATTCTTGCCAGGTACTCGTTCATTGCCAAGAATTCCTTCCTGGTACTTGGTCATTGACGAGAATTTCTGCACGTTACTCGGTCATTTCCGTGAACTCCATCTGGTACTCGATTATTACCGAGAATTCCTTCCTTGTGCTAGGTCATTGGCGAGAATTCTCGCCCAGTACTCAGTCATTGCCAAGGATTCCTCACCCGGTACTCGGTCATTTCTAAAGATTCCTACCTGGTGCTTGGTCATTGTCGAGAATTCCTGTCTGGTACTCGGTCATTGCCAAGAATTTATGTGCGGTGCTCGATTATTATCGAGAATTCTTTCCTTTTACTTGGTCATTGCCGAGAATTCTCGCCTGCTACTCCGTCATTGCCAAGGATTCGTGACCCGGTATTCAGTCGTTTCTAAGGATTCCTACCTGGTACTTTGACATTGTAAACAATTCCTACCCTGTACTTGGTCATTGGCGAGAATTCCTGCCTGATACTCGGTCATTGCCGAGATTTCCTACCCGGTACTCGGTCATTGCTAAGAATTCATACCCGGTACTCTGTCATTGTAAAGAATCCTACCCTGTACTTGGTCATTGCAGAGAATTCCTGCATGGTACTCGGTCATTGCCGAGAATTCCTACCCGTTACTCGGTCATTGCCAAGATTTCCTGCCTTGTACTCGGTCATTGCCATGGATTCCTACCCGGTGTTCGGCCATTGCTGAGTATTCCTGCCCTGTACTCAGTCATTGCTGAGAATTCGTGCCAGGTACTCGTTCCTTGCCAAGAATTCCTGCCTGGTACTTGGTCATTGCCGAGAGTTTCTGCCCGTTACTCGGTCATTGCTGAGAATTCCTGCCTGGTACTCGGTCATTGCCGAGAATTTCTACCCGTTACTCGGTCATTTCTGAGATATCCAGCCGATACTCGGATATTACCAAGAAATTTTGCCTGGTACTAGGTTATTGCCGAGAATTCATGCCCGGTACTCGGTATTTGCCGAGGATTCCACACCCGGTACTCGGTCATTTCTAAGGATTCCTACCCGGTCCTTGGTCATTGTCGAGAATTCGTGCCAGGTACTCAGTCATTGCCAAGAATTCCTACCCGGTACTCTGTCATTGTAAAGAATTCCTACCCTGTACTCGGTCATTGCCAAAGATTCCTCACCTGATGCTCGGTTGTTTCCAGGATTTCCAACCCGGTACTCGGTTAATTGCAGAGAATTCCTGCCTGGTACTAGGTCATTGCCGAGAATTCCTACCTGGTACTCGGTCATTGCCGTGAATTCCTACCCGGTACTCGGTCATAGCTGAGAATTCCTGCCCGGCACTCGTTCATTGCCAAGAATTCCTACCCTGTACTAGGTCATTGCCGAGAATTCCTGCCTGGTACTCGGTCATTGCCGAGAATTCCTACCCGGTACTCGGTCATTGCTGAGAATTCCTTCTTGGTAATCGGTCATTGCCATGAATTCCAACCCACTACTCGATCATTGCCGAAAATTTCTCACCCGGTCCTCTGTCGTTTCCGTGGATTAATACCTGATGCTCAGTTAGTGCCGAGAATTCCTGCCCGGTACTCGGTAATTGCCAAGGATTCCTCTCCAGGTACTCAGTCATTTCCAAGGATACTACCTGCTGCTCGGTTATTGCCGAGAATTCCTTCATGGTACTCTGTCATTGGTGAAAATTCATGTCTGGTACTCTGTCATTGCCGAGTATTCATGTCCGGTACTCGGTCATCGGTGAGAATTCCTCATCCGGTATTCGATAATTACCAAGAATTCTTGCCAGCTACCAGGTCATTGCTGGGAATTCCAGCCCGGTAATCGGTCATTGCCAATTATTTGTCACTCGGTACTCATTCGTTTCTGGGAATTCCTACCCGGTGCTTGGTCATAGTCGAGAAGTCCTGTCTGGTACTCCGTCATACCGAGAATTCTTGCTCGGTGCTCCGTCATCGCCGAGAATTCTAACCCTGTACTCGGTTCATTGCAGAGAATTCCTGCCTGGTACTCGGTCATTGCCGAGAATTCCTGCGCGGAACTCGGTCGTTGCCAAGAATTCCTGCCCGGTACTCGGTCAGTGCCAAGGATTCCTACCCGGTGTTCTGTCATTGCCAAGAATTCCTCCATGGTACTCGGTCATTGCCGAGGATTCACCAGCCGGTACTCCATCATTGCTGAGAATTCCTGCCTGGTACTCGGTCATTGCCGTGAATTCCTGCCAGGTACTCGGTCATAGCTGAGAATTCTTGCCTGGTACTCGTTCATTGCCAAGAATTCCTTCCCGGTACTTGGTCATTGCCGAGAATTTATGCACGTTACTCGGTCATTTCCGTGAACTCCATCTGGTACTCGATTATTACCGAGAATTCCTTCCTTGTGCTAGGTCATTGGCAAGAATTCTCGCCCAGTAATCAGTCATTGCCAAGGATTCCTCACCCGGTACTCGGTCGTTTCTAAAGATTCCTACCTGGTGCTTGGTCATTGTCGAGAATTTCTGTCTGGTACTCGGTCATTGCCAAGAATTCATGTGCGGTGCTCGATTATTATCGAGAATTCTTTCCTTTTACTTGGTCATTGCCGAGAATTGTCGCCCGGTACTCCGTCATTGCCAAGGATTCGTGACCCGGTATTCAGTCGTTTCTAAGGATTCCTACCTGGTACTTTGACATTGTAAACAATTCCTACCCTGTACTTGGTCATTGGCGAGAATTCCTGCCTGGTACTCAGTCATTGCCGAGATTTCCTACCCGGTACTCGGTCATTGCTAAGAATTCTTACCCGGTACTCTGTCATTGTAAAGAATTCCTACCCTGTACTTGGTCAATTCCGAGAATTCCTGCATGGTACTCGGTCATTGCCGAGAATTCCTACCCGTTACTCGGTCATTGCCAAGATTTCCTGCCTTGTACTCGGTCATTGCCATGGATTCCTACCCGGTGTTCGGCCATTGCTGAGTATTCCTGCCCTGTACTCAGTCATTGCTGAGAATTCCTGCCAGGTACTCGTTCCTTGCCAAGAATTCCTGCATGGTACTTGGTCATTGCCGAGAGTTTCTGCCCGTTACTCGGTCATTGCTGAGAATTCCTGCCTGGTACTCGGTCATTGCCGAGAATTTCTGCCCGTTACTCGGTCATTTCTGAGATATCCAGCCGATACTCGGATATTACCAAGAAATATTGCCTGGTACTAGGTTATTGCCGAGAATTCCCGCCCGGTACTCGGTATTTGCCGAGGATTCCACACCCGGTACTCAGTCATTTCTAAGGATTCCTACCCGGTCCTTGGTCATTGTCGAGAATTCGTGCCAGGTACTCGGTCATTGCCAAGAATTCCTACCCGGTACTCTGTCATTGTAAAGAATTCCTACCCTGTACTCGGTCATTGCCAAAGATTCCTCACCTGATGCTCGGTTGTTTCCAGGATTTCCAACCCGGTACTCGGTTAATTGCAGAGAATTCCTGCGTGGTACTAGGTCATTGCCGAGAATTCCTACCTGGTACTCGGTCATTGCCGTGAATTCCTGCTCGATAATCGGTCATAGCTGAGAATTCCTGCCCGGCACTCGTTCATTGCCAAGAATTCCTACCCTGTACTAGGTCATTGCCGAGAATTCCTGCCTGGTACTCGGTCATTGCCGAGAATTCCTACCCGGTACTCGGTCATTGCTGAGAATTCCTTCTTGGTAATCGGTCATTGCCATGAATTCCAACCCACTACTCGATCATTGCCGAAAATTTCTCACCCGGTCCTCTGTCGTTTCCGTGGATTAATACTTGATGCTCGGTTATTGCCGAGAATTCCTGCCCGGTACTCGGTAATTGCCAAGGATTCCTCTCTAGGTACTCAGTCATTTCCAAGGATACTACCTGCTGCTCGGTCATTACCGAGAATTCCTTCATGGTACTCTGTCATTGGTGAAAATTCATGTCTGGTACTCAGTCATTGCCGAGTATTCATGTCCGGTACTCGGTCATCGATAAGAATTCCTCATCCGGTATTCGATAATTACCAAGAATTCTTGCCAGCTACTAGGTCATTGCTGGGAATTCCAGCCCGGTAATCGGTCATTGCCAATGATTTGTCACTCGGTACTCGTTCGTTTCTGGGAATTCCTACCCGGTGCTTGGTCATGGTCGAGAAGTCCTGCCTGGTACTCCGTCATGCCGAGAATTCTTGCTCGGTGCTCCGTCATCGCCGAGAATTCTAACCCTGTACTCGGTTCATTGCAGAGAATTCCTGCCTGGTACTCGGTCATTGCCGAGAATTCCTGCGCGGTACTCGGTCGTTGCCAAGAATTCCTGCCCGGTACTCGGTCAATGCCAAGGATTCCTACCCGGTGTTCTGTCATTGCCAAGAATTCCTCCATGGTACTCGGTCATTGCCGAGGATTCACCAGCCGGTACTCGATCATTGCTGAGAATTCCTGCCTGGTACTCGGTCATTACCGTGAATTCCTGCCAGGTACTCGGTCATAGCTGAGAATTCTTGCCCGGTACTCGTTAATTGCCAAGAATTCCTTCCCGGTACTTGGTCATTGCCGAGAATTTCTGCACGTTACTCGGTCATTTCCGTGAACTCCATCTGGTACTCGATTATTACCGAGAATTCCTTCCTTGTGCTAGGTCATTGGCAAGAATTCTCGCCCAGTAATCAGTCATTGCCAAGGATTCCTCACCCGGTACTCGGTCGTTTCTAAAGATTCCTACATGGTGCTTGGTCATTGTCGAGAATTCCTGTCTGGTACTCGGTCATTGCCAAGAATTCATGTGCGGTGCTCGATTATTATCGAGAATTCTTTCCTTTTACTTGGTCATTGCCGAGAATTCTCGCCCAGTGCCAAGGATTCGTGACCCGTTATTCAGTCGTTTCTAAGGATTCCTACCCGGTACTTTGACATTGTAAACAATTCCTACCTTGTAATTGGTCATTTGCGAGAATTCCTGCCTGGTACTCGGTCATTGCCAAGATTTCCTACCCGGTACTCGGTCATTGCTAAGAATTCCTACCCGGTACTCTGTCATTGTAAAGAATTCCTACCCTGTACTTGGTCATTACCGAGAATTTCTGCATGGTACTCGGTCATTGCCGAGAATTCCTACCCGTTACTCGGTCATTGCCAATATTTCCTGCCTTGTACTCGGTCATTGCCATGGATTCTTACCCTGTGTTCGGCCATTGCTGAGTATTCCTGCCCTGTACTCAGTCATTGCTGAGAATTCCTGCCAGGTACTCGTTCCTTGCCAAGAATTCCTGCCTGGTACTTGGTCATTGCTGAGAGTTTCTGCCCGTTACTCTGTCATTGCTGAGAATTCCTGCCTGGTACTCGGTCATTGCCGAGAATTTCTGCCCGTTACTCGGTCATTTCTGAGATATCCAGCCGATACTCGGATATTAGCAAGAAATATTGCCTGGTACTAGGTTATTGCCGAGAATTCCCGCCCGGTACTCGGTATTTGCCGAGGATTCCACACCCGGTACTCGGTCGTTTCTAGTACTCACTCATTGCCGAGAATTCCTGTCTGGTACTCGGTCATTGCCAAGAATTCCTGTGCGGTGCTCAATTATTATCGAGAATTCTTTCCTTTTACTTGGTCATTGCCGAGAATTCTCGCCCGCTACTCAGTCATTGCCAAGGATTCGTCACCCGGTACTCAGTCATTTCCAAGGATTCGTCACCCGGTATTCAGTCGTTTCTAAGGATTCCTACCCGGCACTTTGACATTGTAAAGAATTCCTACCCCGGTACTCTGTCATTGTAAAGAATTCCTACCCTGTACTCGGTCATTGCCAAAGATTCCTCACCTGATGCTCGGTTGTTTCCAGGATTTCCAACCCGGTACTCGGTTAATTGCAGAGAATTCCTGCGTGGTACTAGGTCATTGCCGAGAATTCCTACCTGGTACTCGGTCATTGCCGTGAATTCCTGCTCGATAATCGGTCATAGCTGAGAATTCCTGCCCGGCACTCGTTCATTGCCAAGAATTCCTACCCTGTACTAGGTCATTGCCGAGAATTCCTGCCTGGTACTCGGTCATTGCCGAGAATTCCTACCCGGTACTCGGTCATTGCTGAGAATTCCTTCTTGGTAATCGGTCATTGCCATGAATTCCAACCCACTACTCGATCATTGCCGAAAATTTCTCACCCGGTCCTCTGTCGTTTCCGTGGATTAATACTTGATGCTCGGTTATTGCCGAGAATTCCTGCCCGGTACTCGGTAATTGCCAAGGATTCCTCTCTAGGTACTCAGTCATTTCCAAGGATACTACCTGCTGCTCGGTCATTACCGAGAATTCCTTCATGGTACTCTGTCATTGGTGAAAATTCATGTCTGGTACTCAGTCATTGCCGAGTATTCATGTCCGGTACTCGGTCATCGATAAGAATTCCTCATCCGGTATTCGATAATTACCAAGAATTCTTGCCAGCTACTAGGTCATTGCTGGGAATTCCAGCCCGGTAATCGGTCATTGCCAATGATTTGTCACTCGGTACTCGTTCGTTTCTGGGAATTCCTACCCGGTGCTTGGTCATGGTCGAGAAGTCCTGCCTGGTACTCCGTCATGCCGAGAATTCTTGCTCGGTGCTCCGTCATCGCCGAGAATTCTAACCCTGTACTCGGTTCATTGCAGAGAATTCCTGCCTGGTACTCGGTCATTGCCGAGAATTCCTGCGCGGTACTCGGTCGTTGCCAAGAATTCCTGCCCGGTACTCGGTCAATGCCAAGGATTCCTACCCGGTGTTCTGTCATTGCCAAGAATTCCTCCATGGTACTCGGTCATTGCCGAGGATTCACCAGCCGGTACTCGATCATTGCTGAGAATTCCTGCCTGGTACTCGGTCATTACCGTGAATTCCTGCCAGGTACTCGGTCATAGCTGAGAATTCTTGCCCGGTACTCGTTAATTGCCAAGAATTCCTTCCCGGTACTTGGTCATTGCCGAGAATTTCTGCACGTTACTCGGTCATTTCCGTGAACTCCATCTGGTACTCGATTATTACCGAGAATTCCTTCCTTGTGCTAGGTCATTGGCAAGAATTCTCGCCCAGTAATCAGTCATTGCCAAGGATTCCTCACCCGGTACTCGGTCGTTTCTAAAGATTCCTACATGGTGCTTGGTCATTGTCGAGAATTCCTGTCTGGTACTCGGTCATTGCCAAGAATTCATGTGCGGTGCTCGATTATTATCGAGAATTCTTTCCTTTTACTTGGTCATTGCCGAGAATTCTCGCCCAGTGCCAAGGATTCGTGACCCGTTATTCAGTCGTTTCTAAGGATTCCTACCCGGTACTTTGACATTGTAAACAATTCCTACCTTGTAATTGGTCATTTGCGAGAATTCCTGCCTGGTACTCGGTCATTGCCAAGATTTCCTACCCGGTACTCGGTCATTGCTAAGAATTCCTACCCGGTACTCTGTCATTGTAAAGAATTCCTACCCTGTACTTGGTCATTACCGAGAATTTCTGCATGGTACTCGGTCATTGCCGAGAATTCCTACCCGTTACTCGGTCATTGCCAATATTTCCTGCCTTGTACTCGGTCATTGCCATGGATTCTTACCCTGTGTTCGGCCATTGCTGAGTATTCCTGCCCTGTACTCAGTCATTGCTGAGAATTCCTGCCAGGTACTCGTTCCTTGCCAAGAATTCCTGCCTGGTACTTGGTCATTGCTGAGAGTTTCTGCCCGTTACTCTGTCATTGCTGAGAATTCCTGCCTGGTACTCGGTCATTGCCGAGAATTTCTGCCCGTTACTCGGTCATTTCTGAGATATCCAGCCGATACTCGGATATTAGCAAGAAATATTGCCTGGTACTAGGTTATTGCCGAGAATTCCCGCCCGGTACTCGGTATTTGCCGAGGATTCCACACCCGGTACTCGGTCGTTTCTAGTACTCACTCATTGCCGAGAATTCCTGTCTGGTACTCGGTCATTGCCAAGAATTCCTGTGCGGTGCTCAATTATTATCGAGAATTCTTTCCTTTTACTTGGTCATTGCCGAGAATTCTCGCCCGCTACTCAGTCATTGCCAAGGATTCGTCACCCGGTACTCAGTCATTTCCAAGGATTCGTCACCCGGTATTCAGTCGTTTCTAAGGATTCCTACCCGGCACTTTGACATTGTAAAGAATTCCTACCCCGGTACTCTGTCATTGTAAAGAATTCCTACCCTGTACTTGGTCATTGCCGAGAATTCCTGCATGGTACTCGGTCATTGCCGAGAATTCCTACCCGTTACTCGTTCATTGCCAAGAATTCCTGCCCTGTACTCGGTCATTGCCATGGATTCCTACCCGGTGTTCGGCCACTGCTGAGTATTCCTGCCCTGTACTCAGTCATTGCTGAGAATTCCTGCTAGGTACTCGTTCCTTGCCAAGAATTCCTGCCTGGTACTTGGTCATTGCCGAGAGTTTCTACCCGTTACTCGGTCATTGCTGAGAATTCCTGCCCGGTACTCGGTCATTGCCGAGAATTTCTGCCCGTTACTCGGTCATTTCTGAGATATCCAGCCGATACTCAATTATTACCAAGAAATATTGCCTGATACTAGGTTATTGCCGAGAATTCCTGCCTGGTACTCGGTCATTGCCGAGATATCCTACCCGGTACTCGGTCATTGCCAAGAATTCATGCCTGGTACTCGGTCATTGCCATGGATTCGTACCCGGTGTTCGGCCATTGCTAAGTATTCCTGCCCGGTACTGGGTCATTGCTGAGAATTCCTGCCCGGTACTCGTTTCTTGCCAAGAATTCATGCCTGGTACTTGGTCATTACCGAGAATTTCTGCCCGTTACTCGTTAATTTCCATGGATTCCTACCCGGTGTTCGGCCATTGCCAAGAATTCCTGCCCGGTACTCGGTCATTGTCGAGGATTCACCAGCCGGTACTCGATCATTGCTGAGAATTCCTGCCCGGTACTCGGTTATTGCCGAGAATTTCTTCCCGTTACTCAGTCTTTTCCAAGGTATCCAGCCGGTACTTGATTGTTACCGAGAAATATTGCCTGGTACTAGGTCATTGCTGAGAATTCCAACCCGGTCCTCAGCATTTGCTGAGGATTCCTCACTTGGTACTCGGTCATTTCTGAGGATTCCTTCCCGGTGCTCGGTCATTGTCGAGAATTCGTGCCTGGTACTTGGTCATTGCCAAGAATTCCTACCCGGTGCTCTGTCATTGTAAAGAATTCCTACCATGTACTCGGTCATTGCCGAAGATTCCTCACATGATGCTCGGTCCTTTCTGAGAATTCTAACCATGTACTCGGTTCATTGCAGAGAATTCCTGCCTGGTACTCGGTCATTGCTGAGAATTCCTGCGCGGTACTCGGTCATTGCCAAGAATTCCTGCCCGGTACTCTATCAATGCCAAGGATTCCTACCCGGTGTTCGGTCATTGCCGAGAATTCCTCCATGGTACTCGGTCATTGCCGAGGATTCACCAGCCGGTACTCGATCATTGCTGAGAATTCCTGCCTGGTACTCGGTCATTGCCGTGAATTCCTGCCAGGTACTCGGTCATAGCTTAGAATTCTTGCCCAGTACTCGTTCATTGCCAAGAATTCCTTCCCGGTACTTGGTCATTGCTGAGAATTTCGGCACGTTACTCGGTCATTTTCGTGAACTCCATCTGGTACTCGATTCTTACCGAGAATTCCTTCCTTGTACTAGGTCATTGCCGAGAATTCTCGCCCAGTACTCAGTCATCGCCAAGGATTCCTCACCCGGTAGTCGGTCATTTCTAAAGATTCCTACCTGATGCTTGGTCATTGTCGAGAATTCTTACCCGGTACTCGGTCATTGTAAAGAATTCCTACCCAATACTCGGTCATTGCAGAAGATTCCTCACCTAATGCTTGGTCATTTATGAGAATTCCAACCTGGTACTAAAACATTGCCGAGAATTCCTGTCTGGTACTCGGTCATTGCCAAGAATTCCTGTGCGGTGCTCGATTATTATCGAGAATTCTTTCCTTTTACTTGGTTATTGCCGAGAATTCTTCCCCGGTACTCAGTCATTTCCAAGGATTCGTCACCCGGTATTCAGTCGTTTCTAAGGATTCCTACCGGGCACTTTGACATTGTAAAGAATTCCTACCATGTACTTGGTCATTGCAAAGAATTCCTGCCTGGTACTCGGTCATTGCCGAGAATTTCTACCCGGTACTCGGTCATGGCTAAGAATTCCTACCCGGTACTCTATCATTGTAAAGAATTCCTACCCTGTACTTGGTCATTGCCGAGAATTCCTGCATGGTACTCGGTCATTGCCGCGAATTCCTACCCGTTACTCGGTCATTGCCAAGAATTCCTGCCCTGTACTCGGTCATTGCCATGGATTCCTACCCGGTGTTCGGACATTGTTGAGTATTCCTGCCCTGTACTAAGTCATTGCAGAGAATTCCTACCAGGTACTCGGTCATTGCCGTGAATTCCTGCTCGGTAATCGGTCATAGCTGAGAATTCCTGCCCGGCACTCGTTCATTGCCAAGAATTTCTACCCTTAACTCGGTCATTGCCGAGAATTCCAGCCTGGTACTCGGTCATTGCCAAGAATTCCTACCCGGTACTCGGTCATTGCTGAGAATTCCTTCTTGGTAATCTGTCATTGCCATGAATTCCAGCCGGTACTTGATTGTTACCGAGAAATATTGCCTGGTACTATGTCATTGCCAAGAATTCCCACCCGGTCCTTAGCATTTGCGGAGGATTCCTCACTTGGTACTCGGTCGTTTCTGAGGATTCCTTCCCGGTGCTCGGTCATTGTTAAGAATTCATGCCTGGTACTTGGTCATTGCCAAGAATTCCTACCCAGTGCTCTGTCATTGTAAAGAATTCCTACCATGTACTCGGTCATTGCCGAAGATTCCTCACATGATGCTCGGTCGTTTCTGAGAATTCTAACCCTGTACTCGGTTCATTGCAGAGAATTCCTGCCTGGTACTCGGTCATTGCCGAGAATTCCTGCGCGGTACTCGGTCATTGCCAAGAATTCCTGCCCGGTACTCTGTCAATGCCAAGGATTCCTACCCGGTGTTCGGTCATTGCCGAGAATTCCTCCATGGTACTCGGTCATTGCCGAGGATTCACCAGCCGGTACTTGATCATTGCTGAGAATACCTGCCTGGTACTCGGTCATTGCCGTGAATTCCTGCCAGGTACTCGGTCATAGCTTAGAATTCTTGCCCAGTACTCGTTCATTGCCAAGAACTCCTTCCCGGTACTTGGTCATTGCCGAGAATTTCTGCACGTTACTCGGTCATTTTCGTGAACTCCATCTGGTACTCGATTCTTACCGAGAATTCCTTCCTTGTACTAGGTCATTGCCGAGAATTTCTTCCCGTTACTAAGTCTTTTCCAAGATATCCAGCCGGTACTTGATTGTTACCGAGAAATATTGCCTGGTACTAGGTCATTGCCGAGAATTCCCACCTGGTCCTCAGCATTTGCTGAGGATTCCTCACTTGGTACTCGGTCGTTTCTGAGGATTCCTTCCCAGTGCTCGGTCATTGCCGTGAATTCCTGCCAGGTACTCAGTCATAGCTTAGAATTCTTGCCCAGTACTCGTTCATTGCCAAGAATTCCTTCCCGGTACTTGGTCATTGTCGAGAATTTCTGCACGTTACTCGGTCATTTTCGTGAACTCCATCTGGTACACGATTCTTACCGAGAATTCCTTCCTTGTACTAGGTCATTGCCGAGAATTCTCGCCCAGTACTCAGTCGTCGCCAAGGATTCCTCACCCGGTACTCGGTCGTTTCTAAAGATTCCTACCTGGTGCTTGGTCATTGTCGAGAATTCATGCCCGGTACTCGGTCATTGTAAAGAATTCCTACCCAATACTCGGTCATTGCAGAGGATTCCTCACCTAATGCTTGGTCATTTATGAGAATTCCAACCTGGTACTCAGTCATTGCCGAAAATTCATGTCTGGTACTCGGTCATTGCCAAGAATTCCTGTGTGGTGCTCGATTATTATCGAGAATTCTTTCCTTTTACTTGGTTATTGCCGAGAATTCTTGCCCGGTACTCAGTCATTTCCAAGGATTCGTCACCCGGTATTCAGTCGTTTCTAAGGATTCCTACCCGGCACTTTGACATTGTAAAGAATTCCTACCCCGGTACTCTGTCATTGTAAAGAATTCCTACCCTGTACTTGGTCATTGCCGAGAATTCCTGCATGGTACTCGGTCATTGCCGAGAATTCCTACCCGTTACTCGTTCATTGCCAAGAATTCCTGCCCTGTACTCGGTCATTGCCATGGATTCCTACCCGGTGTTCGGCCATTGTTGAGTATTCCTGCCCTGTACTAAGTCATTGCAGAGAATTCCTGCCAGGTACTCGGTCATTGCCGTGAATTCCTGCTCGGTAATCGGTCATAGCTGAGATTTCCTGCCCGGCACTCGTTCATTGCCTAGAATTCCTACCCTTAACTCGGTCATTGCCGAGAATTCCGGCCTGGTACTCGGTCATTGCCAAGAATTCCTACCCGGTACTCGGTCATTGCAGAGAATTCCTTCTTGGTAATCGGTCATTGCCATGAATTCCAACCCACTACTTGATCATTACTGAAAATTTCTCACCCGGTCCTCTGTCGTTTCCATGGATTAATACCTGATGCTCGGTTATTGCCGAGAATTCCTGCCCGGTACTCGGTAATTGCCAAGGATTCCTCTCTAGGTACTCAGTCATTTCCAAGGATACTACCTGCTGCTCGCTCATTGCCGAGAATTCATTCATGGTACTCTGTCATTGGTGAAAATTCATGTCTCGTACTCAGTCATTGCCGAGTATTCCTGTCCAGTAGTCGGTCATTGGTGAGAATTCCTCATCTGGTATTCGATAATTACCAAGAATTCTTGCCAGCTACTAGGTTATTGCTGGGACTTCCAGCCCGGTAATCGGTCATTGCCAATGATTTGTCACTCGGTACTCGTTCGTTTCTGGGAATTCCTACCCGGTGCTTGGTCATAGTCGAGAAGTCCTGCCTGGTACTCCGTCATGCCGAGAATTCTTGCTCGGTGCTCCGTCATTGCCTAGAATTCTAACCATGTACTCGGTTCATTGCAGAGAATTCCTACCTGGTACTCGGTCATAGCCGAGAATTCATGCGTGGTACTCGGTCGTTGCCAAGAATTCCTGCCCTGTACTCGGTCATTGCCATGGATTTCTACCCGGTGTTCGGCCACTGCTGAGTATTCCTGCCCTGTACTCAGTCATTGCTGAGAATTCCTGCCAGGTACTCGTTCCTTGCTAAGAATTCCTGCCTGGTACTTGGTCATTGCCAAGAGTTTCTACCCGTTACTCGGTCATTGCTGAGAATTCCTGCCCGGTACTCGGTCATTGCCGAGAATTTATGCCCGTTACTCGGTCATTTCTGAGATATCCAGCCGATACTCAATTATTACCAAGAAATATTGCCTGATACTAGGTTATTGCCGAGAATTCCTACCCGGTACTTGGTATTTACTGAGGATTCCACACTCGGTACTCGGTCGTTTCTGAGGATTCCTACCCGGTCCTTAGTCATTGTCGAGAATTCGTGCCTGGTACTCGGTCATTGCCAAGAATTCCTACCCGGTACTCTGTCATTGTAAAGATTCATACCCTGTACTCGGTCATTGCCAAATATTCCTCACCTGATGCTCCGTCGTTTCTAGGAATTCCAACTCGGTACTCGGTTAATTGCAGAGAATTCTTGCATGGTACTGGGTCATTGCCAAGAATTCCTGCGCGGTGCTCGGTCATTGCCAAGAGTTCCTTCCCGGTACTTGGTCAATGCCAAGGATTCCTACCCGGTGTTCGGTCATTGCCGAGAATTCCTGCATGGTACTCAGTCATTGCCGAGGATTCACCGGCCGGTACTCGATCATTGCTGAGAACTCCTGCCTGGTACTCGGTCATTGCCATCAATTCCTACTCGATAATCAGTCATAGCTGAGAATTCCTGCCCTGGATTCGTTCATTGCCAAGAATTCCTACCATGTACTCGATCATTGCCGAGAATTCCTGCCTGGTACTCGGTCATTGCCGAGAATTCCTACCCGGTACTCGGTCATTGCCAAGAATTCCTACCTGGTACTCGGTCATTGCCATGGATTCTTACCCGGTGTTCGGCCATTGCTAAGTATTCCTGCCCGGTACTGGGTCATTGCTAAGAATTCCTGCCCGGTACTCGTTTCTTGCCAAGAATTCCTGCCTGGTACTTGGTCATTACCGAGAATTTATGCCCGTTACTCGTTAATTTCCATGGATTCCTACCCGGTGTTTGGCCATTGCCAAGAATTCCTGCCCTGTACTCGATCATTGCCGAGGATTCACTAGTCGGTACTCGATCATTGCTGAGAATTCCTGCCCGGTACTCAGTTATTGCCGAGAATTTCTTCCCGTTACTCAGTCTTTTCTGAGATATCCAGCCGGTACTTGATTATTACCGAGAAATATTGCCTGGTACTAGGTCATTGCCGAGAATTCCCACCCGGTACTCAGTATTTGCTGAGGATTCCTCACTTGGTACTCGGTCGTTTCTGAGGATTCCTTCCCGGTGCTCGGTCATTGTCGAGAATTCGTGCCTGGTACATGGTCATTGCCAGTAATTCCTACCCGGTCCACTGTCATTGTAAAGAATTCCTACCATGTACTCTGTCATTGCCGAAGATTCCTCACATGATGCTCGGTCGTTTCTGAGAATTCTAACCCTTCCTGGTACTCGGTCATTGCCGAGAATTCCTACGCGGTACTCGGTCATTACCAAGAATTCCTGCCCGGTACTCTGTCAATGCCAAGGATTCCTACCCGGTGTTCGGTCATTGCCGAGAATTCCTCCATGGTACTCGGTCATTGCCGAGGATTCACCAGCCGGTACTCGATCGTTGCTGAGAATTCCTGCCTGGTACTCGGTCATTGCCGTGAATTCCTGCCAGGTATTCGGTCATAGCTGAGAATTCTTAATTCCTTCTCGGTACTTGGTCATTGCCGAGAATTTTTGCCCGTTACTCGGTCATTTCCGTGAACTCCATCTGGTACTCGATTCTTACCGAGAATTCCTTCTTTGTACTAGGTCATTGCCGAGAATTCTCGCCCAGTACTCAGTCATCGCCAAGGATTCCTCACCCGGTACTCGGTCGTTTCTAAAGATTCCTACCTGGTGCTTGGTCATTGTCGAGAATTCCTGCCCGGTACTCGGTCATTGTAAAGAATTCATGCCCGGTACTCGGTCATTGTAAAGAATTCCTACCCAATACTCGGTCATTGCAGAGGATTCCTCACCTAATGCTTGGTCATTTATGAGAATTCCAACCTGGTACTCAGTCATTGCCGAGAATTCGTGTCTGGTACTCGGTCATTGCGAAGAATTCCTGTGCGGTGCTCGATTATTATCGAGAATTCTTTCCTTTTACTTGGTTATTGCCGAGAATTCTTGCCCGGTACTCAGTCATTTCTAAGGATTCGTCACCCGGTATTCAGTCGTTTCTAAGGATTCCTACCCGGTACTTTGACATTGTAAAGAATTCCTACCCTGTACTTGGTCAGTGCAAAGAATTCCTGCCTGGTACTCGGTCATTGCCGAGAATTTCTACCCAGTACTCGGTCATTGCTAAGAATTCCTACCCGGTACTCTGTCATTGTAAAGAATTCCTACCCTGTACTTGGTCATTGCCGAGAATTCCTGCATGGTACTCGGTCATTGCCGAGAATTCCTACCTGTTACTCGGTCATTGCCAAGAATTCCTGCCCTGTACTCAGTCATTGCCATTGATTCCTACCCGGTGTTCGGCCATTGTTGAGTTTTCCTGCCCTGTACTAAGTCATTGCTGAGAATTCCTGCCAGGTACTCGTTCCTTGCCAAGAATTCCTGCCTGGTACTTGGTCATTGCCGAGAGTTTCTGCCTATTACTCTATCATTGCTGAGAATTCCTGCCGGGTACTCGGTCATTGCCGAGAATTTCTGCCCGTTACTCGGTCATTTCTGAGATATCCAGCCGATACTCGGATAATACCAAGAAATATTGCCTGGAACAAGGTTATTGCCGAGAATTCCCGCCCGGTACTCGGTCTTTGCCAAGAATTCCTGCCCATTACTCGGTCATTGCAAAGAATTCCTGCCCTGTACTCGGTCATTGCCATGGATTCCTACCCGGTGTTCGGCCACTGCTTAGTATTCCTGCCCTGTACTCAGTCATTGCTGAGAATTCCTGCCAGGTACTCGTTCCTTGCCAAGAATTCCTGCCTGGTACTTGGTCATTGCCGAGAGTTTCTGCCCGTTCTCGGGTCATTGCTGAGAATTCCTGCCCGGTACTCGGTCATTGCCGAGAATTTTTGCCCGTTACTCGGTCATTTCTGAGATATCCAGCCGATACTCAATTATTACCAAGAAATATTGCCTGATACTAGGTTATTGCCAAGAATTCCTGCCCGGTACTTGGTATTTGCCGAGGATTCCACACTCGATACTCGGTCGTTTCCGAGGATTCCTACCCGGTCCTTGGTCATTGTCGAGAATGCGTGCCTGGTACTCGGTCATTGCCAAGAATTCCTACTCGGTACTCTGTCATTTTAAAGAATTCCTACCATGTACTCGGTCATTGCCAAAGATTCCTAACCTGATGCTCGGTCGTTTCTTGGAATTCCAACTCGGTACTCGGTTAATTGCAGAGAATTCTTGCATGGTACTCGGTCATTTCTGAGAATTCTTGCGTGGTGCTCGGTCATTGCCAAGAGTTCCTTCCCGGTACTTGGTCAATGCAAAGGATTCCTACCCGGTGTTCGGTCATTGCCGAGAATTCCTGCATGGTACTCAGTCATTCTCGAGGATTCACCTGCCGGTACTCGATCATTGCTTAGAATTCCTGCCTGGTACGCGGTCATTGCCATGAATTCCTGCCCGATAATCAGTCATAGCTAAGAATTCCTGCCCTGCATTCGTTCATTGACAAAACAGGAAAATTAGCAAAAATTATGTGTCTCAAGTTTTCGTGAACGAAAAATAGCAAACGAATTTCTAAAATAAGGGGAACAATTTTTATAGTTTTTAAAAGGTTTTGAGAAGCTAAAACAGAAGACGAAATATTTTTATAAATTTTTTTGAATTTTATAAAATCGAAACAACACAACAGACGAAAATTGAAAAACTATGAAACCGATTTTTTTTTTTTTTTTTTTTGATAGGGATTGAAACCAACAACCACAGCAAACTAAATAAAGGTAAAAGGGGTTGAAACAACCTGAGAGGGGAGCGTTTAGGCTCTGATACCAGATGGTATAGGAACTAAACCGTAGGAGAGCAAGGATAGGGTGGTGACGAGCAGCTGGTGGTAACACTCCGGCCGCTAGGTCAAGAGATGATTGATGTGGAAGCGATGGAGCCTTACAGACGGTGGTAACACTCAGTCTGAGCCGGCGAAGTAATGGGATTATTGATAGCGATGATGGTGGATCGAGAGACGCCACAAGACTGATGGAAGAAGTCTTGATAAGTCTAAGCTTCAAATCTGCAAGCGAATCACACGCAGGAGATAACAAGCGGCTAGGGTTTTCTCCAAGAAGAAAAACGTGGTTCTTTATTAATAATAGGGTAAATGATACAAGCTGAGAAGGAGCTTTATAAATAGCTCAGCAGCTGGTGGCTTCTTAGGCCCAAAATACAAATAAGGAAAGAAATAAAACGACACGCTTTCTAGACTCTCTATTACAAAACGCTGGGACTTATAACGACTCAAATAAAAAGAAAACCCTGCAAAACAACAAAATAAAACTCGTGAGTCTAAAGCATAATTCAAATACTCACGTTGCGTTCTTGGTGATGACGAAGAGTGTCGATTCTTGATGTCCTTGTAAAACCGGCAAAAACGCTATTGATGAAGACTTGAGTTGTGCGCGTATAATCTGCTTTGAATCCTCATCTCCTAAGGTGTTTCCCATGTTTGTCGGATCCATTGGAGTCTCTTGATCGATCTCCTTAGTGAGAAGTGTCCCCTTAAGCTCTGCATGTTCCATTAGAGTAATCAAGCTCTCTACGGACTTGTTAAAGTCTTCTCTTACGCTCTTGAGTCCTCCTCTTGTTCTGGGACTTCTCCTTAGTTTCGGAATTGTAATGACACTCTCCTCAGCTCCAGGGGTGCTTGTAGGGATGTCCTCATCATTCCCTCCCTCTTGAAAAGGTTCTGACCTCAGAACTGGTTCATCTGCAGTATAAGGAGCTAAATCAGTAACGTTGAAGGTAGAAGAGATGTTAAACTCACCTGGCAGCTCCAGTTTGTACGCGTTGTCATTGATTTTCTCCAGTATGCGGAATGGGCCATCACCCCGTGGTGAAAGCTTAGATTTCCTCTGTGTTGGAAATCTCTCTTGGCGCATGTGAAGCCAAACCCAATCCCCTGGTTCAAATGTGATCTTTTTGCGTCCCTTGTCTGCATGTTCCTTAGTCTTCTCATTCTTCTTCTCCAAGTTATCCTTGACCTTTTGGTGCAGTTTCTTTACGAAGTCAGCCTTTGTTTCGCCTTCTGCACTAGAGTAAACAGCTTGGGGCAAAGGAGAAAGATCTAGTGGGGCACTGGGGTTAAAGCCGTAAACAATTTCAAATGGAGAATGCTTAGTAGCTGAATGCTTAGCGTGATTGTATGCAAATTCTACATGTGGTAAACATGACAGCCAATTGCGTAAATTCTTACCGACCGTGGCCCTCAATAATGTTGAGAGGGTCCGGTTCACTACCTCAGTCTGCCCATCGGTCTGGGGGTGACAAGTCGTTGAAAAGAGCAGCTTAGTCCCTAGTTTCTTCCATAAGGTTCTCCAGAAGTGGCTCAGGAACTTGGTGTCGCGGTCTGAGACGATGGTTCTCGGCACTCCATGTAGACGGACAACTTCTTTGAAAAATAGGTCAGCCGTCTGTGTGGCATCATTCGTTTTGTTGCAAGGTATGAAGTGTGCCATCTTTGAAAACCTGTCAACAACTACAAAGATAGAATCCTTGTGGTTTATCTTTGGCAGTCCTAAGACAAAGTCCATTGATATATCCACCCAAGGCATGTTAGGTATAGGTAGAGGTAAGTACAAGCCATGTGGATGTAACCTGGATTTTGCTTTTAAGCAAGTGATGCATTTGGAGCAGAATCTCTCCACATCTCTCTTCAAATGTGGCCAGAAGAAATGATCCATCAGCACACTCAAAGTCTTGTCTCGTCCGAAATGCCCCATTAGGCCTCCTCCATGAGCTTCCCTAATTAGTAACTCACGCATTGAGCCCTGTGGAATGCAAAGGCGCTTATCTTTGAATAAGAATCCATCTTGCTGGTAGAAAACTCCAAAAGCAGCCGTAGTAGTCTCCTTGTGGATTCTTTGAAAGTCTGGGTCCTCTTCGTATAGCGTCTTGATATGCTCAAAACCCATGATCTTAGCCTCCATTGTTGTAATGAGCGTGTATCTCCTTGATAGAGCATCTGCTACAATGTTTTCCTTACCTTTCTTGTACTTGATCACGTATGGAAAAGTTTCCACAAACTCCAACCACCTAGCGTGTCTTTTCTTAAGTGTCGTCTGTCCTCTAAGGTGCTTTAACGTCTCGTGATCTGTATGAATAACAAACTCTTTGGATAAAAGGTAATGTTGCCAAGTTTCTAAACTCCTTACCAACGCATAGAGTTCCTTTTCGTATGTTGGATAGTTCAACGAAGCCCCACTTAGTTTTTCACTAAAATATGCTACGGGCTTTCCTCCTTGAGTTAGTACAGCTCCAATACCTGTACCTGAGGCGTCACATTCAATCTCAAACATTTTGTCAAAGTTAGGGAGTACCAAGACCGGTGCATTGGTGAGGCTGTCCTTGAGTTGACTGAAGGCGTCCTCTTGAGCTTGTCCCCACACAAAAGAACTATTCTTCTTGATCACCGCGGTTAAGGGTGCTGCAATGGTACTGAAGTCTTTGACAAATCTTCTATAGAAGCTGGCTAGTCCGTGAAAGCTTCTAACATGGCTGATCGTAGAGGGTGTTGGCCAGTCTTGTATTGCTTTTATCTTCTCCTCATCAACCTTCAGACCCTGTGAACTAACAACAAAGCCTAAAAAGACCAACTGATCAGTGCAAAAAGTACATTTCTTAAGGTTCGCATATAAACCCTCCAACCGAAGCGTCTCTAGAACTTGTTCTAGATGCTCCACATGATCTGCAGGACATGTACTATATATTAGGATGTCATCAAAGTACACAACTACGAACTTACAGATGTAGTCTCGCAAAACATGGTTCATGAGTCTCATGAATGTGCTCGGGGCGTTTGTAAGCCCAAATGGCATGACGAGCCACTCATATAACCCCCGTTTGGTCTTGAATGCAGTCTTCCACTCATCCCCTTCTTTCATCCTAACCTGGTGGTACCCACTCTTTAAGTCTATCTTAGAGAATATGGTTGCACCGTTAAGCTCATCTAACATATCGTCTAGCCGAGGGATAGGATGCCTATACTTAATGGTGATGTTGTTTATTGCTCGGCAGTCCACACACATTCGCCAAGTTCCGTCTTTCTTAGGAACTAACAGAACTGGAACTGCACAAGGGCTTAGGCTCTCTCTAATATACCCCTTAGACATTAGGTCTTGAACTTGAAGCTCTAACTCCTTAGCTTCTTCCGGGTTCACTCTATAAGCGGGTCTATTGGGCAATGGCGCTCCAGGAACTAAGTCTATCTGATGTTCTATGCCCCTAAGAGGTGGTAATCCTGGTGGTATCTCTTCTGGAAACACGTCTTGAAATCTGTCCAACATCTTAAGTATTTCGTCCGGTGTTTCCTTTTCGTCTTGACCTGAAAACAATCCTTCCTTAAAGATCATTAGTAGCACCTGCTCCTTGGATTCTAGAGATTTCAAAACAGAATGAGAGGATACAAATAAGTTAGTCTTACTTACCTTAGCCCCTTTGTCCATTTCTTTTTGCATCTCATGGACCTCTTGTGGAGTAAGTGGTGCTAGAATATGCTTTCGGTTGTTATGGCTGAAACTATAGTAGTTGGTGCGGCCACTATGAATGGTATCCTTGTCAAACTGCCACGGCCGTCCTAGGAGTAAGTGACCAGCTTGCATGGGAACTACGTCGCATATGACTTGATCCGCATACTTCCCAATGCTGAATGCCACAGTGACTTGCTCCGAGATCTTAAGCTCCGTTTCATCATTGAGCCACTTGAGACGGTAGGGCCTTGGATGCTTTGTCTTCTTGAGACCTAGCTTATCAACCAAATACTTACTTGCAACATTAGTACAAGAGCCGCCGTCGATTATAAGACTACATACCTTAGAATCTATGGTGCACCGAGAGTGGAATATATTTTCCCTTTGCACGGTCTCGGGATCAAAGAACGAGCTGAGGGCTCTTCTTGTCACTAGGAGCTGTCCCACCTCTGGATAGTCAACTATATCCTCTTCGGACTCCACTTGTTCTTCATTGACTTCATCCTCGGACTCGTACTCTCCATTGTCTCTAAGCACCATAACTCGCTGGTTTGGGCACTCCCTTGCATAGTGACCCTTTCCCTGGCATTTGAAACAAGTGATGTCACGAGTTCTAGTATTTTGAGATTGGAACTTACCTGGTTCGGTCCTGCTCGGTTTCGAAGGTTCCAGAACATTTTTCTTGAACTTAGATTCTGCTTCTATAGACTTTCCTTTGTCTAGGCTTCGCTGGGGCTGGGAAGTCCAAGTAGGCTTGCCCCTACTAGTCTGAGCAGTCTTCCTCTTAATGTGCTGCTCGGCTTGTATAGCTAAATGCAATAATTCCTCTAAATCTCGGTAGGCTTGCCTTTCAACCTTCCTTGCGATTCTGTCATGTAAGCCGTCCAAGAACTGAGCCATTAGAGTCTCCTCCGAGTCCTCAACCTCTAATCTGTTCCTAAGCATCTCAAACTCCTCAAAATATTCCTCTACTGATTTGCTCCCTTGAGTGAGTTTCCTAAACTTCTTCTGCAAATCCCTATGGTAGTATGATGGAACATATCGTTTCCTGAGCTGGTACCTCATATCATCCCATGTACTAATCTGGTCGTGTCTAAGTCTTCTTCTCTCAGAAACTTCTCTATCCCACCACGCCAATGCGTTCTCCGTGAACTGAGCAGCGGCGAGAGAAACTTTTCTCGCATCTGAATAACCATAATACTCGAATATATTCTCCATTCTCTTCTCCCAATCTAGGTAGGCTTCAGGGTTTACTCTCCCAGCAAACGTTGGTGCAGTCAGCTTCAAATCTTTGCCTTCAGGCCTTGGTCGTTCATCACCTAGGTTCCGATCTCTAGCCCTCTCCTGTCTCCTAACGCGAATATTGGGAGCTGGTAACGGATCATCCTCATAATCCTCCGAGTCTTCAACAACTTCGTCCTCTGTTCGAGCTCTAGCCCTGTTGGGGTTCTCTCCCTGTCCCTCTCTAACCGGCTGAGGTCGCGCTTCTAGGCGTGCGAGACGGTCATTAACGGACCTTATGGCTTCCAAGAGCTGGTTCATGTTGACGTGTGCCTCCTCTCCCATGTCAAGGTTCCTGTAGTACACTAGCAAACAGATCAAGTGCAAAGGAAATTGAACAAAAAAATCAAACAAGAAACCAAAGTTCCTTCAAGCCAAACACAAAACAGGAAAATTAGCAAAATTTATGTGTCTCAAGTTTTCGTGAACGAAAAATAGCAAACGAATTTCTAAAATAAGGGGAACAATTTTTATAGTTTTTAAAAGGTTTTGAGAAGCTAAAACAGAAGACGAAATATTTTTATAAATTTTTTTGAATTTTATAAAATCGAAACAACACAACAGACGAAAATTGAAAAACTATGAAACCGATTTTTTTTTTTTTTTTTTTTTGATAGGGATTGAAACCAACAACCACAGCAAACTAAATAAAGGTAAAAGGGGTTGAAACAACCTGAGAGGGGAGCGTTTAGGCTCTGATACCAGATGGTATAGGAACTAAACCGTAGGAGAGCAAGGATAGGGTGGTGACGAGCAGCTGGTGGTAACACTCCGGCCGCTAGGTCAAGAGATGATTGATGTGGAAGCGATGGAGCCTTACAGACGGTGGTAACACTCAGTCTGAGCCGGCGAAGTAATGGGATTATTGATAGCGATGATGGTGGATCGAGAGACGCCACAAGACTGATGGAAGAAGTCTTGATAAGTCTAAGCTTCAAATCTGCAAGCGAATCACACGCAGGAGATAACAAGCGGCTAGGGTTTTCTCCAAGAAGAAAAACGTGGTTCTTTATTAATAATAGGGTTAATGATACAAGCTGAGAAGGAGCTTTATAAATAGCTCAGCAGCTGGTGGCTTCTTAGGCCCAAAATACAAATAAGGAAAGAAATAAAACGACACGCTTTCTAGACTCTCTATTACAAAACGCTGGGACTTATAACGACTCAAATAAAAAGAAAACCCTGCAAAACAACAAAATAAAACTCGTGAGTCTAAAGCATAATTCAAATACTCACGTTGCGTTCTTGGTGATGACGAAGAGTGTCGATTCTTGATGTCCTTGTAAAACCGGCAAAAACGCTATTGATGAAGACTTGAGTTGTGCGCGTATAATCTTCTTTGAATCCTCATCTCCTAAGGTGTTTCCCATGTTTGTCGGATCCATTGGAGTCTCTTGATCGATCTCCTTAGTGAGAAGTGTCCCCTTAAGCTCTTCATGTTCCATTAGAGTAATCAAGCTCTCTACGGACTTGTTAAAGTCTTCTCTTACGCTCTTGAGTCCTCCTCTTGTTCTGGGACTTCTCCTTAGTTTCGGAATTGTAATGACACTCTCCTCAGCTCCAGGGGTGCTTGTAGGGATGTCCTCATCAGGTCATTGCCAAGAATTCCTCCATGGTACTTGGTCATTGCCGAGGATTCACCAGCCGGTACTCGATCATTGCTGAGAATTCCTGCCTGGTACTCGGTCATTGCCATGAATTCCTGCCAGGTACTCGGTCATAGCTGAGAATTCTTGCCCAGTACTCGTTCATTGCTAAGAATTCCTTCTCGGTACTTGGTTATTGCCAAGAATTTCTGCACGTTACTCGGTCATTTCCGTACTCAGTCATTGCCAAGGATTCCTCACCCGGTACTCGGTCGTTTCTAAATATTCCTACCTGGTGCTTGGTCATTGTCGAGAATTCTTGCCCGGTACTCGGTCATTGTAGAGGATTCCTCACCTAATGCTTGGTCGTTTCTGAGAATTCCAACCTGGTACTCAGTCATTGCCGAGAATTCCTGTCTGGTACTCGGTCATTGCCAAGAATTCCTGTGCGGTGCTCGATTATTATCGAGAATTCTTTCCTTTTACTTGGTCATTGCCGAGAATTCTCGCCCGGTACTCAGTCATTGCCAAGGATTCGTGACCCGGTATTCAGTTGTTTCTAAGGATTCCTACCCGGTACTTTGACAATGTAAAGAATTCCTACTCTGTACTTGGTCATTGCCGAGAATTCCTGCCTGGTACTCGGTCATTGCCGAGAATTGCTACCCGGTACTCGGTCATTGCTAAGAATTCCTGCCCGGTACTCTGTCATTGTAAAGAATTCCTACCCTGTACTTGGTTATTGCCGAGAATTCCTGCATGGTACTCGGTCATTGCCGAGAATTCCTACCCGTTACTCGGTCATTGCCAAGATTTCCTGCCATATACTCGGTCATTGCCATGGATTCCTACCCGGTGTTCGGCCATTGCTGAGTATTCCTGCCCTGTACTCAGTCATTGCTGAGAATTCCTGCCAGGTACTCGTTCCTTGCCAAGAATTCCTGCCTGGTACTTGGTCATTGCTGAGAGTTTCTGCCCGTTACTCGGTCATTGCTGAGAATTCCTGCCTGGTACTCGGTCATTGCCGAGAATTTCTGCCCGTTACTTGGTCATTTCTGAGATATCCAGCCGATACTCGGATATTACCAAGAAATATTGCCTGGTACTAGGTTATTGCCGAGAATTGCCACCCGGTACTCGGTATTTGCCGAGGATTCCACACTCGGTACTCGGTCGTTTTTAAGGATTCCTACCCGGTCCTTGGTCATTGTCGAGAATTCGTGCCTGGTACTCGGTCATTGCCAAGAATTCCTACCCGGTACTCTGTCATTGTAAAGAATTCCTACCCTATACTAGGTCATTGCCAAAGATTCCTCACCTGATGCTCGGTCGTTTCCAGGATTTCCAACCCGGTACTCGGTTAATTGCAGAGAATTCCTGCCTGGTACTCGGTCATTGCCGAGAATTCCTGCCTGGTACTCGGTCATTACCGTGAATTTCTGCCCGGTAATCGGTCATAGCTGAGAATTCCTGCCCGGCACTCGTTCATTGCCAAGAATTCCTACCCAGTACTCGGTCATTGCCGAGAATTCCTGCCTGGTACTCGGTCATTGCCGAGAATTCCTACCCGGTACTCGGTCATTGCTAAGAATTCCTACCCGGTACTCTGTCATTGTAAAGAATTCCTACCCTGTACTTGGTCATTGCCGAGAATTCCTGCATGGTACTCGGTCATTGCCGAGAATTCCTACCCGTTACTCGGTCATTGCCAAGAATTCCTGCCCTGTACTCGGTCATTGCCATGGATTCCTACCCGATGTTTGGCCATTGTTGAGTATTCCTGCCCTGTACTAAGTCATTGCTGAGAATTCCTGCCAGGTACTCGGTCATTGCCATGAATTCCTGCTCGGTAATCGGTCATAGCTGAGAATTCCTGCCCGGCACTCGTTCATTGCCAAGAATTCCTACCCTTTACTCGGTCATTGCCGAGAATTCCGGCCTGGTACTCGGTCATTGCCAAGAATTCCTACCCGGTACTCGGTCATTGCTGAGAATTCCTTCTTGGTAATCGGTCATTGCCATGAATTCCAACCCACTACTTGATCATTGCCGAAAATTTCTCACCCGGTCCTCTGTCGTTTCTGTGGATTAATACCTGATGCTCGGTTATTGCCGAGAATTCCTGCCTGGTACTCGGTAATTGCCAAGGATTCCTCTCCAGGTACTCAGTCATTTCCAAGGATACTACCTGCTGCTCGGTCATTGCCGAGAATTCATTCATGGTACTCTGTCATTGGTGAAAATTCATGTATGGTACTCAGTCATTGCCGAGTATTCCTGTCCGGTACTCGGTCATTGGTGAGAATTCCTCATCTGGTATTCGATAATTACCAAGAATTCTTGCCAGCTACTAGGTTATTGCTGGGAATTCCAGCCCGGTAATCGGTCATTGCCAATGATTTGTCACTCGGTACTCGTTCGTTTCTGGGAATTCCTACCCGGTGCTTGGTCATAGTCGAGAAGTCCTGCCTGGTACTCCGTCATGCCGAGAATTCTTGCTCGGTGCTCCATCATCGCCGAGAATTCTAACCCTGTACACTGTTCATTGCAGAGAATTCATGCCTGGTACTCGGTCATTGCCGAGAATTCCTGCGTGGTACTCGGTCGTTGCCAAAAATTCCTGCCCGGTACTCGGTCAATGCCAAGGATTCCTACCCGGTGTTCGGTCATTGCCGAGAATTCCTCCATGGTACTCGGTCATTGCCGAGGATTCACCAGCCGGTACTCGATCATTGCTGAGAATTCCTGCCTGGTACTCGGTCATTGCCGTGAATTCCTGCCAGATACTCGGTCATAGCTGAGAATTCCTGCCCAGTACTCGTTCATTGCCAAGAATTTCTTCCATGTACTTGGTCATTGCCAAGAATTTCTGCACGTTACTCGGTCATTTCCGAGAACTCCATCTGGTACTCGATTATTACCGAGAACTCAGTCATTGCCAAGGATTCCTCACCCGGTACTCGGTCATTTCTAAAGATTCATACCTGGTGCTTTGTCATTGTCGAGAATTCCTGCCCGGTACTCGGTCATTGTAAAGAATTCCTACCCAGTACTCGGTCATTGCAGAGGATTCCTCACCTAATGCTTGGTTGTTTCTGAGAATTCCAACCTGGTACTCACTCATTGCCGATAATTCCTGTCTGGTACTCGGTCATTGCCAAGAATTCCTGTGCGGTGCTCGATTATTATCGAGAATTCTTTCCTTTTACTTAGTCATTGCCGAGAATTCTCGCCCGATACTCAGTCATTGCCAAGGATTCGTCACCCGGTATTCAGTCGTTCCTAAGGATTCCTACCCGGTACTTTGACATTGCAAAGAATTCCTACCATGTACTTGGTCATTGCCAAGAATTCCTGCCTGGACTCGGTCATTGCCTGGAATTCCTACCCGGTACTCGGTTATTGCTAAGAATTCCTACCCGGTACTCTGTCATTGTGAACAATTCCTACCCTGTACTTGGTCGTTGCCGAGAATTCATGCATGGTACTCGGTCATTGACGAAAATTCCTACCCGTTACTCGGTCATTGCCAAGAATTCATGCCCTGTACTCGGTCATTGCCATGGATTCCTACACGGTGTTCGGCCACTGCTGAGTATTCCTGCCCTGTACTCAGTCATTGCTGAGAATTCCTGCCAGGTACTCGTTCCTTGCCAAGAATTCCTGAATGGTACTTGGTCATTGCCGAGAGTTTCTACCCGTTACTCGGTCATTGCGGAGAATTCCTGCCCGGTACTCGGTCATTGCCGAGAATTTCTGCCCGTTACTCGGTCATTTCTGAGATATCCAGCCGATACTCAATTATTACCAAGAAATATTGCCTGATACTAGGTTATTGCCGAGAATTCCTGCCCGGTACTTGGTATTTTCCGAGGATTCCACACTCGGTACTCGGTCGTTTCTGAGGATTCCTACCCGGTCCTTAGTCATTGTCGAGAATTCGTGCCTGGTACTCGGTCATTGCCAAGAATTCCTACCCGGTACTCTGTCATTGTAAAGATTCCTACCCTGTACTCGGTCATTGCCAAATATTCCTCACCTGATGCTCAGTCGTTTCTAGGAATTCCAACTTGGTACTCGGTTAATTGTAGAGAATTCATGCATGGTACTGGGTCATTGCCAAGAATTCCAGCGCGGTGCTCGGTCATTGCCAAGAGTTCCTTCCCGGTACTTGGTCAATGCCAAGGATTCCTAC
The DNA here is from genome assembly GCA_963667165.1 of Barbarea vulgaris. Classification (NCBI taxonomy): domain Eukaryota; kingdom Viridiplantae; phylum Streptophyta; class Magnoliopsida; order Brassicales; family Brassicaceae; genus Barbarea; species Barbarea vulgaris. The sequence continues at coordinate 10,326,079 of OY763888.1, read as the reverse complement.
CCGGTGTTTGGTCATTGCCGAGAATTCCTGCATGGTACTCAGTCATTGCCGAGGATTCACCGGGCGGTACTCGATCATTCCTGAGAACTCCTGCCTGGTACTCGGTCATTGCCATGAATTCCTACCCGATAATCAGTCATAGCAGAGAATTCCTGCCATGGATTCGTTCATTGCTAAGAATTCCTACCATGTACTCGATCATTGCCGAGAATTCCTGCCTAGTACTCGGTCATTGCCGAGAATTCCTACCCGGTACTCGATCATTGCCAAGAATTCCTGCCTGGTACTCGGTAATTGCCATGGATTCCTACCCGGTGTTCGGCCATTGCTAAGTATTCCTGCCCGGTACTCATTTCTTGCCAAGAATTCCTGCCTGGTACTTGGTCATTACCGAGAATTTTTGCCCGTTAATCGTTAATTTCCATGGATTCCTACCCGGTGTTCGGCCATTGCCAAGAATTCCTGCCCGGTACTCGGTCATTGCCGAGGATTCACCAGCCGGTACTCGATCATTGCTGAGAATTCGTGCCCGGTACTCGGTTATTGCCGAGAATTTCTTCCCGTTACTCAGTCTTTTCTGAGATATCCAGCCGGTACTTGATTATTACCGAGAAATATTGCCCGGTACTAGGTCATTGCCGAGAATTCCCACCCGGTACTTAGTATTTGCTAAGGATTCCTCACTTGGTACTCGGTCATTTCTGAGGATTCCTTTCCGGTGCTCGGTCATTGTCGAGAATTCGTGCCTGGTACTTGGTCATTGCCAAGAATTCCTACCCGGTGCACTGTCATTGTAAAGAATTCCTACCATGTACTCGGTCATTGCCGAAGATTCCTCACATGATGCTCGATCGTTTCTGAGAATTCTAACCCTGTACTCGGTTCATTGCAGAGAATTCCTGCCTGGTATTCGGTCATTGCCGAGAATTCCTACGCGGTACTCGGTCATTGCCAAGAATTCCTGCCCGGTGCTCTGTCAATGCCAAGGATTCCAACCCGGTGTTCAGTCATTGCCGAGAATTCCTCCATGGTACTCGGTCATTGCCGAGGATTCACCAGCCGGTACTCGATCATTGCTGAGAATTCCTGCCTGGTACTCGGTCATTGCCGTGAATTCCTGCCAGGTACTCGGTCATCGCTGAGAATTCTTAATTCCTTCCCGGTACTTGGTCATTGCCGAGAATTTTTGCCCGTTACTCGGTCATTTCCGTGAACTCCATCTGGTAGTCGATTCTTACCGAGAATTCCTTCCTTGTACTAGGTCATTGCCGAGAATTCTCGCCCAGTACTCAGTCATCGCCAAGGATTCCTCACCCGGTACTCGGTCGTTTCTAAAGATTCCTACCTGGTGCTTGGTCATTGTCGAGAATTCCTGCCCGGTACTCGGTCATTGTAAAGAATTCCTACCCAATACTCGGTCATTGCAGAGGATTCCTCACCTAATGCTTGGTCATTTATGGGAATTCCAACCTGGTACTCAGTCATTGCCGAGAATTCCTGTCTGGTACTCGGTCATTGCGAAGAATTCTTGTGCGGTGCTCGATTATTATCGAGAATTCTTTCCTTTTACTTGGTTATTGCCGAGAATTCTTGCCCGGTACTCAGTCATTTCTAAGGATTCGTCACCCGGTATTCAGTCGTTTCTAAGGATTCCTACCCGGTACTTTGACATTGTAAAGAATTCCTACCCTGTACTTGGTCATTGCAAAGAATTCCTGCCTGGTACTCGGTCATTGCCGAGAATTTCTACCCGGTACTCGGTCATTGCTAAGAATTCCTACCCGGTACTCTGTCATTGTAAAGAATTCCTACCCTGTACTTGGTCATTGCCGAGAATTCCTGCATGGTACTCGGTCATTGCCAAGAATTCCTGCCCTGTACTCAGTCATTGGCATTGATTCCTACCCGGTGTTCGGCCATTGTTGAGTATTCCTGCCCTGTACTAAGTCATTGCTGAGAATTCCTGCCAGGTACTCGTTCCTTGCCAAGAATTCCTGCCTGGTACTTGGTCATTGCCGAGAGTTTCTGCCTATTACTCGGTCATTGCTGAGAATTCCTGCCGGGTACTCGGTCATTGCCGAGAATTTCTGCCCGTTACTCGGTCATTTCTAAGATATCCAGCCGATACTCGGATAATACCAAGAAATATTGCCTGGAACAAGGTTATTGCCGAGAATTCCCGCCCGGTACTCGGTCTTTGCCAAGAATTCCTGCCCGTTACTCGGTCATTGCCAAGAATTCCTGCCCTGTACTCGGTCATTGCCATGGATTCCTACCCGGTGTTCGGCCACTGCTGAGTATTCCTGCCCTGTACTCAGTCATTGCTGAGAATTCCTGCCAGGTACTCGTTCCTTGCCAAGAATTCCTGCCTGCTACTTGGTCATTGCCGAGAGTTTCTGCCTATTACTCGGTCATTGCTGAGAATTCCTGCCGGGTACTCGGTCATTGCCGAGAATTTCTGCCCGTTACTCGGTCATTTCTGAGATATCCACCGATACTCGGATAATACCAAGAAATATTGCCTGGAACAAGGTTATTGCCGAGAATTCCCGCCCGGTACTCGGTCTTTGCCGAGGATTCCACACTCGGTACTCGGTCGTTTCTGAGGATTCCTACCCGGTCCTTGGTCATTGTCGAGAATGCGTGCCTGGTACTCGGTCATTGCGAAGAATTCCTACCCGGTACTCTGTCATTTTAAAGAATTCCTACCCTGTACTCGGTCATTTCCAAAGATTCCTAACCCGATGCTCGGTCGTTTCTTGGAATTCCAACTTGGCACTCGGTTAATTGCAGAAAATTCTTGCATGGTACTCAGTCATTTCCGAGAATTCTTGCGCGGTGCTCGGTCATTGCCAAGAGTTCCTTCCCGGTACTTGGTCAATGCAAAGGATTCCTACCCGGTGTTCGGTCATTGCCGAGAATTCATGCATGGTACTCAGTCATTGTCGAGGATTCACCTGCCGGTACTCGATCATTGCTGAGAATTCCTGCCTGGTACTCGGTGCTCGGCCATTTCTGAGGATTCTTACCTAATGCTTGGTCATTGCTGAGAATTCATGTTCGGTACTCGGTCATTGCCGAGAACTACTGTACGGTACTCGATTATTTCCAAGGATTCCTACCCGGTGCTCATTCATTGCTGAGAATTCTTGCCTGGTACTTGGTCATTACTGAGAATTCATGTCCGGTACTCAGTCATTTCTGAGAATTCCTTCCTGGTACTTGGTCATTTCCGAGGATTTCTCACCCGGTACTATGTCGTTTCGGTGGATTCCAACCGGTAATTGGTCAATGCCGAGAATTCCTGCTAGGTACTTGTTTATTGCAAAGAATTCATGTCTGGTACTTGGTCATGGCCGAGAATTCCTACCCGGAACTCGGTCATTGCCGAGGATTCCTCACCCGCTACTCGGTCATTTCCGAGGATTCCTAAAGGGTGCTCGGTCATTACCGAGAATTTCTGCCTAGTACTCGGTCATTGCTGGGTATTCCTGCCTGGTACTCGTTCGTTGCCGAGAATTGCTGCCCGGTACTCGGTCTTGCCAAGAATTCATGTACTTGGTCATTGCCGAGAATTTCTGCCTGTTACTCGGTCATTTCTGAGGATTTTCCAGTCGGTACTCGATTATTACAAATAATTCCTGCTTGGTACTAGGTCATTGCCATGAATTCCTTCCCAGTACTCAGTCATTGCTTAGGATTCCTGCACGGTACTCGGTCATTGCTGAGAATTCCTGCCCGGTACTCGTTCATTGCCAATAATTCCTGCCCGGTACCTTGTCATTACCAAGAATTTCTACCCGTTACTCGGTCAATTCTGAGAAATCCAGCCAGTTCTCTATTATTACAGAGAATTATTATGTGGTACTAGGTCAATGTCGAGAATTCCCGCCTGGTACACAGTCATTGCCAATGATTCCTCACTCGGTACTCGGTCGTTTCAGAGTATTCCTACCCGGTGCTAGGTCATTATCGAGAATTCCTGCCCGGTACTTGTTCATTGCCAAGAATTCCTACCCGGTACTCGGTCATTGTAAAGAATTCATACCCGGTACATTGTCATTGCCGTGGATTTTCAAGCCGATACTCTATTATTACCATAAATTCATGCCTGGTTCTAGGTGTTTGCCTAGAATTCCCGCCTGGTACTTGGTCATTGACAAGGATTCCTCACTGGGTACTCGGTCGTTTCCAAGGATTCCTACCTGGTGCGTGGTCATTACCAAGAATTCCTACCAGGTACTCGGTCATTGCCAAGGATTCCTACTTGGTGTTCGGTCATTGCCGAGAATTCCTGCCCAGTAATTGGTCATTACCGAGGATTCACCAGCCGGTAGTCGATCATTGCTGAGAATTACTTCTTGGTAATCAGTCATTGCCATGAATTCCAAGCCACTACTCGATCATTGCCGAGAATTTCTCACCCGGTACTCTGTCGTTTCCTTGGATTTATACCTGATGCTCGGTTATTACCGAGAATTCCTGCCCGGTACTCGGTAATTACCAAGGATTCCTCTCCAGGTACTCAATCATTTCCAAGGATACTACCTGCTGCTCGGTCATTGCCGAGAATTCCTTCATGGTACTCTGTCATTGGTGAAAATTCATGTTTGGTACTCAGTCATTGCCGAGTATTCCTGTCCTGTACTCGGTCATTGGTGAGAATCCCTCATCCGGTATTCGATAATTACCAAGAATTCTTGCCAGCTACTAGGTCATTGCTGAGAATTCCAGCCCGGTACTCGGTCATTGCCAATGACTTGCTGCCCGGTACTCGGTCTTGCCAAGAATTCATGTACTTGGTCATTGCCGAGAATTTCTGCCTGTTACTCGGTCATTTCTGAGGATTTTCCAGTCGGTACTCGATTATTACAAATAATTCCTGCTTGGTACTAGGTCATTGCCATGAATTCATGCCCAGTACTCAGTCATTGCTTAGGATTCCTGCACGGTACTCGGTCATTGCTGAGAATTCCTGCCCGGTACTCGTTCATTGCCAATAATTCCTGCCCGGTACCTTGTCATTACGAAGAATTTCTACCCATTACTCGGTCAATTCTGAGAAATCCAGCCAGTACTCGATTATTACAGAGAATTATTGTGTGGTACTGGTTTATTGCCGAGAATTCCCGCCTGGTACACAGTCATTGCCAATGATTCCTCACTCGGTACTCGGTCGTTTCCGAGGATTCCTACCCGGTGCTAGGTCATTGTCGAGAATTCCTACCCGGTACTCGTTCATTGCCAAGAATTCCTACCCGGTACTCGGTCATTGTAAAGAATTCATACCCCGTACTTTGTCATTGCCGAGGATTTTCCAGCCGATACTCTATTATTACCATGAATTCCTGCCTGGTTCTAGGTTTTGGCCGAGAATTCCCGCCCGGTACTTGGTCATTGCCAAGGATTCATCACTGGGTACTGATAGTTGGGATCTTTCAATCCGGGTCTATGCAAATACCCTTGTGCGTTGTAGCACGTAGGGATCGAATCCACGGAGACTAAGTATGCGCTACGGAATATAGAAACGAGTTATCAAGCTAAGACAATAATAAGAGATTTGATTATAATGCAAACTAATCCAAAGCTATGAGAAACAGAAAGTAAAACGGTGTAAAAGTCAATAGACTAAAGCGTTAGGCATCGGGAATATCTCAGGAATTCAGGGATCAAAGAGCTACACAACTATTCAGGGATTTAATGCTAAGAACCATCCTAAACTCAAACACGAATGTAAATCTAATCTACTTTCGCAGTATTAGATATCTATCTCTAGTGATATAAGCGTCTAAACTTTCGTTTGATCTTATCAATCCCTAGACAAGCTTTATCGATCGGGTTTGATAAATTCACGGATCCTAATGACTCAACTTTCGTTGGTATTAGGCAATCCGCTCACCTATTGCTCTATCCGGTTAAACCTATCAACTTTCGTTGTATAGATTTATCCTTGGTTTTCATGAAACTAGTTGTCTACTCTAATTCCAATCGATAACTTAGCAATAGATGAAGATCTAATGATAAACCCTATTTGTGTCTAACTCAATGATATGAATTCCCTTGATAAATCCCTAATCCTAACTAAGAGACTACTCAACCATAACAGAAATAAAACAGAGTATAGATGAGATGAAAGACATGATTCAATTGCTTAAAGAGAACAAAAACAAAAGTAGAGTTTAGAAATCTTCTCTAAGGATTCCAAGATGAGAAATCTGCCTCCAAGGGCTTACAAGAGGTGGCTGCTCTCAAAATTAGGTTAATAATCGGATCCCCACAACCCCTGAACATCCCACTACTTAAAGTCTTACAAAAGTCCCGAAATCAAGGAAAAGGTGGTGATGTCGCTGATGCAGATCGTCCGATCTTGACTGAGATCGTCCGATCTGGATGCTCCTGGATCGTCCGATCTGGAGGTGGATCGTCCGATCCCAACCTCAGTTTCTCCATCTGCTTCGTTTGCCGTCCAGACAGATAGGTCTTCAGTAAAACACGCATAACTTGCTAACCATAAGTGATAATCACGTAAAACCGGTGCCAAATGAAAGCTAACTCAAATAGCTATCTTGTGTCCAAAAATAATTGAAATCCGATCTTGGGAAGGTCTTCAACGAATGTCAAAGTTTTGACCTTTCTGCACGATCCTTCACCTCCAACTACTCGTTTTCACTCCAAAACGTCCAGTTCTCTCCCAAATCGCACCAAAACCTGTAAAGACTCTTAAAACATAGAAAACCATACAAAAGACTCTAAAACACAATAAAACCAATGATAAAACAAATCCAAAAATGGGTGAAATATGAGATATATCAACTCCCCCAGACTTGAATCCTTGCTTGTCCTCAAGTAAGAACTCACAAAAGAATACAAATATGGAAGAGAGGTTTGAAAAACACGGAGACCTTCCTGTTCTTGAAACATTGCAATGATCCTTTTTAGTACTCCACATACTACTTAACCAGTTCTGAATCTAACCACCATGTACTTCTCCGTAGTCATTCGCAGCTTGCCAGACTCTACACATAAATTCGCAGCATTATCCATCAAAACCTTCATCGCCAGTTTCATCTCTGCAGTCAACTACCAAGGACCTTCTAGACTCTTTCACATACAATATCTTGACAAGAAACCACCTAAATTCCACACTTTTTGGTATTTTTCCTCTCCCCCAGACTTATTTCTAAACTAGCTTATTATATATATATATTTTTTTTTTAAGGTCCGAGACGCGAGTACTGATGGTGTTTGCCACCTAGTCCCCGGTTCATTCCTTACTGCATATATCAAGTTTCGAGACGCGAGTACTGATGGTGTTTGCCACCTAGTCCCCGGTTCATCCCTATCAATATAAAGCATGTACATATCAAGGTTCCGAGACGCGAGTATTGATGGTGTTTGCCACCAAATCCCCGGTTCATCCCATCTCTATGCAACTCGCATACGTAACCTTATTGCTAGATAAACTTCTAATAGGGGGAGGAGTACCACTACTTTCTACTGGTGGGTTCATATGTCAGATATGAATGATGAGTCAAGCCCTATGGAAATCAACCACATCGACGAAGTGCAAATTTGGCTTAGGCTCGGATGAACTCCGCTGGAAACATGGTGTCCTCTAGTTAACTGGTTATCCTTTGGATTTTTCATTAGTCCGATCTAGAATTGATTCTGTAGCAACGGTCACTTAGAAGTGAAGACAAAACATTAGATCCAACTGATACTCTCCAACACGTTTTGACTCAATAAAAACGAAAAACAATGATTCATAAAGTGCAAAACAAAACAGAGAAACAACATTAGTCACACGAAGTACTCTCCCCCAGACTTAATTCGCACCGTCTCGGTGAGAAAATAAGAAGGAGAAAAGCACACATAATCAGAAAGAGATAGAGTGAACCGAAAATAACCGAAGAAGGACTTACCAGGGCTTTATCGATATGTTCATCTAAAGGAATGTCGATGCTCTGTTTGTTTGAGACACAAAAATCAAAACCAAAATAAAAGAAACACACTTACCAGTGGGTTGCCTCCCACCAAGCGCTTTGTTTAACGTCGTTAGCCCGACGCAGTCGCCTTTTAGGCGAGAGAAGAGGGATTCACAGGAGGATCTGGTGGGGGTGGCGGAGGTTTAAGATCAAGCTTCAAAATCCTGTTCATCATTGTATCCACAACAGCATGTCCCTGCGCCTTAAGTTCTGGGGTTATAAGTGCTTTAGCTTTAAAGAAAGGTTTAGTCATACCTTTGCACTTAACCTTATATTCAATGGTGTCACCAACACATCTCTGGGGTGTTAAGGTGACATGGGGACGAAGTGGTGCTCCCCCAGACTTAGGCTTGGTTGTCTCTTCTATGACATCACATGAATCATGTTTCAACCACTTGTCCACTTTGACTGCAACATAGAATACTCCTTTGTTCACTCGCGCGAGGGAAACTCTCTTTTGAGGTAAGTCAAAGATCGCTCCAGCTGTATTGAGGAATGGTCTCCCTAGGATCAATGCCATCTCTGCGTTGTTTCTCATTTCTACAACCTGAAAGTCACAAGGTATAAAGCAATCATCAATCCTTACCTGAAGATCTTTGACGCTTCCTTGTGTAGTCGAGATGTTCCCGTCCCCAAATCTGATTAGTCTTGTAGAGGGCTGAATGTTGATGATCCCCAAGCGTTGAGCTATTGTAGTAGACATCACATTCACTGTTGAGCCAGAGTCACAGAGAGCGTCCTCAAACACAACTCCATTGATGGAGCATGGAACCAAAAACCTCCCGGGATCTCCAAGTTTGGGCAGTTGCCTCAGTGCAAGAGCTGGAGATTGACCTGAAAAGGGAGCTTTGGAAGCCTGTGTGGTTAGAATTGGTGTTTGAGAAATCATACCTGAAGGAGAAGTAGGGATTGATTGGTCCGTGGTGGTTGGATCATCCGAGGGAGGTAGGATCGGACGATCATGTTGTTGTTGGATCGGACGATCATGCTTTTGGATCGGACGATCCAAACGAAGATCGTCCGATCTAAACGATTCCGTGGCGGATTTCTTCATCACTTCACGCTGTAGATCAGAGCTCAAACAGTCCACCTTCCACTCTAACGTGGAGATCTAGTGCTTTACCTCTTGAGCACTCCGAGTTTGTCCATCAGTGACTGCTTGTATCATGAGTTTGAACTCATTCTCCCCACTTCCAATGAAGTTTACATGCTAAAAAAAAACACTAGAGCCTCCTTCGTTCCTTGGGTTTCGCTCACTTTTTGCTGGGAGAGTATCCTGTTGGCGTTTGGTCGAGATAGCAATTTGTGAGATCTGGGTCTCGAGCAATTTTGCATGTGTGGAGAGGGACTCGAACTTGCCGTTTAAATCCACGTACATGTGGCTCATCTTTGCTGTTATCTCCTCTGAGGATTGCTTCTGAGCTGCCATAATCTGCTGCATCATAGCCTTGAGCTCGGCTTGAGAGTCCGTCGCTGGAGTTGACGGTTGTGGTAGTGGAGGATATACCTGGAACTGAGGGTTCTCCACATTGTTGCTGCGGTAGGAGAGGTTTGGATGGCTTCTGTAGTTTTGGTTAAAACCTCGGTTCTGTCCATAACCTTGTCCATGTACGTAGTTGACTTCCTCAGTGTGTCCTTGTAAGCGAACATCCGGACCATCTTCACACTGATGTACATGCCTCTTGGACCTATCATACTCTGCATTCCTAGTACTAGAACTGGCAGCCATGTTTTCAAGCAGCTTGTTAGCTCCATTGACATTCTGAGTCATGAAATTTCCATTGCTTGCAGAGTTGAGTGATGTCTTGTAGTCCCAACTAACCCCATCATAAAAGATGCTTAGGAGCTGCTCCTCTGAAAATCCATGGTGTGGACAATCTCTGCGGTATTCATTGAATCGCTCCCAAGTTTCACAAAAAGACTCTCCACTGCACTGTTCAAATGAAGTGATCTTGTTTCTCAACGAAGCAGTCTTGGATTTGGTGTAGAAGTGATCCAAGAAGCTTGCTCGAACTTGAGGCCAAGTGGTGAGGGAACCCGGTGGTAAAGATTTGAGCCACCTACTTGCTTTATCCGCTAGGGAGTGACGGAAAAGCTTGCACTTGAGATAGTCGGCGGGAACTCCATTAGATTTAGTAGTGCTGCATATTTCCTCGAAGTTCTCCACGTGGTCCATTGGGTTTTCAGCTGGTAACCCATGGAAGAGATGCTGTTTCACCAAAGCAATCATTTGAGGTTTGATCTCAAAATCTTGACGTTGAGGCTCTGGAGGACAAATGGCTGCCCGGTTTTGATAGAACGCATGAGGCGTGTCATTGTCGCCAATAGCTCGTTGGGCGAGTTATTGTGCGTGCTGTTGTCCTTGTTGCGCTCTCAACTCCTCCATTTGTTGTTGTAATTGCTGCATCTGCTGGAGAATATCATCGGTATTGTCTCCCATGATGGTGTGATTCGACTTCTTCTTTGCGTTTGTCCGTTCTAATCCCGCAAGCTCTTGGTTAGTCAACTGTAAAAGATTTGTAGAGCCTTGACTCCTTCTTTGCATGTACCTGAAACACCAAAAACCAAGCAGAAGAATAACAAAATTAGTACTGAAATAAAAATCTTAGACTAGACACTAGTCTCAAATCCGAAGGCAACGTCTTAGTCCCCGGCAACGGCGCCAATTTGATAGTTGGGATCTTTCAATCCGGGTCTATGCAAATACCCTTGTGCGTTGTAGCACGTAGGGATCGAATCCACGGAGACTAAGTATGCGCTACGGAATATAGAAACGAGTTATCAAGCTAAGACAATAATAAGAGATTTGATTATAATGCAAACTAATCCAAAGCTATGAGAAACAGAAAGTAAAACGGTGTAAAAGTCAATAGACTAAAGCGTTAGGCATCGGGAATATCTCAGGAATTCAGGGATCAAAGAGCTACACAACTATTCAGGGATTTAATGCTAAGAACCATCCTAAACTCAAACACGAATGTAAATCTAATCTACTTTCGCAGTATTAGATATCTATCTCTAGTGATATAAGCGTCTAAACTTTCGTTTGATCTTATCAATCCCTAGACAAGCTTTATCGATCGGGTTTGATAAATTCACGGATCCTAATGACTCAACTTTCGTTGGTATTAGGCAATCCGCTCACCTATTGCTCTATCCGGTTAAACCTATCAACTTTCGTTGTATAGATTTATCCTTGGTTTTCATGAAACTAGTTGTCTACTCTAATTCCAATCGATAACTTAGCAATAGATGAAGATCTAATGATAAACCCTATTTGTGTCTAACTCAATGATATGAATTCCCTTGATAAATCCCTAATCCTAACTAAGAGACTACTCAACCATAACAGAAATAAAACAGAGTATAGATGAGATGAAAGACATGATTCAATTGCTTAAAGAGAACAAAAACAAAAGTAGAGTTTAGAAATCTTCTCTAAGGATTCCAAGATGAGAAATCTGCCTCCAAGGGCTTACAAGAGGTGGCTGCTCTCAAAATTAGGTTAATAATCGGATCCCCACAACCCCTGAACATCCCACTACTTAAAGTCTTACAAAAGTCCCGAAATCAAGGAAAAGGTGGTGATGTCGCTGATGCAGATCGTCCGATCTTGACTGAGATCGTCCGATCTGGATGCTCCTGGATCGTCCGATCTGGAGGTGGATCGTCCGATCCCAACCTCAGTTTCTCCATCTGCTTCGTTTGCCGTCCAGACAGAAAGGTCTTCAGTAAAACACGCATAACTTGCTAACCATAAGTGATAATCACGTAAATCCGATCTTGGGAAGGTCTTCAACGAATGTCAACAAATACTCAAATAGCTATCTTGTGTCCAAAAATAATTGAAATCCGATCTTGGGAAGGTCTTCAACGAATGTCAAAGTTTTGACCTTTCTGCACGATCCTTCACCTCCAACTACTCGTTTTCACTCCAAAACGTCCAGTTCTCTCCCAAATCGCACCAAAACCTGTAAAGACTCTTAAAACATAGAAAACCATACAAAAGACTCTAAAACACAATAAAACCAATGATAAAACAAATCCAAAAATGGGTGAAATATGAGATATATCAGGTACTCGGTCATTTCCAAGGATTCCTACCTGGTGCGTGGTCATTACCAAGAATTCCTACCAGGTACTCGGTCATAGCCAAGGATTCCTACTTGGTGTTCGGTCATTGCCGAGAATTCCTGCCCAGTAATTGGTCATTACAGAGGATTCACCAGCCGGTACTCGATCATTGCTGAGAATTCCTTCTTGGTAATCGGTCATTCCCATGGTTCCAACCCACTACTCGATCATTGCCGAGAATTTCTCACCCGGTCCTCTGTCGTTTCCGTGGATTTATACCTGATGCTAGGTTATTGCCGAGAATTCCTGCCCGGTACTCGGTAATTACCAAGGATTCCTCTCCAGGTACTCAGTCATTTCCAACGATACTAACTGCTGCTCAGTCATTGCCGAGAATTCCTTCATGGTACTCTGTCATTGGTGAAAATTCATGTCTGGTATTCAGTCATTGCCGAGTATTCCTGTCCGGTACTCAGTCATTGGTGAGAATTCCTCATCCGGTATTCGATAATTACCACCAAGAATTCTTGCCAGCTACTAGGTCATTGCTGAGAATTCCAGCCTGGTACTCGGTCATTGCCAATGATTTGTCACTCGGTACTCGGTCGTTTCTGGGAATTCCTACCCGGTGCTTGGTCATAGTCGAGAAGTCCTGCCTGGTACTCTGTCATGCCCAGAATTCTTGCTCGGTGCTCCGTCATCGCCGAGAATTCTAACCATGTACTCGGTTCATTGCAGAGAATTCCTGCCTAGTACTCGGTCATTGCCGAGAATTCCTGCGCGGTACTCGGTCGTTGCCAAAAATTCCTGCCCGGTACTCGGTCAATGCCAAGGATTCCTACCCGGTGTTTGGTCATTGCCGAGAATTCCTCCTTGGTACTCGGTCATTGACGAGGATTCACCAGCCGGTACTCGATCATTGATGAGAATTCATGCCTGGTACTCGGTCATTGCCGTGAAATCCGTCCCTGTTGTCAGTCATTGTTGACGATTTCTCACCCAAGACTCTGTCATTTCCGTGGATTCATACCCGATGCTTGGTCATTGCCGAGTATTCCTGCTAGGTACTCTATCATTGCCGAGGAATCCTCACCCGGTGCTCGGCCATTTCTGAGGATTCTTACCTAATGCTTGGTCATTGCTGAGAATTCATGTTCGCTACTCGGTCATTGCCGAGAACTACTGTACGGTACTCAATTATTTCCAAGGATTCCTACCCGGAGCTCAGTCATTGCTGAGAATTCTTGCCTGGTACTTGGTCATTACTGAGAATTCATGTCCGGTACTCAGTCATTTCTGAGAATTCCTTCCTGATACTTGGTCATTTCCGAGAATTTCTCACCCGGTACTATGTCGTTTCGGAGGATTCCAACCGGTAATTGGTCAATGCCGAGAATTCCTGCTAGGTACTTGTTTATTGCAGAGAATTCATGTCTGGTACTTGGTCATGGCCAAGAATTCCTCCCCGGAACTCGGTCATTGCCGAGGATTCCTCACCCGCTACTCGGTCATTTCCGAGGATTCCTAAAGGGTGCTCGGTCATTACCGAGAATTTCTGCCTAGTACTCGGTCATTGCTGGGTATTCCTGCCTGGTACTCGTTCGTTGCCGAGAATTGCTGCCCGGTACTCGGTCTTGCCAAGAATTCATGTACTTGGTTATTGCCGAGAATTCCTGCCTGTTACTCGGTCATTTCTGAGGATTTTCCAGTCGGTACTCGATTATTACAAATAATTCCAGCTTGGTACTAGGTCATTGCCATGAATTCCTTCCCAGTACTCAGTCATTGCTTAGGATTCCTGCACGGTACTCGGTCATTGCTGAGAATTCCTGCCCGGTACTCGTTCATTGCCAATAATTCCTGCCCGGTACCTTGTCATTACCAAGAACTTCTACCCGTTACTCGGTCAATTCTGAGAAATCCAGCCAGTTCTCTATTATTACAGAGAATTAATATGTGGTACTAGGTCATTGTCGAGAATTCCCGCCTGGTACACAGTCATTGCCAATGATTCCTCACTCGGTACTCGGTCGTTTCAGAGTATTCCTACCCGGTGCTAGGTCATTATCGAGAATTCCTGCCCGGTACTTGTTCATTGCCAAAAATTCCTACCCGGTACTCGGTCATTGTAAAGAATTCATTCCCGGTACATTGTCATTGCCGTGGATTTTCCAGCCGGTACTCTATTATTACCATAAATTCATGCCTGGTTCTAGGTTTTTGCCGAGAATTCCCGCCTGGTACTTGGTCATTGACAAGGATTCCTCACTGGGTACTCGGTCGTTTCCAAGGATTCCTACCTGGTGCGTGGTCATTACCAAGAATTCCTACCAGGTACTCGGTCATTGCCAAGGACTCCTACTTGGTGTTCGGTCATTACCGAGAATTCCTGCCCAGTAATTGGTCATTACCGAGGATTCACCAGCCGGTAGTCGATCATTGCTGAGAATTCCTTCTTGGTAATCGGTCATTGCCATGAATTCCAAGCCACTACTCGATCATTGCCGAGAATTTCTCACCCAGTCCTCTGTCGTTTCCTTGGATTTATACCTGATGCTCGGTTATTGCCGAGAATTCCTGCCCGGTACTCGGTAATTACCAAGGATTCCTCTCCAGGTACTCAATCATTTCCAAGGATACTACCTGCTGCTCGGTCATTGCCGAGAATTCCTTCATGGTACTCTGTCATTGGTGAAAATTCATGTTTGGTACTCAGTCATTGCCGAGTATTCCTGTCCTGTACTCGGTCATTGGTGAGAATCCCTCATCCGGTATTCGATAATTACCAAGAATTCTTGCCAGCTACTAGGTCATTGCTGAGAATTCCAGCCCGGTACTCGGTCATTGCCAATGATTTGTCACTCGGTACTCGGTCGTTTCTGGGAATTCCTACCCTTGTACTCCGTCATGCCGAGAATTCTTGCACGGTGCTCCGTCATCGCCGAGAATTCTAACCATGTACTCGGTTCATTGCAGAGAATTCCTGCCGGGTACTCGGTCAATGCTGAGAATTCCTGCGCGGTACTCGGTCGTTGCCAAGAATTTATGCCCGGTACTCGGTCAATGCCAAGGATTCCTACCCGGTGTTCGGTCATTGCCGAGAATTCCTCCATGGTACTCGGTCATTGCCGAGGATTTACCAGCCGGTACACGATCATTGCTGAGAATTCCTGCCTGGTACTCGGTCATAGCTGAGAATTCCTGCCCAGTACTCGTTCATTGCCAAGAATTCCTTCTCGGTAGTTGGTCATTGCCGAGAATTTCTGCATGTTACTCGGTCATTTCCGAGAACTCCATCTGGTACTCGATTATTACCAAGAATTTCTTCCTTGTACTAGGTCATTGCCGAGAATTCTCGCCAAGTACTCAGTCATTGCCAAGGATTCCTGACCCAGTACTCGGTCATTTCTAAAGATTCCTACCTGGTGCTTGGTCATTGTCGAGAATTCCTGCCCGGTACTCGGTCATTGTAAAGAATTCCTACCCAGTACTCGGTCATTGCAGAGGATTCCTCACCTAATGCTTGGTCGTTTCTGAGAATTCCAACCTGGTACTCACTCATTGCCGAGAATTCCTGTCTGGTACTCGGTCATTGCCAAGAACTCCTGTGCGGTGCTCGATTATTTTCGAGAATTCTTTCCTTTTACTTGGTCATTGCCAAGAATTCTCGCCCGGTACTCAGTCATTGCCAAGGATTCGTCACCCGGTATTCAGTCGTTTCTAAGGATTCCTACCCGGTACTTTGACATTGTAAAGAATTCCTACCCTGTACTTGGTCATTGCCAAGAATTCTTGCCTGGTACTCGGTCATTGCCGAGAATTCCTACCCGATACTCGGTCATTGCTAAGAATTCCTACCCGGTACTCTGTCATTGTGAAGAATTCCTACCCTGTACTTGGTCATTGTCGAGAATTCCTGCATGGTACTCGGTCATTGCCGAGAATTCCTACCCGTTACTCGGTCATTTCCAAGAATTCCTGCCCTGTACTCGGTCATTGCCATGGATTCCAACCCGGTGTTTGGCCACTGCTGAGTATTCCTGCCCTGTACTCAGTCATTTCTGAGAATTCCTGCCAGGTACTCGTTCCTTGCCAAGAATTCCTGCCTGGTACTTGATCATTGCCGAGAGTTTCTACCCGTTACTCGGTCATTGCTGAGAATTCGTGCCCGGTACTTGATCATTGCCGAGAATTTCTGCCCGTTACTCGGTCATTTCTGAGCTATCCAGCCGATACTCAATTATTACCAAGAAATATTGCCTGGTACTAGGTTATTGCCGAGAATTCCCGCCCGGTACTTGGTATTTGCCGAGGATTCCACACTCGGTACTCGGTCATTTCTGAGGATTCTTACCCGGTCCTTGGTCATTGTCGAGAATTCGTGCCTGGTACTCGATCATTGCCAAGAATTCCTACCCGGTACTCTGTCATTGTAAATATTCCTACCCTGTACTCGGTCATTGCCAAAGATTCCTCACCTGATGCTCGGTCGTTTCTAGGAATTCCAACTCGGTACTCGGTTAATTGCAGAGAATACTTGCATGGTACTCGGCCATTGCCGAGAATTCTTGCGCGGTGCTCGGTCATTGCCAAGAGTTCCTTCTTGGTACTTGGTCAATGCCAAGGATTCCTACCCGGTGTTTGGTCATTGCCGAGAATTCCTGCATGGTACTCAGTCATTGCCGAGGATTCACCTGCCGGTAATCGATCATTGCTGAGAATTCCTGCCTGGTACTCGGTCATTGCCATGAATTCCTGCCCGATAATCAGTCATAGCTGAGAATTCCTGCCCTGGATTTGTTCATTGCCAAGAATTCCTGCCTGGTACTCGGTCATTGCCATGGATTCCTACCCGGTGTTCGGCCATTGCGAAGTATTCCTGCTCGGTACTTGGTCATTGCTGAGGTTTCACCAGCCGGTACTCGATCATTGCTGAGAATTCCTGCCTGGTACTCGGTTATTACCGAGAATTTCTTCCCGTTACTCGGTCATTTCTGAGGATTCCTTCCCGGTGCTCGGTCATTGTCGAGAATTCATGCCTCGTACTTGGTCATTGCCAAGAATTCCTACCCGGTGTTCGGTCATTGCTGAGAATTCCTCCATGGTACTCGGTCATTGCCGAGGATTCACCAGCCGGTACTCGATCATTGCTGAGAATTCCTACCTGGTACTCGGTCATTGCCGGGAATTCCTGCCAGGTACTCGGTCATAGCTGAGAATTCTTGCCCAGTACTCGTTCATTGCCAAGAATTCCTTCCCGGTACTTGGTCATTTCCGAAAATTTCTGCACGTTACTCGGTCATTTCCGTGAACTCCATCTGGTACTCGATTATTACCAAGAATTCCTTCCTTGTACTAGGTCATTGCCGAGAATTCTCGCCCGGTTCTCGGTCGTTTCTAAAGATTCCTACCTGGTGCTTGGTCATTGTCGAGAATTCTTGGCCGGTACTCAGTCATTGCCAAGGATTCGTCACCCGATATTCAGTCGTTTCTAAGGATTCCTACCCGGTACTTTGACATTGTAAAGAATTCCTACCCTGTACTTGGTCATTGCCGAGAATTCCTGCCTGGTACTCGGTCATTGCCAAGAATTTCTACCCGGTACTCGGTCATTGCTAAGAATTCCTACCCGGTACTCTGTCATTGTAAAGAATTACTACCCTGTACTTGGTTATTGCCGAGAATTCCTGCATGGTACTCGGTCATTGCCGAGAATTCCTACCCGTTACTCGGTCATTGCCGAGAATTCCTGCCCTGTACTCGGTCATTGCCATGGATTCCTACCCGGTGTTCGGCCATTGCTGAGTATTCCTGCCCTGTACTCAGTCATTGCTGAGAATTCCTGCCCGGTACGCGTTCCTTGCCAAGAATTCCTGCCTGGTACTTGGTCATTGCCGAGAGTTTCTGCCCGTTACTTGGTCATTGCTGAGAATTACTGCCCGGTACTCGGTAATTACCGAGAATTCCTGCATGGTACTCGGTCATTGCCGAGAATTCCTACCCGTTACTCGGTCATTGCCAAGAATTCCTGCCCTGTACTCGGTCATTGCCATGGATTCCTACCCGGTGTTCGGCCATTGTTGAGTATTCATGCCCTGTACTTAGTCATTGCTGAGAATTCCTGCCAGGTACTCGTTCCTTGCCAAGAATTCATGCCTGGTACTTGGTCATTGCCGAGAGTTTATACCCGTTACTCGGTCATTTCTGAGATATCCAGCCGATACTCGATTATTACCAAGAAATATTGCCTGGTACTAGGTTATTGCCGAGAATTCCCGCCCGGTACTTGGTATTTGCCGAGGATTCCACACTCGGTACTCGGTCGTTTCTGAAGATTCTTACCCGGTCCTTGGTCATTATTGAGAATTCATGCCTGGTACTCGGTCATTGCCAAGAATCCCTACCCGGTACTCTGTCATTGTAAAGATTCCTACCCTGTACTCGAACTTTGCCAAAGATTCCTCACCTGATGCTCGGTCGTTTCTAGGAATTCCAACTATGTACTCGGTTAATTACAGAGAATTCTTGCATGGTACTCGGTCATTGCCGAGAATTCCTGCGCGGTGCTCGGTCATTGCCGAGAATTCCTGCATGGTACTCAGTCATAGCCGAGGATTCACCAGCCGGTACTCGATCATTGCTGAGAATTCCTGCCTGGTACTCGGTCATTGCCATGAATTCCTGCCCGATAATCAGTCATAGCTGAGAATTCCTGCCCTGGATTCGTTCATTGACAAGAATTCCTACCATGTACTCGGTCATTGCCAAGAATTCCTGCCTGGTACTCGGTCATTGCTGAGAATTCCTACCTGGTACTCGGTCATTGCCAAGAATTCCTGCCTGGTGTTCGGCCATTGCTAAGTATTCCTGCCCGGTACTGGGTCATTGCTGAGAATTCCTGCCCGGTACTCGTTTCTTGCCAAGAATTCCTGCCTGGTACTTGGTCATTACTGAGATTTTCTGCCCGTTACTCGTTAATTTCCATGGATTCCTACCCGGTGTTCGGCCATTGCCAAGAATTCCAGCCCGGTACTCGGTCATTGCCGAGGATTCACCAGCTGGTACTCGGTCATTGCCGAGAATTTCTGCCCGTTACTCGGTCATTTCCGAGATATCCAGCCGGTACTTGATTATTACCGAGAAATATTGCCTGGTACTAGGTCATTGCCGAGAATTCCCGCCCGGTACTCAGAATTTGCTGAGGATTCCTCACTTGGTACTCGGTCATTGCCGAGAATTCCTACCCGTTACTCAGTCATTGCCAAGAATTCCTGCCCTGTACTCGGTCATTGCCATGGATTCCAACCCGGTGTTTGGCCACTGCTGAGTATTCCTGCCGTGTACTCAGTCATTGCTGAGAATTCCTGCCAGGTTCTCGTTCCTTGCCAAGAATTCCTGCCTGGTACTTGATCATTGCCGAGAGTTTCTACCCGTTACTCGGTCATTGCTGAGAATTCGTGCCCGGTACTTGGTCATTGCCGAGAATTTCTGCCCGTTACTCGGTCATTTCTGAGCTATCCAGCCGATACTCGATTATTACCAAGAAATATTGCCTGGTACTAGGTTATTGCCGAGAATTCCCGCCCGGTACTTGGTATTTGCCGAGGATTCCACACTCGGTACTCGGTCGTTTCTGAGGATTCTTACCCGGTCCTTGGTCATTGTCGAGAATTCGTGCCTCGTACTTCGTCATTGCCAAGAATTCCTACCCGGTACTCTGTCATTGTAAAGAATTCCTACCATGTACTCGGTCATTGCCGAAGATTCCTCACATGATGTTCGGTCGTTTCCGAGAATTCTAACCCTGTACTCGGTTCATTGCAGAGAATTCCTGCCTGGTACTCGGTCATTGCCGAGAATTCCTGCGCGGTACTTGGTCATTGCCAAGAATCCCTGCCCGGTACTCTGTCAATGCCAAGGATTCCTACCCGGTGTTCGGTCATTGCCGAGAATTCCTCCATGGTACTCGGTAATTGCCGAGGATTCACCAGCCGGTACTCGATCATTGCTGAGAATTCTTGCATGGTACTCGGTCATTGCCGTGAATTCCTGCCTGGTACTCGGTCAGAGCTAAGAATTCTTGCCCAGTACTCGTTCATTACAAAGAATTCCTTCCCGGTACTTGGTCATTGCCGAGAATTTCTGCACGTTACTCGGTCATTTCCGTGAACTCCATTTGGTACTCGATTATTACCGAGAATTCCTTCCTTGTACTAGATCATTGCCGAGAATTCTCGCCCAGTACTCAGTCATCGCCAAGGATTCCTCACCCGGTACTCGGTCGATTCTAAAGATTCCTAGCTGGTGCTTGGTCATTATCGAGAATTCTTGCCCGGTACTCGGTCATTGTAAAGAATTCCTACCCAGTACTCGTTCATTACAGAGGATTCCTCACCTTATGCTTGGTCGTTTCTGAGAATTCCAACCTGGTACTCAGTCATTGCCGAGAATTCCTGTCTGGTACTCGGTCATTGCCAAGAATTCCTGTGCGGTGCTCGATTATTATCGAGAATTCTTTCCTTTTACTTGGTCATTGCCAAGAATTCTTGCCCGGTACTCAGTCATTGCCAAGGATTCGTCACCCGGTATTCAGTCGTTTCTAAGGATTCCTACCCGGTACTTTGACATTGTAAAGAATTCCTACCCTGTACTTGGTCATTGCCGAGAATTCCTGCCTGGTACTCAGTCATTGCCGAGAATTTCTACTCGGTACTTGGTCATTACTAAGAATTCCTACCCGGTACTCTGTCATTATAAAGAATTCATACCTTGTACTTGGTCATTACCGAGAATTCCTGCATGGTACTCGGTCATTGCCGAGAATTCCTACCCGTTACTCGGTCATTGCCAAGAATTCCTGCCCTGTACTCGGTCATTGCCATGGATTCCTACCTTGTTTTCGGCCATTGCTGAGTATTCCTGCCCTGTACTCAGTCATTACTAAGAATTCATGCCAGGTACTCGTTCCTTGCCAAGAATTCCTGCCTGGTACTTGGTCATTGCCGAGAGTTTCTGCCCGTTACTCGGTCATTGCTGAGAATTACTGCCCGGTACTCGGTAATTGCCGAGAATTTCTGACCGTTACTCGGTCATTTCTAAGATATCCAGCCGATACTCGGATATTACCAAGAAATATTGCCTGGTACAAGGTTATTGGCGAGAATTCCCGCCCGGTACTCGGTCATTGCCAAGAATTTCTGCCCGTTACTCGGTCATTGCCAAGAATTCCTGCCGTGTACTCGGTCATTGCCATGGATTCCTACCCGGTGTTTGGCCACTGCTGAGTATTCCTGCCCTGTACTCAGTCATTGCTGAGAATCCCTGCCAGGTACTCATTCCTTGCCAAGAATTCCTGCCTGGTACTTGGTCATTGCCGAGAGTTTCTGCCCGTTACTTGGTCATTGCTGAGAATTCCTGCCCGGTACTCGGTCATTGCCGAGAATTTCTGTCCATTACTCGGTCATTTCTGAGATATCTAGCCGATACTCGATTATTACCAAGAAATATTGCCTGGTACTAGGTTATTGCCGAGAATTCCCGCCCGGTACTCGGTATTTGCCGAGGATTCCACAATCGGTACTCGGTCGTTTCTGAGGATTCCTACCCGGTCCTTGGTCATTATCAAGAATTCGAGCCTCGTACTCGGTCATTTCCAAGAATTCCTACCCGGTACTCTGTCATTTTAAAGAATTTCTACCCCGTACTCGGTCATTGCCAAAGATTCCTCACCTGATGCTCGGTCGTTTCTAGGAATTCAAACTCGGTACTCGGTTAATTGCAGAGAATTCTTGCATGGTACTCGGTCATTGCCAAGAATTCCTGTGCGGTGCTCGGTCATTGCCAAGAGTTCCTTCCCGGTACTTGGTCAATGCCAAGGATTCCTACCTAGTGTTCGGTCATTGCCGAGAATTCCTGCATGGTACTCAGTCAATGTCGAGGATTCACCGGCCGGTACTCGATCATTGCTGAGAGTTCCTGCCTGGTACTCGGTCATTGCCATGAATTCCTGCCCGATAATCAGGCATAGCTGAGAATTCCTGCCCAGCATTCGTTCATTGCCAAGAATTCCTTCCTGGTGCTCGGTCATTATCGAGAATTCGTGCCTGGTACTTGGTCATTGCCAAGAATTCCTACCCGGTACTCTGTTATTGTAAAGAATTCCTACCCTGTACTCGGTCATTGCCGAAGATTCCTCACATGATGCTCGGTCGTTTCCGAGAATTCTAACCCTGTACTAGGTTCATTGCAGAGAATTCCTGCCTGGTACTCGGTCATTACTGAGAATTCCTGTGTGGTACTCGGTCATTGCCAAGAATTCCTGCCCGGTACTCGGTTAATGCCAAGGATTCCTACCCGGTGTTTGGTCATTGCCAAGAATTCCTCCATGGTACTCGGTCATTGCCGAGGATTCACCAGCCGGTACTCGATCATTGCTGAGAATTCCTGCCTGGTACTTGGTCATTGCCGTGAATTCCTGCCAGGTACTCGGTCATAGCTGAGAATTCTTGCCCAGTACTCGTTCATTGCCAAGAATTTCTTCCCGGTACTTGGTCATTGCCGAGAATTTCTGCACGTTACTCGGTCATTTCCGTGAACTCCATCTGGTACTCGATTATTACCGAGAATTCCTTCCTTGTGCTAGGTCATTGGTGAGAATTCTCGCCCAGTACTCAGTCATTGCCAAGGATTCCTCACCCGGTACTCGGTCGTTTCTAAAGATTCCTACCTGGTTCTTAGTCATTGTCGAGAATTCCTGTCTAGTACTCGGTCATTGCCAAGAATTCCTGTGCGGTGCTCGATTATTATCGAGAATTCTTTCCTTTTACTTGGTCATTGCCGAGAATTCTCGCCCGGTACTCAGTCATTGCCAAGGATTTGTGACCCGGTATTCAGTCGTTTCTAAGGATTCCAACCCAGTACTCGGTCATTTCCGAGATTTCCTACCCGGTACTCTGTCATTGCTAAGAATTCCTACCCGGTACTCTGTCATTGTAAAGAATTCCTACCCTGTACTTGGTCATTGCCGAGAATTCCTGCATGGTACTCGGTCATAGCCGAGAATTCCTACCCGTTATTCGGTCATTCCCAAGATTTCCTGCCTTGTACTCGGTCATTGCTATGGATTCCTACCCGGTGTTCGGCCATTGTTGAGTATTCATGCCCTGTACTCAGTCATTGCTGAGAATTCCTGCCAGGTACTCGTTCCTTGCCAAGAATTCATGCCTGGTACTTGGTCATTGCCGAGAGTTTATACCCGTTACTCGGTCATTTCTGAGATATCCAGCCGATACTCGATTATTACCAAGAAATATTGCCTGGTACTAGGTTATTGCCGAGAATTCCCGCCCGGTACTTGGTATTTGCCGAGGATTCCACACTCGGTACTCGGTCGTTTCTGAAGATTCTTACCCGGTCCTTGGTCATTATTGAGAATTCGTGCCTGGTACTCGGTCATTGCCAAGAATCCCTACCCGGTACTCTGTCATTGTAAAGATTCCTACCCTGTACTCGAACTTTGCCAAAGATTCCTCACCTGATGCTCGGTCGTTTCTAGGAATTCCAACTCTGTACTCGGTTAATTACAGAGAATTCTTGCATGGTACTCGGTCATTGCCGAGAATTCCTGCGCGGTGCTCGGTCATTGCCGAGAATTCCTGCATGGTACTCAGTCATAGCCGAGGATTCACCAGCCGGTACTCGATCATTGCTGAGAATTCCTGCCTGGTACTCGGTCATTGCCATGAATTCCTGCCCGATAATCAGTCATAGCTGAGAATTCCTGCCCTGGATTCGTTCATTGACAAGAATTCCTACCATGTACTCGGTCATTGCCAAGAATTCCTGCCTGGTACTCGGTCATTGCTGAGAATTCCTACCTGGTACTCGGTCATTGCCAAGAATTCCTGCCTGGTGTTCGGCCATTGCTAAGTATTCCTGCCCGGTACTGGGTCATTGCTGAGAATTCCTGCCCGGTACTCGTTTCTTGCCAAGAATTCCTGCCTGGTACTTGGTCATTACTGAGATTTTCTGCCCGTTACTCGTTAATTTCCATGGATTCCTACCCGGTGTTCGGCCATTGCCAAGAATTCCAGCCCGGTACTCGGTCATTGCCGAGGATTCACCAGCTGGTACTCGGTCATTGCCGAAAATTTCTGCCCGTTACTCGGTCATTTCCGAGATATCCAGCCGGTACTTGATTATTACCGAGAAATATTGCCTGGTACTAGGTCATTGCCGAGAATTCCCGCCCGGTACTCAGTATTTGCTGAGGATTCCTCACTTGGTACTCGGTCATTGCCGAGAATTCCTACCCGTTACTCAGTCATTGCCAAGAATTCCTGCCCTGTACTCGGTCATTGCCATGGATTCCAACCCGGTGTTTGGCCACTGCTGAGTATTCCTGCCGTGTACTCAGTCATTGCTGAGAATTCCTGCCAGGTTCTCGTTCCTTGCCAAGAATTCCTGCCTGGTACTTGATCATTGCCGAGAGTTTCTACCCGTTACTCGGTCATTGCTGAGAATTCGTGCCCGGTACTTGGTCATTGCCAAGAATTTCTGCCCGTTACTCGGTCATTTCTGAGCTATCCAGCCGATACTCGATTATTACCAAGAAATATTGCCTGGTACTAGGTTATTGCCGAGAATTCCCGCCCGGTACTTGGTATTTGCCGAGGATTCCACACTCGGTACTCGGTCGTTTCTGAGGATTCTTACCCGGTCCTTGGTCATTGTCGAGAATTCGTGCCTCGTACTTCGTCATTGCCAAGAATTCCTACCCGGTACTCTGTCATTGTAAAGAATTCCTACCATGTACTCGGTCATTGCCGAAGATTCCTCACATGATGTTCGGTCGTTTCCGAGAATTCTAACCCTGTACTCGGTTCATTGCAGAGAATTCCTGCCTGGTACTCGGTCATTGCCGAGAATTCCTGCGCGGTACTTGGTCATTGCCAAGAATCCCTGCCCGGTACTCTGTCAATGCCAAGGATTCCTACCCGGTGTTCGGTCATTGCCGAGAATTCCTCCATGGTACTCGGTAATTGCCGAGGATTCACCAGCCGGTACTCGATCATTGCTGAGAATTCTTGCATGGTACTCGGTCATTGCCGTGAATTCCTGCCTGGTACTCGGTCAGAGCTAAGAATTCTTGCCCAGTACTCGTTCATTACAAAGAATTCCTTCCCGGTACTTGGTCATTGCCGAGAATTTCTGCACGTTACTCGGTCATTTCCGTGAACTCCATCTGGTACTCGATTATTACCGAGAATTCCTTCCTTGTACTAGATCATTGCCGAGAATTCTCGCCCAGTACTCAGTCATCGCCAAGGATTCCTCACCCGGTACTCGGTCGATTCTAAAGATTCCTAGCTGGTGCTTGGTCATTATCGAGAATTCTTGCCCGGTACTCGGTCATTGTAAAGAATTCCTACCCAGTCCTCGTTCATTACAGAGGATTCCTCACCTTATGCTTGGTCGTTTCTGAGAATTCCAACCTGGTACTAAGTCATTGCCGAGAATTCCTGTCTGGTACTCGGTCATTGCCAAGAATTCCTGTGCGGTGCTCGATTATTATCGAGAATTCTTTCCTTTTACTTGGTCATTGCCAAGAATTCTTGCCCGGTACTCAGTCATTGCCAAGGATTCGTCACCCGGTATTCAGTCGTTTCTAAGGATTCCTACCCAGTACTTTGACATTGTAAAGAATTCCTACCCTGTACTTGGTCATTGCCGAGAATTCCTGCCTGGTACTCAGTCATTGCCGAGAATTTCTACTCGGTACTTGGTCATTACTAAGAATTCCTACCCGGTACTCTGTCATTATAAAGAATTCCTACCCTGTACTTGGTCATTACCGAGAATTCCTGCATGGTACTCGGTCATTGCCGAGAATTCCTACCCGTTACTCGGTCATTGCCAAGAATTCCTGCCCTGTACTCGGTCATTGCCATGGATTCCTACCTTGTTTTCGGCCATTGCTGAGTATTCCTGCCCTGTACTCAGTCATTACTGAGAATTCATGCCAGGTACTCGTTCCTTGCCAAGAATTCCTGCCTGGTACTTGGTCATTGCCGAGAGTTTCTGCCCGTTACTCGGTCATTGCTGAGAATTACTGTCCGGTACTCGGTAATTGCCGAGAATTTCTGACCGTTACTCGGTCATTTCTAAGATATCCAGCCGATACTCGGATATTACCAAGAAATATTGCCTGGTACAAGGTTATTGGCGAGAATTCCCGCCCGGTACTCGGTCATTGCCACGAATTTCTGCCCGTTACTCGGTCATTGCCAAGAATTCCTGCCTTGTACTCGGTCATTGCCATGGATTCCTACCCGGTGTTTGGCCACTGCTGAGTATTCCTGCCCTGTACTCAGTCATTGCTGAGAATCCCTGCCAGGTACTCATTCCTTGCCAAGAATTCCTGCCTGGTACTTGGTCATTGCCGAGAGTTTCTGCCCGTTACTCGGTCATTGCTGAGAATTCCTGCCCGGTACTCGGTCATTGCCGAGAATTTCTGCCCGTTACTCGGTCATTTCTGAGATATCTAGCCGATACTCGATTATTACCAAGAAATATTGCCTGGTACTAGGTTATTGCCGAGAATTCCCGCCCGGTACTCGGTATTTGCCGAGGATTCCACAATCGGTACTCGGTCGTTTCTGAGGATTCCTACCCGGTCCTTGGTCATTATCAAGAATTCGAGCCTGGTACTCGGTCATTTCCAAGAATTCCTACCCGGTACTCTGTCATTTTAAAGAATTTCTACCCTGTACTCGGTCATTGCCAAAGATTCCTCACCTGATGCTCGGTCGTTTCTAGGAATTCAAACTCGGTACTCGGTTAATTGCAGAGAATTCTTGCATGGTACTCGGTCATTGCCAAGAATTCCTGTGCGGTGCTCGGTCATTGCCAAGAGTTCCTTCCCGGTACTTGGTCAATGCCAAGGATTCCTACCTAGTGTTCGGTCATTGCCGAGAATTCCTGCATGGTACTCAGTCAATGTCGAGGATTCACCGGCCGGTACTCGATCATTGCTGAGAGTTCCTGCCTGGTACTCGGTCATTGCCATGAATTCCTGCCCGATAATCAGGCATAGCTGAGAATTCCTGCCCAGCATTCGTTCATTGCCAAGAATTCCTTCCTGGTGCTCGGTCATTATCGAGAATTCGTGCCTGGTACTTGGTCATTGCCAAGAATTCCTACCCGGTACTCTGTTATTGTAAAGAATTCCTACCCTGTACTCGGTCATTGCCGAAGATTCCTCACATGATGCTCGGTCGTTTCCAAGAATTCTAACCCTGTACTAGGTTCATTGCAGAGAATTCCTGCCTGGTACTCGGTCATTACTGAGAATTCCTGTGTGGTACTCGGTCATTGCCAAGAATTCCTGCCCGGTACTCGGTTAATGCCAAGGATTCCTACCCGGTGTTTGGTCATTGCCAAGAATTCCTCCATGGTACTCGGTCATTGCCGAGGATTCACCAGCCGGTACTCGATCATTGCTGAGAATTCCTGCCTGGTACTCGGTCATTGCCGTGAATTCCTGCCAGGTACTCGGTCATAGCTGAGAATTCTTGCCCAGTACTCGTTCATTGCCAAGAATTTCTTCCCGGTACTTGGTCATTGCCAAGAATTTCTGCACGTTACTCGGTCATTTCCGTGAACTCCATCTGGTACTCGATTATTACCGAGAATTCCTTCCTTGTGCTAGGTCATTGGTGAGAATTCTCGCCCAGTACTCAGTCATTGCCAAGGATTCCTCACCCGGTACTCGGTCGTTTCTAAAGATTCCTACCTGGTTCTTAGTCATTGTCGAGAATTCCTGTCTGGTACTCGGTCATTGCCAAGAATTCCTGTGCGGTGCTCGATTATTATCGAGAATTCTTTCCTTTTACTTGGTCATTGCCGAGAATTCTCGCCCGGTACTCAGTCATTGCCAAGGATTTGTGACCCGGTATTCAGTCGTTTCTAAGGATTCCAACCCAGTACTCGGTCATTTCCGAGATTTCCTACCCGGTACTCTGTCATTTCTAAGAATTCCTACCCGGTACTCTGTCATTGTAAAGAATTCCTACCCTGTACTTGGTCATTGCCGAGAATTCCTGCATCGTACTCGGTCATAGCCGAGAATTCCTACCCGTTATTCGGTCATTCCCAAGATTTCCTGCCTTGTACTCGGTCATTGCCATGGATTCCTACCCGGTGTTCGGCAATTGCTGAGTATTCCTGCCCTGTACTTAGTCATTGCTGAGAATTCCTGCTAGGTACTCGTTCCTTGCCAAGAATTCCGAGAGTTTTTGCCCGTTACTCGGTCATTGCTGAGAATTCCTGCCTGGTACTCGGTTATTGCCGAGAATTTCTGCCCGTTACTCGGTCATTTCTGAGATATCCAGCCGATACTCGGATATTACCAAGAAATATTGCCTGGTACTAGGTTATTGCAGAGAATTCCCGCTCGGTACTCGGTATTTGCCGAGGATTCCACACCCGGTACTCGGTCGTTTATAAGGATTCCTACCCGGTCCGTGGTCATTGTCGAGAATTCGTGCCTGGTACTCGGTCATTGCCAAGAATTCCTACCCGGTACTATGTCATTGTAAAGAATTCCTACCCTGTACTCGGTCATTGCCAAAGATTCCTCACTTGATGCTCGGTCGTTTCCAGGATTTCCAACCCGGTACTCGGTTAATTGCAGAGAATTCCTGCCTGGTACTAGGTCATTGCCGAGAATTCCTACCTGGTACTCGGTCATTGCCGTGAATTCCTGCTCGGTAATCTGTCATAGCTGAGAATTCCTGCCCGGCACTCGTTCATTGCCAAGAATTCCTACCCTGTACTCGGTCATTGCCGAGAATTCCTGCCTGGTACTCGGTCATTGCCGAGAATTCCTACCCGGTACTCGGTCATTGCTGAGAATTCCTTCTTGGTAATCGGTCATTGCCATGAATTCCAACCCACTACTCGATCATTGCCGAAAATTTCTCACCCGGTCCTCTGTCGTTTCCGTGGATTAATACCTGATGCTCGGTTATTGCCGAGAATTCCTGCCCGGTACTCGGTAATTGCCAAGGATTCCTCTCCAGGTACTCAGTCATTTCCAAGGATACTACCTGCTGCTCGGTCATTGCCGAGAATTCCTTCATGGTACTCTGTCATTGGTGAAAATTCATGTCTGGTACTCAGTCATTGCCGAGTATTCATGTCCGGTACTCGGTCATTGGTGAGAATTCCTAATCCGGTATTCGATAATTACCAAGAATTCTTGCCAGCTACTAGGTCATTGCTGGGAATTCCAGCCCGGTAATCGGTCATTACCAATGATTTGTCACTCGGTACTCGTTCGTTTCTGGGAATTCCTACCCGGTGCTTGGTCATAGTCGAGAAGTCCTGCCTGGTACTCCGTCATGCCGAGAATTCATGCTCGGTGCTCCTTCATCGCCGAGAATTCTAACCCTGTACTCGGTTCATTGCAGAGAATTCCTGCCTGGTACTCGGTCATTGCCGAGAATCCCTGCGCGGTACTCGGTCGTTGCCAAGAATTCCTGCCCGGTACTCGGTCAATGGCAAGGATTCCTACCCGGTGTTCGGTCATTGCCAAGAATTCCTCCATGGTACTCGGTCATTGCCGAGGATTCACCAGCCGGTACTCGATCATTGCTGAGAATTCCTGCCAGGTACTCGGTCATTGCCGTGAATTCCTGCCAGGTACTCGGTCATAGCTGAGAATTCTTGCGCAGTACTCGTTCATTGCCAAGAATTCCTTCCCGGTACTTGGTCATTGCCGAGAATTTCTGCACGTTACTCGATCATTTCCATGAACTCCATCTGGTACTCGATTATTACCGAGAATTCCTTCCTTGTGCTAGGTCATTGGTGAGAATTCTCGCACAGTACTCAGTCATTGCCAAGGATTCCTCACCCGGTACTCGGTCGTTTCTAAAGATTCCTACCTGGTGCTTGGTCATTGTCGAGAATTCCTGTCTGGTACTCGGTCATTGCCAAGAATTCATGTGCGGTGCACGATTATTATCGAGAATTCTTTCCTTTTACTTGGTCATTGCCGAGAATTCTCGCCCGATACTCAGTCATTGCCAAGGATTCGTGACCCGGTATTCAGTCAATTCTAAGGATTCCTACCCGGTACTTTGACATTGTAAACAATTCCTACCCTGTACTTGGTCATTGGCGAGAATTCCTGCCTGGTACTCGGTCATTGCCGAGATTTCCTACCCGGTACTCGGTCATTGCTAAGAATTCCTACCCGGTACTCTATCATTGTAAAGAATTCCTACCCTGTACTTGGTCATTGCCGAGATTTCCTGCATGGTACTCGGTCATTGCCGAGAATTCCTACCCGTTACTCGGTCATTGCCAAGATTTCCTGCCTTGTACTCGGTCATTGCCATGGATTCCTACCCGGTGTTCGGCCATTGCTGAGTATTCCTGCCCTGTACTCAGTCATTGCTAAGAATTCCTGCCAGGTACTCGTTCCTTGCCAAGAATTCCTGCCTGGTACTTGGTCATTGCCGAGAATTTCTGCCCGTTACTCGGTCATTGCTGAGAATTCCTGCCTGGTACGCGGTCATTGCCGAGAATTTCTGCCCGTTACTCGGCCATTTCTGAGATATCCAGCCGATACTCGGATATTACCAAGAAATATTGCCTGGTACTAGGTTATTGCCGAGAATTCCCGCCCGGTACTCGGTATTTGCCGAGGATTCCACACCCGGTACTCGGTCATTTCTAAGGATTCCTACCCGGTCCTTGGTCATTGTCGAGAATTCGTGCCAGGTACTCGGTCATTGCCAAGAATTCCTACCCGGTACTCTGTCATTGTAAAGAATTCCTACCCTGTACTCGGTCATTGCCAAAGATTCCTCACCTGATACTCGGTTGTTTCCAGGATTTCCAACCCGGTACTCGGTTAATTGCAGAGAATTCCTGCTTGGTACTCGGTCATTGCCGAGAATTCCTACCTGGTACTTGGTCATTGCCGTGAATTCCTGCTCGGTAATCGGTCATAGCTGAGAATTCCTGCCCGGCACTCGATCATTGCCAAGAATTCCTACCCTGTACTAGGTCATTGCCGAGAATTCCTTCCTGGTACTCGGTCATTGCCGAGAATTCCTACCCGGTACTCGGTCATTGCTGAGAATTCCTTCTTGGTAATCGGTTATTGCCATGAATTCCAACCCACTACACGATCATTGCCGAAAATTTCTCACCCGGTCCTCTGTCGTTTCCGTGGATTAATACCTGATGCTCGGTTATTGCCAAGAATTCCTGCCCGGTACTCGGTAATTGCCAAGGATTCCTCTCCAGGAACTCAGTCATTTCCAAGGATACTACCTGCTGCTCGGTCATTGCCGAGAATTCCTTCATGGTACTCTGTCATTGGTGAAAATTCATGTCTGGTACTCAGTCATTGCCGAGTATTCATGTCCGGTACTCGGTCATTTGTGAGAATTCCTCATCCGGTATTCGATAATTACCAAGAATTCTTGCCAGCTACTAGGTTATTGCTGGGAATTCCAGCCCGGTAATCGGTCATTGCCAATGATTTATCACTCGGTACTCGTTCGTTTCTGGGAATTCCTACCCGGTACTCTGTCATTGTAAAGAATTACTACCCTGTACTTGGTTATTGCCGAGAATTCCTGCATGGTACTCGGTCATTGCCGAGAATTCCTACCCGTTACTCGGTCATTGCCAAGAATTCCTGCCCTGTACTCGGTCATTGCCATGGATTCCTACCCGTTGTTCGGCCATTGCTGAGTATTCCTGCCCTGTACTCAGTCATTGCTGAGAATTCCTGCCCGGTACGCGTTCCTTGCCAAGAATTCCTGCCTGGTACTTGGTCATTGCCGAGAGTTTCTGCCCGTTACTTGGTCATTGCTGAGAATTACTGCCCGGTACTCGGTAATTGCCGAGAATTCCTGCATGGTACTCGGTCATTGCCGAGAATTCCTACCCGTTACTCGGTCATTGCCAAGAATTCCTGCCCTGTACTCGGTCATTGCCATGGATTCCTACCCGGTGTTCGGCCATTGTTGAGTATTCATGCCCTGTACTCAGTCATTGCTGAGAATTCCTGCCAGGTACTCGTTCCTTGCCAAGAATTCATGCCTGGTACTTGGTCATTGCCGAGAGTTTATACCCGTTACTCGGTCATTTCTGAGATATCCAGCCGATACTCGATTATTACCAAGAAATATTGCCTGGTACTAGGTTATTGCCGAGAATTCCCGCCCGGTACTTGGTATTTGCCGAGGATTCCACACTCGGTACTCGGTCGTTTCTGAAGATTCTTACCCGGTCCTTGGTCATTATTGAGAATTCGTGCCTGGTACTCGGTCATTGCCAAGAATCCCTACCCGGTACTCTGTCATTGTAAAGATTCCTACCCTGTACTCGAACTTTGCCAAAGATTCCTCACCTGATGCTCGGTCGTTTCTAGGAATTCCAACTCTGTACTCGGTTAATTACAGAGAATTCTTGCATGGTACTCGGTCATTGCCGAGAATTCCTGCGCGGTGCTCGGTCATTGCCGAGAATTCCTGCATGGTACTCAGTCATAGCCGAGGATTCACCAGCCGGTACTCGATCATTGCTGAGAATTCCTGCCTGGTACTCGGTCATTGCCATGAATTCCTGCCCGATAATCAGTCATAGCTGAGAATTCCTGCCCTGGATTCGTTCATTGACAAGAATTCCTACCATGTACTCGGTCATTGCCAAGAATTCCTGCCTGGTACTCGGTCATTGCTGAGAATTCCTACCTGGTACTCGGTCATTGCCAAGAATTCCTGCCTGGTGTTCGGCCATTGCTAAGTATTCCTGCCCGGTACTGGGTCATTGCTGAGAATTCCTGCCCGGTACTCGTTTCTTGCCAAGAATTCCTGCCTGGTACTTGGTCATTACTGAGATTTTCTGCCCGTTACTCGTTAATTTCCATGGATTCCTACCCGGTGTTCGGCCATTGCCAAGAATTCCAGCCCGGTACTCGGTCATTGCCGAGGATTCACCAGCTGGTACTCGGTCATTTCCGAGAATTTCTGCCCGTTACTCGGTCATTTCCGAGATATCCAGCCGGTACTTGATTATTACCGAGAAATATTGCCTGGTACTAGGTCATTGCCGAGAATTCCCGCCCGGTACTCAGTATTTGCTGAGGATTCCTCACTTGGTACTCGGTCATTGCCGAGAATTCCTACCCGTTACTCAGTCATTGCCAAGAATTCCTGCCCTGTACTCGGTCATTGCCATGGATTCCAACCCGGTGTTTGGCCACTGCTGAGTATTCCTGCCGTGTACTCAGTCATTGCTGAGAATTCCTGCCAGGTTCTCGTTCCTTGCCAAGAATTCCTGCCTGGTACTTGATCATTGCCGAGAGTTTCTACCCGTTACTCGGTCATTGCTGAGAATTCGTGCCCGGTACTTGGTCATTGCCGAGAATTTCTGCCCGTTACTCGGTCATTTCTGAGCTATCCAGCCGATACTCGATTATTACCAAGAAATATTGCCTGGTACTAGGTTATTGCCGAGAATTCCCGCCCGGTACTTGGTATTTGCCGAGGATTCCACACTCGGTACTCGGTCGTTTCTGAGGATTCTTACCCGGTCCTTGGTCATTGTCGAGAATTCGTGCCTCGTACTTCGTCATTGCCAAGAATTCCTACCCGGTACTCTGTCATTGTAAAGAATTCCTACCATGTACTCGGTCATTGCCGAAGATTCCTCACATGATGTTCGGTCGTTTCCGAGAATTCTAACCCTGTACTCGGTTCATTGCAGAGAATTCCTGCGCGGTACTTGGTCATTGCCAAGAATCCCTGCCCGGTACTCTGTCAATGCCAAGGATTCCTACCCGGTGTTCGGTCATTGCCGAGAATTCCTCCATGGTACTCGGTAATTGCCGAGGATTCACCAGCCGGTACTCGATCATTGCTGAGAATTCTTGCATGGTACTCGGTCATTGCCGTGAATTCCTGCCTGGTACTCGGTCAGAGCTAAGAATTCTTGCCCAGTACTCGTTCATTACAAAGAATTCCTTCCCGGTACTTGGTCATTGCCGAGAATTTCTGCACGTTACTCGGTCATTTCCGTGAA
Source organism: Barbarea vulgaris (assembly GCA_963667165.1). NCBI lineage: Eukaryota > Viridiplantae > Streptophyta > Magnoliopsida > Brassicales > Brassicaceae > Barbarea > Barbarea vulgaris. The sequence goes on along the minus strand of OY763888.1, from coordinate 10,291,913 downwards.
CTCCATCTGGTACTCGATTATTACCGAGAATTCCTTCCTTGTACTAGATCATTGCCGAGAATTCTCGCCCAGTACTCAGTCATCGCCAAGGATTCCTCACCCGGTACTCGGTCGATTCTAAAGATTCCTAGCTGGTGCTTGGTCATTATCGAGAATTCTTGCCCGGTACTCGGTCATTGTAAAGAATTCCTACCCAGTACTCGTTCATTACAGAGGATTCCTCACCTTATGCTTGGTCGTTTCTGAGAATTCCAACCTGGTACTCAGTCATTGCCGAGAATTCCTGTCTGGTACTCGGTCATTGCCAAGAATTCCTGTGCGGTGCTCGATTATTATCGAGAATTCTTTCCTTTTACTTGGTCACTGCCAAGAATTCTTGCCCGGTACTCAGTCATTGCCAAGGATTCGTCACCCGGTATTCAGTCGTTTCTAAGGATTCCTACCCGGTACTTTGACATTGTAAAGAATTCCTACCCTGTACTTGGTCATTGCCGAGAATTCCTGCCTGGTACTCAGTCATTGCCGAGAATTTCTACTCGGTACTTGGTCATTACTAAGAATTCCTACCCGGTACTCTGTCATTATAAAGAATTCCTACCCTGTACTTGGTCATTACCGAGAATTCCTGCATGGTACTCGGTCATTGCCGAGAATTCCTACCCGTTACTCGGTCATTGCCAAGAATTCCTGCCCTGTACTCGGTCATTGCCATGGATTCCTACCTTGTTTTCGGCCATTGCTGAGTATTCCTGCCCTGTACTCAGTCATTACTGAGAATTCATGCCAGGTACTCGTTCCTTGCCAAGAATTCCTGCCTGGTACTTGGTCATTGCCGAGAGTTTCTGCCCGTTACTCGGTCATTGCTGAGAATTACTGCCCGGTACTCGGTAATTGCAGAGAATTTCTGACCGTTACTCGGTCATTTCTAAGATATCCAGCCGATACTCGGATATTACCAAGAAATATTGCCTGGTACAAGGTTATTGGCGAGAATTCCCGCCCGGTACTCGGTCATTGCCAAGAATTTCTGCCCGTTACTCGGTCATTGCCAAGAATTCCTGCCCTGTACTCGGTCATTGCCATGGATTCCTACCCGGTGTTTAGCCACTGCTGAGTATTCCTGCCCTGTACTCAGTCATTGCTGAGAATCCCTGCCAGGTACTCATTCCTTGCCAAGAATTCCTGCCTGGTACTTGGTCATTGCCGAGAGTTTCTGCCCGTTACTCGGTCATTGCTGAGAATTCCTGCCCGGTACTCGGTCATTGCCGAGAATTTCTGCCCGTTACTCGGTCATTTCTGAGATATCTAGCCGATACTCGATTATTACCAAGAAATATTGCGTGGTACTAGGTTATTGCCGAGAATTCCCGCCCGGTACTCGGTATTTGCCGAGGATTCCACAATCGGTACTCGGTCGTTTCTGAGGATTCCTACCCGGTCCTTGGTCATTATCAAGAATTCGAGCCTGGTACTTGGTCATTTCCAAGAATTCCTACCCGGTACTCTGTCATTTTAAAGAATTTCTACCCTGTACTCGGTCATTGCCAAAGATTCCTCACCTGATGCTCGGTCGTTTCTAGGAATTCAAACTCGGTACTCGGTTAATTGCAGAGAATTCTTGCATGGTACTCGGTCATTGCCAAGAATTCCTGTGCGGTGCTCGGTCATTGCCAAGAGTTCCTTCCCGGTACTTGGTCAATGCCAAGGATTCCTACCTAGTGTTCGGTCATTGCCGAGAATTCCTGCATGGTACTCAGTCAATGTCGAGGATTCACCGGCCGGTACTCGATCATTGCTGAGAGTTCCTGCCTGGTACTCGGTCATTGCCATGAATTCCTGCCCGATAATCAGGCATAGCTGAGAATTCCTGCCCAGCATTCGTTCATTGCCAAGAATTCCTTCCTGGTGCTCGGTCATTATCGAGAATTCGTGCCTGGTACTTGGTCATTGCCAAGAATTCCTACCCGGTACTCTGTTATTGTAAAGAATTCCTACCCTGTACTCGGTCATTGCCGAAGATTCCTCACATGATGCTCGGTCGTTTCCGAGAATTCTAACCCTGTACTAGGTTCATTGCAGAGAATTCCTGCCTGGTACTCGGTCATTACTGAGAATTCCTGTGTGGTACTCGGTCATTGCCAAGAATTCCTGCCCGGTACTCGGTTAATGCCAAGGATTCCTACCCGGTGTTTGGTCATTGCCAAGAATTCCTCCATGGTACTCGGTCATTGCCGAGGATTCACCAGCCGGTACTCGATCATTGCTGAGAATTCCTGCCTGGTACTCGGTCATTGCCGTGAATTCCTGCCAGGTACTCGGTCATAGCTGAGAATTCTTGCCCAGTACTCGTTCATTGCCAAGAATTTCTTCCCGGTTCTTAGTCATTGTCGAGAATTCCTGTCTGGTACTCGGTCATTGCCAAGAATTCCTGTGCGGTGCTCGATTATTATCGAGAATTCTTTCCTTTTACTTGGTCATTGCCGAGAATTCTCGCCCGGTACTCAGTCATTGCCAAGGATTTGTGACCCGGTATTCAGTCGTTTCTAAGGATTCCAACCCAGTACTCGGTCATTTCCGAGATTTCCTACCCGGTACTCTGTCATTGCTAAGAATTCCTACCCGGTACTCTGTCATTGTAAAGAATTCCTACCCTGTACTTGGTCATTGCCGAGAATTCCTGCATGGTACTCGGTCATAGCCGAGAATTCCTACCCGTTATTCGGTCATTCCCAAGATTTCCTGCCTTGTACTCGGTCATTGCCATGGATTCCTACCCGGTGTTCGGCCATTGCTGAGTATTCCTGCCCTGTACTTAGTCATTGCTGAGAATTCCTGCTAGGTACTCATTCCTTGCCAAGAATTCCGAGAGTTTTTGCCCGTTACTCGGTCATTGCTGAGAATTCCTGCCTGGTACTCGGTTATTGCCGAGAATTTCTGCCCGTTACTCGGTCATTTCTGAGATATCCAGCCGATACTCGGATATTACCAAGAAATATTGCCTGGTACTAGGTTATTGCAGAGAATTCCCGCCTGGTACTCGGTATTTGCCGAGGATTCCACACCCGGTACTCGGTCGTTTATAAGGATTCCTACCCGGTCCGTGGTCATTGTCGAGAATTCGTGCCTGGTACTCGGTCATTGCCAAGAATTCCTACCCGGTACTATGTCATTGTAAAGAATTCCTACCCTGTACTCGGTCATTGCCAAAGATTCCTCACCTGATGCTCGGTCGTTTCCAGGATTTCCAACCCGGTACTCGGTTAATTGCAGAGAATTCCTGCCTGGTACTAGGTCATTGCCGAGAATTCCTACCTGGTACTCGGTCATTGCCGTGAATTCCTGCTCGGTAATCTGTCATAGCTGAGAATTCCTGCCCGGCACTCGTTCATTGCCAAGAATTCCTACCCTGTACTCGGTCATTGCCGAGAATTCCTGCCTGGTACTCGGTCATTGCCGAGAATTCCTACCCGGTACTCGGTCATTGCTGAGAATTCCTTCTTGGTAATCGGTCTTTGCCATGAATTCCAACCCACTACTCGATCATTGCCGAAAATTTCTCACCCGGTCCTCTGTCGTTTCCGTGGATTAATACCTGATGCTCGGTTATTGCCGAGAATTCCTGCCCGGTACTCGGTAATTGCCAAGGATTCCTCTCCAGGTACTCAGTCATTTCCAAGGATACTACCTGCTGCTCGGTCATTGCCGAGAATTCCTTCATGGTACTCTGTCATTGGTGAAAATTCATGTCTGGTACTCAGTCATTGCCGAGTATTCATGTCCGGTACTCGGTCATTGGTGAGAATTCCTAATCCGGTATTCGATAATTACCAAGAATTCTTGCCAGCTACTAGGTCATTGCTGGGAATTCCAGCCCGGTAATCGGTCATTACCAATGATTTGTCACTCGGTACTCGTTCGTTTCTGGGAATTCCTACCCGGTGCTTGGTCATAGTCGAGAAGTCCTGCCTGGTACTCCGTCATGCCGAGAATTCATGCTCGGTGCTCCTTCATCGCCGAGAATTCTAACCCTGTACTCGGTTCATTGCAGAGAATTCCTGCCTGGTACTCGGTCATTGCCGAGAATCCCTGCGCGGTACTCGGTCGTTGCCAAGAATTCCTGCCCGGTACTCGGTCAATGGCAAGGATTCCTACCCGGTGTTCGGTCATTGCCAAGAATTCCTCCATGGTACTCGGTCATTGCCGAGGATTCACCAGCCGGTACTCGATCATTGCTGAGAATTCCTGCCAGGTATTCGGTCATTGCCGTGAATTCCTGCCAGGTACTCGGTCATCGCTGAGAATTCTTGCGCAGTACTCGTTCATTGCCAAGAATTCCTTCCCGGTACTTGGTCATTGCCGAGAATTTCTGCACGTTACTCGATCATTTCCATGAACTCCATCTGGTACTCGATTATTACCGAGAATTCCTTCCTTGTGCTAGGTCATTGGTGAGAATTCTCGCACAGTACTCAGTCATTGCCAAGGATTCCTCACCCGGTACTCGGTCGTTTCTAAAGATTCCTACCTGGTGCTTGGTCATTGTCGAGAATTCCTGTCTGGTACTCGGTCATTGCCAAGAATTCATGTGCGGTGCACGATTATTATCGAGAATTCTTTCCTTTTACTTGGTCATTGCCGAGAATTCTCGCCCGATACTCAGTCATTGCCAAGGATTCGTGACCCGGTATTCAGTCAATTCTAAGGATTCCTACCCGGTACTTTGACATTGTAAACAATTCCTACCCTGTACTTGGTCATTGGCGAGAATTCCTGCCTGGTACTCGGTCATTGCCGAGATTTCCTACCCGGTACTCGGTCATTGCTAAGAATTCCTACCCGGTACTCTATCATTGTAAAGAATTCCTACCCTGTACTTGGTCATTGCCGAGATTTCGTGCATGGTACTCGGTCATTGCCGAGAATTCCTACCCGTTACTCGGTCATTGCCAAGATTTCCTTCCTTGTACTCGGTCATTGCCATGGATTCCTACCCGGTGTTCGGCCATTGCTGAGTATTCCTGCCCTGTACTCAGTCATTGCTAAGAATTCCTGCCAGGTACTCGTTCCTTGCCAAGAATTCCTGCCTGGTACTTGGTCATTGCCGAGAATTTCTGCCCGTTACTCGGTCATTGCTGAGAATTCCTGCCTGGTACTCGGTCATTGCCGAGAATTTCTGCCCGTTACTCGGCCATTTCTGAGATATCCAGCCGATACTCGGATATTACCAAGAAATATTGCCTGGTACTAGGTTATTGCCGAGAATTCCCGCCCGGTACTCGGTATTTGCCGAGGATTCCACACCCGGTACTCGGTCATTTCTAAGGATTCCTACCCGGTCCTTGGTCATTGTCGAGAATTCGTGCCAGGTACTCGGTCATTGCCAAGAATTCCTACCCGGTACTCTGTCATTGTAAAGAATTCCTACCCTGTACTCGGTCATTGCCAAAGATTCCTCACCTGATACTCGGTTGTTTCCAGGATTTCCAACCCGGTACTCGGTTAATTGCAGAGAATTCCTGCTTGGTACTCGGTCATTGCCGAGAATTCCTACCTGGTACTTGGTCATTGCCGTGAATTCCTGCTCGGTAATCGGTCATAGCTGAGAATTCCTGCCCGGCACTCGATCATTGCCAAGAATTCCTACCCTGTACTAGGTCATTGCCGAGAATTCCTTCCTGGTACTCGGTCATTGCCGAGAATTCCTACCCGGTACTCGGTCATTGCTGAGAATTCCTTCTTGGTAATCGATTATTGCCATGAATTCCAACCCACTACACGATCATTGCCGAAAATTTCTCACCCGGTCCTCTGTCGTTTCCGTGGATTAATACCTGATGCTCGGTTATTGCCAAGAATTCCTGCCCGGTACTCGGTAATTGCCAAGGATTCCTCTCCAGGAACTCAGTCATTTCCAAGGATACTACCTGCTGCTCGGTCATTGCCGAGAATTCCTTCATGGTACTCTGTCATTGGTGAAAATTCATGTCTGGTACTCAGTCATTGCCGAGTATTCATGTCCGGTACTCGGTCATTTGTGAGAATTCCTCATCCGGTATTCGATAATTACCAAGAATTCTTGCCAGCTACTAGGTTATTGCTGGGAATTCCAGCCCGGTAATCGGTCATTGCCAATGATTTATCACTCGGTACTCGTTCGTTTCTGGGAATTCCTACCCGGTACTCTGTCATTGTAAAGAATTACTACCCTGTACTTGGTTATTGCCGAGAATTCCTGCATGGTACTCGGTCATTGCCGAGAATTCCTACCCGTTACTCGGTCATTGCCAAGAATTCCTGCCCTGTACTCGGTCATTGCCATGGATTCCTACCCGGTGTTCGGCCATTGCTGAGTATTCCTGCCCTGTACTCAGTCATTGCTGAGAATTCCTGCCCGGTACGCGTTCCTTGCCAAGAATTCCTGCCTGGTACTTGGTCATTGCCGAGAGTTTCTGCCCGTTACTTGGTCATTGCTGAGAATTACTGCCCGGTACTCGGTAATTGCCGAGAATTCCTGCATGGTACTCGGTCATTGCCGAGAATTCCTACCCGTTACTCGGTCATTGCCAAGAATTCCTGCCCTGTACTCGGTCATTGCCATGGATTCCTACCCGGTGTTCGGCCATTGTTGAGTATTCATGCCCTGTACTCAGTCATTGCTGAGAATTCCTGCCAGGTACTCGTTCCTTGCCAAGAATTCATGCCTGGTACTTGGTCATTGCCGAGAGTTTATACCCGTTACTCGGTCATTTCTGAGATATCCAGCCGATACTCGATTATTACCAAGAAATATTGCCTGGTACTAGGTTATTGCCGAGAATTCCCGCCCGGTACTTGGTATTTGCCGAGGATTCCACACTCGGTACTTGGTCGTTTCTGAAGATTCTTACCCGGTCCTTGGTCATTATTGAGAATTCGTGCCTGGTACTCGGTCATTGCCAAGAATCCCTACCCGGTACTCTGTCATTGTAAAGATTCCTACCCTGTACTCGAACTTTGCCAAAGATTCCTCACCTGATGCTCGGTCGTTTCTAGGAATTCCAACTCTGTACTCGGTTAATTACAGAGAATTCTTGCATGGTACTCGGTCATTGCCGAGAATTCCTGCGCGGTGCTCGGTCATTGCCGAGAATTCCTGCATGGTACTCAGTCATAGCCGAGGATTCACCAGCCGGTACTCGATCATTGCTGAGAATTCCTGCCTGGTACTCGGTCATTGCCATGAATTCCTGCCCGATAATCAGTCATAGCTGAGAATTCCTGCCCTGGATTCGTTCATTGACAAGAATTCCTACCATGTACTCGGTCATTGCCAAGAATTCCTGCCTGGTACTCGGTCATTGCTGAGAATTCCTACCTGGTACTCGGTCATTGCCAAGAATTCCTGCCTGGTGTTCGGCCATTGCTAAGTATTCCTGCCCGGTACTGGGTCATTGCTGAGAATTCCTGCCCGGTACTCGTTTCTTGCCAAGAATTCCTGCCTGGTACTTGGTCATTACTGAGATTTTCTGCCCGTTACTCGTTAATTTCCATGGATTCCTACCCGGCGTTCGGCCATTGCCAAGAATTCCAGCCCGGTACTCGGTCATTGCCGAGGATTCACCAGCTGGTACTCGGTCATTGCCGAGAATTTCTGCCCGTTACTCGGTCATTTCCGAGATATCCAGCCGGTACTTGATTATTACCGAGAAATATTGCCTGGTACTAGGTCATTGCCGAGAATTCCCGCCCGGTACTCAGTATTTGCTGAGGATTCCTCACTTGGTACTCGGTCATTGCCGAGAATTCCTACCCGTTACTCAGTCATTGCCAAGAATTCCTGCCCTGTACTCGGTCATTGCCATGGATTCCAACCCGGTGTTTGGCCACTGCTGAGTATTCCTGCCGTGTACTCAGTCATTGCTGAGAATTCCTGCCAGGTTCTCGTTCCTTGCCAAGAATTCCTGCCTGGTACTTGATCATTGCCGAGAGTTTCTACCCGTTACTCGGTCATTGCTGAGAATTCGTGCCCGGTACTTGGTCATTGCCGAGAATTTCTGCCCGTTACTCGGTCATTTCTGAGCTATCCAGCCGATACTCGATTATTACCAAGAAATATTGCCTGGTACTAGGTTATTGCCGAGAATTCCCGCCCGGTACTTGGTATTTGCCGAGGATTCCACACTCGGTACTCGGTCGTTTCTGAGGATTCTTACCCGGTCCTTGGTCATTGTCGAGAATTCGTGCCTCGTACTTCGTCATTGCCAAGAATTCCTACCCGGTACTCTGTCATTGTAAAGAATTCCTACCATGTACTCGGTCATTGCCGAAGATTCCTCACATGATGTTCGGTCGTTTCCGAGAATTCTAACCCTGTACTCGGTTCATTGCAGAGAATTCCTGCGCGGTACTTGGTCATTGCCAAGAATCCCTGCCCGGTACTCTGTCAATGCCAAGGATTCCTACCCGGTGTTCGGTCATTGCCGAGAATTCCTCCATGGTACTCGGTAATTGCCGAGGATTCACCAGCCGGTACTCGATCATTGCTGAGAATTCTTGCATGGTACTCGGTCATTGCCGTGAATTCCTGCCTGGTACTCGGTCAGAGCTAAGAATTCTTGCCCAGTACTCGTTCATTACAAAGAATTCCTTCCCGGTACTTGGTCATTGCCGAGAATTTCTGCACGTTACTCGGTCATTTCCGTGAACTCCATCTGGTACTCGATTATTACCGAGAATTCCTTCCTTGTACTAGATCATTGCCGAGAATTCTCGCCCAGTACTCAGTCATCGCCAAGGATTCCTCACCCGGTACTCGGTCGATTCTAAAGATTCCTAGCTGGTGCTTGGTCATTATCGAGAATTCTTGCCCGGTACTCGGTCATTGTAAAGAATTCCTACCCAGTACTCGTTCATTACAGAGGATTCCTCACCTTATGCTTGGTCGTTTCTGAGAATTCCAACCTGGTACTCAGTCATTGCCGAGAATTCCTGTCTGGTACTCGGTCATTGCCAAGAATTCCTGTGCGGTGCTCGATTATTATCGAGAATTCTTTCCTTTTACTTGGTCATTGCCAAGAATTCTTGCCCGGTACTCAGTCATTGCCAAGGATTCGTCACCCGGTATTCAGTCGTTTCTAAGGATTCCTACCCGGTACTTTGACATTGTAAAGAATTCCTACCCTGTACTTGGTCATTGCCGAGAATTCCTGCCTGGTACTCAGTCATTGCCGAGAATTTCTACTCGGTACTTGGTCATTACTAAGAATCCCTACCCGGTACTCTGTCATTATAAAGAATTCCTACCCTGTACTTGGTCATTACCGAGAATTCCTGCATGGTACTCGGTCATTGCCGAGAATTCCTACCCGTTACTCGGTCATTGCCAAGAATTCCTGCCCTGTACTCGGTCATTGCCATGGATTCCTACCTTGTTTTCGGCCATTGCTGAGTATTCCTGCCCTGTACTCAGTCATTACTGAGAATTCATGCCAGGTACTCGTTCCTTGCCAAGAATTCCTGCCTGGTACTTGGTCATTGCCGAGAGTTTCTGCCCGTTACTCGGTCATTGCTGAGAATTACTGCCCGGTACTCGGTAATTGCCGAGAATTTCTGACCGTTACTCGGTCATTTCTAAGATATCCAGCCGATACTCGGATATTACCAAGAAATATTGCCTGGTACAAGGTTATTGGCGAGAATTCCCGCCCGGTACTCGGTCATTGCCAAGAATTTCTGCCCGTTACTCGGTCATTGCCAAGAATTCCTGCCCTGTACTCGGTCATTGCCATGGATTCCTACCCGGTGTTTGGCCACTGCTGAGTATTCCTGCCCTGTACTCAGTCATTGCTGAGAATCCCTGCCAGGTACTCATTCCTTGCCAAGAATTCCTGCCTGGTACTTGGTCATTGCCGAGAGTTTCTGCTCGTTACTCGGTCATTGCTGAGAATTCCTGCCCGGTACTCGGTCATTGCCGAGAATTTCTGCCCGTTACTCGGTCATTTCTGAGATATCTAGCCGATACTCGATTATTACCAAGAAATATTGCGTGGTACTAGGTTATTGCCGAGAATTCCCGCCCGGTACTCGGTATTTGCCGAGGATTCCACAATCGGTACTCGGTCGTTTCTGAGGATTCCTACCCGGTCCTTGGTCATTATCAAGAATTCGAGCCTGGTACTCGGTCATTTCCAAGAATTCCTACCCGGTACTCTGTCATTTTAAAGAATTTCTACCCTGTACTCGGTCATTGCCAAAGATTCCTCACCTGATGCTCGGTCATTTCTAGGAATTCAAACTCGGTACTCGGTTAATTGCAGAGAATTCTTGCATGGTACTCGGTCATTGCCAAGAATTCCTGTGCGGTGCTCGGTCATTGCCAAGAGTTCCTTCCCGGTACTTGGTCAATGCCAAGGATTCCTACCTAGTGTTCGGTCATTGCCGAGAATTCCTGCATGGTACTCAGTCAATGTCGAGGATTCACCGGCCGGTACTCGATCATTGCTGAGAGTTCCTGCCTGGTACTCGGTCATTGCCATGAATTCCTGCCCGATAATCAGGCATAGCTGAGAATTCCTGCCCAGCATTCGTTCATTGCCAAGAATTCCTTCCTGGTGCTCGGTCATTATCGAGAATTCGTGCCTGGTACTTGGTCATTGCCAAGAATTCCTACCCGGTACTCTGTTATTGTAAAGAATTCCTACCCTGTACTCGGTCATTGCCGAAGATTCCTCACATGATGCTCGGTCGTTTCCGAGAATTCTAACCCTGTACTAGGTTCATTGCAGAGAATTCCTGCCTGGTACTCGGTCATTACTGAGAATTCCTGTGTGGTACTCGGTCATTGCCAAGAATTCCTGCCCGGTACTCGGTTAATGCCAAGGATTCCTACCCGGTGTTTGGTCATTGCCAAGAATTCCTCCATGGTACTCGGTCATTGCCGAGGATTCACCAGCCGGTACTCGATCATTGCTGAGAATTCCTGCCTGGTACTCGGTCATTGCCGTGAATTCCTGCCAGGTACTCGGTCATAGCTGAGAATTCTTGCCCAGTACTCGTTCATTGCCAAGAATTTCTTCCCGGTTCTTAGTCATTGTCGAGAATTCCTGTCTGGTACTCGGTCATTGCCAAGAATTCCTGTGCGGTGCTCGATTATTATCGAGAATTCTTTCCTTTTACTTGGTCATTGCCGAGAATTCTCGCCCGGTACTCAGTCATTGCCAAGGATTTGTGACCCGGTATTCAGTCGTTTCTAAGGATTCCAACCCAGTACTCGGTCATTTCCGAGATTTCCTACCCGGTACTCTGTCATTGCTAAGAATTTCTACCAGGTACTCTGTCATTGTAAAGAATTCCTACCCTGTACTTGGTCATTGCCGAGAATTCCTGCATGGTACTTGGTCATAGCCGAGAATTCCTACCCGTTATTCGGTCATTCCCAAGATTTCCTGCCTTGTACTCGGTCATTGCCATGGATTCCTACCCGGTGTTCGGCCATTGCTGAGTATTCCTGCCCTGTACTTAGTCATTGCTGAGAATTCCTGCTAGGTACTCGTTCCTTGCCAAGAATTCCGAGAGTTTTTGCCCGTTACTCGGTCATTGCTGAGAATTCCTGCCTGGTACTCGGTTATTGCCGAGAATTTCTGCCCGTTACTCGGTCATTTCTGAGATATCCAGCCGATACTCGGATATTACCAAGAAATATTGCCTGGTACTAGGTTATTGCAGAGAATTCCCGCCTGGTACTCGGTATTTGCCGAGGATTCCACACCCGGTACTCGGTCGTTTATAAGGATTCCTACCCGGTCCGTGGTCATTGTCGAGAATTCGTGCCTGGTACTCGGTCATTGCCAAGAATTCCTACCCGGTACTATGTCATTGTAAAGAATTCCTACCCTGTACTCGGTCATTGCCAAAGATTCCTCACCTGATGCTCGGTCGTTTCCAGGATTTCCAACCAGGTACTCGGTTAATTGCAGAGAATTCCTGCCTGGTACTAGGTCATTGCCGAGAATTCCTACCTGGTACTCGGTCATTGCCGTGAATTCCTGCTCGGTAATCTGTCATAGCTGAGAATTCCTGCCCGGCACTCGTTCATTGCCAAGAATTCCTACCCTGTACTCGGTCATTGCCGAGAATTCCTGCCTGGTACTCGGTCATTGCCGAGAATTCCTACCCGGTACTCGGTCATTGCTGAGAATTCCTTCTTGGTAATCGGTCATTGCCATGAATTCCAACCCACTACTCGATCATTGCCGAAAATTTCTCACCCGGTCCTCTGTCGTTTCCGTGGATTAATACCTGATGCTCGGTTATTGCCGAGAATTCCTGCCCGGTACTCGGTAATTGCCAAGGATTCCTCTCCAGGTACTCAGTCATTTCCAAGGATACTACCTGCTGCTCGGTCATTGCCGAGAATTCCTTCATGGTACTCTGTCATTGGTGAAAATTCATGTCTGGTACTCAGTCATTGCCGAGTATTCATGTCCGGTACTCGGTCATTGGTGAGAATTCCTAATCCGGTATTCGATAATTACCAAGAATTCTTGCCAGCTACTAGGTCATTGCTGGGAATTCCAGCCCGGTAATCGGTCATTACCAATGATTTGTCACTCGGTACTCGTTCGTTTCTGGGAATTCCTACCCGGTGCTTGGTCATAGTCGAGAAGTCCTGCCTGGTACTCCGTCATGCCGAGAATTCATGCTCAGTGCTCCTTCATCGCCGAGAATTCTAACCCTGTACTCGGTTCATTGCAGAGAATTCCTGCCTGGTACTCGGTCATTGCCGAGAATCCCTGCGCGGTACTCGGTCGTTGCCAAGAATTCCTGCCCGGTACTCGGTCAATGGCAAGGATTCCTACCCGGTGTTCGGTCATTGCCAAGAATTCCTCCATGGTACTCGGTCATTGCCGAGGATTCACCAGCCGGTACTCGATCATTGCTGAGAATTCCTGCCAGGTACTCGGTCATTGCCGTGAATTCCTGCCAGGTACTCGGTCATAGCTGAGAATTCTTGCGCAGTACTCGTTCATTGCCAAGAATTCCTTCCCGGTACTTGGTCATTGCCGAGAATTTCTGCACGTTACTCGATCATTTCCATGAACTCCATCTGGTACTCGATTATTACCGAGAATTCCTTCCTTGTGCTAGGTCATTGGTGAGAATTCTCGCACAGTACTCAGTCATTGCCAAGGATTCCTCACCCGGTACTCGGTCGTTTCTAAAGATTCCTACCTGGTGCTTGGTCATTGTCGAGAATTCCTGTCTGGTACTCGGTCATTGCCAAGAATTCATGTGCGGTGCACGATTATTATCGAGAATTCTTTCCTTTTACTTGGTCATTGCCGAGAATTCTCGCCCGATACTCAGTCATTGCCAAGGATTCGTGACCCGGTATTCAGTCAATTCTAAGGATTCCTACCCGGTACTTTGACATTGTAAACAATTCCTACCCTGTACTTGGTCATTGGCGAGAATTCCTGCCTGGTACTCGGTCATTGCCGAGATTTCCTACCCGGTACTCGGTCATTGCTAAGAATTCCTACCCGGTACTCTATCATTGTAAAGAATTCCTACCCTGTACTTGGTCATTGCCGAGATTTCGTGCATGGTACTCGGTCATTGCCGAGAATTCCTACCCGTTACTCGGTCATTGCCAAGATTTCCTTCCTTGTACTCGGTCATTGCCATGGATTCCTACCCGGTGTTCGGCCATTGCTGAGTATTCCTGCCCTGTACTCAGTCATTGCTAAGAATTCCTGCCAGGTACTCGTTCCTTGCCAAGAATTCCTGCCTGGTACTTGGTCATTGCCGAGAATTTCTGCCCGTTACTCGGTCATTGCTGAGAATTCCTGCCTGGTACTCGGTCATTGCCGAGAATTTCTGCCCGTTACTCGGCCATTTCTGAGATATCCAGCCGATACTCGGATATTACCAAGAAATATTGCCTGGTACTAGGTTATTGCCGAGAATTCCCGCCCGGTACTCGGTATTTGCCGAGGATTCCACACCCGGTACTCGGTCATTTCTAAGGATTCCTACCCGGTCCTTGGTCATTGTCGAGAATTCGTGCCAGGTACTCGGTCATTGCCAAGAATTCCTACCCGGTACTCTGTCATTGTAAAGAATTCCTACCCTGTACTCGGTCATTGCCAAAGATTCCTCACCTGATACTCGGTTGTTTCGAGGATTTCCAACCCGGTACTCGGTTAATTGCAGAGAATTCCTGCTTGGTACTCGGTCATTGCCGAGAATTCCTACCTGGTACTTGGTCATTGCCGTGAATTCCTGCTCGGTAATCGGTCATAGCTGAGAATTCCTGCCCGGCACTCGATCATTGCCAAGAATTCCTACCCTGTACTAGGTCATTGCCGAGAATTCCTTCCTGGTACTCGGTCATTGCCGAGAATTCCTACCCGGTACTCGGTCATTGCTGAGAATTCCTTCTTGGTAATCGGTTATTGCCATGAATTCCAACCCACTACACGATCATTGCCGAAAATTTCTCACCCGGTCCTCTGTCGTTTCCGTGGATTAATAACTGATGCTCGGTTATTGCCAAGAATTCCTGCCCGGTACTCGGTAATTGCCAAGGATTCCTCTCCAGGAACTCAGTCATTTCCAAGGATACTACCTGCTGCTCGGTCATTGCCGAGAATTACTTCATGGTACTCTGTCATTGGTGAAAATTCATGTCTGGTACTCAGTCATTGCCGAGTATTCATGTCCGGTACTCGGTCATTTGTGAGAATTCCTCATCCGGTATTCGATAATTACCAAGAATTCTTGCCAGCTACTAGGTTATTGCTGGGAATTCCAGCCCGGTAATCGGTCATTGCCAATGATTTATCACTCGGTACTCGTTCGTTTCTGGGAATTCCTACCCGGTACTCTGTCATTGTAAAGAATTACTACCCTGTACTTGGTTATTGCCGAGAATTCCTGCATGGTACTCGGTCATTGCCGAGAATTCCTACCCGTTACTCGGTCATTGCCAAGAATTCCTGCCCTGTACTCGATCATTGCCATGGATTCCTACCCGGTGTTCGGCCATTGCTGAGTATTCCTGCCCTGTACTCAGTCATTGCTGAGAATTCCTGCCCGGTACGCGTTCCTTGCCAAGAATTCCTGCCTGGTACTTGGTCATTGCCGAGAGTTTCTGCCCGTTACTTGGTCATTGCTGAGAATTACTGCCCGGTACTCGGTAATTGCCGAGAATTCCTGCATGGTACTCGGTCATTGCCGAGAATTCCTACCCGTTACTCGGTCATTGCCAAGAATTCCTGCCCTGTACTCGGTCATTGCCATGGATTCCTACCCGGTGTTCGGCCATTGTTGAGTATTCATGCCCTGTACTCAGTCATTGCTGAGAATTCCTGCCAGGTACTCGTTCCTTGCCAAGAATTCATGCCTGGTACTTGGTCATTGCCGAGAGTTTATACCCGTTACTCGGTCATTTCTGAGATATCCAGCCGATACTCGATTATTACCAAGAAATATTGCCTGGTACTAGGTTATTGCCGAGAATTCCCGCCCGGTACTTGGTATTTGCCGAGGATTCCACACTCGGTACTTGGTCGTTTCTGAAGATTCTTACCCGGTCCTTGGTCATTATTGAGAATTCGTGCCTGGTACTCGCTCATTGCCAAGAATCCCTACCCGGTACTCTGTCATTGTAAAGATTCCTACCCTGTACTCGAACTTTGCCAAAGATTCCTCACCTGATGCTCGGTCGTTTCTAGGAATTCCAACTCTGTACTCGGTTAATTACAGAGAATTCTTGCATGGTACTCGGTCATTGCCGAGAATTCCTGCGCGGTGCTCGGTCATTGCCGAGAATTCCTGCATGGTACTCAGTCATAGCCGAGGATTCACCAGCCGGTACTCGATCATTGCTGAGAATTCCTGCCTGGTACTCGGTCATTGCCATGAATTCCTGCCCGATAATCAGTCATAGCTGAGAATTCCTGCCCTGGATTCGTTCATTGACAAGAATTCCTACCATGTACTCGGTCATTGCCAAGAATTCCTGCCTGGTACTCGGTCATTGCTAAGAATTCCTACCTGGTACTCGGTCATTGCCAAGAATTCCTGCCTGGTGTTCGGCCATTGCTAAGTATTCCTGCCCGGTACTGGGTCATTGCTGAGAATTCCTGCCCGGTACTCGTTTCTTGCCAAGAATTCCTGCCTGGTACTTGGTCATTACTGAGATTTTCTGCCCGTTACTCGTTAATTTCCATGGATTCCTACCCGGTGTTCGGCCATTGCCAAGAATTCCAGCCCGGTACTCGGTCATTGCCGAGGATTCACCAGCTGGTACTCGGTCATTGCCGAGAATTTCTGCCCGTTACTCGGTCATTTCCGAGATATCCAGCCGGTACTTGATTATTACCGAGAAATATTGCCTGGTACTAGGTCATTGCCGAGAATTCCCGCCCGGTACTCAGTATTTGCTGAGGATTCCTCACTTGGTACTCGGTCATTGCCGAGAATTCCTACCCGTTACTCAGTCATTGCCAAGAATTCCTGCCCTGTACTCGGTCATTGCCATGGATTCCAACCCGGTGTTTGGCCACTGCTGAGTATTCCTGCCGTGTACTCAGTCATTGCTGAGAATTCCTGCCAGGTTCTCGTTCCTTGCCAAGAATTCCTGCCTGGTACTTGATCATTGCCGAGAGTTTCTACCCGTTACTCGGTCATTGCTGAGAATTCGTGCCCGGTACTTGGTCATTGCCGAGAATTTCTGCCCGTTACTCGGTCATTTCTGAGCTATCCAGCCGATACTCGATTATTACCAAGAAATATTGCCTGGTACTAGGTTATTGCCGAGAATTCCCGCCCGGTACTTGGTATTTGCCGAGGATTCCACACTCGGTACTCGGTCGTTTCTGAGGATTCTTACCCGGTCCTTGGTCATTGTCGAGAATTCGTGCCTCGTACTTCGTCATTGCCAAGAATTCCTACCCGGTACTCTGTCATTGTAAAGAATTCCTACCATGTACTCGGTCATTGCCGAAGATTCCTCACATGATGTTCGGTCGTTTCCGAGAATTCTAACCCTGTACTCGGTTCATTGCAGAGAATTCCTGCGCGGTACTTGGTCATTGCCAAGAATCCCTGCTCGGTACTCTGTCAATGCCAAGGATTCCTACCCGGTGTTCGGTCATTGCCGAGAATTCCTCCATGGTATTCGGTAATTGCCGAGGATTCACCAGCCGGTACTCGATCATTGCTGAGAATTCTTGCATGGTACTCGGTCATTGCCGTGAATTCCTGCCTGGTACTCGGTCAGAGCTAAGAATTCTTGCCCAGTACTCGTTCATTACAAAGAATTCCTTCCCGGTACTTGGTCATTGCCGAGAATTTCTGCACGTTACTCGGTCATTTCCGTGAACTCCATCTGGTACTCGATTATTACCGAGAATTCCTTCCTTGTACTAGATCATTGCCGAGAATTCTCGCCCAGTACTCAGTCATCGCCAAGGATTCCTCACCCGGTACTCGGTCGATTCTAAAGATTCCTAGCTGGTGCTTGGTCATTATCGAGAATTCTTGCCCGGTATTCGGTCATTGTAAAGAATTCCTACCCAGTACTCGTTCATTACAGAGGATTCCTCACCTTATGCTTGGTCGTTTCTGAGAATTCCAAACTGGTACTCAGTCATTGCCGAGAATTCCTGTCTGGTACTCGGTCATTGCCAAGAATTCCTGTGCGGTGCTCGATTATTATCGAGAATTCTTTCCTTTTACTTGGTCATTGCCAAGAATTCTTGCCCGGTACTCAGTCATTGCCAAGGATTCGTCACCCGGTATTCAGTCGTTTCTAAGGATTCCTACCCGGTACTTTGACATTGTAAAGAATTCCTACCCTGTACTTGGACATTGCCGAGAACTCCTGCCTGGTACTCAGTCATTGCCGAGAATTTCTACTCGGTACTTGGTCATTACTAAGAATTCCTACCCGGTACTCTGTCATTATAAAGAATTCCTACCCTGTACTTGGTCATTACCGAGAATTCCTGCATGGTACTCGGTCATTGCCGAGAATTCCTACCCGTTACTCGGTCATTGCCAAGAATTCCTGCCCTGTACTCGGTCATTGCCATGGATTCCTACCTTGTTTTCGGCCATTGCTGAGTATTCCTGCCCTGTACTCAGTCATTACTGAGAATTCATGCCAGGTACTCGTTCCTTCCCAAGAATTCCTGCCTGGTACTTGGTCATTGCCGAGAGTTTCTGCCCGTTACTCGGTCATTGCTGAGAATTACTGCCCTGTACTCGGTAATTGCCGAGAATTTCTGACCGTTACTCGGTCATTTCTAAGATATCCAGCCGATACTCGGATATTACCAAGAAATATTGCCTGGTACAAGGTTATTGGCGAGAATTCCCGCCCGGTACTCGGTCATTGCCAAGAATTTCTGCCCGTTACTCGGTCATTGCCAAGAATTCCTGCCCTGTACTCGGTCATTGCCATGGATTCCTACCCGGTGTTTGGCCACTGCTGAGTATTCCTGCCCTGTACTCAGTCATTGCTGAGAATCCCTGCCAGGTACTCATTCCTTGCCAAGAATTCCTGCCTGGTACTTGGTCATTGCCGAGAGTTTCTGCCCGTTACTCGGTCATTGCTGAGAATTCCTGCCCGGTACTCGGTCATTGCCGAGAATTTCTGCCCGTTACTCGGTCATTTCTGAGATATCTAGCCGATACTCGATTATTACCAAGAAATATTGCCTGGTACTAGGTTATTGCCGAGAATTCCCGCCCGGTACTCGGTATTTGCCGAGGATTCCACAATCGGTACTCGGTCGTTTCTGAGGATTCCTACCCGGTCCTTGGTCATTATCAAGAATTCGAGCCTGGTACTCGGTCATTTCCAAGAATTCCTACCCGGTACTCTGTCATTTTAAAGAATTTCTACCCTGTACTCGGTCATTGCCAAAGATTCCTCACCTGATGCTCGGTCGTTTCTAGGAATTCAAACTCGGTACTCGGTTAATTGCAGAGAATTCTTGCATGGTACTCGGTCATTGCCAAGAATTCCTGTGCGGTGCTCGGTCATTGCCAAGAGTTCCTTCCCGGTACTTGGTCAATGCCAAGGATTCCTACCTAGTGTTCGGTCATTGCCGAGAATTCCTGCATGGTACTCAGTCAATGTCGAGGATTCACCGGCCGGTACTCGATCATTGCTGAGAGTTCCTGCCTGGTACTCGGTCATTGCCATGAATTCCTGCCCGATAATCAGGCATAGCTGAGAATTCCTGCCCAGCATTCGTTCATTGCCAAGAATTCCTTCCTGGTGCTCGGTCATTATCGAGAATTCGTGCCTGGTACTTGGTCATTGCCAAGAATTCCTACCCGGTACTCTGTTATTGTAAAGAATTCCTACCCTGTACTCGGTCATTGCCGAAGATTCCTCACATGATGCTCGGTCGTTTCTGAGAATTCTAACCCTGTACTAGGTTCATTGCAGAGAATTCCTGCCTGGTACTCGGTCATTACTGAGAATTCCTGTGTGGTACTCGGTCATTGCCAAGAATTCCTGCCCGGTACTCGGTTAATGCCAAGGATTCCTACCCGGTGTTTGGTCATTGCCAAGAATTCCTCCATGGTACTCGGTCATTGCCGAGGATTCACCAGCCGGTACTCGATCATTGCTGAGAATTCCTGCCTGGTACTCGGTCATTGCCGTGAATTCCTGCCAGGTACTCGGTCATAGCTGAGAATTCTTGCCCAGTACTCGTTCATTGCCAAGAATTTCTTCCCGGTACTTGGTCATTGCCGAGAATTTCTGCACGTTACTCGGTCATTTCCGTGAACTCCATCTGGTACTCGATTATTACCGAGAATTCCTTCCTTGTGCTAGGTCATTGGTGAGAATTCTCGCCCAGTACTCAGTCATTGCCAAGGATTCCTCACCCGGTACTCGGTCGTTTCTAAAGATTCCTACCTGGTTCTTAGTCATTGTCGAGAATTCCTGTCTGGTACTCGGTCATTGCCAAGAATTCCTGTGCGGTGCTCGATTATTATCGAGAATTCTTTCCTTTTACTTGGTCATTGCCGAGAATTCTCGCCCGGTACTCAGTCATTGCCAAGGATTTGTGACCCGGTATTCAGTCGTTTCTAAGGATTCCAACCCAGTACTCGGTCATTTCCGAGATTTCCTACCCGGTACTCTGTCATTGCTAAGAATTCCTACCCGGTACTCTGTCATTGTAAAGAATTCCTACCCTGTACTTGGTCAATGCCGAGAATTCCTGCATGGTACTCGGTCATAGCCGAGAATTCCTACCCGTTATTCGGTCATTCCCAAGATTTCCTGCCTTGTACTCGGTCATTGCCATGGATTCCTACCCGGTGTTCGGCCATTGCTGAGTATTCCTGCCCTGTACTTAGTCATTGCTGAGAATTCCTGCTAGGTACTCGTTCCTTGCCAAGAATTCCGAGAGTTTTTGCCCGTTACTCGGTCATTGCTGAGAATTCCTGCCTGGTACTCGGTTATTGCCGAGAATTTCTGCCCGTTACTCGGTCATTTCTGAGATATCCAGCCGATACTCGGATATTACCAAGAAATATTGCCTGGTACTAGGTTATTGCAGAGAATTCCCGCCCGGTACTCGGTATTTGCCGAGGATTCCACACCCGGTACTCGGTCGTTTATAAGGATTCCTACCCGGTCCGTGGTCATTGTCGAGAATTCGTGCCTGGTACTCGGTCATTGCCAAGAATTCCTACCCGGTACTATGTCATTGTAAAGAATTCCTACCCTGTACTCGGTCATTGCCAAAGATTCCTCACCTGATGCTCGGTCGTTTCCAGAATTTCCAACCCGGTACTCGGTTAATTGCAGAGAATTCCTGCCTGGTACTAGGTCATTGCCGAGAATTCCTACCTGGTACTCGGTCATTGCCGTGAATTCCTGCTCGGTAATCTGTCATAGCTGAGAATTCCTGCCCGGCACTCGTTCATTGCCAAGAATTCCTACCCTGTACTCGGTCATTGCCGAGAATTCCTGCCTGGTACTCGGTCATTGCCGAGAATTCCTACCCGGTACTCGGTCATTGCTGAGAATTCCTTCTTGGTAATCGGTCATTGCCATGAATTCCAACCCACTACTCGATCATTGCCGAAAATTTCTCACCCGGTCCTCTGTCGTTTCCGTGGATTAATACCTGATGCTCGGTTATTGCCGAGAATTCCTGCCCGGTACTCGGTAATTGCCAAGGATTCCTCTCCAGGTACTCAGTCATTTCCAAGGATACTACCTGCTGCTCGGTCATTGCCGAGAATTCCTTCATGGTACTCTGTCATTGGTGAAAATTCATGTCTGGTACTCAGTCATTGCCGAGTATTCATGTCCGGTACTCGGTCATTGGTGAGAATTCCTAATCCGGTATTCGATAATTACCAAGAATTCTTGCCAGCTACTAGGTCATTGCTGGGAATTCCAGCCCGGTAATCGGTCATTACCAATGATTTGTCACTCGGTACTCGTTCGTTTCTGGGAATTCCTACCCGGTGCTTGGTCATAGTCGAGAAGTCCTGCCTGGTACTCCGTCATGCCGAGAATTCATGCTCGGTGCTCCTTCATCGCCGAGAATTCTAACCCTGTACTCGGTTCATTGCAGAGAATTCCTGCCTGGTACTCGGTCATTGCCGAGAATCCCTGCGCGGTACTCGGTCGTTGCCAAGAATTCCTGCCCGGTACTCGGTCAATGGCAAGGATTCCTACCCAGTGTTCGGTCATTGCCAAGAATTCCTCCATGGTACTCGGTCATTGCCGAGGATTCACCAGCCGGTACTCGATCATTGCTGAGAATTCCTGCCAGGTACTCGGTCATTGCCGTGAATTCCTGCCAGGTACTCGGTCATACCTGAGAATTCTTGCGCAGTACTCGTTCATTGCCAAGAATTCCTTCCCGGTACTTGGTCATTGCCGAGAATTTCTGCACGTTACTCGATCATTTCCATGAACTCCATCTGGTACTCGATTATTATCGAGAATTCCTTCCTTGTGCTAGGTCATTGGTGAGAATTCTCGCACAGTACTCAGTCATTGCCAAGGATTCCTCACCCGGTACTCGGTCGTTTCTAAAGATTCCTACCTGGTGCTTGGTCATTGTCGAGAATTCCTGTCTGGTACTCGGTCATTGCCAAGAATTCATGTGCGGTGCACGATTATTATCGAAAATTCTTTCCTTTTACTTGGTCATTGCCGAGAATTCTCGCCCGATACTCAGTCATTGCCAAGGATTCGTGACCCGGTATTCAGACAATTCTAAGGATTCCTACCCGGTACTTTGACATTGTAAACAATTCCTACCCTGTACTTGGTCATTGGCGAGAATTCCTGCCTGGTACTCGGTCATTGCCGAGATTTCCTACCCGGTACTCGGTCATTGCTAAGAATTCCTACCCGGTACTCTATCATTGTAAAGAATTCCTACCCTGTACTTGGTCATTGCCGAGATTTCCTGCATGGTACTCGGTCATTGCCGAGAATTCCTACCCGTTACTCGGTCATTGCCAAGATTTCCTGCCTTGTACTCGGTCATTGCCATGGATTCCTACCCGGTGTTCGGCCATTGCTGAGTATTCCTACCCTGTACTCAGTCATTGCTAAGAATTCCTGCCAGGTACTCGTTCCTTGCCAAGAATTCCTGCCTGGTACTTGGTCATTGCCGAGAGTTTCTGCCCGTTACTCGGTCATTGCTGAGAATTCCTGCCTGGTACTCGGTCATTGCCGAGAATTTCTGCCCGTTACTCGGCCATTTCTGAGATATCCAGCCGATACTCGGATATTACCAAGAAATATTGCCTGGTACTAGGTTATTGCCGAGAATTCCCGCCCGGTACTCGGTATTTGCCGAGGATTCCACACCCGGTACTCGGTCATTTCTGAGGATTCCTACCCGGTCCTTGGTCATTGTCGAGAATTCGTGCCAGGTACTCGGTCATTGCCAAGAATTCCTACCCGGTACTCTGTCATTGTAAAGAATTCCTACCCTGTACTCGGTCATTGCCAAAGATTCCTCACCTGATACTCGGTTGTTTCCAGGATTTCCAACCCGGTACTCGGTTAATTGCAGAGAATTCCTGCTTGGTACTCGGTCATTGCCGAGAATTCCTACCTGGTACTTGGTCATTGCCGTGAATTCCTGCTCGGTAATCGGTCATAGCTGAGAATTCCTGCCCGGCACTCGATCATTGCCAAGAATTCCTACCCTGTACTAGGTCATTGCCGAGAATTCCTTCCTGGTACTCGGTCATTGCCGAGAATTCCTACCCGGTACTCGGTCATTGCTGAGAATTCCTTCTTGGTAATCGGTTATTGCCATGAATTCCAACCCACTACACGATCATTGCCGAAAATTTCTCACCCGGTCCTCTGTCGTTTCCGTGGATTAATACCTGATGCTCGGTTATTGCCAAGAATTCCTGCCCGGTACTCGGTAATTGCCAAGGATTCCTCTCTAGGAACTCAGTCATTTCCAAGGATACTACCTGCTGCTCGGTCATTGCCGAGAATTCCTTCATGGTACTCTGTCATTGGTGAAAATTCATGTCTGGTACTCAGTCATTGCCGAGTATTCATGTCCGGTACTCGGTCATTTGTGAGAATTCCTCATCCGGTATTCGATAATTACCAAGAATTCTTGCCAGCTACTAGGTTATTGCTGGGAATTCCAGCCCGGTAATCGGTCATTGCCAATGATTTATCACTCGGTACTCGTTCGTTTCTGGGAATTCCTACCCGGTGCTTGGCCATAGTCGAGAAGTCCTGCCTGGTACTCCGTCATGCCGAGAATTCTTGCTCGGTGCTCCGTCATCGCCGAGAATTCTAACCCTGTACTCGGTTCATTGCAGAGAATTCCTGCCTGGTACTCGGTAATTGCCGAGAATTCCTGCCCGGAACTCGGTCGTTGCCAAGAATTCCTGCCCGGTACTTGGTCAATGCCAAGGATTTCTACCCGGTGTTTGGTCATTTCCAAGAATTCCTCCATGGTACTCGGTCATTGCCGTGAATTCCTGCCAGGTACTCGGTCATAGCTGAGAATTCTTGCCCGGTACTCGTTCATTGCCAAGAATTCCTTCCCGGTACTTGGTCATTGCTGAGAATTTCTGCACGTTACTCGGTCATTTCCGTGAACTCCATCTGGTACTCGATTATTACCGAGAATTCCTTCCTTGTGCTAGGTCATTGGCGAGAATTCTCGCCCAGTACTCAGTCATTGCCAAGGATTCCTCACCCGGTACTCGGTCGTTTCTAAAGATTCCTACCTGGTGCTTGGTCATTGTCGAGAATTCTTGTCTGGTACTCGGTCATTGCCAAGAATTCATGTGCGGTGCTCGATTATTATCGAGAATTCTTTCCTTTTACTTGGTCATTGCCGAGAATTCTCGCCCGGTACTCAGTCATTGCCAAGGATTCGTGACCCGGTATTCAGTCGTTTCTAAGGATTCCTACCTGGTACTTTGACATTGTAAAACCTTCCTACCCTGTACTTGGTCATTGGCGAGAATTCCTGCCTGGTACTCGGTCATTGCCGAGATTTCCTACCCGGTACTCGGTCATTGCTAAGAATTCCTACCCGGTACTCTGTCATTGTAAAGAATTCCTACCCTGTACTTGGTCATTGCCGAGAATTCCTGCATGATACTCGGTCATTGCCGAGAATTCCTACCCGTTACTCGGTCATTGCCAAGATTTCCTGCCTTGTACTCGGTCATTGCCATGGATTCCTACCCGGTGTTCGGCCATTGCTGAGTATTCCTGCCCTGTACTCAGTCATTGCTGAGAATTCTTGCCAGGTACTCGTTCCTTGCCAAGAATTCCTGCCTGGTACTTGGTCATTGCCGATAGTTTCTGCCCGTTACTCGGTCATTGCTGAGAATTCCTGCCTGGTACTCGGTCATTGCCGAGAATTTCTGCCCGTTACTCGGTCATTTCTGAGATATCCAGCCGATACTCGGATATTACCAAGAAATATTGCCTGGTACTAGGTTATTGCCGAGAATTCTCGCCCGGTACTCGGTATTTGCCAAGGATTCCACACCCGGTACTCGGTCGTTTCTAAGGATTCCTACCCGGTCCTTGGTCATTGTCGAGAATTCGTGCCAGGTACTCGGTCATTGCCAAGAATTCCTACCCGGTACTCTGTCATTGTAAAGAATTCCTACCCTGTACTCGATCATTGCCAAAGATTCCTCACCTGATACTCGGTTTTTTTCAGGATTTCCAACCCGGTACTCGGTTAATTGCAGAGAATTCATGCCTGGTACTCGGTCATTGCCGAGAATTCCTACCTGGTACTCGGTCATTGCCGTGAATTCCTGCTCGGTAATCGGTCATAGCTGAGAATTCCTGCCCGGCACTCGATCATTGCCAAGAATTCCTACCCTGTACTAGGTCATTGCCGAGAATTCCTGCCTGGTACTCGGTCATTGCCGAGAATTCCTACCCGGTACTCGGTCATTGCTGAGAATTCCTTCTTGGTAATCGGTCATTGCCATGAATTCCAACCCACTACTCGATCATTGCCAAAAATTTCTCACCCGGTCCTCTGTCGTTTCCGTGGATTAATACCTGATGCTCGGTTATTGCCGAGAATTCCTGCCCGGTACTCGGTAATTGCCAAGGATTCTTCTCCAGGTACTCAGTCATTTCCAAGGATACTACCTGCTGCTCGGTCATTGCCGAGAATTCCTTCATTGTACTATGTCATTGGTGAAAATTCATGTCTGGTACTCAGTCATTGCCGAGTATTCATGTCCGGTACTCGGTCATCGGTGAGAATTCCTCATCCGGTATTCGATAATTACCAAGAATTCTTGCCAGCTACTAGGTCATTGCTGGGAATTCCAGCCCGGTAATCGGTCATTGCCAATGATTTGTCACTCGGTACTCATTCGTTTCTGGGAATTCCTACCCGGTGCTTGGTCATAGTCGAGAAGTCCTGCCTGGTACTCCGTCATGCCGAGAATTCTTGCTCGGTGCTCCGTCATCGCCGAGAATTCTAACCCTGTACTCGGTTCATTGCAGAGAATTCCTGCTTGGTACTCGGTCATTGCCGAGAATTCCTGCGCGGTACTCGGCCGTTGCCAAGAATTCCTGCCCGGTACTCGGTCAATGCCAAAGATTCCTACCCGGTGTTCGGTCATTCCCAAGAATTCCTCCGTGGTACTCGGTCATTGCCGAGGATTCACCAGCCGGTACTCGATCATTGCTGAGAATTCCTGCCTGGTACTCGGTCATTGCCGTGAATTCCTGCCAGGTACTCGGTCATAGCTGAGAATTCTTGCCCGGTACTCGTTCATTGCCAAGAATTCCTTCCCGGTACTTGGTCATTGCCGAGAATTTCTGCACGTTACTCGGTCATTTCCGTGAACTCCATCTGGTACTCGATTATTACCAAGAATTCCTTCCTTGTGCTAGGTCATTGGCGAGAATTCTCGCCCAGTACTCAGTCATTGCCAAGGATTCCTCACCCGGTACTCGGTCATTTCTAAAGATTCCTACCTGGTGCTTGGTCATTGTCGAGAATTCCTGTCTGGTACTCGGTCATTGCCAAGAATTCATGTGCGGTGCTCGATTATTATCGAGAATTCTTTCCTTTTACTTGGTCATTGCCGAGAATTCTCGCCCGGTACTCCGTCATTGCCAAGGATTCGTGACCCGGTATTCAGTCATTTCTAAGGATTCCTACCTGGTACTTTGACATTGTAAACAATTCCTACCCTGTACTTGGTCATTGGCGAGAATTCCTGCCTGGTACTCGGTCATTGCCGAGATTTCCTACCCGTTACTCGGTCATTGCCAAGATTTCCTGCCTTGTACTCGGTCATTGCCATGGATTCCTACCCGGTGTTCGGCCATTGCTGAGTATTCCTGCCCTGTACTCAGTCATTGCTGAGAATTCGTGCCAGGTACTCGTTCCTTGCCAAGAATTCCTGCCTGGTACTTGGTCATTGCCGAGAGTTTCTGAACGTTACTCGGTCATTGCTGAGAATTCCTGCCTGGTACTCGGTCATTGCCGAGAATTTATGCCCGTTACTCGGTCATTTCTGAGATATCCAGCCGATACTCGGATATTACCAAGAAATATTGCCTGGTACTAGGTTATTGCCAAAAATTCCTGCCCGGTACTCGGTATTTGCCGAGGATTCCACACCCGGTACTCGGTAATTTCTAAGGATTCCTACCCGGTCCTTGGTCATTGTTGAGAATTCGTGCCAGGTACTCAGTCATTGCCAAGAATTCCTACCCGGTACTTTGTCATTGTAAAGAATTCCTACCCTGTACTCGGTCATTGCCAAAGATTCCTCACCTGATGCTCGGTTGTTTCCAGGATTTCCAACCCGGTACTCGGTTAATTGCAGAAAATTCCTGCCTGGTACTAGGTCATTGCCGAGAATTCCTACCTGGTACTCGGTCATTGCGTGAATTCCTACCCGGTACTCGGTCATAGCTGAGAATTCCTGCCCGGCACTCGTTCATTGCCAAGAATTCCT
Organism: Barbarea vulgaris; assembly: GCA_963667165.1. NCBI lineage: Eukaryota > Viridiplantae > Streptophyta > Magnoliopsida > Brassicales > Brassicaceae > Barbarea > Barbarea vulgaris. Next base: position 10,264,427 of record OY763888.1, on the reverse strand, counting down.
ACCCTGTACTAGGTCATTGCCGAGAATTCCTGCCTGGTACTCGGTCATTGCCGAGAATTCCTTCCCGGTACTCGGTCATTGCTGAGAATTCCTTCTTGGTAATCGGTCATTGCCATGAATTCCAACCCACTACTCGATCATTGCCGAAAATTTCTCACCCGGTCCTCTGTCGTTTCCGTGGATTAATACCTGATGCTCAGCTATTGCCGAGAATTCCTGCCCGGTACTCGGTAATTGCCAAGGATTCCTCTCCAGGTACTCAGTCATTTCCAAGGATACTACCTGCTGCTCGGTCATTGCCGAGAATTCCTTCATGGTACTCTGTCATTGGTGAAAATTCATGTCTGGTACTCAGTCATTGCCGACTATTCATGTCCGGTACTCGGTCATCGGTGAGAATTCCTCATCCGGTATTCGATAATTACCAATAATTCTTGCCAGCTACTAGGTCATTGCTGGGAATTCCAGCCCGGTAATCGGTCATTGCCAATGATTTGTCACTCGGTACTCATTCGTTTCTGGGAATTCCTACCCGGTGCTTGGTCATAGTCGAGAAGTCCTGTCTGGTACTCCGTCATGCCGAGAATTCTTGCTCGGTGCTCCGTCATCGCCGAGAATTCTAACCCTGTACTCGGTTCATTGCAGAGAATTCCTGCCTGGTACTCGGTCATTGCCCAGAATTCTTGCGCGGTACTCGGTCGTTGCCAAGAATTCCTGCCCGGTACTCGGTCAATGCCAAGGATTCCTACCCGGTGTTCGGTCATTCCCAAGAATTCCTCCGTGGTACTCGGTCATTGCCGAGGATTCACCAGCCGGTACTCGATCATTGCTGAGAATTCCTGCCTGGTACTCGGTCATTGCCGTGAATTCCTGCCAGGTACTCGGTCATAGCTGAGAATTCTTGCCCGGTACTCGTTCATTGCCAAGAATTCCTTCCCGGTACTTGGTCATTGCCGAGAATTTCTGCACGTTACTCGGTCATTTCCGTGAACTCCATCTGGTACTCGATTATTACCGAGAATTACTTCCTTGTGCTAGGTCATTGGCGAGAATTCTCGCCCAGTACTCAGTCATTGCCAAGGATTCCTCACCCGGTACTCGGTCATTTCTAAAGATTCCTACCTGGTGCTTGGTCATTGTCGAGAATTCCTGTCTGGTACTCGGTCATTGCCAAGAATTCATGTGCGGTGCTCGATTATTATCGAGAATTCTTTCCTTTTACTTGGTCATTGCCGAGAATTCTCGCATGGTACTCCGTCATTGCCAAGGATTCGTGACCCGGTATTCAGTCATTTCTAAGGATTCCTACCTGGTACTTTGACATTGTAAACAATTCCTACCCTGTACTTGGTCATTGGCGAGAATTCCTGCCTGGTACTCAGTCATTGCCGAGATTTCCTACCCGTTACTCAGTCATTGCCATGGATTCCTACCCGGTGTTCGGCCATTGCTGAGTATTCCTGCCCTGTACTCAGTCATTGCTGAGAATTCGTGCCAGGTACTCGTTCCTTGCCAAGAATTCCTGCCTGGTACTTGGTCATTGCCGAGAGTTTCTGCCCGTTACTCGGTCATTGCTGAGAATTCCTGCCTGGTACTCGGTCATTGCCGAGAATTTATCCCCGTTACTCGGTCATTTCTGAGATATCCAGCCGATACTCGGATATTACCAAGAAATATTGCCTGGTACTAGGTTATTGCCGAAAATTCCTGCCCGGTACTCGGTATTTGCCGAGGATTCCACACCCGGTACTCGGTAATTTCTAAGGATTCCTACCCGGTCCTTGGTCATTGTCGAGAATTCGTGCCAGGTACTCAGTCATTGCCAAGAATTCCTACCCGGTACTTTGTCATTGTAAAGAATTCCTACCCTGTACTCGGTCATTGCCAAAGATTCCTCACCTGATGCTCGGTTGTTTCCAGGATTTCCAACCCGGTACTCGGTTAATTGCAGAGAATTCCTGCCTGGTACTAGGTCATTGCCGAGAATTCCTACCTGGTACTCGGTCATTGCCGTGAATTCCTACCCGGTACTCGGTCATAGCTGAGAATTCCTGCCCGGCACTCGTTCATTGCCAAGAATTCCTACCCTGTACTAGGTCATTGCCGAGAATTCCTGCCTGGTACTCGGTCATTGCCGAGAATTCCTACCCGGTACTCGGTCATTACTGAGAATTCCTTCTTGGTAATCGGTCATTGCCATGAATTCCAACCCACTACTCGATCATTGTCGAAAATTTCTCACCCGGTCCTCTGTCGTTTCCGTGGATTAATACCTGATGCTCAGCTATTGCCGAGAATTCCTGCCCGGTACTCGGTAATTGCCAAGGATTCCTCTCCAGGTACTCAGTCATTTCCAAGGATACTACCTGCTGCTCGGTCATTGCCGAGAATTCCTTCATGGTACTCTGTCATTGGTGAAAATTCATGTCTGGTACTCAGTCATTGCCGACTATTCATGTCCGGTACTCGGTCATCGGTGAGAATTCCTCATCCGGTATTCGATAATTACCAATAATTCTTGCCAGCTACTAGGTCATTGCTGGGAATTCCAGCCCGGTAATCGGTCATTGCCAATGATTTGTCACTCGGTACTCATTCGTTTCTGGGAATTCCTACCCGGTGCTTGGTCATAGTCGAGAAGTCCTGTCTGGTACTCCGTCATGCCGAGAATTCTTGCTCGGTGCTCCGTCATCGCCGAGAATTCTAACCCTGTACTCGGTTCATTGCAGAGAATTCCTGCCTGGTACTCGGTCATTGCCGAGAATTCCTGCGCGGTACTCGGTCGTTGCCAAGAATTCCTGCCCGGTACTCGGTCAATGCCAAGGATTCCTACCCGGTGTTCTGTCATTGCCAAGAATTCCTCCATGGTACTCGGTCATTGCCGAGGATTCACCAGCCGGTACTCGATCATTGCTGAGAATTCCTGCCTGGTACTCAGTCATTGCCGTGAATTCCTGCCAGGTACTCGGTCATAGCTGAGAATTCTTGCCCGGTACTCGTTCATTGCCAAGAATTCCTTCCCGGTACTTGGTCATTGCCGAGAATTTATGCACGTTACTCGGTCATTTCCGTGAACTCCATCTGGTACTCGATTATTACTGAGAATTCCTTCCTTGTGCTAGGTCATTGGCAAGAATTCTCGCCCAGTAATCAGTCATTGCCAAGGATTCCTCACCCGGTACTCGGTCGTTTCTTAAGATTCCTACCTGGTGCTTGGTCATTGTCGAGAATTCCTGTCTGGTACTCGGTCATTGCCAAGAATTCATGTGCGGGGCTCGATTATTATCGAGAATTCTTTCCTTTTACTTGGTCATTGCTGAGAATTCTCGCCCGGTACTCCGTCATTGCCAAGGATTCGTGACCCGGTATTCAGTCGTTTCTAAGGATTCCTACCTGGTACTTTGACATTGTAAACAATTCCTACCCTGTACTTGGTCATTGGCGAGAATTCCTGCCTGGTACTCGGTCATTGCCGAGATTTCCTACCCGGTACTCGGTCATTGCTAAGAATTCTTACCCGGTACTCTGTCATTGTAAAGAATTCCTACCCTGTACTTGGTCAATTCTGAGAATTCCTGCATGGTACTCGGTCATTGCCGAGAATTCCTACCCGTTACTTGGTCATTGCCAAGATTTCCTGCCTTGTACTCGGTCATTGCCATGGATTCCTACCCGGTGTTCGGCCATTGCTGAGTATTCCTGCCCTGTACTCAGTCATTGCTGAGAATTCCTGCCAGGTACTCGTTCCTTGCCAAGAATTCTTGCCTGGTACTTGGTCATTGCCGAGAGTTTCTGCCCGTTACTCGGTCATTGCTGAGAATTCCTGCCTGGTACTCGGTCATTGCCGAGAATTTATGCCCGTTACTCGGTCATTTCTGAGATATCCAGCCGATACTCGGATATTACCAAGAAATATTGCCTGGTACTAGGTTATTGCCGAAAATTCCTGCCCGGTACTCGGTATTTGCCGAGGATTCCACACCCGGTACTCGGTAATTTCTAAGGATTCCTACCCAGTCCTTGGTCATTGTCGAGAATTCGTGCCAGGTACTCAGTCATTGCCAAGAATTCCTACCCGGTACTTTGTCATTGTAAAGAATTCCTACCCTGTACTCGGTCATTGCCAAAGATTCCTCACCAGATGCTCGGTTGTTTCCAGGATTTCCAACCCGGTACTCGGTTAATTGCAGAGAATTCCTGCCTGGTACTAGGTCATTGCCGAGAATTCCTACCTGGTACTCGGTCATTGCCGTGAATTCCTACCCGGTACTCGGTCATAGCTGAGAATTCCTGCCCGGCACTCGTTCATTGCCAAGAATTCCTACCCTGTACTAGGTCATTGCCGAGAATTCCTGCCTGGTACTCGGTCATTGCCGAGAATTCCTACCCGGTACTCGGTCATTGCTGAGAATTCCTTCTTGGTAATCGGTCATTGCCATGAATTCCAACCCACTACTCGATCATTGCCAAAAATTTCTCACCCGGTCCTCTTTCGTTTCCGTGGATTAATACCTGATGCTCAGTTATTGCCGAGAATTCCTGCCCGGTACTCGGTAATTGCCAAGGATTCCTCTCCAGGTACTCAGTCATTTCCAAGGATACTACCTGCTGCTCGGTCATTGCCGAGAATTCCTTCATGGTACTCTGTCATTGGTGAAAATTCATGTCTGGTACTCAGTCATTGCCGACTATTCATGTCCGGTACTCGGTCATCGGTGAGAATTCCTCATCCGGTATTCGATAATTACCAATAATTCTTGCCAGCTACTAGGTCATTGCTGGGAATTCCAGCCCGGTAATCGGTCATTGCCAATGATTTGTCACTCGGTACTCATTCGTTTCTGGGAATTCCTACCCGGTGCTTGGTCATAGTCGAGAAGTCCTGTCTGGTACTCCGTCATGCCGAGAATTCTTGCTCGGTGCTCCGTCATCGCCGAGAATTCAAACCCTGTACTCGGTTCATTGCAGAGAATTCCTGCCTGGTACTCGGTCATTGCCGAGAATTCCTGCGCGGTACTCGGTCGTTGCCAAGAATTCATGCCCGGTACTCGGTCAATGCCAAGGATTCCTACCCGGTGTTCTGTCATTGCCAAGAATTCCTCCATGGTACTCGGTCATTGCCGAGGATTCACCAGCCGGTACTCGATCATTGCTGAGAATTCCTGCCTGGTACTCAGTCATTGCCGTGAATTCCTGCCAGGTACTCGGTCATAGCTGAGAATTCTTGCCCGGTACTCGTTCATTGCCAAGAATTCCTTCCCGGTACTTGGTCATTGCCGAGAATTTATGCACGTTACTTGGTCATTTCCGTGAACTCCATCTGGTACTCGATTATTACCGAGAATTCCTTCCTTGTGCTAGGTCATTGGCAAGAATTCTCGCCCAGTAATCAGTCATTGCCAAGGATTCCTCACCCGGTACTCGGTCGTTTCTTAAGATTCCTACCTGGTGCTTGGTCATTGTCGAGAATTCCTGTCTCGTACTCGGTCATTGCCAAGAATTCATGTGCGGTGCTCGATTATTATCGAGAATTCTTTCCTTTTACTTGGTCATTGCCGAGAATTCTCGCATGGTACTCCGTCATTGCCAAGGATTCGTGACCCGGTATTCAGTCATTTCTAAGGATTCCTACCTGGTACTTTGACATTGTAAACAATTCCTACCCTGTACTTGGTCATTGGCGAGAATTCCTGCCTGGTACTCAGTCATTGCCGAGATTTCCTACCCGTTACTCAGTCATTGCCATGGATTCCTACCCGGTGTTCGGCCATTGCTGAGTATTCCTGCCCTGTACTCAATCATTGCTGAGAATTCGTGCCAGGTACTCGTTCCTTGCCAAGAATTCCTGCCTGGTACTTGGTCATTGCCGAGAGTTTCTGCCCGTTACTCGGTCATTGCTGAGAATTCCTGCCTGGTACTCGGTCATTGCCGAGAATTTATCCCCGTTACTCGGTCATTTCTGAGATATCCAGCCGATACTCGGATATTACCAAGAAATATTGCCTGGTACTAGGTTATTGCCGAAAATTCCTGCCCGGTACTCGGTATTTGCCGAGGATTCCACACCCGGTACTCGGTAATTTCTAAGGATTCCTACCCGGTCCTTGGTCATTGTCGAGAATTCGTGCCAGGTACTCAGTCATTGCCAAGAATTCCTACCCGGTACTTTGTCATTGTAAAGAATTCCTACCCTGTACTCGGTCATTGCCAAAGATTCCTCACCTGATGCTCGGTTGTTTCCAGGATTTCCAACCCGGTACTCGGTTAATTGCAGAGAATTCCTGCCTGGTACTAGGTCATTGCCGAGAATTCCTACCTGGTACTCGGTCATTGCCGTGAATTCCTACCCGGTACTCGGTCATAGCTGAGAATTCCTGCCCGGCACTCGTTCATTGCCAAGAATTCCTACCCTGTACTAGGTCATTGCCGAGAATTCCTGCCTGGTACTCGGTCATTGCCGAGAATTCCTACCCGATACTCGGTCATTACTGAGAATTCCTTCTTGGTAATCGGTCATTGCCATGAATTCCAACCCACTACTCGATCATTGTCAAAAATTTCTCACCCGGTCCTCTGTCGTTTCCGTGGATTAATACCTGATGCTCAGCTATTGCCGAGAATTCCTGCCCGGTACTCGGTAATTGCCAAGGATTCCTCTCCAGGTACTCAGTCATTTCCAAGGATACTACCTGCTGCTCGGTCATTGCCGAGAATTCCTTCATGGTACTCTGTCATTGGTGAAAATTCATGTCTGGTACTCAGTCATTGCCGACTATTCATGTCCGGTACTCGGTCATCGGTGAGAATTCCTCATCCGGTATTCGATAATTACCAATAATTCTTGCCAGCTACTAGGTCATTGCTGGGAATTCCAGCCCGGTAATCGGTCATTGCCAATGATTTGTCACTCGGTACTCATTCGTTTCTGGGAATTCCTACCCGGTGCTTGGTCATAGTCGAGAAGTCCTGTCTGGTACTCCGTCATGCCGAGAATTCTTGCTCGGTGCTCCGTCATCGCCGAGAATTCTAACCCTGTACTCGGTTCATTGCAGAGAATTCCTACCTGGTACTCGGTCATTGCCGAGAATTCCTGCGCGGTACTCGGTCGTTGCCAAGAATTCCTGCCCGGTACTCGGTCAATGCCAAGGATTCCTACCCGGTGTTCTGTCATTGCCAAGAATTCCTCCATGGTACTCGGTCATTGCCGAGGATTCACCAGCCGGTACTCGATCATTGCTGAGAATTCCTGCCTGGTACTCAGTCATTGCCGTGAATTCCTGCCAGGTACTCGGTCATAGCTGAGAATTCTTGCCCGGTACTCGTTCATTGCCAAGAATTCCTTCCCGGTACTTGGTCATTGCCGAGAATTTATGCACGTTACTCGGTCTTTTCCGTGAACTCCATCTGGTACTCGATTATTACTGAGAATTCCTTCCTTGTGCTAGGTCATTGGCAAGAATTCTCGCCCAGTAATCAGTCATTGCCAAGGATTCCTCACCCGGTACTCGGTCGTTTCTTAAGATTCCTACCTGGTGCTTGGTCATTGTCGAGAATTCCTGTCTGGTACTCGGTCATTGCCAAGAATTCATGTGCGGGGCTCGATTATTATCGAGAATTCTTTCCTTTTACTTGGTCATTGCCGAGAATTCTCGCCCGGTACTCCGTCATTGCCAAGGATTCGTGACCCGGTATTCAGTCGTTTCTAAGGATTCCTACCTGGTACTTTGACATTGTAAACAATTCCTACCCTGTACTTGGTCATTGGCGAGAATTCCTGCCTGGTACTCGGTCATTGCCGAGATTTCCTACCCGGTACTCGGTCATTGCTAAGAATTCTTACCCAGTACTCTGTCATTGTAAAGAATTCCTACCCTGTACTTGGTCAATTCTGAGAATTCCTGCATGGTACTCGGTCATTGCCGAGAATTCCTACCCGTTACTTGGTCATTGCCAAGATTTCCTGCCTTGTACTCGGTCATTGCCATGGATTCCTACCCGGTGTTCGGCCATTGCTGAGTATTCCTGCCCTGTACTCAGTCATTGCTGAGAATTCCTGCCAGGTACTCGTTCCTTGCCAAGAATTCCTGCCTGGTACTTGGTCATTGCCGAGAGTTTCTGCCCGTTACTCGGTCATTGCTGAGAATTCCTGCCTGGTACTCGGTCATTGCCGAGAATTTATGCCCGTTACTCGGTCATTTCTGAGATATCCAGCCGATACTCGGATATTACCAAGAAATATTGCCTGGTACTAGGTTATTGCCGAAAATTCCTGCCCGGTACTCGGTATTTGCCGAGGATTCCACACCCGGTACTCGGTAATTTCTAAGGATTCCACACCCGGTACTTTGTCATTGTAAAGAATTCCTACCCTGTACTCGGTCATTGCCAAAGATTCCTCACCAGATGCTCGGTTGTTTCCAGGATTTCTAACCCGGTACTCGGTTAATTGCAGAGAATTCCTGCCTGGTACTAGGTCATTGCCGAGAATTCCTACCTGGTACTCGGTCATTGCCGTGAATTCCTACCCGGTACTCGGTCATAGCTGAGAATTCCTGCCCGGCACTCGTTCATTGCCAAGAATTCCTACCCTGTACTAGGTCATTGCCGAGAATTCCTGCCTGGTACTCGGTCATTGCCGAGAATTCCTACCCGGTACTCGGTCATTGCTGAGAATTCCTTCTTGGTAATCGGTCATTGCCATGAATTCCAACCCACTACTCGATCATTGCCAAAAATTTCTCACCCGGTCCTCTGTCGTTTCCGTGGATTAATACCTGATGCTCAGTTATTGCCGAGAATTCCTGCCCGGTACTCGGTAATTGCCAAGGATTCCTCTCCAGGTACTCAGTCATTTCCAAGGATACTACCTGCTGCTCGGTCATTGCCGAGAATTCCTTCATTGTACTCTGTCATTGGTGAAAATTCATGTCTGGTACTCAGTCATTGCCGAGTATTCATGTCCGGTACTCGGTCATCGGTGAGAATTCCTCATCCGGTATTCGATAATTACCAATAATTCTTGCCAGCTACTAGGTCATTGCTGGGAATTCCAGCCCGGTAATCGGTCATTGCCAATGATTTGTCACTCGGTACTCGTTCGTTTCTGGGAATTCCTACCCGGTGCTTGGTCATAGTCGAGAAGTCCTGCCTGGTACTCCGTCATGCCGAGAATTCTTGCTCGGTGCTCCGTCATCGCCGAGAATTCTAACCCTGTACTCGGTTCATTGCAGAGAATTCCTGCCTCGTACTCGGTCATTGCCGAGAATTCCTGCGCGGTACTCGGTCGTTGCCAAGAATTCCTGCCCGGTACTCGGTCAATGCCAAGGATTCCTACCCGGTGTTCTGTCATTGCCAAGAATTCCTCCATGGTACTCGGTCATTGCCGAGGATTCACCAGCCGGTACTCGATCATTGCTGAGAATTTCTGCCTGGTACTCGGTCATTGCCGTGAATTCCTGCTAGGTACTCGGTCATAGCTGAGAATTCTTGCCCGGTACTCGTTCATTGCCAAGAATTCCTTCCCGGTACTTGGTCATTGCCGAGAATTTATGCACGTTACTCGGTCATTTCCGTGAACTCCATCTGGTACTCGATTATTACCGAGAATTCCTTCCTTGTGCTAGGTCATTGGCAAGAATTCTCGCCCAGTAATCAGTCATTGCCAAGGATTCCTCACCCGGTACTCGGTCGTTTCTTAAGATTCCTACCTGGTGCTTGGTCATTGTCGAGAATTCCTGTCTGGTACTCGGTCATTGCCAAGAATTCATGTGCGGGGCTCGTTTATTATCGAGAATTCTTTCCTTTTACTTGGTCATTGCCGAGAATTCTCGCCCGGTACTCCGTCATTGCCAAGGATTCGTGACCCGGTATTCAGTCGTTTCTAAGGATTCCTACCTGGGACTTTGACATTGTAAACAATTCCTACCCTGTACTTGGTCATTGGCGAGAATTCCTGCCTGGTACTCGGTCATTGCCGAGATTTCCTACCCGGTACTCGGTCATTGCTAAGAATTCTTACCCGGTACTCTGTCATTGTAAAGAATTCCTACCCTGTACTTGGTCAATTCCGAGAATTCCTGCATGGTACTCGGTCATTGCCGAGAATTCCTACCCGTTACTTCGTCATTGCCAAGATTTCCTGCCTTGTACTCGGTCATTGCCATGGATTCCTACCCGGTGTTCGGCCATTGCTGAGTATTCCTGCCCTGTACTCAGTCATTGCTGAGAATTCCTGCCAGGTACTCATTCCTTGCCAAGAATTCCTGCCTGGTACTTGGTCATTGCCGAGAGTTTCTGCCCGTTACTCGGTCATTGCTGAGAATTCCTGCCTGGTACTCGGTCATTGCCGAGAATTTCTGCCCGTTACTCGGTCATTTCTGAGATATCCAGCCGATACTCGGATATTACCAAGAAATATTGCCTGGTACTAGGTTATTGCCGAGAATTCCCGCCCGGTACTCGGTATTTGCCGAGGATTCCACACCCGGTACTCGGTCATTTCTAAGGATTCCTACCAGGTCCTTGGTCATTGTCGAGAATTCGTGCCAGGTACTCGGTCATTGCCAAGAATTCCTACCCGGTACTCTGTCATTGTAAAGAATTCCTACCCTGTACTCGGTCATTGCCAAAGATTCCTCACCTGATGCTCGGTTGTTTCCAGGATTTCCAAACCGGTACTCGGTTAATTGCAGAGAATTCCTGCCTGGTACTAGGTCATTGCCGAGAATTCCTACCTGGTACTCGGTCATTGCCGTGAATTCCTGCTCGATAATCGGTCATAGCTGAGAATTCCTGCCCGGCACTCGTTCATTGCCAAGAATTCCTACCCTGTACTAGGTCATTGCCGAGAATTTCTGCCTGGTACTCGGTCATTGCCGATAATTCCTACCCGGTACTCGGTCATTGCTGAGAATTCCTTCTTGGTAATCGGTCATTGCCATGCATTCCAACCCACTACTCGATCATTGCCAAAAATTTCTCACCCGGTCCTCTGTCGTTTCCGTGGATTAATACCTGATGCTCAGTTATTGCCGAGAATTCCTGCCCGGTACTCGGTAATTGCCAAGGATTCCTCTCCAGGTACTCAGTCATTTCCAAGGATACTACCTGCTGCTCGGTCATTGCCGAGAATTCCTTCATTGTACTCTGTCATTGGTGAAAATTCATGTCTGGTACTCAGTCATTGCCGAGTATTCATGTCCGGTACTCGGTCATCGGTGAGAATTCCTCATCCGGTATTCGATAATTACCAAGAATTCTTGCCAGCTACAAGGTCATTGCTGGGAATTCCAGCCCGGTAATCGGTCATTGCCAATGATTTGTCACTCGGTACTCGTTCATTTCTGGGAATTCCTACCCGGTGCTTGGTCATAGTCGAGAAGTCCTGCCTGGTACTCCGTCATGCCGAGAATTCTTGCTCGGTGCTCCGTCATCGCCGAGAATTCTAACCCTGTACTCGGTTCATTGCAGAGAATTCCTGCCTGGTACTCGGTCATTGCCGAGAATTCCTGCGCGGTACTCGGTCGTTGCCAAGAATTCCTGCCCGGTACTCGGTCAATGCCAAGGATTCCTACCCGGTGTTCTGTCATTGCCAAGAATTCCTCCATGGTACTCGGTCATTGCCGAGGATTCACCAGCCGGTACTCGATCGTTGCTGAGAATTCCTGCCTGGTACTCGGTCATTGCCGTGAATTCCTGCCAGGTACTCGGTCATAGCTGAGAATTCTTGCCCGGTACTCGTTCATTGCCAAGAATTCCTTCCCGGTACTTGGTCATTGCCGAGAATTTATGCACGTTACTCGGTCATTTCCGTGAACTCCATCTGGTACTCGATTATTACCGAGAATTCCTTCCTTGTGCTAGGTCATTGGCAAGAATTCTCGCCCAGTAATCAGTCATTGCCAAGGATTCCTCACCCGGTACTCGGTCGTTTCTTAAGATTCCTACCTGGTGCTTGGTCATTGTCGAGAATTCCTGTCTGGTACTCGGTCATTGCCAAGAATTCATGTGCGGGGCTCGTTTATTATAGAGAATTCTTTCCTTTTACTTGGTCATTGCCGAGAATTCTCGCCCGGTACTCCGTCATTGCCAAGGATTCGTGACCCGGTATTCAGTCGTTTCTAAGGATTCCTACCTGGGACTTTGACATTGTAAACAATTCCTACCCTGTACTTGGTCATTGGCGAGAATTCCTGCCTGGTACTCGGTCATTGCCGAGATTTCCTACCCGGTACTCGGTCATTGCTAAGAATTCTTACCCGGTACTCTGTCATTGTAAAGAATTCCTACCCTGTACTTGGTCAATTCCGAGAATTCCTGCATGGTGTACTCGGTCATTGCCGAGAATTCCTACCCGTTACTTGGTCATTGCCAAGATTTCCTGCCTTGTACTCGGTCATTGCCATGGATTCCTACCCGGTGTTCGGCCATTGCTGAGTATTCCTGCCTTGTACTCAGTCATTGCTGAGAATTCCTGCCAGGTACTCGTTCCTTGCCAAGAATTCCTGCCTGGTACTTGGTCATTGCCGAGAGTTTCTGCCCGTTACTCGGTCATTGCTGAGAATTCCTGCCTGGTACTCGGTCATTGCCGAGAATTTCTGCCCGTTACTTGGTCATTTCTGAGATATCCAGCCGATACTCGGATGTTACCAAGAAATATTGCCTGGTACTAGGTTATTGCCGAGAATTCCCGCCCGGTACTCGGTATTTGCCGAGGATTCCACACCCGGTACTCGGTCATTTCTAAGGATTCCTACCCGGTCCTTGGTCATTGTCGAGAATTCGTGCCAGGTACTCGGTCATTGCCAAGAATTCCTACCCGGTACTCTGTCATTGTAAAGAATTCCTACCCTGTACTCGGTCATTGCCAAAGATTCCTCACCTGATGCTCGGTTGTTTCCAAGATTTCCAAACCGGTACTCGGTTAATTGCAGAGAATTCCTGCCTGGTACTAGGTCATTGCCGAGAATTCCTACCTGGTACTCGGTCATTGCCGTGAATTCCTGCTCGATAATCGGTCATAGCTGAGAATTCCTGCCCGGCACTCGTTCATTGCCAAGAATTCCTACCCTGTACTAGGTCATTGCCGAGAATTCCTGCCTGGTACTCGGTCATTGCCGAGAATTCCTACCCGGTACTCGGTCATTGCTGAGAATTCCTTCTTGGTAATCGGTCATTGCCATGAATTCCAACCCACTACTCGATCATTGCCAAAAATTTCTCACCCGGTCCTCTGTCGTTTCCGTGGATTAATACCTGATGCTCAGTTATTGCCGAGAATTCCTGCCCGGTACTCGGTAATTACCAAGGATTCCTCTCCAGGTACTCAGTCATTTCCAAGGATACTACCTGCTGCTCGGTCATTGCCGAGAATTCCTTCATTGTACTCTGTCATTGGTGAAAATTCATGTCTGGTACTCAGTCATTGCCGAGTATTCATGTCCGGTACTCGGTCATCGGTGAGAATTCCTCATCCGGTATTCGATAATTACCAAGAATTCTTGCCAGCTACTAGGTCATTGCTGGGAATTCCAGCCCGGTAATCGGTCATTGCCAATGATTTGTCACTCGGTACTCGTTCGTTTCTGGGAATTCCTACCCGGTGCTTGGTCATAGTCGAGAAGACCTGCCTGGTACTCCGTCATGCCGAGAATTCTTGCTCGGTGCTCCGTCATCGCCGAGAATTCTAACCCTGTACTCGGTTCATTGCAGAGAATTCCTGCCTGGTACTCGGTCATTGCCGAGAATTCCTGCGCGGTACTCGGTCGTTGCCAAGAATTCCTGCCCGGTACTCGGTCAATGCCAAGGATTCCTACCCGGTGTTCTGTCATTGCCAAGAATTCCTCCATGGTACTCGGTCATTGCCGAGGATTCACCAGCCGGTACTCGATCATTGCTGAGAATTCCTGCCTGGTACTCGGTCATTGCCGTGAATTCCTGCCAGGTACTCGGTCATAGCTGAGAATTCTTGCCCGGTACTCGTTCATTGCCAAGAATTCCTTCCCGGTACTTGGTCATTGCCGAGAATTTATGCACGTTACTCGGTCATTTCCGTGAACTCCATCTGGTACTCGATTATTACCGAGAATTCCTTCCTTGTGCTAGGTCATTGGCAAGAATTCTCGCCCAGTAATCAGTCATTGCCAAGGATTCCTCACCCGGTACTCGGTCGTTTCTTAAGATTCCTACCTGGTGCTTGGTCATTGTCGAGAATTCCTGTCTGGTACTCGGTCATTGCCAAGAATTCATGTGCGGGGCTCGTTTATTATCGAGAATTCTTTCCTTTTACTTGGTCATTGCCGAGAATTCTCGCCCGGTACTCCGTCATTGCCAAGGATTCGTGACCCGGTATTCAGTCGTTTCTAAGGATTCCTACCTGGGACTTTGACATTGTAAACAATTCCTACCCTGTACTTGGTCATTGGCGAGAATTCCTGCCTGGTACTCGGTCATTGCCGAGATTTCCTACCCGGTACTCGGTCATTGCTAAGAATTCTTACCCGGTACTCTGTCATTGTAAAGAATTCCTACCCTGTACTTGGTCAATTCCGAGAATTCCTGCATGGTACTCGGTCATTGCCGAGAATTCCTACCCGTTACTTGGTCATTGCCAAGATTTCCTGCCTTGTACTCGGTCATTGCCATGGATTCCTACCCGGTGTTCGGCCATTGCTGAGTATTCCTGCCCTGTACTCAGTCATTGCTGAGAATTCCTGCCAGGTACTCGTTCCTTGCCAAGAATTCCTGCCTGGTACTTGGTCATTGCCGAGAGTTTCTGCCCGTTACTCGGTCATTGCTGAGAATTCCTGCCTGGTACTCGGTCATTGCCGAGAATTTCTGCCCGTTACTCGGTCATTTCTGAGATATCCAGCCGATACTCGGATATTACCAAGAAATATTGCCTGGTACTAGGTTATTGCCGAGAATTCCCGCCCGGTACTCGGTATTTGCCGAGGATTCCACACCCGGTACTCGGTCATTTCTAAGGATTCCTACCCGGTCCTTGGTCATTGTCGAGAATTCGTGCCAGGTACTCGGTCATTCCCAAGAATTCCTACCCGGTACTCTGTCATTGTAAAGAATTCCTACCCTGTACTCGGTCATTGCCAAAGATTCCTCACCTGATGCTCGATTGTTTCCAGGATTTCCAACCCGGTACTCGGTTAATTGCAGAGAATTCCTGCCTGGTACTAGGTCATTGCCGAGAATTCCTACCTGGTACTCGGTCATTGCCGTGAATTCCTGCTCGATAATCGGTCATAGCTGAGAATTCCTGCCCGGCACTCGTTCATTACCAAGAATTCCTACCCTGTACTAGGTCATTGCCGAGAATTCCTGCCTGGTACTCGGTCATTGCCGAGAATTCCTACCCGGTACTCGGTCATTGCTGAGAATTCCTTCTTGGTAATCGGTCATTGCCATGAATTCCAACCCACTACTCGATCATTGCCAAAAATTTCTCACCCGGTCCTCTGTCGTTTCCGTGGATTAATACCTGATGCTCGGTTATTGCCGAGAATTCCTGCCCAGTACTCGGTAATTGCCAAGGATTCCTCTCCAGGTACTCAGTCATTTCCAAGGATACTACCTGCTGCTCGGTCATTGCCGAGAATTCCTTCATTGTACTCTGTCATTGGTGAAAATTCATGTCTGGTACTCAGTCATTGCCGAGTATTCATGTCCGGTACTCGGTCATCGGTGAGAATTCCTCATCCGGTATTCGATAATTACCAAGAATTCTTGCCAGCTACTAGGTCATTGCTGGGAATTCCAGCCCGGTAATCGGTCATTGCCAATGATTTGTCACTCGGTACTCGTTCGTTTCTGGGAATTCCTACCCGGTGCTTGGTCATAGTCGAGAAGTCCTGCCTGGTACTCCGTCATGCCGAGAATTCTTGCTCGGTGCTCCGTCATCGCCGAGAATTCTAACCCTGTACTCGGTTCATTGCAGAGAATTCCTGCCTGGTACTCGGTCATTGCCGAGAATTCCTGCGCGGTACTCGGTCGTTGCCAAGAATTCCTGCCCGGTACTCGGTCAATGCCAAGGATTCCTACCCGGTGTTCTGTCATTGCCAAGAATTCCTCCATGGTACTCGGTCATTGCCGAGGATTCACCAGCCGGTACTCGATCATTGCTGAGAATTCCTGCCTGGTACTCGGTCATTGCCGTGAATTCCTGCCAGGTACTCGGTCATAGCTGAGAATTCTTGCCCGGTACTCGTTCATTGCCAAGAATTCCTTCCTGGTACTTGGTCATTGCCGAGAATTTATGCACGTTACTCGGTCATTTCCGTGAACTCCATCTGGTACTCGATTATTACCGAGAATTCCTTCCTTGTGCTAGGTCATTGGCAAGAATTCTCGCCCAGTAATCAGTCATTGCCAAGGATTCCTCACCCGGTACTCGGTCGTTTCTTAAGATTCCTACCTGGTGCTTGGTCATTGTCGAGAATTCCTGTCTGGTACTCGGTCATTGCCAAGAATTCATGTGCGGGGCTCATTTATTATCGAGAATTCTTTCCTTTTACTTGGTCATTGCCGAGAATTCTCGCCCGGTACTCCGTCATTGCCAAGGATTCGTGACCCGGTATTCAGTCGTTTCTAAGGATTCCTACCTGGGACTTTGACATTGTAAACAATTCCTACCCTGTACTTGGTCATTGGCGAGAATTCCTGCCTGGTACTCGGTCATTGCCGAGATTTCCTACCCGGTACTCGGTCATTGCTAAGAATTCTTACCCGGTACTCTGTCATTGTAAAGAATTCCTAGCCTGTAATTGGTCAATTCCGAGAATTCCTGCATGGTACTCGGTCATTGCCGAGAATTCCTACCCGTTACTTGGTCATTGCCAAGATTTCCTGCCTTGTACTCGGTCATTGCCATGGATTCCTACCCGGTGTTCGGCCATTGCTGAGTATTCCTGCCCTGTACTCAGTCATTGCTGAGAATTCCTGCCAGGTACTCGTTCCTTGCCAAGAATTCCTGCCTGGTACTTGGTCATTGCCGAGAGTTTCTGCCCGTTACTCGGTCATTGCTGAGAATTTCTGCCTGGTACTCGGTCATTGCCGAGAATTTCTGCCCGTTACTCGGTCATTTCTGAGATATCCAGCCGATACTCGGATATTACCAAGAAATATTGCCTGGTACTAGGTTATTGCCGAGAATTCCCGCCCGGTACTCGGTATTTGCCGAGGATTCCACACCCGGTACTCGGTCATTTCTAAGGATTCCTACCCGGTCCTTGGTCATTGTCGAGAATTCGTGCCAGGTACTCGGTCATTGCCAAGAATTCCTACCCGGTACTCTGTCATTGTAAAGAATTCCTACCCTGTACTCGGTCATTGCCAAAGATTCCTCACCTGATGCTCGGTTGTTTCCAGGATTTCCAACCCGGTACTCGGTTAATTGCAGAGAATTCCTGCCTGGTACTAGGTCATTGCCGAGAATTCCTACCTGGTACTCGGTCATTGCCGTGAATTCCTGCTCGATAATCGGTCATAGCTGAGAATTCCTGCCCGGCACTCGTTCATTGCCAAGAATTCCTACCCTGTACTAGGTCATTGCCGAGAATTCCTGCCTGGTACTCGGTCATTGCCAAGAATTCCTACCCGGTACTCGGTCATTGCTGAGAATTCCTTCTTGGTAATCGGTCATTGCCATGAATTCCAACCCACTACTCGATCATTGCCAAAAATTTCTCACCCGGTCCTCTGTCGTTTCCGTGGATTAATACCTGATGCTCGGTTATTGCCGAGAATTCCTGCCCGGTACTCGGTAATTGCCAAGGATTCCTCTCCAGGTACTCAGTCATTTCCAAGGATACTACCTGCTGCTCGGTCATTGCCGAGAATTCCTTCATTGTACTCTGTCATTGGTGAAAATTCATGTCTGGTACTCAGTCATTGCCGAGTATTCATGTCCGGTACTCGGTCATCGGTGAGAATTCCTCATCCGGTATTCGATAATTACCAAGAATTCTTGCCAGCTACTAGGTCATTGCTGGGAATTCCAGCCCGGTAATCGGTCATTGCCAATGATTTGTCACTCGGTACTCGTTCGTTTCTGGGAATTCCTACCCGGTGCTTGGTCATAGTCGAGAAGTCCTGCCTGGTACTCCGTCATGCCGAGAATTCTTGCTCGGTGCTCCGTCATCGCCGAGAATTCTAACCCTGTACTCGGTTCATTGCAGAGAATTCCTGCCTGGTACTCGGTCATTGCCGAGAATTCCTGCGAGGTACTCGGTCGTTGCCAAGAATTCCTGCCCGGTACTCAGTCAATGCCAAGGATTCCTACCCGGTGTTCTGTCATTGCCAAGAATTCCTCAATGGTACTCGGTCATTGCCGAGGATTCACCAGCCGGTACTCGATCATTGCTGAGAATTCCTGCCTGGTACTCGGTCATTGCCGTGAATTCCTGCCAGGTACTCGGTCATAGCTGAGAATTCTTGCCCGGTACTCGTTAATTGCCAAGAATTCCTTCCCGGTACTTGGTCATTGCCGAGAATTCCTTCCCGGTAATCAGTCATTGCCAAGGATTCCTCACCCGGTACTCGGTCATTTCCATGAACTCCATCTGGTACTCGATTATTACCGAGAATTCCTTCCTTGTGCTAGGTCATTGGCAAGAATTCTCGCCCAGTAATCAGTCATTGCCAAGGATTCCTCACCCGGCACTCGGTCGTTTCTAAAGATTCCTACATGGTGCTTGGTCATTGTCGAGAATTCCTGTCTGGTACTCGGTCATTGCCAAGAATTCATGTGTGGTGCTCGATTATTATCGAGAATTCTTTCCTTTTACTTGGTCATTGCCGAGAATTCTCGCCCGGTGCCAAGGATTCGTGACCCGGTATTCAGTCGTTTCTAAGGATTCCTACCCGGTACTTTGACATTGTAAACAATTCCTACCCTGTAATTGGTCATTGGCGAGAATTCCTGCCTGGTACTCGGTCATTGCCGAGATTTCCTACCCGGTACTCGGTCATTGCTAAGAATTCCTACCCGGTACTCTGTCATTGTAAAGAATTCCTACCCTGTACTTGGTCATTACCGAGAATTTCTGCATGGTACTCGGTCATTTCCGAGAATTCCTACCCGTTACTCGGTCATTGCCAAGATTTCCTGCCTTGTACTCGGTCATTGCCATGGATTCTTACCCGGTGTTCGGCCATTGCTGAGTATTCCTGCCCTGTACTCAGTCATTGCTGAGAATTCCTGCCAGGTACTCGTTCCTTGCCAAGAATTCCTGCCTGGTACTTGGTCATTGCTGAGAGTTTCTGCCCGTTACTCTGTCATTGGTGAGAATTCCTGCCTGGTACTCGGTCATTGCCGAGAATTTCTGCCCGTTACTCGGTCATTTCTGAGATATCCAGCCGTTACTCGGATATTAGCAAGAAATATTGCCTGGTACTAGGTTATTGCCGAGAATACCCGCCCGGTACTCGGTATTTGCCGAGGATTCCACACCCGGTACTCGGTCGTTTCTAGTACTCACTCATTGCCGAGAATTCCTGTCTGGTACTCGGTCATTGCCAAGAATTCTTGTGCGGTGCTCAATTATTATCGAGAATTCTTTCCTTTTACTTGGTCATTGCCGAGAATTCTCGCCCGCTACTCAGTCATTGCCAAGGATTCGTCACCCGGTATTCAGTCGTTTCTAAGGATTCCTACCCGGTACTTTGACATTACAAAGAATTCCTACCCTGTACTTGGTCATTGCCGAGAATTCCTGACTGGACTCGGTCATTGCCTGGAATTTCTACCCGGTACTCGGTCATTGCTAAGAATTCCTACCCGGTACTCTGTCATTGTGAAGAATTCCTACCCTATACTTGGTCATTGCCGAGAATTCCTACATGGTACTCGGTCATTGACGAGAATTCCTGCCCATCACTCCGTCATTGCCAAGAATTCCTGCCATGTACTCGGTCATTGCCATGGATTCCTACCCGGTGTTCGGCCACTGCTGAGTATTCCTGCCCTGTAGTCAGTCATTGCTGAGAATTCCTGCTAGGTACTCGTTCCTTGCCAAGAATTCCTGCCTGGTACTTGGTCATTGCCGAGAGTTTCTACCCGTTACTCGGTCATTGCTGAGAATTCCTGCCCGGTACTCGGTCATTGCCAAGAATTTCTGCCCGTTACTCGGTCATTTCTGAGATATCCAGCCGATACTCAATTATTACCAAGAAATATTGCCTGATACTAGGTTATTGCCGAGAATTCCTGCCTGGTACTCGGTCATTGCCGAGATATCCTACCCGGTACTCGGTCATTGCCAAGAATTCCTGCCTGGTACTCGGTCATTGCCATGGATTCCTACCCGGTGTTCGGCCATTGCTAAGTATTCCTGCCCGGTACTGGGTCATTGCTGAGAATTCCTGCCCGGTACTCGTTTCTTGCCAAGAATTCATGCCTGGTACTTGGTCATTACCGAGAATTTCTGCCCGTTACTCGTTAATTTCCATGGATTCCTACCCGGTGTTCAGCCATTGCCAAGAATTCCTGCCCGATACTCGGTCATTGCCGAGGATTCACCAGCCGGTACTCGATCATTGCTGAGAATTCCTGCCCGGTACTCGGTTATTGCCGAGAATTTCTTCCCGTTACTCAGTCTTTTCCAAGGTATCCAGCCGGTACTTGATTGTTACCGAGAAATATTGCCTGGTACTAGGTCATTGCTGAGAATTCCAACCCGGTCCTCAGCATTTGCTGAGGATTCCTCACTTGGTACTCGGTCATTTCTGAGGATTCCTTCCCGGTGCTCTGTCAATGCCAAGGATTCCTACCCGGTGTTCGGTCATTGCCGAGAATTCCTCCATGGTACTCGGTCATTGCCGAGGATTCACCAGCCGGTACTCGATCATTGCTGAGAATTCCTGCCTAGTACTCGGTCATTGCCGTGAATTCCTGCTAGGTACTCGGTCATAGCTTAGAATTCTTGCCCAGTACTCGTTCATTGCCAAGAATTCCTTCCCGGTACTTGGTCATTGCTGAGAATTTCTGCACGTTACTCGGTCATTTTCGTGAACTCCATCTGGTATTCGATTCTTACCGAGAATTCCTTCCTTGTACTAGGTCATTGCCGAGAATTCTCGCCCAGTACTCAGTCATCGCCAAGGATTCCTCACCCGGTAGTCGGTCGTTTCTAAAGATTCCTACCTGATGCTTGGTCATTGTCGAGAATTCTTACCCGGTACTCGGTCATTGTAAAGAATTCCTACCCAATACTCGGTCATTGCAGAAGATTCCTCACCTAATGCTTGGTCATTTATGAGAATTCCAACCTGGTACTAAGTCATTGCCGAGAATTCCTGTCTGGTACTCGGTCATTGCCAAGAATTCCTGTGCGGTGCTCGATTATTATCGAGAATTCTTTCCTTTTACTTGGTTATTGCCGAGAATTCTTGCCCGGTACTCAGTCATTTCCAAGGATTCGTCACCCGGTATTCAGTCGTTTCTAAGGATTCCTACCCGGCACTTTGACATTGTAAAGAATTCCTACCCTGTACTTGGTCATTGCAAAGAATTCCTGCCTTGTACTCGGTCATTGCCGAGAATTTCTACCCAGTACTCGGTCATGGCTAAGAATTCTTACCCGGTACTCTGTCATTGTAAAGAATTCCTACCCTGTACTTGGTCATTGCCGAGAATTCCTGCGTTGTACTCGGTCATTGCCGCGAATTCCTACCCGTTACTCGGTCATTGCCAAGAATTCCTGGCCTGTACTCGGTCATTGCCATGGATTCCTACCCGGTGTTCGGACATTGTTGAGTATTCCTGCCCTGTACTAAGTCATTGCAGAGAATTCCTACCAGGTACTCGGTCATTACCGTGAATTCCTGCTCGGTAATCGGTCATAGCTGAGAATTCCTGCCCGGCACTCGTTCATTGCCAAGAATTTCTACCCTTAACTCGGTCATTGCCAAGAATTCCGGCCTGGTACTCGGTCATTGCCAAGAATTCCTACCCGGTACTCGGTCATTGCTGAGAATTCCTTCTTGGTAATCTGTCATTGCCATGAATTCCAGCCGGTACTTGATTGTTACCGAGAAATATTGCCTGGTACTAGGTCATTGCCAAGAATTCCCACCCGGTCCTTAGCATTTGTTGAGGATTCCTCACTTGGTACTCGGTCATTTCTGAGGATTCCTTCCCGGTGCTCGGTCATTGTCGAGAATTCGTGCCTGGTACTTGGTCATTGCCAAGAATTCCTACCCGGTGCTCTGTCATTGTAAAGAATTCCTACCATGTACTCGGTCATTGCCGAAGATTCCTCACATGATGCTCGGTCCTTTCTGAGAATTCTAACCCTGTACTCGGTTCATTGCAGAGAATTCCTGCCTGATACTCGGTCATTGCCGAGAATTCCTGCGCGGTACTCGGTCATTGCCAAGAATTCCTGCCCGGTACTCTGTCAATGCCAAGGATTCCTACCCGGTGTTCGGTCATTGCCGAGAATTCCTCCATGGTACTCGGTCATTGCCGAGGATTCACCAGCCGGTACTCGATCATTGCTGAGAATTCCTGCCTGGTACTCGGTCATTGCCGTGAATTCCTGCTAGGTACTCGGTCATAGCTTAGAATTCTTGCCCAGTACTCGTTCATTGCCAAGAATTCCTTCCCGGTACTTGGTCATTGCCGAGAATTTCTGCACGTTACTCGGTCATTTTCGTGAACTCCATCTGGTATTCGATTCTTACCGAGAATTACTTCCTTGTACTAGGTCATTGCCGAGAATTCTCGCCCAGTACTCAGTCATCGCCAAGGATTCCTCACCCGGTAGTCGGTCGTTTCTAAAGATTCCTACCTGATGCTTGGTCATTGTCGAGAATTCTTACCCGGTACTCGGTCATTGTAAAGAATTCCTACCCAATACTCGGTCATTGCAGAAGATTCCTCACCTAATGCTTGGTCATTTATGAGAATTCCAACCTGGTACTAAGTCATTGCCGAGAATTCCTGTCTGGTACTCGGTCATTGCCAAGAATTCCTGTGCGGTGCTCGATTATTATCGAGAATTCTTTCCTTTTACTTGGTTATTGCCAAGAATTCTTGCCCGGTACTCAGTCATTTCCAAGGATTCGTCACCCGGTATTCAGTCGTTTCTAAGGATTCCTACCCGGCACTTTGACATTGTAAAGAATTCCTACCCTGTACTTGGTCATTGCAAAGAATTCCCGCCTTGTACTCGGTCATTGCCGAGAATTTCTACCCAGTACTCGGTCATGGCTAAGAATTCCTACCCGTTACTCTGTCATTGTAAAGAATTCCTACCCTGTACTTGGTCATTGCCGAGAATTCCTGCGTGGTACTCGTTCATTGCCGCGAATTCCTACCCGTTACTCGGTCATTGCCAAGAACTCCTGCCCTGTACTCGGTCATTGCCATGGATTCCTACCCGGTGTTCGGACATTGTTGAGTATTCCTGCCCTGTACTAAGTCATTGCAGAGAATTCCTACCAGGTACTCGGTCATTGCCGTGAATTCCTGCTCGGTAATCGGTCATAGCTGAGAATTCCTGCCCGACACTCGTTCATTGCCAAGAATTTCTACCCTTAACTCGGTCATTGCCAAGAATTCCGGCCTGGTACTCGGTCATTGCCAAGAATTCCTACCCGGTACTCGGTCATTGCTGAGAATTCCTTCTTGGTAATCTGTCATTGCCATGAATTCCAGCCGGTACTTGATTGTTACCGAGAAATATTGCCTGGTACTAGGTCATTGCCAAGAATTCCCACCCGGTCCTTAGCATTTGCGGAGGATTCCTCACTTGGTACTCGGTCGTTTCTGAGGATTCCTTCCCGGTGCTCGGTCATTGTTGAGAATTCGTGCCTGGTACTTGGTCATTGCCAAGAATTCCTACCCGTTGCTCTGTCATTGTAAAGAATTCCTACCATGTACTCGGTCATTGCCGAAGATTCCTCACATGATGCTCGGTCGTTTCTGAGAATTCTAACCCTGTACTCGGTTCATTGCAGAGAATTCCTGCCTGGTACTCGGTTATTGCCGAGAATTCCTGCGCGGTACTCGGTCATTGCCAAGAATTCCTGCCCGGTACTCTGTCAATGCCAAGGATTCCTACCCGGTGTTCGGTCATTGCCGAGAATTCCTCCATGGTACTCGGTCATTGCCGAGGATTCACCAGCCGGTACTTGATCATTGCTGAGAATTCCTGCCTGGTACTCGGTCATTGCCGTGAATTCCTGCCAGGTACTCGGTCATAGCTTAGAATTCTTGCCCAGTACTCGTTCATTGCCAAGAATTCCTTCCCGGTACTTGGTCATTGCCGAGAATTTCTGCACGTTACTCGGTCATTTTCGTGAACTCCATCTGGTACTCGATTCTTACCGAGAATTCCTTCCTTGTACTAGGTCATTGCCGAGAATTTCTTCCCGTTACTCAGTCTTTTCCAAGATATCCAGCCGGTACTTGATTGTTACCGAGAATTCCTGCCGGGTACTCGGTCATTGCCGAGAATTTCTGCCCGTTACTCGGTCATTTCTGAGATATCCAGCCGATACTCGGATAATACCAAGAAATATTGCCTGGAACAAGGTTATTGCCGAGAATTCCCGCCCGGTACTCGGTCTTTGCCAAGAATTCCTGCCCGTTACTCGGTCATTGCCAAGAATTCCTGCCCTGTACTCGGTCATTGCCATGGATTCCTACCCGGTGTTCGGCCACTGCTGAGTATTCCTGCCCTGTACTCAGTCATTGCTGAGAATTCCTGCCAGGTACTCGTTCCTTGCCAAGAATTGCTGCCTGGTACTTGGTCATTGCCGAGAGTTTCTGCCTATTACTCGGTCATTGCTGAGAATTCCTGCCGGGTACTCGGTCATTGCCGAGAATTTCTGCCCGTTACTCGGTCATTTCTGAGATATCCAGCCGATACTCGGATAATACCAAGAAATATTGCCTGGAACAAGGTTATTGCCGAGAATTCCCGCCTGGTACTCGGTCCTTGCCGATACTCAATTATTACCAAGAAATATTGCCTGAGACTAGGTTATTGCCAAGAATTCCTGCCCGGTACTTGGTATTTGCCGAGGATTCCACACTCGATACTCGGTCGTTTCCGAGGATTCCTACCTGGTCCTTGGTCATTGTCGAGAATGCGTGCCTGGTACTCGGTCATTGCCAAGAATTCCTACTCGGTACTCTGTCATTTTAAAGAATTTCTACCCTGTACTCGGTCATTGCCAAAGATTCCTAACCTGATGCTCGGTCGTTTCTTGGAATTCCAACTCGGTACTCGGTTAATTGCAGAGAATTCTTGCATGGTACTCGGTCATTTCTGAGAATTCTTGCGCGGTGCTCGGTCATTGCCAAGAGTTCCTTCCCGGTACTTGGTCAATGCAAAGGATTCCTACCCGGTGT
Organism: Barbarea vulgaris; assembly: GCA_963667165.1. Lineage (NCBI taxonomy): Eukaryota > Viridiplantae > Streptophyta > Magnoliopsida > Brassicales > Brassicaceae > Barbarea > Barbarea vulgaris. The sequence continues at coordinate 10,239,055 of OY763888.1, read as the reverse complement.
TCGGTCATTGCTGAGAATTCCTGCATGGTACTCAGTCATTGTCGAGGATTCACCTGCCGGTACTCGATCATTGCTGAGAATTCCTGCCTGGTACTCGGTCATTGCCATGAATTCCTGCCCGATAATCAGTCATAGCTAAGAATTCCTGCTCTGCATTCGTTCATTGGCAAGAATTCCTACCTTGTACTCGGTCATTGCCGAGAATTCCTGTCTGGTACTCGGTCATTGCCGAGAATTCCTACCCGGTACTCGGTCATTGCCAAGAATTCCTGCCTGGTACTCGGTCATTGCCATGGATTCCTACCCGGTGTTCGGCCATTGCTAAGTATTCTAGCCCGGTACTGGGTCATTGCTGAGAATTCCTGCCTGGTACTCGTTTCTTGCCAAGAATTCCTGCCTGGTACTTGGTCATTACTGAGAATTTGTGCCCGTTACTAGTTAATTTCCATGGATTCCTACCCGGTGTTCAGCCATTGCCAAGAATTCCTGCCTGGTACTCGGTCATTGCCGAGGATTCACTAGCCGGTACTCGATCATTGCTGAGAATTCCTCCCCGGTACTCTGTCATTGTAAAGAATTCCTACCCTATACTTGGTCATTGCCGAGAATTCCTGCATGGTACTCGGTCATTGCCGAGAATTCCTACCCGTTACTCGGTCATTGCCATGGATTCCTACCCGGTGTTCGGCCATTGCTGAGTATTCCTGCCCTGTACTCAGTCATTGCTGAGAATTCCTGCCATGTACTCGTTCCTTGCCAAGAATTCCTGCCTGGTACTTGGTCATTACCGAGAGTTTCTGCCCGTTACTCGGTCATTGCTGAGAATTCCTGCCTGGTACTCGGTCATTGCCGAGAATTTCTGCCCGTTACTCAGTCATTTCTGAGATATCCAGCCGATACTCGGATATTACCAAGAAATATTGCGTGGTACTAGGTTATTGCCGAGAATTGCCACCCGATACTCGGTATTTGCCGAGGATTCCACACTCGGTACTCGGTCGTTTTTAAGGATTCCTACCCGGTCCTTGGTCATTGTCGAGAATTCGTGCCTGGTACTCGGTCATTGCCAAGAATTCCTACCCGGTACTCTGTCATTGTAAAGAATTCCTACCCTATACTAGGTCATTGCCAAAGATTCCTCACCTGATGCTCGGTCGTTTCCAAGATTTCCAACCCGGTACTCGGTTAATTCCAGAGAATTCCTGCCTGGTACTCGGTCATTGCCGAGAATTCCTGCCTGGTACTCGGTCATTGCCGTGAATTTCTGCCCGGTAATCGGTCATAGCTGAGAATTCCTGCCCGGCACTCGTTCATTGCCAAGAATTCCTACCCTGTACTCGGTCATTGCCGAGAATTCCTGCCTGGTACTCGGTCATTGCCGAGAATTCCTACCCGGTACTCGGTCATTGCTAAGAATTCCTACACGGTACTCTGTCATTGTAAAGAATTCCTACCCTGTACTTGGTCATTGCCGAGAATTCCTGCATGGTACTCGGTCATTGCCGAGAATTCCTACCCATTACTCGGTCATTGCCAAGAATTCCTGCCCTGTACTCGGTCATTGCCATGGATTCCTACCCGATGTTCGGCCATTGTTGAGTATTCCTGCCCTGTACTAAGTCATTGCTGAGAATTCCTGCCAGGTACTCGGTCATTGCCATGAATTCCTGCTCGGTAATCGGTCATAGCTGAGAATTCCTGCCCGGCACTCGTTCATTGCCAAGAATTCCTACCCTTTACTCGGTCATTGCCGAGAATTCCGGCTTAGTACTCGGTCATTGCCAAGAATTCCTACCCGGTACTCGGTCATTGCTGAGAATTCCTTCTTGGTAATCGGTCATTGCCATGAATTCCAACCCACTACTTGATCATTGCCGAAAATTTCTCACCCGGTCCTCTGTCGTTTCTGTGGATTAATACCTGATGCTCGGTTATTGCCGAGAATTCCTGCCTGGTACTCGGTAATTGCCAAGGATTCCTCTCCAGGTACTCAGTCATTTCCAAGGATACTACCTGCTGCTCGGTCATTGCCGAGAATTCATTCATGGTACTCTGTCATTGGTGAAAATTCATGTCTGGTACTCAGTCATTGCCGAGTATTCCTGTCCGGTACTCGGTCATTGGTGAGAATTCCTCATCTGGTATTCGATAATTACTAAGAATTCTTGCCAGCTACTAGGTTATTGCTGGGAATTCCAGCCCGGTAATCGGTCATTGCCAATGATTTGTCACTCGGTACTCGTTCGTTTCTGGGAATTCCTACCCGGTGCTTGGTCATAGTCGAGAAGTCCTGCCTGGTACTCCGTCATGCCGAGAATTCTTGCTCGGTGCTCCATCATCGCCGAGAATTCTAACCCTGTACACTGTTCATTGCAGAGAATTCCTGCCTGGTACTCGGTCATTGCCGAGAATTCCTACGTGGTACTCGGTCGTTGCCAAGAATTCCTGCCCGGTACTCGGTCAATGCCAAGGATTCCTACCCGGTGTTCGGTCATTGCCGAGAATTCATCCATGGTACTCGGTCATTGCCAAGGATTCACCAGCCGGTACTCGATCATTGCTGAGAATTCCTGCATGGTACTCGGTCATTGCCGTGAATTCCTGCCAGATACTCGGTCATAGCTGAGAATTCCTGCCCAGTACTCGTTCATTGCCAAGAATTTCTTCCCTGTACTTGGTCATTGCCAAGAATTTCTGCACGTTACTCGGTCATTTCCGAGAACTCCATCTGGTACTCGATTATTACCGAGAACTCAGTCATTGCCAAGGATTCCTCACCCGGTACTCGGTCGTTTCTAAAGATTCATACCTGGTGCTTTGTCATTGTAGAGAATTCCTGCCCGGTACTCGGTCATTGTAAAGAATTCCTACCCAGTACTGGGTCATTGCAGAGGATTCCTCACCTAATGCTTGGTTGTTTCTGAGAATTCCAAGCTGGTACTCACTCATTGCCGAGAATTCCTGTCTAGTACTCGGTCATTGCCAAGAATTCCTGTGCGGTGCTCGATTATTATCGAGAATTCTTTCCTTTTACTTAGTCATTGCCGAGAATTCTCGCCCGATACTCAGTCATTGCCAAGGATTCGTCACCCGGTATTCAGTCGTTCCTAAGGATTCCTACCCGGTACTTTGACATTGCAAAGAATTCCTACCCTGTACTTGGTCATTGCCAAGAATTCCTGCCTGGACTCGATCATTGCCTGGAATTCCTACCCGGTACTCGGTTATTGCTAAGAATTCCTACCCGGTACTCTGTCATTGTGAAGAATTCCTACCTTGTACTTGGTCGTTGCCGAGAATTCATGCATGGTACTCGGTCATTGACGAGAATTCCTACCCGTTACTCGGTCATTGCCAAGAATTCCTGCCATGTACTCGGTCATTGCCATGGATTCCTACGCGGTTTTCGGCCACTGCTGAGTATTCCTGCCCTGTACTCCGTCATTGCTGAGAATTCCTGCCAGGTACTCGTTCCTTGCCAAGAATTCCTGCCTGGTACTTGGTCATTGCCGAGAGTTTCTACCCGTTACTCGGTCATTGCTGAGAATTTCTGCCCGGTACTCGGTCATTGCCGAGAATTTCTGCCCGTTACTCGGTCATTTCTGAGATATCCAGCCGATACTCAATTATTACCAAGAAATATTGCCTAATACTAGGTTATTGCCGAGAATTCCTGCCCGGTACTTGGTATTTTCCGAGGATTCCACACTCGGTACTCGGTCGTTTCTGAGGATTCCTACCCGGTCCTTAGTCATTGTCGAGAATTCGTGCCTGGTACTCGGTCATTGCCAAGAATTCCTACCCGGTACTCTGTCATTGTAAAGATTCCTACCCTGTACTCGGTCATTGCCAAATATTCCTCACCTGATGCTTAGTCGTTTCTAGGAATTCCAACTTGGTACTCGGTTAATTGCAGAGAATTCATGCATGGTACTGGGTCATTGCCAAGAATTCCAGCGCGGTGCTCGGTCATTGCCAAGAGTTCCTTCCCGGTACTTGGTCAATGCCAAGGATTCCTACCCGGTGTTCGGTCATTGCCGAGAATTCCTGCATGGTACTCAGTCATTGCCGAGGATTCACCGGCCGGTACTCTATCATTGCTGAGAACTCCTGCCTGGTACTCGGTCATTGCCATGAATTCCTACCCGATAATCAGTCATAGCAGAGAATTCCTGCCCTGGATTCGTTCATTGCCAAGAATTCCTACCATGTACTCGATCATTGCCGAGAATTCCTACCCGTTACTCGGTCATTGCCAAGAATTCCTGCCCTGCACTCGGTCATTGCCATGGATTCCTACCCGATGTTCGGCCATTATTGAGTATTCATGCCCTGTACTAAGTCATTGCTGAGAATTCCTGCCAGGTACTCGGTCATTGCCATGAATTCCTGCTCGGTAATCGGTCATAGCCGTGAATTCCTGCTAGGTACTCGGTCATAGCTTAGAATTCTTGCCCAGTACTCGTTCATTGCCAAGAATTCCTTCCCGGTACTTGGTCATTGCCGAGAATTTCTGCACGTTACTCGGTCATTTTCGTGAACTCCATCTGGTATTCGATTCTTACCGAGAATTCCTTCCTTGTACTAGGTCATTGCCGAGAATTCTCGCCCAGTACTCAGTCATCGCCAAGGATTCCTCACCCGGTAGTCGGTCGTTTCTAAAGATTCCTACCTGATGCTTGGTCATTGTCGAGAATTCTTACCCGGTACTCGGTCATTGTAAAGAATTCCTACCCAATACTCGGTCATTGCAGAAGATTCCTCACCTAATGCTTGGTCATTTATGAGAATTCCAACCTGGTACTAAGTCATTGCCGAGAATTCCTGTCTGGTACTCGGTCATTGCCAAGAATTCCTGTGCGGTGCTCGATTATTATCGAGAATTCTTTCCTTTTACTTGGTTATTGCCAAGAATTCTTGCCCGGTACTCAGTCATTTCCAAGGATTCGTCACCCGGTATTCAGTCGTTTCTAAGGATTCCTACCCGGCACTTTGACATTGTAAAGAATTCCTACCCTGTACTTGGTCATTGCAAAGAATTCCCGCCTTGTACTCGGTCATTGCCGAGAATTTCTACCCAGTACTCGGTCATGGCTAAGAATTCCTACCCGGTACTCTGTCATTGTAAAGAATTCCTACCCTGTACTTGGTCATTGCCGAGAATTCCTGCGTGGTACTCGTTCATTGCCGCGAATTCCTACCCGTTACTCGGTCATTGCCAAGAACTCCTGCCCTGTACTCGGTCATTGCCATGGATTCCTACCCGGTGTTCGGACATTGTTGAGTATTCCTGCCCTGTACTAAGTCATTGCAGAGAATTCCTACCAGGTACTCGGTCATTGCCGTGAATTCCTGCTCGGTAATCGGTCATAGCTGAGAATTCCTGCCCGACACTCGTTCATTGCCAAGAATTTCTACCCTTAACTCGGTCATTGCCAAGAATTCCGGCCTGGTACTCGGTCATTGCCAAGAATTCCTACCCGGTACTCGGTCATTGCTGAGAATTCCTTCTTGGTAATCTGTCATTGCCATGAATTCCAGCCGGTACTTGATTGTTACCGAGAAATATTGCCTGGTACTAGGTCATTGCCAAGAATTCCCACCCGGTCCTTAGCATTTGCGGAGGATTCCTCACTTGGTACTCGGTCGTTTCTGAGGATTCCTTCCCGGTGCTCGGTCATTGTTGAGAATTCGTGCCTGGTACTTGGTCATTGCCAAGAATTCCTACCCGTTGCTCTGTCATTGTAAAGAATTCCTACCATGTACTCGGTCATTGCCGAAGATTCCTCACATGATGCTCGATCGTTTCTGAGAATTCTAACCCTGTACTCGGTTCATTGCAGAGAATTCCTGCCTGGTACTCGGTTATTGCCGAGAATTCCTGCGCGGTACTCGGTCATTGCCAAGAATTCCTGCCCGGTACTCTGTCAATGCCAAGGATTCCTACCCGGTGTTCGGTCATTGCCGAGAATTCCTCCATGGTACTCGGTCATTGCCGAGGATTCACCAGCCGGTACTTGATCATTGCTGAGAATTCCTGCCTGGTACTCGGTCATTGCCGTGAATTCCTGCCAGGTACTCGGTCATAGCTTAGAATTCTTGCCCAGTACTCGTTCATTGCCAAGAATTCCTTCCCGGTACTTGGTCATTGCCGAGAATTTCTGCACGTTACTCGGTCATTTTCGTGAACTCCATCTGGTACTCGATTCTTACCGAGAATTCCTTCCTTGTACTAGGTCATTGCCGAGAATTTCTTCCCGTTACTCAGTCTTTTCCAAGATATCCAGCCGGTACTTGATTGTTACCGAGAATTCCTGCCGGGTACTCGGTCATTGCCGAGAATTTCTGCCCGTTACTCGGTCATTTCTGAGATATCCAGCCGATACTCGGATAATACCAAGAAATATTGCCTGGAACAAGGTTATTGCCGAGAATTCCCGCCCGGTACTCGGTCTTTGCCAAGAATTCCTGCCCGTTACTCGGTCATTGCCAAGAATTCCTGCCCTGTACTCGGTCATTGCCATGGATTCCTACCCGGTGTTCGGCCACTGCTGAGTATTCCTGCCCTGTACTCAGTCATTGCTGAGAATTCCTGCCAGGTACTCGTTCCTTGCCAAGAATTGCTGCCTGGTACTTGGTCATTGCCGAGAGTTTCTGCCTATTACTCGGTCATTGCTGAGAATTCCTGCCGGGTACTCGGTCATTGCCGAGAATTTCTGCCCGTTACTCGGTCATTTCTGAGATATCCAGCCGATACTCGGATAATACCAAGAAATATTGCCTGGAACAAGGTTATTGCCGAGAATTCCCGCCTGGTACTCGGTCCTTGCCGATACTCAATTATTACCAAGAAATATTGCCTGAGACTAGGTTATTGCCAAGAATTCCTGCCCGGTACTTGGTATTTGCCGAGGATTCCACACTCGATACTCGGTCGTTTCCGAGGATTCCTACCTGGTCCTTGGTCATTGTCGAGAATGCGTGCCTGGTACTCGGTCATTGCCAAGAATTCCTACTCGGTACTCTGTCATTTTAAAGAATTTCTACCCTGTACTCGGTCATTGCCAAAGATTCCTAACCTGATGCTCGGTCGTTTCTTGGAATTCCAACTCGGTACTCGGTTAATTGCAGAGAATTCTTGCATGGTACTCGGTCATTTCTGAGAATTCTTGCGCGGTGCTCGGTCATTGCCAAGAGTTCCTTCCCGGTACTTGGTCAATGCAAAGGATTCCTACCCGGTGTTCGGTCATTGCTGAGAATTCCTGCATGGTACTCAGTCATTGTCGAGGATTCACCTGCCGGTACTCGATCATTGCTGAGAATTCCTGCCTGGTACTCGGTCATTGCCATGAATTCCTGCCCGATAATCAGTCATAGCTAAGAATTCCTGCTCTGCATTCGTTCATTGGCAAGAATTCCTACCTTGTACTCGGTCATTGCCGAGAATTCCTGTCTGGTACTCGGTCATTGCCGAGAATTCCTACCCGGTACTCGGTCATTGCCAAGAATTCCTGCCTGGTACTCGGTCATTGCCATGGATTCCTACCCGGTGTTCGGCCATTGCTAAGTATTCTAGCCCGGTACTGGGTCATTGCTGAGAATTCCTGCCCGGTACTCGTTTCTTGCCAAGAATTCCTGCCTGGTACTTGGTCATTACTGAGAATTTGTGCCCGTTACTCGTTAATTTCCATGGATTCCTACCCGGTGTTCAGCCATTGCCAAGAATTCCTGCCTGGTACTCGGTCATTGCCGAGGATTCACTAGCCGGTACTCGATCATTGCTGAGAATTCCTCCCCGGTACTCTGTCATTGTAAAGAATTCCTACCCTATACTTGGTCATTGCCGAGAATTCCTGCATGGTACTCGGTCATTGCCGAGAATTCCTACCCGTTACTCGGTCATTGCCAAGATTTCCAGCCATATACTCGGTCATTGCCATGGATTCCTACCCGGTGTTCGGCCATTGCTGAGTATTCCTGCCCTGTACTCAGTCATTGCTGAGAATTCCTGCCATGTACTCGTTCCTTGCCAAGAATTCCTGCCTGGTACTTGGTCATTACCGAGAGTTTCTGCCCGTTACTCGGTCATTGCTGAGAATTCCTGCCTGGTACTCGGTCATTGCCGAGAATTTCTGCCCGTTACTCAGTCATTTCTGAGATATCCAGCCGATACTCGGATATTACCAAGAAATATTGCGTGGTACTAGGTTATTGCCGAGAATTGCCACCCGATACTCGGTATTTGCCGAGGATTCCACACTCGGTACTCGGTCGTTTTTAAGGATTCCTACCCGGTCCTTGGTCATTGTCGAGAATTCGTGCCTGGTACTCGGTCATTGCCAAGAATTCCTACCCGGTACTCTGTCATTGTAAAGAATTCCTACCCTATACTAGGTCATTGCCAAAGATTCCTCACCTGATGCTCGGTCGTTTCCAAGATTTCCAACCCGGTACTCGGTTAATTCCAGAGAATTCCTGCCTGGTACTCGGTCATTGCCGAGAATTCCTGCCTGGTACTCGGTCATTGCCGTGAATTTCTGCCCGGTAATCGGTCATAGCTGAGAATTCCTGCCCGGCACTCGTTCATTGCCAAGAATTCCTACCCTGTACTCGGTCATTGCCGAGAATTCCTGCCTGGTACTCGGTCATTGCCGAGAATTCCTACCCGGTACTCGGTCATTGCTAAGAATTCCTACACGGTACTCTGTCATTGTAAAGAATTCCTACCCTGTACTTGGTCATTGCCGAGAATTCCTGCATGGTACTCGGTCATTGCCGAGAATTCCTACCCGTTACTCGGTCATTGCCAAGAATTCCTGCCCTGTACTCGGTCATTGCCATGGATTCCTACCCGATGTTCGGCCATTGTTGAGTATTCCTGCCCTGTACTAAGTCATTGCTGAGAATTCCTGCCAGGTACTCGGTCATTGCCATGAATTCCTGCTCGGTAATCGGTCATAGCTGAGAATTCCTGCCCGGCACTCGTTCATTGCCAAGAATTCCTACCCTTTACTCGGTCATTGCCGAGAATTCCGGCTTAGTACTCGGTCATTGCCAAGAATTCCTACCCGGTACTCGGTCATTGCTGAGAATTCCTTCTTGGTAATCGGTCATTGCCATGAATTCCAACCCACTACTTGATCATTGCCGAAAATTTCTCACCCGGTCCTCTGTCGTTTCTGTGGATTAATACCTGATGCTCGGTTATTGCCGAGAATTCCTGCCTGGTACTCGGTAATTGCCAAGGATTCCTCTCCAGGTACTCAGTCATTTCCAAGGATACTACCTGCTGCTCGGTCATTGCCGAGAATTCATTCATGGTACTCTGTCATTGGTGAAAATTCATGTCTGGTACTCAGTCATTGCCGAGTATTCCTGTCCGGTACTCGGTCATTGGTGAGAATTCCTCATCTGGTATTCGATAATTACTAAGAATTCTTGCCAGCTACTAGGTTATTGCTGGGAATTCCAGCCCGGTAATCGGTCATTGCCAATGATTTGTCACTCGGTACTCGTTCGTTTCTGGGAATTCCTACCCGGTGCTTGGTCATAGTCGAGAAGTCCTGCCTGGTACTCCGTCATGCCGAGAATTCTTGCTCGGTGCTCCATCATCGCCGAGAATTCTAACCCTGTACACTGTTCATTGCAGAGAATTCCTGCCTGGTACTCGGTCATTGCCGAGAATTCCTACGTGGTACTCGGTCGTTGCCAAGAATTCCTGCCCGGTACTCGGTCAATGCCAAGGATTCCTACCCGGTGTTCGGTCATTGCCGAGAATTCATCCATGGTACTCGGTCATTGCCAAGGATTCACCAGCCGGTACTCGATCATTGCTGAGAATTCCTGCATGGTACTCGGTCATTGCCGTGAATTCCTGCCAGATACTCGGTCATAGCTGAGAATTCCTGCCCAGTACTCGTTCATTGCCAAGAATTTCTTCCCTGTACTTGGTCATTGCCAAGAATTTCTGCACGTTACTCGGTCATTTCCGAGAACTCCATCTGGTACTCGATTATTACCGAGAACTCAGTCATTGCCAAGGATTCCTCACCCGGTACTCGGTCATTTCTAAAGATTCATACCTGGTGCTTTGTCATTGTAGAGAATTCCTGCCCGGTACTCGGTCATTGTAAAGAATTCCTACCCAGTACTGGGTCATTGCAGAGGATTCCTCACCTAATGCTTGGTTGTTTCTGAGAATTCCAACCTGGTACTCACTCATTGCCGAGAATTCCTGTCTAGTACTCGGTCATTGCCAAGAATTCCTGTGCGGTGCTCGATTATTATCGAGAATTCTTTCCTTTTACTTAGTCATTGCCGAGAATTCTCGCCCGATACTCAGTCATTGCCAAGGATTCGTCACCCGGTATTCAGTCGTTCCTAAGGATTCCTACCCGGTACTTTGACATTGCAAAGAATTCCTACCCTGTACTTGGTCATTGCCAAGAATTCCTGCCTGGACTCGATCATTGCCTGGAATTCCTACCCGGTACTCGGTTATTGCTAAGAATTCCTACCCGGTACTCTGTCATTGTGAAGAATTCCTACCTTGTACTTGGTCGTTGCCGAGAATTCATGCATGGTACTCGGTCATTGACGAGAATTCCTACCCGTTACTCGGTCATTGCCAAGAATTCCTGCCATGTACTCGGTCATTGCCATGGATTCCTACGCGGTGTTCGGCCACTGCTGAGTATTCCTGCCCTGTACTCCGTCATTGCTGAGAATTCCTGCCAGGTACTCGTTCCTTGCCAAGAATTCCTGCCTGGTACTTGGTCATTGCCGAGAGTTTCTACCCGTTACTCGGTCATTGCTGAGAATTTCTGCCCGGTACTCGGTCATTGCCGAGAATTTCTGCCCGTTACTCGGTCATTTCTGAGATATCCAGCCGATACTCAATTATTACCAAGAAATATTGCCTAATACTAGGTTATTGCCGAGAATTCCTGCCCGGTACTTGGTATTTTCTGAGGATTCCACACTCGGTACTCGGTCGTTTCTGAGGATTCCTACCCGGTCCTTAGTCATTGTCGAGAATTCGTGCCTGGTACTCGGTCATTGCCAAGAATTCCTACCCGGTACTCTGTCATTGTAAAGATTCCTACCCTGTACTCGGTCATTGCCAAATATTCCTCACCTGATGCTCAGTCGTTTCTAGGAATTCCAACTTGGTACTCGGTTAATTGCAGAGAATTCATGCATGGTACTGGGTCATTGCCAAGAATTCCAGCGCGGTGCTCGGTCATTGCCAAGAGTTCCTTCCCGGTACTTGGTCAATGCCAAGGATTCCTACCCGGTGTTCGGTCATTGCCGAGAATTCCTGCATGGTACTCAGTCATTGCCGAGGATTCACCGGCCGGTACTCTATCATTGCTGAGAACTCCTGCCTGGTACTCGGTCATTGCCATGAATTCCTACCCGATAATCAGTCATAGCAGAGAATTCCTGCCCTGGATTCGTTCATTGCCAAGAATTCCTACCATGTACTCGATCATTGCCGAGAATTCCTACCCGTTACTCGGTCATTGCCAAGAATTCCTGCCCTGCACTCGGTCATTGCCATGGATTCCTACCCGATGTTCGGCCATTATTGAGTATTCATGCCCTGTACTAAGTCATTGCTGAGAATTCCTGCCAGGTACTCGGTCATTGCCATGAATTCCTGCTCGGTAATCGGTCATAGCTGAGAATTCCTTCCCGGCACTTGTTCATTGCCAAGAATTCCTACCCTTTACTCGGTCATTGCCGAGAATTCCGGCCTGGTACTCGGTCATTGCCAAGAATTCCTACCCGGTACTCGGTCATTGCTGAGAATTCCTTCTTGGTAATCGGTCATTGCCATGAATTCTAACCCACTACTTGATCTTTACCGAAAATTTTTCACCCGGTCCTCTGTCGTTTCCGTGGATTAATACCTGATGCTCGGTTATTACCGAGAATTCCTGCCCGGTACTCGGTAATTGCCAAGGATTCCTCTCTAGGTACTCAGTCATTTCCAAGGATACTACCTGCTGCTCGGTCATTGCCGAGAATTCATTCATGGTACTCTGTCATTGGTGAAAATTCATGTCTGGTACTCAGTCATTGCCGAGTATTCCTGTCCAGTAGTCGGTCATTGGTGAGAATTCCTCATCTGGTATTCGATAATTACCAAGAATTCTTGCCAGCTACTAGGTTATTGCTGGGAATTCCAGCCCGGTAATCGGTCATTGCCAATGATTTGTCACTCGGTACTCGTTCGTTTCTGGGAATTCCTACCCGGTGCTTGGTCATAGTCGAGAAGTCCTTCCTGGTACTCTGTCATGCCGAGAATTCTTGCTCGGTGCTCCGCCATTGCCTAGAATTCTAACCATGTACTCGGTTCATTGCAGAGAATTCCTACCTGGTACTCGGTCATAGCCGAGAATTCATGCGTGGTACTCGGTCGTTGCCAAGAATTCCTGCCCTGTACTCGGTCATTGCCATGGATTTCTACCCGGTGTTCGGCCACTGCTGAGTATTCCTGCCCTGTACTCAGTCATTGCTGAGAATTCCTGCCAGGTACTCGTTCCTTGCTAAGAATTGCTGCCTGGTACTTGGTCATTGCCGAGAGTTTCTACCCGTTACTCGGTCATTGCTGAGAATTCCTACCCGGTACTCGGTCATTGCCGAGAATTTATGCCCGTTACTCGGTCATTTCTGAGATATCCAGCCGATACTCAATTATTACCAAGAAATATTGCCTGATACTAGGTTATTGCCGAGAATTCCTGCCCGGTACTTGGTATTTACTGAGGATTCCACACTCGGTACTCGGTCGTTTCTGAGGATTCCTACCCGGTCCTTAGTCATTGTCGAGAATTCGTGCCTGGTACTCGGTCATTGCCAAGAATTCCTACCCGGTACTCTGTCATTGTAAAGATTCATACCCTGTACTCGGTCATTGCCAAATATTCCTCACCTGATGCTCCATCGTTTCTAGGAATTCCAACTCGGTACTCGGTTAATTGCAGAGAATTCTTGCATGGTAATGGGTCATTGCCAAGAATTCCTGTGCGGTGCTCGGTCATTGCCAAGAGTTCCTTCCCGGTACTTGGTCAATGCCAAGGATTCCTACCCGGTGTTCGGTCATTGCCGAGAATTCCTGCATGGTACTCAGTCATTGCCGAGGATTCACCGGCCGGTACTCGATCATTGCTGAGAACTCCTGCCTGGTACTCGGTCATTGCCATGAATTCCTACTCGATAATCAGTCATAGCTGAGAATTCCTGCCCTGGATTCGTTCATTGCCAAGAATTCCTATTGCTGAGAATTCCTGCCGGGCACTCGGTCATTGCCGAGAATTTCTGCCCGTTACTCGGTCATTTCTGAGATATCCAGCCGATACTCGGATAATACCAAGAAATATTGCCTGGAACAAGGTTATTGCCGGGAATTCCCGCCCGGTACTCGGTCTTTGCCAAGAATTCCTGCCCGTTACTAGGTTATTGCCAAGAATTCCTGCCCGGTACTTGGTATTTGCCGAGGATTCCACACTCGATACTCGGTCGTTTCCGAGGATTCCTACCCGGTCCTTGGTCATTGTCGAGAATGCGTGCCTGGTACTCGGTCATTGCCAAGAATTCCTACTCGGTACTCTGTCATTTTAAAGAATTCCTACCCTGTACTCGGTCATTGCCAAAGATTCCTAACCTGATGCTCGGTCGTTTCTTGGAATTCCAACTCGGTACTCGGTTAATTGCAGAGAATTCTTGCATGGTACTCGGTCATTTCTGAGAATTCTTGCGCGGTGCTCGGTCATTGCCAAGAGTTCCTTCCCGGTACTTGGTCAATGCAAAGGATTCCTACCCGGTGTTCGGTCATTACCAAGAATTCCTGCATGGTACTCAGTCATTGTCGAGGATTCACCTGCCGGTACTCGATCATTGCTGAGAATTCCTGCCTGGTATTCGGTCATTGCCATGAATTCCTGCCCGATAATCAGTCATACCTAAGAATTCCTGCCCTGCATTCGTTCATTGCCAAGAATTCCTACCTTGTACTCGGTCATTGCCAAGAATTCCTGTCTGGTACTCGGTCATTGCCGAGAATTCCTACCCGGTACTCGGTCATTGCCAAGAATTCCTGCCCTGTACTCGGTCATTGCCATGGATTCCTACCTGGTGTTCGGCCACTGCTGAGTATTCCTGCCCTGTACTCAGTCATTGCTGAGAATTCCTGCCAGGTACTCGTTCCTTGCCAAGAATTCCTGCCTGGTACTTGGTCATTGCCGAGAGTTTCTGCCCGTTACTCGGGTCATTGCTGAGAATTCCTGCCCGGTATTCGGTCATTACCGAGAATTTTTGCCCGTTACTCGGTCATTTCTGAGATATCCAGCCGATACTCAATTATTACCAAGAAATATTGCCTGATACTAGGTTGTTGCCAAGAATTCCTGACCGGTACTTGGTATTTGCCGAGGATTCCACACTCGATACTCGGTCGTTTCCGAGGATTCCTACCCGGTCCTTGGTCATTATCGAGAATGCGTGCCTGGTACTCGGTCATTGCCAAGAATTCCTACTCGGTACTCTGTCATTTTAAAGAATTCCTACCCTGTACTCGGTCATTGCCAAAGATTCCTAACCTGATGCTCGGTCGTTTCTTGGAATTCCAACTCGGTACTCGGTTAATTGCAGAGAATTCTTGCGTGGTACTCCGTCATTTCTGAGAATTCTTGCGCGGTGCTCGGTGATTGCCAAGAGTTCCTTCCCGGTACTTGGTCAATGCAAAGGATTCCTACCCGGTGTTCGGTCATTGCCGAGAATTCCTGCATGGTACTCAGTCGTTGTCGAGGATTCACCTGCCGGTACTCGATCATTGCTGAGAATTCCTGCCTGGTACTCGGTCATTGCCATGAATTCCTGCCCGATAATCAGTCATAGCTAAGAATTCCTGCCCTGCATTCGTTCATTGCCAAGAATTCCTACCTTGTACTCGGTCATTGCCGAGAATTTCTGTCTGGTACTCGGTCATTGCCGAGAATTCCTACCCGGTACTCGGTCATTGCCAAGAATTCCTGCCTGGTACTCAGTCATTGCCATGGATTCCTACCCGGTGTTCGGCCATTGCTAAGTATTCCAGCCCGGTACTGGGTCATTGCTGAGAATTTCTGCCCGGTACTCGTTTTTTGCCAAGAATTCCTGCCTGGTACTTGGTCATTACCGAGAATTTGTGCCCGTTACTCGTTAATTTCCATGGATTCCTACCCGGTGTTCAGCCATTTCCAAGAATTCCTGCCTGGTACTCGGTCATTGCCGAGGATTCACCAGCCGGTATTCGATCATTGCTGAGAATTCCTCCCCGGTACTTGGTTATTGCCGAGAATTTCTTCCAGTTACACGGTCATTTCCAAGATATCCAGCCGGTACTTGATTATTACCGAGAAATATTGTCTGGGACTAGGTCATTGCCGACAATTCCCGCCCGGTACTCAGTATTTGCTGAGGATTCCTCACTTGGTACTCGGTCGTTTCTGAGGATTCCTTCCCGGTGCTCGGTCATTGTCGAGAATTCGTGCCTGGTACTTGGTCATTGCCAATAATTCATACCCGGTACTCTGTCATAGTAAAGAATTCCTACCCTGTACTCGGTCATTGCCGAAGATTCCTCACATGATGCTCGGTCGTTTCTAAGAATTCTAACCCTGTACTGGGTTCATTGCAGAGAATTTCTGCCTGGTACTCGGTCATTGCCGAGAATTCCTGCGTGGTACTCGGTCATTACCAAGAATTCCTGCCCGGTACTCGGTCAATGCCAAGGATTCCTACCCGGTGTTCGGTCATTGCCAAGAATTCCTCCATGGTACTCGGTCATTGCCGAGGATTCACCAGCCGGTACTCGATCATTGCTGAGAATTCCTGCCTGGTACTCGGTCATTGCCATGAATTCCTGCCAGGTACTCGGTCATAGCTGAGAATTCTTGCC
The DNA here is from genome assembly GCA_963667165.1 of Barbarea vulgaris. Lineage (NCBI taxonomy): Eukaryota > Viridiplantae > Streptophyta > Magnoliopsida > Brassicales > Brassicaceae > Barbarea > Barbarea vulgaris. The sequence goes on along the minus strand of OY763888.1, from coordinate 10,223,109 downwards.
CAGTACTCGTTCATTGCTAAGAATTCCTTCTCGGTACTTGGTTATTGCCAAGAATTTCTGCATGTTACTCTGTCATTTCCGTACTCAGTCATTGCCAAGGATTCCTCACCCGGTACTCGGTCGTTTCTAAATATTCCTACCTGGTGCTTGGTCATTGTCGAGAATTCCTGCCCGGTACTCGGTCATTGTAGAGGATTCCTCACCTAATGCTTGGTCGTTTCTAAGAATTCCAACCTGGTACTCAGTCATTGCCGAGAATTCCTGTCTGGTACTCGGTCATTGCCAAGAATTCCTATGCGGTGCTCGATTATTATCGAGAATTCTTTCCTTTTACTTGGTCATTGCCGAGAATTATCGCCCGGTACTCAGTCATTGCCAAGGATTCGTGACCCGGTATTCAGTCGTTTCTAAGGATTCCTACCCGGTACTTTGACAATGTAAAGAATTCCTACTCTGTACTTGGTCATTGCCGAGAATTCCTGCCTGGTACTCGGTCATTGCCGAGAATTGCTACCCGGTACTCGGTCATTGCTAAGAATTCCTGCCCGGTACTCTGTCATTGTAAAGAATTCCTACCCTGTACTTGGTCATTGCCGAGAATTCCTGCATGGTACTCGGTCATTGCCGAGAATTCCTACCCGTTACTCGGTCATTGCCAAGATTTCCTGCCATATACTCGGTCATTGCCATGGATTCCTACCCGGTGTTCGGCCATTGCTGAGTATTCCTGCCCTGTACTCAGTCATTGCTGAGAATTCCTGCCAGGTACTCGTTCCTTGCCAAGAATTCCTGCCTGGTACTTGGTCATTGCCGAGAGTTTCTGCCCGTTACTCGGTCATTGCTGAGAATTCCTGCCTGGTACTCGGTCATTGCCGAGAATTTCTGCCCTTTACTCGGTCATTTTTGAGATATCCAGCCGATACTCGGATATTACCAAGAAATATTGCCTGGTACTAGGTTATTGCCGAGAATTGCCACCCGGTACTCGGTATTTGCCGAGGATTCCACACTCGGTACTCGGTCGTTTTTAAGGATTCCTACCCGGTCCTTGGTCATTGTCGAGAATTCGTGCCTGGTACTCGGTCATTGCCAAGAATTCCTACCCGGTACTCTGTCATTGTAAAGAATTCCTACCCTATACTAGGTCATTGCCAAAGATTCCTCACCTGATGCTCGGTCGTTTCCAGGATTTCCAACCCGGTACTCGGTTAATTGCAGAGAATTCCTGCCTGGTACTCGGTCATTGCCGAGAATTCCTGCCTGGTACTCGGTCATTGCCGTGAATTTCTGCCCGGTAATGGGTCATAGCTGAGAATTCCTGCCCGGCACTCGTTCATTGCCAAGAATTCCTACCCTGTACTCGGTCATTGCCGAGAATTCCTTCCTGGTACTCGGTCATTGCTAAGAATTTCTACCCGGTACTCTGTCATTGCAAAGAATTCCTACCCTGTACTTGGTCATTGCCGAGAATTCCTGCATGGTACTCGGTCATTGCCGAGAATTCCTACCCGTTACTTGGTCATTGCCAAGAATTCCTGCCCTGTACTCGGTCATTGCCATGGATTCCTACCCGATGTTCGGCCATTGTTGAGTATTCCTGCCCTGTACTAAGTCATTGCTGAGAATTCCTGCCAGGTACTCGGTCATTGCCATGAATTCCTGCTCGGTAATCGGTCATAGCTGAGAATTCCTGCCCGGCACTCGTTCATTGCCAAGAATTCCTACCCTTTACTCGGTCATTGCCGAGAATTCCGGCCTGGTACTCGGTCATTGCCAAGAATTCCTACCCGGTACTCGGTCATTGCTGAGTATTCATTCTTGGTAATCGGTCATTGCCATGAATTCCAACCCACTACTTGATGCTCGGTTATTGCCGAGAATTCCTGCCTGGTACTCGGTAATTGCCAAGGATTCCTCTCCAGGTTCTCAGTCATTTCCAAGGATACTACCTGCTGCTCGGTCATTGCCAAGAATTCATTCATGGTACTCTGTCATTGGTGAAAATTCATGTTTGGTACTCAGTCATTGCCGAGTATTCCTGTCCGGTACTCGGTCATTGGTGAGAATTCCTCATCTGGTATTCGATAATTACCAAGAATTCTTGCCAGCTACTAGGTTATTGCTGGGAATTCCAGCCCGGTAATCGGTCATTGCCAATGATTTGTCACTCGGTACTCGTTCGTTTCTGGGAATTCCTACCCGGTGCTTGGTCATAGTCGAGAAGTCCTGCCTGGTACTCCGTCATGCCGAGAATTCTTGCTCGGTGCTCCATCATCGCCGAGAATTCTAACCATGTACACTGTTCATTGCAGAGAATTCCTGCCTGGTACTCGGTCATTGCCGAGAATTCCTGCGTGGTACTCGGTCGTTGCCAAGAATTCCTGCCCGGTACTCGGTCAATGCCAAGGATTCCTACCCGGTGTTCGGTCATTGCCGAGAATTCCTCCATGGTACTCGGTCATTGCCGAGGATTCACCAGCCGGTACTCGATCATTGCTGAGAATTCCTGCCTGGTACTCGGTCATTGCCGTGAATTCCTGCCAGATACTCGGTCATAGCTGAGAATTCCTGCCCAGTACTCGTTCATTGCCAAGAATTTCTTCCCTGTACTTGGTCATTGCCAAGAATTTCTGCACGTTACTCGGTCATTTCCGAGAACTCCATCTGGTACTCGATTATTACCGAGAACTCAGGCATTGCCAAGGATTCCTCACCCGGTACTCGGTCGTTTCTAAAGATTCATACCTGGTGCTTTGTCATTGTCGAGAATTCCTGCCCGGTACTCGGTCATTGTAAAGAATTCCTACCCAGTACTCGGTCATTGCAGAGGATTCCTCACCTAATGCTTGGTTGTTTCTGAGAATTCCAACCTGGTACTCACTCATTGCCGAGAATTCCTGTCTGGTACTCGGTCATTGCCAAGAATTCCTGTGCGGTGCTCGATTATTATCGAGAATTCTTTCCTTTTACTTAGTCATTGCCGAGAATTCTCGCCCGATACTCAGTCATTGCCAAGGATTCGTCACCCGGTATTCAGTCGTTCCTAAGGATTCCTACCCGGTACATTGACATTGCCAAGAATTCCTACCCTGTACTTGGTCATTGCCAAGAATTCCTGCCTGGACTCGGTCATTGCCTGGAATTCCTACCTGGTACTCGGTTATTGCTAAGAATTCCTACCCGGTACTCTGTCATTGTGAAGAATTCCTACCCTGTACTTGGTCGTTGCCGAGAATTCATGCATGGTACTCGGTCATTGACGAGAATTCCTACCCGTTACTCGGTCATTGCCAAGAATTCCTGCCATGTACTCGGTCATTGCCATGGATTCCTACGCGGTGTTCGGCCACTGCTGAGTATTCCTGCCCTGTACTCCGTCATTGCTGAGAATTCCTACCAGGTACTCGTTCCTTGCCAAGAATTCCTGCCTGGTACTTGGTCATTGCCGAGAGTTTCTACCCGTTACTCGGTCATTGCTGAGAATTCCTGCCCGGTACTCGGTCATTGCCGAGAATTTCTGCCCGTTACTCGGTCATTTCTGAGATATCCAGCCGATACTCAATTATTACCAAGAAATATTGCCTGATACTAGGTGATTGCCGAGAATTCCTGCCCGGTACTTGGTATTTTCCGAGGATTCCACACTCGGTACTCGGTCGTTTTTGAGGATTCCTACCCGGTCCTTAGTCATTGTCGAGAATTCGTGCCTGGTACTCGGTCATTGCCAAGAATTCCTACCCGGTACTCTGTCATTGTAAAGATTCCTACCCTGTACTCGGTCACTGCCAAATATTCCTCACCTGATGCTATGTCGTTTCTAGGAATTCCAACTTGGTACTCGGTTAATTGCAGAGAATTCATGCATGGTACTGGGTCATTGCCAAGAATTCCAGCGCGGTGCTCAGTCATTGCCAAGAGTTCCTTCCCGGTACTTGGTCAATGCCAAGGATTCCTACCCGGTGTTCGGTCATTGCCGAGAATTCCTGCATGGTACTCAGTCATTGCCGAGGATTCACCGGCCGGTACTCGATCATTGCTGAGAACTCCAGCCTGGTACTCGGTCATTGCCATGAATTCCTACCCGATAATCAGTCATAGCAGAGAATTCCTGCCCTGGATTCGTTCATTGCCAAGAATTCCTACCATGTACTCGATCATTGCCGAGAATTCCTGCCTGGTACTCGGTCATTGCCGAGAATTCCTACCCGGTACTCGATCATTGCCGAGAATTCCTGCCTGGTACTCGGTAATTGCCATGGTTTCCTACCCGGTGTTCGGCCATTGCTAAGCATTCCTGCCCGGTACTGGGTCATTGCTGAGAATTCCTGCCCGGTACTCGTTTCTTGCCAAGAATTCCTGCCTGGTACTTGGTCATTACCGAGAATTTCTGCCCGTTACTCGTTAATTTCCATGGATTCCTACCCGGTGTTCGGCCATTGCCAAGAATTCCTGCCCGGTACTCGGTCATTGCCGAGGATTCACCAGCCGGTACTCGATCATTGCTGAGAATTCCTGCCCGGTACTCGGTTATTGCCGAGAATTTCTTCCCGTTACTCAGTCTTCTCTGAGATATCCAGCCGGTACTTGATTATTATCGAGAAATATTGCCTGGTACTAGGTCATTGCCGAGAATTCCCACCCGGTACTCAGTATTTGCTAAGGATTCCTCACTTGGTACTCGGTCGTTTCTGAGGATTCCTTCCCGGTGCTCGGTCATTCTCGAGAATTCGTGCCTGGTACTTGGTCATTGCCAAGAATTCCTACCCGGTGCACTGTCATTGTAAAGAATTCCTACCATGTACTCGGTCATTGCCGAAGATTCCTCCCATGATGCTAGGTCGTTTCTGAGAATTCTAACCCTGTACTCGGTTCATTGCAGAGAATTCCTGCCTGGTATTCGGTCATTGCCGAGAATTCCTACGCGGTACTCGGTCATTGCCAAGAATTCCTGCCCAGTGCTCTGTCAATGCCAAGGATTCCTACCCGGTGTTCGGTCATTGCCGAGAATTCCTCCATGGTACTCGGTCATTGCCGAGGATTCACCAGCCGGTACTCGATCATTGCTTAGAATTCCTGCCTGGTACTCGGTCATTGCCGTGAATTCCTGCCAGGTACTCGGTCATAGCTGAGAATTCTTAATTCCATCCCGGTACTTGGTCATTGCCGAGAATTTTTGCCCGTTACTCGGTCATTTCCGTGAACTCCATCTGGTACTCGATTCTTACCGAGAATTCCTTCCTTGTACTAGGTCATTGCCGAGAATTCTCGCCCAGTACTCAGTCATCGCCAAGGATTCCTTACCCGGTACTCGGTCGTTTCTAAAGATTCCTACCTGGTGCTTGGTCATTGTCGAGAATTCTTGCCCGGTACTCGGTCATTGTAAAGAATTCCTACCCAATACTCGGTCATTGCAGAGGATTCCTCACCTAATGCTTGGTCATTTATGAGAATTCCAACCTGGTACTCAGTCATTGCCGAGAATTCCTGTCTGGTACTCGGTCATTGCGAAGAATTCCTGTGCGGTGCTCGATTATTATCGAGAATTCTTTCCTTTTACTTGGTTATTGCCGAGAATTCTTGCCCGATACTCAGTCATTTCTAAGGATTCGTCACCCGGTATTCAGTCGTTTCTAAGGATTCCTACCCGGTACTTTGACATTGTAAAGAATTCCTACCCTGTACTTAGTCATTGCAAAGAATTCCTGCCTGGTACTCGGTCATTGCCGAGAATTTCTACCAGGTACTCGGTCATTGCTAAGAATTCCTACCCGGTACTCTGTCATTGTAAAGAATTCCTACCCTGTACTTGGTCATTGCCGAGAATTCCTGCATGGTACTCGGTCATTGCCGAGAATTCCTACCCGTTACTCGGTCATTGCCAAGAATTCCTGCCCTGTACTCAGTCATTGCCATTGAATCCTACCCGGTGTTCGGCCATTGTTGAGTATTCCTGCCCTGTACTAAGTCATTGCTGAGAATTCCTGCCAGGTACTCGTTCCTTGCCAAGAATTCCTGCCTGGTACTTGGTCATTGCCGAGAGTTTCTGCCTATTACTCGGTCATTGCTGAGAATTCCTGCCGGGTACTCGGTCATTGCTTAGAATTTCTGCCCGTTACTCGGTCATTTCTGAGATATCCAGCCGATACTCGGATAATACCAAGAAATATTGCCTGGAACAAGGTTATTGCCGAGAATTTCCGCCCGGTACTCGGTCTTTGCCAAGAATTCCTGCCCATTACTCGGTCATTGCCAAGAATTCCTGCCCTGTACTCGGCCATTGCCATGGATTCATACCCGGTGTTCGGCCACTGCTGAGTATTCCTGCCCTGTACTCAGTCATTGCTGAGAATTCCTGCCAGGTACTCGTTCCTTGCCAAGAATTCCTGCCTGGTACTTGGTCATTGCCGAGAGTTTCTGCCCGTTACTCGGGTCATTGCTGAGAATTCCTGCCCGGTACTCGGTCATTGCCGAGAATTTTTGCCCGTTACTCGGTCATTTCTGAGATATCCAGCCGATACTCGATTATTACCAAGAAATATTGCCCGATACTAAGTTATTGCCAAGAATTCCTGCCTGGTACTTGGTATTTGCCGAGGATTCCACACTCGGTACTCGGTCGTTTCCGAGGATTCCTACCCGGTCCTTGGTCATTGTCGAGAATGCGTGCCTGGTACTCGGTCATTGCCAAGAATTCCTACTCGGTACTCTGTCATTTTAAAGAATTCCTACCCTGTACTCGATAATTGCCAAAGATTCCTAACCTGATGCTCGGTCGTTTCTTGGAATTCCAACTCGGTACTTGGTTAATTGCAGAGAATTCTTGCATGGTACTCGGTCATTTCTGAGAATTCTTGCGCGGTGCTCGGTCATTGCCAAGAGTTCCTTCCCGGTACTTGGTCAATGCAAAGGATTCCTACCCGGTGTTCGGTCATTGCCGAGAATTCCTGCATGGTACTCAGTCATTGTCGAGGATTCACCTGCCGGTACTCGATCATTGCTGAGAATTCCTGCCTGGTACTCGGTCATTGCCATGAATTCCTGCCCGATAATCAGTCATAGCTAAGAATTCCTGCCCTGCATTCGTTCATTGCCAAGAATTCCTAGCTTGTACTCGGTCATTGCCGAGAATTCCTGTCTGGTACTCGGTCATTGCCGAGAATTCCTACCCGGTACTCGGTGATTGCCAAGAATTCCTGCCTGGTACTCGGTCATTGCCATGGATTCCTACCCGATGTTCGGCCATTGCTAAGTATTCCAGCCCGGTACTGGGTCATTGCTGAGAATTCCTGCCCGGTACTCGTTTCTTGCCAAGAATTCCTGCCTGGTACTTGGTCATTACCGAGAATTTGTGCCCGTTACTCGTTAATTTCCATGGATTCCTACCCGGTGTTCAGCCATTGCCAAGAATTCCTGCCTGGTACTCGGTCATTGCCGAGGATTCACCAGCCGGTACTCGATCATTGCTGAGAATTCCTCCCCGGTACTCGGTTATTGCCGAGAATTTCTTCCTGTTACACGGTCATTTCCGAGATATCCAGCCGGTACTTGATTATTACCGAGAAATATTGTCTGGGACTAGGTCATTGCTGAGAATTCTCGCCCGGTACTCAGTATTTGCTGAGGATTCCTCACTTGGTACTCGGTCGTTTCTGAGGATTCCTTCCCGGTGCTCAGTCATTGTCGAGAATTCGTGCCTGGTACTTGGTCATTGCCAATAATTCATACCCGGTACTCTGTCATTGTAAAGAATTCCTACCCTGTACTCGGTCATTGCCGAAGATTCCTCACATGATGCTCGGTCGTTTCTAAGAATTCTAACCCTGTACTGGGTTCATTGCAGAGAATTTCTGCCTGGTACTCGGTCATTGCCGAGAATTCCTGCGTGGTACTCGGTCATTGCCAAGAATTCCTGCCCGGTACTCGGTCAATGCCAAGGATTCCTACCCGGTGTTCGGTCATTGCCAAGAATTCCTCCATGGTACTCGGTCATTGCCGAGATTCACCAGCCGGTACTCGATCACTGCTGAGAATTCCTGCCTGGTACTCGGTCATTGCCATGAATTCCTGCCATGTACTCGGTCATAGCTGAGAATTCTTGCCCAGTACTCGTTCATTGCTAAGAATTCCTTCTCGGTACTTGGTTATTGCCAAGAATTTCTGCACGTTACTCGGTCATTTCCGTGAACTCCATCTAGTACTCGATTATTACCAAGAATTCATTCCTTGTACTAGGTCATTGGCGAGAATTCTCGCCCCGTACTCAGTCATTGCCAAGGATTCCTCACCCGGTACTCGGTCGTTTCTAAATATTCCTACCTGGTGCTTGGTCATTGTCGAGAATTCCTGCCCGGTACTCGGTCATTGTAGAGGATTCCTCACCTAATGCTTGGTCGTTTCTGAGAATTCCAACCTGGTACTCAGTCATTGCCAAGAATTCCTGTCTGGTACTCGGTCATTGCCAAGAATTCATGTGCGGTGCTCGATTATTATCGAGAATTCTTTCCTTTTACTTAGTCATTGCCGAGAATTCTCGCCCGGTACTCAGTCATTGCCAAGGATTCGTGACCCGGTATTCAGTCGTTTCTAAGGATTCCTACCCGGTACTTTGACAATGTAAAGAATTCCTACTCTGTACTTGGTCATTGCCGAGAATTCCTGCCTGGTACTCGGTCATTGCCGAGAATTCCTACCCGGTATTCGGTCATTGCTAAGAATTCCTGCCCGGTACTCTGTCATTGTAAAGAATTCCTACACTGTACTTGGTCATTGCCGAGAATTCCTGCATGGTACTCGGTCATTACCGAGAATTCCTACCCGTTACTCGGTCATTGCCAAGATTTCCTGCCATATACTCGGTCATTGCCATGGATTCCTACCCGGTGTTCGGCCATTGCTGAGTATTCCTGCCCTGTACTCAGTCATTGCTGAGAATTCCTACCAGGTACCCGTTCCTTGCCAAGAATTCCTACCTGGTACTTGGACATTGCCGAGAGTTTCTGCCCGTTACTCGGTCATTGCCGAGAATTTCTGCCCGTTACTCGGTCATTTTTGAGATATCCAGCCGATACTCGAATATTACCAAGAAATATTGCCTGGTACTAGGTTATTGCCGAGAATTCCCACCCAGTACTCGGTATTTGCCGAGGATTCCACACTCGGTACTCGGTCGTTTCTAAGGATTCCTACCCGGTCCTTGGTCATTGTCGAGAATTCGTGCCTGGTACTCGGTCATTGCCAAGAATTCCTACCCGGTACTCTGTCATTGTAAAGAATGCCTACCCTATACTAGGTCATTGCCAAAGATTCCTCACCTGATGCTCGGTCGTTTCCAAGATTTCCAACCTGGTACTCGGTTAATTGCAGAGAATTCCTGCCTGGTACTCGGTCATTGCCGAGAATTCCTGCCTAGTACTCGGTCATTGCCGTGAATTTCTGCCCGGTAATCGGTCATAGCTGAGAATTCCTGCCCGGCACTCGTTCATTGCCAAGAATTCCTACCCTGTACTCGGTCATTGCCGAGAATTCCTGCCTGGTACTCGGTTATTGCCGAGAATTCCTACCCGGTACTCGGTCATTGCTGAGAATTCCTTCTTGGTAATCGGTCATTGCCATGAATTCCAACCCACTACTAGATCATTGCCGAGAATTTCTCACCCGGTCCTCTGTCGTTTCCGTGGATTTATACCTGATGCTCGGTTATTGCCGAGAATTCCTGCCGGTACTCGGTAATTGCCAAGGATTCCTCTCCAGGTACTCACTCATTTCCAAGGATACTACCTGCTGCTTGGTCATTGCCGAGAATTCCTTCATGGTACTCTGTCATTGGTGAAAATTCATATCCGGTACTCAGTCATTGCCGAGTATTCCTGTCCGGTACTCGGTCATTGGTGAGAATTCCTCATCCGATATTCGATAATTACCAATAATTCTTGCCAGCTACTAGGTCATTGCTGGGAATTCAAGCCCGGTACTCGGTCATTGCCAATGATTTGTCACTCAGTACTCGTTCGTTTTTGGGAATTCCTACCCGGTGATTGGTCATAGTCGAGAAGTCCTCCCTGGTACTCCGTCATGCCAAGAATTCTTGCGCGGTGCTCCGTCATCGCCGAGAATTCTAACCCTGTACTCGGTTCATTGCAGAGAATTCCTGCCTGGTTCTCGTTCATTGCCGAGAATTCCTGCGCGGTACTCGGTCGTTGCCAACAATTCCTACCTTGTACTCGGTCATTGCTGAGAAATCCTGCCTGGTACTCGGTCATTGCCGAGAATTCCGACCCGGTACTCGGTCATTGCCAAGAATTCCTGCCTGGTACTCGGTCATTGCCATGGATTCCTACCCGGTGTTCAGCCAGCTAAGTATTCCTGCCCAGTACTGGGTCATTGCTGAGAATTCCTGCCCGGTACTTGTTTCTTGCCAACAATTCCTGCGCGGTACTCGATCATTGCTGAGAATTCCTCCCCGGTACTCGGTTATTGCCGAGAATTTCTTCCCGTTACTCGGTCATTTCCGAGATATCCAGCCGGTACTTGATTATTACCGAGAAATATTGCCTGGTACTAGGTCATTGCCGAGAGTTCCCGCCCGGTACTCAGTATTTGCTGAGGATTCCTCACTTGGTACTCGGTCGTTTCTGAGGATTCCTTCCCCGTGCTCGGTCATTATCGAGAACTCGTGCCTGGTACTTGGTCATTGCCAAGAATTCCTACCCGGTACTCTGTCATTGTAAAGAATTCCTACCATGTACTCGGTTATTGCCAAGAATTCCTTCCCGGTACTTGGTCATTGCCGAGAATTTTTGCCCGTTACTCGGTCATTTCCGTGAACTCCATCTGGTACTCGATTCTTACCGAGAATTCCTTCCTTGTACTAGGTCATTGCCAAGAATTCTCGCCCAGTACTCAGTCATCGCCAAGGATTCCTCACCCGGTACTCGGTCGTTTCTAAAGATTCCTACCTGGTGCTTGGTCATTGTCGAGAATTCTTGCCCGGTACTCGGTCATTGTAAAGAATTCCTACCCAATACTCGGTCATTGCAGAGGATTCCTCACCTAATGCTTGGTCATTTATGAGAATTCCAACCTGGTACTCAGTCATTGCCGAGAATTCCTGTCTGGTACTCGGTCATTGCCAAGAATTCCTGTGCGGTGCTCGATTATTATCGAGAATTCTTTCCTTTTACTTGGTTATTGCCGAGAATTCTTGCCCGGTACTCAGTCATTTCCAAGGATTCATCACCCGGTATTCAGTCGTTTCTAAGGATTCCTACCCGGCACTTTGACATTGTAAAGAATTCCTGCCTGGTACTCGGTCATTACCAAGAATTTCTACCCGGTACTCGGTCATTGCTAAGAATTCCTACCCGGTACTCTGTCATTGTAAAGAATTCCTACCCTGTACTTGGTCATTGCCGAGAATTCCTGCATGGTACTCGGTCATTGCCGAGAATTCCTACCCGTTACTCGGTCATTGCCAAGAATTCATGCCCTGTACTCGGTCATTGCCATGGATTCCTACCCGGTGTTCGGCCATTGTTGAGTATTCCTGCCCTGTACTAAGTCATTGCTGAGAATTCCTGCCAGGTACTCGGTCATTGCCATAAGTTCCTGCTCGGTAATCGGTCATAGCTGAGAATTCCTGCCCGGCACTCGTTCATTGCCAAGAATTCCTACCCTTTACTCGGTCATTGCCGAGAATTCCGACCTGGTACTCGGTCATTGCCAAGAATTCCTACCCTTTACTCGGTCATTGCTGAGAATTCCTTCTTGGTAATCGGTCATTGCCATGAATTCCAACCCACTACTTGATCATTGCCGAAAATTTCTCACCCGGTCCTCTGTCGTTTCCGTGGATTAATACCTGATGCTCGGTTATTGCTAAGAATTTCTGCCCGGTACTCGGTAATTGCCAAGGATTCCTCTCCAGGTACTCAGTAATTTCCAAGGATACTACCTGCTGCTCGGTCATTGCCGAGAATTCATTCATGGTACTCTGTCATTGGTGAAAATTCATGTCTGGTACTCAGTCATTGCCGAGTATTCATGTCCGGTACTCGGTCATTGGTGAGAATTCCTCATCTGGTATTAGATAATTACCAAGAATTCTTCCCAGCTACTAGGTTATTGCTGGGAATTCCAGCCCGGTAATCGGTCATTACCAATGATTTGTCACTCGGTACTCGTTCGTTTCTGGGAATTCCTACTCGGTGCTTGGTCATAGTCGAGAAGTCCTGCCTGGTACTCCGTCATGCCGAGAATTCTTGCTCGGTGCTCCGTCATTGCCGAGAATTCTAACCCTGTACACTGTTCATTGTAGAGAATTCCTGCCTGGTACTCGGTCATTGCCGAGAATTCCTGCGTGGTACACGGTCGTTGCCAAGAATTCCTGCCCGGTACTCGGTCAATGCCAAGTATTCCTACCCGGTGTTCGGTCATTGCCGAGAATTCCTCCATGGTACTCGGTCATTGCCGAGGATTCACCAGCCGGTACTCGATCATTGCTGAGAATTCCTGCCTGGTACTCGGTCATTGCCGTGAATTCCTGCCAGATACTCGGTCATAGCTGAGAATTCCTGCATGGTACTCGGTCATTACCGAGAATTCCTACCCGTTACTCGGTCATTGCCAAGATTTCCTGCCATATACTCGGTCATTGCCATGGATTCCTACCCGGTGTTCGGCCATTGCTGAGTATTCCTGCCCTGTACTCAGTCATTGCTGAGAATTCCTACCAGGTACCCGTTCCTTGCCAAGAATTCCTACCTGGTACTTGGACATTGCCGAGAGTTTCTGCCCGTTACTCGGTCATTGCCGAGAATTTCTGCCCGTTACTCGGTCATTTTTGAGATATCCAGCCGATACTCGAATATTACCAAGAAATATTGCCTGGTACTAGGTTATTGCCGAGAATTCCCACCCAGTACTCGGTATTTGCCGAGGATTCCACACTCGGTACTCGGTCGTTTCTAAGGATTCCTACCCGGTCCTTGGTCATTGTCGAGAATTCGTGCCTGGTACTCGGTCATTGCCAAGAATTCCTACCCGGTACTCTGTCATTGTAAAGAATGCCTACCCTATACTAGGTCATTGCCAAAGATTCCTCACCTGATGCTCGGTCGTTTCCAAGATTTCCAACCTGGTACTCGGTTAATTGCAGAGAATTCCTGCCTGGTACTCGGTCATTGCCGAGAATTCCTGCCTAGTACTCGGTCATTGCCGTGAATTTCTGCCCGGTAATCGGTCATAGCTGAGAATTCCTGCCCGGCACTCGTTCATTGCCAAGAATTCCTACCCTGTACTCGGTCATTGCCGAGAATTCCTGCCTGGTACTCGGTTATTGCCGAGAATTCCTACCCGGTACTCGGTCATTGCTGAGAATTCCTTCTTGGTAATCGGTCATTGCCATGAATTCCAACCCACTACTCGATCATTGCCGAGAATTTCTCACCCGGTCCTCTGTCGTTTCCGTGGATTTATACCTGATGCTCGGTTATTGCCGAGAATTCCTGCCGGTACTCGGTAATTGCCAAGGATTCCTCTCCAGGTACTCACTCATTTCCAAGGATACTACCTGCTGCTTGGTCATTGCCGAGAATTCCTTCATGGTACTCTGTCATTGGTGAAAATTCATATCCGGTACTCAGTCATTGCCGAGTATTCCTGTCCGGTACTCGGTCATTGGTGAGAATTCCTCATCCGATATTCGATAATTACCAATAATTCTTGCCAGCTACTAGGTCATTGCTGGGAATTCAAGCCCGGTACTCGGTCATTGCCAATGATTTGTCACTCAGTACTCGTTCGTTTTTGGGAATTCCTACCCGGTGATTGGTCATAGTCGAGAAGTCCTCCCTGGTACTCCGTCATGCCAAGAATTCTTGCGCGGTGCTCCGTCATCGCCGAGAATTCTAACCCTGTACTCGGTTCATTGCAGAGAATTCTTGCCTGGTTCTCGTTCATTGCCGAGAATTCCTGCGCGGTACTCGGTCGTTGCCAACAATTCCTACCTTGTACTCGGTCATTGCTGAGAAATCCTGCCTGGTACTCGGTCATTGCCGAGAATTCCGACCCGGTACTCGGTCATTGCCAAGAATTCCTGCCTGGTACTCGGTCATTGCCATGGATTCCTACCCGGTGTTCAGCCAGCTAAGTATTCCTGCCCAGTACTGGGTCATTGCTGAGAATTCCTGCCCGGTACTTGTTTCTTGCCAACAATTCCTGCGCGGTACTCGATCATTGCTGAGAATTCCTCCCCGGTACTCGGTTATTGCCGAGAATTTCTTCCCGTTACTCGGTCATTTCCGAGATATCCAGCCGGTACTTGATTATTACCGAGAAATATTGCCTGGTACTAGGTCATTGCCGAGAGTTCCCGCCCGGTACTCAGTATTTGCTGAGGATTCCTCACTTGGTACTCGGTCGTTTCTGAGGATTCCTTCCCCGTGCTCGGTCATTATCGAGAACTCGTGCCTGGTACTTGGTCATTGCCAAGAATTCCTACCCGGTACTCTGTCATTGTAAAGAATTCCTACCATGTACTCGGTTATTGCCAAGAATTCCTTCCCGGTACTTGGTCATTGCCGAGAATTTTTGCCCGTTACTCGGTCATTTCCGTGAACTCCATCTGGTACTCGATTCTTACCGAGAATTCCTTCCTTGTACTAGGTCATTGCCAAGAATTCTCGCCCAGTACTCAGTCATCGCCAAGGATTCCTCACCCGGTACTCGGTCGTTTCTAAAGATTCCTACCTGGTGCTTGGTCATTGTCGAGAATTCTTGCCCGGTACTCGGTCATTGTAAAGAATTCCTACCCAATACTCGGTCATTGCAGAGGATTCCTCACCTAATGCTTGGTCATTTATGAGAATTCCAACCTGGTACTCAGTCATTGCCGAGAATTCCTGTCTGGTACTCGGTCATTGCCAAGAATTCCTGTGCGGTGCTCGATTATTATCGAGAATTCTTTCCTTTTACTTGGTTATTGCCGAGAATTCTTGCCCGGTACTCAGTCATTTCCAAGGATTCATCACCCGGTATTCAGTCGTTTCTAAGGATTCCTACCCGGCACTTTGACATTGTAAAGAATTCCTGCCTGGTACTCGGTCATTACCAAGAATTTCTACCCGGTACTCGGTCATTGCTAAGAATTCCTACCCGGTACTCTGTCATTGTAAAGAATTCCTACCCTGTACTTGGTCATTGCCGAGAATTCCTGCATGGTACTCGGTCATTGCCGAGAATTCCTACCCGTTACTCGGTCATTGCCAAGAATTCATGCCCTGTACTCGGTCATTGCCATGGATTCCTACCCGGTGTTCGGCCATTGTTGAGTATTCCTGCCCTGTACTAAGTCATTGCTGAGAATTCCTGCCAGGTACTCGGTCATTGCCATAAGTTCCTGCTCGGTAATCGGTCATAGCTGAGAATTCCTGCCCGGCACTCGTTCATTGCCAAGAATTCCTACCCTTTACTCGGTCATTGCCGAGAATTCCGACCTGGTACTCGGTCATTGCCAAGAATTCCTACCCTTTACTCGGTCATTGCTGAGAATTCCTTCTTGGTAATCGGTCATTGCCATGAATTCCAACCCACTACTTGATCATTGCCGAAAATTTCTCACCCGGTCCTCTGTCGTTTCCGTGGATTAATACCTGATGCTCGGTTATTGCTAAGAATTTCTGCCCGGTACTCGGTAATTGCCAAGGATTCCTCTCCAGGTACTCAGTAATTTCCAAGGATACTACCTGCTGCTCGGTCATTGCCGAGAATTCATTCATGGTACTCTGTCATTGGTGAAAATTCATGTCTGGTACTCAGTCATTGCCGAGTATTCATGTCCGGTACTCGGTCATTGGTGAGAATTCCTCATCTGGTATTAGATAATTACCAAGAATTCTTCCCAGCTACTAGGTTATTGCTGGGAATTCCAGCCCGGTAATCGGTCATTACCAATGATTTGTCACTCGGTACTCGTTCGTTTCTGGGAATTCCTACTCGGTGCTTGGTCATAGTCGAGAAGTCCTGCCTGGTACTCCGTCATGCCGAGAATTCTTGCTCGGTGCTCCGTCATTGCCGAGAATTCTAACCCTGTACACTGTTCATTGTAGAGAATTCCTGCCTGGTACTCGGTCATTGCCGAGAATTCCTGCGTGGTACACGGTCGTTGCCAAGAATTCCTGCCCGGTACTCGGTCAATGCCAAGTATTCCTACCCGGTGTTCGGTCATTGCCGAGAATTCCTCCATGGTACTCGGTCATTGCCGAGGATTCACCAGCCGGTACTCGATCATTGCTGAGAATTCCTGCCTGGTACTCGGTCATTGCCGTGAATTCCTGCCAGATACTCGGTCATAGCTGAGAATTCCTGCCCAGTACTCGTTCATTGCCAAGAATTCCTTCCCGGTACTTGGTCATTGCCAAGAATTTATGCACGTTACTCGGTCATTTCCGAGAACTCCATCTGGTACTCGATTATTACCGAGAATTCCTTCCTTGTACTAGGTCATTGCCGAGAATTCTCGCCCAGTACTCAGTCATTGCCAAGGATTCCTCACCCGGTACTCGGTCGTTTCTAAAGATTCCTACCTGGTGCTTTGTCATTGTCGAGAATTCCTGCCCGGTACTTGGTCATTGTAAAGAATTCCTACCCAGTACTCGGTCATTGCAGAGGATTCCTCACCTAATGCTTGATTGTTTCTGAGAATTCCAACCTGGTATTCACTCATTGCCGAGAATTCTTGTCTGGTACTCGGTTATTGCCAAAGAATTCCTACCCTGTACTCGGTCATTGCCAAAGATTCCTAACCGGATGCTCGGTCGTTTCTTGGAATTCCAACTTGGTACTCGGTTAATTGCAGAAAATTCTTGCATGGTACTCGGTCATTTCCGAGAATTCTTGCGCGGTGCTCGGTCATTGCATGAATTCTCGGCAATGACCGAACACCGGGTAGGAATCCTTTGCATTGACCAAGTACCGGGAAGGAACTCTTTTGTCATTGTCGAGAATTCCTGCCCGGTACTCGGTCATTGTAAAGAATTCCTACCCAGTACTCGGTCATTGCAGAGGATTCCTCACCTAATGCTTGATTGTTTCTGAGAATTCCAACCTGGTATTCACTCATTGCCGAGAATTCCTGTCTGGTACTCGGTCATTGCCAAAGAATTCCTACCCTGTACTCGGTCATTGCCAAAGATTCCTAACCGGATGCTCGGTCGTTTCTTGGAATTCCAACTTGGTACTCGGTTAATTGCAGAAAATTCTTGCATGGTACTCGGTCATTTCCGAGAATTCTTGCGCGGTGCTCGGTCATTGCCAAGAGTTCCTTCCCGGTACTTGGTCAATGCAAAGGATTCCTACCCGGTGTTCGGTCATTGCCGAGAATTCATGCATGGTACTCAGTCATTGTCGAGGATTCACCTGCCGGTACTCGATCATTGCTGAGAATTCCTGCCTGGTACTCGGTCATTGCCATGAATTCCTGCCCGATAATCAGTCATAGCTAAGAATTCCTGCCCTGCATTCGTTCATTGCCAAGAATTCCTACCTGGTACTCGGTCATTGCCGAGAATTCCTGTCTGGTACTCGGTGATTGCCAAGAATTCCTGCCTGGTACTCGGTCATTGCCATGGATTCGTACCCGGTGTTCGGCCATTGCTAAGTATTCCAGCCCGGTACTGGGTCATTGCTTAGAATTCCTGCCCGGTACTCGTTTCTTGCCAAGAATTCCTGCCTGGTACTTGGTCATTACCGAGAATTTGTGCCCGTTACTCGTTAATTTAAATGGATTCCTACCCGGTGTTCAGCCATTGCCAAGAATTCCTGCCTGGTACTCGGTCATTGCCGAGGATTCACCAGCCGGTACTCGATCATTGCTGAGAATTCCTCCCGGTACTCGGTTATTGCCGAGAATTTCTTCCTGTTACACGGTCATTTCCGAGATATCCAGCCGGTACTTGATTATTACTGAGAAATATTGTCTGGGACTAGGTCATTGCCGAGAATTCCCGCCCGGTACTCAGTATTTGCTGAGGATTCCTCACTTGGTACTCGGTCGTTTCTGAGGATTCCTTCCCGGTGCTCGGTCATTGTCGAGAATTCGTGCCTGGTACTTGGTCATTGCCAATAATTCATACCCGGTACTCTGTCATTGTAAAGAATTCCTACCCTGTACTCGGTCATTGCCGAAGATTCCTCACATGATGCTCGGTCGTTTCTAAGAATTCTAACCCTGTACTGGGTTCATTGCAGAGAATTTCTGCCTGGTACTCGGTCATTGCCGAGAATTCCTGCGTGGTACTCGGTCATTGCCAAGAATTCCTGCCCGGTACTCGGTCAATGCCAAGGATTCCTACCCGGTGTTCGGTCATTGCCAAGAATTCCTCCATGGTACTCGGTCATTGCCGAGGATTCACCAGCCGGTACTCGATCATTGCTGAGAATTCCTGCCTGGTACTCGGTCATTGCCATGAACTCCTGCCAGGTACTCGGTCATAGCTGAGAATTCTTGCCCAGTACTCGTTCATTGCTAAGAATTCCTTCTCGGTACTTGGTTATTGCCAAGAATTTCTGCACGTTACTCGGTCATTTCCGTGAACTCCATCTAGAACTCGATTATTACCGAGAATTCCTTCCTTGTACTAGGTCATTGGCGAGAATTCTCGCCCCGTACTGAGTCATTGCCAAGGATTGCTCACCCGGTACTCGGTCGTTTCTAAATATTCCTACCTGGTGCTTGGTCATTGTCGAGAATTCCTGCCCGGTACTCGGTCATTGTAGAGGATTCCTCACCTAATGCTTGGTCGTTTCTGAGAATTCCAACCTTGTACTCAGTCATTGCCAAGAATTCCTGTCTGGTACTTGGTCATTGACAAGAATTCCTGTGCGGTGCTCGATTATTATCGAGAATTCGTTCCTTTTACTTGGTCATTGCCGAGAATTCTCGCCCGGTACTCAGTCATTGCCAAGGATTCGTGACCCGGTATTCAGTCGTTTCTAAGGATTCCTACCCGGTACTTTGACAATGTAAAGAATTCCTACTCTGTACTTGGTCATTACCGAGAATTCCTGCCTGGTACTCGGTCATTGCCGAGAATTCCTACCCGGTACTCGGTCATTGCTAAGAATTCCTGCCCGGTACTCTGTCATTGTAAAGAATTCCTACACTGTACTTGGTCATTGCCGAGAATTCGTGCATGGTACTCGGTCATTGCCGAGAATTCCTACCCGTTACTCGGTCATTGCCAAGATTTCCTGCCATATACTCGGTCATTGCCATGGATTCCTAAACGGTGTTCGGCCATTGCTGAGTATTCCTGCCCTGTACTCAGTCATTGCTGAGAATTCCTGCCAGGTACTCGTTCCTTGCCAAGAATTCCTACCTGGTACTTGGACATTGCCGAGAGTTTCTGCCCGTTACTCGGTCATTGCTGAGAATTCCTACCTGGTACTCAGTCATTGCCAAGAATTTCTGCCCGTTACTCGGTCATTTCTGAGATATCCAGCCAATACTCGAATATTACCAAGAAATATTGCCTGGTACTAGGTTATTGCCGAGAATTACCGCCCAGTACTCGGTATTTGCCGAGGATTCCACACTCGGTACTCGGTCGTTTCTAAGGATTCCTACCCGGTCCTTGGTCATTGTCGAGAATTTGTGCCTAGTACTCGGTCATTGCCAAGAATTCCTACCCGGTACTCGGTCATTGCTGAGAATTCCTGCGTGGTACTCGGTCGTTGCCAAGAATTCCTGCCCGGTACTCGGTCAATGCCAAGTATTCCTACCTGGTGTTCGGTCATTGCCGAGAATTCCTCCATGGTACTCGGTCATTGCCGAGGATTCACCAGCCGGTACTCGATCATTGCTGAGAATTCCTGCCTGGTACTCGGTCATTGCCGTGAATTCCTGCCAGATACTCGGTCATAGCTGAGAATTCCTGCCCAGTACTCGTTCATTGCCAAGAATTCCTTCCCGGTACTTGGTCATTGCCAAGAATTTATGCACGTTACTCGGTCATTTCCGAGAACTCCATCTGGTACTCGATTATTACCGAGAATTCCTTCCTTGTACTAGGTCATTGCCGAGAATTCTCGCCCAGTACTCAGTCATTGCCAAGGATTCCTCACCCGGTACTCGGTCGTTTCTAAAGATTCCTACCTGGTGCTTTGTCATTGTCGAGAATTCCTGCCCGGTACTCGGTCATTGTAAAGAATTCCTACCCAGTACTCAGTCATTGCAGAGGATTCATCACCTAATGCTTGGTTGTTTCTGAGAATTCCAACCTGGTATTCACTCATTGCCGAGAATTCCTGTCTGGTACTCGGTCATTGCCAAGAATTCCTGTGCGGTGCTCGATTATTATCGAGAATTCTTTCCTTTTACTTGGTCATTGCCGAGAATTCTCGCCCGGTACTCAGTCATTGCCAAGGATTCGTCACCCAGTATTCAGTCGTTCCTAAGGATTCCTACCCGGTACTTTGACATTGCAAAGAATTCCTACCCTGTACTTGGTCATTGCCAAGAATTCCTGCCTGGACTCGGTCATTGCCTGGAATTCCTACCCGGTACTCGGTTATTGCTCAGAATTCCTACCTGGTACTCTGTCATTGTGAAGAATTCCTACCATGTACTTGGTCATTGCCGAGAATTCATGCATGGTACTCGGTCGTTGACGAGAATTCCTACCCGTTACTCGGTCATTGCCAAGAATTCCTGCCCTGTACTCGGTCATTGCCATGGATTCCTACCCGGTGTTCGGCCTCTGCTGAGTATTCCTGCCCTGTACTCAGTCATTGCTGAGAATTCCTGCCTGGTACTTGGTCATTGCCGAGAGTTTCTACCCGTTACTCGGTCATTGCTGAGAATTCCTGCCCAGTACTCGGTCATTGCCAAGAATTTCTGCCCGTTACTCGGTCATTTCTGAGATATCCAGCCGATACTCAATTATTACCAAGAAATATTGCCTGATACTAGGTTATTGCCAAGAATTCCTGCCCGGTACTTGGTATTTGCCGAGGATTCCACACTCGGTACTCGGTCGTTTCTGAGGATTCCTACCCGGTCCTTAGTCATTGTCGAGAATTCGTGCCTGGTACTCGGTCATTGCCAAGAATTCCTACCCGGTACTCTGTCATTGTAAAGATTCCTACCCTGTACTCGGTCATTGCCAAATATTCCTCACCTGATGCTCGGTACTCGGTTAATTGCAGAGAATTCATGCATGGTACTGGGTCATTGCCAAGAATTCCAGCACGGTGCTCGGTCATTGCCAAGAGTTCCTTCCCGGTACTTGGTCAATGCCAAGGAGTCCTACCCGGTGTTCGGTCATTGCCGAGAATTCCTGCATGGTACTCAATCATTGCCGAGGATTCACCGGCCGGTACTCGATCATTGCTGAGAACTCCTGCCTGGTACTCGGTCATTGCCATGAATTCCTACCCGATAATCAGTCATAGCAGAGAATTCCTACCCTGGATTCGTTCATTGCCAAGAATTCCGACCATGTACTCGATCATTGCCAAGAATTCCTGCCTGGTACTCGGTCATTGCCGAGAATTCCTACCCGGTACTCGGTCATTGCCAAGAATTCCTGCCTGGTACTCGGTCATTGCCATGGATTCCTACCCGGTGTTCGGCCAATTCTAAGTATTCCTGCCCGGTACTGGGTCATTGTTGAGAATTCCTGCCCGGTACTCGTTTCTTGCCAAGAATTCCTGCCTAGTACTTGGTCATTACCTAGAATTTCTGCTCGTTACTCCTTAATTTCCATGGATTCCTACCCGGTGTTCGGCCATTGCCAAGAATTCCTGCCCGGTACTCGGTCATTGCCGAGGATTCACCAGCCGGTACTTGATCATTGCTGAGAATTCCTACCCGGTACTCGGTTATTGCCGAGAATTTCTTCCCGTTACTCAGTCTTTTCTGAGATATCCAGCCGGTACTTGATTATTACCGAGAAATATTGCCTGGTACTAGGTCATTGCCGAGAATTCCCACCCGGTACTCAGTATTTGCTAAGGATTCCTCACTTGGTACTCGGTCGTTTCTGAGGATTCCTTCCCGGTGCTCGGTCATTGTCGAGAATTCGTGCCTGGTACTTGGTCATTGCCAAGAATTCCTACCCGGTGCACTGTCATTGTAAAGAATTCCTACCATGTACTCGGTCATTGCCGAAGATTTCTCACATGATGCTCGGTCGTTTCTGAGAATTCTAACCCTGTACTCGGTTCATTGCAGAGAATTTCTGCCTGGTACTCGGTCATTGCCGAGAATTCCTGCGTGGTACTCGGTCATTGCCAAGAATTCCTGCCCGGTACTCGGTCAATGCCAAGGATTCCTACCCGGTGTTCGGTCATTGCCAAGAATTCCTCCATGGTACTCGGTCATTGCCGAGATTCACCAGCCGGTACTCGATCATTGCTGAGAATTCCTGCCTGGTACTCAGTCATTGCCATGAATTCCTGCCAGGTACTCGGTCATAGCTGAGAATTCTTGCCCAGTACTCGTTCATTGCTAAGAATTCCTTCTCGGTACTTGGTTATTGCCAAGACTTTCTGCACGTTACTCGGTCATTTCCGTGAACTCCATCTAGTACTCGATTATTACCGAGAATTCCTTCCTTGTACTAGGTCATTGGCGAGAATTCTCGCCCCGTACTCAGTCATTGCCAAGGATTCCTCACCCGGTACTCGGTCGTTTCTAAATATTCCTACCTGGTGCTTGGTCATTGTCGAGAATTCCTGCCCGGTACTCGATCATTGTAGAGGATTCCTCACCTAATGCTTGGTCGTTTCTGAGAATTCCAACCTGGTACTCAGTCATTGCCAAGAATTCCTGTCTGGTACTCGGTCATTGCCAAGAATTCATGTGCGGTGCTCGATTATTATCGAGAATTCTTTCCTTTTACTTAGTCATTGCCGAGAATTCTCGCCCGGTACTCAGTCATTGCCAAGGATTCGTGACCCGGTATTCAGTCGTTTCTAAGGATTCCTACCCGGTACTTTGACAATGTAAAGAATTCCTACTCTGTACTTGGTCATTGCCGAGAATTCCTGCCTGGTACTCGGTCATTGCCGAGAATTCCTACCCGGTACTCGGTCATTGCTAAGAATTCCTGCCTGGTACTCTGTCATTGTAAAGAATTCCTACACTGTACTTGGTCATTGCCGAGAATTCCTGCATGGTACTCGGTCATTACCGAGAATTCCTACCCGTTACTCGGTCATTGCCAAGATTTCCTGCCATATACTCGGTCATTGCCATGGATTCCTACCCGGTGTTCAGCCATTGCTGAGTATTCCTGCCCTGTACTCAGTCATTGCTGAGAATTCCTGCCAGGTACTCGTTCTTTGCCAAGAATTCCTACCTGGTACTTGGACATTGCCGAGAGTTTCTGCCCGTTACTCGGTCATTGCTGAGAATTCCTGCCTGGTACTCGGTCATTGCCGAGAATTTCTGCCCGTTACTCGGTCATTTCTGAGATATCCAGCCGATACTCGAATATTACCAAGAAATTTTGCCTGGTACTAGGTTATTGCCGAGAATTCCCGCACAGTACTCGGTATTTGCCAAGGATTCCACACTCGGTACTCGGTCGTTTCTAAGTATTCCTACCCGGTCCTTGGTCATTGTCGAGAATTCGTGCCTGGTACTCGGTCATTGCCAAGAATTCCTTCCTGGTACTCTGTCATTGTAAAGAATGCCTACCCTATACTAGATCATTGCCAAAGATTCCTCACCTGATGCTCGGTCGTTTCCAAGATTTCCAACCCGGTACTCGGTTAATTGCAGAGAATTCCTGCCTGGTACTCGGTCATTGCCGAGAATTCCTGCCTAGTACTCGGTCATTGCCGTGAATTTCTGCCCGGTAATCGGTCATAGCTGAGAATTCCTGCCCGGCACTCGTTCATTGCCAAGAATTCCTACCCTGTACTCGGTCATTGCCGAGAATTCCTGCCTGGTACTCGGTCATTGCCAAGAATTCCTACCCGGTACTCGGTCATTGCTGTGAATTCCTTCTTGGTAATCGGTCATTGCCATGAATTCCAACCCACTACTCGATCATTGCCAAGAATTTCTCACCCGGTCCTCTGTCGTTTCCGTGGATTTATACCTGATGCTCGGTTATTGCCGAGAATTCCTGCCGGTACTCGGTAATTGCCAAGGATTCCTCTCCAGGTACTCACTCATTTCCAAGGATACTACCTGCTGCTCGGTCATTGCCGAGAATTCCTTCATGGTACTCTGTCATTGGTGAAAATTCATGTCCGGTACTCAGTCATTGCCGAGTATTCCTGTCCGGTACTCGGTCATTGGTGAGAATTCCTCATCCGATATTCGATAATTACCAATAATTCTTGCCAGCTACTAGGTCATTGCTGGGAATTCAAGCCCGGTACTCGGTCATTGCCAATGATTTGTCACTCAGTACTCGTTCGTTTTTGGGAATTCCTACCCGGTGCTTGGTCATAGTCGAGAAGTCCTGCCTGGTACTCCGTCATGCCGAGAATTCTTGCGCGGTGCTCCGTCATCGCCGAGAATTCTAACCCTGTACTCGGTTCATTGTAGAGAATTCCTGCCTGGTTCTCGTTCATTGCCGAGAATTCCTGCGCGGTACTCGGTCGTTGCCAACAATTCCTACTTTGTACTCGGTCATTGCTGAGAATTCCTGCCTGGTACTCGGTCACTGCCGAGAATTCCGATCCGGTACTCGGTCATTGCCAAGAATTCCTGCCTGGTACTCGGTCATTGCCATGGATTCCTACCCGGTGTTCAGCCAGCTAAGTATTCCTGCCCGGTACTGGGTCATTGCTGAAAATTCCTGCCCGGTACTTGTTTCTTGCCAAGAATTCCTGCCTGGTACTTGGTCATTACCGAGAATTTGTGCCTGTTACTCGTTAATTTCCATGGATTCCTACCTGGTGTTCGGCCATTGCCAAGAATTCCTGCCCGGTACTCGGTCATTGCCGAGGATTCACCAGCCGGTACTCGATCATTGCTGAGAATTCCTCCCCGGTACTCGGTTATTGCCGAGAATTTCTTCCCGTTACTCGGTCATTTCCGAGATATCCAGCCGGTACTTGATTATTACTGAGAAATATTGCCTGGTACTAGGTCATTGCCGAGAGTTCCCGCCCGGTACTCAGTATTTGCTGAGGATTCCTCACTTGGTACTCGGTCGTTTCTGAGGATTCCTTCCCGGTGCTCGGTCATTGTCGAGAACTCGTGCCTGGTACTCGGTCATTGCCAAGAATTCCTGTGCGGTGCCCGGTATTCAGTCGTTTCTAAGGATTCCTACCCGGCACTTTGACATTGTAAAGAATTCCTGCCTGGTACTCGGTCATTACCGAGAATTTCTACCCGGTACTCGGTCATTGCTAAGAATTCCTACCCGGTACTCTGTCATTGTAAAGAATTCCTACCCTGTACTTGGTCATTGCCGAGAATTCCTGCATGGTACTCGGTCATTGCCGAGAATTCCTACCCGTTACTCGGTCATTGCCAAGAATTCCTGCCCTGTACTCGGTCATTGCCATGGATTCCTACCCGGTGTTCGGCCATTGATGAGTATTCCTGCCCTGTACTAAGTCATTGCTGAGAATTCCTGCCAGGTACTCGGTCATTGCCATGAATTCCTGCTCGGTAATCGGTCATAGCTGAGAATTCCTGCCCAGCACTCGTTCATTGCCAAGAATTCCTACCCTTTACTCGGTCATTGCCGAGAATTCCGGCCTGGTACTCGGTCATTACCAAGAATTCCTACCCTTTACTCGGTCATTGCTGAGAATTCCTTCTTGGTAATCGGTCATTGCCATGAATTCCAACCCACTACTTGATCATTGCCGAAAATTTCTCAGCCGGTCCTCTGTCGTTTCCGTGGATTAATACCTGATGCTTGGTTATTGCTAAGAATTCCTGCCCGGTACTCGGTAATTGCCAAGGATTCCTCTCCAGGTACTCAGTCATTTCCAAGGATACTACCTGCAGCTCGGTCATTGCCGAGAATTCATTCATGGTACTCTGTCATTGGTGAAAATTCATGTCTGGTACTCAGTCATTGCCGAGTATTCATGTCCGGTACTCGGTCATTGGTGAGAATTCCTCATCTGGTATTCGATAATTACCAAGAATTCTTCCCAGCTACTAGGTTATTGCTGGGAATTCCAGCCCGGTAATCGGTCATTACCAATGATTTGTCACTCGGTACTCGTTCGTTTCTGCGAATTCCTACTCGGTGCTTGGTCATAGTCGAGAAGTCCTGCCTGGTACTCCGTCATGCCGAGAATTCTTGCTGAGAATTCCTGCCTGGTACTCGGTCATTGCCATGAATTCCTGCCAGGTACTCGGTCATAGCTGAGAATTCTTGCCCAGTACTCGTTCATTGCTAAGAATTCCTTCTCGGTACTTGGTTATTGCCAAGAATTTCTGCACGTTACTCGGTCATTTCCGTGAACTCCATCTAGAACTCGATTATTACCGAGAATTCCTTCCTTGTACTAGGTCATTGGCGAGAATTCTCGCCCCGTACTCAGTCATTGCCAAGGATTCCTCACCCGGTACTCGGTCGTTTCTAAATATTCCTACCTGGTGCTTGGTCATTGTCGAGAATTCCTGCCCGGTACTCGGTCATTGTAGAGGATTCCTCACCTAATGCTTGGTCGTTTCTGAGAATTCCAACCTGGTACTCAGTCATTGCCAAGAATTCCTGTCTGGTACTCGGTCATTGACAAGAATTCATGTGCGGTGCTCGATTATTATCGAGAATTCGTTCCTTTTACTTGGTCATTGCCGAGAATTCTCGCCCGGTACTCAGTCATTGCCAAGGATTCGTGACCGGGTATTCAGTCGTTTCTAAGGATTCCTACCCGGTACTTTGACAATGTAAAGAATTCCTACTCTGTACTTGGTCATTGCCGAGAATTCCTGCCTGGTACTCGGTCATTGCCGAGAATTCCTACCCGGTACTCGGTCATTGCTAAGAATTCCTGCCCGGTACTCTGTCATTGTAAAGAATTCCTACACTGTACTTGGTCATTGCCGAGAATTCCTGCATGGTACTCGGTCATTGCTGAGAATTCCTACCCGTTACTCGGTCATTGCCAAGATTTCCTGCCATATACTCGGTCATTGCCATGGATTCCTACCCGGTGTTCGGCCATTGCTGAGTATTCCTGCCCTGTACTCAGTCATTGCTGAGAATTCCTGCCAGGTACTCGTTCCTTGCCAAGAATTCCTACCTGGTACTTGGACATTGCCGAGAGTTTCTGCCCGTTTCTCGGTCATTGCTGAGAATTCCTGCCTGGTACTCGGTCATTGCCGAGAATTTCTGCCCGTTACTCGGTCATTTCTGAGATATCCAGCCAATACTCGAATATTACCAAGAAATATTGCCTGGTACTAGGTTATTGCCGAGAATTCCCGCCCAGTACTCGGTATTTGCCGAGGATTCCACACTCGGTACTCGGTCGTTTCTAAGGATTCCTACCCGGTCCTTGGTCATTGTCGAGAATTCGTGCCTAGTACTCGGTCATTGCCAAGAATTCCTACCCGGTACTCGGTCATTGCCAAGAATTCCTGCGTGGTACTCGGTCGTTGCCAAGAATTCCTGCCCGGTACTCGGTCAATGCCAAGTATTCCTACCCGGTGTTCGGTCATTGCCGAGAATTCCTCCATGGTACTCGGTCATTGCCGAGGATTCACCAGCCGGTACTCGATCATTGCTGAGAATTCCTGCCTGGTACTCGGTCATTGCCGTGAATTCCTGCCAGATACTCGGTCATAGCTGAGAATTCCTGCCCAATACTCGTTCATTGCCAAGAATTCCTTCCCGGTACTTGGTCATTGCCAAGAATTTATGCACGTTACTCGGTCATTTCCGAGAAGTCCATCAGGTACTCGATTATTACCGAGAATTCCTTCCTTGTACTAGGTCATTGCCGAGAATTCTCGCCCAGTACTCAGTCATTGCCAAGGATTCCTCACCCGGTACTCGGTCGTTTCTAAAGATTCCTACCTGGTGCTTTGTCATTGTCGAGAATTCCTGCCCGGTACTCGGTCATTGTAAAGAATTCCTACCCAGTACTCGGTCATTGCAGAGGATTCCTCACCTAATGCTTGGTTGTTTCTTAGAATTCCAACCTGGTATTCACTCATTGCCGAGAATTCCTGTCTGGTACTCGGTCATTGCCAAGAATTCCTGTGCGGTGCTCGATTATTATCGAGAATTCTTTCCTTTTACTTGGTCATTGCCGAGAATTCTCGCCCGGTACTCAGTCATTGCCAAGGATTCGTCACCCAGTATTCAGTCGTTCCTAAGGATTCCTACCCGGTACTTTGACATTGCAAAGAATTCCTACCCTGTACTTGGTCATTGCCAAGAATTCCTGCCTGGACTCGGTCATTGCCTGGAATTCCTACCCGGTACTCGGTTATTGCTCAGAATTCCTACCTGGTACTCTGTCATTGTGAAGAATTCCTACCATGTACTTGGTCATTGCCGAGAATTCATGCATGGTACTCGGTCATTGACGAGAATTCCTACCCGTTACTCGGTCATTGCCAAGAATTCCTGCCCTGTACTTGGTTATTGCCATGGATTCCTACCCGGTGTTCGGCCTCTGCTGAGTATTCCTGCCCTGTACTCAGTCATTGCTGAGAATTCCTGCCTGGTACTTGGTCATTGCCGAGAGTTTCTACCCGTTACTCGGTCATTGCTGAGAATTCCTGCCCAGTACTCGGTCATTGCCAAGAATTTCTGCCCGTTACTCGGTCATTTCTGAGATATCCAGCCGATACTCAATTATTACCAAGAAATATTGCATGATACTAGGTTATTGCTGAGAATTCCTGCCCGGTACTTGGTATTTGCCGAGGATTCCACACTCGGTACTCGGTCGTTTCTGAGGATTCCTACCCGGTCCTTAGTCATTGTCGAGAATTCGTGCCTGGTACTCGGTCATTGCCAAGAATTCCTACCCGGTACTCTGTCATTGTAAAGATTCCTACCCTGTACTCGGTCATTGCCAAATATTCCTCACCTGATGCTCAGTTGTTTCTAGGAATTCCAACTCGGTACTCGGTTAATTGAAGAGAATTCATGCATGGTACTGGGTCATTGCCAAGAATTCCAGCGCGGTGCTCGGTCATTGCCAAGAGTTCCTTCCCGGTACTTGGTCAATGCCAAGGAGTCCTACCCGGTGTTCGGTCATTGCCGAGAATTCCTGCATGGTACTCAGTGATTGCCGAGGATTCACCGGCCGGTACTCGGTCATTGCTGAGAACTACTGCCTGGTACTCGGTCATTGCCATGAATTCCTACCCGATAATCAGTCATAGCAGAGAATTCCTACCCTGGATTCGTTCATTGCCAAGAATTCCTACCATGTACTCGATCATTGCCGAGAATTCCTGCCTGGTACTCGGTCATTGCCGAGAATTCCTACCCGGTACTCGGTCATTGCCAAGAATTCCTGCCTGGTACTCGGTCATTGCCATGGATTCTTACCCGGTGTTTGGCCATTGCTAAGTATTCCTGCCCGGTACTGGGTCATTGTTGAGAATTCCTGCCCGGTACTCGTTTCTTGCCAAGAATTCCTGCCTAGTACTTGGTCATTACCTAGAATTTCTGCTCGTTACTCGTTAATTTCCATGGATTCCTACCTGGTGTTCGGCCATTGCCAAGAATTCCTGCCCGGTACTCGGTCATTGCCGAGGATTCACCAGCCGGTACTTGATCATTGCTGAGAATTCCTACCCGGTACTCGGTTATTACCGAGAATTTCTTCCCGTTACTCAGTCTTTTCTGAGATATCCAGCCGGTACTTGATTATTACCGAGAAATATTGCCTGGTACTAGGTCATTGCCGAGAATTCCCACCCGGTACTCAGTATTTGCTAAGGATTCCTCACTTGGTACTCGGTCGTTTCTGAGGATTCCTTCCCGGTGCTCGGTCATTGTCGAGAATTCGTGCCTGGTACTTGGTCATTGCCAAGAATTCCTACCCGGTGCACTGTCATTGTAAAGAATTCCTACCATGTACTCGGTCATTGCCGAAGATTTCTCACATGATGCTCGGTCGTTTCTGAGAATTCTAACCCTGTACTCGGTTCATTGCAGAGAATTCCTGCCTGGTACTCGGTCATTGCCGAGAATTCCTACGCGGTACTCGGTCATTGCCAAGAATTCCTTCCCGGTACTTTGTCAATGCCAAGGATTCCTACCCGGTGTTCGGTCATTGCCGAGAATTCCTCCATGGTACTCGGTCATTGCCGAGGATTCACCAGCCGGTACTCGATCATTGCTATGAATTCATGCCTGGTACTCGGTCATTGCCGTGAATTCCTGCCAGGTACTCGGTCATAGCTGAGAATTCTTAATTCCTTCCCGGTACTTGGTCATTGCCGAGAATTTTTGCCCGTTACTCGGTCATTTCCGTGAACTCCATCTGGTAATCGATTCTTACCGAGAATTCCTTCCTTGTACTAGGTCATTGCCGAGAATTCTCGCCCAGTACTCAGTCATCGTCAAGGATTCCTCACCCGGTCATCGGTCGTTTCTAAAGATTCCTACCTGGTGCTTGGTCATTGTCGAGAATTCTGCCCGGTACTCGGTCATTGTAAAGAATTCCTACCCAATACTCGGTCATTGCAGAAGATTCCTCACCTAATGCTTGGTCATTTATGAGAATTCCAACCTGGTACTCAATCATTGCCGAGAATTCCTGTCTGGTACTCGGTCATTGCCAAGAATTCCTGTGCGGTGCTCGATTATTATCGAGAATTCTTTCCTTTTACTTGGTTATTTCCGAGAATTCTTGCCCGGTACTCAGTCATTTCCAAGGATTCGTCACCCGGTATTCAGTCGTTTCTAAGGATTCCTACCCGGTACTTTGACATTGTAAAGAATTCCTACCCTGTACTTGGTCATTGCAAAGAATTCCTGCCTGGTACTCGGTCATTGCCGAGAATTTCTACCCGGTACTCGGTCATTGCTAAGAATTCCTACCCGGTACTCTGTCATTGTAAAGAATTCCTACCCTGTACTTGGTCATTGTCGAGAATTCCTGCATGGTACTCCGTCATTGCCGAGAATTCCTACCCGTTACTCGGTCATTGCCAAGAATTCCTGCCCTGTACTCGGTCATTGCCATGGATTCCTACCCGGTGTTCGGCCATTGTTGAGTATTCCTGCCCTGTACTAAGTCATTGCTGAGAATTCCTGCCAGGTACTCGTTCCTTGCCAAGAATTCCTGCCTGGTACTTGGTCATTGCCGAGAATTTCTGCCTATTACTCGGTCATTGCTGAGAATTCCTGCTGGGTACTCGGTCATTGCCGAGAATTTTTGCCCGTTACTCGGTCATTTCTGAGATATCCAGCCGATACTAAGATAATACCAAGAAATATTGCCTGGTACAAGGTTATTGCCGAGAATTCCCGCCCGGTACTTGGTCTTTGCCAAGAATTCCTGCCCGTTACTCGGTCCTTGCCAAGAATTCATGCCCTGTACTCGGTCATTGCCATGGATTCCTACCCGGTGTTCGGCCACTGCTGAGTATTCCTGCCCTGTACTCAGTCATTGTTGAGAATTCCTGCCAGGTACTCGTTCCTTGCCAAGAATTCCTGCCTGGTACTTGGTCATTGCCGAGAGTTTCTGCCCGTTACTCGGGTCATTGCTGAGAATTCCTACCCGGTACTCGGTCATTGTAAAGAATTCCTACCCAGTACTCGGTCATTGCAGAGGATTCCTCACCTAATGCTTGGTTGTTTCTGAGAATTCCAACCTGGTATTCACTCATTGCCGAGAATTCCTGTCTGGTACTCGGTCATTGCCAAGAATTCCTGTGCGGTGCTCGATTATTATCGAGAATTCTTTCCGTTTACTTGGTCATTGCCGAGAATTCTCGCCCGGTACTCAGTCATTGCCAAGGATTCGTCACCCAGTATTCAGTCGTTCCTAAGGATTCCTACCCGGTACTTTGACATTGCAAAGAATTCCTACCCTGTACTTGGTCATTGCGAAGAATTCCTGCCTGGACTCGGTCATTGCCTGGAATTCCTACCCGGTACTCGGTTATTGCTCAGAATTCCTACCTGGTACTCTGTCATTGTGAAGAATCCCTACCCTGTACTTGGTCATTGCCGAGAATTCATGCATGGTACTCGGTCATTGACGAGAATTCCTACCCGTTACTCGGTCATTGCCAAGAATTCATGCCCTGTACTCGGTCATTGCCATGGATTCCTGCCCGATAATCAGTCATAGCTAAGAATTCCTGCCCTGCATTCGTTCATTGCCAAGAATTCCTACCTTGTACTCGGTCATTGCCGAGAATTCCTGTCTGGTACTCGGTCATTGCCGAGAATTCCTACCCGGTACTCGGTGATTGCCAAGAATTCCTGCCTGGTACTCGGTCATTGCCATGGATTCCTACCCGGTGTTCGGCCATTGCTAAGTATTCCAGCCCGGTACTGGGTCATTGCTGAGAATTCCTGCCCGGTACTCATTTCTTGCCAAGAATTCCAGCCTGGTACTTGGTCATTACCGAGAATTTGTGCCCGTTACTCGTTAATTTCCATGGATTCCTAAACGGTGTTCAGCCATTGCCAAGAATTCCTGCCTGGTACTCGGTGCTCGGTCAAGGTGCTCGGTCATTGTCGAGAACTCGTGCCTGGTACTTGGTCATTGCCAAGAATTCCTACCCGGTACTCCGTCATTGTAAAGAATTCCTACCCTGTACTCGGTTATTGCCAAGAATTCCTTCCCGGTACTTGGTCATTGCCGAGAATTTTTGCCCGTTACTCGGTCATTTCCGTGAACTCCATCTGGTACTCGATTCTTACCGAGAATTCCTTCCTTGTACTAGGTCATTGCCAAGAATTCTCGCCCAGTACTCAGTCATCGCCAAGGATTCCTTACCCGGTACTCGGTCGTTTCTAAAGATTCCTACCTGGTGCTTGGTCATTGTCGAGAATTCTTGCCCGGTACTCGGTCATTGTAAAGAATTCCTACCCAATACTCGGTCATTGCAGAGGATTCCTCACCTAATGCTTGGTCATTTATGAGAATTCCAACCTGGTACTCAGTCATTGCCGAGAATTCCTGTCTGGTACTCGGTCATTGCCAAGAATTCCTGTGCGGTGCTCGATTATTATCGAGAATTCTTTCCTTCTACTTGGTTATTGTCGAGAATTCGTCACCCGGTATTCAGTCGTTTCTAAGGATTCCTACCCGGCACTTTGACATTGTAAAGAATTCCTGCCTGGTACTCGGTCATTACCGAGAATTTCTACCCGGTACTCGGTCATTGCTAAGAATTCCTACCCGGTACTCTGTCATTGTAAAGAATTCCTACCCTGTACTTGGTCATTGCCGAGAATTCCTGCATGGTACTCGGTCATTGCCGAGAATTCCTACCCGTTACTCGGTCATTGCCAAGAATTCCTGCCCTGTACTCGGTCATTGCCATGGATTCCTACCCGGTGTTCGGCCATTGTTGAGTATTCCTGCCCTGTACTAAGTCATTGCTGAGAATTCCTGCCAGGTACTCGGTCATTGCCATGAATTCCTGCTCGGTAATCGGTCATAGCTGAGAATTCCTGCCCGGCACTCGTTCATTGCCAAGAATTCCTACCCTTTACTCGGTCATTGCCGAGAATTCCGGCCTGGTACTCGATCATTGCCAAGAATTCCTACCCTTTACTCGGTCATTGCTGAGAATTCCTTCTTGGTAATCGGTCATTGCCATGAATTCCAACCCACTACTTGATCATTGCCGAAAATTTCTCACCCGGTCCTCTGTCGTTTCCGTGGATTAATACCTGATGCTCGGTTATTGCTAAGAATTCCTGCCCGGTACTCGGTAATTGCCAAGGATTCCTCTCCAGGTACTCAGTCATTTCCTAGGATACTACCTGCAGCTCGGTCATTGCCGAGAATTCATTCATGGTACTCTGTCATTGGTGAAAATTCATGTCTGGTACTCAGTCATTGCCGAGTATTCATGTCCGGTACTCGGTCATTGGTGAGAATTCCTCATCTGGTATTCGATAATTACCAAGAATTCTTCCCAGCTACTAGGTTATTGCTGGGAATTCCAGCCCGGTAATCGGTCAATACCAATGATTTGTCACTCGGTACTCGTTCGTTTCTGGGAATTCCTACTCGGTGCTTGGTCATAGTCGAGAAGTCCTGCCTGGTACTCCGTCATGCCGAGAATTCTTGCTCGGTGCTCCGTCATTGCCGAGAATTCTAACCCTGTACACTGTTCATTGTAGAGAATTCCTGCCTGGTACTCGGTCATTGCCGAGAATTCCTGCGTGGTACTCGGTCGTTGCCAAGAATTCCTGCCCGGTACTCGGTCAATGCCAAGTATTCCTACCCGGTGTTCGGTCATTGCCGAGAATTCCTCCATGGTACTCGGTCATTGCCGAGGATTCACCAGCCGGTACTCGATCATTGCTGAGAATTCCTGCCTGGTACTCGGTCATTGCCGTGAATTCCTGCCAGATACTCGGTCATAGCTGAGAATTCCTGCCCAGTACTCGTTCATTGCCAAGAATTCCTTCCCGGTACTTGGTCATTGCCAAGAATTTATGCACGTTACTCGGTCATTTCCGAGAACTCCATCTGGTACTCGATTATTACCGAGAATTCCTTCCTTGTACTAGGTCATTGCCGAGAATTCTCGCCCAGTACTCAGTCATTGCCAAGGATTCCTCACCCGGTACTCGGTCGTTTCTAAAGATTCCTACCTGGTGCTTTGTCATTGTCGAGAATTCCTGCCCGGTACTCGGTCATTGTAAAGAATTCCTACCCAGTACTCGGTCATTGCAGAGGATTCCTCACCTAATGCTTGATTGTTTCTGAGAATTCCAACCTGGTATTCACTCATTGCCGAGAATTCATGTCTGGTACTCGGTTATTGCCAAAGAATTCCTACCCTGTACTCGGTCATTGCCAAAGATTCCTAACCGGATGCTCGGTCGTTTCTTGGAATTCCAACTTGGTACTCGGTTAATTGCAGAAAATTCTTGCATGGTACTCGGTCATTTCCGAGAATTCTTGCGCGGTGCTCGGTCATTGCATGAATTCTCGGCAATGACCGAACACCGGGTAGGAATCCTTTGCATTGACCAAGTACCGGGAAGGAACTCTTTTGTCATTGTCGAGAATTCCTGCCCGGTACTCGGTCATTGTAAAGAATTCCTACCCAGTACTCGGTCATTGCAGAGGATTCCTCACCTAATGCTTGGTTGTTTCTGAGAATTCCAACCTGGTATTCACTCATTGCCGAGAATTCCTGTCTGGTACTCGGTCATTGCCAAGAATTCCTGTGCGGTGCTCGATTATTATCGAGAATTCTTTCCTTTTACTTGGTCATTGCCGAGAATTCTCGCCCGGTACTGAGTCATTGCCAAGGATTCGTCACCCAGTATTCAGTCGTTCCTAAGGATTCCTACCCGGTACTTTGACATTGCAAAGAATTCCTACCCTGTACTTGGTCATTGCCAAGAATTCCTGCCTGGACTCGGTCATTGCCTGCAATTCCTACCCGGTACTCGGTTATTGCTCAGAATTCCTACCTGGTACTCTGTCATTGTGAAGAATTCCTACCATGTACTTGGTCATTGCCGAGAATTCATGCATGGTACTCGGTCATTGACGAGAATTCCTACCCGTTACTCGGTCATTGCCAAGAATTCCTGCCCTGTACTTGGTCATTGCCATGGATTCCTACCCGGTGTTCGGCCTCTGCTGAGTATTCCTGCCCTGTACTCAGTCATTGCTGAGAATTCCTGCCTGGTACTTGGTCATTGCCGAGAGTTTCTACCCGTTACTCGGTCATTGCTGAGAATTCTTGCCCAGTACTCGGTCATTGCCAAGAATTTCTGCCCGTTACTCGGTCATTTCTAAGATATCCAGCCGATACTCAATTATTACCAAGAAATATTGTCTGATACTAGGTTATTGCCGAGAATTCCTGCCCGGTACTTGGTATTTGCCGAGGATTCCACACTCGGTACTCGGTCGTTTCTGAGGATTCCTACCCGGTCCTTAGTCATTGTCGAGAATTCGTGCCTGGTACTCGGTCATTGCCAAGAATTCCTACCCGGTACTCTGTCATTGTAAAGATTCCTACCCTGTACTCGGTCATTGCCAAATATTCCTCACCTGATGCTCAGTTGTTTCTAGGAATTCCAACTCGGTACTCGGTTAATTGCAGAGAATTCATGCATGGTACTGGGTCATTGCCAAGAATTCCAGCGCGGTGCTCGGTCATTGCCAAGAGTTCCTTCCCGGTACTTGGTCAATGCCAAGGAGTCCTACCCGGTGTTCGGTCATTGCCGAGAATTCCTGCATGGTACTCAGTCATTGCCGAAGATTAACCGGCCGGTACTCGATCATTGCTGAGAACTACTGCCTCGTACTCGGTCATTGCCATGAATTCCTACCCGATAATCAGTCATAGCAGAGAATTCCTACCCTGGATTCGTTCATTGCCAAGAATTCCTACCATGTACTCGATCATTGCCGAGAATTCCTGCCTGGTACTCGGTCATTGCCGAGAATTCCTACCCGGTACTCGGTCATTGCCAAGAATTCCTGCCTGGTACTCGGTCATTGCCATGGATTCCTACCCGGTGTTCGGCCATTGCTAAGTATTCCTGCCCGGTACTGGGTCATTGTTGAGAATTCCTGCCCGGTACTCGTTTCTTGCCAAGAATTCCTGCCTAGTACTTGGTCATTACCTAGAATTTCTGCTCGTTACTCGTTAATTTCCATGGATTCCTACCCGGTGTTCAGCCATTGCCAAGAATTCCTGCCCGGTACTCGGTCATTGCCGAGGATTCACCAGCCGGTAATTGATCATTGTTGAGAATTCCTACCCGGTACTCGGTTATTGCCGAGAATTTCTTCCCGTTACTCAGTCTTTTCTGAGATATCCAGCCGGTACTTGATTATTACCGAGAAATATTGCCTGGTACTAGGTCATTGCCGAGAATTCCCACCCGGTACTCAGTATTTGCTAAGGATTCCTCACTTGGTACTCGGTCGTTTCTGAGGATTCCTTCCCGGTGCTCGGTCATTGTCGAGAATTCGTGCCTGGTACTTGGTCATTGCCAAGAATTCCTACCCGGTGCACTGTCATTGTAAAGAATTCCTACCATGTACTCGGTCATTGCCGAAGATTTCTCACATGATGCTCGGTCGTTTCTGAGAATTCTAACCCTGTACTCGGTTCATTGCAGAGAATTCCTGCCTGGTACTCGGTCATTGCCGAGAATTCCTACGCGGTACTCGGTCATTGCCAAGAATTCCTGCCCGGTACTTTGTCAATGCCAAGGATTCCTACCCGGTGTTCGGTCATTGCCGAGAATTCCTCCATGGTACTCGGTCATTGCCGAGGATTCACCAGCCGGTACTCGATCATTGCTATGAATTCATGCCTGGTACTCGGTCATTGCCGTGAATTCCTACCAGGTACTCGGTCATAGCTGAGAATTCTTAATTCCTTCCCGGTACTTGGTCATTGCCGAGAATTTTTGCCCGTTACTCGGTCATTTCCGTGAACTCCATCTGGTAATCGATTCTTACCGAGAATTCCTTCCTTGTACTAGGTCATTGCCGAGAATTCTCGCCCAGTACTCAGTCATCGTCAAGGATTCCTCACCCGGTACTATGTCGTTTATAAAGATTCCTACCTGGTGCTTGGTCATTGTCGAGAATTCTGCCCGGTACTCGGTCATTGTAAAGAATTCCTACCCAATACTCGGTCATTGCAGAGGATTCCTCACCTAATGCTTGGTCATTTATGAGAATTCCAACCTGGTACTCAATCATTGCCGAGAATTCCTGTCTGGTACTCGGTCATTGCCAAGAATTCCTGTGCGGTGCTCGATTATTATCGAGAATTCTTTCCTTTTACTTGGTTATTTCCGAGAATTCCTGCCCGGTACTCAGTCATTTCCAAGGATTAGTCACCCGGTATTCAGTCGTTTCTAAGGATTCCTACCCGGTACTTTGACATTGTAAAGAATTCCTACCCTGTACTTGGTCATTGTAAAGAATTCCTGCCTGGTACTCGGTCATTGCCGAGAATTTCTACCCGGTACTCGGTCATTGCTAAGAATTCCTACCCGGTACTCTGTCATTGTAAAGAATTCCTACCCTGTACTTGGTCATTGTCGAGAATTCCTGCATGGTACTCGGTCATTGCCGAGAATTCCTACCCGTTACTCGGTCATTGCCAAGAATTCCTGCCCTGTACTCGGTCATTGCCATGGATACCTACCCGGTGTTCGGCCATTGTTGAGAATTCCTGCCAGGTACTCGTTCCTTGCCAAGAATTCCTGCCTGGTACTTGGTCATTGCCAAGAATTTCTGCCTATTACTCGGTCATTGCTGAGAATTCCTGCCGGGTACTCGGTCATTGCCGAGAATTTTTGCCCGTTACTCGGTCATTTCTGAGATATCCAGCCGATACTCGGATAATACCAAGAAATATTGCCTGGTACAAGGTTATTGCCGAGAATTCCCGCCCGGTACTTGGTCTTTGCCAAGAATTCCTGCCCGTTACTCGGTCCTTGCCAAGAATTCATGCCCTGTACTCGGTCATTGCCATGGATTCCTACCCGGTGTTCGGCCACTGCTGAGTATTCCTGCCCTGTACTCAGTCATTGTTGAGAATTCCTGCCAGGTACTCGTTCCTTGCCAAGAATTCCTGCCTGGTACTTGGTCATTGCCGAGAGTTTCTGCCCGTTACTCGGGTCATTGCTGAGAATTCCTACCCGGTACTCGGTCATTGTAAAGAATTCCTACCCAGTACTCGGTCATTGCAGAGGATTCCTCACCTAATGCTTGGTTGTTTCTGAGAATTCCAACCTGGTATTCACTCATTGCCGAGAATTCCTGTCTGGTACTCGGTCATTGCCAAGAATTCCTGTGCGGTGCTCGATTATTATCGAGAATTCTTTCCTTTTACTTGGTCATTGCCGAGAATTCTCGCCCGGTACTCAGTCATTGCCAAGGATTCGTCACCCAGTATTCAGTCGTTCCTAAGGATTCCTACCCGGTACTTTGACATTGCAAAGAATTCCTACCCTGTACTTGGTCATTGCGAAGAATTCCTGCCTGGACTCGGTCATTGCCTGGAATTCCTACCCGGTACTCGGTTATTGCTCAGAATTCCTACCTGGTACTCTGTCATTGTGAAGAATTCCTACCCTGTACTTGGTCATTGCCGAGAATTCATGCATGGTACTCGGTCATTGACGAGAATTCATACCCGTTACTCGGTCATTGCCAAGAATTCATGCCCTGTACTCGGTCATTGCCATGGATTCCTGCCCGATAATCAGTCATAGCTAAGAATTCCTGCCCTGCATTCATTCATTGCCAAGAATTCCTACCTTGTACTCGGTCATTGCCGAGAATTCCTGTCTGGTACTCGGTCATTGCCGAGAATTCCTACCCGGTACTCGGTGATTGCCAAGAATTCCTGCCTGGTACTCGGTCATTGCCTTGGATTCCTACCCGGTGTTCGGCCATTGCTAAGTATTCCAGCCCGGTACTGGGTCATTGCTGAGAATTCCTGCCCGGTACTCATTTCTTGCCAAGAATTCCAGCCCGGTACTTGGTCATTACCGAGAATTTGTGCCCGTTACTCGTTAATTTCCATGGATTCCTAAACGGTGTTCAGCCATTGCCAAGAATTCCTGCCTGGTACTCGGTCATTGCCGAGGATTCACCAGCCGGTACTCGATCATTGCTGAGAATTCCTCCCCGGTACTCGGTTATTGCCGAGAATTTCTTCCTGTTACACGGTTATTTCCGAGATATCCAGCCGGTACTTGATTATTACCGAGAAATATTGTCTGGGACTAGCTCATTGCCGAGAATTCCCGCCCGGTACTCAGTATTTGCTGAGGATTCCTCACTTGGTACTCGGTCATTTCTGAGGATTCCTTCCCGGTGCTCGGTCATTGTCGAGAATTCGTGCCTAGTACTTGGTCATTGCCAATAATTCATACCCGGTACTCTGTCATTGTAAAGAATTCCTACCCTGTACTCGGTCATTGCCGAAGATTCCTCACATGATGCTCGGTCGTTTCTAAGAATTCTAACCCTGTACTGGGTTCATTGCAGAGAATTTCTGCCTGGTACTCGGTCATTGCCGAGAATTCCTGCGTGGTACTCGGTCATTGCCAAGAATTCCTGCCCGGTACTCGGTCAATGCCAAGGATTCCTACCCGGTGTTCGGTCATTGCCAAGAATTCCTCCATGGTACTCGGTCATTGCCGAGGATTCACCAGCCGGTACTCGATCATTGCTGAGAATTCCTGCCTGGTACTCGGTCATTGCCATGAATTCCTGCCAGGTACTCGGTCATAACTGAGAATTCTTGCCCAGTACTCGTTCATTGCTAAGAATTCCTTCTCGGTACTTGGTTATTGCCAAGAATTTCTGCACGTTACTCGGTCATTTCCGTGAACTCCATCTAGAACTCGATTATTACCGAGAATTCCTTCCTTGTACTAGGTCATTGGCGAGAATTCTCGCCCCGTACTCAGTCATTGCCAAGGATTTCCTCACCCGGTACTCGGTCGTTTCTAAATATTCCTACCTGGTGCTTGGTCATTGTCGAGAATTCCTGCTCGGTACTCGGTCATTGTAGAGGATTCCTCACCTAATGCTTGGTCGTTTCTGAGAATTCCAACCTGGTACTCAGTCATTGCCAAGAATTCATGTCTGGTACTCGGTCATTGCCAAGAATTCCTGTGCGGTGCTCGATTATTATCGAGAATTCTTTCCTTTTACTTGGTCATTGCCGAGAATTCTCGCCCGGTACTCAGTCATTGCCAAGGATTCGTGACCCGGTATTCAGTTGTTTCTAAGGATTCCTACCCGGTACTTTGACAATGTAAAGAATTCCTACTCTGTACTTGGTCATTGCCGAGAATTCCTACCTGGTACTCGGTCATTGCCGAGAATTCCTACCCGGTACTCGGTCATTGCTAAGAATTCCTGCCCGGTACTCTGTCATTGTAAAGAATTCCTACACTGTACTTGGTTATTGCCGAGAATTCCTGCATGGTACTCGGTCATTGCCGAGAATTCCTACCCGTTACTCGGTCATTGCCAAGATTTCCTGCCATATACTCGGTCATTGCCATGGATTCCTACCCGGTGTTCGGCCATTGCTGAGTATTCCTGCCCTGTACTCAGTCATTGCTGAGAATTCCTGCCAGGTACTCGTTCCTTGCCAAGAATTCCTACCTGGTACTTGGACATTGCTGAGAGTTTCTGCCCGTTACTCGGTCATTGCTGAGAATTCCTGCCTGGTACTCGGTCATTGCCGAGAATATCTGCCCGTTACTCGGTCATTTCTGAGATATCCAGCCGATACTCGAATATTACCAAGAAATATTGCCTGGTACTAGGTTATTGTCGAGAATTCCCGCCCAGTACTCGGTATTTGCCGAGGATTCCACACTCGGTACTCGGTCGTTTCTAAGGATTCCTACCCGGTCCTTGGTCATTGTCGAGAATTCGTGCCTAGTACTCGGTCATTGCCAAGAATTCCTACCCGGTACTCT
This sequence comes from Barbarea vulgaris, assembly GCA_963667165.1. Taxonomy (NCBI): domain Eukaryota; kingdom Viridiplantae; phylum Streptophyta; class Magnoliopsida; order Brassicales; family Brassicaceae; genus Barbarea; species Barbarea vulgaris. The sequence goes on along the minus strand of OY763888.1, from coordinate 10,181,521 downwards.
GTCATTGTAAAGAATTCCTACCCTATACTAGGTCATTGCCAAAGATTCCTCACCTGATGCTCGGTCGTTTCCAAGATTTCCAACCCGGTACTCGGTTAATTGCAGAGAATTCCTGCCTGGTACTCGGTCATTGCCGAGAATTCCTGCCTAGTACTCGGTCATTGCCGTGAATTTCTGCCCGGTAATCGGTCATAGCTGAGAATTCCTGCCCGGCACTCGTTCATTGCCAAGAATTCCTACCCTGTACTCGGTCATTGCCGAGAATTCCTGCCTGGTACTCGGTCATTGCCGAGAATTCCTACCCGGTACTCGGTCATTGCTGAGAATTCCTTCTTGGTAATCGGTCATTGCCATGAATTCCAACCCACTACTCGATCATTGCCGAGAATTTCTCACCCGGTCCTCTGTCGTTTCCGTGGATTTATACCTGATGCTCGTTTATTGCCGAGAATTCCTGCCCGGTACTCGGTAATTGCCAAGGATTCCTCTCCAGGTACTCAGTCATTTCCAAGGATACTACCTGCTGCTCGGTCATTGCCGAGAATTCCTTCATGGTACTCTGTCATTGGTGAAAATTCATGTCTGGTACTCAGTCATTGCCGAGTATTCCTGTCCGGTACTCGGTCATTGGTGAGAATTCCTCATCCGATATTCGATAATTACCAATAATTCTTGCCAGCTACTAGGTCATTGCTGGGAATTCCAGCCCGGTACTCGGTCATTGCCAATGATTTGTCACTCAGTACTCGTTCGTTTTTGGAATTCCTACCCGGTGCTTGGTCATAGTCGAGAAGTCCTGCCTGGTACTCCATCATGCCGAGAATTCTTGCGCGGTGCTCCGTCATCGCCGAGAATTCTAACCCTGTACTCGGTTCATTGCAGAGAATTCCTGCCTGGTTCTCGTTCATTGCCGAGAATTCCTGCGCGGTACTCGGTCGTTGCCAACAATTCCTACCTTGTACTCGGTCATTGCTGAGAATTCCTGCCTGGTACTCGGTCATTGCCGAGAATTCCGACCCGGTACTCGGTCATTGCCAAGAATTCCTGCCTGGTACTCGGTCATTGCCATGGATTCCTACCCGGTGTTCAGCCAGCTAAGTAATCCTGCCCGGTACTGGGTCATTGCTGAGAATTCCTGCCCGGTACTTGTTTCTTGCCAAGAATTCCTGCCTGGTACTTGGTCATTACCGAGAATTTGTGCCTGTTACTCGTTAATTTCCATGGATTCCTACCTGGTGTTCGGCCATTGCCAAGAATTCCTGCCCGGTACTCGGTCATTGCCGAGGATTCACCAGCCGGTACTCGATCATTGCTGAGAATTCCTCCCTGGTACTCAGTTATTGCCGAGAATTTCTTCCCGTTACTCGGTCATTTCCGAGATATCCAGCCGGTACTTGATTATTACCGAGAAATATTGCCTGGTACTAGGTCATTGCCGAGAGTTCCCGCCCGGTACTCAGTATTTGCTGAGGATTCCTCACTTGGTACTCGGTCGTTTCTGAGGATTCCTTCCCGGTGCTCGGTCATTGTCGAGAACTCGTGCCTGGTACTTGGTCATTGCCAAGAATTCCTACCCGGTACTCTGTCATTGTAAAGAATTCCTACCTTGTACTCTGTTATTGCCAAGAATTCCTTCCCGGTACTTGGTCATTGCCGAGAATTTTTGCCCGTTACTCGGTCATTTCCTTGAACTCCATCTGGTACTCGATTCTTACCGAGAATTCCTTCCTTGTACAGGTCATTGCCAAGAATTCTCGCCCAGTACTCAGTCATCGCCAAGGATTCCTCACCCGGTACTCGGTCGTTTCTAAAGATTCCTACCTGGTGCTTGGTCATTGTCGAGAGTTCTTGCCCGGTACTCGGTCATTGTAAAGAATTCCTACCCAATACTCGGTCATTGCAGAGGATTCCTCACCTAATGCTTGGTCATTTATGAGAATTCCAACCTGGTACTCAGTCATTGCCGAGAATTCCTGTCTGGTACTCGGTCATTGCCAAGAATTCCTGTGCGGTGCTCGATTATTATCGAGAATTCTTTCCTTTTACTTGGTTATTGCCGAGAATTCTTGCCCGGTACTCAGTCATTTCCAAGGATTCGTCACCCGGTATTCAGTCGTTTCTAAGGATTCCTACCCGGCACTTTGACATTGTAAAGAATTCCTGCCTGGTACTCGGTCATTGCCGAGAATTTCTACCCGGTACTCGGTCATTGCTAAGAATTCCTACCCGGTACTCTGTCATTGTAAAGAATTCCTACCCTGTACTTTGTCATTGCCGAGAATTCCTGCATGGTACTCGGTCATTGCCGAGAATTCCTACCCGTTACTCGGTCATTGCCAAGAATTCCTGCCCTGTACTCGGTCATTGCCATGGATTCCTACCCGGTGTTCGGCCATTGTTGAGTATTCCTGCCCTGTACTAAGTCATTGCTAAGAATTCCTGCCAGGTACTCGGTCATTGCCATGAATTCCTGCTCGGTAATCGGTCATAGCTGAGAATTCCTGCCCGGCACTCGTTCATTGCCAAGAATTCCTACCCTTTACTCGGTCATTGCCGAGAATTCCGGCCTGGTACTTGGTCATTGCCAAGAATTCCTACCCGGTACTCGGTCATTGCTGAGAATTCCTTCTTGGTAATCGGTCATTGCCATGAATTCCAACCCACTACTTGATCATTGCCGAAAATTTCTCACCCGGTCCTCTGTCGTTTCCGTGGATTAATACCTGATGCTCGGTTATTGCTAAGAATTCCTGCCCGGTACTCGGTAATTGCCAAGGATTCCTCTCCAGGTACTCAGTCATTTCCAAGGATACTACCTGCTGCTCGGTCATTGCCGAGAATTCATTCATGGTACTCTGTCATTGGTGAAAATTCATGTCTGGTACTCAGTCATTGCCGAGTATTCATGTCCGGTACTCGGTCATTGGTGAGAATTCCTCATCTGGTATTCGATAATTACCAAGAATTCTTCCCAGCTACTAGGTTATTGCTGGGAATTCCAGCCCGGTAATCGGTCATTACCAATGATTTGTCACTCGGTACTCGTTCGTTTCTGGGAATTCCTACTCGGTGCTTGGTCATAGTCGAGAAGTCCTGCCTGGTACTCCGTCATGCCGAGAATTCTTGCTCGGTGCTCCGTCATTGCCGAGAATTCTAACCCTGTACACTGTTCATTGTAGAGAATTCCTGCCTGGTACTCGGTCATTGCCGAGAATTCCTGCGTGGTACTCGGTCGTTGCCAAGAATTCCTGCCCGGTACTCGGTCAATGCCAAGTATTCCTACCCGGTGTTCGGTCATTGCCGAGAATTCCTCCATGGTACTCGGTCATTGCCGAGGATTCACCAGCCGGTACTCGATCATTGCTGAGAATTCCTGCCTTGTACTCGGTCATTGCCGTGAATTCCTGCCAGATACTCGGTCATAGCTGAGAATTCCTGCCCGGCACTCGTTCATTGCCAAGAATTCCTACCCTTTACTCGGTCATTGCCGAGAATTCCGGCCTGGTACTCGGTCATTGCCAAGAATTCCTACCCGGTACTCGGTCATTGCTGAGAATTCCTTCTTGGTAATCGGTCATTGCCATGAATTCCAACCCACTACTTGATCATTGCCGAAAATTTCTCACCCGGTCCTCTGTCGTTTCCGTGGATTAATACCTGATGCTCGGTTATTGCTAAGAATTCCTGCCCGGTACTCGGTAATTGCCAAGGATTCCTCTCCAGGTACTCAGTCATTTCCAAGGATACTACCTGCTGCTCGGTCATTGCCGAGAATTCATTCATGGTACTCTGTCATTGGTGAAAATTCATGTCTGGTACTCAGTCATTGCCGAGTATTCATGTCCGGTACTCGGTCATTGGTGAGAATTCCTCATCTGGTATTCGATAATTACCAAGAATTCTTCCCAGCTACTAGGTTATTGCTGGGAATTCCAGCCCGGTAATCGGTCATTACCAATGATTTGTCACTCGGTACTCGTTCGTTTCTGGGAATTCCTACTCGGTGCTTGGTCATAGTCGAGAAGTCCTGCCTGGTACTCTGTCATGCCGAGAATTCTTGCTCGGTGCTCTGTCATTGCCGAGAATTCTAACCCTGTACACTGTTCATTGTAGAGAATTCCTGCCTGGTACTCGGTCATTGCCGAGAATTCCTGCGTGGTACTCGGTCGTTGCCAAGAATTCCTGCCCGGTACTCGGTCAATGCCAAGTATTCCTACCCGGTGTTCGGTCATTGCCGAGAATTCCTCCATGGTACTCGGTCATTGCCGAGGATTCACCAGCCGGTACTCGATCATTGCTGAGAATTCCTGCCTGGTACTCGGTCATTGCCGTGAATTCCTGCCAGATACTCGGTCATAGCTGAGAATTCCTGCCCAGTACTCGTTCATTGCCAAGAATTCCTTCCCGGTACTTGGTCATTGCCAAGAATTTATGCACGTTACTCGGTCATTTCCGAGAACTCCATCTGGTACTCGATTATTACCGAGAATTCCTTCCTTGTACTAGGTCATTGCCGAGAATTCTCGCCCAGTACTCAGTCCTTGCCAGGGATTCCTCACCCGGTACTCGGTCGTTTCTAAAGATTCCTACCTGGTGCTTTGTCATTGTCGAGAATTCCTGCCCGGTACTCGGTCATTGTAAAGAATTCCTACCCAGTACTCGGTCATTGCAGAGGATTCCTCACCTAATGCTTGGTTGTTTCTGAGAATTCCAACCTGGTATTCACTCATTGCCGAGAATTCCTGTCTGGTACTCGGTCATTGCCAAGAATTCCTGTGCGGTGCTCGATTATTATCGAGAATTCTTTCCTTTTACTTGGTCATTGCCGAGAATTCTCGCCCGGTACTCAGCCATTGCCAAGGATTCGTCACCCAGTATTCAGTCGTTCCTAAGGATTCCTACCCGGTACTTTGACATTGCAAAGAATTCCTACCCTGTACTTGGTCATTGCCATGAATTCCTGCCTGGACTCGGTCATTGCCTGGAATTCCTACCCGGTACTCGGTTATTGCTCAGAATTCCTACCTGGTACTCTGTCATTGTGAAGAATTCCTACCATGTACTTGGTCATTGCCGAGAATTCATGCATGGTACTCGGTCATTGACGAGAATTCCTACCCGTTACTCGGTCATTGCCAAGAATTCCTGCCCTGTACTCGGTCATTGCCATGGATTCCTACCCGGTTTTCGGCCACTGCTGAGTATTCCTGCCCTGTACTCAGTCATTGCTGAGAATTCCTGCCAGGTACTCGTTCCTTGCCAAGAATTCCTGCCTGGTACTTGGTCATTGCCGAGAGTTTCTACCCGTTACTCGGTCATTGCTGAGAATTCCTGCCCGGTACTCGGTCATTGCCAATAATTTCTGCCCGTTACTCGGTCATTTCTGAGATATCCAGCCGATACTCAATTATTACCAAGAAATATTGCCTGATACTAGGTTATTGCCGAGAATTCCTGCCCGGTACTTGGTATTTGCCGAGGATTCCACACTCGGTACTCGGTCATTGCCATGGATTCCTACCCGGTCCTTAGTCATTGTCGAGAATTCGTGCCTGGTACTCGGTCATTGCCAAGAATTCCTGCCCGGTACTCGGTCATTGCCAAGAATTTCTGCCCGTTACTCGGTCATTTCTAAGATATCCAGCTGATACTCAATTATTACCAAGAAATATTGCCTGATAATAGGTTATTGCCGAGAATTCCTGCCCGGTACTTGGTATTTGCCGAGGATTCCACACTCGGTACTCGGTCATTGCCATGGATTCCTACCCGGTCCTTAGTCATTGTCGAGAATTCGTGCCTGGTACTCTGTCATTGCCAAGAATTCCTACCCGGTACTCTGTCATTGTAAAGATTCCTACCCTGTACTCGGTCATTGCCAAATATTCCTCACCTGATGCTCAGTTGTTTCTAGGAATTCCAACTCGGTACTCGGTTAATTGCAGAGAATTCATGCATGGTACTGGGTCATTGCCAAGAATTCCAGCGCGGTGCTCGGTCATTGCCAAGAGTTCCTTCTCGGTACATGGTCAATGCCAAGGATTCCTACCCGGTGTTCGGTCATTGCCGATAATTCCTGCATGGTACTCAGTCATTGCCGAGGATTCACCGGCCGGTACTCGATCATTGCTGAGAACTCCTGCCTGGTACTCGGTCATTGCCATGAATTCCTACCCGATAATCAGTCATAGCAGAGAATTCCTACCCTGGATTCGTTCATTGCCAAGAATTCCTACCATGTACTCGATCATTGCCGAGAATTCCTGCCTGGTACTCGGTCATTGCCGAGAATTCCTATCCGGTACTCGGTCATTGCCAAGAATTCCTGCCTGGTACTCGGTCATTGCCATGGATTCCTACCCGGTGTTCGGCCATTGCTAAGTATTCCTGCTCGGTACTGGGTCATTGTTGAGAATTCCTGCCCGGTACTCGTTTCTTGCCAAGAATTCCTGCCTAGTACTTGGTCATTACCTAGAATTTCTGCTCGTTACTCGTTAATTTCCATGGATTCCTACCCGGTGTTCGGCCATTGCCAAGAATTCCTGCCCGGTACTCGATCATTGCCGAGGATTCACCAGCCAGTACTTGATCATTGCTGAGAATTCCTACCCGGTACTCGGTTATTGCCGAGAATTTCTTCCCGTTACTCAGTCTTTTCTGAGATATCCAGCCGGTACTTGATTATTACCGAGAAATATTGCCTGGTACTAGGTCATTGCCGAGAATTCCCACCCGGTACTCAGTATTTGCTAAGGATTCCTCACTTGGTACTCGGTCGTTTCTGAGGATTCCTTCCCGGTGCTCGGTCATTGTCGAGAATTCGTGCCTGGTACTTGGTCATTGCCAAGAATTCCTACCCGGTGCACTGTCATTGTAAAGAATTCCTACCATGTACTCGGTCATTGCCGAAGATTTCTCACATGATGCTCGGTCGTTTCTGAGAATTCTAACCCTGTACTCGGTTCATTGCAGAGAATTCCTGCCTGGTACTCGGTCATTGCAAAGAATTCCTACGCGGTACTCGGTCATTGCCAAGAATTCATGCCCGGTACTTTGTCAATGCCAAGGATTCCTACCCGGTGTTCGGTCATTGCCGAGAATTCCTCCATGGTACTCGGTCATTGCCGAGGATTCACCAGCCGGTACTCGATCATTGCTATGAATTCATGCCTGGTACTCGGTCATTGCCGTGAATTCCTGCCAGGTACTCGGTCATAGCTGAGAATTCTTAATTCCTTCCCGGTACTTGGTCATTGCCGAGAATTTTTGCCCGTTACTCGGTCATTTCCGTGAACTCCATCTGGTAATCGATTCTTACCGAGAATTCCTTCCTTGTACTAGGTCATTGCCGAGAATTCTCGCCCAGTACTCAGTCATCGTCAAGGATTCCTCACCCAGTACTCGGTCGTTTCTAAAGATTCCTACCTGGTGCTTGGTCATTGTCGAGAATTCTGCCCGGTACTCGGTCATTGTAAAGAATTCCTACCCAATACTCGGTCATTGCAGAGGATTCCTCACCTAATGCTTGGTCATTTATGAGAATTCCAACCTGGTACTCAATCATTGCCGAGAATTCCTGTCTGGTACTCGGTCATTGCCAAGAATTCCTGTGCGGTGCTCGATTATTATCGAGAATTCTTTCCTTTTACTTGGTTATTTCCGAGAATTCTTGCCCGGTACTCAGTCATTTCCAAGGATTCGTCACCCGGTATTCAGTCGTTTCTAAGGATTCCTACCCGGTACTTTGACATTGTAAAGAATTCCTACCCTGTACTTGGTCATTGCAAAGAATTCCTGCCTGGTACTCGGTCATTGCCGAGAATTTCTACCCGGTACTCGGTCATTGCTAAGAATTCCTACCCGGTACTCCGTCATTGTAAAGAATTCCTACCCTGTACTTGGTCATTGTCGAGAATTCCTGCATGGTACTCGGTCATTGCCGAGAATTCCTACCCGTTACTCGGTCATTGCCAAGAATTCATGCCCTGTACTCGGTCATTGCCATGGATTCCTACCCGGTGTTCGGCCATTGTTGAGTATTCCTGCCCTGTACTAAGTCATTGCTGAGAATTCCTGCCAGGTACTCGTTCCTTGCCAAGAATTCCTGCCTGGTACTTGGTCATTGCCGAGAATGTCTGCCTATTACTCGGTCATTGCTGAGAATTCCTGCCGGGTACTCGGTCATTGCCGAGAATTTTTGCCCGTTACTCGGTCATTTCTGAGATATCCAGCCGATACTCGGATAATACCAAGAAATATTGCCTGGTACAAGGTTATTGCCGAGAATTCTCGCCCGGTACTTGGTCTTTGCCAAGAATTCCTGCCCGTTACTCGGTCCTTGCCAAGAATTCATGCCCTGTACTCGGTCATTGCCATGGATTCCTACCCGGTGTTCGGCCACTGCTGAGGATTCCTGCCCTGTACTCAGTCATTGCTGAGAATTCCTGCCAGGTACTCGTTCCTTGCCAAGAATTCCTGCCTGGTACTTGGTCATTGCCGAGAGTTTCTGCCCGTTACTCGGGTCATTGCTGAGAATTCCTACCCGGTGCACTGTCATTGTAAAGAATTCCTACCATGTACTCGGTCATTGCCGAAGATTTCTCACATGATGCTCGGTCGTTTCTGAGAATTCTAACCCTGTACTCGGTTCATTGCAGAGAATTCCTGCCTGGTACTCGGTCATTGCCGAGAATTCCTACGCGGTACTCGGTCATTGCCAAGAATTCATGCCCGGTACTTTGTCAATGCTAAGGATTCTTACCCGGTGTTCGGTCATTGCTGAGAATTCCTCCATGGTACTCGGTCATTGCCGAGAATTCACCAGCCGGTACTCGATCATTGCTATGAATTCATGCCTGGTACTCGGTCATTGCCGTGAATTCCTGCCAGGTACTCGGTCATAGCTGAGAATTCTTAATTCCTTCCCGGTACTTGGTCATTGCCGAGAATTTTTGCCCGTTACTCGGTCATTTCCGTGAACTCCATCTGGTAATCGATTCTTACCGAGAATTCCTTCCTTGTACTAGGTCATTGCCGAGAATTCTCGCCCAGTACTCAGTCATCGTCAAGGATTCCTCACCCGGTACTCGGTCGTTTCTAAAGATTCCTACCTGGTGCTTGGTCATTGTCGAGAATTCTGCCCGGTACTCGGTCATTGTAAAGAATTCCTACCCAATACTCGGTCATTGCAGAGGATTCCTCACCTAATGCTTGGTCATTTATGAGAATTCCAACCTGGTACTCAATCATTGCCGAGAATTCCTGTCTGGTACTCGGTCATTGCCAAGAATTCCTGTGCGGTGCTCGATTATTATCGAGAATTCTTTCCTTTTACTTGGTTATTTCCGAGAATTCTTGCCCGGTACTCAGTCATTTCCAAGGATTCGTCACCCGGTATTCAGTCGTTTCTAAGGATTCCTACCCGGTACTTTGACATTGTAAAGAATTCCTACCCTGTACTTGGTCATTGCAAAGAATTCCTGCCTGGTACTCGGTCATTGCCGAGAATTTCTACCCGGTACTCGGTCATTGCTAAGAATTCCTACCCGGTACTCTATCATTGTAAAGAATTCCTACCCTGTACTTGGTCATTGTCGAGAATTCCTGCATGGTACTCGGTCATTCCCGAGAATTCCTACCCGTTACTCGGTCATTGCCAAGAATTCCTGCCCTGTACTCGGTCATTGCCATGGATTCCTACCCGGTGTTCGGCCATTGTTGAGTATTCTTGCCCTGTACTAAGTCATTGCTGAGAATTCCTGCCAGGTACTCGTTCCTTGCCAAGAATTCCTGCCTGGTACTTGGTCATTGCCGAGAATGTCTGCCTATTACTCGGTCATTGCTGAGAATTCCTGCCGGGTACTCGGTCATTGCCGAGAATTTTTGCCCGTTACTCGGTCATTTCTGAGATATCCAGCCGATACTCGGATAATACCAAGAAATATTGCCTGGTACAAGGTTATTGCCGAGAATTCTCGCCCGGTACTTGGTCTTTGCCAAGAATTCCTGCCCGTTACTCGGTCCTTGCCAAGAATTCATGCCCTGTACTCGGTCATTGCCATGGATTCCTACCCGGTGTTCGGCCACTGCTGAGGATTCCTGCCCTGTACTCAGTCATTGCTGAGAATTCCTGCCAGGTACTCGTTCCTTGCCAAGAATTCCTGCCTGGTACTTGGTCATTGCCGAGAGTTTCTGCCCGTTACTCGGGTCATTGCTGAGAATTCCTACCCGGTACTCGGTCATTGTAAAGAATTCCTACCCAGTACTCGGTCATTGCAGAGGATTCCTCACCTAATGCTTGGTTGTTTCTGAGAATTCCAACCTGGTATTCACTCATTGCCGAGAATTCCTGTCTGGTACTCGGTCATTGCCAAGAATTCCTGTGCGGTGCTCGATTATTATCGAGAATTCTTTCCTTTTACTTGGTCATTGCCGAGAATTCTCGCCCGGTACTCAGTCATTGCCAAGGATTCGTCACCCAGTATTCAGTCGTTCCTAAGGATTCCTACCCGGTACTTTGACATTGCAAAGAATTCCTAGCCTGTACTTGGTCATTGCGAAGAATTCCTGCCTGGACTCGGTCATTGCCTGGAATTCCTACCCGGTACTCGGTTATTGCTCAGAATTCCTACCTGGTACTCTGTCATTGTGAAGAATTCCTACCCTGTACTTGGTCATTGCCAAGAATTCATGCATGGTACTCGGTCATTGACGAGAATTCCTACCCGTTACTCGGTCATTGCCAAGAATTCCTGCCCTGTACTCGGTCATTGCCATGGATTCCTACCCGGTGTTCGGCCACTGCTGAGTATTCCTGCCCTGTACTCAGTCATTGCTGAGAATTCCTGCCAGGTACTCGTTCCTTGCCAAGAATTCCTGCCTGGTACTTGGTCATTGCCGAGAGTTTCTACCCGTTACTCGGTCATTGCTGAGAATTCCTGCTCGGTACTCGGTCATTGCCAAGAATTTCTGCCCGTTACTCGGTCATTTCTGAGATATCCAGCCGATACTCAATTATTACCAAGAAATATTGCCTGATACTAGGTTATTGCCGAGAATTCCTGCCCGGTACTTGGTATTTGCCGAGGATTCCACACTCGGTACTCGGTCGTTTCTGAGGATTCCTACCCGGTCCTTAGTCATTGTCGAGAATTCGTGCCTGGTACTCGGTCATTGCCAAGAATTCCTACCCGGTACTCTGTCATTGTAAAGATTCCTACCCTGTACTCGGTCATTGCCAAATATTCCTCACCTGATGCTCAGTCGTTTCTAGAAATTCCAACTCGGTACTCGGTTAATTGCAGAGAATTCATGCATGGTACTGGGTCATTGCCAAGAATTCTAGCGCGGTGCTCGGTCATTGCCAAGAGTTCCTTCCCGGTACTTGGTCAATGCCAAGGATTCCTACCCGGTGTTCGGTCATTGCCAAGGATTCACCAGCCGGTACTCGATCATTGCTATGAATTCATGCCTGGTACTCGGTCATTGCCGTGAATTCCTGCCAGGTACTCGGTCATAGCTGAGAATTCTTAATTCCTTCCCGGTACTTGGTCATTGCCGAGAATTTTTGCCCGTTACTCGGTCATTTCCGTGAACTCTATCTGGTAATCGATTCTTACCGAGAATTCCTTCCTTGTACTAGGTCATTGCCGAGAATTCTCGCCCAGTACTCAGTCATCGTCAAGGATTCCTCACCCGGTACTCGGTCGTTTCTAAAGATTCCTACCTGGTGCTTGGTCATTGTCGAGAATTCTGCCCGGTACTCGGTCATTGTAAAGAATTCCTACCCAATACTCGGTCATTGCAGAGGATTCCTCACCTAATGCTTGGTAATTTATGAGAATTCCAACCTGGTACTCAATCATTGCCGAGAATTCCTGTCTGGTACTCGGTCATTGCCAAGAATTCCTGTGCGGTGCTCGATTATTATCGAGAATTCTTTCCTTTTACTTGGTTATTTCTGAGAATTCTTGCCCGGTACTCAGTCATTTCCAAGGATTCGTCACCCGGTATTCAGTCGTTTCTAAGGATTCCTACCCGGTACTTTGACATTGTAAAGAATTCCTACCCTGTACTTGGTCATTGCAAAGAATTCCTGCCTGGTACTCGGTCATTGCCGAGAATTTCTACCCGGTACTCGGTCATTGCTAAGAATTCCTACCCGGTACTCTGTCATTGTATAGAATTCCTACCCTGTACTTGGTCATTGTCGAGAATTCCTGCATGGTACTCGGTCATTGCCGAGAATTACTACCCGTTACTCGGTCATTGCCAAGAATTCCTGCCCTGTACTCGGTCATTGCCATGGATTCCTACCCGGTGTTCGGCCATTGTTGAGTATTCCTGCCCTGTACTAAGTCATTGCTGAGAATTCCTGCCAGGTACTCGTTCCTTGCCAAGAATTCCTGCCTGGTACTTGGTCATTGCCGAGAATGTCTGCCTATTACTCGGTCATTGCTGAGAATTCCTGCCGGGTACTCGGTCATTGCCGAGAATTTTTGCCCGTTACTCGGTCATTTCTGAGATATCCAGCCGATACTCGGATAATACCAAGAAATATTGCCTGGTACAAGGTTATTGCCGAGAATTCTCGCCCGGTACTTGGTCCTTGCCAAGAATTCATGCCCTGTACTCGGTCATTGCCATGGATTCCTACCCGGTGTTCGGCCACTGCTGAGGATTCCTGCCCTGTACTCAGTCATTGCTGAGAATTCCTACCAGGTACTCGTTCCTTGCCAAGAATTCCTGCCTGGTACTTGGTCATTGCCGAGAGTTTCTGCCCGTTACTCGGGTCATTGCTGAGAATTCCTACCCGGTACTCGGTCATTGTAAAGAATTCCTACCCAGTACTCGGTCATTGCAGAGCATTCCTCACCTAATGCTTGGTTGTTTCTGAGAATTCCAACCTGGTATTCACTCATTGCCGAGAATTCCTGTGTTGTACTCGGTCATTGCCAAGAATTCCTGTGCGGTGCTCGATTATTATCGAGAATTCTTTCCTTTTACTTGGTCATTGCCGAGAATTCTCGCCCGGTACTGAGTCATTGCCAAGGATTCGTCACCCAGTATTCAGTCGTTCCTAAGGATTCCTACCCGGTACTTTGACATTGCAAAGAATTCCTAGCCTGTACTTGGTCATTGCGAAGAATTCCTGCCTGGACTCGGTCATTGCCTGGAATTCCTACCCGGTACTCGGTTATTGCTCAGAATTCCTACCTGGTACTCTGTCATTGTGAAGAATTCCTACCCTGTACTTGGTCATTGCCGAGAATTCATACATGGTACTCGGTCATTGACGAGAATTCCTACCCGTTACTCGGTCATTGCCAAGAATTCCTGCCCTGTACTCGGTCATTTCCATGGATTCCTACCCGGTGTTCGGCCACTGCTGAGTATTCCTGCCCTGTACTCAGTCATTGCTGAGAATTCCTGCCAGGTACTCGTTCCTTGCCAAGAATTCCTGCCTGGTACTTGGTCATTGCCGAGAGTTTCTACCCGTTACTCGGTCATTGCTGAGAATTCCTGCTCGGTACTCGGTCATTGCCAAGAATTTCTGCCCGTTACTCGGTCATTTCTGAGATATCCAGCCGATACTCAATTATTACCAAGAAATATTGCCTGATACTAGGTTATTGCCGAGAATTCCTGCCCGATACTTGGTATTTGCCGAGGATTCCACACTCGGTACTCGGTCGTTTCTGAGGATTCCTACCCGGTCCTTAGTCATTGTCGAGAATTCGTGCCTGGTACTCGGTCATTGCCAAGAATTCCTACCCGGTACTCTGTCATTGTAAAGATTCCTACCCTGTACTCGGTCATTGCCAAATATTCCTCACCTGATGCTCAGTCGTTTCTAGGAATTCCAACTTGGTACTCGGTTAATTGCAGAGAATTCATGCATGGTACTGGGTCATTGCCAAGAATTCCAGCGCGGTGCTCGGTCATTGCCAAGAGTTCCTTCCCGGTACTTGGTCAATGCCAAGGATTCCTACCCGGTGTTCGGTCATTGCCGAGAATTCCAGCATGGTACTCAGTCATTGCCGAGGATTCACCGGCCGGTACTCGATCATTGCTGAGAACTCCTGCCTGGTACTCGGTCATTGCCATGAATTCCTACCCGATAATCAGTCATAGCAGAGAATTCCTACCCTGGATTCGTTCATTGCCAAGAATTCCTACCATGTACTCGATCATTGCCGAGAATTCCTGCCTGGTACTCGGTCATTGCCGAGAATTCCTACCCGGTACTCGATCATTGCCAAGAATTCCTGCCTGGTACTCGGTCATTGCCATGGATTCCTATCCGGTGTTCAGCCATTGCTAAGTATTCCTGCCCGGTACTGGGTTATTGTTGAGAATTCCTGCCCGGTACTCGTTTCTTGCCAAGAATTCCTGCCTAGTACTTGGTCATTACCTAGAACTTCTGCTCGTTACTCGTTAATTTCCATGGATTCCTACCCGGTGTTCGGCCATTGCCAAGAATTCCTGCCCGGTACTCGGTCATTGTCGAGGATTCACCAGCCGGTACTTGATCATTGCTGAGAATTCCTACCCGGTACTCGGTTATTGCCGAGAATTTCTTCCCGTTACTCAGTCTTTTCTGAGATATCGAGCCGGTACTTGATTATTACCAAGAAATATTGCCTGGTACTAGGTCATTGCCGAGAATTCCCACCCGGTACTCAGTATTTGCTAAGGATTCCTCACTTGGTACTCGGTCATTTCTGAGGATTCCTTCCCGGTGCTCGGTCATTGTCGAGAATTCGTGCCTGGTACTTGGTCATTCCCAAGAATTCCTACCCGGTGCACTGTCATTGTAAAGAATTCCTATCATGTACTCGGTCATTGCCGAAGATTCCTCACATGATGCTCGGTCGTTTCTGAGAATTCTAACCCTGTACTCGGTTCATTGCAGAGAATTCCTGCCTGGTACTCGGTCATTGCCGAGAATTCCTACGCGGTACTTGGTCATTGCCAAGAATTCCTGCCCGGTACTCTGTCAATGCCAAGGATTCCTACCCGGTGTTCGGTCATTGCCGAGAATTCCTCCATGGTACTCGGTTATTGCCGAGGATTCACCAGCCGGTACTCGATCATTGCTAAGAATTCATGCCTGGTACTCGGTCATTGCCGTGAATTCCTGCCAGGTACTCGGTCATAGCTGAGAATTCTTAATTCCTTTCCGGTACTTGGTCATTGCCGAGAATTTTTGCCCGTTACTCGGTCATTTCCGTGAACTCCATCTGGTAATCGATTCTTACCGAGAATTCCTTCCTTGTACTAGGTCATTGCCGAGAATTCTCGCCCAGTACTCAGTCATCGTCAAGGATTCCTCACCCGGTACTCGGTCGTTTCTAAAGATTCCTACCTGGTGCTTGGTCATTGTCGAGAATTCTGCCCGGTACTCGGTCATTGTAAAGAATTCCTACCCAATACTCGGTCATTGCAGAGGATTCCTCACCTAATGCTTGGTCATTTATAAGAATTCCAACCTGGTACTCAATCATTGCCGAGAATTCCTGTCCGGTACTCGGTCATTGCCAAGAATTCCTGTGCGGTGCTCGATTATTATCGAGAATTCTTTCCTTTTACTTAATCATTGCCGAGAATTCTCGCCCGGTACTCAGTCATTGCCAAGGATTCGTCACCCGGTATTCAGTCGTTTCTAAGGATTCCTACCCTGTACTTTGACAATGTAAAGAATTCCTACCCTGTACTTGGTCATTGCAAAGAATTCCTGCATGGTACTCGGTCATTGGCGAGAATTTCTACCCGGTACTCGGTCATTGCTAAGAATTCCTGCCCGGTACTCTGTCATTGTAAAGAATTCCTACCCTGTACTTGGTCATTGCCGAGAATTCCTGCATGGTACTCGGTCATTGCCGAGAATTCCTACCCGTTACTCGGTCATTGCCAAGATTTCCTGCCATATACTCGGTCATTGCCATGGATTCCTACCCGGTGTTCGGCCATTGCTGAGTATTCCTGCCCTGTACTCAGTCATTGCTGAGAATTCCTGCCAGGTACTCGTTCCTTGCCAAGAATTCCTGCCTGGTACTTGGTCATTGCCGAGAGTTTATGCCCGTTACTCGGTCATTGCTGAGAATTCCTGCCTGGTACTCGGTCATTGCCGAGAATTTCTGCCCGTTACTCGGTCATTTCTGAGATATCCAGCCGATACTCAGATATTACCAAGAAATATTGCCTAGTACTAGGTTATTGCCGAGAATTCCCGCCCGGTACTCGGTATTTGCCGAGGATTCCACACTCGGTACTCGGTCGTTTCTAAGGATTCCTACCCGGTCCTTGGTCATTGTCAAGAATTCGTTCCTGGTACTCGGTCATTGCCAAGAATTCCTACCCGATACTCTTTCATTGTAAAGAATTCCTACCCTATACTAGGTCAATGCCAAAGATTCCTCACCTGATGCTCGGTAGTTTCCAGGATTTCCAACCCGGTACTCGGTTAATTGCAGAGAATTCCTGCCTGGTACTCGGTCATTGCCGAGAATTCCTGCCTGGTACTCGGTCATTGCCGTGAATTTCTGCCCGGTAATCGGTCATAGCTGAGAATTCCTGCCCGGCACTCGTTCATTGCCAAGAATTCCTACCCTGTACTCGGTCATTGCCGAGAATTCCTGCCTGGTACTCGGTCATTGCCGAGAATTCCTACCCGGTACTCGGTCATTGCTGAGAATTCCTTCTTGGTAATCGGTCATTGCCATGAATTCCAACCCACTACTCGATCATTGCCGAGAATTTCTCACCCGGTCCTCTGTCGTTTCCAAGGATTTATACCTGATGCTCGGTTATTGCCGAGAATTCCTGCCCGGTACTCGGTAATTGCCAAGGATTCCTCTCCAGGTACTTAGTCATTTCCAAGGATACTACCTGCTGCTCGGTCATTGCCAAGAATTCCTTCATGGTACTCTGTCATTGGTGAAAATTCATGTCTGGTACTCAGCCATTGCCGAGTATTCCTGTCCGGTACTCGGTCATTGGTGAGAATTCCTCATCCGGTATTCGATAATTACCAATAATTCTTGCAAGCTACTAGGTCATTGCTGGGAATTCCAGCACGGTACTCGGTCATTGCCAATGATTTGTCACTCAGTACTCGTTCGTTTTTGGGAATTCCTACCCGGTGCTTGGTCATAGTCGAGAAGTCCTGCCTGGTAATCTGTCATCCCCAGAATTCTTGCGCGGTGCTCCGTCATCGCCGAGAATTCTAACCCTGTACTCGGTTCATTGCAGAGAATTCCTGCCTGGTTCTCGTTCATTGTCGAGAATTCTTGCGCGGTACTCGGTCGTTGCCAAGAATTCCTACCTTGTACTCGGTCGTTGCCGAGAATTCCTGCCTGGTACTCGGTCATTGCCGAGAATTCCTACCCGGTATTCGGTCATTGCCAAGAATTCCTGCCTGGTACTCGGTCATTGCCATGGATTCCTACCCGGTGTTCAGCCAGCTAAGTATTCCTGCCCGGTACTGGGTCATTGCTGAGAATTCCTGCCCGGTACTTGTTTCTTGCCAAGAATTCTTGCCTGGTACTTGGTCATTACCGAGAAGTTGTGCCCGTTACTCGTTAATTTCCATGGATTCCTACCTGGTGTTCGGCCATTGCCAAGAATTCCTGCCCGGTACTCGGTCATTGCCGAGGATTCACCAGCCGGTACTCGATCATTGCTGAGAATTCCTCCTCGGTACTCGGTTATTGCCGAGAATTTCTTCCCGTTACTCGGTCATTTCCGAGATATCCAGCTGGTACTTGATTATTACTGAGAAATATTGCCTGGTACTAGGTCATTGCCGAGAATTTCCGCCCGGTACTCAGTATTTGCCAAGGATTCCTCACTTGGTACTCGGTCGTTTCTGAGGATTCCTTCCCGGTGCTCGGTCATTGTCGAGAATTCGTGCCTGGTACTTGGTCATTGCCAAGAATTCCTACCCTGTACTCTGTCATTGTAAAGAATTCCTACCCTGTACTCGGTCATTGCCAAAGATTCCTCACATGTTGCTCAGTCGTTTCCAAGAATTCTAACCCTGTACTCGGTTCATTGCAGAGAATTCCTGCCTGGTACTCGGTTATTGCCGAGAATTCCTGCGTGGTACTCAGTCATTGCCAAGAATTCTTGCCTGGTACTCGGTCAATGCCAAGGATTCCTACCCGGTGTTCGGTTATTGCCAAGAATTCCTCCATGGTACTCGGTCATTGCCGAGGATTCACCAACCGGTACTCGATCATTGCTGAGAATTCCTGCCTGGTACTCGGTCATTGCCGTGAATTCCTGCCAGGTAGTCGGTCATAGCTGAGAATTCTTGCCCAGTACTCGTTCATTGCCAAGAATTCCTTCCCGGTAGTTGGTCATTGCCGGGAATTTCTGCACGTTACTCGGTCATTTCCGTGAACTCCATCTGGTACTCGATTATTACCGAGAATTCCTTCCTTTTACTAGGTCCTTGGCGAGAATTCTCGCCCAGTACTCAGTCATTGCCAAGGATTCCTCACCCGGTACTCGGTCGTTTCTAAAGATTCCTACCTGGTGCTCGGTCATTGCAGAGGATTCCTCACCTAATGCTTGGTCGTTTCTGAGAATTCTAACCTGGTACTCAGTCATTGCCGAGAATTCCTGTTTGGTACTCGGTCATTGCCAAGAATTCATGTGCGGTGCTCGATTATTATCGAGAATTCTTTATCTTTACTTGGTCATTGCCGAGAATTCTCACCCGGTACTTAGTCATTACCAAGGATTCGTCACCCAGTATTCAGTCGTTTCTAAGGATTCCTACCCGGTACTTTGACATTCTAAAGAATTCCTACCCTGTAGTTGGTCATTGCCGAGAATTCCTGCCTGGTACTCGGTCATTGCCGAGAATTCCTACCCGTTACTCGGTCATTGCCAAGAATTCCTGCCCTGTACTCGGTCATTGCCATGGATTCCTACCCGGTGTTTGGCCATTGTTGAGTATTCCTGCCCTGTACTAAGTCATTGCTGAGAATTCCTGCCAGGTACTCGGTCATTGCCATGAATTCCTGCTCGGTAATCGGTCATAGCTGAGAATTCCTGCCCGACACTCGTTCCTTGCCAAGAATTCCTACCCTTTACTCGGTCATTGCCGAGAATTCCGGCCTGGTACTCGGTCATTGCCAAGAATTCCTACCCGGTACTCGGTCATTGCTGAGAATTCCTTCTTGGTAATCGGTCATTGCTATGAATTCCAACCCACTACTTGATCATTGCCGAAAATTTCTCACCCGGTCCTCTGTCGTTTCCGTGGATTAATACCTGATGCTCGGTTATTGCCGAGAATTCCTGCCCGGTACTCGGTAATTGCCAAGGATTCCTCTCCAGGTACTCAGTCATTTCCAAGGATACTACTTGCTGCTCGGTCATTGCTAAGAATTCCTACCCGGTACTCTGTCATTGTATAGAATTACTACCCTGTACTTGGTCATTGCCGAGAATTCCTGCATGGTACTCGGTCATTGCCGAGAATTCCTACCCGTTACTCGGTCATTGCCAAGAATTCCTGCCCTGTACTCGGTCATTGCCATGGATTCCTACCCGGTGTTTGGCCATTGTTGAGTATTCCTGCCCTGTACTAAGTCATTGCTGAGAATTCCTGCCAGGTACTCGGTCATTGCCATGAATTCCTGCTCGGTAATCGGTCATAGCTGAGAATTCCTGCCCGGCACTCGTTCCTTGCCAAGAATTCCTACCCTTTACTCGGTCATTGCCGAGAATTCCGGCCTGGTACTCGGTCATTGCCAAGAATTCCTACCCGGTACTCGGTCATTGCTGAGAATTCCTTCTTGGTAATCGGTCATTGCTATGAATTCCAACCCACTACTTGATCATTGCCGAAAATTTCTCACCCGGTCCTCTGTCGTTTCCGTGGATTAATACCTGATGCTCGGTTATTGCCGAGAATTCCTGCCCGGTACTCGGTAATTGCCAAGGATTCCTCTCCAGGTACTCAGTCATTTCCAAGGATACTACCTGCTGCTCGGTCATTGCCGAGAATTCATTCATGGTACTCTGTCATTGGTGAAAATTCATGTCTGGTACTCAGTCATTGCTGAGAATTCCTGCCCTGTACTCAGTCATTGCTGAGAATTCCTGCCAGGTACTCGTTCCTTGCCAAGAATTCTTGCCTGGTACTTGGTCATTGCCGAGAGTTTCTGCCCGTTACTCGGTCATTGCTGAGAATTCCTGCCTGGTACTCGGTCATTGCCGAGAATTTCTGCCCGTTACTCGGTCATTTCTGCCCGTTACTCGGTCATTTCGGAGATATCTAGCCGATACTCAGATATTACCAAGAAATATTGCCTGGTACTAGGTTATTGCCGAGAATTCCCGCCCGGTACTCGGTATTTGCCGTGGATTCCACACTCGGTACTCGGTCGTTTCTAAGGATTCCTACCCGGTCCTTGGTCATTGTCAAGAATTCGTGCCTGGTACTCGGTCATTGCCTAGAATTCCTACCCGGTACTCTTTCATTGTAAAGAATTCCTACCCTATACTAGGTCATTGCCAAAGATTCCTCACCTGATGCTCGGTAGTTTCCAGGATTTCCAACCCGGTACTCGGTTAATTGCAGAGAATTCCTGCCTGGTACTCGGTCATTGCCGAGAATTCCTGCCTGGTACTCGGTCATTGCCGTGAATTTCTGCCCGGTAATCGGTCATAGCTGAGAATTCCTACCCGGCACTCGTTCATTGCCAAGAATTCCTAACCTGTACTCGGTCATTGCCGAGAATTCCTGCCTGGTACTCGGTCATTGCCGAGAATTCCTACCCGGTACTCGGTCATTGCTGAGAATTCCTTCTTGGTAATCGGTCATTGCCATGAATTCCAACCCACTACTCGATCATTGCCGAGAATTTCTCACCCGGTCCTCTGTCGTTTCCGTGGATTTATACCTGATGCTCGGTTATTGCCGAGAATTCCTGCCCGGTACTCGGTAATTGCCAAGGATTCCTCTCCAGGTACTCAGTCATTTCCAAGGATACTACCTGCTGCTCGGTCATTGCCAAGAATTCCTTCATGGTACTCTTTCATTGGTGAAAATTCATGTCTGGTACTCAGCCATTGCCGAGTATTCCTGTCCGGTACTCGGTCATTGGTTAGAATTCCTCATCCGGTATTCGATAATTACCAATAATTCTTGCCAGCCCGGTACTCGGTCATTGCCAATGATTTGTCACTCAGTACTCGTTCGTTTTTGGGAATTCCTACCCGGTGCTTGGTCATAGTCGAGAAGTCCTGCCTGGTACTCCGTCATGCCGAGAATTCTTGCGCGGTGCTCCGTCATCGCCGAGAATTCTAACCCTGTACTCTGTTCATTGCAGAGAATTCCTGCCTAGTTCTAGTTCATTGTCGAGAATTCCTGCGCGGTACTCGGTCGTTGCCAAGAATTCCTACCTTGTACTCGGTCGTTGCCGAGAATTCCTGCCTGGTACTCGGTCATTGCCGAGAATTCCTACCCGGTACTCGGTCATTGCCAAGAATTCCTGCCTGGTACTCGGTCATTGCCATGGATTCCTACCCGGTGTTCAGCCAGCTAAGTATTCCTGCCCGGTACTGGGTCATTGCTGAGAATTCCTGCCCGGTACTTGTTTCTTGCCAAGAATTCCTGCCTGGTACTTGGTCATTACCAAGAATTTGTGCCCGTTACTCGTTAATTTCCATGGATTCCTACCTGGTGTTCGGCCATTGCCAAGAATTCCTGCCCGGTACTCGGTCATTGCCGAGGATTCACCAGCCGGTACTCGATCATTGCTGAGAATTCCTCCCCGGTACTCGGTTATTGCCGAGAATTTCTTCCCGTTACTCGGTCATTTCCGAGATATCCAGCCGGTACTTGATTATTACCGAGAAATATTGCCTGGTACTAGGTCATTGCCGAGAATTCCCGCCCGGTACTCAGTATTTGCTGAGGATTCCTCACTTGGTACTCGGTCGTTTCTGAGGATTCCTTCCCGGTGCTCGGTCATTGTCGAGAATTCGTGCCTGGTACTTGGTCATTGCCAAGAATTCCTACCCGGTACTCTGTCATTGTAAAGAATTCCTACCCTGTACTCGGTCATTGCCAAAGATTCCTCACATGTTGCTTGATGTCTCTGCATTTTACCACTTTTAATCTTGCATTTCCATCCATTTTAGCATAGATTCATCACTAGTTTCACTCCATATCTATCCATTTCATTCATACAGGTTACATGATAGGTTTGCTTTAGCTTTGCATACATATTGCATATTGGAGCTATCTTTTAGCTGTTTTGGATGTTCGCTGGAGATCAAGGAACATGGAGACACAAGCTCGGTGCGAAGACTCGACTTCATGACCGAGCTAAAGACCAAGACCAGCATGCACTCGACCAAGACCACTCGACCTGGAGTTAGACCGAGTGCAAACCAACCCACCAACACCACTCGATCACATGCACTCGGTCATCTGACCGAGCTGAAGGCAAAGAGGAGTTAGCACTCGACCAAGAGCACTCGACCACGTCCACTCGACCACACCACTCGACCAGAGGAGCCCGAGCTCAAGGCAGCCGACCTAAGGACTTTAGTTTATTTTGTCTTTTTGTACTAGGGTTTCTGACCTAGAGTATATATACTCTAATTAGGTCAGCAGCCGCAGGAGATGTTTTTTTTTATTCTCTTTGTTCTCTAAAAACCTCTCTAGATGTATCTGATTTTGTATTTGCAATTACTTCTGATCCTTTGATCCTTTTTAGTTTATTTCTTCTATTCCTTCTTCATCTCAATCTCTAGATTATGATTATGGAAACTATTTCATTTTCTGGGTTTATGATTCTGATGATGAAGTCTGAGTAGTGATTTAGGGTTCTTGAGGATGGGTTAGATCTGGGTTATGATTCATGGTGGTTCTAGTAGATTTAGGGTTCTAAAGCTTAAGATCTCTTCTGGGTTAGCTATTTCTAATGCTGATTCCCTGTACACCCACTTGGAATCTGATCTTGGTGTTTCCTTGCACATCACTTGAGAAACACCAGATCTGCTAATACCAGAGATCTGGAGCTTCTTTCCAATGATTGATCTAGGATCATAGGAAAGCAAGTTGTAGTTTGACATTTATGAGCTGTGTTCTTAATGCTTATTCTCTTCATGTTTCATTGGAATCCTATCTGAGTGTTAGTGACAGTCAATGGGGCATAGGTGTGGATTCCAAGATTAGGAAGTTTAGAGAATCTGGTGATAGATGTAACTAGGAAGTGGATCTATTACTCTTTTGATGCTCATAGTTAGGAGATCCCTTCTATGAAGTTGTTTATGAAGTCACTAGAGTCCACCATGAAGAATACCAGATCTAGAACTCATCCTTAGGACCTTTTCTCATCCTGATTGTTTTTCTACTTTTTGATACTCTGTTTTCCTGTTCTTTGCTCTGTTTCTGTTTCTATTTTATTTTGCTTTTATGAATCTTTGTTTCTAGTTTCTTTTACTGTTTATTAGTTCTTGTTTTAGTTGTTTCACTCTGTTGCTTCCAACCTTTCTATTTGGCTTGAATTAGATAGATTTGTTACATCCTGATTGTATACAATAGTCCCGATTGGATTGATAGCCCTTTGTACTACAACTGGGCAATATGTAGCTTTAGGTTTAAAAACCTAGTTATCAATTTGGCGCCGTTGCCATTTGGGATCTAATTGTTTCATTTAGGATTGCAGATCTTCTGAGATCAAGTTCTTTTCTTTTCACTTTGTTACTCACTTGTTGGTTTCAATTTGTTTCAGGTACCACTCGGTTGCACAACTCGGACACACCACTCGGTCAGAAGCTCGAGTTCAGTTGCCAAGCATCACTCCACTCGGTCAGTCAGGTCGAGTTCAATCAGTCGAGCTCAAGGCGTCTCAGGTTTTCAACTAGTTCACCACTCGGTCAGTCTACTCGGTCACTGTGGTCGAGCTTAACACCACTCGGTCAGCAAAACCGAGTGCAACAACCTTTGATTACCAAGCCATGATCGGCCAGTTACCCAGGGATCCACAGAATCAGAGAACACAGAACCGAACGACTCAACCAGAGAGGGTAAACAGAGACAATCAAGAGGTACAGAATGGAGAACCACCTGAACCTAGACAACCAAGATACATAGGAGCCGGTGATGCACCAAGCACACATACTAGCAGACAAGGAATTGTTCCACCAGATGTCGTCAACTTTGAGATCAAGAGCAGCTTGATATGCATGGTCCAGAGTAGTAAGTTCTATGGTTTGCCAAATGAGGATCCACTTGACCATTTAGATGATTTCGACAGGCTCTGCAGCCTCACAAAGATAAGTGGGGTGAGTGAAGACAGTCTGAAGCTCAGGTTATTCCCATTTTCACTTGGTGATAAAGCAAAGATATGGGAGAAAACACTAACTCCTGGATCTATTACCTCGTGGGATGCTTGCAAAAGAGTTTTTTTTGGATAAGTTCTACAATCACTCAAGGACGGCTAGATTGCGTAATGAGATAGCGAGCTT
This sequence comes from Barbarea vulgaris, assembly GCA_963667165.1. Lineage (NCBI taxonomy): Eukaryota > Viridiplantae > Streptophyta > Magnoliopsida > Brassicales > Brassicaceae > Barbarea > Barbarea vulgaris. The sequence goes on along the minus strand of OY763888.1, from coordinate 10,157,020 downwards.
TGTTCAACAGCATGGGGAGTCGTTTTCTGAAGCCTGGGAAAGATTCAAGGGTTATACAATTCAATGTCCTCACCATGGCTTTAGTACTGAGTCACTCCTTAGCACTCTTTACAGAGGAGTACTTCGGAATATCAGAATGTTGCTCAACACAGCAACATTCCCGCCTGTCACGCGGGTGACCCGGGTTCGATCCCCGGCAACGGCGCCAAATTGATAACTAGGTTTTTAAACCTAAAGCTACCTATTGCCCAGTTGTAGTACAAAGGGCTATCAATCCAATCGGGACTATTGTAAGCAATCAGGATGTAACAAATCTATCTAATTCAAGCCAAATAGAAAGGTTGGAAGCAACAGAGTGAAACAACTAAAACAAGAACTAATAAACAGTAAAAGAAACTAGAAACAAAGATTCATAAAAGCAAAATAAAATAGAAACAGAAACAGAGCTAAGAACAGGAAAACAGAGTATCAAAAAGTAGAAAAACAATCAGGATGAGAAAAGGTCCTAAGGATGAGTTCTAGATCTGGTATTCTTCATGGTGGACTCTAGTGACTTCATAAACAACTTCATAGAAGGGATCTCCTAACTATGAGCATCAAAAGAGTAATAGATCCACTTCCCAGTTACATCTATCACCAGATTCTCTAAACTTCCTAATCTTGGAATCCACACCTATGCCCCATTGACTGTCACTAACACTCAGATAGGATTCCAATGAAACATGAAGAGAATAAGCATTAAGAACACAGCTCATAAATGTCAAACTACAACTTGCTTTCCTATGATCCTAGATCAATCATTGGAAAGAAGCTCCAGATCTCTGGTATTAGCAGATCTGGTGTTTCTCAAGTGATGTGCAAGGAAACACCAAGATCAGATTCCAAGTGGGTGTACAGGGAATCAGCATTAGAAATAGCTAACCCAGAAGAGATCTTAAGCTTTAGAACCCTAAATCTACTAGAACCACCATGAATCATAACCCAGATCTAACCCATCCTCAAGAACCCTAAATCACTACTCAGACTTCATCATCAGAATCATAAACCCAGAAAATGAAATAGTTTCCATAATCATAATCTAGAGATTGAGATGAATAAGGAATAGAAGAAATAAACTAAAAAGGATCAAAGGATCAGAAGTAATTGCAAATACAAAATCAGATAGATCTAGAGAGGTTTTTAGAGAACAAAGAGAATAAAAAAAAACATCTCCTGCGGCTGCTGACCTAATTAGAGTATATATACTCTAGGTCAGAAACCCTAGTACAAAAAGACAAAATAAACTAAAGTCCTTAGGTCGGCTGCCTTGAGCTCGGGCTCCTCTGGTCGAGTGGTGTGGTCGAGTGGTGTGCTTCAGGCCTTGAATCCTCAGACTCGGTTGCACGAGCTCGGTTTGGTGGTCGAGTGGACGTGGTCGAGTGCTCTTGGTCGAATGCTAACTCCTCTTTGCCTTCAGCTTGGTCAGATGACCGAGTGCATGTGATCGAGTGGTGTTGGTGGGTTGGTTTGCACTCGGTCTAACTCCAGGTCGAGTGGTCTTGGTCGAGTGCATGCTGGTCTTGGTCTTTAGCTCGGTCATGAGGTCGAGTCTTCACACCGAGCTTGTGTCTCCATGTTCCTTGATCTCCAGCGAACATCCAAAATACCTAAAAGATAGCTCCAATATGCAATATGTATGCAAAGCTAAAGCAAACCTATCATGTAACCTGTATGAATGAAATGGATAGATATGGAGTGAAACTAGTGATGAAACTATGCTAAAATGGATGGAAATGCAAGATTAAAAGTGGTAAAATGCAGAGACATCAACTCCCCCAAACTTAGTCTTTGCTTGCCCTCAAGCAAACATATAAGATATAAGCTGGTGAAGTTGATGACATGCTGGGACTCAGAGCCAAAACATGCTGATAAAGGAAGTAGCATCAAGGTCCTAGTTAGTAGTTCTAGAATGCATTAACAAGTAATCCTTACTTTTAAAACTTTAGCCATACCCTTCAGAACAAACCTGACACCAGCCTTAACCTACACATGCAATCAAATCAACCATCCCCTTTAACATTCATTGATTCTGTAACCATGGATCAAGTCTATGCAATTCTAATGAACTCATTTGGCTAAGGGAAAGGTTAAGAGGCAAAGATGGCCCCTTTTGTAACAGGTTTAAACAATATATATCATGGGACTCTCAAGAATAAACTGAGCTATAGAAGAACGCTAAAGGTAAGATAGCCAACCGATGCATACAAGAACATTTTCTCATCTACCCATCCCATATACAAAGATTCTGCTACCACCTAATCCTAAACCCAAAAGATGATCCTAAATCTACCCTTAGGCACTTTTCTGCCATGAATCCTATTTGGGTCAACTCATTCTTCTTTCTTTACTTATTCATTCTAAGGAAAATGGTTCTTATGCTTTCTTGCTTATGCTAGCGGATTGGGTTCTTTTAAAACTGAGGCTCTTCTATTCTTCTTATTAATTAAGATACTTCAGGCTTTTTGCCTTTCTTTCCTTTTTTATTTTTCTGAGCCTATACATTTCTTTTCTTCTTTTTCAAATCCCAAATCCTTTACTAGAGCAGCTATCTTATTTTCAGCTTAGACCTTTTCCCAGAACTTCTTTTCTTCCCTTTCTCTTCTTTTCTTCCCCTTTGAATCCCAAAATAAAACTCAAGCTCGGTTTAGTTAACTCGAGGTGTGAACTCGGTCTCCTAACCGAGCTTTTACAACCGAGCTCAATCCCCTATTCTAAATTCCAGTCTATCCTCCTAACCACAGTTCAGTTCCCCACCTAGTTCTATCTAGCTCAAAGGTTATGAACCAGAACTATATGTATGAGAAACCGTTCTTGTCGGCACAGACCTAACACTTTCTACCAAGCTCAATCCTGAAATAGGCCTCACATTCACACGTAGAGTATTGTTGGCTTGAAAGGAAGGTCAAGGTTAAAGGTTGGGGAGACTGTTCCAATGATGGGAATCAGCTATTTGGATTCGCAAGGGTTGTGAAAAGAGTAAGAGAATCCAAATATGTATAAGGTATCCATGAGTTCAAATCAAAGGCATAGACATGATAATTGCAATTCAGTTTATGGTTCTAATAGATAGGGGATGATATCAGATCAAGACATGCTTCAGCCAAAACTAAATGTCAAACAATGCAATCTAGGCATGGTGCGGTCTTATGCTTCAAGCTTACATGAATGCATTAGACAACTATTAACTAGGGCATTAAGACTATTTCATAAACCAGCATGCTTACAAGGCTTTTATCATCCTAGTCCCCTATGCGGATGCACCAATCTATATGAAATGCACCTAGACTCGATCCTAAACATGAATGCAATCTACATGAACACTCTGTTTTTGTGGAATGCTTTTCTGAAATTTTTCAAATTTTTATGGTTTTTCTTATGCAAATAGATTAGATGCTATGCAGAGTCAATGTGCAAAATTTGAAATAAGAAAACAGTAAACGATATCAAATGCATCTCAAACCCTCCCCCAAACTTGAATTACACAGTCCCTTGTGTAATAAAAGATTCAAAGGAAGGTATGAGAATGAAAAAGCAATAAGAAAAACTAAAGATGAATGGTATAAACAATGGTAAAGAGTGGAGTTGTACCTCAGTGTTGGGTGTTCTAACTCGGTCATAAGGTCGAGTTTAATGGCCGAGTGGTTTGGTATGAAGATCTAACTCGGCCAAGCTGATCGAGTTAGACTGTCCGAGCTTGATTGATGACCTCTAGAGGGGTAGCTCGGTTTGCCAAACCGAGCTTGATGGCCGAGCTTGATTTGTTGAGATTTTGACTCGGCCTGGTTGATCGAGCTAATTGGTCGAGTCTGATTTTTTTGGGCTTCTCTGCCTTTCTTTGCATAATTCTGAAATCTCAAACCTGACCAACAAAACTACTAGAAAACATATTAAAAGAAACAAGAAACCTTAAAGCAAAATATTTACAAAGATAGTCATGGGACTTCCTCCCAAGTGAGCTTGTTTAAAGTCACTGAGCTTGACTTCCTTACTGGATTTATGCTTGAGTTGGCTCGTCAAGAGAGATGGATTCAGCTTCTGGAGTCATTTGATCAGCAATGTATATTTTAACCCTCTGCCCATTTACCGTGAAGTCATCATTGTTTTTGCCTATTAGGGTGATGGCCCCATAGGGTAAAACTTCCTTAATGGTGAAAGGTCCTGACCATCTTGATTTCAGCTTTCCTGGGAAAAGTCTGAGCCTTGAATTAAATAGAAGCACTTGGTCACCTGCCTTGAGCTCTTTTGGTAAAATCTTCTTATCATGGAAGGCTTTTGTGCGTTCTTTGTAAATCTTTGAGCTCTCATATGCTTCCAATCTGATTTCTTCCAACTCATGCAAATCCATCAGTCTCTTTTCCTCGGCTGTTTTGATGTCAAAGTTTAGGAGTTTTGTAGCCCATATTGCCTTGTACTCTATCTCCACCGGTAAATGGCATGCTTTGCCATAGAGAAGCTGGAATGGTGTTCTCCCTATGGGGGTTTTGAATGCAGTTCTGTAGGCCCATAGGGTTTCGTCAAGCTTTGTTGCCCAATCCCTTTTTGATACTCCTACTACTCTAGCTAGGATGACATTAATTAGAAGGGAAGTTTTTATTCTTTTTTATTTTTTTTCTCATTTCTTTTTCATTCTCATACCTTCCTTTGAATCTTTTATTACACAAGGGACTGTGTAATTCAAGTTTGGGGGAGGGTTTGAGATGCATTTGATATCGTTTACTGTTTTCTTATTTCAAATTTTTATGGTTTTTCTAATGCAAATAGATGAGATGCAATGCAGACTCAATGTGCAAAATTTGAAATAAGAAAACAGTAAACGATATCAAATGCATCTCAAACCCTCCCCCAAACTTGAATTACACAGTCCCTTGTGTAATAAAAGATTCAAAGGAAGGTATGAGAATGAAAAAGCAATAAGAAAAACTAAAGATGAATGGTATAAACAATGGTAAAGAGTGGAGTTGTACCTCAGTGTTGGGTGTTCTAACTCGGTCATAAGGTCGAGTTTGATGGCCGAGTGGTTTGGTATGAAGATCTAACTCGGCCAAGCTGATCGAGTCAGACTGTCCGAGCTTGATTGATGACCTCTAGAGGGGTAGCTCGGTTTGCCAAACCGAGCTTGATGGCCGAGCTTGATTTGTTGAGATTTTGACTCGGCCTGGTTGATCGAGCTAATTGGTCGAGTCTGATTTTTTTTGGGCTTCTCTGCCTTTCTTTGCATAATCCTAAAATCTCAAACCTGACCAACAAAACTACTAGAAAACATATTAAAAGAAACAAGAAACCTTAAAGCAAAATATTTACAAAGATAGTCATGGGACTTCCTCCCAAGTGAGCTTGTTTAAAGTCACTAAGCTTGACTTCCTTACTGGATTCATGGAGGTTGTAAGAGAGGAACTGAGGTCCTCTTTTCCTTGGTGGGTAGATCAGCAAACTCATCGTGCTCCCTTGACCAATCAGCAAATTGACTCTCAATAGCTTCCTCCTCTAGGTAAGCTTTCTCTTGATCAGGTGGGTAGTCTATTTTTCTTGACCATTTTGTTGTAAGGTCACTTCCCTTCTTCCTGGTCATAGTGATAGCTATATCAGGTGGGATACCCTTGATGTTTTCTAATCCTTGATTGGCCTTCCCTTGGAGTGACTTGATTTGATCTTTCAGCTCTTTCACAGTGTCTTTTAGCTCCACTATAGCTTTGTCCTGCCAATTAGACCTTTCTTTGAGTGCAATCCACTCATCTAGCCCACAAATGTCAGGCTCGGTTTGCAAACCGAGTTTGTTCATCGAGTTAGAAACATCCAGACATGTGAGAGCCTAACTCTGTTTGTAGATCGAGTTAACATGTCGAGCTTGATTAAAAATTTTCTTTCCTGCAGCCTTAAACTCTGTTTCAGATCCAGCTATGTCCTGACAGACTCCTGATTCAGCTTTACTATCCCTTACCAATGCTGGCTTAAGTGGATCATCTTCATAAGGCTCTCTCAACAACTCATCAGTGCTCTCATTCATTTCCTTAATGGAGAAGATCTGTCCCTCTATAGTGGGCTTCCTTATAGCTTCATTGATATCAAACTCCATCCTAAGATTATCAACCAGGTTAAGAGCAATCTTACCTCCCTTCACATCTATTACAGTTCCAGCAGTTGCCAAGAATGGCCTTCCAAGAATAAGAGGATCTGCTGGTTCTTCATCCATTCTCAAAACTACAAAGTCGGTAAGAACAGTTACCTCGCCTATCTTCACAGGAAGATCCTTCAACATCCCCTGAGGGGATCTTGTTGAGCCATCAGCTAACACTAAGGTGACATTACAAGGTCTGAAGTCCTCTACTTTTAGCTTCTGAGCTATAGATAGAGGCATAAGGCTGACAGCAGCTCCAAGGTCACAGAGACTTCTTTTGAAGTTCAGAGTCCCTATTGAGCATGGAAGAGTGAATGAACCTGGGTCTTCAAGCTTATCCTTGATCACCTTCTCTCCTATGACTGCCTTGCAATCATATTTCACTTCTTTCGGACTATCAACTTTCATCTTTCTCCTTAGCAGTTCTTCTCGAAGCATTTTCTCCTGGTTGGGGATAATGCTCAAGATAGTCTCCAAAGGCATTATCTGCTCAAGTTTGTCCACTGCACTATTGAAATCTGCTGTGGCCTTCTCCAAGAGTTCCTGCTTGAATCTCCCAGGGAAAGGAATCTTGGGGACATAAGGAGGGGGAATGTAAGGTATTCTTTTCTCTTCCTGAACAGGCTTACCCTTGAGCTCGGTTACATCAGCTCGGTTTGGTGGCCGAGTTTGATCATTTTTGTTTTCTCCATGAGCTCGGTCTTCTGATCGAGTGCATTGACCGAGTGCAGACTTTGGAATTTCAGATTTGGCTATTTTTTTAAAGAAAACCTCCCCTTCTTGAACCTCACTGTCCTCAGTGACTGGTATAGTCTGTTTTCTGGTGGGTGGCTTGCCTTCACTCATCAATGTGATAGCATGGGCAGTGGCAAACTCGTTGTAGTATAGTGGTAAGTATTCCCGCCTGTCACGCGGGAAATTTCAGAAAAGCATTCCACAAAAACAGAGTGTTCATGTAGATTGCATTCATGTTTAGGATTGAGTCTAGATGCATTTCATATAGAATCATGCATCTGCATAGGGGACTAGGATGATAAAAGCCTTGTAAGCATGCTGGTTTATGAAATAGTCTCAATGCCCTAGTTAATAGTTGTCTAATGCATTCATGTAAGTCTGAAGCATAAGACCGCACCATGCCTAGATTGCATTGTTTGACATTTAGTTTTGGCTGAAGCATGTCTTGATCTGATATCATCCCCTGTCTATTAAAACCTTAAACTGAATTGCAATTATCATGTCTATGCCTTTGATTTGAACTCATGGATACCTTATACATATTTGGATTCTCTTACTCTTTTCACCACCCTTGTGAATCCAAATAGCTGATTCCCATCATTGGAACAGTTTCCCCTACCTTTAACCTTGACCTTCCTTTCAAGCCAACAATACTCTATGTGTGAATGTGAGGCCTATTTCAGGATTGAGCTTGGTAGAAAGTGTTAGGTCTGTGCCGACAAGAATGGTTTCTCATACATATAGTTCTGGTTCATAACCTTTGGGCTAGATAGAACTAGGTGGGGAACTGAACTGTGGTTAGGAGGATATACTGGAATTTAGAATAGGGGATTGAGCTCGGTTGTATAAGCTCGGTTAGGAGACCGAGTTCACACCTCGAGTTAACTAAACCGAGCTTGAGTTTTATTTTGGGATTCAAAGGGGAAGAAAAGAAGAGAAAGGGAAGAAAAGAAGTTCTGGGAAAAGGTTTAAGCTGAAAATAAGATAGCTGCTCTAGTAAAGGATTTGGGATTTGAAAAAGAAGAAAAGAAATGTATAGGCTCAGAAAGATAGAAACGAAAAGAAAGGCAAAAAGCCTGAAGTATCTTAATTAATAAGAAGAATACAAGAGCCTCAGTTTTAAAAGAACCCAATCCGCTAGGATAAGCAAGAAACCATAAGAACCCTTTTCCTTAGAATGAATAAATAAAGAAAGAAGAATGAGTTGATCCAAATAGGATTCATGGCAGAAAAGTGCCTAAGGGTAGATTTAGGATTCATCTTCTGGGTTTAGGATAGGGTAGTAGCAGAATCTTTGTATATGGGATGGGTAGATGAGGAATTGTTCTTGTATGCACCGGTTGGCTATCCTACCTTTAGCCTTCTTCTAAAGCTCAGTCTATTCTTGAGAGTCCCATGATATCTATTGTTTAAACCTATACCAAAAGGGGCCATCTTTGCCTTTTAACCTTTCCCTTAGCCAAATGAGTTCACTGAAATTGCATAGGCTTGATCCATGGTTACAGAATGAATGAATGTTAAAGGGAATGTTTGATTTGATTGCATGTGTAGGTTAAGGCTGGTGTCAGGTTTGTTCTGAAGGGTATGGCTAAAGTTTTAAAAGTAAGGATTACTTGTTAATGCATTCTAGAACTACTAACTAGGACCTTGATGTTACTTCCTTTATCAGCATGTTTTGGCTCTGAGTCCCAGCATTTCATCAACCTCACCAGCTTATATCTTATATGTTTGCTTGAGGGCAAGCAAAGACTAAGTTTGGGGGAGTTGATGTCTCTGCATTTTACCACTTTTAATCTTGCATTTCCATCCATTTTAGCATAGATTCATCACTAGTTTCACTCCATATCTATCCATTTCATTCATACAGGTTACATGATAGGTTTGCTTTAGCTTTGCATACATATTGCATATTGGAGCTATCTTTTAGGTGTTTTGGATGTTCGCTGGAGATCAAGGAACATGGAGACACAAGCTCGGTGCGAAGACTCGACTTCATGACCGAGCTAAAGACCAAGACCAGCATGCACTCGACCAAGACCACTCGACCTGGAGTTAGACCGAGTGCAAACCAACCCACCAACACCACTCGATCACATGCACTCGGTCATCTGACCGAGCTGAAGGCAAAGAGGAGTTAGCACTCGACCAAGAGCACTCGACCACGTCCACTCGACCACCAAACCGAGCTCGTGCAACCGAGTCTGAGGATTCAAGGCCTGAAGCACACCACTCAACCACACCACTCGACCAGAGGAGCCCGAGCTCAAGGCAGCCGACCTAAGGACTTTAGTTTATTTTGTCTTTTTGTACTAGGGTTTCTGACCTAGAGTATATATACTCTAATTAGGTCAGCAGCCGCAGGAGATGTTTTTTTTTATTCTCTTTGTTCTCTAAAAACCTCTCTAGATCTATCTGATTTTGTATTTGCAATTACTTCTGATCCTTTGATCCTTTTTAGTTTATTTCTTCTATTCCTTCTTCATCTCAATCTCTAGATTATGATTATGGAAACTATTTCATTTTCTGGGTTTATGATTCTGATGATGAAGTCTGAGTAGTGATTTAGGGTTCTTGAGGATGGGTTAGATCTGGGTTATGATTCATGGTGGTTCTAGTAGATTTAGGGTTCTAAAGCTTAAGATCTCTTCTGGGTTAGCTATTTCTAATGCTGATTCCCTGTACACCCACTTGGAATCTGATCTTGGTGTTTCCTTGCACATCACTTGAGAAACACCAGATCTGCTAATACCAGAGATCTGGAGCTTCTTTCCAATGATTGATCTAGGATCATAGGAAAGCAAGTTGTAGTTTGACATTTATGAGCTGTGTTCTTAATGCTTATTCTCTTCATGTTTCATTGGAATCCTATCTGAGTGTTAGTGACAGTCAATGGGGCATAGGTGTGGATTCCAAGATTAGGAAGTTTAGAGAATCTGGTGATAGATGTAACTGGGAAGTGGACCTATTACTCTTTTGATGCTCATAGTTAGGAGATCCCTTCTATGAAGTTGTTTATGAAGTCACTAGAGTCCACCATGAAGAATACCAGATCTAGAACTCATCCTTAGGACCTTTTCTCATCCTGATTGTTTTTCTACTTTTTGATACTCTGTTTTCCTGTTCTTAGCTCTGTTTCTGTTTCTATTTTATTTTGCTTTTATGAATCTTTGTTTCTAGTTTCTTTTACTGTTTATTAGTTCTTGTTTTAGTTGTTTCACTCTGTTGCTTCCAACCTTTCTATTTGGCTTGAATTAGATAGATTTGTTACATCCTGATTGTATACAATAGTCCCGATTGGATTGATAGCCCTTTGTACTACAACTGGGCAATAGGTAGCTTTAGGTTTAAAAACCTAGTTATCATTGCTCAGTCGTTTCCAAGAATTCTAACCCTGTACTCGGTTCATTGCAGAGAATTCCTGCCTGGTACTCGGTTATTGCCGAGAATTCTTGCGTGGTACTCAGTCATTGCCAAGAATTCTTGCCCGGTACTCGGTCAATGCCAAGGATTCCTACCCGGTGTTCGGTTATTGCCAAGAATTCCTCCATGGTACTCGGTCATTGCCGAGGATTCACCAGCCGGTACTCGATCATTGCTGAGAATTCCTGCCTACTCGGTCTTTGCCGTGAATTCCTGCCAGGTACTCGGTCATAGCTGAGAATTCTTGCCCAGTACTCGTTCATTGCCAAGAATTCCTTCCCGGTACTTGGTCATTGCCGGGAATTTCTGCACGTTACTCGGTCATTTCCGTGAACTCCATCTGGTACTCGATTATTACCCAGAATTCCTTCCTTGTACTAGGTCCTTGGCGAGAATTCTCGCCCAGTACTCAGTCATTGCCAAGGATTCCTCACCCGGTACTCGGTCGTTTCTAAAGATTCCTACCTGGTGCTTGGTCATTGTCGAGATTTCATGCCCGGTACTCGGTCATTGTAAAGAATTCCTACCCAGTACTCGGTCATTGCAGAGGATTCCTCACCTAATGCTTGGTCGTTTCTGAGAATTCCAACCTGGTACTCAGTCATTGCCGAGAATTCCTGTTTGGTACTCGGTCATTGCCAAGAATTCATGTGCGGTGCTCGATTATTATCGAGAATTCTTTATCTTTACTTGGTCATTGCCGAGAATTCTCACCCGGTACTCAGTCATTACCAAGGATTCGTCACCCGGTATTCAGTCGTTTCTAAGGATTCCTACCCGGTACTTTGACATTCTAAAGAATTCCTACCATGTAGTTGGTCATTGCCGAGAATTCCTGCCTGGTACTCGGTCATTGCCAAGAATTGCAACCCGGTACTCGGTCATTGCTAAGAATTCCTACCCGGTACTCTGTCATTGTATAGAATTACTACCATGTACTTGGTCATTGCCGAGAATTCATGCATGGTACTCGGTCATTGCCGAGAATTCCTACCCGTTACTCGGTCATTGCCAAGAATTCCTGCCCTGTACTCGGTCATTGCCATGGATTCCTACCCGGTGTTCGGCCATTGTTGAGTATTCCTGCCCTGTACTAAGTCATTGCTGAGAATTCCTGCCAGGTACTCGGTCATTGCCATGAATTCCTGCTCGGTAATCGGTCATAGCTGAGAATTCCTGCCCGGCACTCGTTCATTGCCAAGAATTCCTACCCTTTACTCGGTCATTGCCAAGAATTCTGGCCTGGTACTCGGTCATTGCCAAGAATTCCTACCCGGTACTCGGTCATTGCTGAGAATTCCTTCTTGGTAATCGGTCATTGCTATGAATTCCAACCCACTACTTGATCATTGCCGAAAATTTCTCACCCGGTCCTCTGTCGTTTCCGTGGATTAATACATGATGCTCGGTTATTGCCGAGAATTCCTGCCCGGTACTCGGTAATTGCCAAAGATTCCTCTCCAGGTACTCAGTCATTTCCAAGGATACTACCTGCTGCTCGGTCATTGCCGAGAATTCATTCATGGTACTCAGACATTGCTGAGTATTCCTGTCCGGTACTCGGTCATTGGTGAGAATTACTCATCTGGTATTCGATAATTACCAAGAATTCTTGCCAGCTACTAGGTTATTGCTGGGAATTCCAGCCCGGTAATCGGTCATTGCCAATGATTTGTCACTCGGTACTCGTTCGTTTCTGGGAATTCCTACCCGGTGCTTGGTCATAGTCGAGAAGTCCTGCCTGGTACTCCGTCATGCCGAGAATTCTTGCTCGGTGCTCCGTCATCGCTGAGAATTCTAACCCTGTACACTGTTCATTGCAGAGAATTCCTGCCTGGTACTCGGTCATTGCCGAGAATTCCTGCGTGGTACTCGGTCGTTGCCAAAAATTCCTGCCCGGTACTCGGTCAATGCCAAGGATTCCTACCCGGTGTTCGGTCATTGCCGAGAATTCCTCCATGGTACTCGGTCATTGCCGAGGATTCACCAGCCGGTACTCGATCATTGCTGAGAATTCCTGCCTGGTACTCGGTCATTGCCGTGAATTCCTGCCAGATACTCGGTCATAGCTGAGAATTCCTGCCCAATACTCGTTCATTGCCAAGAATTCCTTCCCGGTACTTGGTCATTGCCAAGAATTTCTGCACGTTACTCGGTCATTTCCGAGAACTCCATCTGGTACTCGATTATTACCGAGAATTCCTTCCTTGTACTAGGTCATTGCCGAGAATTCTCGCCCAGTACTCAGTCATTGCCAAGGATTCCTCACCCGGTACTCGGTCGTTTCTAAAGGTTCCTACCTGGTGCTTTGTCATTGTCGAGAATTCCTGCCCGGTACTCGGTCATTGTAAAGAATTCCTACCCAGTACTCGGTCATTGCAGAGGATTCCTCACCTAATGCTTGGTTGTTTCTGAGAATTCCAACCTGGTATTCACTCATTGCCGAGAATTCCTGTCTAGTACTCGGTCATTGCCAAGAATTCCTGTGCGGTGCTCGATAATTATCGAGAATTCTTTCCTTTTACTTGGTCATTGCCGAGAATTCTCGCCCGGTACTCAGTCATTGCCAAGGATTCGTCAGCCGGTATTCAGTCGTTCCTAAGGATTCCTACCCGGTACTTTGACATTGCAAAGAATTCCTACCCTGTACTTGGTCATGGCCAAGAATTCCTGCCTGGACTCAGTCATTGCCTGGAATTCCTACCCGGTACTCGGTTATTGCTAAGAATTCCTACCCGGTACTCTGTCATTGTGAAGAATTCCTACCCTGTACTTGGTCATTGCCGAGAATTCATGCATGGTACTCGGTTATTGACGAGAATTCCTACCCGTTACTCGGTCATTGCCAAGAATTCCTGCCCTGTACTCGGTCATTGCCATGGATTCCTACCCGGTGTTCGGCCACTGCTGAGTATTCCTGCCCTGTACTCAGTCATTGCTGAGAATTCCTGCCAGGTACTCGTTCCTTGGCAAGAATTCCTGTCTGGTACTTTGTCATTGCCAAGATTTTCTACCCGTTACTCGGTCATTGCTGAGAATTCCTGCCCGGTACTCGGTCATTGCCAAGAATTTATGCCCGTTACTCGGTCATTTCTGAGATATCCTGCCGATACTCAATTATTACCAAGAAATATTGCCTGATACTAGGTTATTGCCGAGAATTCCTGCCCGGTACTTGGTATTTGCTGAGGATTCCACACTCGCTACTCGGTCGTTTCTAAGGATTCCTACCCGGTCCTTAGTCATTGTCAAGAATTCGTGCCTGGTACTCGGTCATTGCCAAGAATTCCTACCCGGTACTCTGTCATTGTAAAGATTCCTACCCTGTACTCGGTCATTGCCAAATATTCCTCACCTGATGCTCAGTCGTTTCTAGGAATTCCAACTCGGTACTCGGTTAATTGCAGAGAATTCATGCATGGTACTGGGTCATTGCCAAGAATTCCAGCGCGGTGCTCGGTCATTGCCAAGAGTTCCTTCCCGGTACTTGGTCAATGCCAAGGATTCCTACCCGGTGTTCGGTCATTGCCGAGAATTCCTGCATGGTACTCAGTCATTGCCGAGGATTCACCGGCCGGTACTCGATCATTGCTGAGAACTCCTGCCTGGTACTCGGTCATTGCCATGAATTCCTACCCGATAATCAGTCATAGCAGAGAATTCCTGCCCTGGATTCGTTCATTGCCAAGAATTCCTACCATGTACTCGATCATTGCCGAGATTTCCTGCCTGGTACTCAGTCATTGCCGAGAATTCCTACCCGGTACTCGGTCATTGCCAAGAATTCCTGCCTGGTACTCGGTCATTGCCATGGATTCCTACCCGGTGTTCGGCCATTGCTAAGTATTCCTGCCCGGTACTGGGTCATTGTTGAGAATTCCTGCCCGGTACTCGTTTCTTGCCAAGAATTCCTGCCTGGTACTTGGTCATTACCGAGAATTTCTGCTCGTTACTCGTTAATTTCCATGGATTCCTACCCGGTGTTCGGCCATTGCCAAGAATTCCTGCCCGGTACTCGGTCATTGCCGGGGATTCACCAGCGGGTACTTGATCATTGCTGAGAATTCCTGCCCGGTACTCGGTTATTGCCGAGAATTTCTTCCCGTTACTCAGTCTTTTCTGAGATATCCAGCCGGTACTTGATTATTACCGAGAAATATTGCCTGGTACTAGGTCATTGCCGAGAATTCCCACCCGGTACTCAGTATTTGCTAAGGATTCCTCACTTGGTACTCAGTCGTTTCTGAGGATTCCTTCCCGGTGCTCGGTCATTATCGAGAATTCGTGCCTGGTACTTGGTCATTGCCAAGAATTCCTACCCGGTGCACTGTCATTGTAAAGAATTCATACCATGTACTCGGTCATTGCCGAAGATTCCTCACATGATGCTCGGTCGTTTCTGAGAATTCTAACCATGTACTCGGTTCATTGCAGAGAATTCCTGCCTGGTACTCGGTCATTGCCGAGAATTCCTACGCGGTACTCGGTCATTGCCAAGAATTCCTGCCCGGTACTCTGTCAATGCCAAGGATTCCTACCCGGTGTTCGGTCATTGCCGAGAATTCCTCCATGGTACTCGGTCATTGCCAAAGATTCCTCACCTGATGCTCGGTCGTTTCTTGGAATTCCAACTCGGTACTCGGTTAATTGCAGAGAATTCTTGCATGGTACTCGGTCATTTCCGAGAATTCCTGCGCGGTGCTCGGTCATTGCCAAGAGTTCCTTCCCGGTACTTGGTCAATGCAAAGGATTCCTACCCGGTGTTCAGTCATTGCCAAGAATTCCTGCATGGTACTCAGTCATTGTCGAGGATTCACCTGCCGGTACTCGATCATTGCTGAGAATTCCTGCCTGGTACTCGGTCATTGCCATGAATTCCTGCCCGATAATCAGTCATAGCTAAGAATTCCTGCCCTGCATTCGTTCATTGCCAAGAATTCCTACCTTGGACTCGGTCATTGCCGAGAATTCCTGTCTGGTACTCGGTCATTGCCGAGAATTCCTACTCGGTACTCGGTCATTGCCAAGAATTCCTGCCTGGTACTCGGTCATTGCCATGGATTCCTACCCGGTGTTCGGCCATTGCTAATTATTCCAGCCCGGTACTGGGTCATTGCTGAGAATTCCTGCCCTGTACTCGTTTCTTGCCAAGAATTCCTGCCTGGTACTTGGTCATTACCGAGAATTTGTGCCCGTTACTCGTTAATTTCCATGGATTCCTACCCGGTGTTCAGCCATTGCCAAGAATTCCTGCCTGGTACTCGGTCATTGCCGAGGATTCACCAGCCGGTACTCGATCATTTCTGAGAATTCCTCCACGGTACTCGGTTATTGCCGAGAACTTCTTCCTGTTACTCGGTCATTTCCGAGATATCCAGCCGGTACTTGATTATTACCGAGAAATATTGTCTGGGACTAGGTCATTGCCGAGAATTCCCGCCCGGTACTCAGTATTTGCTGAGGATTCCTCACTTGGTACTCGGTCGTTTTTGAGGATTCCTTCCTGGTGCTCGGTCATTGGCGAGAATTCGTGCCTGGTACTTGGTCATTGCCAATAATTCCTACCCGGTACTCTGTCATTGTAAAGAATTCCTACCCTGTACTCGGTCATTGCCGAAGATTCCTCACATGATGCTCGGTCGTTTCTAAGAATTCTAACCCTGTACTGGGTTCATTGCAGAGAATTTCTGCCTGGTACTCGGTCATTGCCGAGAATTCCTGTGTGGTGCTTGGTCATTGTCGAGAAGTCCTGCCCGGTACTCGGTCATTGCAGAGGATTCCTCACCTAATGCTTGGTCGTTTCTGAGAATTCCAACCTGGTACTCAGTCATTGCCGATAATTCTTGTCTGGTACTCGGTCATTGCCAAGAATTCCTATGCGGTGCTCGATTATTATCTAGAATTCTTTCCTTTTACTTGGTTATTGCCGAGAATTCTCGCCCGGTACTCAGTCATTGCCAAGGATTCGTTACCCGGTATTCAGTCGTTTCTAAGGATTCCTACCCGGTACTTTGACAATGTAAAGAATTCCTACTCTGTACTTGGTCATTGCCGAGAATTCCTGCCTGGTACTCGATCATTGCCGAGAATTCCTACCCTGTACTCGGTCATTGCTAAGAATTCCTGCCCGGTACTCTGTCATTGTAAAGAATTCCTACCCTGTACTTGGTCATTGCCGAGAATTCCTGCATGGTACTCGGTCATTGTCGAGAATTCCTACCCGTTACTCGGTCATTGCCAAGATTTTCTGCCATATACTCGGCCATTGCCATGGATTCCTACCCGGTGTTCAGCCATTGCTGAGTATTCCTGCCCTGTACTCAGTCATTGCTGAGAATTCATGCCAGGTACTCGTTCCTTGCCAAGAATTCCTGCCTGGTACTTGGTCATTGCCGAGAGTTTCTGCCCGTTACTCGGTCATTGCTGAGAATTCCTGCCTGGTACTCGGTCATTGCCGAGAATTTCTGCCCGTTACTCGGTCATTTCTGAGATATCCAGCCGATACTCGGATATTACCAAGAAATATTACCTGGTACTAGGTTATTGCCGAGAATTCCCGCCCGGTACTCGGTATTTGCCGAGGATTCGACACTCGGTACTCGGTCGTTTCTAAGGATTCCTACCCGGTCCTTGGTCATTGTCAAGAATTCGTGCCTGGTACTCGGTCATTGCCAAGAATTCCTACCCGGTACTCTTTCATTGTAAAGAATTCCTACCCTATACTAGGTCATTGCCAAAGATTCCTCACCTGATGCTCGGTCGTTTCCAGGATTTCCAACCCGGTACTCGGTTAATTGCAGAGAATTGCTGCCTGGTAATCGGTCATTGCCGAGAATTCCTGCCTGGTACTCAGTCATTGCCGTGAATTTCTGCCCGGTAATCGGTCATAGCTGAGAATTCCTGCCCGGCACTCGTTCATTGCCAAGAATTCCTACCCTGTACTCGGTCATTGCCGAGAATTCCTGCCTGGTACTCGGTCATTGCCGAGAATTCCTACCCGGTACTCTGTCATTGGTGAGAATTCCTTCTTGGTAATCGGTCATTGCCATGAATTCCAACCCACTACTCGATCATTGCCGAGAATTTCTCAGCCGGTCCTCTGTCGGTTCCGTGGATTTATACCTGATGCTCAGTTATTGCCGAGAATTCCTGCCCGGTACTCGGTAATTGCCAAGGATTCCTCTCCAGGTACTCAGTCATTTCCAAGGATACTACCTGCTGCTCAGTCATTGCCGAGAATTCCTTCATGGTACTCTGTCATTGGTGAAAATTCATGTCTGGTACTCAGCCATTGCCGAGTATTCCTGTCCGGTACTCGGTCATTGGTGAGAATTCCTCATCCGGTATTCGATAATTACCAATAATTCTTGCCAGCTACAAGGTCATTGCTGGGAATTCCAGCCCGGTACTCGGTCATTGCCAATGATTTGTCACTCAGTACTCGTTCGTTTTTGGGAATTCCTACCCGGTGCATGGTCATAGTCGAGAAGTCCTGCCTGGTACTCCGTCATGCCGAGAATTCTTGCGCGGTGCTCCGTCATCGCCGAGAATTCTAACCCTGTACTCGGTTCATTGCAGAGAATTCCTGCCTGGTTCTCGTTCATTGCCAAGAATTCCTGCGCGGTACTCGGTCGTTGCCAAGAATTCCTACCTTGTACTCAGTCGTTGCCGAGAATTCCTGCCTGGTACTCGGTCATTGCCGAGAATTCCTACCCGGTACTCGGTCATTGCCAAGAATTCCTGCCTGGTACTCGGTCATTGCCATGGATTCCTACCCGGTGTTCAGCCAGCTAAGAGTTCCTGCCCGGTACTGGGTCATTACTGAGAATTCCTGCCCGGTACTTGTTTCTTGCCAAGAATTCCTGCCTGGTACTTGGTCATTACCGAGAATTTGTGCCCGTTACTCGTTAATTTCCATGGATTCCTACCTGGTGTTCGGCCATTGCCAAGAATTCCTGCCCGGTACTCGGTCATTACCGAGGATTCACCAGCCAGTACTCGATCATTGCTGAGAATTCCTCCCCGGTACTCGGTTATTGCCAAGAATTTCTTCCCGTTACTCGGTCATTGCCGGAGATTCCTCACATGTTGCTCAGTCGTTTCCAAGAATTCTAACCCTGTACTCGGTTCATTGCAGAGAATTCCTGCCTGGTACTCGGTTATTGCCGAGAATTCCTGCGTGGTACTCAGTCATTGCCAAGAATTCTTGCCCGGTACTCGGTCAGTGCCAAGGATTCCTACCCGGTGTTCGGTCATTGCCAAGAATTCCTCCATGGTACTCGGTCATTGCCGAGGATTCACCAGCCGGTACTCGATCATTGCTGAGAATTCCTGCCTGGTACTCAGTCATTGCCGTGAATTCCTGCCAGGTACTCGGTCATAGCTGATAATTCTTGCCCAGTACTCATTCATTGCCAAGAAATCCTTCCCGGTACTTGGTCATTGCCGGGAATTTCTGCACGTTACTCGGTCATTTCCGTGAACTCCATCTGGTACTCGATTATTACCGAGAATTCCTTCCTTGTACTAGGTCATTGGCGAGAATTCTCGCCCAGTACTCAGTCATTGCCAAGGATTCCTCACCCGGTACTCGGTCGTTTCTAAAGATTCCTACCTGGTGCTTGGTCATTGTCGAGATTTCCTGCCCGGTACTCGGTCATTGTAAAGAATTCCTACCCAGTACTCGGTCATTGCAGAGGATTCCTCACCTAATGCTTGGTCGTTTCTGAGAATTCCAACCTGGTACTCAGTCATTGCCGAGAATTCCTGTTTGGTACTCGGTCATTGCCAAGAATTCATGTGCGGTGCTCGATTATTATCGAGAATTCTTTATCTTTACTTGGTCATTGTCGAGAATTCTCATCCTGTACTCAGTCATTACCAAGGATTCGTCACCCGGTATTCAGTCGTTTCTAAGGATTCTTACCCGGTACTTTGACATTCTAAAGAATTCCTACCCTGTACTTGGTCATTGCCGAGAATTCCTGCCTGGTACTCAGTCATTGCCGAGAATTGCAACCTGGTACTCGGTCATTGCTAAGAATTCCTACCTGGTACTCTGTCATTGTATAGAATTCCTACCATGTACTTGGTCATTTCCGAGAATTCCTGCATGGTACTCGGTCATTGCCGAGAATTCCTACCCGTTACTCGGTCATTGCCAAAGATTTCTAACCTGATGCTCGGTCGTTTCCAGGAATTCCAACCTGGTACTCGGTTAATTGCAGAGAATTCCTGCCTGGTACTCGGTCATTACCGTGCATTCCTGCCCGGTAATCGGTGATAGCTGAGAATTCCTGCCCGGCACTCGTTCATTGCCAAGAATTCCTACCCTGTACTCGGTCATTGCCGAGAATTCCTGCCTGGTACTCGGTCATGGCCGAGAATTCCTACCCGGTACTCGGTCATTGCCAAGAATTCCTGCCTGGTACTCGGTCATTGCCATGGATTCCTACCCGGTGTTCGGCCATTGCTGAGTATTCCTGCCCGGCACTCGGTCATTGTTGAGAATTCCTGCCTGGTACTTGGTCATTGCAGAGAATTTCTACCCGTTACTCGGTTATTGCCATGGATTCCTACCCGGTGTTCGGTCATTGCCGAGAATTCCTGCCAGGTACTCGGTCATTGCCGAGGATTCACCAGCCGGTACTCGATCATTGGTGAGAATTACTGCCCGGTACTCGGTCAGTACCGAGAACTTCTGCCCGTTACTCGATTATTACCAAGAAATATTGCCTGGTACTAGGTCATTTCCGAGAATTCCTCCCCGGTACTCGGTATTTGCCGAGGATTCCACACTCGGTACTCCTTCGTTTCTGAGGATTCCTACCCGATGCTTGGTCATTGTCGAGAATTCGTGTCTGGTACTCGGTCATTACCAATAATTCCTACCCGGTACTCTGTAATTGTAAAGAATTCCTACCCTGTACTCGGTCATTGAGGAAGATTCCTCACCTGATGCTCGGTCGTTTCCATGAATTCCAACCCGATACTCGGTTAATTGCAGAGAATTCCTGCATGGTACTCGGTCTTTGCCGAAAATTCCTGCGCGGTGCTCGATCATTGCCAAGAATTCCTGCCCGGTACTTGGTCAATGCCAAGGATTCCTACCCGGTGTTCGGTCATTGCCGAAAATTCCTGCATGGTACTCAGTCATTGCCGAGGATTCACCGGCCGGTACTCGATCATTGCTGAGAATTCCTGCCTGGTACTCGGTCATTGCCGTGAATTCCTGCCCGGTAATCGGTCATAGCTGAGAATTTCTGCCCGACACTTGTTCATTGCCAAGAATTCTTACCCTGTACTCGGTTATTGCCGAGAATTCCTGCCTGGTACTCGGTCATTGCCAAGAATTCCTAACCGGTACTCGGTCATTGCCAAGAATTCCTGCCTGGTACTCGGTCATTGCCAAGGATTCCTACCCGGTGTTCGGCCATTGCTGAGAATTCCTGCCCGATACTCGTTTCTTGCCAAGTATTCCTGCCTGGTACTTGGTCATTACCGAGAATTTCTGCCTGTTACTCGTTAATTTCCATGGATTCCTACCCGGTGTTCGGCCATTGCCGAGAATTCCTGCTCGGTACTAGGTCATTACCGAGAATTTCTGCCCGTTACTCGGTCATTGCCAAGAATTCCTGCCCGGTACTTGGTCAATGCCAAGGATTCCTACCTGGTGTTCGGTTATTGCCGAAAATACCTGCATAGTACTAGGTCATTGCCGAGGATTCACCAGCCGGTACTCGATCATTGCTGAGAATTCCTGCCTGGTACTCGGGCATTGCCGTGAATTCCTGCCCGGTAATCGGTCATAGCTGAGAATTCCTGCCCGGCACTCATTCATTGCCAAGAATTCCTACCCTGTACTCGGTCATTGCCGAGAATTCCTGCCTGGTACTCGGTTATTGCTGAGAATTCCTACCCGGTACTTGGTCATTGTGCGGAATTCCTGCCTTGTACTCGGTCATTTCCATGGATTCCTACCCGTTGTTCGGCCATTGCTGAGTATTCCTGCCCGGCACTCGTTCCTTTCCAAGAATTCCTGCCTGGTACTTGGTCATTGCAGAGAATTTCTACCCGTTACTCGGTTATTGCCATGGATTCCTACTCGGTGTTCGGTCATTGTCGAGTATTCCTGCCCGGTACTCGGTCATTGTCGAGGATTCACCAGCCGGTACTCGATCATTGCTGAGAATTCCTGCCCGGTACTCGGCCGTTACCAAGAATTTCTGACCGTTACTCGGTCATTTCTAAGATATCCACCCGATACTCGATTATTACAAAGAAATATTGCCTGGTACTAGGTCATTGCCGAGAATTCCTGCCCAGTACTCGGTATTTGCCGAGGATTCCACACTTGGTACTCCTTCGTTTCTGAGGATTCCTACCCTGTACTCGGTCATTGCCGAAGATTCCTCACCTGATGCTCGGTCGTTTCCAGGAATTCCAACCCGATACTCGGTTAATTGCAGAGAATTCCTGTATGGTACTCGGTCATTGCCGAAAATTCCTGCGGTGCTCGGTCATTGCCAAGAATTCCTGCCCGGTACTTGGTCAATGCCAAGGATTCCTACCCGGTGTTCCGTCATTCCCGAAAATTCCTGCATGGTACTCAGTCATTGCCGAGGATTCACCGGCCGGTACTCGATCATTGCTGAGAATTCCTGCTTGGTACTCGGTCATTGCCGTGAATTCCTGCCCGGTAATCGGTCATAGCTGAGAATTTCTGCCCGACACTTGTACATTGCCAAGAATTCCAACCCTGTACCCGGTCATTGCTGAGAATTCCTGCCTGGTACTCGGTCATTGCTGAGAATTCCTAACCGGTACTCGGTCATTGTAAAGAATTCCTACCCAGAACTCGGTCATTGCCATGGATTCCTCACCTAATGCTTAGTCGTTTCTGAGAATTCCACCTTGGTACTCAATCAATGCCGAGAATTCCTGTCTGGTACTCTGTCATTGCCAAGTATTGCTGTGCGGTGCTCGATTATTATCGAGAATTCTTTCCTTGTACTAGTACTCGGTCATTGCCAAGAATTCCTACCCGGTATTCTGTCATTGTAAAGAATTCCTACCATGTACTCGGTCATTGCCAAAGATTCCTCACCTGATGCTCGGTCGTTTCCAAGATTTCCAACCTGGTACTCGGTTAATTGCAGAGAATTCCTGCCTGGTACTCGGTCATTGCCGAGAATTCCTGCCTGGTACTCGGTCATTGCCGTGAATTCCTGTCCGGTAATCGGTCATAGCTGAGAATTCCTGCCCGGCACTCATTCATTGCCAAGAATTCCTACCCTGTACTCGGTCATAGCCGAGAATTCCTGCCTGGTATTCGGTCATTGCCGAGAATTCCTACCCGGTACTCGGTCATTGCCAAGAATTCCTACCTGGTAGTTGGTCATTGCCATGGATTCCTACCCGGTGTTCGGCCATTGCTGAGTATTCCTGCCCGGCACTTGGTCATTGCTGAGAATTCCTGCCCGGTACTCGTTCCTTGCCAAAAATTTCAGCCTGGTACTTGCTCATTATAGAGAATTTCTACCCGTTACTCGGTTATTTCCATGGATTCCTACCCGGTGTTCGGTCATTGCCGAGATTTCTTGCCCGGTACTCGGTCATTGCCGAGGATTCACCAGCCGGTACTCGATCATTGCTGAGAATTCCTGCCCGGTACTCGGTCGTTACCGAGAATTTCTGCCCGTTACTCGGTCATTTCCAAGATATCCAGCCGGTACTCGATTATTACCAAGAAATATTGCCTGGTACTAGGTCATTGCCGAGAATTCCTGCCCGGTACTCGGTATTTGCCGAGGATTCCACACTCGGTACTCCTTCGTTTCTGAGGATTCCTACCCGATGCTTGATCATTGTCGAGAATTCGTGCCTGGTACTCGGTCATTGCCAACAATTCCTACCCGGTACTCTATAATTGTAAAGAATTCCTACCCTTTACTCGGTCATTGCCGAAGATTCCTCACCTGATGCTCGGTCGTTTCCAAGAATTCCAACCCAATACTCGGTTAATTGCAGAGAATTCCTGCATGGTACTCGGTCATTGCCAAAAATTCCTGCCCGGTGCTCGTTCATTGCCAAGAATTCCTACCCTGTACTCGGTCATTGCCGAGAATTCCTGCCTGGTACTCGGTCATTGCCGAGAATTCATACCCGGTACTCGGTCATTGCCACGATTTCCTGCCTAGTACTCGGTCATTGCAAAGGATTCCTACCCGGTGTTCGGCAATTGCTGAGTATTCCTGCCCGGTACAGGGTCATTGCTGAGAATTCTTGCCCGGTACTCGTTCCTTGCCAAAAATTCCTGCCTGGTACTTGGAAATTACAGAGAATTTCTACCCGTTACTCGGTTATGGCCATGGATTCCTACCCGGTGTTCGGTCATTGCCGAGAAGTCCTGCCCGGTACTCGGTCATTGCCGAGGATTCACCAGCCGGTACTCGATCATTGCTGAGAATTCCTGCCCGGTACTCGGTCGTTACCGAGAATTTCTGCCCGTTACTCGGTTATTTCCAAGATATCCAGCCGGTACTCGATTATTACCAAGAAATATTGCCTGGTACTAGGTCATTGCCGAGAATTCCTGCCTGGTACTCGGTATTTGCCGAGGATTCCACACTCGGTACTCCTTCGTTTCTGAGGATTCCTACCCGATGCTTGGTCATTGTCGAGAATTCGTGCCTGGTACTCGGTCATTGCCAAGAATTCCTACCCGGTACTCTGTCATTGTAAAGAATTCCTACCATGTACTCGGTCATTGCCAAAGATTCCTCACCTGATGCTCGGTCGTTTCCGGGAATTCCAACCTGGTACTCGGTTAATTGCAGAGAATTCCTGCCTGGTACTCGGTCATTTGCCGAGAATTCCGGCCTGGTACTCGGTCATTGCCGTGAATTCCTGCCCGGTAATCGGTCATAGCTGAGAATTCGTGCCCGGCACTGGTTCATTGCCAAGAATTCCTACCCTGTACTCTGTCATTGCCGAGAATTCCTGCCTGGTACTTGGTCATTGCCGAGAATTCCTACCCGGTACTCGGTCATTGCCAAGAATTCCTGCCTGGTACTCGGTCATTGCCATTGATTCCTACCCGGTGTTCGTCCATTGCTGAGTATTCCCGCCCGGCACTTGGTCATTGCTGAGAATTCCTGCCCGGTACTCGTTCCTTGCCAAAAATTCCCGCATGGTACTTGCTCATTACACAGAATTTCTACCCGTTACTCTGTTATTGCCATGGATTCCTACCCGGTGTTCGGTCATTGCCGAGAATTTCTGCCCTGTACTCGGTCATTGCCGAGGATTCACCAGCCGGTACTCGATCATTGCTAAGAATTCCTGCGCAGTACTCGGTCGTTACCGAGAGTTTCTGCCCGTTACTCAGTCATTTCCAAGATATCCAGCCGGTACTCGATTATTACCAAGAAATATTTCCTGGTACTAGGTCATTGCCGAGAATTCCTGCCCGGTACTCGGTATTTGCCGAGGATTCCACACTCGGTACTCCTTCGTTTCTGAGGATTCCTACCCGATGTTTTATCATTGTCGAGAATTCGTGCCTGGTACTCGGTCATTGCCAACAATTCCTACCCGGTACTCTATAATTGTAAAGAATTCCTACCCTTTACTCGGTCATTGCCGAAGATTCCTCACCTGATGCTCGGTCGTTTCCAAGAATTCCAACCCAATACTCGGTTAATTGCAGAGAATTCCTGCATGTTACTCGGTCATTGCCAAAAATTCCTGCGCGGTGCTCGGTCATTGCCAAGAATTCCTGCCCGGTACTTGGTCAATGCCAAGGATTCCTACCCGGTGTTCAGTCATTGCCAAAAATTCCTGCATGGTACTCAGTCATTGCCGAGGATTCACCGGCCGGTACTCGATAATTGCTGAGAATTCCTGCCTGGTACTCGGTTATTCCCGTGAATTCATGCCCGGTAATCGGCCATAGCTGAGAATTTCTGCCCGAAACTTGTTCGTTGCCAAGAATTCCTACCCTGTACTCGGTCATTGCCGAGAATTCCTGCCTGGTACTCGGTCATTGCCGAGAATTCCTAACCGGTACTCGGTCATTGCCAAGAATTCCTGCCTGGTACTCGGTCATTGAAAAGGATTCCTACCCGGTGTTCGGCAATTGCTGAGTATTCCTGCCCGGTACAGGGTCATTGCTGAGAATTCCTGCCCGATACTCGTTTCTTGCCAAGTATTCCTGCCTGGTACTTGGTCATTACCGAGAATTTCTGCCTGTTACTCGTTAATTTCCATGGATTCCTACCCGGTGTTCGGCCATTGCCAAGAATTCCTGCCCGGTACTCGGTTATTGCCGAGGATTCACCAGCCGGTACTCGATCATTGCTGAGAATTCCAGCCCGGTACTCGGTCATTGCCGAGAATTTCTGCCCGTTACTCGGTCATTGCCAAGAATTCCTGCCCGGTACTTGGTCAATGCCAAGGATTCCACACTCGGTACTCCTTCGTTTCTGAGGATTCCTACCCGATGCTTGATCATTGTCGAGAATTCGTGCCTGGTACTCGGTCATTGCCAACAATTCCTACCCGGTACTCTATAATTGTAAAGAATTCCTACCCTTTACTCGGTCATTGCCGAAGATTCCTCACCTGATGCTCGGTCGTTTCCAAGAATTCCAACCCAATACTCGGTTAATTGCAGAGAATTCCTGCATGGTACTCGGTCATTGCTAAAAATTCCTGCGCGGTGCTCGGTCATTGCCAAGAATTCCTGCCCGGTACTTGGTCAATGCCAAGGATTCCTACCCGGTGTTCGGTCATTGCCGAAAATTCCTGCATGGTACTCAGTCATTGCCGAGGATTCACCGGCCGGTACTCGATAATTGCTGAGAATTCCTGCCTGGTACTCGGTTATTGCCGTGAATTCCTGCCCGGTAATCGGCCATAGCTGAGAATTTCTGCCCGACACTTGTTCATTGCCAAGAATTCCTACCCTGTACTCGGTCATTGCTGAGTATTCATGCCCGGTACAGGGTCATTGCTGAGAATTCCTGCCCGATATTCGTTTATTGCCAAGTATTCCTGCCTGGTACTCGGTCATTGCCGAGAATTCCTGCCTGGTACTCGGTCATTGCCGAGAATTCCTAACCGGTACTCGGTTATTGCCAAGAATTCCTGCCTGGTACTCGGTCATTGCCATGGATACCTACCCGGTGTTCGGCAATTGCTGAGTATTCCTGCCCGGTACAGGGTCATTGCTGAGAATTCCTGCCCGATATTCGTTTCTTACAAGTATTCCTGCGTGGTACTCGATCATTGCCAAGGATTCCTACCTGGTGTTCGGCAATTGCTGAGTATTCCTGCCCGGTACAGGGTCATTGTTGAGAATTCCTGCCCGATACTCGTTTCTTGCCATGTATTCCTGCCTGGTACTTGGTCATTACCGAGAATTTCTGCCCGTTACTCGTTAATTTCCATGGATTCCTACCTGGTGTTCGGCCATTGCCGAGAATTCCTGCCCAGTACTCGGTCATTGCCAAGGATTCACCAGCCGGTACTCAATCATTGTTGAGAATTCCTGCTCGGTACTCGGTCATTGCCAAGAATTTCTGCCCGTTACTCGGTCATTGCCAAGAATTCCTGCCCGGTACTTGGTCAATGCAAAGGATTCCTACCTGGTGTTCGGTTATTGCCGAGAATACCTGCATGGTACTCGGTCATTGCCGAGGATTCACCAGCCGGTACTCGATCATTGCTGAGAATTCCTGCCTGGTACTCGGTCATTGCCGTGAATTCCTGCCCGGTAATTGGTCATAGCTGAGAATTCCTGCCCGGCACTCATTCATTGCCAAGAATTCCTACCCTGTACTCGGTCATAGCCGAGAATTCCTGCCTGGTAATCGGTCATTGCCGAGAATTCCTACCCGGTACTCGGTCATTGCCAAGAATTCCTACCTGGTACTCGGTCATTGCCATGGATTCCTACCCGGTGTTCGGCCATTGCTGAGTATTCCTGCCCGGCACTTGGTCATTGCTGAGAATTCCTGCCCGGTACTCGTTCCTTGCTAAAAATTTCAGCCTGGTACTTGCTCATTATAGAGAATTTCTACCCGTTACTCGGTTATTGCCATGGATTCCTACCCGGTGTTCGGTCATTGCCGAGAATTCTTGCCCGGTACTCGGTCATTGTCGAGGATTCACCAGCCGGTACTCGATCATTGCTGAGAATTCCTGCCCGGTACTCGGTCGTTACCGAGAATTTCTGCCCGTTACTCGGTCATTTCCAAGATATCCAGCCGGTACTCGATTATTACCAAGAAATATTGCCTGGTACTAGGTCATTGCCGAGAATTCCTGCCCGGTACTCGGTATTTGCCGAGGATTCCACACTCGATACTCCTTCGTTTCTGAGGATTCCTACCCGATGCTTGGTCATTGTCGAGAATTCGTGCCTGGTACTCGGTCATTGCCAACAATTCCTACTCGGTACTCTGTAATTGTAAAGAATTCCTACCCTTTACTCGGTCATTGCCGAAGATTCCTCACCTGATGCTCGGTCGTTTCCAAGAATTCCAACCCAATACTCGGTTAATTGCAGAGAATTCCTGCATGGTACTCGGTCATTGCCGAAAATTCCTGCGCGGTGCTCGGTCATTGCCAAGAATTCCTGCCCGGTACTTGGTCAATGCCAAGGATTCCTACCCAGTGTTCGGTCATTGCCGAAAATTCCTGCATGGTACTCAATCATTACCGAGGATTCACCGGCCGGTACTCGATAATTGCTGAGAATTCCTGCCTGGTACTCGGTTATTGCCGTGAATTCCTGCCCGGTAATCAGCCATAGCTGAGAATTTCTGCCCGACACTTGTTCATTGCCAAGAATTCCTACCCTGTACTCGGTCGTTGCCGAGAATTCCTGCCTGGTACTCGGTCATTGCCAAGAATTCTTGCCTGGTACTCGGTATTTGCCGAGGATTCCACACTCGGTACTCCTTCGTTTCTGAGGATTCCTACCCGATGCTTGGTCATTGTCGAGAATTCGTGCCTGGTACTCGGTCATTGCCAAGAATTCCTACCCGGTACTCTGTCATTGTAAAGAATTCCTACCATGTACTCGGTCATTGCCAAAGATTCCTCACCTGATGCTCGGTCGTTTCCGGGAATTCCAACCTGGTACTCGGTTAATTGCAGAGAATTCCTGCCTGGTACTCGGTCATTTGCCGAGAATTCCGGCCTGGTACTCGGTCATTGCCGTGAATTCCTGCCCGGTAATCGGTCATAGCTGAGAATTCGTGCCCGGCACTGGTTCATTGCCAAGAATTCCTACCCTGTACTCTGTCATTGCCGAGAATTCCTGCCTGGTACTTGGTCATTGCCGAGAATTCCTACCCGGTACTCGGTCATTGCCAAGAATTCCTGTCTGGTACTCGGTCATTGCCATTGAT
This sequence comes from Barbarea vulgaris, assembly GCA_963667165.1. NCBI lineage: Eukaryota > Viridiplantae > Streptophyta > Magnoliopsida > Brassicales > Brassicaceae > Barbarea > Barbarea vulgaris. The sequence goes on along the minus strand of OY763888.1, from coordinate 10,128,292 downwards.
TCCTACCCGGTGTTCGTCCATTGCTGAGTATTCCCGCCCGGCACTTGGTCATTGCTGAGAATTCCTGCCCGGTACTCGTTCCTTGCCAAAAATTCCCGCATGGTACTTGCTCATTACACAGAATTTCTACCCGTTACTCTGTTATTGCCATGGATTCCTACCCGGTGTTTGGTCATTGCCGAGAATTTCTGCCCTGTACTCGGTCATTGCCGAGGATTCACCAGCCGGTACTCGATCATTGCTAAGAATTCCTGCGCAGTACTCGGTCGTTACCGAGAGTTTCTGCCCGTTACTCAGTCATTTCCAAGATATCCAGCCGGTACTCGATTATTACCAAGAAATATTTCCTGGTACTAGGTCATTGCCGAGAATTCCTGCCCGGTACTCGGTATTTGCCGAGGATTCCACACTCGGTACTCCTTCGTTTCTGAGGATTCCTACCCGATGTTTTATCATTGTCGAGAATTCGTGCCTGGTACTCGGTCATTGCCAACAATTCCTACCCGGTACTCTATAATTGTAAAGAATTCCTACCCTTTACTCGGTCATTGCCGAAGATTCCTCACCTGATGCTCGGTCGTTTCCAAGAATTCCAACCCAATACTCGGTTAATTGCAGAGAATTCCTGCATGTTACTCGGTCATTGCCAAAAATTCCTGCGCGGTGCTCGGTCATTGCCAAGAATTCCTGCCCGGTACTTGGTCAATGCCAAGGATTCCTACCCGGTGTTCAGTCATTGCCAAAAATTCCTGCATGGTACTCAGTCATTGCCGAGGATTCACCGGCCGGTACTCGATAATTGCTGAGAATTCCTGCCTGGTACTCGGTTATTCCCGTGAATTCATGCCCGGTAATCGGCCATAGCTGAGAATTTCTGCCCGAAACTTGTTCGTTGCCAAGAATTCCTACCCTGTACTCGGTCATTGCCGAGAATTCCTGCCTGGTACTCGGTCATTGCCGAGAATTCCTAACCGGTACTCGGTCATTGCCAAGAATTCCTGCCTGGTACTCGGTCATTGAAAAGGATTCCTACCCGGTGTTCGGCAATTGCTGAGTATTCCTGCCCGGTACAGGGTCATTGCTGAGAATTCCTGCCCGATACTCGTTTCTTGCCAAGTATTCCTGCCTGGTACTTGGTCATTACCGAGAATTTCTGCCCGTTACTCGTTAATTTCCATGGATTCCTACCCGGTGTTCGGCCATTGCCAAGAATTCCTGCCCGGTACTCGGTTATTGCCGAGGATTCACCAGCCGGTACTCGATCATTGCTGAGAATTCCAGCCCGGTACTCGGTCATTGCCGAGAATTTCTGCCCGTTACTCGGTCATTGCCAAGAATTCCTGCCCGGTACTTGGTCAATGCCAAGGATTCCACACTCGGTACTCCTTCGTTTCTGAGGATTCCTACCCGATGCTTGATCATTGTCGAGAATTCGTGCCTGGTACTCGGTCATTGCCAACAATTCCTACCCGGTACTCTATAATTGTAAAGAATTCCTACCCTTTACTCGGTCATTGCCGAAGATTCCTCACCTGATGCTCGGTCGTTTCCAAGAATTCCAACCCAATACTCGGTTAATTGCAGAGAATTCCTGCATGGTACTCGGTCATTGCTAAAAATTCCTGCGCGGTGCTCGGTCATTGCCAAGAATTCCTGCCCGGTACTTGGTCAATGCCAAGGATTCCTACCCGGTGTTCGGTCATTGCCGAAAATTCCTGCATGGTACTCAGTCATTGCCGAGGATTCACCGGCCGGTACTCGATAATTGCTGAGAATTCCTGCCTGGTACTCGGTTATTGCCGTGAATTCCTGCCCGGTAATCGGCCATAGCTGAGAATTTCTGCCCGACACTTGTTCATTGCCAAGAATTCCTACCCTGTACTCGGTCATTGCTGAGTATTCATGCCCGGTACAGGGTCATTGCTGAGAATTCCTGCCCGATATTCGTTTATTGCCAAGTATTCCTGCCTGGTACTCGGTCATTGCCGAGAATTCCTGCCTGGTACTCGGTCATTGCCGAGAATTCCTAACCGGTACTCGGTTATTGCCAAGAATTCCTGCCTGGTACTCGGTCATTGCCATGGATACCTACCCGGTGTTCGGCAATTGCTGAGTATTCCTGCCCGGTACAGGGTCATTGCTGAGAATTCCTGCCCGATATTCGTTTCTTACAAGTATTCCTGCGTGGTACTCGATCATTGCCAAGGATTCCTACCTGGTGTTCGGCAATTGCTGAGTATTCCTGCCCGGTACAGGGTCATTGTTGAGAATTCCTGCCCGATACTCGTTTCTTGCCATGTATTCCTGCCTGGTACTTGGTCATTACCGAGAATTTCTGCCCGTTACTCGTTAATTTCCATGGATTCCTACCTGGTGTTCGGCCATTGCCGAGAATTCCTGCCCAGTACTCGGTCATTGCCAAGGATTCACCAGCCGGTACTCAATCATTGTTGAGAATTCCTGCTCGGTACTCGGTCATTGCCAAGAATTTCTGCCCGTTACTCGGTCATTGCCAAGAATTCCTGCCCGGTACTTGGTCAATGCAAAGGATTCCTACCTGGTGTTCGGTTATTGCCGAGAATACCTGCATGGTACTCGGTCATTGCCGAGGATTCACCAGCCGGTACTCGATCATTGCTGAGAATTCCTGCCTGGTACTCGGTCATTGCCGTGAATTCCTGCCCGGTAATTGGTCATAGCTGAGAATTCCTGCCCGGCACTCATTCATTGCCAAGAATTCCTACCCTGTACTCGGTCATAGCCGAGAATTCCTGCCTGGTAATCGGTCATTGCCGAGAATTCCTACCCGGTACTCGGTCATTGCCAAGAATTCCTACCTGGTACTCGGTCATTGCCATGGATTCCTACCCGGTGTTCGGCCATTGCTGAGTATTCCTGCCCGGCACTTGGTCATTGCTGAGAATTCCTGCCCGGTACTCGTTCCTTGCTAAAAATTTCAGCCTGGTACTTGCTCATTATAGAGAATTTCTACCCGTTACTCGGTTATTGCCATGGATTCCTACCCGGTGTTCGGTCATTGCCGAGAATTCTTGCCCAGTACTCGGTCATTGTCGAGGATTCACCAGCCGGTACTCGATCATTGCTGAGAATTCCTGCCCGGTACTCGGTCGTTACCGAGAATTTCTGCCCGTTACTCGGTCATTTCCAAGATATCCAGCCGGTACTCGATTATTACCAAGAAATATTGCCTGGTACTAGGTCATTGCCGAGAATTCCTGCCCGGTACTCGGTATTTGCCGAGGATTCCACACTCGATACTCCTTCGTTTCTGAGGATTCCTACCCGATGCTTGGTCATTGTCGAGAATTCGTGCCTGGTACTCGGTCATTGCCAACAATTCCTACTCGGTACTCTGTAATTGTAAAGAATTCCTACCCTTTACTCGGTCATTGCCGAAGATTCCTCACCTGATGCTCGGTCGTTTCCAAGAATTCCAACCCAATACTCGGTTAATTGCAGAGAATTCCTGCATGGTACTCGGTCATTGCCGAAAATTCCTGCGCGGTGCTCGGTCATTGCCAAGAATTCCTGCCCGGTACTTGGTCAATGCCAAGGATTCCTACCCAGTGTTCGGTCATTGCCGAAAATTCCTGCATGGTACTCAATCATTACCGAGGATTCACCGGCCGGTACTCGATAATTGCTGAGAATTCCTGCCTGGTACTCGGTTATTGCCGTGAATTCCTGCCCGGTAATCAGCCATGGCTGAGAATTTCTGCCCGACACTTGTTCATTGCCAAGAATTCCTACCCTGTACTCGGTCGTTGCCGAGAATTCCTGCCTGGTACTCGGTCATTGCCAAGAATTCTTGCCTGGTACTCGGTCATTGCCAAGGATTCCTACCCGGTGTTCGGCAATTGCTGAGTATTCATGCCCGGTACAGGGTCATTGCTGAGAATTCCTGCCCGATACTAGTTTCTTGCCAAGTATTCATGCCTGGTACTTGGTCATTACCGAGAATTTCTGCCCGTTACTCGTTAATTTCCATGGATTCCTACCCGGTGTTCGGCCATTGCCGAGAATTCCTGCCCGGTACTCGGTCATTGCCGAGGATTCACCAGCCAGTACTCAATCATTGCTGAGAATTCCAGCCCGGTACTCGGTCATTGCCAAGAATTTCTGCCCGTTACTCGGTCATTGCCAAGAATTCCTGCCCGGTACTTGGTCAATGCAAAGGATTCCTACCTGGTGTTCGGTTATTGCCGAGAATACCTGCATGGTACTCGGTCATTGCCGAGGATTCACCAGCCGGTACTTGATCATTGCTGAGAATTCCTGCCTGGTACTCGGTCATTGCCGCGAATTCCTGCCCGGTAATCGGTCATAGCTAAGAATTCCTGCCCGGCACTCGTTCATTGCCAAGAATTCCTACCCCGTACTCGGTCATTGCCGAGAATTCCTGCCTGGTACTCGGTCATTGCCGAGAATTCCTACCCGGTACTCGGTCATTGCCACGAATTCCTGCCTAGTACTCGGTCATACCCATGGATTCCTACTCGGTGTTCGGCCATTGCTGAGTATTCCTGCCCGGCACTCGGTCATTACCATGAATTCCTGCCTGGTTCTAGGTTTCTGCCGAGAATTCCCGCCTGGTACTGGGTCATTGCCAAGGATTCCTCACTGGGTACTCGGTCGTTTCCAAGGATTCCTACCCGGTGCGTGGTCATTACCGAGAATTCCTGCCAGGTACTCGGTCATTGCCAAGGATTCCTACTTGGTGTTCGGTCATTGCTGAGAGTTTATACCCGGTAATTGGTCATTACCGAGGATTCACCAGCCGGTACTCGATCATTGCTGAGAATTCCTTCTTGGTAATCGGTCATTGCCGTGAATTCCAATCCACTACTCGATCATTGCCAAGAATTTCTCACCCAGTACTCGGTCATTGCTGAGAATTTATACCTGATGCTCGGTCATTGTTGAGAATTCATGCCTGGTACTCGGTAATTGCCAAGGATTCCTCTCCAGGTACTCAGTAATTTCCAAGGATACTACGTGCTGCTCGGTCGTTGCCGAGAATTCCTGCTTGGTACTCGGTCATTGCTAAAAATTCCTATCCGGTACTCAGTTGTTGCCGAGTATTCCTGTCCAGTACTAGGTCATTGGTGAGAATTCCTCATCCGGTATTCGGTCAACAGCGAGATTTCCTCAACCGGTACTCTGTCGTTTTTGAGGATTCCAACCTGTGCTTGGTCATTGCTGAGAATTCTTTCCGGGTACTCGGTCATTGCCGAAGATTCCTCTCCATGTACTCAGTCTTTTTCGAGGATTCTACCTGCTGCTCGATCATTGCCGAGAATTCCTGCTTCGTACTCTGTCATTGCTGAAAATTCCTGTCTCGTACTCAGTCAGTGCCGAGAATTCCTGTCCGGTACTAGGTCATTGGTGAGAATTCCTCATCTGGTATTCGGTCATCGGTGAGATTTCCATAACCGGTACTCGGTCAGTGCCAAGAATTCCGGTCCGGTACTCGGTCATTGGTGAGAATTCCTCATCCGGTATTCGGTCTTCGGTGGGATTTTCCTCAACCGGTACTCGGTCAATTTTTAGGATTCCAACCGGTGCTTGGTCATTGCTGAGAATTCTTTCCTGCTACTCGGTCATTGCAGAGAATTCCTGCCCGGTACTCGGTCATTTCCAAGAACTCATGCCCAGTGCTTGGTCATCGCCGAGAATTTATGCCCCATACTTGGTCATTGCCAAGGATTTTCCAGCCGGTACTCGCTAATTACCGTGAATTCCTGACTGGTTCTAGGTTTTTGCCTAGAATTCCCGCGCGGTACTCGGTCATTGCCGAGAATTCCAGTCCTCACTCGGTACAAGGTAGTTTCCAAGGATTCATACCCGGTGCTTGGTCATTACCGAAAATTCTTGCCCGATACTCGGTCATTGCCAAGAGTTCCTACCCGGTACTCGGTCATACAAAGAATTATTGCCTGGTATTCTGTCATTGCCGAGAATTCCTACCCTGTACTCGGTCATTGCTGAGAATTCCTGCCTGGTACTCGGTCATTGCCGAGAATTCCTAACCGGTACTCGGTCATTGTAAAGAATTCCTACCCAGTACTCGGTCATTGCCAAGGATTCCTCACCTAATGCTTGGTCGTTTCTGAGAATTCCACCTTGGTACTCAGTCAAGTTCGAGAATTCCTGCCTGGTACTCGGTCATTGCCAAGAATTGCTGTGCGGTGCTCGATTATTATCGAGAATTATTTCCTTGTACTAGGTCATGCTGAGAATTCTCGCCCGGCACTCAGTCGTTTCTAAGGATTCCTACCCGGTACTTTGACATTGTAAAGAATTCCTACCCTGTACTTGGTCATTGCCGAGAATTCCTACCCTGTACTCGGTCATTGCCGAGAATTCCTGGCTGGTACTCGGTCATTGCCGAGAATTCCTAACCGGTACTCGGTCATTGTAAAGAATTCCTACCAAGTACTCGGTCATTGCCAAGGATTCCTCATCTAATGCTTGGTCGTTTCTGAGAATTCCACCTTGGTACTCAGTCAATTTCGAGAATTCATGTCTGGTACTCGGTCATTGCCAAGAATTGCTGTGCGGTGCTTGATTATTATCGAGAATTCTTTCCTTGTACCAGGTCATGCTGAGAATTCTCGCCCGGTACTCAGTCGTTTCTAAGGATTCCTACCCGGTACTTTGACATTGTAAAGAATTCCTACCCTGTACTTGGTCATTGCCGAGAATTCCTGCCTAGTACTCGGTCATTGCCGAGAATTCCTACCCGGTACTCGGTCATTACCAAGAATTCCTACCTGGTACTCTGTCATTGTAAAGAATTCCTATCATGTACTTGGTCATTGCCGAGAATTCCTGCATGGTACTCGGTCATTGCCGAGAAGTCCTACCCGTTACTCGGTCATTGCCAAGAATTCCTGCCCGGTACTCGGTCATTGCCATGGATTCCTACCCGGTGTTGGGCCATTGCTAAGTATTCCTGCCCAGTACTCGGTCATTGCTGAGAATTCCTGCCAGGTACTCGTTCCTTGCCAAGAATTCCTCCCTGGTACTTGGTCATTGCCAAGAATTTTTGCTCGTTACTCGGTCATTGCCATTGATTCCTGCCCGGTGTTTTGTCGTTGCCGAGAATTCCTGCCCGGTACTCGGTCATTGCAGAGGATTCACCAGCCGGTACTCGATCAATGCTGAGAATTCCTACCCAGTAATCGGTCATTGCCGAGAATTTCTGCCCGTTACTTGGTCATTTCTGAGATATCCAGCTGGTACTCGATTATTACCGATAAATATTACCTGGTACTAGGTCATTGCCGAGAATTCCCGCCCGGTACTCGGTATTTACCGAGGATTCCTCACTCGGTACTCGGTCGTTTCTGAGGATTCCTACGCGATGCTTGGTTATCAGTCATTGCTGAGAATTCCTACCCGGTACTCGGTTGTTACTGAGGATTCCATCCAGTACTTGGTCATTGCCGAGAATTCCTGCCAGGTACTCGTTCATTGCCGAGAATTCATATCCAATACTTGGTCATTGCTGAGAATTCATGCCCGGTACTCGCTCATTACCGAGGATACCTAACCAATGCTTGGTCATTCCCAAGAATTCCTACCCAGTACTCGGTCATTGCTAAGTATTCTTGCCCGATACTCGGTCATTATCGAGTATCCATGCCCGGTACTCTGTCATTGCTGAGAATTCCTGCCTAGTTACTCGGTACTAGGTCATTTCTGAGGATTCCTACCCGATGCTTGGTCATTGTCAATAATTCCTGCCCGGTACTTGGTAATTACCGAGAATTCCCACCCGGTACTCGGTCATTGTAAAGAATTCATACTCGGTACTCGGTCATTGCCGAGGATTCCTCACCTGATGCACGGCCGTTTCCGAGAATTCCAACCCGGTACTCGGTCATTGCCGAGAATTTCTGCCTGGAACTCGGTCATTGCCGAGAATTCTTGCGCGGTGCTCCATCATTGCCGAGAATTCCTGCCCGGTACTCGGTAATTTTTTCCGAGAAATCCAGCCGGTACTCTATAATTACCGAGAATCCTACCCGGTTCTTGGTCATTGTCTAGAATTCCTTCCCGGTACCCGTTCATTTCCAAGAAATCCTGCATGGTACTTGGTCATTGCTGAGAGTTTCTGCCAGTTACTCCGTCATTTTCGAGAAATCCAGCCGGTACTCGATTATTACCGAGAATTCTTGCCTGGTACTAGGTCATTGCTGAGAATTCCTGCCCGGTACTCGGTCATTGCCGAGGACTCCTCACTCGGTACTCGGTCGTTTCTAAGGATTCCTGCCCAGTACTCGGTTATTGCCGAGAATTCTCGCCCAGTACTTTGTCATTGCCGAGGATTTTCCAGCCGGTACTCTATTGTTACCATGAATTCCTGCCTGGTTCTAGGTTTTTGCCGTGAATTCCCGCCTGGTACTGGGTCATTGCCAAGGATTCCTCACTGGGTACTCGGTCGTTTCCAAGGATTCCTACCCGGTGCGTGGTCATTACCGAGAATTCCTGCCAGGTACTCGGTCATTGCCAAGGATTCCTACCCGGTAATTGGTCATTACCGAGGATTCACCAGCCGGTACTCGACCATTGCTGAGAATTCCTTCTTGGTAATCGGTCATTGCCGTGAATTCCAACCTACTACTCGATCATTGCCGAGAATTTCTCACCCAGTACTCTGTCGTTTCCGTGAATTTATACAAGATGCTCGGCCATTGCCGAGAATTCCTGCCTGGTACTCGGTAATTGCCAAGGATTCCTCTCCAGGTACTCAGTAATTTCCAAGGATACTACGTGCTGCTCGGTCATTGCCGAGAATTCCTGCTTGGTACTCGGTCATTGCTAAAAATTCCTATCCGGTACTCAGTTATTGCCAAGTATTCCTGTCCGATACTCGGTCATTGGTGAGAATTCCTCATCCGGTATTCGGTCAACAGCGAGATTTCCTCAACCGGTACTCTATCGTTTTTGAGGATTCCAACCGGTGCTTGGTCATTGCTGAGAATTCTTTCCGGGTACTCGGTCATTGCCGAAGATTCCTCTCCATGTACTCAGTCTTTTCCGAGGATTCTACTTGCTGCTCGGTCATTGCCGAGAATTCCTACTTCATACTCAGTCATTGCTGAGAATTCATGCCAGGTACTCGTTCCTTGCCAAGAATTCCTGCCTGGTACTTGGTCATTGCCGAGGATTTTTTGCCTGTTACTCGGTCATTGCTGAGAATTCCTGCCTGGTACTCGGTCATTGCCGAGAATTTCTGCCCGTTACTCGGTCATTTCTGAGATATCAAGCCGATACTTGGATATTACCAAGAAATATTGCCTGGTACGAGGTTATTGCAGAGAATTCCCGCCCGGTACTCGGTATTTGCCGAGGATTCCACACTCGGTACTCGGTCGTTTCTAAGGATTCCTACCCGGTCCTTGGTCATTGTCGAGAAGTCGTGCCTGGTACTCAGTCATTGCCAAGAATTCCTACCCGGTACTCTGTCATTGTAAAGAATTCCTACCCTGTACTTGGTCATTGCCAAAGATTCTTCACCTGATGCTTGGTCATTTCCAGGAATTCCAACCTGGTACTCGGTTAATTGCAGAGAATTCCTGCCTGGTACTCGGTCATTGCCGAGAATTCCTGCCTGGTACTCGGTCATTGCCGTGAATTCCTGCCCGATAATCGGTCATAGCTAAGAATTCCTGCCCGGCACTAGTTCATTGCCAAGAATTCCTACCCTGTACTCGGTCATAGCCGAGAATTCCTGCCTGGTACTCGGTCATAGCCGAGAATTCCTGCCTGGTACTCGGTAATTGCCAAGGATTCCTCTCCAGGTACTCAGTAATTTCTAAGGATACTACGTGCTGCTCGGTCATTGCCGAGAATTCCTGCTTGGTGCTCGGTCATTGCTAAAAATTCCTATCCGGTACTCAGTTATTGCCGAGTATTCCTGTCCGGTACTCGGTCATTGGTGAGAATTCCTCATCCGGTATTCGGTCAACAGCGAGATTTCCTCAACCGGTACTCTGTCGTTTTTGAGGATTCCAACCGGTGCTTGGTCATTGCTGAGAATTCTTTCCGGGTACTCGGTCATTGCCGAAGATTCCTCTCCATGTACTCAGTCTTTTCCGAGGATTCTACCTGCTGCTCGGTCATTGCCGAGAATTTCTGCTTCGTACTCTGTCATTGCTGAAAATTCCTGTCCTGTACTCAGTCTGTGCCGAGAATTCCTATCCGGTACTAGGTCATTGGTGAGAATTCCTCATCCAGTATTCGGTCATCGGTGAGATTTCCATAACCGGTACTCGGTCAGTGCCAAGAATTCCTCTCCGGTACTCGGTCATTGGTGAGAATTCCTCATCCGGTATTCGGTCATCGGTGGAATTTCCTCAACCAGTACTCGGTCATTTTTTAGGATTCCAACCGGTGCTTGGTCATTGCTGAGAATTCTTTCCTGCTACTCGGTCATTGCAGAGAATTCCTGCCCGGTACTCGGTTATTTCCAAGAACTCATGCCCAGTACTTGGTCATAGCCTAGAATTTATGCCCCGTACTTGGTCATTGCCAAGGATTTTCCAGCCGGTACTCGCTTATTACCGTGAATTCCTGCCTGGTTCTAGGTTTTTGCCTAGAATTCCCACGCGGTACTCGGTCATTGCCGAGAATTCCAGTCCTCACTCGGTACAAGGTAGTTTCCAAGGATTCATACCCGGTGCTTGGTCATTACCGAGAATTCTTGCCCGATACTCGGTCATTGCCAAGAGTTCCTACCCGGTACTCGGTCATACAAAGAATTATTGCCTGGTATTCTGTCATTGCCGAGAATTCCTGTCTGGTACTCAGTCATTGCTGAGAATTCCTACCCGGTACTCAGTCATTTCTGAGGATTCCAACCGGTACTTGGTCATTGACGAGAATTCCTGCCAGGTACTCGTTCATTACCGAGAATTCATATCCAGTACTTGGTCATTGCCGAGAATTCCTACCCGGTACTCGCTCATTGCCGAGGATACCTAACCAGTGCCTGGTCATTGCCAAGAATTCCTACCCGGTACTCAGTCATTGCTAAGTATTCTTGCCTGATACTCGGTCATTGCCCAGTATTCATGCCCAGTACTCTATCATTGCTGAGAATTCCTGCCTAGTACTTGGTCATTACCGAGAATCCTACCCGGTACTTGGTCATTTCCGAGAATTCCTGCGCGGTGCTCGGTCATTGCCGAGAATTCTAGCCTGCTACTAGGTCATTGCAGAGAATTCCTGCCTGGTACTCGGTCATTGCCGATGATTCCTCACTAGATACTCGGTCGTTTCTGGGAATTCAAACCCGGGGCTTGGTCATAGTCGAGAATTCCTGCCCGGTACTCGGTCATGCCGAGAATTCCTACCCGGTACTCTATCATTGTAAAGAATTCCTACCCGGTACTTGGTCATTGCCGAGAATTCCTGCTTGGTACTCGGTCATTGCCGAGAATTCCAACCCGGTACTTGGTCATTGCTAAGAATTCCTACCCGGTACTCTGTCATTGTAAAGAATTCCTACCCTGTACTTGGTCATTGCCGAGAATTCCTGCATGGTACTCGGTCATTGCCGAGAAATCCTACCCATTATTCGGTCATTGCCAAGAATTCCTGCCCTGTACTCTTTCATTGCCATGGATTCCTACCCGGTGTTCTGCCATTGCTGAGTATTCTTGCCCTGTACTCAGTCATTGCTGAGAATTCCTGCCAGGTACTCGTTCCTTGCCAAGAATTCCTGCCTGGTACTTGGTCATTGCCGAGGGTTTTTGCCTGTTACTCGGTCATTGCTGAGAATTCCTGCCTGGTACTCGGTCATTGCCGAGAATTTCTGCCCGTTACTCGGTCATTTCTGAGATATCCAGCCGATACTTGGATATTACCAAGAAATAATGCCTGGTACGAGGTTATTGCCGAGAATTCCCGCCCGGTACTCGGTATTTGCCGAGGATTCCACACTCGGTACTCGGTCGTTTCTAAGGATTCCTACCCGGTCCTTGGTCATTGTCGAGAAGTCGTGCCTGGTACTCGGTCATTGCCAAGAATTCCTACCCGGTACTCTGTCATTGTAAAGAATTCCTACCCTGTACTCGGTCATTGCCAAAGATTCCTCACCTGATGCTTGGTCATTTCCAGGAATTCCAACCTGGTACTCGGTTAATTGCAGAGAATTCCTGCCTGGTACTCGGTCATTGCCGAGAATTCCTGCCTGGTACTCGGTCATTGCCGTGAATTCCTGCCCGGTAATCGGTCATAGCTAAGAATTCCTGCCCGACACTCATTCATTGCCAAGAATTCCTACCCTGTACTCGGTCATAGCCAAGAATTCCTGCCTGGTACTCGGTCATTGCCGAGAATTCCTACCCGGTACTCGGTCATTGACAAGAATTCCTGCCTTCTACTCGGTCATTGCCATGGATTCCTACCCGGTGTTCGGCCATTGCTGAGTATTCCTGCCCGGCACTCTGTCATTGCTGAGAATTCCTGCCCGGTACTCGTTCCTTGCCAAGAATTCCTGCCTGGTACTTGGTCATTGCAGAGAATTTCTACCCGTTACTCGGTTATTGCCATGGATTCCTACCCGGTGTTCGGTCATTGCCGAGAAATCCTGCCAGGTACTCGGTCATTGCCGAGGATTCACCAGCCGGTACTTGATCATTGCTGAGAATTCCTGCCCGGTACTCGGTGGTTACCGAGAATTTCTGCCCGTTACTCGGTCATTTCCAAGATATCCTTCCAGGTACTCGGTCATAGCTAAGATACCACTTGATACGATTCTGGGTGGAGAATCGTGTCCCAATCACTCACTGGGAAGTTAAGGTTACAAGTTTAGACTCCAGGCTTGAGCAGCAAGCTGATCTAGAGTTTGGGTGGAAGGATAGACGCCACGAGAGGATGCGGAAGGCCTCTTGATAAGTCTGTTCGAACAACCTAATCACTAGGATTGTTCTTGGGTTCTAATTCGAATCACTCGAAAAAGAGATAGAGAAAAAGATAATTTTTATTCAAAAGAGGTTAAGAAAATAACATAGAGTCTCAGAGGATATAAAGAAGAGAGGAGACGAAGAGGAGAAGAGAGGAGGAGCGCATGGAGTTAATGCTCGGTGAGTTTCGAGACATGCCTCGGAAACTCACCAAAGACCAACTCAAACAAACACACAACTGAAGTCTCACGCGCATAAAACACTCAGACATAAGTTTAAATTCAAATAACTAAAATAGAAATAAAGATAGAAAGAAAAGAGGATAACGGTCCGCGCCAAACAATCTCGAGACGGCCGGACTAGGTCGTATCAATGCCAAGCAAAGATGAACCTATGGACCACGAACCTCATTAAAAACCTTCCTTTGGAAAACCACTTGGGAAAAACCAAAGGCAAGGGAAAAAGAGTGTAAGTGAGCCATAGGGCTTGACACTAATCATCCCGGACATGAACCATGACCAGCGTGGCCGCGGTATCATTAGCGTCCGAGTGACCCCTTTGAACCAAAGCTTGACGTAGCAAGGTTCCAAATGTATGATTGAGTTCCTTAGTCTTAGAACGGGTCTTAGAACCAGCTAGCACTTCCTTGGCCGAACAAGAACGCTTCCTAACACCAATTGACCAGTCCGTAGTTTCCTTCTCGACCAGTTCCAACGACTCCTCGACCAGCTCTAGCATTTTCTCGACCGGGTCCAACATTTCCTCGACCATCAGCATTCCATCCTGGACGCTATCCATTCTCGCATCAGGCTCCCCCAGTTGAAAAGGATGTGTCCTCAAATCCGGAGTACCTGCCACAAACAACATTAAGTTAGAAGCATCAAAAGGATAAAACAACAATGACTTATCTTGGTAATGAAAAGAAAGGGAAAGAGTTGTGTCGGGAGTTCTCAAGAGAGATTCAGCTTCATGGTGGCGTCCTTTGAGAACATTGGGGAGAACTCCCAGCATCTCCATAAGAAGAAATATATTAAAAACGTTCAGCTCCTTTGACATAACGACTCCAATTCCAGTCCTTGCAAAGAAATTTGGCGAGAGAACTTCCAGATCCGGTGGCTCCTCCTTTGTACCTGCAATGTTTTCAACAGCTTTGGCAAAGAGCAAGTGTGTTATCACAGTCATGAAAGTACCATAAACAAATAAACACTTCTTAGCTTGATTCAAAACATTATCATTGTCAAGTTCTTCTTTTTCATTCATCTTACTACAAGAATTCTGTTCCGAATATTCTTTGAATAATCCTAACTTTTTCTCAATGAGTTCTGGATAAAATAAACTCATATTCACAGCCCTTAATTCATGAGAAACAAGTCGAGATGAAGAGATACTTACCTGAAAAAGGTCCTTGGTGTATTTGGTGCTTGTAAGTATCACAACAAATGAAAATAGTGTTGGATCCGGGGGTTCTTCTTGGATCAGGGCATTGTTGGTGACCATCTCATACTCTCTAGAGGTGTCTAAAAACTCTCCTGGTCGCCAATGATAGGTTAAGAATGATCCAGATGATGAAAGATCCATTTTAGGCTCCACGGGAAACTTTTGAAGTGATGTGATCCAAAACTCTAAAGGTACAGGTCTTGAACGTTCTAGATAGTCTCCAGGTCTCCAAATGTGGCTTTGAGAGGCATCTTGATGAAGACAATGGATGGTTTTTCCAGTGGGTAGCATTGCTTGCAATTCAATGTCTTCGAAAACTTGTTCACGATGATCTCTTGTTTTATTCATTCTAAAGCCCATGAAGAATCCTTGTTGAGCCGAAATACTCCTGGCTTGAACTGGTTGCATCTCCTTAAGAAAGCTGTCATCACTTTGCTCATCTTTTTCTTTAGCTTTATCTTGAATTCCATCACCATAGATCATCGCCACATTGTAGTTGTAGGAGTGATTAGGCTGTAGCTTCTTCGGTTCAGTACCTATAGACACATCCTGCAAAAATTTAAGTTCACTCGGTGGCACCGGTGGAGGGTTAGAAGCACAAGTAATTTTATTCAAAGAAGTAAATAAATTTGAACCAAAAAGTTCACCCTCTTTCTCTTTACCAGACATGGCCCAGTAATTAGCTTGCTTACCTTGTTCTTGCTTACCTCTGAGTTTGGTTTTGTCAAGATATACTTCATGTGGTGGCAATGGTACAAGACTAATCTTCTTTTCTTGAAAAGGTTTTGACACCGAAATGGTACAATCTGCACCAAGAGAAAGCAAGTTAGCTCTCATTCGTTTTTGAGAGTCTAGATAATTACCTCGGGTATTCACTGGTGGCAAAACGTCTGGTGGTTTCTCATTAGTCTCAACACTGTGACAAGCTGTAGGTAAGTCATTGTGGGGCAGAACTGCTTCAGTTTGAGTAAACCCTCCTAATGCTCGTGTTGTTGTTTCTTTAGGCGATTCTTGGCTTGGAGCTTGTTGTAGTAGTTCTGGTGGTGCTTGTGGAGCATACTTATTCCTTAGTAGTTCCTTAAGATCTCTCCAGGTCGTGATAGTCGGCTTGTTGTAATACCAGCGTTTATAAACTTCATCCAACAACCATTTGTAAGCATCTCCAATGAGTCGGCCAATCGCATAATCTAACCTCTTCTCTTTCAGAATGTGATTGTAATAGAACCAATCCTCCATGTTTTGTTCCCACTCTAAGTAGTTTTCTTTTCCTGAAAATTTCCAAAGTAGAAACTCATTAGTTGGTTGAAAATCAAAACAAAACACAGATTTGGGAGCGTGAGAGGTTTTATGCGGGCTGCGCCAAGTTGATCTCGTTGTATTGTCTGGCGGCTTGGGATTAAGATCAGGTTCCCTCATTTTTCTTGCTCTGCTCTGCTCTTGTTGAAGTCCTTGATGAAGTCCTTGACGAAGTGCAGCCATGTTGTTATCCATTACTTGCTCCATGTTTGCTGTAATCGCTTCAACGAGTTGCTTGTTGCGGTTTCTGAGTGTCTCCTCATCATGATCGGCCATCTCTGCCTGAAACAACACAACAAAATACACCAGTAAAAAGTCCTTTTGATAATCAAATCGGTCCTAATACTGAAAAACACGAAAATGACTCTTGGTATTCAATTTCATCGGATGAACACTGTCAACGACTGTTTTCAGAAAACGATCTCGGAAAATTATCAAAACATAACCAAAAATTCCCAAACCAATTTTAACAAATACTAGACTCAAAATCGGTTCCGCTCCAATTGACTTTACGATTTTATCACAAGCCAATATTTAATTAAAATTCGGACAAGATAGGGCGAAAACCACTTAACTTCTCAATGTTGCTCTGATACCACTTGATACGATTCTGGGTGGAGAATCGTGTCCCAATCACTCACTGGGAAGTTAAGGTTACAAGTTTAGACTCCAGGCTTGAGCAGCAAGCTGATCTAGAGTTTGGGTGGAAGGATAGACGCCACGAGAGGATGCGGAAGGCCTCTTGATAAGTCTGTTCGAACAACCTAATCACTAGGATTGTTCTTGGGTTCTAATTCGAATCACTCGAAAAAGAGATAGAGAAAAAGATAATTTTTATTCAAAAGAGGTTAAGAAAATAACATAGAGTCTCAGAGGATATAAAGAAGAGAGGAGACGAAGAGGAGAAGAGAGGAGGAGCGCATGGAGTTAATGCTCGGTGAGTTTCGAGACATGCCTCGGAAACTCACCAAAGACCAACTCAAACAAACACACAACTGAAGTCTCACGCGCATAAAACACTCAGACATAAGTTTAAATTCAAATAACTAAAATAGAAATAAAGATAGAAAGAAAAGAGGATAACGGTCCGCGCCAAACAATCTCGAGACGGCCGGACTAGGTCGTATCAATGCCAAGCAAAGATGAACCTATGGACCACGAACCTCATTAAAAACCTTCCTTTGGAAAACCACTTGGGAAAAACCAAAGGCAAGGGAAAAAGAGTGTAAGTGAGCCATAGGGCTTGACACTAATCATCCCGGACATGAACCATGACCAGCGTGGCCGCGGTATCATTAGCGTCCGAGTGACCCCTTTGAACCAAAGCTTGACGTAGCAAGGTTCCAAATGTATGATTGAGTTCCTTAGTCTTAGAACGGGTCTTAGAACCAGCTAGCACTTCCTTGGCCGAACAAGAACGCTTCCTAACACCAATTGACCAGTCCGTAGTTTCCTTCTCGACCAGTTCCAACGACTCCTCGACCAGCTCTAGCATTTTCTCGACCGGGTCCAACATTTCCTCGACCATCAGCATTCCATCCTGGACGCTATCCATTCTCGCATCACCTTTCTTATGCAGCAGAAACCTTTACTCCTTGGTCTAATTCCAACCATTACTTAGCACTGGATTCATCGTCTTTCCCGTGGGCGTAAGATCGATCCTTAACTTGGTCAAGTCATGCAATTTGTTCGCTAATCATTCTATATCTAACAATTGCATATTCCTCCCTCTTTATCCAATGGTCAATTCCCAGACATCTAACTTCACCAGTAAGATAGATTTGTTTACATACCTTGGCCAACATACGGTTATCGAATCCTTCCTCGAACCGTTCCTTGTGACGTCCAATCGTTCCCAGAGTACGCCGGTAGGTTCTGCGTGGCTAACTGGTACTACGGTCACCTTACCATGCAGTACTTGACACCACGTATTACCCCATCACTACGTTACTTAGCCATACAACCAACCATCCCCATTGGCTAAGTATACGATAGGATGAGGGGACTTTCGTGCCCTTTAGTTCCCGGTGGCCGATCAAGCCCATAGCTTACTGGTCTATCTGAAATTCTGTATCCAGTCTTACCATGGATACGTCAATGCAGAAAATATCTCCATTCCTAGATCGCTCTTCGAGTCGATCTCTATCCGGCCCTTTGGTCGCTACCGGGGTAGTCACGTTTCAGAGCCGTTATCCATGCTCCGCGCTGCCGGTAGTTAATCTATTCGGACTCCTTAGGATAATCTTCGTTTCCTCGAGATTCCTAAGTTTCCTGGACTATCCTTGATCCATTTTCCATTTTCCATCCTTTCCCTTATAGAACTATGGTTCACCCTGTAACCGTGTTCCGTGAACTCACCTTATTCCTCCGGTGGTTTCTTCCAATCTTTCCCAGTGAGATTACATCCTTGGACGAGATCATCCTTTTGGGCGTGTGGGTTCTGGATGTTCTGGATAATCTGGATAATCTCGGTGATCTGGATGATCTGGATAATCTCCGTCATCTGGATAATCTGGATAATCCCGTTATCTGGATAATCCGGATGATCTCCGTCATCTGGATGATCTTCGTCATCTGGAAAAGCTGGATGATCTCCGTCATCTGGATGATCTCTGTCATCTGGATAATCTGGATAATTACCGTCATCTAGATAATCTGGATAACTCCCTCTCTTCCCATTTAGACGAACTTACGGCCTTATCTCCACCCGTTATTCACGATCTCGCCTTTATGGTGGCTTTCTCCCTTTTTCCCAGTGAGATTTCCCCTTAGACGAGATTTGTCTCTCTGGGTTTTGGGTGAGGATCCTCCGTTACCCACGAAAATGCCTTCCTTTTATAGGAAAAGTGGTCGTGTAACTTCCCAATCTCGCACCTATTCTCGTGCATTCTCGGCCATTCGTTTAATGAATGGTTGGGATTGCACCCGTTCGGGTGGTAACTGCTCTGAACGGTTACCAGGCAGTTACTTGGTTCTGCGACCAACCGCCCATATCCCAGCTACCGTAGCTGACCTAGCTCGGCAGCTAGCTGACCAGTCCACCCAGCTGGGTCAGTTCTCAATCAGTCCACCGAGCTAGTTGAACTACCGGTCAGCTGAGCTAGCTGCTACATCCAGCTAGCTAAATATCACTCAAGCTAAGCTTAGCTAGTTCATCCTGCTTGTCCAGCTCGCCTAGCCAGTTTAGCTCGGTCGTTTCTTTTCCTCTTTCCCGGCCAAGGTCCTTGGCAATTCTCTAGTCGTTTCCTTCTTCTGGAAATGACTTAGTATCTTCCAGGATTTTCCTTGGTAATTTCCCTTCTGTCTACCGTCTCCCAAGTCACGCCAAATGCCTTCCTTTTATTGTTTTCCTCGAGGAAGGCAGTTACTAGGTGGTTTCTATGGCACGGCCTTATTCATTGTATTTTGGGTAACCGCTGGGTGGATTCGTTGAATGTTTGGTAACTGCTGTGCAGTTACCACATGCGTCCCAATCGTACCCGTTCGGCCAAACTGCCATTTATAACCGTCCAGCCATCCAAGCTACCTAGCTAGGCACCCGGCTCACCAGACCAATCAACTGCCGAACAGTCCGTCCAGCTAGCTAAAGCTACCTGGCAGCTAGTCCAGCTAGGCTGAGCTAAGTGGCAGCTACTCCCTAGAGCTTCTCCTGAGCTTTCCCAAGCTTCTCCGAGCTCTCTCAAGCTTTCTTTAGCTTTCCCGTTACTTCCCTAACTTGATCCGTCAATTCCCCTTTGTCCCAGACCAAGTCCAGCCTTGTGACCTATTGCGGATCACGGCTGTGACATTACTACAGCTTACCAAGCTGATTAACACAAGCATTTAGCTCTCTTTTTATTTGGCTAAGTCATTCGGTCCGTTTCTCGGCCATGACAAAGCCATGCCCCACTTTCCCGGGATCGGGTCGTGACAAGTCTACCCCCCTTAGAAGGAATTCGTCCTCGAATTCGGGTTTGGTTAGATTTCCCCGACCTTGGTCATTCCATGACTCAGACAATTCTCCTACCTTTGTGATTCTTGACTTGGTGAATTTCCCGACCTTTATCCTTTAGGATTCGGTCAATAGCTTCCCACTTGTCATTCCTTGACTTAGTGAATTCTAGATCTTGATCTCTTGGATTGAGTCACATTCCCGACTTTAATCTTTCAAGATTCGATCGATAGTTTCCCACTTTTGTCATTCCTTGACTTAGTGAATTCTAGATCTTGATCTCTTGGATTGAGTCACATTCCCGACTTTAATCCTTTAAGATTCGATCGTTTTATCTTGACTTTGTCCATTCACGGACTTAGTTCAAATTCCGATCCTAGTCCTTCCTGGACGTGATCATTGTCCCTTGATCTTGGTCTTACTCCGAATAGATCAAGTGATTCCCATGCTAGTCTGATTTCGACTAGAATCAAATACCGCTTGATCTCGGTCAATCTCTGAATAGATCAAAATTTTCCCCGTCATAGTCAAATTCCCACTATAACAAAATACCCTTGATCTTTGGCCAGTCTCCGAGTAGATCAATAACCTTTCCCTTATGCTTCGAACAATTGGTGATATGGGCAATGTCTTGGTTTCCCGGTAACGACTTAGTAATTCTTCTGATTCCTAAGTGCCATTACCAACCTTACCTCAATTTCCTCATTCACCGAGTTTGTTGCATAATTCCCCCTTCCATTGGTTAAGTCTACTTCACGCGTTCTCGTTTCTTGCCCGTTGGGTAATTCATTTAGGCTTTAATGGATTCGTTTTGGTAAACTCTGTTTGGTTTCCAAGCACGTTATCTCATCCTTGCCATCCTTCCCTTTAGGCTCAACTTTTATCCATGTTCAAGTGCCTAACTCGGTCGTTCGTGTATTTTTCCTGAGCAAACATCTATCCAAGGATCAAGCATGCTCTGATACCAACTGTAACATCCCGTCCCGGACGCTCCGGCGTCTAGATGCAAGAACTCCGAGTTCATGCATTTCTCACAGCCGAACCCCTTTGAATTTTCCTTATTCTTTTAGAAATGCCTTAGGCTATTCCTTTACCCTTTCTTATGCAGCGGAAACCTTTACTCCTTGGTCTAATTCCAACCATTACTTAGCACTGGATTCATCGTCTTTCCCATGGGCTTAAGATCGATCCTTAACTTGGTCAAGTCATGCAATTTGTTTGCTAATCATTCTATGTCTAACAATTGCATATTCCTCCCTCTTTATCCAATGGTCAATTCCCAGACATCTAACTTCACCAGTAAGATAGATTTGTTTACATACCTTGGCCAACATACGGTTATCGAATCCTTCCTCGAACCGTTCCTTGTGACGTCCAATCGTTCCCAGAGTACGCCGGTAGGTTCTGCGTGGCTAACTGGTACTACAGTCACCTTACCATGCAGTACTTGACACCACGTATTACCCCATCACTACGTTACTTAGCCATACAACCAACCATCCCCATTGGCTAAGTATACGATAGGATGATGGGACTTTCGTGCCCTTTAGTTCCCGGTGGCCGATCAAGCCAATAGCTTACCAGTCTATCTGAAATTCTGTATCCAGTCTTACCATGGATACGTCAATGCGGAAAATATCTCCATTCCTAGATCGCTCTTCGAGTCGATCTCTATCCGGCCCTTTGGTCGCTACCGGGGTAGTCACGTTTCAGAGCCGTTATCCATGCTCCGCGCTGCCGGTAGTTAATCTATTCGGACTCCTTAGGATAATCTTCGTTTCCTCGAGATTCCTAAGTTTCCTGGACTATCCTTGATCCATTTTCCATTTTCCATCCTTTCCCTTATAGAACTATGGTTCACCCTGTAACCGTGTTCCGTGAACTCACCTTATTCCTCCGGTGGTTTCTTCCAATCTTTCCCAGTGAGATTACATCCTTGGACGAGATCATCCTTTTGGGCGTGTGGGTTCTGGATGTTCTGGATAATCTGGATAATCTCGGTGATCTGGATGATCTGGATAATCTCCGTCATCTGGATAATCTGGATAATCCCGTTATCTGGATAATCCGGATGATCTCCGTCATCTGGATGATCTTCGTCATCTGGATAAGCTGGATGATCTCCGTCATCTGGATGATCTCTGTCATCTGGATAATCTGGATAATTACCGTCATCTAGATAATCTGGATAATCTCCCTCTCTTCCCATTTAGACGAACTTACGGCCTTATCTCCACCCGTTATTCACGATCTCGCCTTTATGGTGGCTTTCTCCCTTTTTCCCGGTGAGATTTCCCCTTAGACGAGATTTGTCTCTCTGGGTTCTGGGTGAGGATCCTCCGTTACCCACGAAAATGCCTTCCTTTTATAGGAAAAGTGGTCGTGTAACTTCCCAATCTCGCACCTATTCTCGTGCATTCTCGGCCATTCGTTTAATGAATGGTTGGGATTGCACCCGTTCGGGTGGTAACTGCTCTGGACGGTTACCATGCAGTTACTTGGTTCTGCGACCAACCGCCCATATCCCAGCTACCGTAGCTGACCTAGCTCGGCAGCTAGCTGACCAGTCCACCCAGCTGGGTCAGTTCTCAATCAGTCCACCGAGCTAGTTGAACTACCGGTCAGCTGAGCTAGCTGCTACATCCAGCTAGCTAAATATCACTCAAGCTAAGCTTAGCTAGTTCATCCTGCTTGTCCAGCTCGCCTAGCCAGTTTAGCTCGGTCGTTTCTTTTCCTCTTTCCCGGCCAAGGTCCTTGGCAATTCTCTAGTCGTTTCCTTCTTCTGGAAATGACTTAGTATCTTCCAGGATTTTCCTTGGTAATTTCCCTTCTGTCTACCGTCTCCCAAGTCACGCCAAATGCCTCCCTTTTATTGTTTTCCTCGAGGAAGGCAGTTACTAGGTGGTTTCTATGGCACGGCCTGATTCATTGTATTTTGGGTAACCGCTGGGTGGATTCGTTGAATGTTTGGTAACTGCTGTGCAGTTACCACATGCGTCCCAATCGTACCCGTTCGGCCAAACTGCCATTTATAACCGTCCAGCCATCCAAGCTACCTAGCTAGGCACCCGGCTCACCAGACCAATCAACTGCCGAACAGTCCGTCCAGCTAGCTAAAGCTACCTGGCAGCTAGTCCAGCTAGGCTGAGCTAAGTGTCAGCTACTCCCTAGAGCTTCTCCTGAGCTTTCCCAAGCTTCTCCGAGCTCTCTCAAGCTTTCTTTAGCTTTCCCGTTACTTCCCTAACTTGATCCGTCAATTCCCCTTTGTCCCAGACCAAGTCCAGCCTTGTGACCTATTGCGGATCACGGCTGTGACATTACTACAGCTTACCAAGCTGATTAACACAAGCATTTAGCTCTCTTTTTATTTGCCTAAGTCATTCGGTCCGTTTCTCGGCCATGACAAAGCCATGCCCCACTTTCCCGGGATCGGGTCGTGACAGTACTTGGTCATTGCCGATAATTCCTGCCTGGTACTCGGTTATTGCCGAGAATTCTCGCCCAGTACTCAGTCATTGCCAAGGATTCCTCACCCGGTACTCGGTCGTTTCTAAAGATTCCTACCTGGTGCTTGGTCATTGTCGAGAATTTCTGCCCGGTACTCGGTCATTGTAAAGAATTCCTACCCAGTACTCGGTCATTGCATAGGATTCCCCACCTAATGCTTGGTCGTTTCTGAGAATTCCAACCTGGTACTCAGTCATTGCCGAGAATTCCTGTCTGGTACTCGGTCATTGCCAAGAATTCATGTGCGGTGCTCGATTATTATCGAGAATTCTTTCCCTTTACTTGGTCATTGCCGAGAATTCTCGCCCGGTACTCAGTCATTGCCAAGGATTCGTCACCCGGTATTCAGTCGTTTCTAAGGATTCCGACCCGGTACTGTGACATTGTAAAGAATTCCTACCCTGTACTTGGTCATTGCAGAGAATTCCTGCCTGGTACTCGGTCATTTCCGAGAATTCCTACCCGATACTCGGTCATTGCTAAGAATTCCTACCCGGTACTCTGTCATTGCTAAGTATTCTTGCCCGATACTCGGTCATTACCGAGTATTCATGCCCGGTACTCTGTCATTGCTGAGAATTCCTGCATAGTACTTGGTCATTGCCGAGAATTTATGCTCGTTACTCGGTACTCGGTCATTTCTGAGGATTCCTACCCGGTGCTTGGTCATTGTCAATAATTCCTGCCTGGTACTCGGTAATGACCGAGAATTCCTACCCAGTACTCGGTCATTGTAAAGAATTCATACCCGGTACTCGGTCATTGCCGAGGATTCCTCACCTGATGCCCGGTCATTTTTGAGAATTCCAACCCGGTACTCGGTCATTGCCGAGAATTCCTGCCTGGAACTCAGTCATTGCCGAGAATTCTTGCGCGGTGCTCCGTCATTGCCGAGAATTCCTGCCCGGTACTCAGTAATTTTTTTCGAGAAATCCAGCCGGTACTCTATTATTACCGAGAATCCTACCTGGTTCTTGGTCATTATCTAGAATTCCTTCCCGGTACTCATTCATTTCCAAGAAATCCTGCCCAGTACTTGGTCATTGCCGAGAGTTTCTGCCAGTTACTCCGTCATTTCTGAGAAATCCAGCCGGTACTCGATTATTACCGAGAATTCTTGCCTGGTACTAGGTCATTGCTGAGAATTCCTGCTCGGTACTCGGTCATTGCCGAGGATTCCTCACTTGGTACTCTGTCGTTTCTGAGGATTCCTACCCGGTGCTTGGTCATAGTCGAGAATTCCTGCCCGGTACTCGGTCATGCCGAGAATTTCTACTCGCTACTCTATCATTGTAAAGAATTCCTACCCGGTACTTGGTCATTGCCGAGGATTCCTTACATGATGCTCAGTCATTGCCAAGAATTCCTGCGTGGTACTCGGTCATTGCTAAGAATTCCTGCGTAGTACTCAGTCATTGCCGAGAATTCTTGCCTGGTACTTGTAACATCCCGTCCCGGACGCTCCAGCGTCTAGATGCAAGAACTCCGAGTTCATGCATTTCTCACAGCCGAACCCCTTTGAATTTTCCTTATTCTTTTAGAAATGCCTTAGGCTATTCCTTTACCCTTTCTTATGCAGCGGAAACCTTTACTCCTTGGTTTAATTCCAACCATTACTTAGCACTGGATTCATCGTCTTTCCCGTGGGCTTAAAATCGATCCTTAACTTGGTCAAGTCATGCAATTTGTTCGCTAATCATTCTATGTCTAACAATTGCATATTCCTCCCTCTTTATCCAATGGTCAATTCCCAGACATCTAACTTCACCAGTAAGATAGATTTGTTTACATACCTTGGCCAACATACGGTTATCGAATCCTTCCTCGAACCGTTCCTTGTGACGTCCAATCGTTCCCAGAGTACGCCGGTAGGTTCTGCGTGGCTAACTGGTACTACGGTCACCTTACCATGCAGTACTTGACACCACGTATTACCCCATCACTACGTTACTTAGCCATACAACCAACCATCCCCATTGGCTAAGTATACGATAGGATGAGGGGACTTTCGTGCCCTTTAGTTCCCGGTGGCCGATCAAGCCCATAGCTTACCGGCCTATCTGAAATTCTGTATCCAGTCTTACCATGGATACGTCAATGCGGAAAATATCTCCATTCCTAGATCGCTCTTCGAGTCGATCTCTATCCGGCCCTTTGGTCGCTACCGGGGTAGTCACGTTTCAGAGCCGTTACCCATGCTCCGCGCTGCCGGTAGTTAATCTATTCGGACTCCTTAGGATAATCTTCGTTTCCTCGAGATTCCTAAGTTTCCTGGACTATCCTTGATCCATTTTCCATTTTCCATCCTTTCCCTTATAGAACTATGGTTCACCCTGTAACCGTGTTCCGTGAACTCACCTTATTCCTCTGGTGGTTTCTTCCAATCTTTCCCAGTGAGATTACATCCTTGGACGAGATCATCCTTTTGGGCGTGTGGGTTCTGGATGTTCTGGATAATCTGGATAATCTCGGTGATCTGGATGATCTGGATAATCTCCGTCATCTGGATAATCTGGATAATCCCGTTATCTGGATAATCCGGATGATCTCCGTCATCTGGATGATCTTCGTCATCTGGATAAGCTGGATGATCTCCGTCATCTGGATGATCTCTGTCATCTGGATAATCTGGATAATTACCGTCATCTAGATAATCTGGATAATCTCCCTCTCTTCCCATTTAGACGAACTTACAGCCTTATCTCCACCCGTTATTCACGATCTCGCCTTTATGGTGGCTTTCTCCCTTTTTCCCGGTGAGATTTCCCCTTAGACGAGATTTGTCTCTCTGGGTTCTGGGTGAGGATCCTCCGTTACCCACGAAAATGCCTTCCTTTTATAGGAAAAGTGGTCGTGTAACTTCCCAATCTCGCACCTATTCTCGTGCATTCTCGGCCATTCGTTTAATGAATGGTTGGGATTGCACCCGTTCGGGTGGTAACTACTCTGGACGGTTACCAGGCAGTTACTTGTTTCTGCGACCAACCGCCCATATCCCAGCTACCGTAGCTGACCTAGCTCGGCAGCTAGCTGACCAGTCCACCCAGCTGGGTCAGTTCTCAATCAGTCCACCGAGCTAGTTGAACTACCGGTCAGCTGAGCTAGCTGCTACATCCAGCTAGCTAAATATCACTCAAGCTAAGCTTAGCTAGTTCATCCTGCTTGTCCAGCTCGCCTAGCCAGTTTAGCTCGGTCGTTTCTTTTCCTCTTTCCCGGCCAAGGTCCTTGGCAATTCTCTAGCCGTTTCCTTCTTCTGGAAATGACTTAGTATCTTCCACGATTTTCCTTGGTAATTTCCCTTCTGTCTACCGTCTCCCTAGTCACGCCAAATGCCTTCCTTTTATTGTTTTCCTCGAGGAAGGCAGTTACTAGGTGGTTTCTATGGCACGGCCTGATTCATTGTATTTTGGGTAACCGCTGGGTGGATTCGTTGAATGTTTGGTAACTGCTGTGCAGTTACCACATGCGTCCCAATCGTACCCGTTCGGCCAAACTGCCATTTATAACCGTCCAGCCATCCAAGCTACCTAGCTAGGCACCCGGCTCACCAGACCAATCAACTGCCGAACAGTCCGTCCAGCTAGCTAAAGCTACCTGGCAGCTAGTCCAGCTAGGCTGAGCTAAGTGGCAGCTACTCCCTAGAGCTTCTCCTGAGCTTTCCCAAGCTTCTCCGAGCTCTCTCAAGCTTTCTTTAGCTTTCCCGTTACTTCCCTAACTTGATCCGTCAATTCCCCTTTGTCCCAGACCAAGTCCAGCCTTGTGACCTATTGCGGATCACGGCTGTGACATTACTACAGCTTACCAAGCTGATTAACACAAGCATTTAGCTCTCTTTATATTTAGCTAAGTCATTCGGTCCGTTTCTCGGCCATGACAAAGCCATGCCCCACTTTCCCGGGATCGGGTCGTGACAGTACTTGGTCATTGCCGATAATTCCTGCCTGGTACTCGGTTATTTCCGAGAATTCTCGCCCAGTACTCAGTCATTGCCAAGGATTCCTCACCCGGTACTCGGTCGTTTCTAAAGATTCCTACATGGTGCTTGGTCATTGTCGAGAATTTCTGCCCGGTACTCGGTCATTGTAAAGAATTCCTACCCAGTACTCGGTCATTGCATAGGATTCCCCACCTAATGCTTGGTCGTTTCTGAGAATTCCAACCTGGTACTCAGTCATTGCCGAGAATTCCTGTCTGGTACTCGGTCATTGCCAGGAATTCATGTGCGGTGCTCGATTATTATCAAGAATTCTTTCCCTTTACTTGGTCATTGCCGAGAATTCTCGCCCGGTACTCAGTCATTGCCAAGGATTCGTCACCCAGTATTCAGTCGTTTCTAAGGATTCCGACCCGGTACTGTGACATTGTAAAGAATTCCTACCCTGTACTTGGTCATTGCCGAGAATTCCTGCCTGGTACTCGGTCATTTCCGAGAATTCCTACCCGATACTCGGTCATTGCTAAGAATTCCTACCCGGTACTCTGTCATTGTAAAGAATTCCTACCCTGTACTAGGTCATTGCCGAGAATTCCTACATGGTACTGGGTCATTGCCGAGAATTCCTACCCAGTACTCGGTCATTACCAAGAATTCCTACCCGGTACTCTGTCATTGTAAAGAATTCCTATCCTGTACTTGGTCATTGCCGAGAATTCTTGCATGGTACTCGGTCATTGCCGAGAATTCCTACCCGGTACTCGGTCATTGCTAAGAATTCCTACCCGGTACTTTGACATTGTAAAGAATTCCTACCCTGTACTTGGTCATTGCCGAGAATTCCTGCCTGGTACTCGGTCATTGCCGAGAATTCCTACCCGGTACTCGGTCATTGCTAAGAATTCCTACCCGGTACTTTGACATTGTAAAGAATTCCTACCCTGTACTTGGTCATTGCCGAGAATTCCGGCCTGGTACTCGGTCATTGCCGAGAATTCCTACCTAGTACTCGGTCATTACCAAGAATTCCTACACGGTACTCTGTCATTGTAAAGAATTCCTATCCTGAACTTGGTCATTACCGATAATTCCTGCATGGTACTCGGTCATTGCCGAGAAGTCCTACCCGTTACTCGGTCATTGCCAAGAATTCCTGCCCTGTACTCGGTCATTGCCATGAATTCCTACCCGGTGTTCGGCCATTGCTGAGTATTCCTGCCCTGTACTCAGTCATTGCTGAGAATTCCTGCCAGGTACTCGTTCCTTGCCAAGAATTCCTGCCTGGTACTTGGTCATTGCCGAGAGTTTCTGCCCGTTACTCGGTCATTGCTGAGAATTCCTGCCTGGTACTCGGATATTACCAATAAATATTGCCTGGTACTAGGTTATTGCCGAGAATTCCCGCCCGGTACTCGGTATTTGCCGAGGATTCCACACTCGGTACTCTGTCATTTCTAAGGATTCCTACCCGGTCCTTGGTCATTGTCGAGAATTCGTGCCTGGTACTCGGTCATTGCCAAGAATTCCTACCCGGTACTCTGTCATTGTAAAGAATTCCTACCCTGTACTCGGTCATTGCCAAAGATTCCTCACCTGATGCTTGGTCATTTCCAGGAATTCCAACCTGGTACTCGGTTAATTGCAGAGAATTCCTGCCTGGTACTCGGTCATTGCCAATAATTCCTGCCTGGTACTCGGTCATTGCCGTGAATTCCTGCCCGGTAATCGGTCATAGCTGAGAATTCCTGCCCGGCACTCGTTCATTGCCAAGAATTCCTACCCTGTACTCGGTCATAGCCGAGAATTCCTGCCTGGTACTCGGTCATTGCCGAGAATTCCTACCCGGTACTCAGTCATTGCCAAGAATTCCTGTCTGGTACTCGGTCATTGCCATGGATTCCTACCCGGTGTTCGGCCATTGCTGAGTATTCCTGCCCGGCACTCGGTCATTGCTGAGAATTCCTGCCCGGTACTCGTTCCTCGCCAAGAATTGCTGCCTGATACTTGGTCATTGCAGAGTATTTCTACCTGTTACTCGGTTATTGCCATGGATTCCTACCCGGTGTTCGGTCATTGCCGAGAATTCCTGCCCGGCACTCGTTCATTGCCAAGAATTCCTACCCTGTACTCGGTCATAGCCGAGAATTCCTGCCTGGTACTCGGTCATTGCCGAGAATTCCTACCCGGTACTCGGTCATTGCCAAGAATTCCTGCCTGGTACTCGGTCATTGCCAATGATTCCTACCCGGTGTTCGGCCATTGCTGAGTATTCCTGCCCGGCACTCGGTCATTGCTGAGAATTCCTGCCCGGTACTCGTTCCTTGCCAAGAATTCCTGCCTGATACTTGGTCATTGCAGAGAATTTCTAACCGTTACTCGGTTATTGCCATGGATTCCTACCCGGTGTTCGGTCATTGCCGAGAATTCCTGCCAGGTACTCGGTCATTGCAGAGGATTCACCAGCCGGTACTCGATCATTGCTGAGAATTCTTGCCCGGTACTCGGTCGTTACCGAGAATTTCTGCCCGTTACTCGGTCATTTCCAAGATATCCAGCCGGTACTCGATTATTACCAAGAAATATTGCATGGTACTAGGTCATTGCCGAGAATTCCTGCCCGGTACTCGGTATTTGCCGAGGATTCCACACTCGGTACTTCGTTTCTGAGGATTCCTACCCGATGCTTGGTCATTGTCGAGAATTCGTGCCTGGTACTCGGTCATTACCAATAATTCCTACCCGGTACTCTGTAATTGTAAAGAATTCCTACCCTGTACTCGGTCATTGCCAAAGATTCCTCACCTGATGCTCGGTCGTTTCCAGGAATTCAAACCCGATACTCGGTTAATTGCAGAGAATTCCTGCATGATACTCGGTCATTGCCAAAAATTCCTGCACGGTGCTCGGTCATTACCAAGAATTCCTGCCCGGTACTTGGTCAATGCCAAGGATTCCTACCCGGTGTTCGGTCATTGCCGAAAATTCCTGCATGGTACTCAGTCACTGCCGAGGATTCACCGGCCGGTACTCGATCATTGCTGAGAATTCCTGCCTGGTACTCGGTCATTGCCAAGAATTTATGCTCGTTACTCGGTACTCGGTCATTTCTGAGGATTCCTACCCGGTGCTTGGTCATTGCCGAGAATTCCTGCCTGGTACTCGGTCATTACCGAGAATTCCTACCCAGTACTCGGTCATTACCAAGAATTCCTACCCGGTACTCTGTCATTGTAAAGAATTCCTATCCTGTACTTGGTCAATGCCGAGAATTCCTGCATGGTACTCGGTCATTGCCGAGAAGTCCTACCCGTTACTTGGTCATTGCCCAGAATTCCTGCCCGGCACTCGGTCATTGCCATGGATTCCTACCCGGTGTTCGGCAATTGCTGAGTATTCCTGCCCAGTACTCGGTCATTGCTGAGAATTCCTGCCAGGTACTCGTTCCTTACCAAGAATTCCTCCCTGGTACTTGGTCATTGCCGAGAATTTTTGCCCGTTACTCGGTCATTGCCATTGATTCCTACCCGATGTTTTGTCGTTGCCGGTAATTCCTGCCCGGTACTCGGTCATTGCAGAGGATTCACCAGCCGATACTCGATCAATGCTGAGAATTCCTACCTAGTAATCGGTCGTTGCCGAGAATTTATGCCCGTTACTTGGTCATTTCTGAGATATCCAGCCGGTACTCGATTATTACCGAGAAATATTACTTGGTACTAGGTCATTGCCGAGAATTCCCGCCCGGTACTCAGTATTTACCGAGGATTCCTCACTCGGTACTCGGTCATTTCTGAGGATTCCTACGCGGTGCTTGGTTATCAGTGATTGCTGAAAATTCCTACCCAGTACTCGGTCGTTTCTGAGGATTCCAACTGGTACTTGGTCATTGCCGAGAATTGATGCCAGGTACTCGTTCATTGTCGAGAATTCATATCCAGTACTTGGTCATTGCTGAGAATTCATGCCCGGTACTCGCTCATTACCGAGGATACCTAACCAATGCTTGGTCATTGCCAAGAATTCCTACCCGGTACTCTGTCATTGCTAAGTATTCTTGCCCGATACTCGGTCATTACCGAGTATTCATGCCCGGTACTCTGTCATTGCTGAGAATTCCTGCATAGTACTTGGTCATTGCCGAGAATTTATGCCCGTTACTCGGTACTCGGTCATTTCTGAGGATTCCTACCCGGTGCTTGGTCATTGTCAATAATTCCTGCCTGGTACTCGGTAATGACCGAGAATTCCTACCCGGTACTCGGTCATTGTAAAGAATTCATACCCGATACTCGATCATTGCCGAGGATTCCTAACCTGATGCCCGGTCGTTTCCGAGAATTCCAACCCGGTACTCGGTCATTGCCAAGAATTCCTGCCTGGAACTCGGTCATTGCCGAGAATTCTTGCGCGATGCTCCGTCATTGCCGAGTATTCTTGCCCGGTACTCGGTAATTTTTTTCGAGAAATCCAGCCGGTACTCTATTATTACCGAGAATCCTACCCGGTTCTTGGTCATTATCTAGAATTCCTTCCCGGTACTCATTCATTTCCAAGAAATCCTGCCCAGTACTTGGTCATTGCCGAGAGTTTCTGCCAGTTACTCCGTCATTTCTGAGAAATCCAGCCGGTACTCGATTATTACCGAGAATTCTTGCCTGGTACTAGGTCATTGCTGAGAATTCCTGCCCGGTACTCGGTCATTGCCGAGGATTCCTCACTTGGTACTCGGTCGTTTCTGAGGATTCCTACCCGGTGCTTGGTCATAGTTGAGAATTCCTGCCCGGTACTCGGTCATGCCGAGAATTTCTACTCGCTTCTCTATCATTGTAAAGAATTCCTACCCGGTACTTGGTCATTGCCGAGGATTCCTTACATGATGCTCAGTCATTGCCGAGAATTCCTGCGTGGTACTCGTTTATTGCTAAGAATTCCTGTCTAGTACTCAGTCATTGCCGAGAATTCTTGCCTGGTACTTGGTCATTGCCGAGAATTCCTGCCTGGTACTCAGTCATTGCCAAGGATTCCTCACCCGGTATTCGGTCGTTTCTAAAGATTCCTACCTGGTGCTTGGTCGTTGTCGAGAATTCCTGCTCGGTACTCGGTCATTGTAAAGAATTCCTACCCAGTACTCGGTCATTGCATAGGATTCCCCACCTAATGCTTGGTCGTTTCTGAGAATTCAAACCTGGTACTCAGTCATTGCCGAGAATTCCTGTCTGGTACTCGGTCATTGCCAAGAATTCATGTGCGGTGCTCGATTATTATCGAGAATTCTTTCCCTTTACTTGGTCACTGCCGAGAATTCTCGCCCGGTACTCAGTCATTGCCAAGGATTCGTCACCCGGTATTCAGTCGTTTCTAAGAATTCTGACCCGGTACTGTGACATTGTAAAGAATTCCTACCCTGTACTTGGTCATTGCCGAGAATTCCTACCTGGTACTCGGTCATTTCCGAGAATTCCTACCCGATACTCGGTCATTGCTAAGAATTCCTACCCGGTACTCTGTCATTGTAAAGAATTCCTACCCTGTACTAGGTCATTGCCGAGAATTCCTACATGGTACTGGGTCATTGCCGAGAATTCCTACCCAGTACTCGGTCATTACCAAGAATTCCTACCCGGTACTCTGTCATTGTAAAGAATTCCTATCATGTACTTGGTCATTGCCGAGAATTCTTGCATGGTACTCGGTCATTGCCGAGAATTCCTACCCGGTACTCGGTCATTGCTAAGAATTCCTACCCGGTACTTTGACATTGTAAAGAATTCCTACCCTGTACTTGGTCATTGCCGAGAATTCCAGCCTGGTACTCGGTCATTGCCGAGAATTCCTACCCGGTACTCGGTCATTGCTAAGAATTCCTACCCGGTACTTTGACATTGTAAAGAATTCCTACCCTGTACTTGGTCATTGCCGAGAATTCCTGCCTGGTACTCGGTCATTGCCGAGAATTCCTACCCAGTACTCGGTCATTACCAAGAATTCCTACCCGGTACTCTGTCATTGTAAAGAATTCCTATCCTGTACTTGGTCATTGCCGAGAATTCTTGCATGGTACTCGGTCATTGCCGAGAATTCCTACCCGGTACTCGGTCATTGCTAAGAATTCCTACCCGGTACTTTGACATTGTAAAGAATTCCTACCCTGTACTTGGCCATTGCCGAGAATTCCTGCCTGGTTCTCGGTCATTGCCGAGAATTCCTACCCGGTACTCGGTCATTGCTAAGAATTCCTACCCGGTACTTTGACATTGTAAAGAATTCCTACCCTGTACTTGGTTATTGCCGAGAATTCCTGCCTGGTACTCGGTCATTGCCGAGAATTCCTACCCAGTACTCGCTCATTGCCGAGAATTCCTGCCTGGTACTCGGTCATTGCCGAGGATTCCTCACCTGATGCCCGGTCGTTTCCGAGAATTCCAACACGGTACTCGGTCATTACCGAGAATTCCTGCCTGGAACTCGGTCATTGCCGAGAATTCTTGCGCGGTGCTCCGTCATTGCCGAGAATTCCTGCCCGGTACTCGGTAATTTTTTTCGAGAAATCCAGCCGGTACTCTATTATTACCGAGAATCCTACCCGGTTCTTGGTCATTATCTAGAATTCCTTCCCGGTACTCATTCATTTCCAAGAAATCCTGCCCAGTACTTGGTCATTGCCGAGAGTTTCTGCCAGTTACTCCGTCATTTCTGAGAAATCCAGCTGGTACTCGATTATTACCGAGAATTCTTGCCTGGTACTAGGTCATTGCTGAGAATTCCTGCCCGGTACTCGGTCATTGCCGAGGATTCCTCACTTGGTACTCGGTCGTTTCTGAGGATTCCTACCCGGTGCTTGGTCATAGTCGAGAATTCCTGCCCGGTACTCGGTCATGCCGAGAATTTCTACTCGCTACTCTATCATTGTAAAGAATTCCTACCCGGTACTTGGTCATTGCCGAGGATTCCTTACATGATGCTCAGTCATTGCCGAGAATTCCTGCGTGGTACTCGGTCATTGCTAAGAATTCCTGCGTAGTACTCAGTCATTGCCGAGAATTCTTGCCTGGTACTTGGTCATTGCCGATAATTCCTGCCTGGTACTCGGTTATTGCCGAGAATTCTCGCCCAGTACTCAGTCATTGCCAAGGATTCCTCACCCGGTACTCGGTCGTTTCTAAAGATTCCTACCTGGTGCTTGGTCATTGTCGAGAATTTCTGCCCGGTACTCGGTCATTGTAAAGAATTCCTACCCAGTACTCGGTCATTGCATAGGATTCCCCAACTAATGCTTGGTCGTTTCTGAGAATTCCAACCTGGTACTCAGTCATTGCCGAGAATTCCTGTCTGGTACTCGGTCATTGCCAGGAATTCATGTGCGGTGCTCGATTATTATCGAGAATTCTTTCCCTTTACTTGGTCATTGCCGAGAATTCTCGCCCGGTACTCAGTCATTGCCAAGGATTCGTCACTCGGTATTCAGTCGTTTCTAAGGATTCCGACCCGGTACTGTGACATTGTAAAGAATTCCTACCCTGTACTTGGTCATTGCCGAGAATTCCTGCCTGGTACTCGGTCATTTCCGAGAATTCCTACCCGATACTCGGTCATTGCTAAGAATTCCTACCCGGTACTCTGTCATTGTAAAGAATTCCTACCCTGTACTACGTCATTGCCGAGAATTCCTACATGGTACTGGGTCATTGCCGAGAATTCCTACCCAGTACTCGGTCATTACCAAGAATTCCTACCCGGTACTCTGTCATTGTAAAGAATTCCTATCCTGTACTTGGTCATTGCCGAGAATTCTTGCATGGTACTCGGTCATTGCCGAGAATTCCTACCCGGTACTCGGTCATTGCTAAGAATTCCTACCCGGTACTTTGACATTGTAAAGAATTCCTACCCTGTACTTGGTCATTGCCGAGAATTCCTGCCTGGTACTCGGTCATTGCCGAGAATTCCTACCCGGTACTCGGTCATTGCTAAGAATTCCTACCCGGTACTTTGACATTGTAAAGAATTCCTACCCTGTACTTGGTCATTGCCGAGAATTACTGCCTGGTACTCGGTCATTGCCGAGAATTCCTACCCAGTACTCGGTCATTACCAAGAATTCCTACACGGTACTCTGTCATTGTAAAGAATTCCTATCCTGAACTTGGTCATTGTCGATAATTCCTGCATGGTACTCGGTCATTGCCGAGAAGTCCTACCCGTTACTCGGTCATTGCCAAGAATTCCTGCCCTGTACTCGGTCATTGCCATGAATTCCTACCCGGTGTTCGGCCATTGCTGAGTATTCCTGCCCTGTACTCAGTCATTGCTGAGAATTCCTGCCAGGTACTCGTTCCTTGCCAAGAATTCCTGCCTGGTACTTGGTCATTGCCGAGAGTTTCTGCCCGTTACTCGGTCATTGCTGAGAATTCCTGCCTGGTACTCGGATATTACCAAGAAATATTGCCTGGTACTAGGTTATTGCCGAGAATTCCCGCCCGGTACTCGGTATTTCCCGAGTATTCCACACTCGGTACTCTGTCGTTTCTAAGGATTCCTACCCGGTCCTTGGTCATTGTCGAGAATTCGTGCCTGGTACTCGGTCATTGCCAAGAATTCCTACCCGGTACTCTGTCATTGTAAAGAATTCCTACCCTGTACTCGGTCATTGCCAAAGATTCCTCACCTGATGCTTGGTCATTTCCAGGAATTCCAACCTGGTACTCGGTTAATTGCAGAGAATTCCTGCCTGGTACTCGGTCATTGCCAACAATTCCTGCCTGGTACTCGGTCATTGCCGTGAATTCCTGCCCGGTAATCGGTCATAGCTGAGAATTCCTGCCCGGCACTCGTTCATTGCCAAGAATTCCTACCCTGTACTCGGTCATAGCCGAGAATTCCTGCCTGGTACTCGGTCATTGCCGAGAATTCCTACCCGGTACTCGGTCATTGCCAAGAATTCCTGCCTGGTACTCGGTCATTGCCATGGATTCCTACCCGGTGTTCGGCCATTGCTGAGTATTCCTGCCCGGCACTCGGTCATTGCTGAGAATTCCTGCCCGGTACTCGTTCCTCGCCAAGAATTCCTGCCTGATACTTGGTCATTGCAGAGTATTTCTACCCGTTACTCGGTTATTGCCATGGATTCCTACCCGGTGTTCGGTCATTGCCGAGAATTCCTGCCCGGCACTCGTTCATTGCCAAGAATTCCTACCCTGTACTCGGTCATAGCCGAGAATTCCTGCCTGGTACTCGGTCATTGCCGAGAATTCCTACCCGGTACTCGGTCATTGCCAAGAATTCCTGCCTGGTACTCGGTCATTGCCATGGATTCCTACCCGGTGTTCGGCCATTGCTGAGTATTCCTGCCCGGCACTCGGTCATTGCTGAGAATTCCTGCCCGGTACTCGTTCCTCGCCAAGAATTCCTGCCTGATACTTGGTCATTGCAGAGTATTTCTACCCGTTACTCGGTTATTGCCACGGATTCCTACCCGGTGTTCGGTCATTGCCGAGAATTCCTGCCCGGCACTCGTTCATTGCCAAGAATTCCTACCCTGTACTCGGTCATAGCCGAGAATTCCTGCCTGGTACTCGGTCATTGCCGAGAATTCCTACCCGGTACTCGGTCATTGCCAAGAATTCCTGCCTGGTACTCGGTCATTGCCATGGATTCCTACCCGGTGTTCGGCCATTGCTGAGTATTCCTGCCCGGCACTCGGTCATTGCTGAGAATTCCTGCCCGGTACTCGCTCCTTGCCAAGAATTCCTGCCTGATACTTGGTCATTGTAGAGAATTTCTACCCGTTACTCGGTTATTGCCATGGATTCCTACCCGGTGTTCGGTCATTGCCAAGAATTCCTGCCAGGTACTCGGTCATTGCAGAGGATTCACCAGCCGGTACTCGATCATTGCTGAGAATTCTTGCCCGGTACTCGGTCGTTACCGAGAATTTCTGCCCGTTACTCGGTCATTTCCAAGATATCCAGCCGGTACTCGATTATTACCAAGAAATATTGCCTGGTACTAGGTCATTGCCGAGAATTCCTGCCCGGTACTCGGTATTTGCCGAGGATTCCACACTCGGTACTCCTTCGTTTCTGAGGATTCCTACCCGATGCTTGGTCATTCTCGAGAATTCGTGCCTGGTACTCGGTCATTACCAATAATTCCTACCCGGTACTCTGTAATTGTAAAGAATTCCTACCCTGTACTCGGTCATTGCCGAAGATTCCTCACCTGATGCTCGGTCGTTTCCAGGAATTCAAACCCGATACTCGGTTAATTGCAGAGAATTCCTGCATGATACTCGGTCATTGCCAAAAATTCCTGCGCGGTGCTCAGTCATTACCAAGAATTCCTGCCCGGTACTTGGTCAATGCCAAGGATTCCTACCCGGTGTTCGGTCATTGCCGAAAATTCCTGCATGGTACTCAGTCACTGCCGAGGATTCACCGGCCGGTACTCGATCATTGATGAGAATTCCTGCCTGTTACTCGGTCATTGCCGAGAATTTATGCTCGTTACTCGGTACTCGGTCATTTCTGAGGATTCCTACCCGGTGCTTGGTCATTGCCGAGAATTCCTGCCTGGTACTCGGTCATTGCCGAGAATTCCTACCCAGTACTCGGTCATTACCAAGAATTCCTACCCGGTACTCTGTCATTGTAAAGAATTCCTATCCTGTACTTGGTCAATGCCGAGAATTCCTGCATGGTACTCGGTCATTGCCGAGAAGTCCTACCCGTTACTCGGTCATTGCCCAGAATTCCTGCCTGGCACTCGGTCATTGCCATGGATTCCTACCCGGTGTTCGGCAATTGCTGAGTATTCCTGCCCAGTACTCGGTCATTGCTGAGAATTCCTGCCAGGTACTCGTTCCTTACCAAGAATTCCTCCCTGGTACTTGGTCATTGCCGAGAATTTTTGCCCGTTACTCGGTCATTGCCATTGATTCCTACCCGATGTTTTGTCGTTGCCGGTAATTCCTGCCCGGTACTCGGTCATTGCAGAGGATTCACCAGCCGGTACTCGATCAATGCTGAGAATTCCTACCTAGTAATCGGTCGTTGCCGAGAATTTATGCCCGTTACTTGGTCATTTCTGAGATATCCAGCCGGTACTCGATTATTACCGAGAAATATTACTTCGTACTAGGTCATTGCCGAGAATTCCCGCCCGGTACTCAGTATTTACCGAGGATTCCTCACTCGGTACTCGGTCATTTCTGAGGATTCCTACGCGGTGCTTGGTTATCAGTGATTGCTGAGAATTCCTACCCAGTACTCGGTCGTTTCTGAGGATTCCAACTGGTACTTGGTCATTGCCGAGAATTGATGTCAGGTACTCGTTCATTGTCGAGAATTCATATCCAGTACTTGGTCATTGCTGAGAATTCATGCCCGGTACTCGCTCATTACCGAGGATACCTAACCAATGCTTGGTCATTGCCAAGAATTCCTACCCGGTACTCTGTCATTGCTAAGTATTCTTGCCCGATACTCGGTCATTACCGAGTATTCATGCCCGGTACTCTGTCATTGCTGAGAATTCCTGCATAGTACTTGGTCATTGCCGAGAATTTATGCCCGTTACTCGGTACTCGGTCATTTCTGAGGATTCCTACCCGGTGCTTGGTCATTGTCAATAATTCCTGCCTGGTACTCGGTAATGATCGAGAATTCCTACCCGGTACTCGGTCATTGTAAAGAATTCATACCCGGTACTCGATCATTGCCGAGGATTCCTCACCTGATGCCCGGTCGTTTCCGAGAATTCCAACCCGGTACTCGGTCATTGCCGAGAATTCCTGCCTGGAACTCGGTCATTGCCGAGAATTCTTGCGCGATGCTCCGTCATTGCCGAGTATTCTTGCCCGGTACTCGGTAATTTTTTTCGAGAAATCCAGCCGGTACTCTATTATTACCGAGAATCCTACCCGGTTCTTGGTCATTATCTAGAATTCCTTCCCGGTACTCATTCATTTCCAAGAAATCCTGCCCAGTACTTGGTCATTGCCGAGAGTTTCTGCCAGTTACTCCGTCATTTCTGAGAAATCCAGCCGGTACTCGATTATTACCGAGAATTCTTGCCTGGTACTAGGTCATTGCTGAGAATTCCTGTCCGGTACTTGGTCATTGCCGAGGATTCCTCACTTGGTACTCTGTCGTTTCTGAGGATTCCTACCCGGTGCTTGGTCATAGTTGAGAATTCCTGCCCGGTACTCGGTCATGCCGAGAATTTCTACTCGCTTCTCTATCATTGTAAAGAATTCCTACCCGGTACTTGGTCATTGCCGAGGATTCCTTACATGATGCTCAGTCATTGCCGAGAATTCCTGCGTGGTACTCGGTCATTGCTAAGAATTCCTGCCTAGTACTCAGTCATTGCCGAGAATTCTTGCCTGGTACTTGGTCATTGCCGAGAATTCCTGCCTGGTACTCTGTTATTGCCGAGAATTCTCGCCCAGTACTCAGTCATTGCCAAGGATTCCTCACCCGGTACTCGGTCGTTTCTAAAGATTCCTACCTGGTGCTTGGTCATTGTCGAGAATTCCTGCCCGGTACTCGGTCATTGTAAAGAATTCCTACCCAGTACTCGGTCATTGCATAGGATTCCCCACCTAATGCTTGGTCGTTTCTGAGAATTCCAACCTGGTACTCAGTCATTGCCGAGAATTCCTGTCTGGTACTCGGTCATTACCAAGAATTCATGTGCGGTGCTCGATTATTATCGAGAATTCTTTCCCTTTACTTGGTCATTGCCGAGAATTCTCGCCCGGTACTCAGTCATTGCCAAGGATTCGTCACCCGGTATTCAGTCATTTCTAAGGATTCTGACCCGGTACTGTGACATTGTAAAGAATTCCTAAACTGTACTTGGTCATTACCGAGAATTCCTGCCTGGTACTCGGTCATTTCCGAGAATTCCTACCCGATACTCGGTCATTGCTAAGAATTCCTACCCGGTACTCTGTCATTGTAAAGAATTCCTACCCTGTACTAGGTCATTGCCGAGAATTCCTACATGGTACTGGGTCATTGCCGAGAATTCCTACCCAGTACTCGGTCATTACCAAGAATTCCTACCCGGTACTCTGTCATTGTAAAGAATTCCTATCCTGTACTTGGTCATTGCCGAGAATTCTTGCATGGTACTCGGTCATTGCCGAGAATTCCTACCCGGTACTCGGTCATTGCTAAGAATTCCTACCCGGTACTTTGACATTGTAAAGAATTCCTACCCTGTACTTGGTCATTGCCGAGAATTCCTGCCTGGTACTCGGTCATTGCCGAGAATTCCTACCCGGTACTCGGTCATTGCTAAGAATTCCTACCCGGTACTTTGACATTGTAAAGAATTCCTACCCTGTACTTGGTCATTGCCGAGAATTCCTGCCTGGTACTCGGTCATTGCCGAGAATTCCTACCCAGTACTCGGTCATTACCAAGAATTCCTACACGGTACTCTGTCATTGTAAAGAATTCCTATCCTGAACTTGGTCATTGCCGATAATTCCTGCATGGTACTCGGTCATTGCCGAGAAGTCCTACCCGTTACTCGGTCATTGCCAAGAATTCCTGCCCTGTACTCGGTCATTGCCATGAATTCCTACCCGGTGTTCGGCCATTGCTGAGTATTTCTGCCCTGTACTCAGTCATTGCTGAGAATTCCTGCCAGGTACTCGTTCCTTGCCAAGAATTCCTGCCTGGTACTTGGTCATTGCCGAGAGTTTCTGCCCGTTACTCGGTCATTGCTGAGAATTCCTGCCTGGTACTCGGATATTACCAAGAAATATTGCCTGGTACTAGGTTATTGCCGAGAATTCCCGCCCGGTACTCGGATATTACCAAGAAATATTGTTTGGTACTAGGTTATTGCCGAGAATTCCCGCCCGGTACTCGGTATTTACCGAGGATTCCACACTCGGTACTCTGTCGTTTCTAAGGATTCCTACCCGGTCCTTGGTCATTGTCGTGAATTCGTGCCTGGTACTCGGTCATTGCCAAGAATTCCTACCCGGTACTCTGTCATTGTAAAGAATTCCTACCCTGTACTCAGTCATTGCCAAAGATTCCTCACCTGATGCTTGGTCATTTCCTGGAATTCCAACCTGGTACTCAGTTAATTGCAGAGAATTCCTGCCTGGTACTCGGTCATTGCCAAGAATTCCTGCCTGGTACTCGGTCATTGCCGTGAATTCCTGCCCGGTAATCGGTCATAGCTGAGAATTCCTGCCCGGCACTCGTTCATTGCCAAGAATTCCTACCCTGTACTCGGTCATAGCCGAGAATTCCTGCCTGGTACTCGGTCATTGCCGAGAATTCCTACCCGGTACTCGGTCATTGCCAAGAATTCCTACCTGGTACTCGGTCATTGCCATGGATTCCTACTCGGTGTTCGGCCATTGCTGAGTATTCCTGCCCGGCCCTCGGTCATTGCTGAGAATTCCTGCCCGGTACTCGTTCCTCGCCAAGAATTCCTGCCTGATACTTGGTCATTGCAGAGTATTTCTACCCGTTACTCGGTTATTGCCATGGATTCCTACCCGGTGTTCGGTCATTGCCGAGAATTCTTGCCCGGCACTCGTTCATTGCCAAGAATTCCTACCATGTACTCGGTCATAGCCGAGAATTCCTGCCTGGTACTCGGTCATTGCCGAGAATTCCTACCCGGTACTCGGTCATTGCCAAGAATTCCTGCCTGGTAC
Organism: Barbarea vulgaris; assembly: GCA_963667165.1. NCBI lineage: Eukaryota > Viridiplantae > Streptophyta > Magnoliopsida > Brassicales > Brassicaceae > Barbarea > Barbarea vulgaris. The sequence continues at coordinate 10,086,560 of OY763888.1, read as the reverse complement.
TCGGTCATTGCCATGGATTCCTACCCGGTGTTCGGCCATTGCTGAGTATTCCTGCCCGGCACTAGGTCATTGCTGAGAATTCCTGCCCGGTACTCGTTCCTTGCCAAGAATTCCTGCCTGATACTTGGTCATTGCAGAGAATTTCTACCCGTTACTCGGTTATTGCCATGGATTCGTACCCGGTGTTCGGTCATTGCCGAGAATTCCTGCCAGGTACTCGGTCATTGCAGAGGATTCACCAGCCAGTACTCGATCATTGCTGAGAATTCCTGCCCGGTACTCGGTCGTTACCGAGAATTTCTGCCCGTTACTCGGTCATTTCCAAGATATCCAGCCGGTACTCGATTATTACCAAGAAATATTGCCTGGTACTAGGTCATTGCCGAGAATTCCTGCCCGGTACTCGGTATTTGCCGAGGATTCCACACTCGGTACTCCTTCGTTTCTGAGGATTCCTACCCGATGCTTGGTCATTGTCGAGAATTCGTGCCTGGTACTCGGTCATTGCCGAGAATTTTTTCCCGTTACTTGGTCATTGCCATTGATTCCTACCCGATGTTTTGTCGTTGCCGGTAATTCCTGCCCGGTACTCGGTCATTGCAGAGGATTCACCAGCCGGTACTCGATCAATGCTGAGAATTCCTACCTAGTAATCGGTCGTTGCCGAGAATTTATGCCCGTTACTTGGTCATTTCTGAGATATCCAGCCGGTACTCGATTATTACCGAGAAATATTACTTGGTACTAGGTCATTGCCGAGAATTCCCGCCCGGTACTCAGTATTTACCGAGGATTCATCACTCGGTACTCGGTCATTTCTGAGGATTCCTACGCGGTGCTTGGTTATCAGTGATTGCTGAGAATTCCTACCCAGTACTCGGTCGTTTCTGAGGATTCCAACTGGTACTTGGTCATTGCCAAGAATTCATGCCAGGTACTCGTTCATTGCCAAGAATTCATATCCAGTACTTGGTCATTGCTGAGAATTCATGCCCGGTACTCGCTCATTACCGAGGATACCTAACCAATGCTTGGTCATTGCCAAGAATTCCTACCCGGTACTCTATCATTGCTAAGTATTCTTGCCCGATACTCGGTCATTACCGAGTATTCATGCCCGGTACTCTGTCATTGCTGAGAATTCCTGCATAGTACTTGGTCATTGCCGAGAATTTATGCCCGTTACTCGGTACTCGGTCATTTCTGAGGATTCCTACCCGGTGCTTGGTCATTGTCAATAATTCCTGCCTGGTACTCGGTAATGATCGAGAATTCCTACCCGGTACTCGGTCATTGTAAAGAATTCATACCCGGTACTCGATCATTGCCGAGGATTCCTCACCTGATGCCCGGTCGTTTCCGAGAATTCCAACCCGGTACTCGGTCATTGCCGAGAATTCCTGCCTGGAACTCGGTCATTGCCGAGAATTCTTGCGCGATGCTCCGTCATTGCCGAGTATTCTTGCCCGGTACTCGGTAATTTTTTTCGAGAAATCCAGCCGGTACTCTATTATTACCGAGAATCCTACCCGGTTCTTGGTCATTATCTAGAATTCCTTCCCGGTACTCATTCATTTCCAAGAAATCCTGCCCAGTACTTGGTCATTGCCGAGAGTTTCTGCCAGTTACTCCGTCATTTCTGAGAAATCCAGCCGGTACTCGATTATTACCGAGAATTCTTGCCTGGTACTAGGTCATTGCTGAGAATTCCTGTCCGGTACTTGGTCATTGCCGAGGATTCCTCACTTGGTACTCTGTCGTTTCTGAGGATTCCTACCCGGTGCTTGGTCATAGTTGAGAATTCCTGCCCGGTACTCGGTCATGCCGAGAATTTCTACTCGCTTCTCTATCATTGTAAAGAATTCCTACCCGGTACTTGGTCATTGCCGAGGATTCCTTACATGATGCTCAGTCATTGCCGAGAATTCCTGCGTGGTACTCGGTCATTGCTAAGAATTCCTGCCTAGTACTCAGTCATTGCCGAGAATTCTTGCCTGGTACTTGGTCATTGCCGAGAATTCCTGCCTGGTACTCTGTTATTGCCGAGAATTCTCGCCCAGTACTCAGTCATTGCCAAGGATTCCTCACCCGGTACTCGGTCGTTTCTAAAGATTCCTACCTGGTGCTTGGTCATTGTCGAGAATTCCTGCCCGGTACTCGGTCATTGTAAAGAATTCCTACCCAGTACTCGGTCATTGCATAGGATTCCCCACCTAATGCTTGGTCGTTTCTGAGAATTCCAACCTGGTACTCAGTCATTGCCGAGAATTCCTGTCTGGTACTCGGTCATTACCAAGAATTCATGTGCGGTGCTCGATTATTATCGAGAATTCTTTCCCTTTACTTGGTCATTGCCGAGAATTCTCGCCCGGTACTCAGTCATTGCCAAGGATTCGTCACCCGGTATTCAGTCATTTCTAAGGATTCTGACCCGGTACTGTGACATTGTAAAGAATTCCTAAACTGTACTTGGTCATTGCCGAGAATTCCTGCCTGGTACTCGGTCATTTCCGAGAATTCCTACCCGATACTCGGTCATTGCTAAGAATTCCTACCCGGTACTCTGTCATTGTAAAGAATTCCTACCCTGTACTAGGTCATTGCCGAGAATTCCTACATGGTACTGGGTCATTGCCGAGAATTCCTACCCAGTACTCGGTCATTACCAAGAATTCCTACCCGGTACTCTGTCATTGTAAAGAATTCCTATCTTGTACTTGGTCATTGCCGAGAATTCTTGCATGGTACTCGGTCATTGCCGAGAATTCCTACCCGGTACTCGGTCATTGCTAAGAATTCCTACCCGGTACTTTGACATTGTAAAGAATTCCTACCCTGTACTTGGTCATTGCCGAGAATTCCTGCCTGGTACTCGGTCATTGCCGAGAATTCCTACCCGGTACTCGGTCATTGCTAAGAATTCCTACCCGGTACTTTGACATTGTAAAGAATTCCTACCCTGTACTTGGTCATTGCCGAGAATTCCTGCCTGGTACTCGGTCATTGCCGAGAATTCCTACCCAGTACTCGGTCATTACCAAGAATTCCTACACGGTACTCTGTCATTGTAAAGAATTCCTATCCTGAACTTGGTCATTGCCGATAATTCCTGCATGGTACTCGGTCATTGCCGAGAAGTCCTACCCGTTACTCGGTCATTGCCAAGAATTCCTGCCCTGTACTCGGTCATTGCCATGAATTCCTACCCGGTGTTCAGCCATTGCTGAGTATTTCTGCCCTGTACTCAGTCATTGCTGAGAATTCCTGCCAGGTACTCGTTCCTTGCCAAGAATTCCTGCCTGGTACTTGGTCATTGCCGAGAGTTTCTGCCCGTTACTCGATCATTGCTGAGAATTCCTGCCTGGTACTCGGATATTACCAAGAAATATTGCCTGGTACTAGGTTATTGCCGAGAATTCCCGCCCGGTACTCGGATATTACCAAGAAATATTGTTTGGTACTAGGTTATTGCCGAGAATTCCCGCCCGGTACTCGGTATTTACCGAGGATTCCACACTCGGTACTCTGTCGTTTCTAAGGATTCCTACCCGGTCCTTGGTCATTGTCGAGAATTCGTGCCTGGTACTCGGTCATTGCCAAGAATTCCTACCCGGTACTCTGTCATTGTAAAGAATTCCTACCCTGTACTCGGTCATTGCCAAAGATTCCTCACCTGATGCTTGGTCATTTCCAGGAATTCCAACCTGGTACTCAGTTAATTGCAGAGAATTCCTGCCTGGTACTCGGTCATTGCCAAGAATTCCTGCCTGGTACTCGGTCATTGCCGTGAATTCCTGCCCGGTAATCGGTCATAGTTGAGAATTCCTGCCCGGCACTCGTTCATTGCCAAGAATTCCTACCCTGTACTCGGTCATAGCCGAGAATTCCTGCCTGGTACTCGGTCATTGCCGAGAATTCCTACCCGGTACTCGGTCATTGCCAAGAATTCCTACCTGGTACTCGGTCATTGCCATGGATTCCTACTCGGTGTTCGGCCATTGCTGAGTATTCCTGCCCGGCACTCGGTCATTGCTGAGAATTCCTGCCCGGTACTCGTTCCTCGCCAAGAATTCCTGCCTGATACTTGGTCATTGCAGAGTATTTCTACCCGTTACTCGGTTATTGCCATGGATTCCTACCCGGTGTTCGGTCATTGCCGAGAATTCTTGCCCGGCACTCGTTCATTGCCAAGAATTCCTACCCTGTACTCGGTCATAGCCGAGAATTCCTGCCTGGTACTCGGTCATTGCCGAGAATTCCTACCCGGTACTCGGTCATTGCCAAGAATTCCTGCCTGGTACTCGGTCATTGCCATGGATTCCTACCCGGTGTTCGGCCATTGCTGAGTATTCCTGCCCGGCACTAGGTCATTGCTGAGAATTCCTGCCCGGTACTCTTTCCTTGCCAAGAATTCCTGCCTGATACTTGGTCATTGCAGAGAATTTCTACCCGTTACTCGGTTATTGCCATGGATTCGTACCCGGTGTTCGGTCATTGCCGAGAATTCCTGCCAGGTACTCGGTCATTGCAGAGGATTCACCAGCCAGTACTCGATCATTGCTGAGAATTCATGCCCGGTACTCGGTCGTTACCAAGAATTTCTGCCCGTTACTCGGTCATTTCCAAGATATCCAGCCGGTACTCGATTATTACCAAGAAATATTGCCTGGTACTAGGTCATTGCCGAGAATTCCTGCCCGGTACTCGGTATTTGCCGAGGATTCCACACTCGGTACTCCTTCGTTTCTGAGGATTCCTACCCGATGCTTGGTCATTGTCGAGAATTCGTGCCTGGTACTCGGTCATTGCCGAGAATTTTTTCCCGTTACTTGGTCATTGCCATTGATTCCTACCCGATGTTTTGTCGTTGCCGGTAATTCCTGCCCGGTACTCGGTCATTGCAGAGGATTCACCAGCCGGTACTCGATCAATGCTGAGAATTCCTACCTAGTAATCGGTCGTTGCCAAGAATTTATGCCCGTTACTTGGTCATTTCTGAGATATCCAGCCGGTACTCGATTATTACCGAGAAATATTACTTGGTACTAGGTCATTGCCGAGAATTCCCGCCCGGTACTCAGTATTTACCGAGGATTCCTCACTCGGTACTCGGTCATTTCTGAGGATTCCTACGCGGTGCTTGGTTATCAGTGATTGCTGAGAATTCCTACCCAGTACTCGGTCGTTTCTGAGGATTCCAACTGGTACTTGGTCATTGCCAAGAATTCATGCCAGGTACTCGTTCATTGCCAAGAATTCATATCCAGTACTTGGTCATTGCTGAGAATTCATGCCCGGTACTCGCTCATTACCGAGGATACCTAACCAATGCTTGGTCATTGCCAAGAATTCCTACCCGGTACTCTATCATTGCTAAGTATTCTTGCCCGATACTCGGTCATTACCGAGTATTCATGCCCGGTACTCTGTCATTGCTGAGAATTCCTGCATAGTACTTGGTCATTGCCGAGAATTTATGCCCGTTACTCGGTACTCGGTCATTTCTGAGGATTCCTACCCGGTGCTTGGTCATTGTCAATAATTCCTGCCTGGTACTCGGTAATGATCGAGAATTCCTACCCGGTACTCGGTCATTGTAAAGAATTCATACCCGGTACTCGATCATTGCCGAGGATTCCTCACCTGATGCCCGGTCGTTTCCGAGAATTCCAACCCGGTACTCGGTCATTGCCGAGAATTCCTGCCTGGAACTCGGTCATTGCCGAGAATTCTTGCGCGATGCTCCGTCATTGCCGAGTATTCTTGCCCGGTACTCGGTAATTTTTTTCGAGAAATCCAGCCGGTACTCTATTATTACCGAGAATCCTACCCGGTTCTTGGTCATTATCTAGAATTCCTTCCCGGTACTCATTCATTTCCAAGAAATCCTGCCCAGTACTTGGTCATTGCCGAGAGTTTCTGCCAGTTACTCCGTCATTTCTGAGAAATCCAGCCGGTACTCGATTATTACCGAGAATTCTTGCCTGGTACTAGGTCATTGCTGAGAATTCCTGTCCGGTACTTGGTCATTGCCGAGGATTCCTCACTTGGTACTCTGTCGTTTCTGAGGATTCCTACCCGGTGCTTGGTCATAGTTGAGAATTCCTGCCCGGTACTCGGTCATGCCGAGAATTTCTACTCGCTTCTCTATCATTGTAAAGAATTCCTACCCGGTACTTGGTCATTGCCGAGGATTCCTTACATGATGCTCAGTCATTGCCGAGAATTCCTGCGTGGTACTCGGTCATTGCTAAGAATTCCTGCCTAGTACTCAGTCATTGCCGAGAATTCTTGCCTGGTACTTGGTCATTGCCGAGAATTCCTGCCTGGTACTCTGTTATTGCCGAGAATTCTCGCCCAGTACTCAGTCATTGCCAAGGATTCCTCACCCGGTACTCGGTCGTTTCTAAAGATTCCTACCTGGTGCTTGGTCATTGTCGAGAATTCCTGCCCGGTACTCGGTCATTGTAAAGAATTCCTACCCAGTACTCGGTCATTGCATAGGATTCCCCACCTAATGCTTGGTCGTTTCTGAGAATTCCAACCTGGTACTCAGTCATTGCCGAGAATTCCTGTCTGGTACTCGGTCATTACCAAGAATTCATGTGCGGTGCTCGATTATTATCGAGAATTCTTTCCCTTTACTTGGTCATTGCCGAGAATTCTCGCCCGGTACTCAGTCATTGCCAAGGATTCATCACCCGGTATTCAGTCATTTCTAAGGATTCTGACCCGGTACTGTGACATTGTAAAGAATTCCTAAACTGTACTTGGTCATTGCCGAGAATTCCTGCCTGGTACTCGGTCATTTCCGAGAATTCCTACCCGATACTCGGTCATTGCTAAGAATTCCTACCCGGTACTCTGTCATTGTAAAGAATTCCTACCCTGTACTAGGTCATTGCCGAGAATTCCTACATGGTACTGGGTCATTGCCGAGAATTCCTACCCAGTACTCGGTCATTACCAAGAATTCCTACCCGGTACTCTGTCATTGTAAAGAATTCCTATCTTGTACTTGGTCATTGCCGAGAATTCTTGCATGGTACTCGGTCATTGCCGAGAATTCCTACCCGGTACTCGGTCATTGCTAAGAATTCCTACCCGGTACTTTGACATTGTAAAGAATTCCTACCCTGTACTTGGTCATTGCCGAGAATTCCTGCCTGGTACTCGGTCATTGCCGAGAATTCCTACCCGGTACTCGGTCATTGCTAAGAATTCCTACCCGGTACTTTGACATTGTAAAGAATTCCTACCCTGTACTTGGTCATTGCCGAGAATTCCTGCCTGGTACTCGGTCATTGCCGAGAATTCCTACCCAGTACTCGGTCATTACCAAGAATTCCTACACGGTACTCTGTCATTGTAAAGAATTCCTATCCTGAACTTGGTCATTGCCGATAATTCCTTCATGGTACTCGGTCATTGCCGAGAAGTCCTACCCGTTACTCGGTCATTGCCAAGAATTCCTGCCCTGTACTCGGTCATTGCCATGAATTCCTACCCGGTGTTCGGCCATTGCTGAGTATTTCTGCCCTGTACTCAGTCATTGCTGAGAATTCCTGCCAGGTACTCGTTCCTTGCCAAGAATTCCTGCCTGGTACTTGGTCATTGCCGAGAGTTTCTGCCCGTTACTCGGTCATTGCTGAGAATTCCTGCCTGGTACTCGGATATTACCAAGAAAATATTGCCTGGTACTAGGTTATTGCCGAGAATTCCCGCCCGGTACTCGGATATTACCAAGAAATATTGTTTGGTACTAGGTTATTGCCGAGAATTCCCGCCCGGTACTCGGTATTTACCGAGGATTCCACACTCGGTACTCTGTCGTTTCTAAGGATTCCTACCCGGTCCTTGGTCATTGTCGAGAATTCGTGCCTGGTACTCGGTCATTGCCAAGAATTCCTACCCGGTACTCTGTCATTGTAAAGAATTCCTACCCTGTACTCGGTCATTGCCAAAGATTCCTCACCTGATGCTTGGTCATTTCCAGGAATTCCAACCTGGTACTCAGTTAATTGCAGAGAATTCCTGCCTGGTACTCGGTCATTGCCAAGAATTCCTGCCTGGTACTCGGTCATTGCCGTGAATTCCTGCCCGGTAATCGGTCATAGCTGAGAATTCCTGCCCGGCACTCGTTCATTGCCAAGAATTCCTACCCTGTACTCGGTCATAGCCGAGAATTCCTGCATGGTACTCGGTCATTGCCGAGAATTCCTACCCGGTACTCGGTCATTGCCAAGAATTCCTACCTGGTACTCGGTCATTGCCATGGATTCCTACTCGGTGTTCGGCCATTGCTGAGTATTCCTGCCCGGCACTCGGTCTTTGCTGAGGATTCCTGCCCGGTACTCGTTCCTCGCCAAGAATTCCTGCCTGATACTTGGTCATTGCAGAGTATTTCTACCCGTTACTCGGTTATTGCCATGGATTCCTACCCGGTGTTCGGTCATTGCCGAGAATTCTTGCCCGGCACTCGTTCATTGCCAAGAATTCCTACCCTGTACTCGGTCATAGCCGAGAATTCCTGCCTGGTACTCGGTCATTGCCGAGAATTCCTACCCGGTACTCGGTCATTGCCAAGAATTCCTGCCTGGTACTCGGTCATTGCCATGGATTCCTACCCGGTGTTCGGCCATTGCTGAGTATTCCTGCCCGGCACTCGGTCATTGCTGAGAATTCCTGCCCGGTACTCGTTCCTTGCCAAGAATTCCTGCCTGATACTTGGTCATTGCAGAGAATTTCTACCCGTTACTAGGTTATTGCCATGGATTCCTAACCGGTGTTCGGTCATTGCCGAGAATTCCTGCCAGGTACTCGGTCATTGCAGAGGATTCACCAGCCGGTACTCGATCATTGCTGAGAATTCCTGCCCGGTACTCGGTCGTTACCGAGAATTTCTGCCCGTTACTCTGTCATTTCCAAGATATCCAGCCGGAACTCGATTATTACCAAGAAATATTGCCTGGTACTAGGTCATTGCCGAGAATTCCTGCCTGGTACTCGGTATTTGCCGAGGATTCCACACTCGGTACTCCTTCGTTTCTGAGGATTCCTACCCGATGCTTGGTCATTGTCGAGAATTCGTGCCTGGTACTCGGTCATTGCCGAGAATTTTTTCCCGTTACTCGGTCATTGCCATTGATTCCTACCCGATGTTTTGTCCTTGCCGGTAATTCTTGCCCGGTACTCGGTCATTGCGGAGGATTCACCAGCCGGTACTCGATCAATGCTGAGAATTCCTACCTAGTAATCGGTCGTTGCCGAGAATTTCTGCCCGTTACTTGGTCATTTCTGAGATATCCAGCCGGTACTCGATTATTACCGAGAAATATTACTTGGTACTAGGTCATTGCCGAGAATTCCCGCCCGGTACTCAGTATTTACCGAGGATTCCTCACTCGGTACTCGGTCATTTCTGAGGATTCCTACGCGGTGCTTGGTTATCAGTGATTGCTGAGAATTCCTACCCAGTACTCGGTCGTTTCTGAGGATTCCAACTGGTACTTGGTCATTGCCGAGAATTCATGCCAGGTACTCGTTCATTGCCAAGAATTTATATCCAGTACTTGGTCATTGCTGAGAATTCATGCCCGGTACTCGCTCATTACCGAGGATACCTAACCAATGCTTGGTCATTGCCAAGAATTCCTACCCGGTACTCTGTCATTGCTAAGTATTCTTGCCCGATACTCGGTCATTACCGAGTATTCATGCCCGGTACTCTGTCATTGCTGAGAATTCCTGCATAGTATTTGGTCATTGCCGAGAATTTATGCCCGTTACTCGGTACTCGGTCTTTTCTGAGCATTCCTACCCGGTGCTTGGTCATTGTCAATAATTCCTGCCTGGTACTCGGTAATGACCGTGAATTCCTACCCGGTACTCGGTCATTGTAAAGAATTCATACCCGGTACTCGGTCATTGCCGAGGATTCCTCACCTGATGCCCGGTCGTTTCCGAGAATTCCAACCCGGTACTCGGTCATTGCCGAGAATTGCTGCCTGGAACTCGGTCATTGCCGAGAATTCTTGCGCGATGCTCCGTCATTGCCGAGAATTCCTGCCCGGTACTCGGTAATTTTTTTCGAGAAATCCAGCCGGTACTCTATTATTACCGAGAATCCTACCCGGTTCTTGGTCATTATCTAGAATTCCTTCCCGGTACTCATTCATTTCCAAGAAATCCTGCCCAGTACTTGGTCATTGCCGAGAGTTTCTGCCAGTTACTCCGTCATTTCTGAGAAATCCAGCCGGTACTCGATTATTACCGAGAATTCTTGCCTGGTACTAGGTCATTGCTGAGAATTCCTGCCCTGTACTCGGTCATTGCCGAGGATTCCTCACTTGGTACTCGGTCGTTTCTGAGGATTCCTACCCGGTGCTTGGTCATTGTCGAGAATTCCTGCCCGGTACTCGGTCATGCCGAGAATTTCTACTCGCTACTCTATCATTGTAAAGAATTCCTACCCGGTACTTGGTCATTGCCGAGGATTCCTTACATGATGCTCAGTCATTGCCGAGAATTGCTGCGTGGTACTCGGTCATTGCCGAGAATTCTTGCCTGGTACTTGGTCATTGCCGAGAATTCCTGCCTGGTACTCGGTTATTGCCGAGAATTCTCGCCCAGTACTCAGTCATTGCCAAGGATTCCTCACCCGGTACTCGGTCGTTTCTAAAGATTCCTACCTGGTGCTTGGTCATTGTCGAGAATTCCTGCCCGGTACTCGGTCATTGTAAAGAATTCCTACCCTGTACTCGGTCATTGCATAGGATTCCCCACCTAATGCTTGGTCGTTTATGAGAATTCCAACCTGGTACTCAGTCATTGCCGAGAATTCCTGTCTGGTACTCGGTCATTGCCAAGAATTCATGTGCGGTGCTCGATTATTATCGAGAATTCTTTCCCTTTACTTGGTCATTGCCGAGAATTCTCGCCCGGTACTCAGTCATTGCCAAGGATTCGTCACCCGGAATTCAGTCGTTTCTAAGGATTCCGACCCGGTACTGTGACATTGTAAAGAATTCCTACCCTGTACTTGGTCATTGCCGAGAATTCCTGCCTGGTACGCGGTCATTTCCGAGAATTCCTACCCGATACTCGGTCATTGCTAAGAATTCCTACCCGGTACTCTGTCATTGTAAAGAATTCCTACCCTGTACTAGGTCATTGCCGAGAATTCCTACATGGTACTGGGTCATTGCCGAGAATTCCTACCCAGTACTCGGTCATTACCAAGAATTCCTACCCGGTACTCTGTCATTGTAAAGAATTCCTATCCTGTACTTGGTCATTGCCGAGAATTCTTGCATGGTACTTGGTCATTGCCGAGAATTCCTACCCGGTACTCGGTCATTGCTAAGAATTCCTACCCGGTACTTTGACATTGTAAAGAATTCCTACCCTGTACTTGGTCATTGCCGAGAATTCCTGCCTGGTACTCGGTCATTGCCGAGAATTCCTACCCGGTACTCGGTCATTGCCGAGAATTCCTACCCGGTACTCGGTCATTGCTAAGAATTCCTACCCGGTACTTTGACATTGTAAAGAATTCCTACTCTGTACTTGGTCATTGCCGAGAATTCCTACCCAGTACTCGGTCATTACAGAGAATTCCTACACGGTACTCTGTCATTGTAAAGAATTCCTATCATGTACTTGGTCATTGCCGAGAATTCCTGCATGGTACTCGGTCATTGCCGAGAAGTCCTACCCGTTACTCGGTCATTGCCAAGAATTCCTGCCCAGTACTCGGTCATTGCCATGAATTCCTACCCGGTGTTCGGCCATTGCTGAGTATTCCTGCCCTGTACTCAGTCATTGCTGAGAATTCCTGCCAGGTACTCGTTCCTTGCCAAGAATTCCTGCCTGGTACTTGGTCATTGCCGAGAGTTTCTGCACGTTACTCGGTCATTGCTGAGAATTCCTGCCTGGTACTCGGTCATTGCCGAGAATTTTTGCCCGTTACTCGGTCATTTCTGAGATATCCAGCCGATACTCGGATATTACCAAGAAATATTGTCTGGTACTAGGTTATTGCCAAGAATTCCCGCCCGGTACTCGGTATTTGTCGAGGATTCCACACTCGGTACTCTGTCGTTTCTAAGGATTCCTACCCGGTCCTTGGTCATTGTCGAGAATTCGTGCCTGGTACTCGGTCATTGCCAAGAATTCCTACCCGGTACTCTGTCATTGTAAAGAATTCCTACCCTGTACTCGGTCATTGCCAAAGATTCCTCAGCTGATGCTTGGTCATTTCCAGGAATTCCAACCTGGTACTCTGTTAATTGCAGAGAATTCCTGCCTAGTACTCGGTCATTGCCAAGAATTCCTGCCTGGTACTCGGTCATTGCCGTGAATTCCTGCCCGGTAATCGGTCATAGCTGAGAATTCCTGCCCGGCACTCGTTCATTGCCAAGAATTCCTACCCTGTACTCGGTCATAGCCGAGAATTTCTGCCTGGTACTCGGTCATTGCCGAGAATTCCTACCCGGTACTCGGTCATTGCCAAGAATTCCTGCCTGGTACTCGGTCATTGCCATGGATTCCTACCCGGTGTTCGGCCATTGCTGAGTATTCCTGCCCGGCACTCGGTCATTGCTGAGAATTCCTGCCCGGTACTCGTTTCTCGCCAAGAATTCCTGCCTGATACTTGGTCATTGCAGAGTATTTCTACCCGTTACTCGGTTATTGCCTTGGATTCCTACCCGGTGTTCGGTCATTGCCGAGAATTCCTGCCCGGCACTCGTTCATTGCCAAGAATTCCTACCCTGTACTCGGTCATAGCCGAGAATTTCTGCATGGTACTCGGTCATTGCGGAGAATTCCTACCCGGTACTCGGTCATTGCCAAGAATTCCTGCCTGGTACTCGGTCATTGCCATGGATTCCTACCCGGTGTTCGGCCATTGCTGAGTATTCCTGCCCGGCACTCGGTCATTGCTGAGAATTCCTGCCCGGTACTCGTTCCTTGCCAAGAATTCCTGCCTGATACTTGGTCATTGCAGAGAATTTCTACCCGTTACTCGGTTATTGCCATGGATTCCTAACCGGTGTTCGGTCATTGCCGAGAATTCCTGCCAGGTACTCGGTCATTGCAGAGGATTCACCAGCCGGTACTCGATCATTGCTGAGAATTCCTGCCCGGTACTCGGTCGTTACCGAGAATTTCTGCCCGTTACTCTGTCATTTCCAAGATATCCAGCCGGTACTCGATTATTACCAAGAAATATTGCCTGGTACTAAGTCATTGCCGAGAATTCCTGCCCGGAACTCGGTATTTGCCGAGGATTCCACACTCGGTACTCCTTCGTTTCTGAGGATTCCTACCCGATGCTTGGTCATTGTCGAGAATTCGTGCCTGGTACTCGGTCATTACCAATAATTCCTACCCGGTACTCTGTAATTGTAAAGAATTCCTACCCTGTACTCGGTCATTGCCGAAGATTCCTCACCTGATGCTCGGTCGTTTCCAGGAATTCTAACCCGATACTCGGTTAATTGCAGAGAATTCCTGCATGATACTCGGTCATTGCCAAAAATTCCTGCGCGGTGCTCGGTCATTACCAAGAATTCCTGCCCGGTACTTGGTCAATGCCAAGGATTCCTACCCGGTGTTCGGTCATTACCGAAAATTCCTGCATGGTACTCAGTCACTGCCGAGGATTCACCGGCCGGTACTCGATCATTGCTGAGAATTCCTGCATGGTACTCGGTCATTGCCGAGAATTTATGCTCGTTACTCGGTACTCGGTCATTTCCGAGGATTCCTACCCGGTGCTTGGTCATTGCCGAGAATTCCTGCCTGGTACTCGGTCATTGCCGAGAATTCCTACCCAGTACTCGGTCATTACCAAGAATTCCTACCCGGTACTCTGTCGTTGTAAAGAATTCCTATCCTGTACTTGGTCAATGCCGAGAATTCCTGCATGGTACTCGGTCATTGCCGAGAAGTCCTACCCGTTACTCGGTCATTGCCAAGAATTCCTGCCCGGCACTCGGTCATTGCCATGGATTCCTACCCGGTGTTCGGCAATTGCTGAGTATTCCTGCCCAGTACTCGGTCATTGCTGAGAATTCCTGCCAGGTACTCGTTCCTTACCAAGAATTCCTCCCTGGTACTTGGTCATTGCCGAGAATCTTTGCCCGTTACTCGGTCATTGCCATTGATTCCTACCCGATGTTTTGTCGTTGCCGGTAATTCCTGCCCGGTACTCGGTCATTGCAGAGGATTCACCAGCCGGTACTCGATCAATGCTGAGAATTCCTACCCAGTAATCGGTCATTGCCGAGAATTTCTGCCCGTTACTTGGTCATTTCTGAGATATCCAGCCGATCCTCGATTATTACCGAGAAATATTACTTGGTACTAGGTCATTGCCGAGAATTCCCGCCCGGTACTCAGTATTTACCGAGGATTCCTCACTCGGTACTCGGTCGTTTCTGAGGATTCCTACGCGGTGCTTGGTTATCAGTGATTGCTGAGAATTCCTACCCGGTACTCAGTCGTTTCTGAGGATTCCAACAGGTACTTGGTCATTGCTGAGAATTCCTGCCAGGTACTCGTTCATTGCCGAGAATTCATATCCAGTACTTGGTCATTGCTGAGAATTCATGCCCGGTACTCGCTCATTACCGAGGATACCTAACCAATGCTTGGTCATTGCCAAGAATTCCTACCCGGTACTCGGTCATTGCTAAGTATTCTTGCCTGATACTCGGTCATTACCGAGTATTCATGCCCGGTACTCTGTCATTGCTGAGAATTCCTGCATAGTACTTGGTAATTGCCGAGAATTTATGCCCGTTACTCGGTACTCGGTCATTTCTGAGGATTCCTACCCGGTGCTTGGTCATTGTCAATAATTCCTGCCTGGTACTCGGTAATGACCAAGAATTCCTACCCGGTACTCGGTCATTGTAAAGAATTCATACCCGGTACTCGGTCATTGCCGAGGATTCCTCACCTGATGCCCGGTCGTTTCCGAGAATTCCAACCCGGTACTCGGTCATTGCCGAGAATTCCTTCCTGGAACTCGGTCATTGCCGAGAATTCTTGCGCGGTGCTCCGTCATTGCCGAGAATTCCTGCCCGGTACTCGGTAATTTTTTCCGAGAAATCCAGCCGGTACTCTATTATTACCGAGAATCCTACCCGGCTCTTGGTCATTATCTAGAATTCCTTCCCGGTACTCATTCATTTCCAAGAATTCCTGCCCGGTACTTGGTCATTGCCGAGAGTTTCTGCCAGTTACTCCGTCATTTCCGAGAAATCCAGCCGGTACTCGATTATTACCGAGAATTCTTGCCTGGTACTAGGTCATTGCTGAGAATTCCTGCCCGGTACTCGGTCATTGCCGAGGATTCCTCACTCGGTACTCGGTCGTTTCTGAGGATTCCTACCCGGTGCTTGGTCATAGTCGAGAATTCCTACCCGGTACTCGGTCATGCCGAGAATTTCTACTCGCTACTCTATCATTGTAAAGAATTCCTACCCGGTACTTGGTCATTGCCGAGGATTCCTTACATGATGCTCAGTCATTCCCGAAAATTCCTGCGTGGTACTCGGTCATTGCTAAGAATTCCTGCCTAGTACTCAGTCATGCTTAGAATTCTGACCCGGTACTCAGTCATTGCCAAGGATTCCTCACCTGGTATTCAGTCGTTTCTAAGGATTCCTACCCGGTACTTTGACATTGTAAAGAATTCCTACCATGTACTTGGTCATTACCGAGAATTCCTGCCTGGTACTCGGTTATTGCCGAGAATTCTCGCCCAGTACTCAGTCATTGCCAAGGATTCCTCACCCGGTACTCGGTCGTTTCAAAAGATTCCTACCTGGTGCTTGGTCATTGCCAAGAATTCATGTGCGGTGCTCGATTATTATCGAGAATTCTTTCCCTTTACTTGGTCATTGCCGAGAATTCTCGCCCGGTACTCAGTCATTGCCAAGGATTCGTCACCCGGTATTCAGTCGTTTCTAAGGATTCCGACCCAGTACTTTGACATTGTAAAGAATTCCTACCCTGTACTTGGTCATTGCCGAGAATTCCTGCTTGGTACTCGGTCATTGCCGAGAATTCCTACCCGGTACTCGGTCATTGCTAAGAATTCCTACCCGGTACTCTGTCATTGTGAAGAATTCATACCCTGTACTTGGTCATTGCCGAGAATTCCTACACGGTACTCGGTCATTGCCGAGAATTCCTACCGAGTACTCAGTCATTACCAAGAATTCCTACCCGGTACTCTGTCATTGTAAAGAATTCCTATCCTGTACTTGGTCATTGCCGAGAATTCCTGCATGGTACTCGGTCATTGCCGAGAATTCCTACCTGGTACTCGGTCATTGCCAAGAATTCCTACCCGGTACTCTGTCATTGTAAAGAATTCCTACCCTGTACTCGGTCATTGCCAAAGATTCCTCACCTGATGCTTGGTCATTTCCAGGAATTCCAACCTGGTACTCGGTTAATTGCAGAGAATTCCTGCCTGGTACTCGGTCATTGCCGAGAATTCCTGCATGGTACTCGGTCATTGCCGTGAATTCCTGCCCGGTAATCGGTCATAGCTGAGAATTCCTACCCGGCACTCGTTCAATGCCAAGAATTCCTACCCTGTACTCGGTCATAGCCGAGAATTCCTGCCTGGTACTCGGTCATTGCCGAGAATTCCTACCCGGTACTCGGTCATTGCCAAGAATTCCTGCCTGGTACTTGGTCATTGCCATGGATTCCTACCCGGTGTTCGGCCATTGCTGAGTATTCCTGCCCGGCACTCGGTCATTGCTAAGAATTCCTGCCCGGTACTCGTTCCTCGCCAAGAATTCCTGCCTGATACTTGGTCATTGCAGAGAATTTCTACCCGTTACTCGGTTATTGCCATGGATTCCTACCCGGTGTTCGGTCATTGCCAAGAATTCCTGCCCGGCACTCGTTCATTGCCAAGAATTCCTACCCTGTACTCGGTCATAGCCGAGAATTCCTGCCTGGTACTTGGTCATTGCCGAGAATTCCTACCCGGTACTCGGTCATTGCCAAGAATTCCTGCCTAGTACTCGGTCATTGCCATGGATTCCTACCCGGTGTTCGGCCATTACTGAGTATTCCTGCCCGGCACTCGGTCATTGGTGAGAATTCCTGCCCGGTACTCGTTCCTTGCCAAGAATTCCTGCCTGATACTTGGTCATTGCAGAGAATTTCTACCCGTTACTCGGTTATTGCCATGGATTCCTACCCGGTGTTCGGTCATTGACAAGAATTCCTGCCAGGTACTCGGTCATTGCAGAGGATTCACCAGTCGGTACTCGATCATTGCTGAGAATTCCTTCCCGTTACTCGGTCGTTACCGAGAATTTCTGCCGTTACTCGGTCATTTCCAAGATATCCAGCCGGTACTCGATTATTACCAAGAAATATTGCCTGGTACTAGGTCATTGCCGAGAATTCCTGCCCGGTACTCGGTATTTGCCGAGGATTCCACACTCGGTACTCCTTCGTTTCTAAGGATTCCTACCCGATGCTTGGTCATTGTCGAGAATTCGTGCCTGGTACTCGGTCATTACCAACAATTCCTACCCGGTACTCTGTAATTGTAAAGAATTCCTACCCTGTACTCGGTCATTGCCGAAGATTCCTCACCTGATGCTCGGTCGTTTCCAGGAATTCCAACCCGATACTCGGTTAATTACAGAGAATTCCTGCATGATACTCGGTCATTGCCAAAAATTCCTGCGCGGTGCTCGGTCATTGCCAAGAATTCCTGCCCGGTACTTGGTCAATGCCAAGGATTCCTACCCGGTGTTCGGTCATTGCCGAAAATTCCTGCATGGTACTCAGTCACTACCGAGGATTCACTGGCCGGTACTCGATCATTGCTGAGAATTCCTGCCTGGTACTCGGTCATTGCCGTGAATTCCTGCCCGGTAATCGGTCATAGCTGAGAATTTCTGCCCGACACTTGTTCATTGCCAAGAATTCCTACCCTGTACTCTGTCATTGCCGAGAATTCCTGCCTGGTACTCAGTCATTGCCGAGAATTCCTAACCGTTACTCGGTCATTGTAAAGAATTCCTACCCAGAACTCGGTCATTGCCAAGGATTCCTCACCTAATGCTTGGTCGTTTCTGAGAATTCCACCTTGGTACTCAGTCAATGCCGAGAATTCCTGTCTGGTACTCGGTCATTGCCAAGAATTGCTGTGCGGTGCTCGATTATTATCGAGAATTCTTTCCTTGTACTAGGTCATGCTGCGAATTCTCGCCCGGTACTCAGTCATTGCCAAGGATTCCTCACCCGGTATTCAGTCGTTTCTAAGGATTCCTACCCGGTACTTTGACATTGTAAAGAATTCCTACCATGTACTTGGTCATTGCCGAGAATTCCTGCCTGGTACTCGGTCATTGCCGAGAATTCCTACCCAGTACTCAGTCATTACCAAGAATTCCTACCCGGTACTCTGTCATTGTAAAGAATTCCTATCCTGTACTTGGTCATTGCCGAGAATTCCTGCATGGTACTCGGTCATTGCCGAGAAGTCCTACCCGTTATTCGGTCATTGCTAAGAATTCCTGCCCGGTACTCGGTCATTGCCATGGATTCCTACCCGGTGTTCAGCCATTGCTGAGTATTCCTGCCCAGTACTCGGTCATTGCTGAGAATTCCTACCAGGTACTCGTTCCTTGCCAAGAATTCCTCCCTGGTACTTGGTCATTGCCGAGAATTTTTGCCCGTTACTCGGCCATTGCCATTGATTCCTACCCGATGTTTTGTCGTTGCAGAGAAATCCTGCCCGGTACTCGGTCATTGCAGAGGATTCACCAGCCGGTACTCGATCAATGCTGAGAATTCCTACCTAGTAATCGGTCGTTGCCGAGAATTTCTGCCCGTTACTTGGTCATTTCTGAGATATCCAGCCGGTACTCGATTATTACCGAGAAATATTACTTGGTACTAGGTCATTGCCGAGAATTCCCGCCCAGTACTCAATATTTACCGAGGATTCCTCACTCGATACTCGGTTGTTTCTGAGGATTCCTACGCGGTGCTTGGTTATCAGTGATTGCTGAGAATTCCTACCCGGTACTCGGTCGTTTCTGAGGATTCCAACCGGTACTTGGTCATTGCCTAGAATTCCTGCCAGGTACTCGTTCATTGCCGAGAACTCATATCTAGTACTTGGTCATTACTGAGAATTCATGCCGGTACTCGCTCATTACCGAGGATACCTAACCAATGCTTGGTCATTGCCAAGAATTCCTACCCGGTACTCGGTCATTGCTAAGTATTCTTGCCCGATACTCGGTCATTACCGAGTATTCATGCCCGGTACTCTGTCATTGCTGAGAATTCATGTATAGTACTTGGTCATTGCCGAGAATTTATGCCCGTTACTCGGTACTCGGTCATTTCTGAGGATTCCTACCCGGTGCTTTGTCATTGTCAATAATTCCTGCCCGGTACTCGGTAATGACCGAGAATTCCTACCCGGTACTCGGTCATTGTAAAGAATTCATACCCGGTACTCGGTCATTGCCGAGGATTCCTCACCTAATGCCCGGTCATTTCCGAGAATTCCAACCCGGTACTCAGTCATTGCCGAGAATTCCTGCCTGGAACTCGGTCATTGCCGAGAATTCTTGCGCGGTGCTCCGTCATTGCCGAGAATTCCTGCCCGGTACTCGGTAAATTTTTCCGAGAAATCCAGCCGGTACTCGGTCATTGCCAAGGATTCCTGCCTGGTACTCGGTCATTGCCATGGATTCCTACTCGGTGTTCGGCCATTGCTGAGTATTCCTGCCCGGCACTCGGTCATTGCTGAGAATTCCTGCCCGGTACTCGTTCCTTGCCAAGAATTCCTGCCTGATACTTGGTCATTGCAAAGAATTTCTACCCGTTATTCGGTTATTGCCATGGATTCCTACCCGGTGTTCGGTCATTGCCGAGAATTCCTGCTAGGTACTCGGTCATTGCAGAGGATTCACCAGCCGGAACTCGATCATTGCTGAGAATTCCTGCCCGGTACTCGGTCGTTACGAGAATTTCTGCCTGTTACTCGGTCATTTCCAAGATATCCTGCCGGTACTCGATTATTACCAAGAAATATTGCCTGGTACTAGGTCATTGCCGAGAATTCCTGCCCGGTACTCGGTATTTGCCGAGGATTCCACACTCGGCACTCCTTCGTTTCTGAGGATTCCTACCCGATGCTTGGTCATTGTCGAGAATTCGTGCCTGGTACTCGGTCATTACCAATAATTCCTACCCGGTACTCTGTAATTGTAAGGAATTCCTACCCTGTACTCGGTCATTGCCGAAGATTCCTCACCTGATGCTCGGTCGTTTATAGGAATTCCAACCCGATACTCGGTTAATTGCAGAGAATTCCTGCATGATACTCGGTCATTGCCAAAAATTCCTGCGCGGTGCTCGGTCATTACCAAGAATTCCTGCCCGGTACTTGGTCAATGCCAAGGATTCCTACCCGGTGTTCGGTCATTGCCGAAAATTCCTGCATGGTACTCAGTCACTGCCGAGGATTCACCGGCCGGTACTCGATCATTGCTGAAAATTCCTGCCTGGTACTCGGCCATTGCCGAGAATTTATGCTCGTTACTCGGTACTCGGTCATTTCTGAGGATTCCTACCCGGTGCTTGGTCATTGCCGAGAATTCCTGCCTGGTACTCGGTCATTGCCGAGAATTCCTGCCCAGTACTCGGTCATTACCAAGAATTCCTACCCGGTACTCTGTCATTGTAAAGAATTCCTATCCTGTACTTGGTCAATGCCGAGAATTCCAGCATGGTACTCGGTCATTGCCGAGAAGTCCTACCCGTTACTCGGTCATTGCCAAGAATTCCTGCCCGGCACTCGGTCATTGCCATGGATTCCTACCCAGTGTTCGGCAATTGCTGAGTATTCCTGCCCAGTACTCGGTCATTGCTGAGAATTCCTCCCTGGTACTTGGTCATTGCCGAGAATTTTTGCCCGTTACTCGGTCATTGCCATTGATTCCTACCCGATGTTTTGTCGTTGCCGGTAATTCCTGCCCGGTACTCGGTCATTGCAGAGGATTCACCAGCCGGTACTCGATCAATGCTGAGAATTCCTACCCAGTAATCGGTCATTGCCGAGAATTTCTGCCCGTTACTTGGTCATTTCTGAGATATCCAGCTGATCCTCGATTATTACCGAGAAATATTACTTGGTACTAGGTCATTGCCGAGAATTCCCGCCCGGTACTCAGTATTTACCGAGGATTCCTCACTCGGTACTCGGTCGTTTCTGAGGATTCCTACGCGGTGCTTGGTTATCAGTGATTGCTGAGAATTCCTACCCGGTACTCGGTCGTTTCTGAGGATTCCAACAGGTACTTGGTCATTGCTGAGAATTCCTACCAGGTACTCGTTCATTGCCGAGAATTCATATCCAGTACTTGGTCATTGCTAAGAATTCATGCCCGGTACTCGCTCATTACCGAGGATACCTAACCAATGATTGGTCATTTCCAAGAATTCCTACCCGGTACTCGGTCATTGCTAAGTATTCTTGCCCGATACTCGGTCATTACCGAGTATTCATGCCCGGTACTCTGTCATTGCTGAGAATTCCTGCATAGTACTTGGTCATTGCCGAGAATTTATGCCCGTTACTCAGTACTCGGTCATTTCTGAGGATTCCTACCCGGTGCTTGGTCATTGTCAATAATTCCTGCCTGGTACTCGGTAATGACCAAGAATTCCTACCCGGTACTCGGTCATTGTAAAGAATTCATACCCGGTACTCGGTCATTGCCGAGGATTCCTAACCTGATGCCCGGTCGTTTCCGAGAATTCCAACCCGGTACTCGGTCATTGCCGAGAATTCCTTCCTGGAACTCGGTCATTGCCGAGAATTCTTGCGCGGTGCTCCGTCATTGCCGAGAATTCCTGCCCGGTACTCGGTAATTTTTTCCGAGAAATCCAGCCGGTACTCTATTATTACCGATAAATCCTACCCGGTTCTTGGTCATTATCTAGAATTCCTTCCCGGTACTCATTCATTTCCAAGAATTCCTGCCCGGTACTTGGTCATTGCCGAGAGTTTCTCCCAGTTACTCCGTCATTTCCGAGAAATCCAGCCGGTACTCGATTATTACCGAGAATTCTTGCCTGGTACTAGGTCATTGCTGAGAATTCCTGCCCGGTACTCGGTCATTGCCGAGGATTCCTCACTCGGTACTCGGTCGTTTCTGAGGATTCCTACCCGGTGCTTGGTCATAGTCGAGAATTCCTGCCCGGTACTCGGTCATGCCGAGAATTTCTACTCGCTACTCTATCATTGTAAAGAATTCATACCCGGTACTTGGTCATTGTCGAGGATTCCTTACATGATGCTTAGTCATTGCCGAGAATTCCTGCGTGGTACTCGGTCATTGCTAAGAATTCCTGCCTAGTACTCAGTCATTCTTAGAATTCTCGCCCGGTACTCAGTCATTGTCAAGGATTCCTCACCCGGTATTCAGTCGTTTCTAAGGATTCCTACCATGTACTTGGTCATTACCGAGAATTCCTGCCTGGTACTTGGTTATTGCCGAGAATTCTCGCCCAGTACTCAGTCATTGCCAAGGAATCCTCACCCGGTACTCGGTCGTTTCTAAAGATTCCTACCTGGTGCTTGGTCATTGTCGAGAATTCCTGCCCGGTACTCGGTCATTGTAAAGAATTCCTACCCAGTACTCGGTCATTGCAGAGGATTCCTCACCTAATGCTTGGTCGTTTCTGAGAATTCCAACCTGGTACTCGGTCATTGCCAAGAATTCATGTGCGGTGCTCGATTATTATCGAGAATTCTTTCCCTTTACTTGGTCATTGCCGAGAATTCTCGCCCGGTACTCAGTCATTACCAAGGATTCGTCACCCGGTATTCAGTCGTTTCTAAGGATTCCGACCCAGTACTTTGACATTGTAAAGAATTCCTACCATGTACTTGGTCATTGCCGAGAATTCCTACTTGGTACTCTGTCATTGTTGAGAATTCCTACCCGGTACTCGGTCATTGCTAAGAATTCCTACCCGGTACTCTGTTATTGTGAAGAATTCATACCCTGTACTTGGTCATTGCCGAGAATTCCTACATGGTACTCGGTCATTGCCGAGAATTCCTACCCAGTACTCGGTCATTACCAAGAATTCCTACCCGGTACTCTGTCATTGTAAAGAATTCCTATCCTGTACTTGGTCATTGCCGAGAATTCCTGCATGGTACTCGGTCATTGCCGAGAATTCCTACCCGGTACTCGGTCATTGCTAAGAATTCCTACCCGGTACTTTAACATTGTAAAGAATTCCTACCCTGTACTTGGTCATTGCCAAGAATTCCTGCCTGGTACTCGGTCATTGGCGAGAATTCCTACCCGGTACTCGGTCATTGCTAAGAATTCCTACCCGGTACTTTGACATTGTAAAGAATTCCTACCCTGTACTTGGTCATTGCCGAGAATTCCTGCCTGGTACTCGGTCATTGCCGAGAATTCCTACCCAGTACTCGGTCATTACCAAGAATTCCTACCCGGTACTCTGTCATTGTAAAGAATTCCTATCCTGTACTTGGTCATTACCGAGAATTCTTGCATGGGACTCGGTCATTACCGAGAAGTCCTACCCGTTACTCGGTCATTGCCAAGAATTCCTGCCCTGTACTCTGTCATTGCCATAGATTCCTACCCGGTGTTCGGCCATTGCTGAGTATTCCTGCCCTGTACTCAGTCATTGCTGAGAATTCCTGCCAGGTACTCGTTCCTTGCCAAGAATTCCTGCCTGATACTTGGTCATTGCCGAGAGTTTCTGCCCGTTACTCGGTCATTGCTGAGAATTCCTGCCTGGTACTCGGTCATTGCCGAGAATTTTTTCCCGTTACTCGGTTATTTCTGAGATATCCAGCCGATACTCGGATATTACCAAGAAATATTGCCTGGTACTAGGTTATTGCCGAGAATTCCCGCCCGGTACTCGGTATTTGCCGAGGATTCCACACTCTGTGCTCTGTCGTTTCTAAGGATTCCTACCCGGTCCTTGGTCATTGTCGAGAATTCGTGCCTGGTACTCGGTCATTGCTAAGAATTCCTACCCGGTACGCTGTCATTGACCAACCCGGCTGGATTTCTCGGTACTCGGTAAATTTTTCCGAGAAATCCAGCCGGTACTCTATTATTACCGAGAATCCTACCCGGTTCTTGGTCATTATCTAGAATTCCTTCCCGGTACTCATTCATTTCCAAGAAATCCTGCCCGGTACTTGGTCATTGCCGAGAGTTTCTGCCAGTTACTCCGTCATTTCCGAGAAATCCAGCCGGTACTCGATTATTACCGAGAATTCTTGCCTGGTACTAGGTCATTGCTGAGAATTCCTGCCCGGTACTCGGTCATTGCCGAGGATTCCTCACTCGGTACTCGGTCGTTTCTGAGGATTCCTACCCGGTTCTTGGTCATAGTCGAGAATTCCTGCCCGGTACTCGGTCATGCTGAGAATTTCTATTCGCTACTCTATCATTGTAAAGAATTCCTACCCGGTACTTGGTCATTGCCGAGGATTCCTTACATGATGCTCAGTCATTGCCGAGAATTCCTGCGTGGTACTCGGTCATTGCTAAGAATTCCTGCCTAGTACTCAGTCATGCTGAGAATTCTCGCCCGGTACTCAGTCATTGCCAAGGATTCCTCACCCGGTATTCAGTCGTTTCTAAGGATTCCTACCCGGTACTTTGACATTGTAAAGAATTCCTACCATGTACTTGGTCATTGCCGAGAATTCCTGCCTGGTACTCGGTTATTGCCGAGAATTCTCGCCCAGTACTCAGTCTTTGCCATGGATTCCTCACCTGGTACTCGGTCGTTTCTAAAGATTCCTACCTGGTGCTTGGTCATTGTCGAGAATTCCTGCCCGGTACTCGGTCATTGTAAAGAATTCCTACCCAGTACTCGGTCATTGCAGAGGATTCCTCACCTAATGCTTGGTCGTTTCTGAGAATTCCAACCTGGTACTCAGTCATTGCCGAGAATTCCTGTCTGGTACTCGGTCATTGCCAAGAATTCATGTGCGGTGCTCGATTATTATCGAGAATTCTTTCCCTTTACTTGGTCATTGCCGAGAATTCTCGCCCGGTACTCAGTCATTGCCAAGGATTCGTCACCCGGTATTCAGTCGTTTCTAAGGATTCCGACCCGGTACTTTGACATTGTAAAGAATTCCTACCCTGTACTTGGTCATTGCCGAGAATTCCTGCCTGGTACTCCGTCATTGCCGAGAATTCCTACCCGGTACTCGGTCATTGCTAAGAATTCCTACCCGGTACTCTGTCATTGTAAAGAATTCCTACCCTGTACTTGGTCATTGCCGAGAATTCCTACATGGTACTCGGTCATTGCCGAGAATTCCTACCCGTTACTCGGTCATTGCCAAGAATTCCTGCCCTGTACTCGGTCATTGCCAAGGATTCCTACCCGGTGTATGGCCATTGCTGAGTATTCCTGCCCTGTACTCAGTCATTGCTGAGAATTCCTGCCAGGTACTCGTTCCTTGCCAAGAATTCCTGCCTCGTACTTAGTCATTGCCGAGAGTTTCTGCCCGTTACTCGGTCATTGCTGAGAATTCCTACCTGGTACTCGGTCATTGCCGAGAATTTCTGCCCGTTACTCTGTCATTTCTGAGATATCCAGCCGATACTCGGATATTACCAAGAAATATTGCCTGGTCCTCGGTTATTGCCAAGAATTCCCGCCCGGTACTCGGTATTTTCCGAGGATTCCACACTCGGTACTCGGTCGTTTCTAAGGATTCCTACCCGGTCCTTGGTCATTGTCGAGAATTCGTGCCTGGTACTCGGTCATTGCCAAGAATTCCTACCCGGTACTCTGTCATTGTAAATAATGCCTACCCTGTACTCGGTCATTGCCAAAGATTCCTCACCTGATGCTCGGTCATTTCCAGGAAATCCAACCTGGTACTCGGTTAATTGCAGAGAATTCCTGCCTGGTACTCGGTCATTGCCGAGAATTCCTGCCTGGTAATCGGTCATAGCTGAGAATTCCTGCCCGGCACTCGTTCATTGCCAAGAATTCCTACCTTGTACTCGGTCATTGCCGAGAATTCCTGCCTGGTACTCGGTCATTGCCGAGAATTCCTACCCGGTACTCGGTCATTGCCAAGAATTCCTGCCTGGTACTCGGTCATTGCCATGGATTCCTACCCGGTACTCGGTCATTGCTGAGTATTCATGCCCGGCACTCTGTCATTGCTGAGAATTCCTGCCCGGTACTCGTTCCTTGCCAAGAATTCATGCCTGGTACTTGGTCATTTCAGAGAATTTCTACCCGTTACTCGATTATTGCCATGGATTCCTACCATGTGTTCGGTCATTGCCGAGAATTCCTGCCCGGTACTCGGTCATTGCCGAGGATTCACCAGCCGGTACTCGATCATTGCTGAGAATTCCTACCCGGTACTCGGTCGTTACCGAGAATTTCTGCCCGTTACTCGGTCATTTCCAAGATATCCAGCCGGTATTCGATTATTACCAAGAAATATTGCCTGGTACTAGGTCATTGCCGAGAATTCCTGCCCGGTACTCGGTATTTGCCGAGGATTCCACACTCGGTACTCCTTCGTTTCTGAGGATTACTACCCGATGCTTGGTCATTGTCAAGAATTCGTGCCTAGTATTCGGTCATTGCCAACAATTCCTACCCGGTACTCTGTAATTGTAAAGAATTCCTACCCTTTACTCGGTCATTGCCGAAGATTCCTCACCTGATGCTCGGTCATTTCTAGAAATTGCAACCCGATACTCGGTTAATTGCAGAGAATTCCTGCATGGTACTCGGTCATTGCTGAAAATTCCTACGCGGTGCTCGGTCATTTCCAAGAATTCCTGCCCGGTACTTGGTCAATGCCAAGGATTCCTACCCGGTGTTCGGTCATTGTCGAAAATTCCTGCATGGTACTAAGTCATTGCCGAGGATTAACCGGCCGGTACTCGATATATGCTAACAATTCATGCCTGGTACTCAGTCATTACCGTGAATTCCTGCCCGGTAATCGGTCATAGCAGAGAATTTCTGCCCGACACTTGTTCATTGCCAAGAATTCCTACCCTGTACTCGGTCATTGCCGAGAATTCCTACCCGGTACTCGGTCATTGCTAAGAATTCCTACCCGGTACTCTGTCATTGTGAAGAATTCATACCCTGTACTTGGTCATTGCCGAAAATTCCTACATGGTACTCGGTCATTGCCGAGAATTCCTACCCAGTACTCGGTCATTACCAAGAATTCCTACCCGGTACTCTGTCATTGTAAAGAATTCCTATCCTGTACTTGGTCATTGCCGAGAATTCCTGCATGGGACTCGGTCATTGCCGAGAATTCCTACCCGGTACTCGGTCATTGCTAAGAATTCCTACCCGGTACTCTGTCATTGTAAAGAATTCCTACCCTGTACTTGGTCATTGCCGAGAATTCCTACATGGTACTCGGTCATTGCCGAGAATTCCTACCCGTTACTCGGTCATTGCCAAGAATTCCTGCCCTGTACTCGGTCATTGCCAAAGATTCCTACCCGGTGTACGGCCATTGCTGAGAATTCCTGCCAGGTATTCGTTCCTTGCCAAGAATTCCTGCCTCGTACTTAGTCATTGCCGAGAGTTTCTGCCCGTTACTCGGTCATTGCTGAGAATTCCTGCCTGGTACTCGGTCATTGCCAAGAATTTCTGCCCGTTACTCGGTCATTTCTGAGATATCCAGCCGATACTCGGATATTACCAAGAAATATTGCCTGGTCCTCGGTTATTGCCAAGAATTCCCGCCCGGTACTCGGTATTTTCCGAGGATTCCACACTCGGTACTCGGTCATTTCTAAGGATTCCTACCCGGTCCTTGGTCATTGTCGAGAATTCGTGCCTGGTACTCGGTCATTGCCAAGAATTCCTACTCGGTACTCTGTCATTGTAAATAATGCCTACCCTGTACTCGGTCATTGCCAAAGATTCCTCACCTGATGCTCGGTCATTTCCAGGAATTCCAACCTGGTACTCGGTTAATTGCAGAGAATTCCTGCCTGGTACTCGGTCATTGCCGAGAATTCCTGCCTGGTAATCGGTCATAGCTGAGAATTCCTGCCCGGCACTCGTTCATTGCCAAGAATTCCTACCTTGTACTCGGCCATTGCCGAGAATTCCTGCCTGGTACTCGGTCATTGCCGAGAATTCCTACCCGGTACTCGGTCATTGCCAAGAATTCCTGCCTGGTACTCGGTCATTGCCATGGATTCCTACCCGGTACTCGGTCATTGCTGAGTATTCATGCCCGGCACTCGGTCATTGCTGAGAATTCCTGCCCGGTACTCGTTCCTTGCCAAGAATTCATGCCTGGTACTTGGTCATTTCAGAGAATTTCTACCCGTTACTCGATTATTGCCATGGATTCCTACAATGTGTTCGGTCATTGCGGAGAATTCCTGCCCGGTACTCGGTCATTGCCGAGGATTCACCAGCCGGTACTCGATCATTGCTGAGAATTCCTACCCGGTACTCGGTCGTTACCGAGAATTTCTGCCCGTTACTCGGTCATTTCCAAGATATCCAGCCGGTACTCGATTATTACCAAGAAATATTGCCTGGTACTAGGTCATTGCCGAGAATTCCTGCCCGGTACTCGGTATTTGCCGAGGATTCCACACTCGGTACTCCTTCGTTTCTGAGGATTACTACCCGATGCTTGGTCATTGTCAAGAATTCGTGCCTAGTATTCGGTCATTGCCAACAATTCCTACCCGGTACTCTGTAATTGTAAAGAATTCCTACCCTTTACTCGGTCATTGCCGAAGATTCCTCACCTGATGCTCGGTCGTTTCTAGAAATTGCAACCCGATACTCGGTTAATTGCAGAGAATTCCTGCATGGTACTCGGTCATTGCTGAAAATTCCTACGCGGTGCTCGGTCATTTCCAAGAATTCCTGCCCGGTACTTGGTCAATGCCAAGGATTCCTACCCGGTGTTCGGTCATTGTCAAAAATTCCTGCATGGTACTAAGTCATTGCCGAGGATTAACCGGCCGGTACTCGATAATTGCTAAGAATTCATGCCTGGTACTCAGTCATTGCCGTGAATTCCTGCCCGGTAATCGGTCATAGCAGAGAATTTCTGCCCGACACTTGTTCATTGCCAAGAATTCCTACCCTGTACTCGGTCATTGCCGAGAATTCCTACCCGGTACTCGGTCATTGCTAAGAATTCCTACCCGGTACTCTGTCATTGTGAAGAATTCATACCCTGTACTTGGTCATTGCCGAAAATTCCTACATGGTACTCGGTCATTGCCGAGAATTCCTACCCAGTACTCGGTCATTACCAAGAATTCCTACCCGGTACTCTGTCATTGTAAAGAATTCCTATCCTGTACTTGGTCATTGCCGAGAATTCCTGCATGGGACTCGGTCATTGCCGAGAATTCCTACCCGGTACTCGGTCATTGCTAAGAATTCCTACCCGGTACTCTGTCATTGTAAAGAATTCCTACCCTGTACTTGGTCATTGCCGAGAATTCCTACATGGTACTCGGTCATTGCCGAGAATTCCTACCCGTTACTCGGTCATTGCCAAGAATTCCTGCCCTGTACTCGGTCATTGCCAAGGATTCCTACCCGGTGTACGGCCATTGCTGAGAATTCCTGCCAGGTATTCGTTCCTTGCCAAGAATTCCTGCCTCGTACTTAGTCATTGCCGAGAGTTTCTGCCCGTTACTCGGTCATTGCTGAGAATTCGTGCCTGGTACTCGGTCATTGCCAAGAATTTCTGCCCGTTACTCGGTCATTTCTGAGATATCCAGCCGATACTCGGATATTAACAAGAAATATTGCCTGGTCCTCGGTTAATGCCAAGCATTCCCGCCCGGTACTCGGTATTATCCGAGGATTCCACACTCGGTACTCGTTCGTTTCTAAGGATTCCTACCCGGTCCATGGTCATTGTCGAGAATTCGTGCCTGGTACTCGGTCATTGCCAAGAATTCCTACCCGGTACTCAGTCATTGTAAAGAATTCCTACCCTGTACTCGGTCATTGCCAAAGATTCCTCACCTGATGCTCCGTCATTTCCAGGAATTCCAACCTGGTACTCGGTTAATTGCAGAGAATTCCTGCCTGGTACTCGGTCATTGCCGAGAATTCCTGCCTGGTAATCGGTCATAGCTGAGAATTCCTGCCCGGCACTCGTTCATTGCCAAGAATTCCTACCTTGTACTCGGTCATTGCCGAGAATTCCTGCCTGGTACTCGGTCATTGCCGAGAATTCCTACCCGGTACTCGGTCATTGCCAAGAATTCCTGCCTGGTACTCGGTCATTGCCATGGATTCCTACCCGGTACTCGGTCATTGCTGAGTATTCATGCCCGGCACTCGGTCATTGCTGAGAATTCCTGCCTGGTACTCGGTCATTGCCGAGAATTCCTGCCTGGTAATCGGTCATAGCTGAGAATTCCTGCCTGGCACTCGTTCATTGCCAAGAATTCCTACCTTGTACTCGGTCATTGCCGAGAATTCCTGCCTGGTACTCGGTCATTGCCGAGAATTCCTACCCGGTACTCGGTCATTGCCAAGAATTCCTGCCTGGTACTCGGTCATTGCCATGGATTCCTACCCAGTGTTCGGCCATTGCTGAGTATTCATGCCCGGCACTCGGTCATTGCTGAGAATTCCTGCCCGGTACTCGTTCCTTGCCAAGAATTCCTGCCTGGTACTTGGTCATTACAGAGAATTTCTACCCGTTACTCGATTATTGCCATGGATTCCTACCCTGTGTTCGGTCATTGCCGAGAATTCCTGCCCGGTACTCGGTCATTGCCGAGGATTCACCAGCCGGTACTCGATCATTGCTGAGAATTCCTACCCGGTACTCGGTCGTTACCGAGAATTTCTGTCCGTTACACGGTCATTTCCAAGATATCCAGCCGGTACTCGATTATTACCAAGTAATATTGCCTGGTACTAGGTCATTGCCGAGAATTCCTGCCCGGTACTCGGTATTTGCCGAGGATTCCACACTCGGTACTCCTTCGTTTCTGAGGATTACTACCCGATGCTTGGTCATTGTCAAGAATTCGTGCCTAGTACTCGGTCATTGCCAACAATTCCTACCCGGTACTCTGTAATTGTAAAGAATTCCTACCCTTTACTCGGTCATTGCCGAAGATTCCTCACCTGATGCTCGGTCGTTTCCAGAAATTGCAACCCGATACTCGGTTAATAGCAGAGAATTCCTGCATGGTACTCGGTCATTGCCGAAAATTCCTACGCGGTGCTCGGTCATTTCCAAGAATTCCTGCCCGGTACTTGGTCAATGCCAAGGATTCCTACCCGGTGTTCGGTCATTGTCAAAAATTCCTGCATGGTACTCAGTCATTGCCGAGGATTAACCGGCCGGTACTCGATAATTGCTAAGAATACATGCCTGGTACTCAGTCATTGCCGTGAATTCATGCCCGGTAATCGGTCATAGCAGAGAATTTCTGCCCGACACTTGTTCATTGCCAAGAATTCCTACCCTATACTCGGTCATTGCCGAGAATTCCTGCCTGGTACTCGGTCATTGCCGAGAATTCCTAACCGGTACTCGGTCATTGCCAAGAATTCCTGCCTGGTACTCGGTCATTGCCAAGGATTCCTACCCGGTGTTCGGCCATTGCTGAGTATTCCTGCCCGGTAGAGGGTCATTGCTGAGAATTCCTGCCCGATACTCTTTTCTTGCCAAGTATTCCTGCCTGGTACTTGGTCATTACCGAGAATTTCTACCCGTTACTCGTTAATTTCCATGGATTCCTACCCGGTGTTTGGCCATTGCCGAGAATTCCTGTCCGGTACTCAGTCATTGCCGAGGATTCACCAGCCGGTACTCGATCATTGCTGAGAATTCCTGCCCGGTACTCGGTCATTGCTGAGAATTTCTGCCCGTTACTCGGTCATTGCCAAGAATTCCTGCCCGGTACTTGGTCAATGCCAAGGATTCCTACCTAATGTTCGGTTATTGCCGAGAATACCTAAATGGTACTCGGTCATTGCCGAGGATTCACCAGCCGGTACTCGATCATTGCTGAGAATTCCTGCCTGGTACTCGGTCATTGCCGTGAATTCCTGCCCGGTAATCGGTCATAGCTGAGAATTTCTGCCCTGTACGCGGTCATTGCCGAGAATTCCTGCCTTGTACTCGGTCATTGCCGAGAATTCCTACCCGGTACTCGGTCATTGCCAAGAATTCCTGCCTGGTACTCGGTCATTGCCATGGATTCCTACCCGGTGTTCGGCCATTGCTGAGTATTCCTGCCCGGCACTCGGTCATTGCTGAGAATTCCTGCCCGGTACTCGTTCCTTGCCACGAATTCCTGCCTGGTACTTGGTCATTGCAGAGAATTTCTACCCGTTACTCGGTTATTGCCATGGATTCCTACTCGGTGTTCGGTCATTACCGAGAATTCTTGCCCGGTACTCGGTCATTGTCGAGGATTCACCAGCTGGTACTCGATCATTGCTGAGAATTCCTACCCGGTACTCGGCCGTTACCGAGAATTTCTGCCCGTTACTCGGTCATTTCCAATATATCCAGCCGGTACTCGATTATTACCAAGAAATATTACCTGGTACTAGGTCATTGCCGAGAATTCCTGCCTGGTACTCGGTCATTGCCGAGAATTCCTGCCTGGTAATCGGTCATAGCTGAGAATTCCTGCCCGGCACTCGTTCATTGCCAAGAATTCCTACCTTGTACTCGGCCATTGCCGAGAATTCCTGCCTGGTACTCGGTCATTGCCGAGAATTCCTACCCGGTACTCGGTCATTGCCAAGAATTCCTGCCTGGTACTCGGTCATTGCCATGGATTCCTACCCGGTACTCGGTCATTGCTGAGTATTCATGCCCGGCACTCGGTCATTGCTGAGAATTCCTGCCCGGTACTCGTTCCTTGCCAAGAATTCATGCCTGGTACTTGGTCATTTCAGAGAATTTCTACCCGTTACTCGATTATTGCCATGGATTCCTACAATGTGTTCGGTCATTGCCGAGAATTCCTGCCCGGTACTCGGTCATTGCCGAGGATTCACCAGCCGGTACTCGATCATTGCTGAGAATTCCTACCCGGTACTCGGTCGTTACCGAGAATTTCTGCCCGTTACTCGGTCATTTCCAAGATATCCAGCCGGTACTCGATTATTACCAAGAAATATTGCCTGGTACTAGGTCATTGCCGAGAATTCCTGCCCGGTACTCGGTATTTGCCGAGGATTCCACACTCGGTACTCCTTCGTTTCTGAGGATTACTACCCGATGCTTGGTCATTGTCAAGAATTCGTGCCTAGTATTCGGTCATTGCCAACAATTCCTACCCGGTACTCTGTAATTGTAAAGAATTCCTACCCTTTACTCGGTCATTGCCGAAGATTCCTCACCTGATGCTCGGTCGTTTCTAGAAATTGCAACCCGATACTCGGTTAATTGCAGAGAATTCCTGCATGGTACTCGGTCATTGCTGAAAATTCCTACGCGGTGCTCGGTCATTTCCAAGAATTCCTGCCCGGTACTTGGTCAATGCCAAGGATTCCTACCCGGTGTTCGGTCATTGTCAAAAATTCCTGCATGGTACTAAGTCATTGCCGAGGATTAACCGGCCGGTACTCGATAATTGCTAAGAATTCATGCCTGGTACTCAGTCATTGCCGTGAATTCCTGCCCGGTAATCGGTCATAGCAGAGAATTTCTGCCCGACACTTGTTCATTGCCAAGAATTCCTACCCTGTACTCGGTCATTGCCGAGAATTCCTACCCGGTACTCGGTCATTGCTAAGAATTCCTACCCGGTACTCTGTCATTGTGAAGAATTCATACCCTGTACTTGGTCATTGCCGAAAATTCCTACATGGTACTCGGTCATTGCCGAGAATTCCTACCCAGTACTCGGTCATTACCAAGAATTCCTACCCGGTACTCTGTCATTGTAAAGAATTCCTATCCTGTACTTGGTCATTGCCGAGAATTCCTGCATGGGACTCGGTCATTGCCGAGAATTCCTACCCGGTACTCGGTCATTGCTAAGAATTCCTACCCGGTACTCTGTCATTGTAAAGAATTCCTACCCTGTACTTGGTCATTGCCGAGAATTCCTACATGGTACTCGGTCATTGCCGAGAATTCCTACCCGTTACTCGGTCATTGCCAAGAATTCCTGCCCTGTACTCGGTCATTGCCAAGGATTCCTACCCGGTGTACGGCCATTGCTGAGAATTCCTGCCAGGTATTCGTTCCTTGCCAAGAATTCCTGCCTCGTACTTAGTCATTGCCGAGAGTTTCTGCCCGTTACTCGGTCATTGCTGAGAATTCCTGCCTGGTACTCGGTCATTGCCGAGAATTTCTGCCCGTTACTCGGTCATTTCTGAGATATCCAGCCGATACTCGGATATTAACAAGAAATATTGCCTGGTCCTCGGTTAATGCCAAGCATTCCCGCCCGGTACTCGGTATTTTCCGAGGATTCCACACTCGGTACTCGTTCGTTTCTAAGGATTCCTACCCGGTCCATGGTCATTGTCGAGAATTCGTGCCTGGTACTCGGTCATTGCCAAGAATTCCTACCCGGTACTCAGTCATTGTAAAGAATTCCTACCCTGTACTCGGTCATTGCCAAAGATTCCTCACCTGATGCTCCGTCATTTCCAGGAATTCCAACCTGGTACTCGGTTAATTGCAGAGAATTCCTGCCTGGTACTCGGTCATTGCCGAGAATTCCTGCCTGGTAATCGGTCATAGCTGAGAATTCCTGCCCGGCACTCGTTCATTGCCAAGAATTCCTACCTTGTACTCGGTCATTGCCGAGAATTCCTGCCTGGTACTCGGTCATTGCCGAGAATTCCTACCCGGTACTCGGTCATTGCCAAGAATTCCTGCCTGGTACTCGGTCATTGCCATGGATTCCTACCCAGTGTTCGGCCATTGCTGAGTATTCATGCTCGGCACTCGGTCATTGCTGAGAATTCCTGCCCGGTACTCGTTCCTTGCCAAGAATTCCTGCCTGGTACTTGGTCATTACAGAGAATTTCTACCCGTTACTCGATTATTGCCATGGATTCCTACCCTGTGTTCGGTCATTGCCGAGAATTCCTGCCCGGTACTCGGTCATTGCCGAGGATTCACCAGCCGGTACTCGATCATTGCTGAGAATTCCTACCCGGTACTCGGTCGTTACCGAGAATTTCTGTCCGTTACACGGTCATTTCCAAGATATCCAGCCGGTACTCGATTATTACCAAGAAATATTGCCTGGTACTAGGTCATTGCCGAGAATTCCTGCCCGGTACTCGGTATTTGCCGAGGATTCCACACTCGGTACTCCTTCGTTTCTGAGGATTACTACCCGATGCTTGGTCATTGTCAAGAATTCGTGCCTAGTACTCGGTCATTTCCAACAATTCCTACCCGGTACTCTGTAATTGTAAAGAATTCCTACCCTTTACTCGGTCATTGCCGAAGATTCCTCACCTGATGCTCGGTCGTTTCCAGAAATTGCAACCCGATACTCGGTTAATAGCAGAGAATTCCTGCATGGTACTCGGTCATTGCCGAAAATTCCTACGCGGTGCTCGGTCATTTCCAAGAATTCCTGCCCGGTACTTGGTCAATGCCAAGGATTCCTACCCGGTGTTCGGTCATTGTCAAAAATTCCTGCATGGTACTCAGTCATTGCCGAGGATTAACCGGCCGGTACTCGATAATTGCTAAGAATTCATGCCTGGTACTCAGTCATTGCCGTGAATTCATGCCCGGTAATCGGTCATAGCAGAGAATTTCTGCCCGACACTTGTTCATTGCCAAGAATTCCTACCCTATACTCGGTCATTGCCGAGAATTCCTGCCTGGTACTCGGTCATTGCCGAGAATTCCTAACCGGTACTCGGTCATTGCCAAGAATTCCTGCCTGGTACTCGGTCATTGCCAAGGATTCCTACCCGGTGTTCGACCATTGCTGAGTATTCCTGCCCGGTAGAGGGTCATTACTGAGAATTCCTGCCCGATACTCGTTTCTTGCCAAGTATTCCTGCCTGGTACTTGGTCATTACCGAGAATTTCTACCCGTTACTCATTAATTTCCAAGGATTCCTACCCGGTGTTCGGCCATTGCCGAGAATTCCTGTCCGGTACTCAGTCATTGCCGAGGATTCACCAGCCGGTACTCGATCATTGCTGAGAATTCCTGCCCGGTACTCGGTCATTGCTGAGAATTTCTGCCCGTTACTCGGTCATTGCCAAGAATTCCTGCCCGGTACTTGGTCAATGCCAAGGATTCCTACCTAATGTTCGGTTATTGCCGAGAATACCTAAATGGTACTCGGTCATTGCCGAGGATTCACCAGCCGGTACTCGATCATTGCTGAGAATTCCTGCCTGGTACTCGGTCATTGCCGTGAATTCCTGCCCGGTAATCGGTCATAGCTGAGAATTTCTGCCCTGTACTCGGTCATTGCCGAGAATTCCTGCCTTGTACTCGGTCATTGGCGAGAATTCCTACCCGGTACTCGGTCATTGCCAAGAATTCCTGCCTGGTACTCGGTCATTGCCATGGATTCCTACCCGGTGTTCGGCCATTGCTGAGTATTCCTGCCCGGCACTCGGTCATTGCTGAGAATTCCTGCCCGGTACTCGTTCCTTGCCACGAATTCCTGCCTGGTACTTGGTCATTGCAGAGAATTTCTACCCGTTACTCGGTTATTGCCATGGAGTCCTACTCGGTGTTCGGTCATTACCGAGAATTCTTGCCCGGTACTCGGTCATTGTCGAGGATTCACCAGCTGGTACTCGATCATTGCTGAGAATTCCTACCCGGTACTCGGCCGTTACCGAGAATTTCTGCCCGTTACTCGGTCATTTCCAATATATCCAGCCGGTACTCGATTATTACCAAGAAATATTACCTGGTACTAGGTCATTGCCGAGAATTCCTGCCTGGTACTCGGTCATTGCCGAGAATTCCTGCCTGGTAATCGGTCATAGCTGAGAATTCCTGCCCGGCACTCGTTCATTGCCAAGAATTCCTACCTTGTACTCGGTCATTGCCGAGAATTCCTGCCTGGTACTCGGTCATTGCCGAGAATTCCTACCCGGTACTCGGTCATTGCCAAGAATTCCTGCCTGGTACTCGGTCATTGCCATGGATTCCTACCCGGTACTCGGTCATTGCTGAGTATTCATGCCCGGCACTCGGTCATTGCTGAGAATTCCTGCCCGGTACTCGTTCCTTGCCAAGAATTCATGCCTGGTACTTGGTCATTTCAGAGAATTTCTACCCGTTACTCGATTATTGCCATGGATTCCTACCCTGTGTTCGGTCATTGCCGAGAATTCCTGCCCGGTACTCGGTCATTGCCGAGGATTCACCAGCCGGTACTCGATCATTGCTGAGAATTCCTACCCGGTACTCGGTCGTTACCGAGAATTTCTGCCCGTTACTCGGTCATTTCCAAGATATCCAGCCGGTACTCGATTATTACCAAGAAATATTGCCTGGTACTAGGTCATTGCCGAGAATTCCTGCCCGGTACTCGGTATTTGCCGAGGATTCCACACTCGGTACTCCTTCGTTTCTGAGGATTACTACCCGATGCTTGGTCATTGTCAAGAATTCGTGCCTAGTATTCGGTCATTGCCAACAATTCCTACCCGGTACTCTGTAATTGTAAAGAATTCCTACCCTTTACTCGGTCATTGCCGAAGATTCCTCACCTGATGCTCGGTCGTTTCTAGAAATTGCAACCCGATACTCGGTTAATTGCAGAGAATTCCTGCATGGTACTCGGTCATTGCTGAAAATTCCTACGCGGTGCTCGGTCATTTCCAAGAATTCCTGCCCGGTACTTGGTCAATGCCAAGGATTCCTACCCGGTGTTCGGTCATTGTCGAAAATTCCTGCATGGTACTAAGTCATTGCCGAGGATTAACCGGCCGGTACTCGATAATTGCTAGGAATTCATGCCTGGTACTCAGTCATTGCCGTGAATTCCTGCCCGGTAATCGGTCATAGCAGAGAATTTCTGCCCGACACTTGTTCATTGCCAAGAATTCCTACCCTGTACTCGACATTGCCGAGAATTCCTACCCGGTACTCGGTCATTGCTAAGAATTCCTACCCGGTACTCTGTCATTGTGAAGAATTCATACCCTGTACTTGGTCATTGCCGAAAATTCCTACATGGTACTCGGTCATTGCCGAGAATTCCTACCCAGTACTCGGTCATTACCAAGAATTCCTACCCGGTACTCTGTCATTGTAAAGAATTCCTATCCTGTACTTGGTCATTGCCGAGAATTCCTGCATGGGACTCGGTCATTGCCGAGAATTCCTACCCGGTACTCGGTCATTGCTAAGAATTCCTACCCGGTACTCTGTCATTGTAAAGAATTCCTACCCTGTACTTGGTCATTGCCGAGAATTCCTACATGGTACTCGGTCATTGCCGAGAATTCCTACCCGTTACTCGGTCATTGCCAAGAATTCCTGCCCTGTACTCGGTCATTGCCAAGGATTCCTACCCGGTGTACGTCCATTGCTGAGAATTCCTGCCAGGTATTCGTTCCTTGCCAAGAATTCCTGCCTCGTACTTAGTCATTGCCGAGAGTTTCTGCCCGTTACTCGGTCATTGCTGAGAATTCCTGCCTGGTACTCGGTCATTGCCGAGAATTTCTGCCCGTTACTCGGTCATTTCTGAGATATCCAGCCGATACTCGGATATTAACAAGAAATATTGCCTGGTCCTCGGTTAATGCCAAGCATTCCCGCCCGGTACTCGGTATTTTCCGAGGATTCCACACTCGGTACTCGTTCGTTTCTAAGGATTCCTACCCGGTCCATGGTCATTGTCGAGAATTCGTGCCTGGTACTCGGTCATTGCCAAGAATTCCTACCCGGTACTCAGTCATTGTAAAGAATTCCTACCCTGTACTCGGTCATTGCCAAAGATTCCTCACCTGATGCTCCGTCATTTCCAGGAATTCCAACCTGGTACTCGGTTAATTGCAGAGAATTCCTGCCTGGTACTCGGTCATTGCCGAGAATTCCTGCCTGGTAATCGGTCATAGCTGAGAATTCCTGCCCGGCACTCGTTCATTGCCAAGAATTCCTACCTTGTACTCGGTCATTGCCGAGAATTCCTGCCTGGTACTCGGTCATTGCCGAGAATTCCTACCCGGTACTCGGTCATTGCCAAGAATTCCTGCCTGGTACTCGGTCATTGCCATGGATTCCTACCCAGTGTTCGGCCATTGCTGAGTATTCATGCTCGGCACTCGGTCATTGCTGAGAATTCCTGCCCGGTACTCGTTCCTTGCCAAGAATTCCTGCCTGGTACTTGGTCATTACAGAGAATTTCTACCCGTTACTCGATTATTGCCATGGATTCCTACCCTGTGTTCGGTCATTGCCGAGAATTCCTGCCCGGTACTCGGTCATTGCCGAGGATTCACCAGCCGGTACTCGATCATTGCTGAGAATTCCTACCCGGTACTCGGTCGTTACCGAGAATTTCTGTCCGTTACACGGTCATTTCCAAGATATCCAGCCGGTACTCGATTATTACCAAGAAATATTGCCTGGTACTAGGTCATTGCCGAGAATTCCTGCCCGGTACTCGGTATTTGCCGAGGATTCCACACTCGGTACTCCTTCGTTTCTGAGGATTACTACCCGATGCTTGGTCATTGTCAAGAATTCGTGCCTAGTACTCGGTCATTTCCAACAATTCCTACCCGGTACTCTGTAATTGTAAAGAATTCCTACCCTTTACTCGGTCATTGCCGAAGATTCCTCACCTGATGCTCGGTCGTTTCCAGAAATTGCAACCCGATACTCGGTTAATAGCAGAGAATTCCTGCATGGTACTCGGTCATTGCCGAAAATTCCTACGCGGTGCTCGGTCATTTCCAAGAATTCCTGCCCGGTACTTGGTCAATGCCAAGGATTCCTACCCGGTGTTCGGTCATTGTCAAAAATTCCTGCATGGTACTCAGTCATTGCCGAGGATTAACCGGCCGGTACTCGATAATTGCTAAGAACTCATGCCTGGTACTCAGTCATTGCCGTGAATTCATGCCCGGTAATCGGTCATAGCAGAGAATTTCTGCCCGACACTTGTTCATTGCCAAGAATTCCTACCCTATACTCGGTCATTGCCGAGAATTCCTGCCTGGTACTCGGTCATTGCCGAGAATTCCTAACCGGTACTCGGTCATTGCCAAGAATTCCTGCCTGGTACTCGGTCATTGCCAAGGATTCCTACCCGGTGTTCGGCTATTGCTGAGTATTCCTGCCCGGTAGAGGGTCATTACTGAGAATTCCTGCCCGATACTCGTTTCTTGCCAAGTATTCCTGCCTGGTACTTGGTCATTACCGAGAATTTCTACCCGTTACTCGTTAATTTCCAAGGATTCCTACCCGGTGTTCGGCCATTGCCGAGAATTCCTGTCCGGTACTCAGTCATTGCCGAGGATTCACCAGCCGGTACTCGATCATTGCTGAGAATTCCTGCCCGGTACTCGGTCATTGCTGAGAATTTCTGCCCGTTACTCGGTCATTGCCAAGAATTCCTGCCCGGTACTTGGTCAATGCCAAGGATTCCTACCTAATGTTCGGTTATTGCCGAGAATACCTAAATGGTACTCGGTCATTGCCGAGGATTCACCAGCCGGTACTCGATCATTGCTGAGAATTCCTGCCTGGTACTCGGTCATTGCCGTGAATTCCTGCCCGGTAATCGGTCATAGCTGAGAATTTCTGCCCTGTACTCGGTCATTGCCGAGAATTCCTGCCTTGTACTCGGTCATTGCCGAGAATTCCTACCCGGTACTCGGTCATTGCCAAGAATTCCTGCCTGGTACTCGGTCATTGCCATGGATTCCTACCCGGTGTTCGGCCATTGCTGAGTATTCCTGCCCGGCACTCGGTCATTGCTGAGAATTCCTGCCCGGTACTCGTTCCTTGCCACGAATTCCTGCCTGGTACTTGGTCATTGCAGAGAATTTCTACCCGTTACTCGGTTATTGCGATGGAGTCCTACTCGGTGTTCGGTCATTACCGAGAATTCTTGCCCGGTACTCGGTCATTGTCGAGGATTCACCAGCTGGTACTCGATCATTGCTGAGAATTCCTACCCGGTACTCGGCCGTTACCGAGAATTTCTGCCCGTTACTCGGTCATTTCCAATATATCCAGCCGGTACTCGATTATTACCAAGAAATATTACCTGGTACTAGGTCATTGCCGAGAATTCCTGCCTGGTACTCGGTCATTGCCGAGAATTCCTGCCTGGTAATCGGTCATAGCTGAGAATTCCTGCCCGGCACTCGTTCATTGCCAAGAATTCATACCTTGTACTCGGTCATTGCCGAGAATTCCTGCCTGGTACTCGGTCATTGCCGAGAATTCCTACCCGGTACTCGGTCATTGCCAAGAATTCCTGCCTGGTACTCGGTCATTGCCATGGATTCCTACCCGGTACTCGGTCATTGCTGAGTATTCATGCCCGGCACTCGGTCATTGCTGAGAATTCCTGCCCGGTACTCGTTCCTTGCCAAGAATTCATGCCTGGTACTTGGTCATTTCAGAGAATTTCTACCCGTTACTCGATTATTGCCATGGATTCCTACCCTGTGTTCGGTCATTGCCGAGAATTCCTGCCCGGTACTCGGTCATTGCCGAGGATTCACCAGCCGGTACTCGATCATTGCTGAGAATTCCTACCCGGTACTCGGTCGTTACCGAGAATTTCTGCCCGTTACTCGGTCATTTCCAAGATATCCAGCCGGTACTCGATTATTACCAAGAAATATTGCCTGGTACTAGGTCATTGCCGAGAATTCCTGCCCGGTACTCGGTATTTGCCGAGGATTCCACACTCGGTACTCCTTCGTTTCTGAGGATTACTACCCGATGCTTGGTCATTGTCAAGAATTCGTGCCTAGTATTCGGTCATTGCCAACAATTCCTACCCGGTACTCTGTAATTGTAAAGAATTCCTACCCTTTACTCGGTCATTGCCGAAGATTCCTCACCTGATGCTCGGTCGTTTCTAGAAATTGCAACCCGATACTCGGTTAATTGCAGAGAATTCCTGCATGGTACTCGGTCATTGCTGAAAATTCCTACGCGGTGCTCGGTCATTTCCAAGAATTCCTGCCCGGTACTTGGTCAATGCCAAGGATTCCTACCCGGTGTTCGGTCATTGTCGAAAATTCCGGCATGGTACTAAGTCATTGCCGAGGATTAACCGGCCGGTACTCGATAATTGCTAAGAATTCATGCCTGGTACTCAGTCATTGCCGTGAATTCCTGCCCGGTAATCGGTCATAGCAGAGAATTTCTGCCCGACACTTGTTCATTGCCAAGAATTCCTACCCTGTACTCGGTCATTGCCGAGAATTCCTACCCGGTACTCGGTCATTGCTAAGAATTCCTACCCGGTACTCTGTCATTGTGAAGAATTCATACCCTGTACTTGGTCATTGCCGAAAATTCCTACATGGTACTCGGTCATTGCCGAGAATTCCTACCCAGTACTCGGTCATTACCAAGAATTCCTACCCGGTACTCTGTCATTGTAAAGAATTCCTATCCTGTACTTGGTCATTGCCGAGAATTCCTGCATGGGACTCGGTCATTGCCGAGAATTCCTACCCGGTACTCGGTCATTGCTAAGAATTCCTACCCG
This sequence comes from Barbarea vulgaris, assembly GCA_963667165.1. Classification (NCBI taxonomy): domain Eukaryota; kingdom Viridiplantae; phylum Streptophyta; class Magnoliopsida; order Brassicales; family Brassicaceae; genus Barbarea; species Barbarea vulgaris. The sequence goes on along the minus strand of OY763888.1, from coordinate 10,043,795 downwards.
GTACTCTGTCATTGTAAAGAATTCCTACCCTGTACTTGGTCATTGCCGAGAATTCCTACATGGTACTCGGTCATTGCCGAGAATTCCTACCCGTTACTCGGTCATTGCCAAGAATTCCTGCCCTGTACTCGGTCATTGCCAAGGATTCCTACCCGGTGTACGGCCATTGCTGAGAATTCCTGCCAGGTATTCGTTCCTTGCCAAGAATTCCTGCCTCGTACTTAGTCATTGCCGAGAGTTTCTGCCCGTTACTCGGTCATTGCTGAGAATTCCTGCCTGGTACTCGGTCATTGCCGAGAATTTCTGCCCGTTACTCGGTCATTTCTGAGATATCCAGCCGATACTCGGATATTAACAAGAAATATTGCCTGGTCCTAGGTTAATGCCAAGCATTCCCGCCCGGTACTCGGTATTTTCCGAGGATTCCACACTCGGTACTCGTTCGTTTCTAAGGATTCCTACCCGGTCCATGGTCATTGTCGAGAATTCGTGCCTGGTACTCGGTCATTGCCAAGAATTCCTACCCGGTACTCAGTCATTGTAAAGAATTCCTACCCTGTACTCGGTCATTGCCAAAGATTCCTCACCTGATGCTCCGTCATTTCCAGGAATTCCAACCTGGTACTCGGTTAATTGCAGAGAATTCCTGCCTGGTACTCGGTCATTGCCGAGAATTCCTGCCTGGTAATCGGTCATAGCTGAGAATTCCTGCCCGGCACTCGTTCATTGCCAAGAATTCCTACCTTGTACTCGGTCATTGCCGAGAATTCCTGCCTGGTACTCGGTCATTGCCGAGAATTCCTACCCGGTACTCGGTCATTGCCAAGAATTCCTGCCTGGTACTCGGTCATTGCCATGGATTCCTACCCAGTGTTCGGCCATTGCTGAGTATTCATGCTCGGTACTCGGTCATTGCTGAGAATTCCTGCCCGGTACTCGTTCCTTGCCAAGAATTCCTGCCTGGTACTTGGTCATTACAGAGAATTTCTACCCGTTACTCGATTATTGCCATGGATTCCTACCCTGTGTTCGGTCATTGCCGAGAATTCCTGCCCGGTACTCGGTCATTGCCGAGGATTCACCAGCCGGTACTCGATCATTGCTGAGAATTCCTACCCGGTACTCGGTCGTTACCGAGAATTTCTGTCCGTTACACGGTCATTTCCAAGATATCCAGCCGGTACTCGATTATTACCAAGAAATATTGCCTGGTACTAGGTCATTGCCGAGAATTCCTGCCCGGTACTCGGTATTTGCCGAGGATTCCACACTCGGTACTCCTTCGTTTCTGAGGATTACTACCCGATGCTTGGTCATTGTCAAGAATTCGTGCCTAGTACTCGGTCATTGCCAACAATTCCTACCCGGTACTCTGTAATTATAAAGAATTCCTACCCTTTACTCGGTCATTGCCGAAGATTCCTCAACTGATGCTCGGTCGTTTCCAGAAATTGCAACCCGATACTCGGTTAATAGCAGAGAATTCCTGCATGGTACTCGGTCATTGCCGAAAATTCCTACGCGGTGCTCGGTCATTTCCAAGAATTCCTGCCCGGTACTTGGTCAATGCCAAGGATTCCTACCCGGTGTTCGGTCATTGTCAAAAATTCCTGCATGGTACTCAGTCATTGCCGAGGATTAACCGGCCGGTACTCGATAATTGCTAAGAATTCATGCCTGGTACTCAGTCATTGCCGTGAATTCATGCCCGGTAATCGGTCATAGCAGAGAATTTCTGCCCGACACTTGTTCATTGCCAAGAATTCCTACCCTATACTCGGTCATTGCCGAGAATTCCTGCCTGGTACTCGGTCATTGCCGAGAATTCCTAACCGGTACTCGGTCATTGCCAAGAATTCCTGCCTGGTACTCGGTCATTGCCAAGGATTCCTACCCGGTGTTCGGCCATTGCTGAGTATTCCTGCCCGGTAGAGGGTCATTACTGAGAATTCCTGCCCGATACTCGTTTCTTGCCAAGTATTCCTGCCTGGTACTTGGTCATTACCGAGAATTTCTACCCGTTACTCGTTAATTTCCAAGGATTCCTACCCGGTGTTCGGCCATTGCCGAGAATTCCTGTCCGGTACTCAGTCATTGCCGAGGATTCACCAGCCGGTACTCGATCATTGCTGAGAATTCCTGCCCGGTACTCGGTCATTGCTGAGAATTTCTGCCCGTTACTCGGTCATTGCCAAGAATTCCTGCCCGGTACTTGGTCAATGCCAAGGATTCCTACCTAATGTTCGGTTATTGCCGAGAATACCTAAATGGTACTCGGTCATTGCCGAGGATTCACCAGCCGGTACTCGATCATTGCTGAGAATTCCTGCCTGGTACTCGGTCATTGCCGTGAATTCCTGCCCGGTAATCGGTCATAGCTGAGAATTTCTGCCCTGTACTCGGTCATTGCCGAGAATTCCTGCCTTGTACTCGGTCATTGCCGAGAATTCCTACCCGGTACTCGGTCATTGCCAAGAATTCCTGCCTGGTACTCGGTCATTGCCATGGATTCCTACCCGGTGTTCGGCCATTGCTGAGTATTCCTGCCCGGCACTCGGTCATTGCTGAGAATTCCTGCCCGGATCCTTGCCACGAATTCCTGCCTGGTACTTGGTCATTGCAGAGAATTTCTACCCGTTACTCGGTTATTGCCATGGATTCCTACTCGGTGTTCGGTCATTACCGAGAATTCTTGCCCGGTACTCGGTCATTGTCGAGGATTCACCAGCTGGTACTCGATCATTGCTGAGAATTCCTACCCGGTACTCGGCCGTTACCGAGAATTTCTGCCCGTTACTCGGTCATTTCCAATATATCCAGCCGGTACTCGATTATTACCAAGAAATATTACCTGGTACTAGGTCATTGCCGAGAATTCCTTCCCGGTACTCGGTATTTGCCAAGGATTCCACACTCGGTACTCCTTTGTTTCTGAGGATTCCTACCCGGTGCTTGGTCATTGTCGAGAATTCGTGCCTGGTACTTGGTCATTGCCAACAATTCATACCCGGTACTCTGTAATTGTAAAAAATTCCTACCCTGTACTCGGTCATTGCCGAAGATTCCTCACCTGATCCTCGGTCGTTTCCAGGAATTCCAACCCGATACTCGGTTAATTGCAGAGAATTCTTGTATGGTACTCGGTCATTGCTGAAAATTCTTGTGGTGCTCGGTCATTGCCAAGAATTCCTGCCCGGTACTTGGTTAATGCCAAGGATTCCTACCCGGTGTTCGGTCATTGCCGAAAATTCCTGCATGGTACTCAGTCATTGCCGAGGATTCACCGGCCGGTACTCGATCATTGCTGAGAATTCCTGCATGGTACTCGGTCATTGCCGTGAATTCCTGCCCGGTAATCGGTCATAGCTGAGAATTTCTGCCCGACACTTGTTCATTGCCAAGAATTCCTACCCTGTACTCTATCATTGCCGAGAATTCCTGCCTGGTACTCAGTCATTGCCGAGAATTCCTAACCGGTACTCGGTTATTGTAAAGAATTCCTACCCAGAACTCGGTCATTGCCAAGGATTTCTCACCTAATGCTTGGTCGTTTCTGAGAATTCCACCTTGGTACTTAGTCAATGCCGAGAATTCCTGTCTGGTACTCGGTCATTGCGAAGAATTGTTGTGCGGTGCTCGATTATTATCGAGAATTCTTTCCTTGTACTAGGTCATGCTGAGAATTCTCGCCCGGTACTCAGTCATTGCCAAGGATTCCTCACCCGGTATTCAGTCGTTTCTAAGGATTCCTACCCGGTACTTTGACATTGTAAAGAATTCCTACCATGTACTTGGTCATTGCCGAGAATTCCTGTCTGGTACTCGGTCATTGCCGAGAATTCCTACCCAGTACTCGGTCATTACCAAGAATTCCTACGCGGTACTCTGTCATTGTAAAGAATTCCTATCCTGTACTTGGTCATTGCCGAGAATTCCTGCATGGTACTCGGTCATTGCCGAGAAGTCCTACCCGTTACTCGGTCATTGCCAAGAATTCCTGCCCGGTACTCGGTCATTGCCATGGATTCCTACCCGGTGTTCGGCCATGGCTGAGTATTCCTGCCCAGTACTCGGTCATTGCTGAGAATTCCTGCCAGGTACTCGTTCCTTGCCAAGAATTCCTCCCTGGTACTTGGTCATTGCCGAGAATTTTTGCCCGTTACTCGGTCATTGCCATTGATTCCTACCCGATGTTTTGTCATTGCCAATAATTCCTGCCCGGTACTCGGTCATTGCAGAGGATTCAACATCCGTTACTCGATCAATGCTGAGAATTCCTACCCAGTAATCGGTCATTGCCGAGAATTTCTGCCCGTTACTTGGTCATTTCTGAGATATCCAGCCGGTACTCGATTATTACCGAGAAATATTACTTGGTACTAGGTCATTGCAGAGAATTCCCGCCCGGTACTCAGTATTTACCGAGGATTCCTCACTCGGTACTCGGTCGTTTCTGAGGATTCCTACGCGGTGCTTGGTTATCAGTGATTGCTGAGAATTCCTACCCGGTACTCGGTCGTTTCTGAGGATTCCAACCGGTACTTGGTCATTGCCTAGAATTCCTGTCAGGTACTCGTTCATTGCCGAGAACTCATATCCAGTACTTGGTCATTACTGAGAATTCATGCCCGGTACTCGCGCATTACCGAGGATACCTAACCAATGCTTGGTCATTGCCAAGAATTCCTACCCGGTACTCGGTCATTGCTAAGTATTCTTGCCCGATACTCGGTCATTACCGAGTATTCATGCCCGGTACTCTGTCATTGTAAAGAATTCATACCCGGTACTCGGTCATTGCCGAGGATTCCTCACCTGATGCCTGGCCGCTTCCGAGAATTCCAACCCGGTACTCGGTCATTGCCGAGAATTCCTGCCTGGAACTCGGTCATTACCGAGAATTCTTGCGCGGTGCTCCGTCATTGCCGAGAATTCCTGCCCGGTACTCGGTAATTTTTTCTGAGAAATCCAGCCGGTACTCTATTATTACCGAGAATCCTACCTGGTTCTTGGTCATTGTCTAGAATTCCTTCCCGGTACTCGTTCATTTCCAAGAAATCCTGCCTGGTACTTGGTCATTGTTGAGAGTTTCTGCCAGTAACTCTGTCATTTCCGAGAAATCCAGTCGGTACTCGATTATTACCGAGAGTTCTTGCCTGGTACTAGGTCATTGCTGAGAATTCCTGCCCGGTACTCGGTCATTGCCGAGGACTCCTCACTCGGTACTCGGTCGTTTCTAAGGATTCCTACCCGGTGCTTGGTCATAGTCGAGAATTCCTGCCCGGTACTCGGTCATGCCGAGTATTTCTACTCGCTACTCTATCATTGTAAAGAATTCCTACCCGGTACTCGGTCATTGCCGAGGATTCCTTACATGATATTCAGTCATTGCCGAGAATTCCTGCGTGGTACTCGGTCATTGCTAAGAATTCATGCCTAGTACTCAGTCATTGCCGAGATTTCCTGCCTGGTACTCGGTCATTGCTGAGAATTCCTGCCTGGTACTCGGTTATTGCAGAGAATTCTCGCCCAGTACTTTGTCATTGCCGAGGATTTTCCAGCCGGTACTCTATTATTACCATGAATTCCTGCCTGGTTCTAGGTTTCTGCCGTCAATTCCCGCCTGGTACTGGGTCATTGCCAAGGATTCCTCACTGGGTACTCGGTCGTTTCCAAGGATTCCTACCCGGTGCGTGGTCATTACCGAGAATTCCTGCTAGGTACTCGGTCATTGCCAAGGATTCCTACTTGGTGTTCGGTCATTACCGAGAGTTTATGCCCGGTAATTGGTCATTACCGAGGATTCGCCAGCCGGTACTCGATCATTGCTGAGAATTCCATCTTGGTAATCGGTCATTACCGTGAATTCCAACCCACTACTCGATCATTGCCGAGAATTTCTCACCCAGTACTCTATCGTTTCCGTGGATTTATCCCTGATACTCGGTCATTGCCGAGAATTCCTGCCTGGTACTCGGTAATTGCCAAGGATTCCTCTCCAGGTACTTAGTAATTTCCAAGGATACTATGTGCTGCTCGGTCATTGCCGAGAATTCCTGCATGGTACTCGGTCATTGCTAAAAATTCCTATCCGGTACTCAGTTATTGCCGAGTATTCCTGTCCGGTACTCGGTCATTGGTGAGAATTCCTCATCCGTTATTCGGTCAACAGAGAGATTTCCTCAACCGGTACTCTGTCGTTTTTGAGGATTCCAACAGGTGCTTGGTCATTGCTGAGAATTCTTTTCGGGTACTCAGTCATTGCCGAAGATTCCTCTCCATGTACTCAGTCTTTTCCGAGGATTCTACCTGCTGCTCGGTCATTGCCGAGAATTCCTGCTTCGTACTCTGTCATTGCTGAAAATTCCTGTCCTGTACTCAGTCAGTGCCGAGAATTCATGTCCGGTACTAGGTCATTGGTGAGAATTCCTCATCCGGTATTTGGTCATCGGTGAGATTTCCATAACCGGTACTCGATCAGTGCCAAGAATTCCTGTCCGGTACTCGGTCATTGGTGATATTTCCTCAACCGGTACTCGGTCATTTTTTAGGATTCCAACCGGTGCTTGGTTATTTCTGAGAATTCTTTCCTGCTACTCGGTCATTGCAGAGAATTCCTGCCCCGTACTCGGTCATTTCCAAGAACTCATGCCCAGTACTTGGTCATCGCCTAGAATTTATGCCCCGTACTTGGTCATTGCTAAGGATTTTCCAGCCGGTACTCGCTTATTACCGTGAATTCCTGCCTGGTTCTAGGTTTTTGCCTTGAATTCCCGCGCAGTACTCGGTCATTGCCGAGAATTCCAGTCCTCACTCGGGACAAGGTAGTTTCCAAGGATTATTCATGCCCGATACTCGGTCATTGCCAAGAGTTCCTACCTGGTACTCGGTCATACAAAGAATTATTGCCTGGTATTCTGTCATTGCCGAGAATTCCTGTCTGGTACTAAGTCATTGCTGAGGATTCCAACCGGTACTTGGTCATTGGCGAGAATTCCTGCCAGGTACTCGTTCATTGCCGAGAATTCATATCCAGTACTTGGTCATTGCCGAGAATTCCTACCCGGTACTCGCTCATTGCCGAGGATACCTAACCAGTGCCTGATCATTGCCAAGAATTCCTACCCGGTACTCAGTCATTGCTAAGTATTCTTGCCCGATACTCGGTCATTGCCGAGTATTCTTGCCCAGTACTCTATCATTGCTGAGAATTCCTGCCTAGTACTTGGTCATTACCGAGAATCCTACCCGGTACTTGGTCATTTCCGAGAAATCCAGCCGATACTCGATAATTACCGAGAATTCTAGCCTGCTACTAGGTCATTGCAGCGAATTCCTGCCTGGTACTCGATCATTGCCGATGATTCCTCACTCGATACACGGTTGTTTCTGGGAATTTCTACTCGGTGCTTGGTCATAGTCGAGAATTCCTGCCCGGTACTCGGTCATGCCGAGAATTCCTACCCGGTACTCTATCATTGTAACGAATTCATACCCGGTACTTGGTCATTGCCGAGAATTCCTGCCTGGTACTCGGTCATTGCCGAGAATTCCAGCCCGGTACTCGGTCATTGCTAAGAATTCCTACCCGGTACTCTGTCATTGTAAAGAATTCCTACCCTGTACTTGGTCATTGCCGAGAATTCCTGCATGGTACTCGGTCATTGCCGAGAATTCCTACCCGTTACTCGGTCATTGCCAAGAATTCTTGCCCTGTACTCGGTTATTGCCATGGATTCCTACCCGGTGTTCGGCCATTGCTGAGTATTCCTACCCTGTACTCAGTCATTGCTGAGAATTCCTGCCAGGTACTCGTTCCTTGCCAAGAATTCCTGCCTGGTACTTGGTCATTGCCGAGAGTTTCTGCCCGTTACTCAGTCATTGCTGAGAATTCCTGCCTGGTACTCGGTCATTGCCGAGAATTTCTGCCCGTTACTCGGTCATTTCTGAGATATCCTGCCGATACTCGGATATTACCAAGAAATATTGCCTGGTACTAGGTTATTGCCGAGAATTCCCGCACGGTACTCGGTATTTGCCGAGGATTCCACACTCGGTACTCGGTCGTTTCTAAGGATTCCTACCCGGTCCTTGGTCATTGTCGAGAAGTCGTGCCTGGTACTCGGTAATTGCCAAGAATTCCTACCCGGTACTCTGTCATTGTAAAGAATTCCTACCCTGTACTCGGTCATTGCCAAAGATTCCTCACCTGATGGTTGGTCATTTCCAGGAATTCCAACCTGGTACTCGGTTAATTGCAGAGAATTCCTGCCTGGTACTCGGTCATTGCCGAGAATTCCTAACCGGTACTCGGTCATTGCCAAGAATTCCTGCCTGGTACTCGGTCATTGCCAAGGATTCCTACCCGGTGTTCGGCCATTGCTGAGTATTCCTGCCCGGTAGAGGGTCATTACTGAGAATTCCTGCCCGATACTCGTTTCTTGCCAAGTATTCCTGCCTGGTACTTGGTCATTACCGAGAATTTCTACCCGTTACTCGTTAATTTCCAAGGATTCCTACCCGGTGTTCGGCCATTGCCGAGAATTCCTGTCCGGTACTCAGTCATTGCCGAGGATTCACCAGCCGGTACTCGATCATTGCTGAGAATTCCTGCCCGGTACTCGGTCATTGCTGAGAATTTCTGCCCGTTACTCGGTCATTGCCAAGAATTCCTGCCCGGTACTTGGTCAATGCCAAGGATTCCTACCTAATGTTCGGTTATTGCCGAGAATACCTAAATGGTACTCGGTCATTGCCGAGGATTCACCAGCCGGTACTCGATCATTGCTGAGAATTCCTGCCTGGTACTCGGTCATTGCCGTGAATTCCTGCCCGGTAATCGGTCATAGCTGAGAATTTCTGCCCTGTACTCGGTCATTGCCGAGAATTCCTGCCTTGTACTCGGTCATTGCCGAGAATTCCTACCCGGTACTCGGTCATTGCCAAGAATTCCTGCCTGGTACTCGGTCATTGCCATGGATTCCTACCCGGTGTTCGGCCATTGCTGAGTATTCCTGCCCGGCACTCGGTCATTGCTGAGAATTCCTGCCCGGATCCTTGCCACGAATTCCTGCCTGGTACTTGGTCATTGCAGAGAATTTCTACCCGTTACTCGGTTATTGCCATGGATTCCTACTCGGTGTTCGGTCATTACCGAGAATTCTTGCCCGGTACTCGGTCATTGTCGAGGATTCACCAGCTGGTACTCGATCATTGCTGAGAATTCCTACCCGGTACTCGGCCGTTACCGAGAATTTCTGCCCGTTACTCGGTCATTTCCAATATATCCAGCCGGTACTCGATTATTACCAAGAAATATTACCTGGTACTAGGTCATTGCCGAGAATTCCTTCCCGGTACTCGGTATTTGCCAAGGATTCCACACTCGGTACTCCTTTGTTTCTGAGGATTCCTACCCGGTGCTTGGTCATTGTCGAGAATTCGTGCCTGGTACTTGGTCATTGCCAACAATTCATACCCGGTACTCTGTAATTGTAAAAAATTCCTACCCTGTACTCGGTCATTGCCGAAGATTCCTCACCTGATCCTCGGTCGTTTCCAGGAATTCCAACCCGATACTCGGTTAATTGCAGAGAATTCTTGTATGGTACTCGGTCATTGCTGAAAATTCTTGTGGTGCTCGGTCATTGCCAAGAATTCCTGCCCGGTACTTGGTTAATGCCAAGGATTCCTACCCGGTGTTCGGTCATTGCCGAAAATTCCTGCATGGTACTCAGTCATTGCCGAGGATTCACCGGCCGGTACTCGATCATTGCTGAGAATTCCTGCATGGTACTCGGTCATTGCCGTGAATTCCTGCCCGGTAATCGGTCATAGCTGAGAATTTCTGCCCGACACTTGTTCATTGCCAAGAATTCCTACCCTGTACTCTATCATTGCCGAGAATTCCTGCCTGGTACTCAGTCATTGCCGAGAATTCCTAACCGGTACTCGGTTATTGTAAAGAATTCCTACCCAGAACTCGGTCATTGCCAAGGATTTCTCACCTAATGCTTGGTAGTTTCTGAGAATTCCACCTTGGTACTTAGTCAATGCCGAGAATTCCTGTCTGGTACTCGGTCATTGCGAAGAATTGTTGTGCGGTGCTCGATTATTATCGAGAATTCTTTCCTTGTACTAGGTCATGCTGAGAATTCTCGCCCGGTACTCAGTCATTGCCAAGGATTCCTCACCCGGTATTCAGTCGTTTCTAAGGATTCCTACCCGGTACTTTGACATTGTAAAGAATTCCTACCATGTACTTGGTCATTGCCGAGAATTCCTGTCTGGTACTCGGTCATTGCCGAGAATTCCTACCCAGTACTCGGTCATTACCAAGAATTCCTACGCGGTACTCTGTCATTGTAAAGAATTCCTATCCTGTACTTGGTCATTGCCGAGAATTCCTGCATGGTACTCGGTCATTGCCGAGAAGTCCTACCCGTTACTCGGTCATTGCCAAGAATTCCTGCCCGGTACTTGGTCATTGCCATGGATTCCTACCCGGTGTTCGGCCATGGCTGAGTATTCCTGCCCAGTACTCGGTCATTGCTGAGAATTCCTGCCAGGTACTCGTTCCTTGCCAAGAATTCCTCCCTGGTACTTGGTCATTGCCGAGAATTTTTGCCCGTTACTCGGTCATTGCCATTGATTCCTACCCGATGTTTTGTCATTGCCAAGAATTCCTGCCCGGTACTCGGTCATTGCAGAGGATTCAACATCCGTTACTCGATCAATGCTGAGAATTCCTACCCAGTAATCGGTCATTGCCGAGAATTTCTGCCCGTTACTTGGTCATTTCTGAGATATCCAGCCGGTACTCGATTATTACCGAGCAATATTACTTGGTACTAGGTCATTGCAGAGAATTCCCGCCCGGTACTCAGTATTTACCGAGGATTCCTCACTCGGTACTCGGTCGTTTCTGAGGATTCCTACGCGGTGCTTGGTTATCAGTGATTGCTGAGAATTCCTACCCGGTACTCGGTCGTTTCTGAGGATTCCAACCGGTACTTGGTCATTGCCTAGAATTCCTGTCAGGTACTCGTTCATTGCCGAGAACTCATATCCAGTACTTGGTCATTACTGAGAATTCATGCCCGGTACTCGCGCATTACCGAGGATACCTAACCAATGCTTGGTCATTGCCAAGAATTCCTACCCGGTACTCGGTCATTGCTAAGTATTCTTGCCCGATACTCGGTCATTACCGAGTATTCATGCCCGGTACTCTGTCATTGTAAAGAATTCATACCCGGTACTCGGTCATTGCCGAGGATTCCTCACCTGATGCCTGGCCGCTTCCGAGAATTCCAACCCGGTACTCGGTCATTGCCGAGAATTCCTGCCTGGAACTCGGTCATTACCGAGAATTCTTGCGCGGTGCTCCGTCATTGCCGAGAATTCCTGCCCGGTACTCGGTAATTTTTTCTGAGAAATCCAGCCGGTACTCTATTATTACCGAGAATCCTACCTGGTTCTTGGTCATTGTCTAGAATTCCTTCCCGGTACTCGTTCATTTCCAAGAAATCCTACCTGGTACTTGGTCATTGTTGAGAGTTTCTGCCAGTAACTCTGTCATTTCCGAGAAATCCAGTCGGTACTCGATTATTACCGAGAGTTCTTGCCTGGTACTAGGTCATTGCTGAGAATTCCTGCCCGGTACTCGGTCATTGCCGAGGACTCCTCACTCGGTACTCGGTCGTTTCTAAGGATTCCTACCCGGTGCTTGGTCATAGTCGAGAATTCCTGCCCGGTACTCGGTCATGCCGAGTATTTCTACTCGCTACTCTATCATTGTAAAGAATTCCTACCCGGTACTCGGTCATTGCCGAGGATTCCTTACATGATATTCAGTCATTGCCGAGAATTCCTGCGTGGTACTCGGTCATTGCTAAGAATTCATGCCTAGTACTCAGTCATTGCCGAGATTTCCTGCCTGGTACTCGGTCATTGCTGAGAATTCCTGCCTGGTACTCGGTTATTGCAGAGAATTCTCGCCCAGTACTTTGTCATTGCCGAGGATTTTCCAGCCGGTACTCTATTATTACCATGAATTCCTGCCTGGTTCTAGGTTTCTGCCGTCAATTCCCGCCTGGTACTGGGTCATTGCCAAGGATTCCTCACTGGGTACTCGGTCGTTTCCAAGGATTCCTACCCGGTGCGTGGTCATTACCGAGAATTCCTGCTAGGTACTCGGTCATTGCCAAGGATTCCTACTTGGTGTTCGGTCATTACCGAGAGTTTATGCCCGGTAATTGGTCATTACCGAGGATTCGCCAGCCGGTACTCGATCATTGCTGAGAATTCCATCTTGGTAATCGGTCATTGCCGTGAATTCCAACCTACTACTCGATCATTGCCGAGAATTTCTCACCCAGTACTCTATCGTTTCCGTGGATTTATCCCTGATACTCGGTCATTGCCGAGAATTCCTGCCTGGTACTCGGTAATTGCCAAGGATTCCTCTCCAGGTACTTAGTAATTTCCAAGGATACTATGTGCTGCTCGGTCATTGCCGAGAATTCCTGCATGGTACTCGGTCATTGCTAAAAATTCCTATCCGGTACTCAGTTATTGCCGAGTATTCCTGTCCGGTACTCGGTCATTGGTGAGAATTCCTCATCCGTTATTCGGTCAACAGAGAGATTTCCTCAACCGGTACTCTGTCGTTTTTGAGGATTCCAACAGGTGCTTGGTCATTGCTGAGAATTCTTTTCGGGTACTCAGTCATTGCCGAAGATTCCTCTCCATGTACTCAGTCTTTTCCGAGGATTCTACCTGCTGCTCGGTCATTGCCGAGAATTCCTGCTTCGTACTCTGTCATTGCTGAAAATTCCTGTCCTGTACTCAGTCAGTGCCGAGAATTCATGTCCGGTACTAGGTCATTGGTGAGAATTCCTCATCCGGTATTTGGTCATCGGTGAGATTTCCATAACCGGTACTCGATCAGTGCCAAGAATTCCTGTCCGGTACTCGGTCATTGGTGATATTTCCTCAACCGGTACTCGGTCATTTTTTAGGATTCCAACCGGTGCTTGGTTATTTCTGAGAATTCTTTCCTGCTACTCGGTCATTGCAGAGAATTCCTGCCCCGTACTCGGTCATTTCCAAGAACTCATGCCCAGTACTTGGTCATCGCCTAGAATTTATGCCCCGTACTTGGTCATTGCTAAGGATTTTCCAGCCGGTACTCGCTTATTACCGTGAATTCCTGCCTGGTTCCAGGTTTTTGCCTTGAATTCCCGCGCAGTACTCGGTCATTGCCGAGAATTCCAGTCCTCACTCGGGACAAGGTAGTTTCCAAGGATTATTCATGCCCGATACTCGGTCATTGCCAAGAGTTCCTACCCGGTACTCGGTCATACAAAGAATTATTGCCTGGTATTCTGTCATTGCCGAGAATTCCTGTCTGGTACTAAGTCATTGCTGAGGATTCCAACCGGTACTTGGTCATTGGCGAGAATTCCTGCCAGGTACTCGTTCATTGCCGAGAATTCATATCCAGTACTTGGTCATTGCCGAGAATTCCTACCCGGTACTCGCTCATTGCCGAGGATACCTAACCAGTGCCTGATCATTGCCAAGAATTCCTACCCGGTACTCAGTCATTGCTAAGTATTCTTGCCTGATACTCGGTCATTGCCGAGTATTCTTGCCCAGTACTCTATCATTGCTGAGAATTCCTGCCTAGTACTTGGTCATTACCGAGAATCCTACCCGGTACTTGGTCATTTCCGAGATATCCAGCCGATACTCGATAATTACCGAGAATTCTAGCCTGCTACTAGGTCATTGCAGCGAATTCCTGCCTGGTACTCGGTCATTGCCGATGATTCCTCACTCGATACACGGTTGTTTCTGGGAATTTCTACTCGGTGCTTGGTCATAGTCGAGAATTCCTGCCCGGTACTCGGTCATGCCGAGAATTCCTACCCGGTACTCTATCATTGTAACGAATTCATACCCGGTACTTGGTCATTGCCGAGAATTCCTGCCTGGTACTCGGTCATTGCCGAGAATTCCAGCCCGGTACTCGGTCATTGCTAAGAATTCCTACCCGGTACTCTGTCATTGTAAAGAATTCCTACCCTGTACTTGGTCATTGCCGAGAATTCCTGCATGGTACTCGGTCATTGCCGAGAATTCCTACCCGTTACTCGGTCATTGCCAAGAATTCTTGCCCTGTACTCGGTTATTGCCATGGATTCCTACCCGGTGTTCGGCCATTGCTGAGTATTCCTGCCCTGTACTCAGTCATTGCTGAGAATTCCTGCCAGGTACTCGTTCCTTGCCAAGAATTCCTGCCTGGTACTTGGTCATTGCCGAGAGTTTCTGCCCGTTACTCAGTCATTGCTGAGAATTCCTGCCTGGTACTCGGTCATTGCCGAGAATTTATGCCCGTTACTCGGTCATTTCTGAGATATCCTGCCGATACTCGGATATTACCAAGAAATATTGCCTGGTACTAGGTTATTGCCGAGAATTCCCGCACGGTACTCGGTATTTGCCGAGGATTCCACACTCGGTACTCGGTCGTTTCTAAGGATTCCTACCCGGTCCTTGGTCATTGTCGAGAAGTCGTGCCTGGTACTCGGTAATTGCCAAGAATTCCTACCCGGTACTCTGTCATTGTAAAGAATTCCTACCCTGTACTCGGTCATTGCCAAAGATTCCTCACCTGATGGTTGGTCATTTCCAGGAATTCCAACCTGGTACTCGGTTAATTGCAGAGAATTCCTGCCTGGTACTCGGTCATTGCCGAGAATTCCTGCCTGGTACTCGGTCATTGCCGTGAATTCCTGCCCGGTAATCGGTCATAGCTGAGAATTCCTGCCCGGCACTCGTTCATTGCCAAGAATTCCCACCCTGTACTCGGTCATAGCCTAGAATTCCTGCCTGGTACTCGGTCATTGCCGAGAATTCCTACCCGGTACTTGGTTATTGCCAAGAATTCCTGCCTGGTACTCGGTCATTACCATGGATTCCTACCCGGTGTACGGCCATTGCTGAGTATTCCTGCCCGGCACTCGGTCATTGCTGAGAATTTCTGCCCGTTACTCGGTAATTTCCAAGATATCCAGCCGGTACTCGATTATTACCAAGAAATATTGCCTAGTACTAGGTCATTGCCGAGAATTCCTGCCCGGTACTCTGTATTTGAAGAGGATTCCACACTCGGTACTCCTTCGTTTCTGAGTATTCCTACCCGATGCTTGGTCATAGCCGAGAATTCCTGCCTGGTACTCGGTCATTGCCGAGAATTCCTACCCGGTACTCGGTTATTGCCAAGAATTCCTGCCTGGTACTCGGTCATTGCCATGGATTCCTACCCGGTGTTCGGCCATTGCTGAGTATTCCTGCCCGGCACTCGGTCATTGCTGAGAATTCCTGCCCGGTACTCGTTCCTTGCCAAGAATTCCTGCCTGGTACTTGGTCTTTGAAGAGAATTTCTACCCGTTACTCGGTTATTGCCATGGATTCCTACCCGGTGTTCGGTCATTGCCAAGAATTCCTGTCAGGTACTCGGTCATTACCGAGGATTCACCAGCCGGTACTCGATCATTGCTGAGAATTCCAGCCCGGTACTCGGTCGTTACCGAGAATTTTTGACCGTTACTTGGTCATTTCCAAGATATCCAGCCGGTACTCGATTATTACAAAGAAATATTGCCTGGTACTAGGTCATTGCCGAGAATTCATGCCCGGTACTCGGTATTTGCAGAGGATTCCACACTCGGTACTCCTTCGTTTCTGAGGATTCCTACCCGATGCTTGGTCATTGTCGAGAATTTGTGCCAGGTACTCGGTCATTACCAACAATTCTTACCCGGTACTCTGTAATTGTAAAGAATTCCTACCCTGTACTCGGTCATTGCCGAAAATTCCTCACCTGATGCTCGGTCGTTTCCAGGAATTCCAACCCGGTACTAGGTTAATTGCAGAGAATTCCTGCATGGTACTCGGTCATTGCCGAAAATTCCTGCACGGTGCTCGGTCATTGCCAAGAATTCCAGCCCAGTACTTGGTCAATGCCAAGGATTCCTACCAGGTGTTCGGTCATTGCCGAAAATTCCTGCATGGTACTCAGTCATTGCCGAGGATTCACCGGCCGGTACTTGATCATTGCTGAGAATTCCTGCCTGGTACTCGGTCATTGCCGTGAATTCCTGCTCGGTAATCGGTCATAACTGAGAATTTCTGCCTGACACTTGTTCATTGCCAAGAATTCCTACCCTGTACTCAGTCATTGCCGAGAATTCCTGCCTAGTACTCGGTCATTGCCGAGAATTCCTAACCGGTACTCGGTCACTGTAAAGAATTCCTACCCAGAACTCGGTCATTGCCAAGGGTTCCTCACCTAATGCTTGGTCGTTTCTGAGAATTCCACCTTGGTACTCAGTCAATGCCGAGAATTCCTACCCGGTACTCGGTCATTGCCGAGGATTCCTTACATGATGTTCAGTCATTGCCGAGAATTCCTGCGTGGTACTCGGTCATTGCTAAGAATTCCTGCCTAGTACTCAGTCATTGCCGAGATTTCCTGCCTGGTACTCGGTCATTGCTGAGAATTCCTGCCTGGTACTCGGTTATTGCAGAGAATTCTCGCCCAGTACTTTGTCATTGCCGAGGATTTTCCAGCCGGTACTCTATTATTACCATGAATTCCTGCCTGGTTCTAGGTTTCTGCCGTCAATTCCCGCCTGGTACTGGGTCATTGCCAAGGATTCCTCACTGGGTACTCGGTCGTTTCCAAGGATTCCTACCCGGTGCGTGGTCATTACCGAGAATTCCTGCTAGGTACTCGGTCATTGCCAAGGATTCCTACTTGGTGTTCGGTCATTACCGAGAGTTTATGCCCGGTAATTGGTCATTACCGAGGATTCGCCAGCCGGTACTCGATCATTGCTGAGAATTCCTTCTTGGTAATCGGTCATTGCCGTGAATTCCAACCCACTACTCGATCATTGCCGAGAATTTCTCACCCAGTACTCTATCGTTTCCGTGGATTTATACCTGATACTCGGTCATTGCCGAGAATTCCTGCCTGGTACTCGGTAATTGCCAAGGATTCCTCTCCAGGTACTTAGTAATTTCCAAGGATACTACGTGCTGCTCGGTCATTGCCGAGAATTCCTGCATGGTACTCGGTCATTGCTAAAAATTCCTATCCGGTACTCAGTTATTGCCGAGTATTCCTGTCCGGTACTCGGTCATTGGTGAGAATTCCTCATCCGTTATTCGGTCAACAGAGAGATTTCCTCAACCGGTACTCTGTCGTTTTTGAGGATTCCAACCGGTGCTTGGTCATTGCTGAGAATTCTTTCCGGGTACTCAGTCATTGCCGAAGATTCCTCTCCATGTACTCAGTCTTTTCCGAGGATTCTACCTGCTGCTCGGTCATTGTCGAGAATTCCTGCTTCGTACTCTGTCATTGCTGAAAATTCCTGTCCTGTACTCAGTCAGTGCCGAGAATTCATGTCCGGTACTAGGTCATTGGTGAGAATTCCTCATCCGGTATTTGGTCATCGGTGAGATTTCCATAACCGGTACTCGGTCAGTGCCAAGAATTCCTGTCCGGTACTCGGTCATTGGTGATAATTCCTCATCCGGTATTCGGTCATCGGTGGGATTTCCTCAACCGGTACTCGGTCATTTTTTAGGATTCCAACCGGTGCTTGGTTATTTCTGAGAATTCTTTCCTGCTACTCGGTCATTGCAGAGAATTCCTGCCCCGTACTCGGTCATTTCCAAGAACTCATGCCCAGTACTTGGTCATCGCCTAGAATTTATGCCCCGTACTTGGTCATTGCCAAGGATTTTCCAGCCGGTACTCGCTTATTACCTTGAATTCCTGCCTGGTTCTAGGGTTTTGCCTTGAATTCCCGCGCAGTACTCGGTCATTGCCGAGAATTCCAGTCCTCACTCGGGACAAGGTAGTTTCCAAGGATTATTCTTGCACGATACTCGGTCATTGCCAAGAGTTCCTACCCGGTACTCGGTCATACAAAGAATTATTGCCTGGTATTCTGTCATTGCCGAGAATTCCTGTCTGGTACTAAGTCATTGCTGAGGATTCCAACCGGTACTTGGTCATTGGCGAGAATTCCTGCCAGGTACTCGTTCATTGCCGAGAATTCATATCCAGTACTTGGTCATTGCCGAGAATTCCTACCCGGTACTCGCTCATTGCCGAGGATACCTAACCAGTGCCTGATCATTGCCAAGAATTCCTACCCGGTACTCAGTCATTGCTAAGTCGGCAATGACCTAGTACCAGGCAATATTTCTTTGTAATAATCGAGTACCGGCTGGATATCTTGGAAATGACCAAGTAACGGGCAAAAATTCTCGGTAACGACCGAGTACCGGGCTGGAATTCTCAGCAATGATCGAGTACCGGCTGGTGAATCCTCGGTAATGACCGAGTACCTGGCAGGAATTCTTGGCAATGACCGAACACCGGGTAGGAATCCATGGCAATAACCGAGTAACGGGTAGAAATTCTCTGCAAAGACCAAGTACCAGGCAGGAATTCTTGGCAAGGAACGAGTACCAGGCAGGAATTCTCAGCAATGACCGAGTGCCGGGCAGGAATACTCAGCAATGGCCGAACACCGGGTAGGAATCCATGGCAATGACCGAGTACCAGGCAGGAATTCTTGGCAATAACCGAGTACCGGGTAGGAATTCTCGGCAATGACCGAGTACCAGGCAGGAATTCTCAGCTATAACCAAGCATCGGGTAGGAATCCTCAGAAATGAAGGAGTACCGAGTGTGGAATCCTCTTCAAATACCGAGTACCGGGCAGGAATTCTCGGCAATGACCTAGTACTAGGCAATATTTCTTGGTAATAATCGAGTACCGGCTGGATATCTTGGAAATTACCGAGTAACGGGCAGAAATTCTCAGCAATGACCGAGTGCTGGGCAGGAATACTCAGCAATGGCCGAACACCGGGTAGGAATCCATGGTAATGACCGAGTATCAGGCAGGAATTCTTGGCAATAACCAAGTACCGGGTAGGAATTCTCGGCAATGACCGAGTACCAGGCAGGAATTCTCGGCTATGACCGAGTACAGGGTGGGAATTCTTGGCAATGAACGAGTGCCGGGCAGGAATTCTCAGCTATGACCGATTACCGGGCAGGAATTCACGGCAATGACCGAGTACCAGGCAGGAGTTCTCGGCAATGACCGAGTACCAGGCAGGAATTCTCTGCAATTAACCGAGTACCAGGTTGGAATTCCTGGAAATGACCAACCATCAGGTGAGGAATCTTTGGCAATGACCGAGTACAGGGTAGGAATTCTTTACAATGACAGAGTACCGGGTAGGAATTCTTGGCAATTACCGAGTACCAGGCACGACTTCTCAACAATGACCAAGGACCGGGTAGGAATCCTTAGAAACGACCGAGTACCGAGTGTGGAATCCTCGGCAAATACCGAGTACCGGGCGGGAATTCTCGGCAATAACCTAGTACCAGGCAATATTTCTTGGTAATATCCGAGTATCGGCAGGATATCTCAGAAATGACCGAGTAACGGGCAGAAATTCTCGGCAATGACCGAGTACCAGGCAGGAATTCTCAGCAATGACTGAGTAACGGGCAGAAACTCTCGGCAATGACCAAGTACCAGGCAGGAATTCTTGGCAAGGAACGAGTACCTAGCAGGAATTCTCAGCAATGACTGAGTACAGGGCAGGAATACTCAGCAATGGCCGAACACCGGGTAGGAATCCATGGCAATAACCGAGTACAGGGCAAGAATTCTTGGCAATGACCGAGTAACGGGTAGGAATTCTCGGCAATGACCGAGTACCATGCAGGAATTCTCGGCAATGACCAAGTACAGGGTAGGAATTCTTTACAATGACAGAGTACCGGGTAGGAATTCTTAGCAATGACCGAGTACCGGGCTGGAATTCTCGGCAATGACCGAGTACCAGGCAGGAATTCTCGGCAATGACCAAGTACCGGGTATGAATTCGTTACAATGATAGAGTACCGGGTAGGAATTCTCGGCATGACCGAGTACCGGGCAGGAGTTCTCGACTATGACCAAGCACCGGGTAGAAATTCCCAGAAACAACCGTGTATCGAGTGAGGAATCATCGGCAATGACCGAGTACCAGGCAGGAATTCGCTGCAATGACCTAGTAGCAGGCTAGAATTCTCGGTAATTATCGAGTATCGGCTGGATTTCTCGGAAATGACCAAGTACCGGGTAGGATTCTCGGTAATGACCAAGTACTAGGCAGGAATTCTCAGCAATGATAGAGTACTGGGCAAGAATACTCGGCAATGACCGAGTATCGGGCATTCATGCCCGGTACTCGGTATTTGCAGAGGATTCCACACTCGGTACTCCTTCGTTTATGAGGATTCCTACCCGATGCTTGGTCATTGTCGAGAATTTATGCCAGGTACTCGGTCATTACCAACAATTCTTACCCGGTACTCTGTAATTGTAAAGAATTCCTACCCTGTACTCGGTCATTGCCGAAAATTCCTCACCTGATGCTCGGTCGTTTCCAGGAATTCCAACCCGATACTCGGTTAATTGCAGAGAATTCCTGCATGGTACTCGGTCATTGCCGAAAATTCCTGCACGGTGCTCGGTCATTGCCAAGAATTCCAGCCCGGTACTTGGTCAATGCCAAGGATTCCTACCAGGTGTTCGGTCATTGCCGAAAATTCCTGCATGGTACTCAGTCATTGCCGAGGATTCACCGGCCGGTACTTGATCATTGCTGAGAATTCCTGTCTGGTACTCGGTCATTGCCGTGAATTCCTGCTCGGTAATCGGTCATAGCTGAGAATTTCTGCCCGACACTTGTTCATTGCCAAGAATTCCTACCCTGTACTCAGTCATTGCAGAGAATTCCTGCCTAGTACTCGGTCATTGCCGAGAATTCCTAACCGGTACTCGGTCACTGTAAAGAATTCCTACCCAGAACTCGGTCATTGCCAAGGGTTCCTCACCTAATGCTTGGTCGTTTCTGAGAATTCCACCTTGGTACTCAGTCAATGCCGAGAATTCCTGTCTGGTACTCGGTCATTGCCAAGAATTGCTGTGCGGTGCTCGATTATTATCGAGAATTCTTTCCTTGTACTAGGTCATGCTGAGAATTCTCGCACGGTACTTAGTCATTGCCAAGGATTCCTCACCCGGTACTTTGACATTGTAAAGAATTCCTACCCTGTACTTGGTCATTGCCGAGAATTCATGCATGGTACTCGGTCATTGCCAAGAATTCCTACCCGTTACTCGGTCATTACCTGGAATTCCTGCCCTGTACTCGGTCATTGCCATGGATTCCTACCCGGTGTTCGGCCATTGCTGAGTATTCCTACCCTGTACTCAGTCATTGCTGAGAATTCCTGCCAGGTACTCGTTCCTTGCCAAGAATTCCTGCCTGGTACTTGGTCATTGCCGTGAGTTTCTGAAAGGACCCGTCCCGGATTCAACGACCAAGTCTGGATCCTTCCTTATACTTAACTCGTTTTATAGTCTGATCCTTAGACAAATTCGTTTTGAGGTTGATTATGTGATTCGTTTAAAGAGTCGTATGTAAGCATTAGAGATAAACAACAACAACCGGATTTCTTTATTTATATAACAAACGATTCGATACAACTTGAGAGTTTGCATATAAGCTATTACAAGTTATATTATCCTAACTATCCGGTTTGATCACCACCCATCTTCCCGACTTTGAGTCCCGCCTAAGCCCGATCCTTCCCACGATCATTCTCTGTTCCTGAAAGCCACAAAGGCATAAGTAACCGTACTTCCTTACTGGAAAACGGATGAATGCACATGCAGAATATGAACGTTTGTTTTGCCGGTTTCCCTTTTAATCCCCCGAATAACGTTAGTTTATAATCGTTAGTCATATAAACAACATAAAGTGATAAGTCCGGGCATGAATGCCGCGGTCTCGCACTTACCTTGGCAACACAGATCCGTTCGATGATTATCTGCGCTGTCTCTGGTACCGCCGATCCAACCGTTCGGCTTGATTTCATCTAATTCCGACAATAATGCCTTATCGCCCAAATTCTTTCTGTGTTCTTCCTTAGAATAATTTTCTGGGTTTTTCTGTATGTTTTGTGGTGTTTTTCTGCGAGTTCTGAGGGTCCTTTTATAGTTTTCCTCGACAGAAATGCGTCCGTAATCGCCTGGTCAGATTCAATGAATCTTTGGTAACCGCTCGGCGGTTACTTAACCGTTCGTAAGAGGCACCCGTTCGGCAGCCGACCTGGTAACTGCCTTGGACACTCCAGCTGCACCAGCTGACCTTCAGTCCGTCTAGCTGACCTTCAGTCTGTCCAGCTGCTTCAGCTGACCTTCAGTCCGTCCAGCTAGGTCGAGCTTCCCGGCAGCTGGTTCAGCTACGTCGAGCTACCGAGTCAGCTAGTTCTAAGCTTCATGAGCTTCTGCCGAGCTCAATCCAGCTTTTCCTTCATATTTTCGGACTGTTTCTCGACCGGCGTCCTTACCACGGATCGCGGGCGTGACAAGTCTCCCCCCCTTAAAGGGGATTTGTCCCCGAATCCGCCTCTTGTTGATCTTTTCCCATCTTTTCAAACATTCGGGAAAATCGGCCTTCATCTTATTTTCAATCTCCCAAGTGGCTTCTTCACGTCCAGAGCAATCCCAAACAACCTTTATCATGGTGAACTTCTTCCGTCGAGTTCCTTTTTCTGTACGGTCAATGATCCTTATTGGTTTTGCTTCCACCGTTAGGTTACTTTTTAACCCGTTCGGTATGTCCTTCACGACATAGTCTTGGTCACTTAGGCACTTCCTTAGTTGTGATACATGGAATACCTTGTGGAAGGCATCCATCCTTGGTGGTAATTCGAGTTTATAAGCCACCGCACCAACCCGTTCAATCACCTTGTAAGGACCAACGTTAAGTACTTCTCCCAATTGCCTCCCCAATCCAACACGCATGCTCGCAACATGTCTTCCAGTGTTTGGATCGTTCTTTCAGATTGTCCATCCGTTTGTGGGTGATAGGCCGTGCTCATATTCACCCTTGTTCCCAAAGCCCTTTGGAAGGCTTTCCAAAAGTGTGACATGATACAATGCTCACCGGAATCCCATGCAACCGGACTATCTCTTCTACGTACCTTGCTGCAATCTCTTCGGCTCCATCTTTTTTCGAGATTGCAACAAAATGTGCGGATTTGGTCAGTCTATCGACCACCACCCAAACCGCATCATGCTTCGCTTTCCCCATTGGTAACCCGGTCACAAAGTCCATGGTTACGTGATCCCACTTCCATTCTGGTATTGGTAAGCTTTGTAGCAAACCGCTTGGCACTTGGTGTTCTGCCTTAATAAGTTGGCACGTCGGACACTTGGCTACCCAGGCAGCCACGTCTTTCTTCATTCCTACCCAATGGTAGTATCTTTTCAAGTCCCGGTACATCTTATTTGATCCTGGATGTATCGCAAACTTGGATTGATGCGCTTCCCTAAGGATTTCTTCCTTCAGTCCCGGATTGTTCGGTACGCTCACTCGCCCCTTCACAACAATTGTTCCATTGTTTGAAGTCTGGTACTCGGTTTGGTCATTTTGTGCTACCTTCTTCAAATTTTCATCCTTTTCTTGAGCAATCCGGATTCGGCTAAGTAAATCAGCCTGATCTGCCACCGCCAATCCCAATGGTTCCAATCCTTGGGTTAATGCATTCAAATGCAACGTCCCAATCATATTCACCAATACTTCTTGGTTCCTTTCCGCTTCTACCACAAACCGTCTACGGCTTAGTGCGTCAGCAACTTGGTTTGCCTTTCCGGGATGATAGGCAATGTCTATGTCATAATCGGCGACTAACTCCATCCATCGCCTTTGCCTTAGGTTCAACTCTGGCTGGGTGAATATGTATTTTAAGCTCTTGTGGTCGGTAAAGATTTGTACCTTGGCACCGTACAAGTATGATCGCCATATCTTTAACGCGAACACCACCGCAGCCATCTCAAGGTCATGAGTGGGATAATTCCCTTCATGCTTCCTTAGTTGCCTTGAGGCATATGCAATCACACTCCCCTTTTGCATTAGTACGCATCCTAAGCCCGTGATCGATGCGTCGGTATATACCACGTATGGTACATCCGGTTCCGGTAATGCTAGCACTGGAGCGCTTGTAAGCATTTTCTTCAATTCCGTGAAACTGGCCTCACATTCCTCAGACCATACAAACTTGGTATCCTTTCCTGTTAAACGAGTCATCGGTTGTGACATACTCGCAAAACCCTTGACAAATTTCCTGTAGTATCCCGCCAATCCGAGAAAACTCCTTATCTCGGTTGCATTTTTCGGTCTTGACCACTCCTTAATCGATTTGATCTTTTCCGGGTCCACGGTCACGCCTTGGTCTGACACAACGTGTCCAAGGAATCCAATGCTCCTTTGCCAAAAACTACACTTGCTTAATTTTGCAAAGAGTTTATGCTCCCTTAATCGTTCAAAGACCTTCCTTAGGTGATCTTGGTGAGTTTCCCAATCCTTGGAATAAACCAGGATATCATCAATGAAAATAATCACGAATTCATCCAGGAATTCTCGGAAAACTCCATTCATCATCTTCATAAAGGCTGCTGGCGTATTCGTTAGCCCGAAAGGCATTACCACGAACTCGTAATGCCCGTACCTTGTCCGAAAAGCTGTTTTCCGCACATCCGAAGGTTCTATCGGGATTTGATGATATCCAGAAGCCAAGTCTATTTTGGAGAACCATGTCGCGCCCCCAAGTTGATCCAGCAACTCGTCAATCCTTGGTAACGGGTATTTATTCTTTATCGTCACCCGATTCAATCCCCGGTAGTCAATACACAACCGGAAGCTACCATCTTTCTTTTTCACAAACAAGACCGGTGGACCCCATGGTGAACTACTCGGCCGTATGAATCCTTTATCCAACAATTCTTCCAATTGTTTCTTTAACTCGGCCATTTCCACCGGTGCCATCCGGTACGGAGCCTTTGATATAGGCTTTGTGTCCGGTTCGAGTTCAATCGTGAATGGATCAGAGCGGTCTGGTGGTAGTCCACTCACGGCCCCGAATACGTCCTTGAACTCCCTTGCGATTGGAATATCTTTCAACTCCGTATTCGCCCCAACTTCCGTTGTATTGATTGTGGCTAAATATGCCTCACAACCCTTCTCGAGCATCCGTTCTGCCTGGATTGCCGATATTACCAAATTTCCCGAAGTTGTTTTAATTCCTTGGAATTTTAACATACCTTCGTCCCTCTCAAATTGAACCCGGCCTCGATGACAATCGATGTGTGCCTTATACTTTCCCAACCAGTCCATTCCCAAGATAACTTCGTGTTTCTTCAACGGAACAATGATTAGGTCTGCTGGCATATCGACTCCATTGACCACAACTGAGATGCCCCGAACAATGCCAGACGGATACATTGCCTGTCCGCCGGCTGCTCGTACCATTCCATACCCGGTGTTTGGTTCTTTCTCGAACCCACCTGTTACAACCATTTCAGGACTCACAAAACAATGTGTAGCTCCCGAATCAAATAGGGTGTGTGTTTCTACACCACCAATACTCAAGGTCCCTATACATCCCTCTAGAATGTTAAGTCCCCAAACCGTTTTCCTTAATGCCATATGCTTATGCAATGCACGTATTCACAAGATAAGGCCTTAGTAACTTACCAGTGATCGCGTTGAAGTTTTCAGAACTTCCAGCTTCCTCAGACATCTCGTAAACCCGTGGTGCTATTGCCAGCCTTTTTGGCGCTGGTGGCAAGGAATTGCTTCCACGATTATCTTTTACCCCTGCTTGCCTTTCCGCGTCAAGCTTTGGGCATTCCCGCTTGAAATGTCCCGTTTTTCCGCAATGGTAACAAGCCCTCGGCTCATCGCCGTTTGGTTTCGCTTGTCCCTTTTCCATCCTTGGGCAGTTTTGGATTGCATGATCCTTACTCCCGCAACGACCACATGCACCGATGGCCTTCCAACACGTTCCGCTATGATTTTTCCCACAAATTTTGCATTCTCCTGGTTTGCCATCCGGCTTGGTATCATCGACCTTGTCGAATTTCCTTTTACGGTCCCTGGTCTTGGCAGCCAGATTATTACGGGCTTGGAATTTTGCCCGATTGATTTGTTTCTCCTCCTCGATTCCGATTTCGATCATAGCAGCACGTTCCACCAACTCCGATACCGAGTTGAACGTACGTATCAGACAATGGTTGCGGATTTCCACCCTTAGTCCTCGTATGAAACGTCGGACTTGAGCTTGCTCCTCCTCAAGCTCTCTCCCAACATATCGCCTAAGACGATTGAATTCCTCATCATATTCCTGGACTGTTTTGTTTCCTTGTACCAATTCCAGATACGCGCATTCCAGTCTGTCCCATGCTTCCGGTGGGAAGAACTTTTTATTGAACTCACGTTCAAAGTCCTCAAAGGATCTTATTTCGTCACCCTTGCGCTTCTCTACTGTTAACCACCAGTTATGCGCATCACCTTCCAGGAAGTGAACTGCAATATCCTTCCGGTAGTCATCCGGGCAACGAGTGGATTTGAAATTCCTCACCAACCGACTTCTCCATTCGTCAGCCACAATAGGGTCTGAACTTCCAGTAAAATGCCTTGTTCCCAACTTGGAAACGTGTTCCAGTAGGCTTAGATAGTCACCCCTTTTTCTTGCCGAACTAGCCCTTGGACTCATCTCAATTAATCCGTGTTGGCACCAGACTGTTTTTCCTCTACTTGCACCACAGGAGCCGGTGCAAGTGCTTGGGTCAATATGGCCATATGTGCCATTATTGCCTTCATAGTATCCCATTGTTCGTGGGCGCTTGGTAGCGTACTTGGGTTTTCAACCGTTCCCCCATTCCCAGTTGCTAATGGCACGGAATCTCGTCCCGCATTTGAAGTCTCGGCTGTATCATCACGACCGTTTACATTATGCCCAACAGGAGTTTGAAGAACCGGAGGGAATTGATTCTGCCCAGCCACAGGTCCGACTGGGTTCTCTTCCTGCCCAGCCACAGGTCCGACTGGGTTTTGTTCATTTATCTCCGCATGCGTTACTGTGACTTTGGTTTCCTCGGCAATGCCTTTTCCTTTTTCCTTCCTACTTTTCCTTTCCGTTTTGTTGCTCTTACTCATCTGCAGAAACTTAAAAGTTAATCACGGTAATTTTAACAAAAACCGTTAAGTGAGTAAGACAACAATACCGCGAGAACTCATAAGCCGGTGAGTGGTGATTCCCAAACCCCATACTAACAGTCCTAAGAACAAGCATGCTCTGATACCAACTTGAAAGGACCCGTCCCGGGTTCAACGACCAAGTCTGGATCCTTCCTTATACTTAACTCGTTTTATAGTCTGATCCTTAGACAAATTCGTTTTTAGGTTGATTCTGTGATTCGTTTAAAGAGTCGTATGTAAGCATTGGAGATAAACAACAACAACCGGATTTCTTTATTTATATAACAAACGATTCGATACAACTTGAGAGTTTGCATATAAGCTATTACAAGTTATATTATCCTAACTATCCAGTTTGATCACCACCCATCTTCCCGACTTTGAGTCCCGCCTAAGCCCGATCCTTCCCACGATCATTCTCTTTTCCTGAAAGCCACAAAGGCATAAGTAACCGTACTTCCTTACTGGAAAACGGATGAATGCACATGCAGAATATGAACGTTTGTTTTGCCGGTTTCCCTTTTAATCCCCCGAATAACGTTAGTTTATAATCGTTAGTCATATAAACAACATAAAGTGATAAGTCCGGGCATGAATGCCGCGGTCTCGCACTTACCTTGGCAACACAGATCCGTTCGATGATTATCTGCGCTGTCTCTGGTACCGCCGATCCAACCGTTCGGCTTGATTTCGTCTAATTCCGAAAATAATGCCTTATCGCCCAAATTCTTTCTGTGTTCTTCCTTAGAATAATTTTCTGGGTTTTTCTGTATGTTTTGTGGTGTTTTTCTGCGAGTTCTGAGGGTCCTTTTATAGTTTTCCTCGACAGAAACGCGTCCGTAATCGCCTGGTCAGATTCAATGAATCTTTGGTAACCGCTCGGCGGTTACTTAACCGTTCGTAAGAGGCACCCGTTCGGCAGCCGACCTGGTAACTGCCTTGGACACTCCAGCTGCACCAGCTGACCTTCAGTCCGTCTAGCTGACCTTTAGTCCGTCCAGCTGCTTCAGCTGACCTTCAGTCCGTCCAGCTAGGTCGAGCTTCCCGGCAGCTGGTTCAGCTACGTCGAGCTACCGAGTCAGCTGGTTCTAAGCTTCATGAGCTTCTGCCGAGCTCAATCCAGATTTTCCTTCATATTTTCGGACTGTTTCTCGACCGGCGTCCTTACCACGGATCGCGGGCGTGACAGTTTCTGCCCGTTACTCAGTCATGCTGAGAATTCATGCCTGGTACTTGGTCATTGCCGAGAATTTCTGCCCGTTACTCGGTCATTTTGAGATATCCAGCCGATACTCGGATATTACCAAGAAATATTGCATGGTACTAGGTTATTGCCGAGAATTCCTGCCCGGTACTCGGTCTTTGCCGAGGATTCCACACTCGGCACTCGGTCGTTTCTAAGGATTCCTACCTGGTCCTTGGTCATTGTCGAGAATTCGTGCCTGGTACTCGATCATTGCCAAGAATTCCTACCCGGTACTCTGTCATTGTAAAGAATTCCTACCCTGTACTCGGTCATTGCCAAAGATTCCTCACCTGATGCTTGGTCATTTCCAGGAATTCCAACCTGATACTCGGTTAATTGCAGAGAATTCCTGCCTGGTACTCGGTCATTGCCGAGAATTCCTGCCTGGTACTCGGTCATTGTCGTGAATGCCTGCCCGGTAATTGGTCATAGCTGAGAATTCCTGCCCGGCACTCGTTCATTGCCAAGAATTCCTACCCTATACTCGGTCATAGCCGAGAATTCCTGCCTGGTACTCGGTCATTACCGAGAATTCCTACCCGGTACTCGGTTATTGCCAAGAATTCCTGCCTGGTACTCGGTCACTGCCACGGATTCCTACCCGGTGTTTGGCCATTGCTGAGTATTCCTGCCCGGCACTCGGTCATTGCTGAGAATTCCTGCCCGGTACTCGTTCCTTGCCAAGAATTCCTGCCTGATACTTGGTCATTGCAGAGAATTTCTACCCGTTACTCGGTTATTGCCATGGAATCCTACCCGGTGTTCGGTCATTGCCGAGAATTCCTGCCAGGTACTCGGTCATTGCCGAGGATTCACCAGCCGGTACTCGATCATTGCTGAGAATTCCTGCCCGGTACTCGGTCGTTACCGAGAATTTCTGCCCGTTACTCGGTCATTTCCAAGATATCCAGCCGGTACTCGATTATTACCAAGAAATATTGCCTGGTACTAGGTCATTGCCGAGAATTCCTGCCCGGTACTCGGTATTTGCCAAGGATTCCACACTCGGTACTAATTCGTTTCTGAGGATTCCTACCCGATGCTTGGTCATTGTCGAGAATACGTGCCTGGTACTCGGTCATTACCATCAATTCCTACCCGATACTCTGTAATTATAAAGAATTCCTACCCTGTCCTCGGTCATTGCCGAAGATTCCTCACCTGATGCTCGGTCATTTCCAGGAATTCCAACCCGATACTCGGTTAATTGCAGAGAATTCCTGCATGGTACTCGGTCATTGCCAAAAATTCCTGCGCGGTGCTCGGTCATTGCCAAGAATTCATGCCCGGTACTTGGTCAATGCCAAGGATTCCTACCCGGTGTTCGGTCATTGCCGAAAATTCCTGCATGGTACTCAGTCACTGCCGAGGATTCACCGGTTGGTACTCGATCATTGCTGAGAATTTCTGCCTGGTACTCGGTCAATATCGTGAATTCCTGCCCGATAATCGGTCATAGCTGAGAATTTCTGCCCGACACTTGTTCATTGCCAAGAATTCCTACCATGTACTCGGTCAATGCCGAGAATTCCTGCCTGGTACTCAGTCATTGCCGAGAATTCCTAATCGGTACTCAGTCATTGTAAAGAATTCCTACCCAGAACTCGGTCATTGCCAAGGATTCCTCACCTAATGCTTGGTCGTTTCTGAGAATTCCACCTTGGTACTCAGTCAATGCAGAATTCCTGCCTGGTACTCGGTCATTGCCAAGAATTGTTGTGCGGTGCTCGATTATTATCGAGAATTCTTTCCTTGTACTAGGTCATGCTGAAAATTCTCGCCCGGTACTCAGTCATTGCCAAGGATTCTTCACCCGGTATTCAGTCGTTTCTAAGGATTCCTACCCGGTACTTTGACATTGTAAAGAATTCCTACCCTGTACTTAGTCATTGCCGAGAATTCCTGCCTGATACTCGGTCGTTGCCGAGAATTCCTACCCAGTACTTGGTCATTACCAAGAATTCCTACCCGGTACTCTGTCATTGTAAAGAATTCCTATCCTGTACTTGGTCATTGCCGAGAATTCCTGCATGGTACTCGGTCATTGCCGAGAAGTCCTACCCGTTACTCGGTCATTGCCAAGAATTCCTGCCCGGTACTCGGTCATTGCCATGGATTTCTACCCGGTGTTCGGTCATTGCTGAGAATTCCTGCCAGGTACTCGTTCCTTGCCAAGAATTCCTCCCTGGTACTTGGTCATTGCCGAGAATTTTTGCCTGTTACTCGGTCATTGCCATTGATACCTACCCGGTGTTGTCGTTACCCGAGAATTCCTGCCTGGTACTCGGTCGTTGCAGAGAATTTACCAGCCGGTACTCAATCAATGTTGAGAATTCCTACCCAGTAATCGGTCATTCCCGAGAATTTCTGCCCATTACTTGGTCATTTCTGAGATATCCAGCCGGTACTCGATTATTACTGAGAAATATTACTTGATACTAGGTCATTGCCGAGAATTTGCGCCCGGTACTCAGTATTTACCGAGGATTCCTCACTCGGTACTCGGTCTTTTCTGAGGATTCCTACGCGGTGCTTGGTTATCAGTCATTGCTGAGAATTCTTACCCGGTACTCGGTCGTTTCTAAGGATTCCAACCGGTACTTGGTCATTGCCGAGAATTCCTGCCAGGTACTCGTTTATTGCCGAGAATTCATATCCAGTACTTTGTCATTGCTGAGAATTCATGCCCGGTACTCGCTCATTCCCGAGGATTCCTAACCAATGCTTGGTCATTGCCAAGAATTCCTACCCGGTACTCGGTCATTGCTAAGTATTCTTGCCCGATACTCGGTCATTACCGAGTATTCATGCCCGGTACTCTGTCATTGCTGAGAATTCCTAGATAGTACTTGGTCATTGCCGAGAATTTATGCCCGTTACTCGGTACTCGGTAATTTCTGAGGATTCCTACCCGGTGCTTGGTCATTGTCAATAATTCCTGCCCGGTACTCGGTAATTACCGAGAATTCGTACCCGGTACTCGGTCATTGTAAAGAATTCATACCCGGTACTCGGTCATTGCCGAGGATTCCTCACCTGATGCCCGGTCGATTCCGAGAATTCCAACCCGGTACTCGGTCATTGCCGAGAATTCCGGCATGGAACTCGGTCATTGCCGAGAATTCTTGCGCGGTGCTCCGTCATTGCCGAGAATTCCTGCCCGGTACTCGGTAATTTTTTCCGAGAAATCCAGCCGGTACTCTATTATTACCGAGAATTCCTTCCCGGTACTCGTTCATTTCCAAGAAATCATGCCATGTACTTGGTCATTGCTGAGAGTTTCTGCCAGTTACTCAGTCAGTTCCGTGAAATCCAGCCGGTACTCGATTATTACCGAGAATTCTTGCCTGGTACTAGGTCATTGCTGAGAATTCCTGCCCGGTACTCGGTCATTGCCGAGGATTCCTCACTCGGTACTCGGTCGTTTCTGAGTATTCCTACCCGGTGCTTGGTCGTAGTCGAGAATTCCTGCCTGGTACTCGGTCATACCGAGAATTTCTACTCGCTACTCTATCATTGTAAAGAATTCCTTACATGATGCTCAGTCATTGCCGAGAATTCCTGCGAGGTACTCGGTCATTGCCGAGAATTCCTGCCTGGTACTTGGTCATTGCCGAGAATTCCTGCCTGGTACTCGGTTATTGCCGAGAATTCCTGCCTGGTACTCGGTTATTGCCGAGAATTCTCGCCCAGTACTCAGTCATTGCCAAGGATTCCTCACCCGGTACTCGGTCATTTCTAAAGATTCCTACCTGGTGCTTGGTCATTGTCGAGAATTCATGCCCGGTACTCGGTCATTGTAAAGAATTCTTACCCAGTACTCGGTCATTGCAGAGGATTCCTCACCCAATGCTTGGTCGTTTCTGAGAGTTCCAACCTGGTACTATGCTCGATTATTATCGAGAATTCTTTCCCTTTACTTGGTCATTGCCAAGAATTCTCGCCCGGTACTCAGTCATTGCCAAGGATTCGTCACCCGGTATTCAGTCGTTTCTAAGGATTCCTACCCGGTACTTTGACATTGTAAAGAATTCCTACCCTGTACTTAGTCATTGCCGAGAATTCCTGCCTGATACTCGGTCGTTGCCGAGAATTCCTACCCAGTACTCGGTCATTACCAAGAATTCCTACCCGGTACTCTGTCATTGTAAAGAATTCCTATCCTGTACTTGGTCATTGCCGAGAATTCCTGCATGGTACTCGGTCATTGCCGAGAAGTCCTACCCGTTACTCGGTCATTGCCAAGAATTCCTGCCCGGTACTCGGTCATTGCCATGGATTTCTACCCGGTGTTCGGCCATTGATGAGTATTCCTGCCCAGTACTCGGTCATTGCTGAGAATTCCTGCCAGGTACTCGTTCCTTGCCAAGAATTCCTCCCTGGTACTTGGTCATTGCCGAGAATTTTTGCCCGTTACTCGGTCATTGCCATTGATACCTACCCGGTGTTGTCGTTACCCGAGAATTCCTGCCTGGTACTCGGTCGTTGCAGAGAATTTACCAGCCGGTACTCAATCAATGTTGAGAATTCCTACCCAGTAATCGGTCATTCCCGAGAATTTCTGCCCATTACTTGGTCATTTCTGAGATATCCAGCCGGTACTCGATTATTACTGAGAAATATTACTTGATACTAGGTCATTGCCGAGAATTCGCGCCCGGTACTCAGTATTTACCGAGGATTCCTCACTCGGTACTCGGTCTTTTCTGAGGATTCCTACGCGGTGCTTGGTTATCAGTCATTGCTGAGAATTCTTACCCGGTACTCGGTCGTTTCTAAGGATTCCAACCGGTACTTGGTCATTGCCGAGAATTCCTGCCAGGTACTCGTTTATTGCCGAGAATTCATATCCAGTACTTTGTCATTGCTGAGAATTCATGCCCGGTACTCGCTCATTCCCGAGGATTCCTAACCAATGCTTGGTCATTGCCAAGAATTCCTACCCGGTACTCGGTCATTGCTAAGTATTCTTGCCCGATACTCGGTCATTACCGAGTATTCATGCCCGGTACTCTGTCATTGCTGAGAATTCCTAGATAGTACTTGGTCATTGCCGAGAATTTATGCCCGTTACTCGGTACTCGGTAATTTCTGAGGATTCCTACCCGGTGCTTGGTCATTGTCAATAATTCCTGCCCGGTACTCGGTAATTACCGAGAATTCGTACCCGGTACTCGGTCATTGTAAAGAATTCATACCCGGTACTCGGTCATTGCCGAGGATTCCTCACCTGATGCCCGGTCGATTCCGAGAATTCCAACCCGGTACTCGGTCATTGCCGAGAATTCCGGCATGGAACTCGGTCATTGCCGAGAATTCTTGCGCGGTGCTCCGTCATTGCCGAGAATTCCTGCCCGGTACTCGGTAATTTTTTCCGAGAAATCCAGCCGGTACTCTATTATTACCGAGAATTCCTTCCCGGTACTCGTTCATTTCCAAGAAATCATGCCATGTACTTGGTCATTGCTGAGAGTTTCTGCCAGTTACTCAGTCAGTTCCGTGAAATCCAGCCGGTACTCGATTATTACCGAGAATTCTTGCCTGGTACTAGGTCATTGCTGAGAATTCCTGCCCGGTACTCGGTCATTGCCGAGGATTCCTCACTCGGTACTCGGTCGTTTCTGAGTATTCCTACCCGGTGCTTGGTCATAGTCGAGAATTCCTGCCTGGTACTCGGTCATACCGAGAATTTCTACTCGCTACTCTATCATTGTAAATAATTCCTTACATGATGCTCAGTCATTGCCGAGAATTCCTGCGAGGTACTCGGTCATTGCCGAGAATTCCTGCCTGGTACTTGGTCATTGCCGAGAATTCCTGCCTGGTACTCGGTTATTGCCGAGAATTCCTGCCTGGTACTCGGTTATTGCCGAGAATTCTCGCCCAGTACTCAGTCATTGCCAAGGATTCCTCACCCGGTACTCGGTCATTTCTAAAGATTCCTACCTGGTGCTTGGTCATTGTCGAGAATTCATGCCCGGTACTCGGTCATTGTAAAGAATTCCTACCCAGTACTCGGTCATTGCAGAGGATTCCTCACCCAATGCTTGGTCGTTTCTGAGAGTTCCAACCTGGTACTATGCTCGATTATTATCGAGAATTCTTTCCCTTTACTTGGTCATTGCCAAGAATTCTCGCCCGGTACTCAGTCATTGCCAAGGATTCGTCACCCGGTATTCAGTCGTTTCTAAGGATTCCTACCCGGTACTTTGACATTGTAAAGAATTCCTATCCTGTACTTGGTCATTGCCGAGAATTCCTGCATGGTACTCGGTCATTGCCGAGAAGTCCTACCCGTTACTCGGTCATTGCCAAGAATTCCTGCCCGGTACTCGGTCATTGCCATGGATTTCTACCCGGTGTTCGGCCATTGCTGAGTATTCCTGCCCAGTACTCGGTCATTGCTGAGAATTCCTGCCAGGTACTCGTTCCTTGCCAAGAATTCCTCCCTGGTACTTGGTCATTGCCGAGAATTTTTGCCCGTTACTCGGTCATTGCCATTGATACCTACCCGGTGTTGTCGTTACCCGAGAATTCCTGCCTGGTACTCTGTCGTTGCAGAGAATTTACCAGCCGGTACTCAATCAATGTTGAGAATTCCTACCCAGTAATCGGTCATTCCCGAGAATTTCTGCCCATTACTTGGTCATTTCTGAGATATCCAGCCGGTACTCGATTATTACTGAGAAATATTACTTGATACTAGGTTATTGCCGAGAATTCGCGCCCGGTACTCAGTATTTACCGAGGATTCCTCACTCGGTACTCGGTCTTTTCTGAGGATTCCTACGCGGTGCTTGGTTATCAGTCATTGCTGAGAATTCTTACCCGGTACTCGGTCGTTTCTAAGGATTCCAACCGGTACTTGGTCATTGCCGAGAATTCCTGCCAGGTACTCGTTTATTGCCGAGAATTCATATCCAGTACTTTGTCATTGCTGAGAATTCATGCCCGGTACTCGCTCATTCCCGAGGATTCCTAACCAATGCTTGGTCATTGCCAAGAATTCCTACCCGGTACTCGGTCATTGCTAAGTATTCTTGCCCGATACTCGGTCATTACCGAGTATTCATGCTCGGTACTCTGTCATTGCTGAGAATTCCTAGATAGTACTTGGTCATTGCCGAGAATTTATGCCCGTTACTCGGTACTCGGTAATTTCTGAGGATTCCTACCCGGTGCTTGGTCATTGTCAATAATTCCTGCCCGGTACTCGGTAATTACCGAGAATTCGTACCCGGTACTCGGTCATTGTAAAGAATTCATACCCGGTACTCGGTCATTGCCGAGGATTCCTCACCTGATGCCCGGTCGATTCCGAGAATTCCAACCCGGTACTCGGTCATTGCCGAGAATTCCGGCATGGAACTCGGTCATTGCCGAGAATTCTTGCGCGGTGCTCCGTCATTGCCGAGAATTCCTGCCCGGTACTCGGTAATTTTTTCCGAGAAATCCAGCCGGTACTCTATTATTACCGAGAATTCCTTCCCGGTACTCGTTCATTTCCAAGAAATCATGCCATGTACTTGGTCATTGCTGAGAGTTTCTGCCAGTTACTCAGTCAGTTCCGTGAAATCCAGCCGGTACTCGATTATTACCGAGAATTCTTGCCTGGTACTAGGTCATTGCTGAGAATTCCTGCCCGGTACTCGGTCATTGCCGAGGATTCCTCACTCGGTACTCTATCGTTTCTGAGTATTCCTACCCGGTGCTTGGTCATAGTCGAGAATTCCTGCCTGGTACTCGGTCATACCGAGAATTTCTACTCGCTACTCTATCATTGTAAAGAATTCCTTACATGATGCTCAGTCATTGCCGAGAATTCCTGCGAGGTACTCGGTCATTGCCAAGAATTCCTGCCTGGTACTTGGTCATTGCCGAGAATTCCTGCCTGGTACTCGGTTATTGCCGAGAATTCCTGCCTGGTACTCGGTTATTGCCGAGAATTCTCGCCCAGTACTTAGTCATTGCCAAGGATTCCTCACCCGGTACTCGGTCATTTCTAAAGATTCCTACCTGGTGCTTGGTCATTGTCGAGAATTCATGCTCGGTACTCGGTCATTGTAAAGAATTCCTACCCAGTACTCGGTCATTGCAGAGGATTCCTCACCCAATGCTTGGTCGTTTCTGAGAGTTCCAACCTGGTACTCTGCTCGATTATTATCGAGAATTCTTTCCCTTTACTTGGTCATTGCCAAGAATTCTCGCCCGGTACTCAGTCATTGCCAAGGATTCGTCACCCGGTATTCAGTCGTTTCTAAGGATTCCGACCCGGTACTTTGACATTGTAAAGAATTCCTACCCTGTACTTGGTCATTGCCGAGAATTCCTGCCTGATACTCAGTCATTGCCTAGAATTCCTACCCGGTACTCGGTCATTGCTAAGAATTCCTACCCGGTACTCTGTCATTGTAAAGAATTCCTACCCTGTACTTGGTCATTGCCGAGAATTCCTGCATGCTACTCGGTCATTGCTGAGAATTCCTACCCGTTACTCGGTCATTGCCAAGAATTCCTGCCCTGTACTCGGTTATTGCCATGGATTCCTACCCGGTGTTCGGCCATTGCTGAGTATTCCTGCCCTGTACTCAGTCATTGCTGAGAATTCCTGCCTGGTACTCGGTCATTACCGAGAATTTCTGCCCGTTACTCGGTCATTTCTGAGATATCCAGCCGATACTCGGATATTATTAAGAAATATTGTCTGGTACTCGGTTATTGCCAAGAATTCCCGCCCTGTACTCGGTATTTGCCGAGGATTCAACACTCGGTACTCGGTCGTTTCTAAGGATTCCTACCCGGTCCTTGGTCATTGTCGATAATTCGTGCATGGTACTCGGTCATTGCCAAGAATTCCTACCCGGTACTCTGTCATTGTAAAGAATACCTACCCTGTACTCGGTCATTGCCAAAGATTCCTCACCTAATGCTCGGTCATTTCCAGGAATTCCAACCTGGTACTCGGTTAATTGTAGAGAATTCGTGCCTGGTATTCGGTCATTGCCGAGAATTCCTGCCTAGTAATCGGTCATAGCTGAGAATTCCTGCCCGGCACTCGTTCATTGCCAAGAATTCCTACCCTGTACTCGGTCATTGCCGAGAATTCCTGCCTGGTACTCGGTCATTGCCGAGAATTCCTACCCAGTACTCGGTCGTTGCCAAGAATTCCTGCCTGGTACTCGGTCATTGCCATGGATTCCTACCCGGTGTTCGGCCATTGCTGAGTACTCCTGCCCGGAACTCGGTCATTGCTGAGAATTCCTGCCCGGTACTCGTTCCTTGCCAAGAATTCCTGCCTGGTACTTGGTCATTACAGAGAATTTCTACCCGTTACTCAGTTATTACCATGGATTCCTACCCTGTGTTCGGTCATTGCTGAGAATTTCTGCCCGGTACTCGGTCATTGCCGAGGATTCATCAGCCGGTACTCGATCATTGCTGAGAATTCCTACGCGGTACTCGGTCCGTTACCGAGAATTTCTGCCCGTTACTCGGTCATTTCCAAGATATCCAGCCGGTACTCGATTATTACCAAGAAATATTGCCTGGTACTAGGTCATTGCCGAGAATTCCTGCCCAGTACTCGGTATTTGCAGAGGAATCCACACTCGATACTCCTTCGTTTCTGAGGATTCCTACCCGATGCTTGGTCATTGTCGAGAATTTGTGCCTGGTACTCGGTCATTGCCAACAATTCCTACCCGGTACTCTGTAATTGTAAAGAATTCCTACCCTTTACTCGGTCATTGCCGAAGATTCCTGTAACATTCCGTCCCGGACGCTCCGACGTCCGGATACAAGGATTCTGAGTTTGTGCCTTCTCACGGCCGAACCCCTTTGAATTTTTTCCTTATTCTTTTAGAAATGTCTTAGGCTATTCCTTTACCCTTTCTTACGCAGCGGAAACCTTCACTCCTTGGTCTAATTCCAACCATTACTTAGCACCGGATTCATCGTCTTTCCTGTGGGCTTAAGATCGATCTTTAACTCGGTCAAGTCATTCAATTTGTTCGCTAACCATTCTAAGTCTAACGATTGCATATTTCTTTCTCTTTATCCAATGGTCAATTCCAAGACATCTAACTTCACCAGTAAGATTTGTTTACATACCTTGGCCAACATACGGTAAGCCTTCCTCGAACCGTTCCTTGTAACGTCCAATCGTTCCCAGAGTACGCCGGTAGGTTCTGCCTGGCTAACTGGTAGTGCGTTCACCTTACCCTGCAGTATTTGACACCACGTAGTACCCCATCACTTCGTTACTTAGCCATACAACCAACCATCCCCATTGGCTAAGTATACGATAGGATGAGGGGACTTTCGTGCCCTTTAGTTCCCGGTGGCCGATCAAGCCCATAGCTTACTGGTCCATCCGAAATCCCGTATCCCGTCTTACCATGGATACGTCAATGCGGAAAATATCTCCATTCCTAGATCACTCTTCAAGTTGATCTCTACCCGGCCCTTTGGTTGCTACCGGGTTAGTCACGTTTCCGAGTCGCTATCCATGCTCCGTGCTGCCGGTAGTTAACCTATTCGGACTCCTTAGGATAATCTTCGTTTCCTCGAGATTCCTAAGTTTCTCGGACTATCCTTGGTCCATTTCCCATCCTTTCCCTTATAGAACTACGGTTCAGCTTGTAACCGTGTTCCGTGAACTCGCCTTATTCCTCCGGTGGTCTCTCTCTTTCTTTCTCTATGAGATTTCACCTTAGGACAAGATCATCCCTTTTGGGCGTGTGTGTTCTGGATGTTCTGGATATTCTGCATAATCTCGGTGATCTGGATGATCTGGATAATCTCCATCATCTGGATAATCTGGATAATCTCCGTCATCTGGATAATCTGGATGATCTCCGTCATCTGGATAATCTGGATAATCTCCGTCATCTGGATAATCTGGATAATTTCCCTCTTTTCCCTTTTAGACGAACTTACGGCCTTATCTCCAGCCGTTATTCACGATCTCGCCTTTATGGTGGCTTTCTCCCTTTTTTCCGGTGAGATTTCCCCTTAGATGAGATTTGTCTCTCCGGGTTCTGGGTGTGGATTCCGGATAATTCCACGTTTTCTTCTCTTTATTACTAATCCTTCCATCCGGCAAGGATCCTTGGTAATTCTCTAGACATTTCCTTCTTCTGAAAAGGACTTAGTATCCTCCAGGATTGTCTCCTGTTTTCCTTGGTAATTTCCCTTCTTGGCAACACAGATCCGCTCAACGATTATCTGCGCTGTCTCTCATACCGCCGATCCAACCGCTCGGCTTGTTTCCTTCTTATTCTGACAATAGTGCCTTATCACCCAGATTCTTTCTGTGTTCTTCCTTAGGATAATTCTCTGAGTTTTTCTGTATGTTTCGTGGTGTTTTTCTGCGAGTTCAGAGGGTCATTTTATAGTTTTCCTCGCCAGAAACCTCTTTCGTAACCGCCTGGTCAGATTCAATGAATCCTTGGTAACCGCTCGGCAGTTACTTAACCGTCCGTACCAAGCACCCGTTCGGCAGCTGACCCGGTAACTGCCTCGGTCACT
Source organism: Barbarea vulgaris (assembly GCA_963667165.1). NCBI lineage: Eukaryota > Viridiplantae > Streptophyta > Magnoliopsida > Brassicales > Brassicaceae > Barbarea > Barbarea vulgaris. The sequence goes on along the minus strand of OY763888.1, from coordinate 10,003,813 downwards.
CCAGCTGCACCAGCTGACCTCCAGTCCGTCCAGCTGACCTTTAGTCCGTCCAGCTGACCTTTAGTCCGTCTAGCTGCTTCAGCTGACCTTCAGTCCGTCCAGCTAGGTCGAGCTTCCCGGTAGTTGGTTTAGCTAGGTTGAGCTTCCCGGTCAGCTGGTTCTAAGCTTTATGAGCTTCTGCCGAGCTCAATCAAGATTCTCCTTTTTATTTTCGGACTAAGTCTCGACCAGCGTCTTTACCGCGGGTCGTGGGCGTGACAATTTAGCTCTCTTTATATCCAGCTAAGTCATTCGGTCCATTTCTCGACCATGACAAAGCCAAGCCCCACTTTCCCCGAAATCTGGTCGTGACAATTCCTCACCTGATGCTCGGTCGTATCCAGGAATTGCAACCCGATACTCGGTTAATTGCAGAGAATTCCTGCATGGTACTCGGTTATTGCCGAAAATTCCTGCGCGGTGCTCGGTCATTGCCAAGAATTCCTGCCCAGTACTTGGTCAATGCCAAGGATTCCTACCCGGTGTTCGGTCATTGCCGAAAATTCCTGCATGGTACTCAGTCATTGCCTAGGATTCACCGGCCGGTACTAGATAATTGCTAAGAATTCCTGCCTGGTAATCGGTCATAGCTGATAATTTCTGCCCGACACTTGTTCATTGCCAAGAATTCCTACCCTGTACTCGGTCATTGCCGAGAATTCCTGCCTGGTACTCGGTCATTGCCGAGAATTCCTAACCGGTACTCGGTCATTGCCAAGAATTCCTGCCTGGTACTCGGTCATTGCCAAGGATTCCTACCCGGTGTTCGGCCATTGCTGAGTATTCCTGCCCGGTAGAGGGTCATTGCTGAGAATTCCTGCCCGATAGTCGTTTCTTGCCAAGTATTTCTGCCTGGTACTTGGTCATTACCGAAAATTTCTGCCCGTTACTCGTTAATTTCCATGGATTCCTACCCGGTGTTCGGTCATTACCGAGGATTCACCAGCCGGTACTCGATCATTGCTGAGAATTCCTGCCCGGTACTCGGTCATTGCCGAGAATTTCTGCCCGTTACTCGGTCATTGCCAAGAATTCCTGCCCGGTACTTGGTCAATGCCAAGGATTCCTACCTGGTGTTCGGTTATTGCCGAGAATACCTGCATGGTACTCGGTCATTGCCGAGGATTCACCAGCCGGTACTCGATCATTGCTAAGAATTTCTGCCTGGTACATGGTCATTGCCGTGAATTCCTGCCCGGTAATCGGTCATAGCTGAGAATTCCTGCCCGGCACTCGTTCATTGCCAAGAATTCCTACCCTGTACTCGGTCATTGCCGAGAATTCCTGCCTGGTACTCGGTCATTGCCGAGAATTTCTACCCGGTACTCGGTCATTGCCAAGAATTCCTGCCTGGTACTCGGTCATTGCCATGGATTCCTACCCGGTGTTCGGCCATTGCTGAGTATTCCTGCCCGGCACTCGGTCATTGCTGAGAATTCCTGCCCGGTACTCGTTCCTTGCTAAGAATTCCTGCCTGGTACTTGGTCATGCAGAGAATTTCTACCCGTTACTCGGTTATTGCCATGGATTCCTACTCGGTGTTCGGTCATTACCGAGAATTCCTGCCCGGTACTCGGTCATTGTCGAGGATTCACCAGCCGGTACTTGATCATTGCTGAGAATTCCTGCTCGGTACTCAGCCGTTACCGAGAATTTCTGCCCGTTACTCTGTCATTTCCAAGATATCCAGCCGGTACTCGATTATTACCAAGAAATATTGCCTAGTACTAGGTCATTGCCGAGAATTCCTGCCCGATGCTTGGTCATTGTCGAGAATTCCACACTCGGTACTCCTTCGTTTCTGAGGATTCCTACCCGATGCTTGGTCATTGTCGAGAATTCGTGCCTGGTACTCGGTCATTGCCAACAATTCCTAACCGGTACTCTGTAATTGTAAAGAATTCCTACCCTGTACTCGGTCATTGCCGAAGATTCCTCACCTGATGCTCGGTCGTTTCCAGGAATTCCAACCCGATCCTCGATTAATTGCAGAGAATTCCTGTACGGTACTCGGTCATTGCCAAATATTCCTGCGGTGCTAGGTCATTGCCAAGAATTCCTGCCCGGTACTTGGTCAATGCCAAGGATTCCTACCCGGTGTTCGGTCATTGCCGAGAATTCCTGCCTGGTACTCGGTCATTGCCGTGAATTCCTGCCCGGTAATCGGTCATAGCTGAGAATTTCTGCCCGACACTTGTTCATTGCCAAGAATTCCTACCCTGTACTCGGTCATTGCCGAGAATTCCTGCCTGGTACTCGGTCATTGCCGAGAATTCCTAACCGGTACTCGGTCATTGTAAAGAATTCCTACCCCGTACTCGGTCATTGCCAAGGATTGCTCACCTAATGCTTGGTCGTTTCTGAGAATTCCACCTTGGTACTCAGTCAATGCCGAGAATTCCTGTCTGGTACTCGGTCATTGCCAAGAATTGCTGTGCGGTGCTCGATTATTATCGAGAATTCTTTCCTTGTACTAGGTCATGCTGAGAATTCTCACCCGGTACTCAGTCATTGCCAAGGATTCCTCACCCGGTATTCAGTCGTTTCTAAGGATTCCAACCCGGTACTTTGACATTATAAAGAATTCCTACCCTGTGCTTGATCATTGCAGAGAATTCCTGCCTGGTACTCTGTCATTGCCGAGAATTCCTACCCGGTACTCGGTCATTACCAAGAATTCCTACCCGGTACTCTGTCATTGTAAAGAATTCCTATCCTATACTTGGTCATTGCCGAGAATTCCTGCATGGTACTTGGTCATTGCCGAGAAGTCCTACCCGTTACTCGGTCATTGCCAAGAATTCCTGCCCGGTACTCGGTCATTGCCATGGATTCCTACCCGGTGTTCGGCCATTGCTGAGTATTCCTGCCCAGTACTCGGTCATTGCTGAGAATTCCTGCCAGGTACTCGTTCCTTGCCAAGAATTCCACCCTGGTACTTGGTCATTACCGAGAATTTTTGCCCGTTACTCGGTCATTGACATTGAGTCCTACCCGGTGTTTTGTCTTTGCCGAGAATTCCTGCCCGGTACTCTGTCATTGCAGAGGATTCACCAGCCGGTACTCGATCAATGCTGAGAATTCCTACCCAGTAATCGGCCATTGCCGAGAATTTCTGCCCGTTACTTGGTCATTTCTGAGATATCCAGCCGGTACTCGATTATTACCGAGAAATATTACCTGGTACTAGGTCATTGCCGAGAATTCCCGCCCGGTACTCGGTATTTACCGAGGATTCCTCACTCGGTACTCGATCGTTTCTAAGGATTCCTACGCGGTGCTTGGTTATCAGTCATTGCTGAGAATTCCTACCCGGTACTCGGTTGTTACTGAGGATTCCATCCGATACTTGGTTAATTGCAGAGAATTCCTGCATGGTACTCGGTCATTGTCGAAAATTCCTGCACGGTGCTCGGTCATTGCCAAGAATTCCAGCCCGGTACTTGGTCAATGCCAAGGATTCCTACCAGGTGTTCGATCATTGCCGAAAATTCCTGCATGGTACTCAGTCATTGCCGAGGATTCACCGGCCGGTACTTGATCATTGCTGAGAATTCCTGCCTGGTACTCGGTCATTGCCGTGAATTCCTGCTCGGTAATCGGTCATAGCTGAGAATTTCTGCCCGACACTTGTTCATTGCCAAGAATTCCTACCCTGTACTCAGTCATTGCCGAGAATTCCTGCCTAGTACTCGGTCATTGCCGAGAATTCCTAACCGGTACTCGGTCACTGTAAAGAATTCCTACCCAGAACTCGGTCATTGCCAAGTGTTCCTCACCTAATGCTTGGTCGTTTCTGAGAATTCCACCTTGGTACTCAGTCAATGCCGAGAATTCATGTCTGGTACACGGTCATTGCAGGGAATTGCTGTGCGGTGCTCGATTATTATCGAGAATTCTTTCCTTGTACTAGGTCATGCTGAGAATTCTCGCACGGTACTTAGTCATTGCCAAGGATTCCTCACCCGGTACTTGGTCATTGCCGAGAATTCATGCATGGTACTCGGTCATTGCCAAGAATTCCTACCCGTTACTCGGTCATTACCAAGAATTCCTGCCCTGTACTCGGTCATTGCCATGGATTCCTACCCGGTGTTCGGCCATTGCTGAGTATTCCTACCCTGTACTCAGTCATTGCTGAGAATTCCTTCCAGGTACTCGTTCCTTGCCAAGAATTCCTGCCTGGTACTTGGTCATTGCCGAGAGTTTCTGCCCGTTACTCGGTCATGCTGAGAATTCATGCCTGGGACTTGGTCATTGCCGAGAATTTCTGCCCGTTACTCGGTCATTTTGAGATATCCAGCCGATACTCGGATATTACCAAGAAATATTGCATGGTACTAGGTTATTGCCGAGAATTCCCGCCCGGTACTCGGTCTTTGCCGAGGATTCCACACTCGGCACTCGGTCGTTTCTAAGGATTCCTACCTGGTCCTTGGTCATTGTCGAGAATTCGTGCCTGGTACTCGATCATTGCCAAGAATTCCTACCCGGTACTCTGTCATTGTAAAGAATTCCTACCCTGTACTCGGTCATTGCCAAAGATTCCTCACCTGATGCTTGGTCATTTCCAGGAATTCCAACCTGATACTCGGTTAATTGCAATGAAATTCCTGCCTGGTACTCGGTCATTGCCGAGAATTCCTGCCTGGTACTCGGTCATTGTCGTGAATTCCTGCCCGGTAATTGGTCATAGCTGAGAATTCCTGCCCGGCACTCGTTCATTGCCAAGAATTCCTACCCTGTACTCGGTCATAGCCGAGAATTCCTGCATGGTACTAGGTCATTACCGAGAATTCCTACCCGGTACTCGGTTATTGCCAAGAATTCCTGCCTGGTACTCGGTCACTGCCACGGATTCCTACCCGGTGTTCGGCCATTGCTGAGTATTCCTGCCCGGCACTCGGTCATTGCTGAGAATTCCTGCCCGGTACTCGTTCCTTGCCAAGAATTCCTGCCTGATACTTGGTCATTGCAGAGAATTTCTACCCGTTACTCGGTTATTGCCATGGAATCCTACCCGGTGTTCGGTCATTGCCTAGAATTCCTGCCAGGTACTCGGTCATTGCCGAGGATTCACCAGCCGGTACTCGATCATTGCTGAGAATTCCTGCCCGGTACTCGGTCGTTACCGAGAATTTCTGCCCGTTACTCGGTCATTTCCAAGATATCCAGCCGGTACTCGATTATTACCAAGAAATATTGCCTGGTACTAGGTCATTGCCGAGAATTCCTGCCCGGTACTCGGTATTTGCCGAGGATTCCACACTCGGTACTCCTTCGTTTCTGAGGATTCCTACCCGATGCTTGGTCATTGTCGAGAAAACGTGCCTGGTACTCGGTCATTACCATCAATTCCTACCCGATACTCTGTAATTATAAAGAATTCCTACCCTGTCCTCGGTCATTGCTGAAGATTCCGCACCTGATGCTCGGTCGTTTCCAGGAATTCCAACCCGATACTCGGTTAATTGCAGAGAATTCCTGCATGGTACTCGGTCATTGCCAAAAATTCCTGCGCGGTGCTCGGTCATTGCCAAGAATTCATGCCCGGTACTTGGTCAATGCCAAGGATTCCTACCCGGTGTTCGGTCATTGCCGAAAATTCCTGCATGGTACTCAGTCACTGCCGAGGACTCACCGGTTGGTACTCGATCATTGCTGAGAATTTCTGCCTGGTACTCGGTCAATATCGTGAATTCCTGCCCGATAATCGGTCATAGCTGAGAATTTCTACCCGACACTTGTTCATTGCCAAGAATTCCTACCATGTACTCGGTCATTGCCGAGAATTCCTGCCTGGTACTCAGTCATTGCCGAGAATTCCTAATCTTTACTCAGTCATTGTAAAGAATTCCTCACCTAATGCTTGGTCGTTTCTGAGAATTCCACCTTGGTACTCAGTCAATGCAGAATTCCTGCCTGGTACTCGGTCATTGCCAAGAATTGTTGTGCGGTGCTCGATTATTATCGAGAATTCTTTCCTTGTACTGGGTCATGCTGAAAATTCTCGCCCGGTACTCAGTCATTGCCAAGGATTCTTCACCCGGTATTCAGTCGTTTCTAAGGATTCCTACCCGGTACTTTGACATTGTAAAGAATTCCTACCCTGTACTTAGTCATTGCCGAGAATTCCTGCCTGATACTCGGTCGTTGCCGAGAATTCCTACCCAGTACTCGGTCATTACCAAGAATTCCTACCCGGTACTCTGTCATTGTAAAGAATTCCTATCATGTACTTGGTCATTGCCGAGAATTCCTGCATGGTACTCGGTCATTGCCGAGAAGTCCTACCCGTTACTCGGTCATTGCCAAGAATTCATGCCCGGTACTCGGTCATTGCCATGGATTTCTACCCGGTGTTCGGCCATTGCTGAGTATTCCTGCCCAGTACTCGGTCATTGCTGAGAATTCCTGCCAGGTACTCGTTCCTTGCCAAGAATTCCTCCCTGGTACTTGGTCATTGCCGAGAATTTTTGCCCGTTACTCGGTCATTGCCATTGATACCTACCCGGTGTTGTCGTTACCCGAGAATTCCTGCCCGGTACTCGGTCGTTGCAGAGAATTTACCAGCCGGTACTCAATCAATGTTGAGAATTCCTACCCAGTAATCGGTCATTCCCGAGAATTTCTGCCCATTACTTGGTCATTTCTGAGATATCCAGCCGGTACTCGATTATTACTGAGAAATATTACTTGATACTAGGTCATTGCCGAGAATTCGCGCCCGGTACTCAGTATTTACCGAGGATTCCTCACTCGGTACTCGGTCTTTTCTGAGGATTCCTACGCGGTGCTTGGTTATCAGTCATTGCTGAGAATTCTTACCCGGTACTCGGTCGTTTCTGAGGATTCCAACCGGTACTTGGTCATTGCCGAGAATTCCTGCCAGGTACTCGTTTATTGCCGAGAATTCATATCCAGTACTTTGTCATTGCTGAGAATTCATGCCCGGTACTCGCTCATTCCCGAGGATTCCTAACCAATGCTTGGTCATTGCCAAGAATTCCTACCCGGTACTCGGTCATTGCTAAGTATTCTTGCCCGATACTCGGTCATTACCGAGTTTTCATGCCCGGTACTCTGTCATTGCTGAGAATTCCTAGATAGTACTTGGTCATTGCCGAGAATTTATGCCCGTTACTCGGTACTCGGTAATTTCTGAGGATTCCTACCCGGTGCTTGGTCATTGTCAATAATTCCTGCCCGGTACTCGGTAATTACCGAGAATTCGTACCCGGTACTCGGTCATTGTAAAGAATTCATACCCGGTACTCGGTCATTGCCGAGGATTCCTCACCTGATGCCCGGTCGATTCCGAGAATTCCAACCCGGTACTCGGTCATTGCCGAGAATTCCTGCATGGAACTCGGTCATTGCCGAGAATTCTTGCGCGGTGCTCCGTCATTGCCGAGAATTCCTGCCCGGTACTCGGTAATTTTTTCCGAGAAATCCAGCCGGTACTCTATTATTACCGAGAATTCCTTCCCGGTACTCGTTCATTTCCAAGAAATCATGCCATGTACTTGGTCATTGCTGAGAGTTTCTGCCAGTTACTCAGTCATTTCCGTGAAATCCAGCCGGTACTCGATTATTACCAAGAATTCTTGCCTGGTACTAGGTCATTGCTGAGAATTCCTGCCCGGTACTCGGTCATTGCCGAGGATTCCTCACTCGGTATTCGGTCGTTTCTGAGTATTCCTACCCGGTGCTTGGTCATAGTCAAGAATTCCTGCCTGGTACTCGGTCATACCGAGAATTTCTACTCGCTACTCTATCATTGTAAAGATTTCCTTACATGATGCTCAGTCATTGCCGAGAATTCCTGCGTGGTACTCGGTCATTGCTAAGAATTCCTGCCTAGTACTCAGCCATTGCCGAGAATTCCTGCCTGGTACTTGGTCATTGCCGAGAATTCCTGCCTGGTACTCGGTTATTGCCGAGAATTCTCGCCCAGTACTCAGTCATTGCCAAGGATTCCTCACCCGGTACTCGGTCATTTCTAAAGATTCCTACCTGGTGCTTGGTCATTGTCGAGAATTCATGCCCGGTACTCGGTCATTGTAAAGAATTCCTACCCAGTACTCGGTCATTGCAGAGGATTCCAACCTGGTACTCTGCTCGATTATTATCGAGAATTCTTTCCCTTTACTTGTCATTGCCAAGAATTCTCGCCCGGTACTCAGTCATTGCCAAGGATTCGTCACCCGGTATTCAGTCGTTTCTAAGGATTCCGACCCGGTACTTTGACATTGTAAAGAATTCCTACCCTGTACTTGGTCATTGCCGAGAATTCCTGCCTGATACTCAGTCATTGCCGAGAATTCCTACCCGGTACTCGGTCATTGCTAAGAATTCCTGCCCTGTACTCGGTTATTGCCATGGATTCCTACCCGGTGTTCGGCCATTGCTGAGTATTCCTGCCCTGTACTCAGTCATTGCTGAGAACTCCTGCCTGGTACTCGGTCATTACCGAGAATTTCTGCCCGTTACTCGGTCATTTCTGAGATATCCAGCCGATACTCGGATATTATTAAGAAATATTGTCTGGTACTCGGTTATTGCCAAGAATTCCCGCCCGGTACTCGGTATTTGCCGAGGATTCAACACTCGGTACTCGGTCGTTTCTAAGGATTCCTACCCGGTCCTTGGTCATTGTCGATAATTCGTGCATGGTACTCGGTCATTGCCAAGAATTCCTACCCGGTACTCTGTCATTGTAAAGAATTCCTACCCTGTACTCGGTCATTGCCAAAGATTCCTCACCTAATGCTCGGTCATTTCCAGGAATTCCAACCTGGTACTCGGTTAATTGTAGAGAATTCGTGCCTGGTATTCGGTCATTGCCGAGAATTCCTGCCTAGTAATCGGTCATAGCTGAGAATTCCTGCCCGGCACTCGTTCATTGCCAAGAATTCCTACCCTGTACTCGGTCATTGCCGAGAATTCCTGCCTGGTACTCGGTCATTGCCGAGAATTCCTACCCGGTACTCGGTCATTGCCAAGAATTCCTGCCTGGTACTCGGTCATTGCCATGGATTCCTACCCGGTGTTCGGCCATTGCTGAGTATTCCTGCCCGGAACTTGGTCATTGTTGAGAATTCCTGCCCGGTACTCGTTCCTTGCCAAGAATTCCTGCCTGGTACTTGGTCATTACAGAGAATTTCTACCCGTTACTCAGTTATTACCATGGATTCCTACCCTGTGTTCGGTCATTGCTGAGAATTCCTGCCCGGTACTCGGTCATTGCCGAGGATTCACCAGCCGGTACTCGATCATTGCTGAGAATTCCTACGCGGTACTCGGTCGTTACCGAGAATTTCTGCCCGTTACTCGGTCATTCCAAGATATCCAGCCGGTACTCGATTATTACCAAGAAATATTGCCTGGTACTAGGTCATTGCCGAGAATTCCTGCCCGGTACTCGGTATTTGCAGAGGAATCCACACTCGGTACTCCTTCGTTTCTGAGGATTCCTACCCGATGCTTGGTCATTGTCGAGAATTTGTGCCTGGTACTCGGTCATTGCCAACAATTCCTACCCGGTACTCTGTAATTGTAAAGAATTCCTACCCTTTACTCGGTCATTGCCGAAGATTCCTGTAAGCGTCCGGATACAAGGATTCCGAGTTTGTGCCTTCTCACGGCCGAACCCCTTTGAATTTTTTCCTTATTCTTTTAGAAATGTCTTAGGCTATTCCTTTACCCTTTCTTACGCAGCGGAAACCTTCACTCCTTGGTCTAATTCCAACCATTACTTAGCACCGGATTCATCGTCTTTCCCGTGGGCTTAAGATCGATCCTTAACTCGGTCAAGTCATTCAATTTGTTCGCTAACCATTCTAAGTCTAACGATTGCATATTTCTTTCTCTTTATCCAATGGTCAATTCCAAAACATCTAACTTCACCAGTAAGATTTGTTTACATACCTTGGCCAACATACGGTAAGCCTTCCTCGAACCGTTCCTTGTAACGTCCAATCGTTCCCAGAGTACGCCGGTAGGTTCTGCCTGGCTAACTGGTAGTACGTTCACCTTACCCTGCAGTATTTGACACCACGTAGTACCCCATCACTTCGTTACTTAGCCATACAACCAACCATCCCCATTGGCTAAGTATACGATAGGATGAGGGGACTTTCGTGCCCTTTAGTTCCCGGTGGCCGATCAAGCCCATAGCTTACCGGTCCATCCGAAATCCCGTATCCCGTCTTACCATGGATACGTCAATGCGGAAAATATCTCCATTCCTAGATCACTCTTCAAGTTGATCTCTACCCGGCCCTTTGGTTGCTACCGGGTTAGTCACGTTTCCGAGTCGCTATCCATGCTCCGTGCTACCGGTAGTTAACCTATTCGGACTCCTTAGGATAATCTTCGTTTCCTCGAGATTCCTAAGTTTCTCGGACTATCTTTGGTCCATTTCCCATCCTTTCCCTTATAGAACTACGGTTCAGCCTGTAACCGTGTTCCGTGAACTCGCCTTATTCCTCCGGTGGTCTCTCTCTTTCTTTCTCTGTGAGATTTCACCTTAGGACAAGATCATCCCTTTTGGGCGTGTGTGTTCTGGATGTTCTGGATATTCTGCATAATCTCGGTGATCTGGATGATCTGGATAATCTCCATCATCTGGATAATCTGGATAATCTCCGTCATCTGGATAATCTGGATGATCTCCGTCATCTGGATAATCTGGATAATCTCCGTCATCTGGATAATCTGGATAATTTCCCTCTTTTCCCTTTTAGACGAACTTACGGCCTTATCTCCAGCCGTTATTCACGATCTCGCCTTTATGGTGGCTTTCTCCCTTTTTCCCGGTGAGATTTCCCCTTAGATGAGATTTGTCTCTCCGGGTTCTGGGTGTGGATTCCGGATAATTCCACGTTTTCTTCTCTTTATTACTAATCCTTCCATCCGGCAAGGATCCTTGGTATTTCTCTAGACATTTCCTTCTTCTGAAAAGGACTTAGTATCCTCCAAGATTGTCTCCTGTTTTCCTTGGTAATTTCCCTTCTTGGCATCACAGATCCGCTCAACGATTATCTGCGCTGTCTCTCGTACCGCCGATCCAACCGCTCGGCTTGTTTCCTTCTTATTCTGACAATAGTGCCTTATCACCCAGATTCTTTCTGTGTTCTTCCTTAGGATAATTCTCTGAGTTTTTCTGTATGTTTCGTGGTGTTTTTTTGCGAGTTCAGAGGGTCATTTTATAGTTTTCCTCGCCAGAAACCTCTTTCGTAACCGCCTGGTCAGATTCAATGAATCCTTGGTAACCGCTCGGCAGTTACTTAACCGTCCGTACCAAGCACCCGTTCGGCAGCTGACCCGGTAACTGCCTCGGTCACTCCAGCTGCACCAGCTGACCTCCAGTCAGTCCAGCTGACCTTTAGTCCCTCCAGCTGACCTTTAGTCCGTCTAGCTGCTTCAGCTGACCTTCAGTCCGTCCAGCTAGGTCGAGCTTCCCGGTAGCTGGTTTAGCTAGGTTGAGCTTCCCGGTCAGCTGGTTCTAAGCTTTATGAGCTTCTGCCGAGCTCAATCAAGATTCTCCTTTTTATTTTCGGACTAAGTCTCGACCGGCGTCCTTACCGCGGGTCGTGGGCGTGACAATTTAGCTCTCTTTATATCCAGCTAAGTCATTCGGTCCATTTCTCGACCATGACAAAGCCAAGCCCCACTTTCCCCGAAATCTGGTCGTGACAATTCCTCACCTGATGCTCGGTCGTATCCAGGAATTGCAACCCGATACTCGGTTAATTGCAGAGAATTCCTGCATGGTACTCGGTTATTGCCGAAAATTCCTGCGCGGTGCTCCGTCATTGCCAAGAATTCCTGCCCAGTACTTGGTCAATGCCAAGGATTCCTACCCGGTGTTCGGTCATTGCCGAAAATTCCTGCATGGTACTCAGTCATTGCCTAGGATTCACCGGCCGGTACACGATAATTGCTAAGAATTCCTGCCTGGTAATCGGTCATAGCTGATAATTTCTGCCCGACACTTGTTCATTGCCAAGAATTCCTACCCTGTACTCGGTCATTGCCGAGAATTCCTGCCTGGTACTCGGTCATTGCCGAGAATTCCTAACCGGTACTCGGTCATTGCCAAGAATTCCTGCCTGGTACTCGGTCATTGCCAAGGATTCCTACCCGGTGTTCGGCCATTGCTGAGTATTCCTGCCCAGTAGAGGGTCATTGCTGAGAATTCCTGCCCGATAGTCGTTTCTTGCCAAGTATTCCTGCCTGGTACTTGGTCATTACCGAAAATTTCTGCCCGTTACTCGTTAATTTCCATGGATTCCTACCCGGTGTTCGGTCATTACCGAGGTTTCACCAGCCGGTACTCGATCATTGCTGAGAATTCCTGCCCGGTACTCAGTCATTGCCGAGAATTTCTGCCCGTTACTCGGTCATTGCCAAGAATTCCTGCCCGGTACTTGGTCAATGCCAAGGATTCCTACCTGGTGTTCGGTTATTGCCGAGAATACCTGCATGGTACTCGGTCATTGCCGAGGATTCACCAGCCGGTACTCGATCATTGCTGAGAATTTCTGCCTGGTACATGGTCATTGCCGTGAATTCCTGCCCGGTAATCGGTCATATCTGAGAATTCCTGCCCGGAACTCGTTCATTGCCAAGAATTCCTACCCTGTACTCGGTCATTGCCGAGAATTCCTGCCTGGTACTCGGTCATTGCCGAGAATTTCTACCCGGTACTCGGTCATTGCCAAGAATTCCTGCCTGGTACTCGGTTATTGCCATGGATTCCTACCCGGTGTTCGGCCATTGCTGAGTATTCCTGCCCGGCACTCGGTCATTGCTGAGAATTCCTGCCCGGTACTCGTTCCTTGCTAAGAATTCCTGCCTGGTACTTGGTCATGCAGAGAATTTCTACCCGTTACTCGGTTATTGCCATGGATTCCTACTCGGTGTTCAGTCATTACCGAGAATTCCTGCCCGGTACTCGGTCATTGTCGAGGATTCACCAGCCGGTACTTGATCATTGCTGAGAATTCCTGCCCGGTACTCAGCCGTTACCGAGAATTTTTGCCCGTTACTCTGTCATTTCCAAGATATCCAGCCGGTACTCGATTATTACCAAGAAATATTGCCTGGTACTAGGTCATTGCCGAGAATTCCTGCCCGATGCTTGGTCATTGTCGAGAATTCCACACTCGGTACTCCTTCGTTTCTGAGGATTCCTACCCGATGCTTGGTCATTGTCGAGAATTCGTGCCTGGTACTCGGTCATTGCCAACAATTCCTACCCGGTACTCTGTAATTGTAAAGAATTCCTACCCTGTACTCGGTCATTGCCGAAGATTCCTCACCTGATGCTCGGTCGTTTCCAGGAATTCCAACCCGATCCTCGATTAATTGCAGAGAATTCCTGTACGGTACTCGGTCATTGCCAAATATTCCTGCGGTGCTAGGTCATTGCCAAGAATTCCTGCCCGGTACTTGGTCAATGCCAAGGATTCCTACCCGGTGTTCGGTCATTGCCGAGAATTCCTGCCTGGTACTCGGTCATTGCCGTGAATTCCTGCCCGGTAATCGGTCATAGCTGAGAATTTCTGCCCGACACTTGTTCATTGCCAAGAATTCCTACCCTGTACTCGGTCATTGCCGAGAATTCCTGCCTGGTACTCGGTCATTGCCGAGAATTCCTAACCGGTACTCGGTCATTGTAAAGAATTCCTACCCCGTACTCGGTCATTGCCAAGGATTGCTCACCTAATGCTTGGTCGTTTCTGATAATTCCACCTTGGTACTCAGTCAATACCGAGAATTCCTGTCTGGTACTCGGTCATTGCCAAGAATTGCTGTGCGGTGCTCGATTATTATCGAGAATTCTTTCCTTGTACTAGGTCATGCTGAGAATTCTCACCCGGTACTCAATCATTGCCAAGGATTCCTCACCCGGTATTCAGTCGTTTCTAAGGATTCCAACCCGGTACTTTGACATTATAAAGAATTCCTACCCTGTACTTGGTCATTGCAGAGAATTCCTGCCTGGTACTCTGTCATTGCCGAGAATTCCTACCCGGTACTCAGTCATTACCAAGAATTCCTACCCGGTACTCTGTCATTGTAAAGAATTCCTATCCTATACTTGGTCATTGCCGAGAATTCCTGCATGGTACTTGGTCATTGCCGAGAAGTCCTACCCGTTACTCGGTCATTGCCAAGAATTCCTGCCCGGTACTCGGTCATTGCCATGGATTCCTACCCGGTGTTCGGCCATTGCTGAGTATTCCTGCCCAGTACTCGGTCATTGCTGAGAATTCCTGCCAGGTACTCGTTCCTTGCCAAGAATTCCACCCTGGTACTTGGTCATTGCCGAGAATTTTTGCCCGTTACTCGGTCATTGACATTGAGTCCTACCCGGTGTTTTGTCGTTGCCGAGAATTCCTGCCCGGTACTCTGTCATTGCAGAGGATTCACCAGCCGGTACTCGATCAATGCTGAGAATTCCTACCCAGTTATCGGCCATTGCCGAGAATTTCTGCCCGTTACTTGGTCATTTCTGAGATATCCAGCCGGTACTCGATTATTACCGAGAAATATTACCTGGTACTAGGTCATTGCCGAGAATTCCCGCCCGGTACTCAGTATTTACCGAGGATTCCTCACTCGCTACTCGATCGTTTCTAAGGATTCCTACGCGGTGCTTGGTTATCAGTCATTGCTGAGAATTCCTACCCGGTACTCGGTTGTTACTGAGGATTCCATCCGATACTTGGTCATTGCCGAGAATTCCTGCCAGGTACTCGTTCATTGCGAAGAATTCATATCCAGTACTTGGTCATTGCTGAGAATTCATGCCCGGTTTTTGCTCATTACCGAGGATACCTAACTAATGCTTGGTCATTGCCAAGAATTCCTAGCCGGTACTCGGTCATTGCTAAGTATTCTTGCCCGATACTAGGTCATTACCGAGTATTCATGCCCGGTACTCTGTCATTGCTGAGAATTCCTGCCTAGTACTTGGTCATTGCCGAGAATTTATGCCCGTTACTCGGTACTAGGTCAATTCTGAGGATTCCTACCCGGTCATTGCCGAGAACTCCTGCGTGGTACTCGGTCATTGCTAAGAATTCCTGCCTAGTACTCAGTCATTGCCGAGAATTCCTGCCTGGTACTCGGTCATTGCTGAGAATTCCTGCCTGGTACTCGGTTATTGCCGAGAATTCTCGCCCAGTACTTTGTCATTGCCGAGGATTTTCCAGTCGGTACTCTATTATTACCATGAATTCCTGCCTGGTTCCAGGTTTCTGCCGAGATTCCTCACTGGCTCATTACCAAGGATTCCTCACTAGGTACTCGGTCGTTTCCAAGGATTCCTACCCGGTGCGTGGTTATTACCGAGAATTCCTGCCAGGTACTCGGTCATTGCCAAGGATTCCTACTTGGTGTTCGGTCATTGCCGAGAGTTTATGCCCGGTAATTGGTCATTACTGAGGATTCACGAGCCGGTACTCGATCATTGCTGAGAACTCCTTCTTGGTAATCGGTCATTGCCGTGAATTCCAACCCACTACTCGATCATTGCCGAGAATTTCTCACCCAGTACTCTGTCGTTTCCGTGGATTTATACCTGATGCTCGGTCATTGCCGAGAATTCCTGCCTGGTACTCGGTAATTGCCAAGGATTCCTCTCCAGGTACTCAGTAATTTCCAAGGATACTACGTGCTGCTCAGTCATTGCCGAGAATTCCTGCTTGGTACTCGGTCATTGCTAAAAATTCCTATCCGGTACTCAGTTATTGCCGGGTATTCCTGTCCGGTATTCGGTCAACAGCGAGATTACCTCAACCGGTACTCTGTCATTTTTGAGGATTCCAGCCGGTGCTTGGTCATTGCTGAGAATTCTTTCCGGGTACTCGGTCATTGCCAAAGATTCCTCTCCATGTACTCAGTCTTTTCCGAGGATTCTACCTGCTGCTCGGTCATTGCCGAGAATTCCTGCTTCGTACTCTGTCATTGCTAAAAATTCCTGTCCTGTACTCAGTCAGTGCCGAGAATTCCTGTCTGGTACTAGGTCATTGGTGAGAATTCCTCATCCGGTATTCGGTCATCAGTGTGATTTCCATAACCGGTACTCGGTCAGTGCCAAGAATTCCTGTCAGGTACTCGGTCATTAGTGAGAATTCCTCATCCGGTATTCGGTCATCGGTGGGATTTCCTCAACCGGTACTCGGTCATTTTTTAGGATTCCAACCGGTGCTTGGTCATTGCTGAGAATTCTTTCCTGCTACTCGGTCATTGCAGAGAATTCCTGCCCGATACTCGGTCATTTCCAAGAACTCATGCCCAGTACTGGGTCATCGCCGAGAATTTATGCCCCGTACTTGGTCATTGCCAAGGATTTTCCAGCCGGTACTCGCTTATTACCGTATATTCCTGCCTGGTTCTAGGTTTTTGCCTAGAATTCCCGCGCGGTACTCGGTCATTGCCGAGAATTCCAGTCCTCATTCGGTACAAGATAGTTTCCAAGGATTCCTACCCGGTGCTTGGTCATTACCGAGAATTCTTGCCCGGTACTCGTTCATACAAAGAATTATTGCCTGGTAATCGGTATTTTTTTTTGAGAAAGCCAGCTGATGCGAGAATGGATAGCGACCAGGAGGAACAGCCGATGGCCGAGGAAATGCTGGAACCGGTCGAGGACACGTTCGGGCCGGTCGAGGAGAAAGCTCCGGATGAGCCACTTGGAGCTAGGACGCGATCTTGGTCGGCCACAGAAGCATTGAGCGTACCAGTTGGGACAATGACTCGATCTAAGACTAAGGAACTCATTCGCACAGTTGGAACATTGCTTCGTCAAGCTTGGGTTCATACGGGTCACTCGGACGAAGATGATATCTCGGCCACGTTGGTCTTGGTTCATGTCCGAGATGATTAGTATCAAGCCCTATGGCTCACCTACACTCTTTTTCCCTTGCCTTTGGTTTTTCCCAAGTGGTTTTCCAAAGGAAGGTTTTTAATGAGGTTCGTGATCCATAGGTCCATCTTTGCTTGGTGCTAGTCCGACCTAGTCCGGCCATTTCGAGATTACTTGGCGCGGACCGTCTATCTTTTCTTTCTATCTTTATTTCTATTTTTAGTTATTTGAATTTAAACTTATGTCTGAGAGTTGTATTTGTGTGAAACTTTAGTCGTGTGTTTATTTTTCGAGTTGGTCATGGCGAGTTTCCGAGGCATGTCTCGAAACTCACCATGTATTAACTCCCTCCGCTCCTCCTTCTCTTCTCCTCTTCGTCTTCTCTCTTCTTTATATCCTCTGAGACTCTGTGTTTTTTTCTAAACCTCTTTTGAATAAAAATTATCTTTCTCTCTATCTCTTTTTCGAGTGATTCGAATTAGAACCCAAGAACAATCCTAGTGATTAGGTTGTTCGAACCAGACTTATCAAGAGGCCTTCCGCATCCTCTCGTGGCGTCTATCCTTCCATCCCAACTCTAGATCAGCTTGCTGTTCAAGCCTGGAGTCTAAACTTGTCACCTTATCCTCTCAGTGAGTGATTGGGACGAGATTCTTCACCCAGAATCGTATCAAGTGGTATCAGAGCCAGGTTGAGAAGTTAAGTGGTTTTCGTCCTATCTTGTCCGAATTTTAATTAAATATTGGCTTGCGATAAAATCGTGAATCAATTGGATCGGAACCTATTTTGAGTCTAGTATTTGTTAAAATTGGTTTGAGAATTTTGGGAAATGTTTTGATAATTTTTCGAGATCGTTTTCTGAAAACAGTCGCGTTTAGTGTTCATCTGAGAAAATAGGATACCAAGAGTCATTTTCGTGTTCTTATGATTTAGGGTCAATTCGATCTTCAAAAGAACTCTTTACTGGTGTATTCTTGTGTGTTGTTTCAGGAAAAGGATGTACGAACCTGGTCAAGTAATGCTTCAAGTTCACAACAATGCTCTCGCAATAACCATTTCCGATAGGTTTGATCGTATGATAGAAACAGGGAATAGATCGTGGCATCAGAATACTGCATCAGACTCTATCGTCACATCCAAGACTGCAGTAAGACAGGAGATTTTGGTATCCCGGAGAGCCTTGTGCCTTCAACCTGAAACTGAGGATCAAAGGGAAAACTTATTCCACACGCGATGTCATGTAAACGGGAAACTGTGTAGTCTAATCATCGACGGGGGAAGCTGTACTAATGTAGCCAGCGAGTTTATGGTAAAGAAATTGGGGTTAACAGTCAGAGAGCATCCAGAGCCTTATGACATTCATTGGCTTAATGAGAAAGGAGAGCTACGAGTCAAACAGCAAGTCACCGTTCCTATAGCGATTGGAGGATACCAGGATGAAGTTGTGTGCGACATTCTGCCTATGGAAGCTGGACATATTCTCTTAGGAAGACCGTGGCAGTTCGACAGGAGGGTTAAGCACGAGGGGTTTGCTAATATATATTCCTTTGAACACAACGGGAGAAAAACAGTCTTAGCTCCGCTATCACCTCAAGAAGTGTATCAAGATCAGACCCATTTAGCATCTCAAACCGTAAGCAAGGCTAAACCAACTAACTTCTTTGCCAAGGCTGAAGTGGTTAAGAAAGCCATACTCTCTGAGCAAACTATATTGTTGTTTATTTACAAGGAGG
This sequence comes from Barbarea vulgaris, assembly GCA_963667165.1. Classification (NCBI taxonomy): domain Eukaryota; kingdom Viridiplantae; phylum Streptophyta; class Magnoliopsida; order Brassicales; family Brassicaceae; genus Barbarea; species Barbarea vulgaris. The sequence goes on along the minus strand of OY763888.1, from coordinate 9,985,159 downwards.
CTCTCACTAGCCTAACTGACCTTGCACCGGTTTTGCCGAGTGAAATGAATAAACTTTTGCAGGAGTTTCACGATGTCTTTCCAGAAGATAGTGCACCAGGACTTCCACCAGTACGAGGAATAGAGCATCAGATTGATTTTGTCCCGGGCGCTACACTCCCCAACCGTCCAGCTTATAGGACTAACCCGGTGGAACCCAAAGAACTACAGAAACAAGTGGATGAGCTGATGGAGAAAGGACATATCTGAGAAAGTATGAGTCCTTGTGCCGTACCAGTTTTGCTTGTTCCTAAAAAGGATGGAAGCTGGCGGATGTGTGTCGACTGCAGGGCAGTCAATAATATCACGGTGAAGTATCGACATCCTATTCCTAGATTAGATGATATGCTTGATGAGTTACATGGTTCTAGCATATTTTCTAAGATTGATCTTAAAAGCGGGTACCATCAAATTAGGATGAAAGAAGGAGATGAATGGAAAACTGCCTTTAAAACTAAGCATGGGTTGTATGAATGGTTAGTCATGCCTTTTGGGTTAACTAATGCACCTAGTACATTCATGAGATTGATGAATCATGTTCTTAGAGCCTTCATTGGACATTTTGTGGTAGTCTACTTTGATGATATTCTGGTTTATAGCAAGAACCTAGAGGAGCATATTCAGCATCTAGAAAAGGTGTTAGAAGTTCTTAGGAAGGAGAAACTCTATGCTAATTTAAAGAAGTGTACTTTTTGCACAGATAACCTCGTGTTTTTAGGTTTTGTTGTGAGTGCAGATGGAGTAAAAGTTGATGAAGAAAAGGTTAAAGCAATCAAAGAATGGCCAAGTCCAAAGACGGTAGGAGAAGTGAGAAGCTTCCACGGCCTAGCAGGGTTTTATCGCCGGTTTGTCATAAATTTTAGTACCATAGCAGCGCCACTTACAGAAGTCATCAAAAAGGAAGTGGGATTCAAGTGGGAAGAAGCTCAAGAATCTGCATTTCAACAACTTAAAAATGAGCTTACAAATGCACCGTTATTAATATTGCCTAACTTCTCTAAAACTTTTGAAGTTGAGTGTGATGCATCAGGGATAGGTATTGGAGCTGTTCTCATGCAAGACCAAAGGCCAATAGCTTACTTTAGTGAGAAACTCGGAGGAGCAATGCTAAACCATCCAACTTATGATAAAGAACTTTATGCCTTGGTCCGAGCGTTACAAACATGGCAGCATTACCTATGGCCCAAGGAGTTTGTCATTCATACTGACCATGAATCTCTCAAGTTTTTGAAAGGACAGCAAAAACTCAACAAAAGGCATGCAAGGTGGGTTGAATTCATTGAAACTTTTCCTTACGTCATCAAGTACAAGCAAGGTAAGGAAAATATAGTAGCAGACGCCTTATCTCGGAGGTACACCCTACTTTCTACTCTTGAAACTAAACTGTTAGGGTTTGAGCAATTGAAAGAGCTTTATCAAGATGATCCTGATTTCAAAGAAATGTTTAAAAGATGTGAAAATCATGCTTCTGGTCGGTTTTATAAACTTAAATGTTTTTTGTTTAATGATAACCGTTTGTGTGTGCCTAACTGTTCTATTCGAGAGTTGTTTGTTAGAGAAGCACATGCAGGGGGATTAATGGGGCACTTTGGAGTAACCAAGACCCTGAAGGTGGTACAAGACCATTTTTATTGGCCGCACATGAAAAAGGATGTTGAACGAATCTGTAAAAGATGTGTTAACTGTAAACAAGCAAAGTCCAAAGTCCAACCTCACGGTTTGTATACTCCTTTGCCTATTCCTCATCATCCCTGGACTGACATTTCTATGGATTTTGTGTTAGGATTGCCGATGACTAGAAGTGGGAAGGATTAGATCTTTGTTGTGGTTGATAGGTTTTCGAAAATGGCTCATTTCATTGCTTGCAATAAAACCGATGATGCATCTCATGTGGCTAACCTGTTTTTCAAAGAGACTGTTCGTTTGCATGGTATGCCTAGGTCCATAGTTTCTGATAGAGATACTAAGTTTCTAAGTTACTTTTGGAAAACTTTGTGGTCTAAACTAGGAACTAAGTTGTTATTTTCCACTACTTGTCATCCGCAAACTGATGGACAAACGGAAGTAGTCAATAGAAGTTTATCGACCTTGTTGCGAGCTTTGATAAAAAGTAACTTGAACACTTGGGAAGCCTGTTTGCCGCATGTAGAGTTTGCATATAATCATTCCATGCATTCTGCTTCTAAGTATTCACCCTTTGAAATTGTTTATGGATTTAACCCATTGTCTCCTATGGATCTAACCCCTTTACCTTTGAGCGAAAGAGCTAATGTTGATGGACAGAAAAAGGCGGAACTGGTCAGGAGAATCCATGAGAAGGCCCGTGCCAATATAGAGAGGCGAACTGAACAATATGCAACAAAAGCAAACCAAGGGCGACAAGAAGTAGTATTCAAAGAAGGAGAACTTGTCTGGATACATCTTAGAAAAGACCGGTTCCCGGAGGAAAGAAAATCAAAGCTCATGCCTCGAGTCGACGGTCCATTCAGAATCTTAAAGAAAATTGGAACTAATGCCTACAAACTTGATTTACAAGGTAAGTACGTTATCAGCTCAACTTTCAATGTCGCTGACTTGATTCCTTTTGTGGCAGATACTCCGGATTTGAGGACAAATCCTTTTCAACTGGGGGAGCCTGATGCGAGAATGGATAGCGACCAGGAGGAACAGCCGATGGCCAAGGAAATGCTGGAACCGGTCGAGGACACGTTCGGGCCGGTCGAGGAAAAAGCTCCGGATGAGCCACTTGGAGCTAGGACGCGATCTTGGTCGGCCACAGAAGCATTGAGCGTACCAGTTGGGACAATGACTCGATCTAAGACTAAGGAACTCATTCGCACAGTTGGAACATTGCTTCGTCAAGCTTGGGTTCATACGGGTCACTCGGACGAAGATGATATCTCGGCCACGTTGGTCTTGGTTCATGTCCGAGATGATTAGTATCAAGCCCTATAACTCACCTACACTCTTTTTCCCTTGCCTTTGGTTTTTCCCAAGTGGTTTTCCAAAGGAAGGTTTTTAATGAGGTTCGTGATCCATAGGTCCATCTTTGCTTGGTGCTAGTCAGACCTAGTCCGGCCATTTCGAGATTACTTGGCGCGGACCGTCTATCTTTTCTTTCTATCTTTATTTCTATTTTTAGTTATTTGAATTTAAACTTATGTCTGAGAGTTGTATTTGTGTGAAACTTTAGTCGTGTGTTTATTTTTCGAGTTGGTCATGGCGAGTTTCCGAGGCATGTCTCGAAACTCACCATGTATTAACTCCCTCCGCTCCTCCTTCTCTTCTCCTCTTCGTCTTCTCTCTTCTTTATATCCTCTGAGACTCTGTGTTTTTTTCTCAACCTCTTTTGAATAAAAATTATCTTTCTCTCTATCTCTTTTTCGAGTGATTCGAATTAGAACCCAAGAACAATCCTAGTGATTAGGTTGTTCGAACCAGAATTATCAAGAGGCCTTCCGCATCCTTTCGTGGCGTCTATCCTTCCACCCCAACTCTAGATCAGCTTGCTGTTCAAGCCTGGAGTCTAAACTTGTCACCTTAACCTCTCAGTGAGTGATTAGGACGAGATTCTTCACCCAGAATCGTATCACCAGCCGGTACTCGATTATTACCGAGAATCCTACCCGGTTCTTGGTCATTGTCTAGAATTCCTGCCCGATACTTGTTCATTTCTAAGAATTCTTGCCCGATACTTGGTCATTTCTGAGAAATCAAGCCGATACTCGATAATAACCGAGAAGTCTAGCCTGCTACTAGGTCATTGCAGAGAATTCATGCCTGGTAGTCGGTCATTGCCGATGATTCCTCACTCGGTACTCGGTCGTTTCTGGGAATTCCTACCCGGTGCTTGGTCATAGTCGAGAATTCCTGCCCGGTACTCGGTCATGCCGAGAATTCCTACCCGGTACTCAATCATTGTAAAGAATTCCTACCCGGTACTTGGTCATTGCTAAGGATTCCTCACATGATGCTAAGTCGTTTCCAAGAATTCTCAGCAATGACCGAGTATTGGGCTGAAACTCTCGGCAATGACCAAGTACCAGGCATGAATTCTTGGCAAGGAACGAGTACCTGGCAGGAATTCTCAGCAATGACTGAGTACAGGGCAGGAGTACTCAGCAATGGCCGAACACCGGGTAGGAATCCATGGCAATAACCGAGTACAGGGCAGGAATTCTTGGCAATGACCGAGTAACGGGTAGGAATTCTCGGCAATGACCGAGTACCATGCAGGAATTCTCGGCAATGACCAAGTACAGGGTAGGAATTCTTTATAATGACAGAGTACCTGGTAGGAATTCTTAGCAATGACCGAGTACCGGGTAGGAATTCTCGGCAATGACCGAGTATCAGGCAGGAATTCTCGGCAATGACCAAGTACAGGGTAGGAATTCTTTACAATGTCAAAGTACCGGGTCGGAATCCTTAGAAACGACTGAATACCGGGTGACGAATCCTTGGCAATGACTGAGTACCGGGCGAGAATTCTTGGCAATGAACAGGTAAAGGGTAAGAATTCTCGATAATAATTGAGCAGAGTACCAGGTTGGAATTCTCAGAAACGACCAAGCATTAGGTGAGGAATCCTCTGCAATGACCGAGTACTGGGTAGGAATTCTTTACAATGACCGAGTACCGGGCAGGAATTCTCGACAATGACCAAGCACCAGGTAGGAATCTTTAGAAATGACCGAGTACCGGGTGAGGAATCCTTGGCAATGACTGAGTAGTGGGCGAGAATTCTCGGCAATAACCGAGTACCAGGCAGGAATTCTCGGCAATGACTGAGTACTAGGCAGGAATTCTTAGCAATGACCGAGTACCACGCAGGAATTCTCGGCAATGACTGAGCATCATGTAAGGAATTCTTTACAATGATAGAGTAGCGAGTAGAAATTCTCGGTATGACCGAGTACCAGGCAGGAATTCTCGACTATGACCAAGCACCGGGTAGGAATACTCAGAAACGACCGAGTACCGAGTGAGGAATCCTCGGCAATGACCGAGTACCGGGCAGGAATTCTCGGCAATGACGGAGAACCGCGCAAGAATTCTCGGCAATGACCGAGTTCCATGCAGGAATTCTCGGCAATGACCGAGTACCGGGTTGGAATTCTCGGAATCGACCGGGCATCAGGTGAAGAATCCTCGGCAATGACCGAGTACCGGGTATGAATTCTTTACAATGACCGAGTACCGGGTACGAATTCTCGGTAATTACCGAGTACCGGGCAGGAATTATTGACAATGACCAAGCACCGGGTAGGAATCCTCAGAAATGACCGAGTACCGAGTAACGGGCATAAATTCTCGGCAATGACCAAGTACTATCTAGGAATTCTCAGCAATGACAGAGTACCGGGCATGAATACTCGGTAATGACCGAGTATTGGGCAAGAATACTTAGCAATGACCAAGTACCGGGTAGGAATTCTTGGCAATGACCAAGCATTGGTTAGGTATCCTCGGGAATGAGCGAGTACCGGGCATGAATTCTCAGCAATGACAAAGTACTGGATATGAATTCTCGGTAATGAACGAGTACCTGGCAGGAATTCTTGGCAATGACCAAGTACCGGTTAGAATCCTCAGAAACGACCGAGTACCGCGCAGGAATTCTCGGCAATGACAAAGTATAAGGCAGGAATTCTCGGCAATGACCGAGTACTGGGTTGGAATTCTTGGAAACGACTTAGCATCATGTGAGGAATCCTTAGCAATGACCAAGTACCGGGTAGGAATTCTTTACAATGATTGAGTACCGGGTAGGAATTCTCGGCATGACCGAGTACCGGGCAGGAATTCTCGACTATGACCAAGCACCGGGTAGGAATTCCCAGAAACGACCGAGTACCGAGTGAGGAATCATCGGCAATGACCGAGTACCAGGCATGAATTCTCTGCAATGACCTAGTAGCAGGCTAGACTTCTTGGTTATTATCGACTATCGGCTTGATTTCTCAGAAATGACCAAGTATCGGGCAAGAATTCTTAGAAATGAACAAGTATCGGGCAGGAATTCTAGAAAATGACCAAGAACCGGGTAGGATTCTCGGTAATAATCGAGTACCGGCTGGCTTTCTCAAAAAAAAATACCGATTACCGGGCAGGAATTCTCAGCGATGACGGCGCACCACGCAAGAATTCTCGGCAATGACCGAGTAGCAGGCAGGAATTTTCGGTAATGACTGAGTACCAGGTTGGAATTCTCGGAGACGACCAAGCATCAGGTGAGGAATCCTCGGCAATTACCGAGTACCGGGTATGAATTTTTTACAATGACCGAGTACCGGGTAGGAATTCTTAGCAATGAAAAAGTACTGGATATGAATTCTCGGCAATGAACGAGTACCTGGCAGGAATTCTTGGCAATGACCAAGTACCGGTTAGAATCCTCAGAAACGACCGAGTACCGCGCAGGAATTCTCGGCAATGACAAAGTATAAGGCAGGAATTCTCGGCAATGACCAAGCATCGGGTAGGAATCCTCAGAAACGAAGGACTACCGAGTGTGGATTCCTCTGCAAATACCGAGTACCGGGCAGGAATTGTAAAGAATTCCTACCCTGTACTTGGTCATTGCCGAGAATTCCTGCCTGATACTCGGTCATTGCCGAGAATTCCTACCCGGTACTCGGTCATTGCTAAGAATTCCTACCCGGTACTCTGTCATTATAAAGAATTCCTACCCTGTACTTGGTCATTGCCGAGAATTCCTGCATGGTACTCGGTCATTGCCGAGAATTCCTACCCGTTACTCGGTCATTGCCAAGAATTCCTGCCCTGTACTCAGTTATTGCCATGGATTCCTACCCGGTGTTCGGCCATTGCTGAGTACTCCTGCCCTGTACTCAGTCATTGCTGAGAATTCCTGCCAGGTACTCGTTCCTTGCCAAGAATTCCTGCCTGGTACTTAGTCATTGCCGAGAGTTTCAGCCCAATACTCGGTCATTGCTGAGAATTCCTGCCTGGTACTCGGTCATTACCTAGAATTTCTTCCCGTTACTCGGTCATTTCTGAGATATCCAGCCGATACTCGGATATTACCAAGAAATATTGTCTGGTACTCGGTTATTGCCAAGAATTCCCACCCGGTACTCGGTATTTGCCAAGGATTCCACACTCGGTACTCGGTCGTTTCTAAGGATTCCTACCCGGTCCTTGGTCTTTGTCGATAATTCGTGCCTGGTACTCGGTCATTGCCAAGAATTCCTACCCGGTACTCTGTCATTGTAAAGAATTCCTACCATGTACTCGGTCATTGCCAAAGATTCCTCACCTAATGCTCGGTCATTTCCAGGAATTCCAACCTGGTACTCGGTTAATTGCAGAAAATTCCTGCCTGGTATTCGGTCATTGTCGAGAATTCCTGCCTGGTAATTGGTCATAGCTGAGAATTCCTGCCCGACACTCGTTCATTGCCAAGAATTCCTACCATGTACTCGGTCATTGCCGAGAATTCCTGCCTGGTACTCGGTCATTGCCGAGAATTCCTACCCGGTACTCGGTTATTGCCAAGAATTCCTGCCTGGTACTCGGTCATTGCCATGGATTCCTACCCGGTGTTCGGCCATTGCTGAGTTTTCCTGCCCGGAACTCGGTCATTGCTGAGAATTCCTGCCCGGTACTCGTTCCTTGCCAAGAATTCCTGCCTGGTACTTGGTCATTACAGAGAATTTCTACACGTTACTCGGTTATTGCCATGGATTCCTACCCTGTGTTTGGTCATTGCCGAGAATTCCTGCCCGGTACTCGGTCATTGCCGAGGATTCACCAGCCGGTACTCGATCATTGCTGAGAATTCCTACCTGGTACTCGGTCGTTACCAAGAATTTCTGCCCGTTACTCGGTCATTTCCAAGATATCCAGCCGGTACTCGATTATTACCAAGAAATATTGCCTGGTACTAGGTCATTGCCGAGAATTCCTGCCCGGTACTCGGTATTTGCAGAGGAATCCTACCCGATGCTTGGTCATTGTCGAGAATTTGTGCCTGGTACTCGGTCATTGCCAACAATTCCTACCCGGTACTCTGTAATTGTAAAGAATTCCTACCCTTTACTCGGTCATTGCCGAAGATTCCTGTGACATTCCGTCCCGGACGCTCCGGCGTCCGGATACAAGGATTCCGAGTTTGTGCCTTCTCACGGCCGAACCCCTTTGAATTTTTTCCTTATTCTTTTAGAAATGTCTTAGGCTATTCCTTTACCCTTTCTTACGCAGCAGAAATCTTCACTCCTTGGTCTAATTCCAACCATTACTTAGCACCGGATTCATCGTCTTTCCCGTGGGCTTAAGATCGATTCAATTTGTTCGCTAACCATTCTAAGTCTAACGATTGCATATTTCTTTCTCTTTATCCAATGGTCAATTCCAAGACATCTAACTTCACCAGTAAGATAGATTTGTTTACATACCTTGGCCAACATATTCCTTGTAACGTCCAATCGTTCCCAGAGTACGCCGGTAGGTTCTGCCTGGCTAACTGGTAGTACGTTCACCTTACCCTGCAGTATTTGACACCACGTAGTACCCCATCACTTCGTTACTTAGCCATACAACCAACCATCCCCATTGGCTAAGTATATGATAGGATGAGGGGACTTTCGTGCCCTTTAGTTCCCGGTGGCCGATCAAGCCCATAGCTTACCGGTCCATCCGAAATCCCGTATCCCGTCTTACCATGGATACGTCAATGCGGAAAATATCTCCATTCCTAGATCACTCTTCGAGTCGATCTCTACCCGGCCCTTTGGTTGCTACCGGGTTAGTCACGTTTCCGAGTCGCTATCCATGCTCCGTGCTGCCGGTAGTTAACCTATTCGGACTCCTTAGGATAATCTTCGTTTCCTCGAGATTCCTAAGTTTCCCGGACTATCCTTGGTCCATTTCCCATCCTTTCCCTTATAGAACTACGGTTCAGCCTGTAACCGTGTTTCGTGAACTCGCCTTATCCTTCGGTGGTCTCTCTCTTTCTTTCTCTGTGAGATTTCACCTTAGGAAAAGATCATCCCTTTTGGGCGTGTGTGTTCTGGATGTTCTGGATATTCTGCATAATCTCGGTGATCTGGATGATCTGGATAATCTCCATCATCTGGATAATCTGGATAATCTCCGTCATCTGGATAATCTGGATGATCTCCGTCATCTGGATAATCTGGATAATCTCCGTCATCTGGATAATCTGGATAATTTCCCTCTTTTCCCTTTTAGACGAACTTACGGCCTTATCTCAAGCCGTTATTCACGATCTCGCCTTTATGGTGGCTTTCTCCCTTTTTCCCGGTGAGATTTCCCCTTAGATGAGATTTGTCTCTCTGGGTTCTGGGTGTGGATTCCGGATAATTCCACGTTTTCTTCTCTTTATTACTAATCCTTCCATCCGGCAAGGATCCTTGGTAATTCTCTAGTCGTTTCCTTCTTCTGAAAAGGACTTAGTATCCTCCAGGATTGTCTCCTGTTTTCCTTGGTAATTTCCCTTCTTGGCAACACAGATCCGCTCAACGATTATCTGTGCTGTCTCTCGTACCGCCGATCCAACCGCTCGGCTTGTTTCCTTCTTATTCTGACAATAGTGCCTTATCATCCAGAGCTTTCTGTGTTCTTCCTTAGGATAATTCTTTGAGTTTTTCTGTATGTTTCGTGGTGTTTTTCTGCGAGTCCAGAGGGTAATTTTATAGTTTTCCTCGCCAGAAACCTCTTTCGTAACTGCCTGGTCAGATTCAATGAATCCTTGGTAACCGCTCGGCAGTTACTTAACCGTCCGTACCAAGCACCCGTTCGGCAGCTGACCCGGTAACTGCCTCGGTCACTCCAGCTGCACCAGCTGACCTCCAGTCCGACCAGCTGACCTTTAGTCCGTCCAGCTGACCTTTAGTCCGTCTAGCTGCTTCAGCTGACCTTCAGTCCGTCCAGCTAGGTCGAGCTTCCCAGTAGCTGGTTTAGCTAGGTTGAGCTTCCCGGTCAGCTGGTTCTAAGCTTCATGAGCTTCTGCCGAGCTCAATCAAGATTCTCCTTTTTATTTTCGGACTAAGTCTCGACCGGCGTCCTTACCGCGGGTCGCGGGCGTGACAATTTAGCTCTCTTTATATCCAGCTAAGTCATTCGGTCGGGTCGTGACAATTCCTCACCTGATGCTCGGTCGTATCCAGGAATTGCAACCCGATACTCGGTTAATTGCAGAGAATTCCTGCATGGTACTCGGTTATTGCCGAAAATTCCTGCGCGGTGCTCCTTCATTGCAAAGAATTCATGCCCGGTACTTGGTCAATGCCAAGGATTCCTACCCGGTGTTCGGTCATTGCCGAAAATTCCTGCATGGTACTCAGTCATTGCCTAGGATTCACCAGCCGGTACTCGATAATTGCTAAGAATTCCTGCCTGGTAATCGGTCATAGCTGATAATTTCTGCCCGACACTTGTTCATTGCCAAGAATTCCTACCCTGTACTCGGTCATTGCCGAGAATTCCTGCCTGGTACTCGGTCATTGCCGAGAATTCCTAACCGGTATTCGGTCATTGCCAAGAATTCCTGCCTGGTACTCGGTCATTGCCAAGGATTCCTACCCGGTGTTCGGCCATTGCTGAGTATTCCTGCCCGGTAGAGGGTCATTGCTGAGAATTCCTGCCCGATACTCGTTTCTTGCCAAGTATTCCTGCCTGGTACTTGGTCATTACCGAGAATTTCTGCCTGTTACTCGTTAATTTCCATGGATTCCTACCCGGTGTTCGGTCATTACAGAGGATTCACCAGCCGGTACTCGATCATTGCTGAGAATTCATGCCCGGTACTCGGTCATTGCCGAGAATTTCTGCCCGTTACTCGGTCATTGCCAAGAATTCCTGCCTGGTACTTGGTCAATGCCAAGGATTCCTACCTGGTGTTCGGTTATTGCCGAGAATACCTGCATGGTACTCGGTCATTGCCGAGGATTCACCAGCCGGTACTCGATTATTGCTGAGAATTCCTGCCTGGTACTTGGTCATTGCCGTGAATTCCAGCCCGGTAATCGGTCATAGCTGAGAATTCCTGCTCGGCACTCGTTCATTGCCAAGAATTCCTACCCTGTACTCGGTCATTGCCGAGAATTCCTGCCTGGTACTCAGTCATTGCCGAGAATTCCTACCCGGTACTCGGTTATTGCCAAGAATTCCTGCCTGGTACTCGGTCATTGCCATGGATTCCTACCCTGTGTTCGGCCATTGCTGAGTATTCCTGCCCGGCACTCGGTCATTGCTGAGAATTCCTGCCCGGTACTCGTTCCTTGCTAAGAATTCTGGCCTGGTACTTGGTCATTGCAGAGAATTTCTACCTGTTACTAGGTTATTGCCATGGATTCCTACTCGGTGTTCGGTCATTACCGAGAATTCCTGCCCGGTACTCAGTCATTGTCGAGGATTCACCAGCCGGTACTTGATCATTGCTGAGAATTCCTGCCCGGTACTCAGCCGTTACCGAGAATTTCTGCCCGTTACTCTGTCATTTCCAAGATATCCAGCCGGTACTCGATTATTACCAAGAAATATTGCCTGGTACTAGGTCATTGCCGAGAATTCCTGCCCGATGCTTGGTCATTGTCGAGAATTCGTGCCTGGTACTCGGTCATTGCCAACAATTCCTACCTGGTACTCTGTAATTGTAAAGAATTCCTACCCTGTACTCGGTCATTGCCAAAGATTCCACACCTGATGCTCGGTCGTTTCCAGGAATTCCAACCCGATCCTCGGTTAATTGCAGAGAATTCCTGTATGGTACTCGGTCATTGCCAAAAATTCCTGCGGTGCTTGGTCATTGCCAAGAATTCCTGCCCGGTACTTTGTCAATGCCAAGGATTCCTACCTGGTGTTCGGTCATTGCCGAAAATTCCTGTATGGTACTCAGTCATTGCCGAGGATTCACCGGCCGGTACTCGATCATTGCTGAGAATTCCTGCATGGTACTCGGTCATTGCCGTGAATTCCTGCCCGGTAATCGGTCATAGCTGAGAATTTCTGCCCGACACTTGTTCATTGCCAAGAATTCCTACCCTGTACTCGGTCATTGCTGAGAATTCCTGCCTGGTACTCGGTCATTGCCGAGAATTCCTAACCGGTACTCGGTCATTGTAAAGAATTCCTACCCCGTACTCGGTCATTGCCAAGGATTGCTCACCTAATGCTTGGTCGTTTATGAGAATTCCACCTTGGTACTCAGTCAATGCCGAGAATTCCTGTCTGGTACTCGGTCATTGCCAAGAATTGTTGTGCGGTGCTTGATTATTATCGAGAATTCTTTCCTTGTACTAGGTCATGCTGAGAATTCTCGCCCGGTACTCAGTCATTGCCAAGGATTCCTCACCCGGTATTCAGTCTTTTCTAAGGATTACAACCCGGTACTTTGACATTGTAAAGAATTCCTACCCTGTACTTGGTCATTGCAGCTAATTCCTGCCTGTTACTCTGTCATTGCCGAGAATTCCTACCCGGTACTCGGTCATTACCAAGAATTCCTACCCGGTACTCTGTCATTGTAAAGAATTCCTATCCTATACTTGGTCATTGCCGAGAATTCCTGCATGGTACTCGGTCATTGCCGAGAAGTCCTACCCGTTACTCGGTCATTGCCAAGAATTCCTGCCCGGTACTCGGTCATTGCCATGGATTCCTACCCGGTGTTCGGCCATTACTGAGTATTCCTGCCCAGTACTCGGTCATTGCTGAGAATTCCTGCCAGGTACTCGTTCCTTGCCAAGAATTCCACCCAGGTACTTGGTCATTGCCGAGAATTTTTTCCCGTTACTCGGTCATTGCCATTGAGTCCTACCCAGGATTTTGTCGTTGCCGAGAATTCCTGCCCGGTACTCGGTCATTGCAGAGGATTCACCAGCCGGTACTCGATCAATGCTGAGAATTCCTACCCAGTAATCGGCCATTGCCGAGAATTTCTGCCCGTTACTTGGTCATTTCTGAGATATCCAGCCGGTACTCGATTATTACCGAGAAATATTACTTGGTACTAGGTCATTGCCGAGAATTCCCGCCCGGTACTCGGTATTTACCAAGGATTCCTCACTCGGTACTCGATCGTTTCTAAGGATTCCTACGCGGTGCTTGGTTATCAGTCATTGCTGAGAATTCCTACCCGGTACTCGGTTGTTACTGAGGATTCCATCCGGTACTCGGTCATTGCCAAGAATTCCTGCCAGGTACTCGTTCATTGCCGAGAATTCATATCTAGTACTTCGTCATTGCTGAGAATTCATGCCCGGTTTCGCTCATTACCGAGGATACCTAACTAATGCTTGGTCATTGCCAAGAATTCCTACCCGGTACTCGGTCATTGCTAAGTATTCTTGCCCGATACTCTGTCATTACCGAGTATTCATGCGCGGTACTCTGTCATTGCTGAGAATTCCTGCCTAGTACTTGGTCATTGCCGAGAATTTATGCCCGTTACTGGGTACTAGGTCATTTCTGAGGATTCCTACCCGGTCATTGCCGAGAATTCCTGCGTGGTACTCGGTCATTGCTAAGAATTCCTGCCTAGTACTCAGTCATTGCCGAGAATTCCTGCCTGGTACTCGGTCATTGCTGATAATTCCTGCCTGGTACTCGGTTATTGCCGAGAATTCTCGCCCAGTACTTTGTCATTGCCGAGGATTTTCCAGCCGGTACTCTATTATTACCATGAATTCCTGCCTGGTTCCAGGTTTCTGCCGAGATTCCTCACTGGGTCATTGCCAAGGATTCCTCACTGGGTACTCGGTCGTTTGCAAGGATTCCTACCCGGTGCGTGGTCATTACCGAGAATTCATGCCAGGTACTCGGTCATTGCCAAGGATTCAAATTCTTGGCAAATGTTGTGAATTCCTGCCCGGTACTCGGTCATAGCTGAGAATTCCTGCCCGGTACTCGTTCATTGCCAAGAATTTCTGCCCGGTACTCATTCATTGCCAAGAATTCCTGCCCGTTACTCGGTTATTTCTGAGAACTCCAGCTGGTACTCAATATTACCGAGAATTCCTTCCTTGTACTAGGTCATTGCCGAGAATTCTCTCCTGGTACTCAGTCATTGCCAAGGATTCCTCACCCGGTACTCGGTCATTTCTAAGGATTCCTACCCGGTGCTTCGTCATTGTCGAGAATTTCTGCCCGGTACTCGGTCATTTTAAAGAATTCCTACCCAGTGCTTGATCATTGCCGAGGATTCCTCACCTAATGCTCCGTCGTTTCTGAGAATTCTAACCTAGTACTCAGTCATTGCCGAGAATTCCTGCCTGCTACTCGGTCATTGCCAAGAATTCCTATACGGTGGTCAATTATTACCGAGAATTATTTCCTTGTACTAGGTCATTGCCGAGAATTCTCACCTGGTACTCATTCATTGCCAAGGATTCCTCACCCCGTATTTGGTCGTTTCTAAGGATTCCTACACGGTGCTTGGTCATTGCCAAGAATTCCTACCCGGTACTCGGTCATTGCAAAGAATTCCTGACTGGTACTCGGTCATTGCCATGGATTCCTACCCAGTGTTCGGCCATTGCTGAGTATTCCTGCCCGGTACTCGGTCATTGTTGAGAATTCCTGCCCGGTACTCGTTCCTTGCCAAGAATTCATGCCTGGTACTTGGTCATTGCAGAGAATTTCTACCCGTTACTCGGCTATTGCCATGGATTCCTACCCAGAATTCGGTCATTGCCAAGAATTCCTGCATGGTACTCGGTCATTGCCGAGGATTTACCAGCCGGTACTCGATCATTGCTAAGAATTCCTGCCCGGTACTTGGTCATTACCGAGAATTTCTGCCCGGTACTCGGTCATTTCTGAGATATCCAGCCGGTACTCGATTATTACCAAGAAATATTGCCTGGTACTAGGTCAGTGCCGAGAATTCCCGCCCGGTACTCGGTATTTGCCGAGGATTCCACACTCGGTACTCGGTCGTTTCGGAGGATTCCTACCCGGTGCTTGGTAATTGTCGAAAATTCGTGCCTGGTACTCGGTCATTGCCAATAATTCCTACCCGGTACTCTGTCATTGTAAAGAATACCTACCCTGTACTCGGTCATTGCCGAAGATTCCTCACCTGATGCTCGGTCGTTTCCCGGAATTCCAACCCGGTACTCGGTTAATTGCAGAGAATTCCTGCACTGTACTCGGTCATTGCCGAGAATTCCTGCGCGGTGCTCGGTCATTGCCGAGAATTCCTACACGGTACTCGGTCATTGCCAAGAATTCCTACCCGAGTTTGGTCATTGCCAAGAATTCCTGAATGGTACTCGGTCATTGCCAGTGATTCACTGGCCGGTACTCGATCATTGCTGAGAATTCCTGCCTGGTACTCGGTCATTGCCGTGAATTCCTGCCCGGTAATCGGTCATAGCTGAGAATTCCTGCCCGGCACTCGTTCATTGCCAAGAATTCCTACCCTTGTACTAGGTCATTGCCGAGAATTCTCGCCCAGTACTCAGTTATTGCCAAGGATTCCTCACCAGGTACTCGACCGTTTCTAAGGATTCCTACCCGGTGCTAGGTCATTGTCGAGAATTCCTGCCCGGTACTCGGTCATTGTAAAGAATTCCTACCTAGTACTCGATCATTGCCGAGGATTCCTCACCTAATGCTCGGTCGTTTCTAAGAATTCCTACCTGGTACTCAGTCATTCCCGAGAATTCCTGCCTGGTACTTGGTCATTGCCAAGAATTCTTGTGCGGTGCTCGATTACTACCGAGAATTCTTTCCTTGTACTAGATCATTGCCGAGAATTCTCGCCCGGTACTCAGTCATTGCCAAAGATTCCTCACCCGGTATTCAGTCGTCTCTAAAGATTCCTACCCGGTACTTTGTCATTGTAAAGAATTCCTATCATGTACTTGGTCATTGCCGAAAATTCCTGCCTGGTACTCCGTCATTGCCGAGAATTCCTACCCGGTACTCGGTCATTGCCAAGAATTCCTACCCGGTACTCTGTCATTGGAAAGAATTCTTACCCTGTACTTGGTTATTGTCGAGAATTCCTGCCTGGTACTAGTTCGTTGCCGAGAATTCCCGCCCGGTACTCGGTATTTGCCGAGGATTCCTCACTCGGTACTCGGTTGTTTCTGAGGATTCCTACCCGGTGCTTGGTCATTGTCGAGAATTCGTGCCTGGTACTCGGTCATTGCCAAGAATTCCTACTCGGTACTCTGTCATTGCCGTGAATTCATGCTCGGTACTCGGTCATAGCTGAGAATTCATGCCCAATACTCGTTCATTGCCAAGAATTCCTGCCCGGTACTTGCCATTGCCAAGAATTTTTGCAAGTTACTCGGTCATTTACGAGAACTCCATTCGGTACTCGATTATTACCGAGAATTCCTTCCCTGTACTAGGTCATTGCCGAGAATTCATGCCCGGTACTCGGTCATTGTAAAGAATTCCTATCCAGTGCTCGGTCATTGCCAAGGATTCCTCACCTAATGCTCAGTCGTTTCAGAGAAATCCAACCTGGTACTCGGTCATTGCCAAGAATTCCTGTGCGGTGGTCGATTATTACCGAAAATTCTTTCCGTGTACGAGGTCATTGCCGAGAATTTTCACCCGGTACTCAGTCATTGCCAAGGATTCCTCACCCGGTATTTGGTAATTTCTAAGGATTCCTCCCCGGTGCTTGGTCATTGACGAGAATTCCTACCTGGTACTCGGTCATTACCGAGAATTCTTACCTGGTACTCGGTCATTGCCAAGAATTCCTGCCCAGTACTCGGTAGTTACTAACATCACTCTTTTTGTTTTCTTAGAGTAAGTCCAGTTTTTGTTTTATCGAGTCAAAATTTAGTTTGGAAACTATGATTTTTCGAGGAAATCACCACATTTGCAGGAACTTGAGTGACCATTGATTCAAGCTTGACATGTGTCCGAGACTAATGGAAAACCCCAAGGCTGATCAACCTACCGATGTTACCCATGTTCACCTGAGCTTTCAGAGGATCCATCACTGACTTCGCCCATTAACCTGACTTTATTTTTGCTTGTCCAGGGGCTTGATATACATTGGATCGGATTCTCCCTTCAGTCCTGAAAGACTTGTCTGTGTGAGTATGGTTCCCCTCTCTCTTCCCTTCATAAATAAAGAAAGAAAAAGAAAAAAAAAAATTATATACTAAGCAGTAAAAGATGAAATGATTTTCTTTTGAGTAGAGAGGTAGGAAAATTTCCAGTGACCTCATTATTCTACTTTGAAAGGAATGATCACACAAAGGTTGGAAGCGAGGTTAGGAAAATTTCCCGTGATACCATTATTCGCCTACACCTTTGATATAATTAACTGCAGAAGTGAGAAAAGAGGAGAGGAAAGGAACCAGAAGTAAAGACAGTCTGTGTGTTCAGGAAAACTGATTGAGAAAGAGTCCATGTGTCCTCTGATTGATACTCCCTGGATGAGTCCTCACCTTAGTTTATAGAAGTCAGTATGGTGAATTTGGATTGTTTATTTGAATTGTGGAGTTGTTTGGGACAGTTGCTAAGTCTGGGGGAAGTACATGGTGGTCTGGACCTTGTCAGGTAAGAATTTCCAGTGGCTTTACTATGGTGAATGTGAGTGTGGTGCTCTTATGACAAAATGAGTTTCCTGTGTTTTCAAACTTCTTTCACAGGCTGAGTTTCTGTTTTGCTTGAGGGCAAGCAAAAGCTAAGTCTGGGGGAGTTGATATATCATGGTTTTTATGGGTTTTAACCATGATATAAGAGTCTTTAATCGAGTCTTTTTGGTGTTTTTAGAGTATATTAGAGTCTTTTGTCTTCAGGTATGCATTTAGGACTAATGTGAAGAATATGGGAGATTTTGGAGCAAAGACCAAGAAGTTGCGTAGAAGGATCATGTTTTGAGGACATACATTACTTGGTGTCGATCGACACCAGCCATGTGTGTCGATCGACACCACAGGCGGACAACTTCGGAGATTTTGGAAGATTTACAATTTTGTCCAGAAGTTTCCATTATTTCAACATTGGTCCCTGTACGAGTTTTTAGCTATATATTGTGTTTTAGATCAGAGTTTTAGGGATTATGAAGCGGCAGACTCTCTTTCTATCTCAAGCTTGTATCATCTTTCTCTAATCTCTGATACTCTTGTTCTCTACTCTTATATTATTGAATGATTTCTATTCATATCATGATGTTTGTTTCTTTCACCATGTCTGAGTAGTTTCCTTGTTAGGCTATGGGTTTTCAAAGGTTTCTGAGGAATTGTTGAATCATTAGATTACTAGGGTTAATTGATAGAGTTCTTCATCTAGGATTGAACTTACTGCTTATTCTAGATTCGCGACCTAGAATCTGATTTAGGGTTATTAATTGACACGAAAGTGTAATTGATGGCTAGATCTATCTTAGGTGAGCAAAATACCTATCTGCAAAGGAATTTGATTTAGGGATTTTGTGAACAAATTGAACCTGATCATTACTGCTTGTCTGGATCTTAGAATTTAGCAAAGGAATTTGGAATTCTAGATTCAGGGATAGATAGTTTACGCAGCGAAAGCTGGTAGGTTTTACAATTGTGTTTGAGTTCTAGAACGGTTCTTAATTATAATCCTGATAATTCAATTGATTCACAGTTCTGAAGATTCCTGAGATTTCCCTATGCCTAGCGTTTTTCTCCATTGATTTACACTTCGTTTAATTACTCGCATTGCAATTTCATTACATTACACTTTGTTTAGCATAATACTTTTACTGGGATTTATTGGGTATTTCATAGTCCTTGTGGATTCGATCCCTAAGTACTACAGTGATCTCTTAATTTGAGAGAGTAGCTCAGGGTAAATTTGAGCATATCAAATTTTGGCGCCGTTGCCGGGGACTATTGAATTTACCATTAGATTTAAGTTTAAGTTTTTGTCTAAATTTTCTTTTATTTTGTTACTGATTTCGTTCTTTCTTTCTTTCTTGTGTGTTTCAGGTGCATGCCTAATCGCAAAACTCGGAGCAACAAGAATCTTGAGCTAGTAACCCTTTCAAATCAAGAGCTAGCTAAGTTAGAACGAAGAACCCGGACAGCGAAGAATTCAGAAGCGATGTTGCGTACTATCATCATGGCTGATGAACATGGAGTTCTCCGGGACAGAGATGGCCATGCATACAATGCAGAGGGCCAAAGGATCGATGACAATGGCCAAGTTATTGTTGAGGATGTGGTACCCGTCCAGGGTGCTGGTGTCGATCGACACCCACCACCTGGTGTCGATCGACACCTACCAGCGGCTGGTGGGGTTTTGGTTGGACAAGGTGCACCTGGTGCCTTAGGTCCACGTGCAATGACATTGGGGGATTACAACCGGCCAGAGCAGTTCTACGCCAACCGGTCTGCCATCCGCCCGCCTCCGTTTCAAAGGAATGACTTCGAACTCAAACCTGCATACTACACTCTTGTAGGTCAGAACCCTTTCCACGGGCTCTCACATGAGCACCCTATGGATCATATTGAGCGGTTTGAGGATCTAGTCACCAGCATCAAGGCTAACGGGGTATCAAACGACTATTTGTTCTGTAAGCTCTTCCCATACTCTCTTGCTGGGGAAGCAGCTTATTGGCTTAAGCAGTTGAAGCCGGGGTCACTGACCACTTGGGAGGACACTAAAAATGCTTTCCTGAACAACTTTTATGATGATGCACGGTCTGAAGAGCTGAGGACGAAGATTTCAGCCTTCTCTCAAGGGCCTACAGAAGCATTCAAGGCCGCTTGGGCAAGGTTCAGGGCTTATCAGAGAGATTGTCCACACCATGGGTTCAGTGAGGTTCAGTTGCTTGGGATTTTCTTCAGGGGTATCGATTGGAGGTATCAGATGTCTCTAGATGCTGCAAGTAATGACAACTTCAATACCAGATATCCTGAGGATGCTGTGGTACTAATAGAGAATTTGGCCTCAAGCAACAGTACTAAGAATGCTGATTTCGAGAGAAAGAAGCAAGCTGGGAACTTGGATGGAAGTCAGATAGCTGAGGTAAAGGCGAAACTTGATACGGTTCACAACCTACTAATTAACAAGAAGCAGGTCCATTTTGCTGCTGAGGTTGAAACCTATGAGCCAATGAATGATCATGAGGAACAGGATGTTAACTATGTCGGTGGCACAGGCTTTCAGCGTTTCGGTAACTCACAAGGAAACCGAGGCTACAATGGGGGCAGTCCGCGAGGCAACTATCAAGGGAATCAGCCCTCCTCTACTTTCACTCAGCAGCCTCAGTATCAGAAGCCCTATCAGAGCAACAACAACTTCAATCAGAGGAACTATGGCTCATCTTCATATCAGAGCGTTCCACCACCTACTACAGAGAGTAAGATGGAATCGATGCTTGAGCAGATTCTAGAAGGTCAACAGAAGATTACAGTGGAATTAAATTGAAAGCTAGATTCACTGTATCAGGATCTGAATGGGAAGTTTGAGCAGCTAAACACTCATGTCAAGAAGTTAGACACTCAGGTTGCTCAGACAGCTGGAGCTATTAAACGACAGGACGGTTTTCTTCCTGGGAAGACGGACACTAATCCAAGGCATCCAGTGAATGCCATCTCATTGAGGAGTGGGAAGAAGGTTGAGCCTGTGATCAGGAGTACTCTGACACCTGAAGAAAAGATAGACTTAGAAGAAGTCGAAGACGAAGACGAAGATGTTGTTCCTCCGGAGTTGGTGTCGATCGACACCAACACTATGTGTCGATCGACACCAGTTGATACAGAAGAGATGGGCAGAGACAAAGCTGTGTCGATCGCTACCAAGGACACGACACATGATGTTAGTGTCGACCGACACCCAACACCTGGTGTCGATCGACACCCTTCACAGACAGACAAGGCTTCTTCATCATCTGCTACGCCGATCACCGAATCATCATACAAACCGAGGATCCCTTATCCTCGAAACCCCAGGAAGTCTAAGCAAGAGATAGACGATGCCAGGTGTAAGGCTATGATGGACAAGCTCATTGTTGAATTACCGTTGATTGATGCCATCAAAACATCCCCCGTAATCAGACGGTACGTGAAACGCATGGTCACTAAGGATTTGAATGTTGAACAGGGTGCGATGATGATTTCCGCACAGGTTAGTGCCGTGATTCAGAACAAGATTCCAGAGAAGCTTCCAGACCCAGGTAGTTTCGTTCTTGACTGCACCATCTTTGCAGAAAAGTTCGAACGATCTTTATGTGATCTTGGTTCTAGTGTGAACTTGATGCCCAGATCAGTGGCTGTGAATCTTGGTATGACAGACTTTCAGCCGACAAGGATCACTCTCATCCTTGCTGATCGTTCTGTTCGTCTTCCAGACGGTATCCTTGAGGATGTTCCTATCAAGATCGGAGGTTGCTTGATTCCTACGGATTTCGTTGTGTTGACATATGAGGAAGAGCCTAAGGATCCGTTGATATTGGGACGACCATTCTTGGCTACAGCTGGTGCCATGATTGATGTCAGAAGGGGACGCATTGGTCTGAATGTAGGCGATTTGGTTATGAACTTTGAGATGGATAAGCTTGTAAAGCGACCTACGATCGATGGTCAGACCTTCTGCGTCGAGACTCTCACAGATCTTGTTGAGGAGAGTTTCAAAGAGTTGCATTGTGAGGACCCTCTGGAACGTGCCTTGATTGCTTCAGTGGATGAGGTTGAGCATTTAGATGATATTGCTGCTGGGTATGTCAAGCTAATGGATGCAACCAAGGAAGTGATGCACGTAGTGGGTGTCGATCGACACCCATCATTGGTGTCGATCGACACCGGTGTCCGGACAGACAAGAAAGTAGCTGATTGGAGCTTTGAGCAAGCTCCAAAGACAGAGCTTAAGCAACTCCCTGCGGGGCTCAGGTACGCATTCCTTGGTGAACATAATTCTTATCCTGTTATTGTTAATGCGTCTTTGAACAACGCAGAGCTCACCCTATTGCTAAGTAAGCTGCGCAAGTTTCGCAAAGCTCTTGGCTATTCTCTTGATGACATTTCAGGTATCTCTCCAGATCTGTGCATGCATAGGATACATCTTGAGGATGAGACTAAGTCATCAATTGAACATCAGAGACGGCTGAATCCAAACCTGAAGGATGTGGTTAAGAAAGAAATCATGAAGCTGTTGGATGCAGGAATCATCTATCCAATTTCCGACAGCGGTTGGGTCAGTCCAGTGCATGTTGTGCCTAAGAAAGGAGGAGTCACAGTGGTACAGAATGAGAAGAATGAGCTGATACCGACTAGGACTGTGACAGGGCACATAATGTGCATTGATTACAGGAAGCTGAACGCCGCTACACGAAAGGATCATTTTCCTCTGCCCTTCATTGATCAGATGCTTGAGCGGTTAGCTAATCACCCTTATTACTGTTTCCTTAACGGTTATTCAGGGTTCTTTCAGATTCCTATTCACCCAGATGACCAGGAGAAGACCACGTTTACATGTCCCTATGGCACTTTCGCATACCGCAGAATGCCCTTTGGACTATGTAACGCTCCTGCTACGTTTCAGAGGTGTATGATGTCTATCTTCACAGACATGATTGAGGACAGTATGG
Organism: Barbarea vulgaris; assembly: GCA_963667165.1. NCBI lineage: Eukaryota > Viridiplantae > Streptophyta > Magnoliopsida > Brassicales > Brassicaceae > Barbarea > Barbarea vulgaris. The sequence goes on along the minus strand of OY763888.1, from coordinate 9,962,596 downwards.
AAGTATTTATGGATGATTTTTCAGTTTATGGATCCTCATTCAAGGATTGTTTGGATAACCTATGCAGAGTGCTAGCTAGATGTGAAGAGACGCACTTGGTTCTGAATTAGGAGAAATGCCACTTTATGGTCAGAGATGGCATTGTTCTTGGGCATAGGGTATCAGAGGCTGGTATTGAGGTTGATCGAGCTAAGATTGAGGTGATGAGTAATCTGCAGCCTCCTTCTAATGTCAAGACATTGAGAAGCTTTCTTGGACACGCTGGATTCTATAGACGTTGCATCAAGGATTTCAGCAAGATAGCACGTCCACTCACCGCTTTGCTCTGTAAGGATGTCACATTTGCGTTTGATACTGATTGTTTTGATGCTTTTCAATAGCTCAAGCATGCATTAGTGAGTACTCCAATTATTCAGCCGCCGGATTGGGATTTGCCTTTTGAGGTGATGTGTGACGCCAGCGACTTTGCAGTTGGGGCTGTGCTGGGACAAAGGAAAGACAAGAAGCTTCATGCCATATACTATGCCAGCCGTACATTGGATGATGCGCAGAAGAACTACGCTACCACAGAGAAAGAACTGCTTGCTGTTGTGTTTGCTTTTGAGAAGTTCAGGCAGTATCTTGTTGGCTCTAAGGTAGTAGTGCATACTGATCATTCTGCACTCAAGTACCTGATGCAGAAGAAGGATTCTAAGCCTAGACTGTTAAGATGGATTCTATTACTCCAGGAGTTCGACATCGAAGTGAAGGATAAGAAAGGTACTGAAAATGGAGTTGCTGATCATCTTTCGCGGATTAGGGTTGAAGACGACCTCCCTATTGATGATTCACTGCCAGAAGAGAATGTGCACTTACTGGAAACGGGATGGCGTGCTTTTTCAAGCGGTGATCTGCAGTATTCTCGGACAACAGGTCCTGGTGTCGATCGACACCAAGCCCTTGTGTCGATCGACACCCACGTTCCAGACAGCTCCGGCTTGGCAGATAACCACTCACTAGCTGTTGTTGAGGGTCAAGATCGACCCTGGTTTGCTGATATTGCCAATTACCTTGCTGCAGGAGATGAACCGGATGCGTTTACAGGGTACTCGAAGAAGAAGTTCATGCGTGAGCTGAGACGGTTCTATTGGGATGAACCTTACTTATATCGACATTGTTCAGATGGGGTCTATCGTAGATGCATAGCTAATACTGAGATTCCAGATGTCTTGTTTCACTGTCATGGTTCTGAGTATGCTGGGCACTTTGCCACCTTCAAGACGGTATCTAAGGTTCTACAAGCAGGCTTCTGGTGGCCGACTATGTTCAGGGACGCCCATGCCTTTGTGTCTCGATGTGATGCATGTCAGAGGAGAGGGAAGATCAGTAAGCGGCATGAGATGCCTCAGAACTTCATCCTCGAGGTCGAGGTCTTTGATTGCTGGGGTATAGACTTCATGGGTCCTTTCCCGACATCTTACAAGAACAAGTACATCTTGGTTGCTGTTGATTATGTATCGAAGTGGGTCGAAGCGATCGCCAGTCCTACCAATGACGCTTCAGTGGTCCTTAAGCTGTTTAAGACCATTATCTTCCCGCGGTTTGGAGTCCCGAGGATTGTCATCAGCGATGGTGGCAAGCATTTCATCAACCGCGTGTTTGAGCGGCTTCTTAAGAAGCACGGTGTACATCATCGCGTTGCTACTCCATATCATCCGCAGACAAGTGGACAAGTTGAGGTCTCTAACAGGCAGATCAAGGAGATTTTAGAGAAGACAGTAGGATGCTCAAGAAAAGACTGGTCCGCAAAGCTAGATGATGCACTTTGGGCTTATCGGACTGCATTCAAGACGCCACTTGGTACTACACCATTTCATCTACTTTATGGGAAAGCATGTCATCTTCCAGTAGAGCTGGAGCATAAGGCCGCCTGGGCTGTTAAGTTGCTAAACTTTGATATCAAGCCAGCCGTAGAGAGACGTTTGATTCAGCTCAATGAGCTTGATGAGATTCGACTTCATGCTTACGAAAGCTCTAAGCTGTACAAGGAAAGGACCAAAGCTTATCACGATAAGAAGATCATTTCTAGGACTTTCGAACCCAAAGATCAGGTACTTCTGTATAACTCTCGTTTACAATTATTTCCTGGAAAATTGCTTTCTCGTTGGTCAGGTCCTTTCACAGTCAAGGAAGTTCGACCATATGGTGCTGTTGTCTTGCTCAGTCCTGAGGGCAATGAATTTACAGTCAACGGTCAGAGGGTCAAACATTATTGGGCACACGCCGAGATCCCGGACGGACACATATTGCGTCTGGATGATGCACCCTCTGCCTAAACCGTTACAAAGTCAAGCTAATGACTTTAAACAAGCGCTTGGTGGGAGGCAGCCCACTGGTAAGTTGTGAATATATTTTATTCTTTTCATGTCACTCACCTGGTCGTTTGATGATCTAACAGTGGTTGAACTCGGATTATTGGTTTCACAAACTTGGACTCGATTTTGAAACATCATAGTTTCGGATTACAGACCTGGTGTCGATCGAGACCACTCGTCTGTGTCGATCGACACCCATACCACGGAATCAGGTTTTGTGTTCTAATATTTTGACTTTTTCACTTTGGTTCATCAGTTTTATTTCCTTTTCACCAACTCCTTGCTTAATAACACTGGGGACAGTGTTGTTTAAGTCTGGGGGAGGTAGTTACTAACATCACTCTTTTTGTTTTCTTAGAGTAAGTCCAGTTTTTGTTTTATCGAGTCAAAATTTAGTTTGGAAACTATGATTTTTCGAGGAAATCACCACATTTGCAGGAACTTGAGTGACCATTGATTCAAGCTTGACATGTGTCCGAGACTAATGGAAAACCCCAAGGCTGATCAACCTACCGATGTTACCCATGTTCACCTGAGCTTTCAGAGGATCCATCACTGACTTCGCCCATTAACCTGACTTTATTTTTGCTTGTCCAGGGGCTTGATATACATTGGATCGGATTCTCCCTTCAGTCCTGAAAGACTTGTCTGTGTGAGTATGGTTCCCCTCTCTCTTCCCTTCATAAATAAAGAAAGAAAAAGAAAAAAAAAAATTATATACTAAGCAGTAAAAGATGAAATGATTTTCTTTTGAGTAGAGAGGTAGGAAAATTTCCAGTGACCTCATTATTCTACTTTGAAAGGAATGATCACACAAAGGTTGGAAGCGAGGTTAGGAAAATTTCCCGTGATACCATTATTCGCCTACACCTTTGATATAATTAACTGCAGAAGTGAGAAAAGAGGAGAGGAAAGGAACCAGAAGTAAAGACAGTCTGTGTGTTCAGGAAAACTGATTGAGAAAGAGTCCATGTGTCCTCTGATTGATACTCCCTGGATGAGTCCTCACCTTAGTTTATAGAAGTCAGTATGGTGAATTTGGATTGTTTATTTGAATTGTGGAGTTGTTTGGGACAGTTGCTAAGTCTGGGGGAAGTACATGGTGGTCTGGACCTTGTCAGGTAAGAATTTCCAGTGGCTTTACTATGGTGAATGTGAGTGTGGTGCTCTTATGACAAAATGAGTTTCCTGTGTTTTCAAACTTCTTTCACAGGCTGAGTTTCTGTTTTGCTTGAGGGCAAGCAAAAGCTAAGTCTGGGGGAGTTGATATATCATGGTTTTTATGGGTTTTAACCATGATATAAGAGTCTTTAATCGAGTCTTTTTGGTGTTTTTAGAGTATATTAGAGTCTTTTGTCTTCAGGTATGCATTTAGGACTAATGTGAAGAATATGGGAGATTTTGGAGCAAAGACCAAGAAGTTGCGTAGAAGGATCATGTTTTGAGGACATACATTACTTGGTGTCGATCGACACCAGCCATGTGTGTCGATCGACACCACAGGCGGACAACTTCGGAGATTTTGGAAGATTTACAATTTTGTCCAGAAGTTTCCATTATTTCAACATTGGTCCCTGTACGAGTTTTTAGCTATATATTGTGTTTTAGATCAGAGTTTTAGGGATTATGAAGCGGCAGACTCTCTTTCTATCTCAAGCTTGTATCATCTTTCTCTAATCTCTGATACTCTTGTTCTCTACTCTTATATTATTGAATGATTTCTATTCATATCATGATGTTTGTTTCTTTCACCATGTCTGAGTAGTTTCCTTGTTAGGCTATGGGTTTTCAAAGGTTTCTGAGGAATTGTTGAATCATTAGATTACTAGGGTTAATTGATAGAGTTCTTCATCTAGGATTAAACTTACTGCTTATTCTAGATTCGCGACCTAGAATCTGATTTAGGGTTATTAATTGACACGAAAGTGTAATTGATTGCTAGATCTATCTTAGGTGAGCAAAATACCTATCTGCAAAGGAATTTGATTTAGGGATTTTGTGAACAAATTGAACCTGATCATTACTGCTTGTCTGGATCTTAGAATTTAGCAAAGGAATTTGGAATTCTAGATTCAGGGATAGATAGTTTACGCAGCGAAAGCTGGTAGGTTTTACAATTGTGTTTGAGTTCTAGAACGGTTCTTAATTATAATCCTGATAATTCAATTGATTCACAGTTCTGAAGATTCCTGAGATTTCCCTATGCCTAGCGTTTTTCTCCATTGATTTACACTTCGTTTAATTACTCGCATTGCACTTTCATTACATTACACTTTGTTTAGCATAATACTTTTACTGGGATTTATTGGGTATTTCATAGTCCTTGTGGATTCGATCCCTAAGTACTACAGTGATCTCTTAATTTGAGAGAGTAGCTCAGGGTAAATTTGAGCATATCAAATTCTCGCCCAGTACTCAGTTATTGCCAAGGATTCCTCACCCAGTACTCGGTCGTTTCTAAATATTCCTACATGGTGCTTGGTCATTGTCAAGAATTCCTGCCCGGTACACGGTCATTGTAAAGAAATCCTACCCAGTACTCGGTCGTTTCTGAGAATTCCAACCTGGTACTCAGTCATTGCCGAGAATTCCTGTCTGGTACTCGGTCATTGCCCAGAATTCTCGCCCGGTACTTAGTCATTGCCAAGGATTCGTCACCCGGTATTCAGTCGTTTCTAAGGATTCCTACCCGGTACTTTGACATTGTAAAGAATTCCTACCCGGTACTTGGTCATTGCCGAGAATTCCTGCATGGTACTCGATCATTGCCGAGAATTCCTACCCGGTACTCGGTCATTGCTAACAGTTCCTACCCGGTACTCTGTCATTGTAAAGAATTCCTACCCTGTACTTGGTCATTGCCGAGAATTCCTGCATGGTACTCGGTCATTGAATAGAATTCCTACCCGTTACTCGGTCATTGCCAAGAATTCCTGCCCTGCACTCGGTCATTGCCATGGATTCCTACCCGGTGTTCGGCCATTGCTGAGTATTCCTGCCCTGTACTCAGTCATTGCTGAGAATTCATGCCAGGTACTCATTCCTTGCCAAGAAATCCTGCCTTGTACTTGGTCATTGACGAGAGTTTCAGCCCGTTACTCGGTCATTGCTGAGAATTCCTGCCCGTTACTCGGTCATTGCCGAGAATTTCTGCCCGTTACTCGGTCATTTCTGAGATATCCAGTAGATACTCGATTATTACCAAGAAATATTGCCTGGTACTAGGTTATTGCTGAGAATTCCCGCCTGGTACTCGGTATTTGCCGAGGATTCCACACTCGGTACTCGGTCGTTTCTGAGGATTCCTACCCGGTCCTTGGGCATTGTCGAGAATTTCGTGCCTTGTACTCGGTCATTGATAAGTATTCATACCCCGTACTCTGTAATTGTAAAGAATTCCTACCATGTACTCGGTCATTGCCAAAGATTCCTCACCTGATGCTCGGTCGTTTCTAGGAATTCCAACTCGGTACTTGATTAATTGCAGAGAATTCTTGCATGGTACTCGGTCATTGCCGAGAATTCCTGCGTGGTGCTCGGTCAGTGACAAGAGTTCCTTCCCGGTACTTGGTCAATGCCAAGGATTCCTACCCGGTGTTCGGTCATTGCCGAGAATTCCTGCATGGTACTCAGTCATTGCCGAGGATTCACCGGCCGGTACTCGATCATTGCTGAGAATTCCTGCCTGGTACTCGGTCATTGCCGTGACATCCTGCCCGATAATCAGTCATAGCTGAGAATTCCTGCCCTGCATTCGTTCATTGCCAAGAATTCCTACCATGTACTCGGTCATTGCCGAGAATTCATGCCTGGTACTCGGTCATTACCGAGAATTCCTACCTGGTACTCAGTCATTGCCAAGAATTCATGCCTGGTACTCGATCATTGCCATGGATTCCTACCCGGTTTTCGGCCATTGCTAAGAATTCCTGCATGGTACTCGGTCATTGCCGAGGATTTACCAGCCGGTACTCGATCATTGCTAAGAATTCCTGCCCGGTACTTGGTCATTACCGAGAATTTCTGCCCGGTACTCGGTCATTTCTGAGATATCCAGCCGGTACTCAATTATTACCAAGAAATATTGCCTGGTACTAGGTCATTGCCGAGAATTCCCGCCCGGTACTCGGTATTTGCCGAGGATTCCACACTCGGTACTCGGTCGTTTCTGAGGATTCCTACCCGGTGCTTGGTAATTGTCGAAAATTCGTGCCTGGTACTCGGTCATTGCCAATAATTCCTACCCCGTACTCTGTCATTGTAAAGAATACCTACCCTGTACTCGGTCATTGCCGAAGATTCCTCACCTGATGCTCGGTCGTTTCTCGGAATTCCAACCCGGTACTCGGTTAATTGCAGAGAATTCCTGCACTGTACTCGGTCATTGCCGAGAATTCCTGCGCGGTGCTCGGTCATTGCCGAGAATTCCTGCACGGTACTCGGTCATTGCCAAGAATTCCTACCCGAGTTTGGTCATTGCCAAGAATTCCTGAATGGTACTCGGTCATTGCCAGTGATTCACTGGCCGGTACTCGATCATTGCTGAGAATTCCTGCCTGGTACTCGGTCATTGCCGTGAATTTCTGCCCGGTAATCGGTCATAGCTGAGAATTCCTGCCCGGCACTCGTTCATTGCCAAGAATTCCTACCCTTGTACTAGGTCATTGCCGAGAATTCTCGCCCAGTACTCAGTTATTGCCAAGGATTCCTCACCAGGTACTCGACCGTTTCTAAGGATTCCTACCCGGTGCTAGGTCATTGTCAAGAATTCCTGCCCGGTACTCGGTCATTGTAAAGAATTCCTACCTAGTACTCGATCATTGCCGAGGATTCCTCACCTAATGCTCGGTCGTTTCTAAGAATTCCTACCTGGTACTCAGTAATTCCCGAGAATTCCTGCCTGGTACTTGGTCATTGTAAAGAATTCTTGTGCGGTGCTCGATTACTACCGAGAATTCTTTCCTTGTACTAGATCATTGCCGAGAATTCTCGCCCGGTACTCAGTCATTGCCAAAGATTCCTCACCCGGTATTCAGTCGTCTCTAAAGATTCCTACCCGGTACTTTGTCATTGTAAAGAATTCCTATCATGTACTTGGTCATTGCCGAAAATTCCTGCCTGGTACTCCGTCATTGCCGAGAATTCCTACCCGGTACTCGGTCATTGCCAAGAATTCCTACCCGGTACTCTGTCATTGGAAAGAATTATTACCCTGTACTTGGTTATTGCCGAGAATTACTGCCTGGTACTAGTTCGTTGCCGAGAATTCCCGTCCGGTACTCGGTATTTGCCGAGGATTCCTCACTCGGTACTCGGTTGTTTCTGAGGATTCCTACCCGGTGCTTGGTCATTGTCGAGAATTCGTGCCTGGTACTCGGTCATTGCCAAGAATTCCTACTCGGTACTCTGTCATCATAAAGAATTCATACCCTGTACTCGGTCAATGCCAAAGATTCCTCACCTGATGCTCGGTCGTTTTCGAGAATTCTAACCCGGCACTCGGTTCATTGCAGAGAATTACTGCCTGGTACTCGGTCATTGCCGAGAATTCCTGCCTGGTACTCGGTCATTGCCGTGAATTCATGCTCGGTACTCGGTCATAGCTGAGAATTCATGCCCAATACTCGTTCATTGCCAAGAATTCCTGCCCGGTACTTGGCATTGCCAAGAATTTTTGCAAGTTACTCGGTCATTTACGAGAACTCCATTCGGTACTCGATTATTACCGAGAATTCCTTCCCTGTACTAGGTCATTGCCGAGAATTCATGCCCGGTACTCGGTCATTGTAAAGAATTCCTATCCAGTGCTCGGTCATTGCCAAGGATTCCTCACCTAATGCTCAGTCGTTTCAGAGAAATCCAACCTGGTACTCGGTCATTGCCTAGAATTCCTGTGCGGTGGTCGATTATTACCGAAAATTCTTTCCGTGTACGAGGTCATTGCCGAGAATTTTCACCCGGTACTCAGTCATTGCCAAGGATTCCTCACCCGGTATTTGGTAATTTCTAAGGATTCCTCCCCGGTGCTTGGTCATTGACGAGAATTCCTACCTGGTACTCGGTCATTACCGAGAATTCTTACCTGGTACTCGGTCATTGCCAAGAATTCCTGCCCAGTACTCGGTCATTACCATGGATTCCTACCCGGTGTTCGGCCATTGCCGAGTATTCCGGCCCGGTACTCGGTTATTGCTAAGAATTCCTGCCCGGTACTCGTTCCTTGCCAAGAATTTGTGCCTGGTACTTGATCATTGCCGAGAATTTCTGCCCGTTACTCGATCATTGCCATGGATTCCTACCCGGTGTTCGGTCCATGCCAAGAATTCTCAGCCGGTACTCGATCTTTGCTGAGAATTCGTGCCCGGTACTCGGTCATTGCCGAGAATTTCTGCCCGTTACTCGGTCGTTTCTGAGGATTCCTACCCGGTGATTAGTCATTGTCAAGAATTCGTGCCTGGTACTCGGTTATTGACAAGAATTCCTTCCCGGTACTCTGTCATTGTAAAGAATTCCTACCCTGTACTCGGTCATTGCCGAGAATTCCTGCCTGGTACTCGGTCATTACCGAGAAATCCTACTGGGTACTAGATCATTGCCAAGAATCCCTGCCCGTTACTCGGTCATTTCTAAGATATCCAGCCGGTACTCGATTATTACCAAGAAATATTGCCTGGTACTAGGTCATTGCCGAGAATTCCTGCCCGGTACTCGGTATTTACCGAGGATTCCACACTCGGTACTCCATCATTTCTGAGGATTCCTACCCGGTGCTTAGTCATTGTCGATAATTCGTGCCTGGTACTCGGTCATTGCCAACAATTCCCACCCGGTTCTCGGTAATTGTAAAGAATTCCTACCCTGTACTCGGTCATTACCGAAGATTCCTCACCTGATGCTCGGTCGTTTCCATGAATTCCAATCCGTTACTCTGTTAATTGCAGAGAATTCCCGCATGGTACTCGGTCATTACCGAAAATTCCTGCGCGGTGCTCGGTCATTGCCAAGAATTCCTGCCCGGTACTTGGTCAATGCCAAGGATTCCTACCCGGTGTTCGGTCATTGCCGAGAATTCCTGCATGGTACTCAGTCATTGCCGAGGATTCACCGGCCGGTACTCGATCATTGATGAGAATTCCTGCCTGGTACTCGAACATTGCCGTGAATTCCTGCCCGGTAATCGGTCATAGCTGAGAATTCCTGCCCCACACTTGTTCATTGCCAAGAATTCCTACCCTGTACTCGGTCATTTCTGAGGATTCCATCCGGTACTTGGTCATTGCTGAGAATTTCTGCCAGGTACTCGTTCATTGCCGAGAATTCATATCCAGTACTTGGTTATTGCCGAGAATTCCTGCCCGGTACTCACTCATTGCCGAGGATACCTAATTAGTGCTTGGTCATTGCCAAGAATTCCTACCCGGTACTCGTTCATTGCTAAGTATTCTTGCCCGATACTCGTGAATTGCCAAGTATTCATGCCCGGTACTCTATCATTGCTGAGAATTCCTGCCTGGTACTTGGTCATTGTTGAAAATTTATGCCCGTTACTAGGGCATTTCCGAGAATTTCCCCCCCCCCCGGTACTCTATCATTGCCGAAGCTTCCTCACTCGGTACTCAATTATTTCTGAGGATTCCTACCCAATGCTTGGTCATTGTTAATAATTTTTGCACAGTACTCGGTCATTGTAAAGAATTCATACCCGGTACTCGGTCATTGCCGAAGATTCTTCACCTGATGTTCGGTTGTTTCTGAGAATTCCAACCCGATACTCGGTCATTGCCGAGAATGCCTGCCTGGTACTCGGTCATTGCCGAGAATTCTTGTGCGGTGCTCCGTCTTCGCTGAGAATTCCTGCCTGGTACTCGGTAATTTTTTTCGAGAAATCCAGCCGATACTCTATTATTACCGAGAATCCTACCCGGTTCTTGGTCATTTCTAAGAATTCGTGCCCGGTACTTGGTCATTTCTGGAAAATCTAGCCGATACTCGATAATTACCGAGAATTCTTGCCAGCTACTAGGTCATTGCTGAGAATTGCAGCCCGGTACTCGGTCATTGCCAATGATTTCTTACTCGGTACTCGGTCGTTTCTGGGAATTCCTATCCGGTGCTTGGTCATAGTCGAGAATTCCTGCCTGGTACTCGGTCATGCCGAGAATTCTTGCGGGGTGCTCCGTCATCGTCGAGAATTCTAACCCTGTACTCGGTTCATTGTAGAGAATTCCTGCCTGGTACTCGGTCATTGCCAAGAATTCCTGTGCGGTACTCGGTCATTGCCAAGAATTCCTGCCCGATACTTGGTCAATGCCAAGGATTCCTACCCGTTGTTCGGTCATTGCCGAAAATTCCTCCATGGTACTCGGTCATTGCCGAAGATTCACCAGCCGGTACTCGATCATTGCTGAGAATTTCTGCCTGGTACTCGGTCATTGCCGTGAATTCCTGCCAGGTACTCTGTCATAGCTGAGAATTCCTACCCAGTACTCGTTCATTGCCAAGAATTTCTTCCCGGTACTTGGTCATTGCCGAGAATTTCTGCACGTTACTCAGTCATTTCCGAGAACTCCATCTGGTACTCGATTATTACCGAGAATTCCTTCCTTTTACTAGGTCATTACCAAGAATTCTCGCCCAGTACTCAGTTATTGCCAAGGATTCCTCACCCAGTACTCGGTCGTTTCTAAAGATTCCTACATTTTGCTTGGTCATTGTCAAGAATTCCTGCCCGGTACACGGTCATTGTAAAGAAATCCTACCCAGTACTCGGTCGTTTCTGAGAATTCCAACCTGGTACTCAGTCATTGCCGAGAATTCCTGTCTGGTACTCGGTCATTGCCCAGAATTCTCGCCCGGTACTTAGTCATTGCCAAGGATTCGTCACCCGGTATTCAGTCGTTTCTAAGGATTCCTACCCGGTACTTTGACATTGTAAAGAATTCCTACCCGGTACTTGGTCATTGCCGAGAATTCCTGCATGGTACTCGATCATTGCCGAGAATTCCTACCCGGTACTCGGTCATTGCTAACAGTTCCTACCCGGTACTCTGTCATTGTAAAGAATTCCTACCCTGTACTTGGTCATTGCCGAGAATTCCTGCATGGTACTCGGTCATTGAATAGAATTCCTACCCGTTACTCGGTCATTGCCAAGAATTCCTGCCCTGCACTCGGTCATTGCCATGGATTCCTACCCGGTGTTCGGCCATTGCTGAGTATTCCTGCCCTGTACTCAGTCATTGCTGAGAATTCATGCCAGGTACTCATTCCTTGCCAAGAAATCCTGCCTTGTACTTGGTCATTGACGAGAGTTTCAGCCCGTTACTCGGTCATTGCTGAGAATTCCTGCCCGTTACTCGGTCATTGCCGAGAATTTCTGCCCGTTACTCGGTCATTTCTGAGATATCCAGTAGATACTCGATTATTACCAAGAAATATTGCCTGGTACTAGGTTATTGCTGAGAATTCCCGCCCGGTACTCGGTATTTGCCGAGGATTCCACACTCGGTACTCGGTCGTTTCTGAGGATTCCTACCCGGTCCTTGGTCATTGTCGAGAATTTCGTGCCTTGTACTCGGTCATTGATAAGTATTCATACCCCGTACTCTGTAATTGTAAAGAATTCCTACCATGTACTCGGTCATTGCCAAAGATTCCTCACCTGATGCTCGGTCGTTTCTAGGAATTCCAACTCGGTACTCGATTAATTGCAGAGAATTCTTGCATGGTACTCGGTCATTGCCGAGAATTCCTGCGTGGTGCTCGGTCAGTGACAAGAGTTCCTTCCCGGTACTTGGTCAATGCCAAGGATTCCTACCCGGTGTTCGGTCATTGCCGAGAATTCCTGCATGGTACTCAGTCATTGCCGAGGATTCACCGGCCGGTACTGATCATTGCTGAGAATTCCTGCCTGGTACTCGGTCATTGCCGTGACATCCTGCCCGATAATCAGTCATAGCTGAGAATTCCTGCCCTGCATTCGTTCATTGCCAAGAATTCCTACCCTGTACTCGGTCATTGCCGAGAATTCATGCCTGGTACTCGGTCATTACCGAGAATTCCTACCTGGTACTCAGTCATTGCCAAGAATTCATGCCTGGTACTCGATCATTGCCATGGATTCCTACCCGGTTTTCGGCCATTGCTAAGAATTCATGCCCAGTACTGGGTCATTGCCAAGAATTCCTGCGTGGTACTTGGTCATTACCGAGAATTTCTGCCCGTTACTCGTTAATTTCCATGGATTCCTACCCGGTGTTTGGCCATTGCCAAGAATTCCTGCCCGGTACTCGGTCATTGCCGAGGATTCACCAGCCGGTACTTTATCATTGCTGAGAATTCCTGCCTGTTACTCGGTTATTGCCGAGAATTTCTGCCCGTTACTCGGCCATTTCCGAGATATCCAGCCGGTACTTGATTATTACCGAGAAATATTGCCTGGTACTAGGTCATTGCCGAGAATTCCCGCCCGGTACTCAAAATTTGCTGAGGATTGCTCACTTCGTACTCGGTCGTTTCTGAGGATTTCTTCCCGGTGCTCGGTCATTGTCGAGAATTTGTGCCTGGTACTTGGTCATTGCCAAGAATTCCTACCCGGTACTCTGACATTGTAAAGAATTCCTACCCTGTACTCGGTCATTGTCGAAGATTCCTCACATGATGCTTTGTCGATTCCGAGAATTCTAACCCTGTACTCGGTTCATTGCAGAAAATTCCTGCCTAGTACTCGGTCATTGCCGAGAGTTCCTGCGTGGTACTCGGTCATTGCCAAGAATTCCTGCCCGGTACTCGGTCAATGCCAAGGATTTCTACCCTGTGTTTGGTCATTGCCGAGAATTCCTCAGTGGTACTCGGTCATTACCGAGGATTCACCTGCCGGTACTCGATCATTGCTGAGAATTCCTGCCTGGTACTCGGTCAATGCGTGAATTCCTGCCAGGTACTCGGTCATAGCTCAGAATTCTTGCCCAGTACTGTTCATTGCTAAGAATTCCTTCCTGGTACTTGGTCATTGCCGAGAATTTCTGCACGTTACTCGGTCATTTCCGAGAACTCCATCTGGTACTCGATTATTACCGAGAATTCCTTCCTTGTACTAGGTTATTGCCGAGAATTCTCGCCCAGTACTCAGTCATTGCCGAGAATTCCTACCTGGTCCTCGGTCATTGCCAAGAATTTCTACCCGGTACTATGTCATTGTAAAGAATTCCTATCCTGTACTCAGTCAGTGCCGAGAATTCCTGTCCGGTACTTGGTCCTTGGTGAGAATTCCTCATCCGGTATTCGGTCATTGGTGAGATTTCCTCAACCGGTACTCGGTCATTTTTTAGGATTCCAACCGGTGCTTGGTCATTGCTGAGAATTCTTTCCTGCTACTCGGTCATTGCAGAGAATTCCTGCCCGGTACTAGGTCATTTCCAAGAACTCATGCCCGGTACTTGGTCATCGCCGAGAATTTCTTCCCGGTACTTGGTCGTTGCCGACGATTTTCCAGCCGGTACTCGCTTATTACCGTGAATTCCTGCCTGGTTCTAGGTTTTTGCCTAGAATTCCCGCCCGGTACTCAGTCATTGCCAAGAATTCCAGTCCTCTCTCGGTACAAGGTAGTTTCCAAGGATTCCTACCCGGTCCTTGGTCATTACCGAGAAATCTTGCATGATACTCGGTCATTGCCAAGATTTCCTACCCGGTACTCGGTCATACAAAGAATTATTGCCTGGTACTCGGTCATTGCCGAGAATTCCAGTCCGGTACTCAGTCATTGCAGAGAATTCCTACCTGGTACTCGGTCATTTCTGAGGATTCCAACCGAGACTTGGTCATTGCCAAGAATTTCTGCCAGGTACTCGTTCATTGCCGAGAATTCATATCCAGTACTTGGTTATTACCGAGAATTGCTGCCCGATACTCACTCATTGCCGAGGATACCTAACTAGTGCTTGGTCATTGCCAAGAATTCCTACCCGATACTCGTTCATTGCTAAGTATTCTTGCCCAATACTCGGTAATTGCCGAGTATTCATGCCCGGTACTCTATCATTGCTAAAAATTCCTGCCTGGTACTTGCTCATTGCTGAGAATTTATGCCCGTTACTTGGTCATTTCCTAGAAATCCATCCGGTACTCGATTATTATCGAGAATTCTTGCCTGATACTAGGGCATTTCCGAGAATTCCCCCCGGTACTCTGTCATTGCCGAGGCTTCCTCACTCGGTACTCAATTATTTCTGAGGATTCCTACCTGATGCTTGGTCATTGTCAATAATTTTTTCTCAGTACTCGGTCATTGCTAAGAATTCCTACCCGGTACTCGGTTATTGTAAAGAATTCATACCCGGTACTCGGTCATTGCCGAGGATTCTTCACCTGATGCTCGGTTGTTTCCGAGAATTCCAACCCGATACTCGGTCATTGCCGAGAATGCCTGCCTGGTACTCGGTCATTGCCGAGATTTCTTGCGCGGTGCTCCGTCATCGCCAAAAATTCCTGCCTGGTACTCTGTAATTTTTTTCGAGAAATCCAGCCAGTACTCGATTATTACCGAGAATCCTACCCGGTTCTTGGTCGTTGTCTAGAATTCCTGCCCGGTACTCATTCATTTCTAAGAATTCGTGCCCGGTACTTGGTCATTTCTGGAAAATCTAGCCGATACTCGATAATTACCGAGAATTCTTGCCAGCTACTAGGTCATTGCTGAGAATTTCAGCCCGGTACTCGGTCATTGCCAATGATTTCTCACTCGGTACTCGGTCGTTTCTGGGAATTCCTACCCGGTGCTTGGTCATAGTCGAGAATTCCTGCCTGGTACTCGGTCATGCCGAGAATTCTTGCGCGGTGCTCCGTCATCGCCGAGAATTCTAACGTTGTACTCGGTTCATTGTAGAGAATTCCTACCTGGTACTCGGTCATTGCCGAGAATTCCTGTGCGGTACTCGGTCATTGCCAAGAATTCATGCCCGGTACTAGGTCAATGCTAAGGATTCCTACCCGGTGTTCGGTCATTGCCGAAGATTCACCAGCCGGTACTCGATCATTGCTGAAAATACCTGCCTGGTACTCGGTCATTGCCGTGAATTCCTGCCAGGTACTCTGTCATAGCTGAGAATTCCTACCCAGTACTCGTTCATTGCCAAGAATTTCTTCCCGGAACTTGGTAATTGCCGAGAATTTCTGCACGTTACTCAGTCATTTCCGAGAACTCCATCTGGTACTCGATTATTACCGAGAATTCCTTCCTTGTACTAGGTCATTGACAAGAATTCTCGCCCAGTACTCAGTCATTGCCGAGGATTCACCGGCCGGTACTCGATCATTGCTGAGAATTCCTGCCTGGTACTCGGTCATTGCCGTGACATCCTGCCCGATAATCAGTCATAGCTGAGAATTCCTGCCCTGCATTCGTTCATTGCCAAGAATTCCTACCCTGTACTCGGTCATTGCCGAGAATTCCTGCTTGGTACTCGGTCATTGCCGAGAATTCCTACCTGGTACTCGGTCATTGCCAAGAATTCATGCCTGGTACTCGATCATTGCCATGGATTCCTACCCGGTGTTCGGCCATTGCTAAGAATTCATGCCCGGTACTGGGTCATTGCCAAGAATTCCTGCGTGGTACTTGGTCATTACCGAGAATTTCTGCCCGTTACTCGTTAATTTCCATGGATTCCTACCCGGTGTTTGGCCATTGCCAAGAATTCCTTCCCGGTACTCAATATTTGCTGAGGATTCCTCACTTGGTACTCGGTCGTTTCTGAGGATTCCTTCCTGGTGCTCGGTCATTGTTGAGAATTTGTGCCTGGTACTTGGTCATTGCCAAGAATTCCTACCCGGTACTCTGTCATTGTAAAGAATTCCTACCCTGTACTCGGTCATTGTCGAAGATTCCTCACATGATGCTTTGTCGATTCCGAGAATTCTAACCCTGTACTCGGTTCATTGCAGAGAATTCCTGCCTGGTACTCGGTCATTGCCGAGAGTTCCTGCGTGGTACTCGGTCATTGCCAAGAATTCCTGCCCGGTACTCGGTCAATGCCAAGGATTTCTACCCTGTGTTTGGTCATTGCCGAGAATTCCTCCGTGGTACTCGGTCATTACCGAGGATTCACCTGCCGGTACTCGATCATTGCTGAGAATTCCTGCCTGGTACTCGGTCAATGCGTGAATTCCTGCCAGGTACTCGGTCATAGCTCAAAATTCTTGCCCAGTACTGTTCATTGCTAAGAATTCCTTCCTGGTACTTGGTCATTGCCGAGAATTTCTGCACGTTACTCCGTCATTTCCGAGAACTCCATCTGGTACTCGATTATTACCGAGAATTCCTTCCTTGTACTAGGTTATTGCCGAGAATTCTCGCCCAGTACTCAGTCATTGCCGAGAATTCCTACCTGGTCCTCGGTCATTGCCAAGAATTTCTACCCGGTACTATGTCATTGTAAAGAATTCCTATCCTGTACTCAGTCAGTGCCGAGAATTCCTGTCCGGTACTTGGTCCTTGGTGAGAATTCCTCATCCGGTATTCGGTCATTGGTGAGATTTCCTCAACCGGTACTCGGTCATTTTTTAGGATTCCAACCGGTGCTTGGTCATTGCTGAGAATTCTTTCCTGCTACTCGCTCATTGCAGAGAATTCCTGCCCGGTACTAGGTCATTTCCAAGAACTCATGCCCGGTACTTGGTCATCGCCGAGAATTTCTTCCCGGTACTTGGTCGTTGCCGACGATTTTCCAGCCGGTACTCGCTTATTACCGTGAATTCCTGCCTGGTTCTAGGTTTTTGCCTAGAATTCCCGCCCGATACTCAGTCATTGCCAAGAATTCCAGTCCTCTCTCGGTACAAGGTAGTTTCCAAGGATTCCTACCCGGTCCTTGGTCATTACCGAGAAATCTTGCATGATACTCCGTCATTGCCAAGATTTTCTACCCGGTACTCGGTCATACAAAGAATTATTGCCTGGTACTCGGTCATTGCCGAGAATTCCAGTCCGGTACTCAGTCATTGCAGAGAATTCCTACCTGGTACTCGGTCATTTCTGAGGATTCCAACCGAGACTTGGTCATTGCCAAGAATTTCTGCCAGGTACTCGTTCATTGCCGAGAATTCATATCCAGTACTTGGTTATTGCCGAGAATTGCTGCCCGATACTCACTCATTGCCGAGGATACCTAACTAATGCTTGGTCATTGCCAAGAATTCCTACCCGATACTCGTTCATTGCTAAGTATTCTTGCCCAATACTCGGTAATTGCTGAGTATTCATGCCCGGTACTCTATCATTGCTAAAAATTCCTGCCTGGTACTTGCTCATTGCTGAGTATTTATGCCCGTTACTTGGTCATTTCCTAGAAATCCATCCGGTACTCGATTATTATCGAGAATTCTTGCCTGGTACTAGGGCATTTCCGAGAATTCCCCCCGGTACTCTGTCATTGCCGAGGCTTCCTCACTCGGTACTCAATTATTTCTGAGGATTCCTACCTGATGCTTGGTCATTGTCAATAATTTTTTCTCAGTACTCGGTCATTGCTAAGAATTCCTACCCGGTACTCGATTATTGTAAAGAATTCATACCCGGTACTCGGTCATTGCCGAGGATTCTTCACCTGATGCTCGGTTGTTTCCGAGAATTCCAACCCGATACTCGGTCATTGCCGAGAATGCCTGCCTGGTACTCGGTCATTGCCGAGAATTCTTGCGCGGTGCTCCGTCATCGCCAAAAATTCCTGCCTGGTACTCTGTAATTTTTTTCGAGAAATCCAGCCAGTACTCGATTATTACCGAGAATCCTACCCGGTTCTTGGTCGTTGTCTAGAATTCCTGCCCGGTACTCATTCATTTCTAAGAATTCGTGCCCGGTACTTGGTCATTTCTGGAAAATCTAGCCGATACTCGATAATTACCGAGAATTCTTGCCAGCTACTAGGTCATTGCTGAGAATTTCAGCCCGGTACTCGGTCATTGCCAATGATTTCTCACTCGGTACTCGGTCGTTTCTGGGAATTCCTACCCGGTGCTTGGTCATAGTCGAGAATTCCTGCCTGGTACTCGGTCATGCCGAGAATTCTTGCGCGGTGCTCCGTCATCGCCGAGAATTCTAACGTTGTACTCGGTTCATTGTAGAGAATTCCTACCTGGTACTCGGTCATTGCCGAGAATTTCTGTGCGGTACTCGGTCATTGCCAAGAATTCATGCCCGGTACTAGGTCAATGCTAAGGATTCCTACCCGGTGTTCGGTCATTGCCGAAGATTCACCAGCCGGTACTCGATCATTGCTGAAAATACCTGCCTGGTACTCGGTCATTGCCGTGAATTCCTGCCAGGTACTCTGTCATAGCTGAGAATTCCTACCCAGTACTCGTTCATTGCCAAGAATTTCTTCCCGGAACTTGGTAATTGCCAAGAATTTCTGCACGTTACTCAGTCATTTCCGAGAACTCCATCTGGTACTCGATTATTACCGAGAATTCCTTCCTTGTACTAGGTCATTGACAAGAATTCTCGCCTAGTACTCAGTCATTGCCGAGGATTCACCGGCCGGTACTCGATCATTGCTGAGAATTCCTGCCTGGTACTCGGTCATTGCCGTGACATCCTGCCCGATAATCAGTCATAGCTGAGAATTCCTGCCCTGCATTCGTTCATTGCCAAGAATTCCTACCCTGTACTCGGTCATTGCTGAGAATTCCTGCTTGGTACTCGGTCATTGCCGAGAATTCCTACCTGGTACTCGGTCATTGCCAAGAATTCATGCCTGGTACTCGATCATTGCCATGGATTCCTACCCGGTGTTCGGCCATTGCTAAGAATTCATGCCCGGTACTGGGTCATTGCCAAGAATTCCTGCGTGGTACTTGGTCATTACCGAGAATTTCTGCCCGTTACTCGTTAATTTCCATGGATTCCTACCCGGTGTTTGGCCATTGCCAAGAATTCCTTCCCGGTACTCAATATTTGCTGAGGATTCCTCACTTGGTACTCGGTCGTTTCTGAGGATTCCTTCCTGGTGCTCGGTCATTGTTGAGAATTTGTGCCTGGTACTTGGTCATTGCCAAGAATTCCTACCCGGTACTCTGTCATTGTAAAGAATTCCTACCCTGTACTCGGTCATTGTCGAAGATTCCTCACATGATGCTTTGTCGATTCCGAGAATTCTAACCCTGTACTCGGTTCATTGCAGAGAATTCCTGCCTGGTACTCGGTCATTGCCGAGAGTTCCTGCGTGGTACTCGGTCATTGCCAAGAATTCCTGCCCGGTACTCGGTCAATGCCAAGGATTTCTACCCTGTGTTTGGTCATTGCCGAGAATTCCTCCGTGGTACTCGGTCATTACCGAGGATTCACCTGCCGGTACTCGATCATTGCTGAGAATTCCTGCCTGGTACTCGGTCAATGCGTGAATTCCTGCCAGGTACTCGGTCATAGCTCAGAATTCTTGCCCAGTACTGTTCATTGCTAAGAATTCCTTCCTGGTACTTGGTCATTGCCAAGAATTTCTGCACGTTACTCCGTCATTTCCGAGAACTCCATCTGGTACTCGATTATTACCGAGAATTCCTTCCTTGTACTAGGTTATTGCCGAGAATTCTCGCCCAGTACTCAGTCATTGCCGAGAATTCCTACCTGGTCCTCGGTCATTGCCAAGAATTTCTACCCGGTACTATGTCATTGTAAAGAATTCCTATCCTGTACTCAGTCAGTGCCGAGAATTCCTGTCCGGTACTTGGTCCTTGGTGAGAATTCCTCATCCGGTATTCGGTCATTGGTGAGATTTCCTCAACCGGTACTCGGTCATTTTTTAGGATTCCAACCGGTGCTTGGTCATTGCTGAGAATTCTTTCCTGCTACTCGCTCATTGCAGAGAATTCCTGCCCGGTACTAGGTCATTTCCAAGAACTCATGCCCGGTACTTGGTCATCGCCGAGAATTTCTTCCCGGTACTTGGTCGTTGCCGACGATTTTCCAGCCGGTACTCGCTTATTACCGTGAATTCCTGCCTGGTTCTAGGTTTTTGCCTAGAATTCCCGCCCGGTACTCAGTCATTGCCAAGAATTCCAGTCCTCTCTCGGTACAAGGTAGTTTCCAAGGATTCCTACCCGGTCCTTGGTCATTACCGAGAAATCTTGCATGATACTCCGTCATTGCCAAGATTTTCTACCCGGTACTCGGTCATACAAAGAATTATTGCCTGGTACTCGGTCATTGCCGAGAATTCCAGTCCGGTACTCAGTCATTGCAGAGAATTCCTACCTGGTACTCGGTCATTTCTGAGGATTCCAACCGAGACTTGGTCATTGCCAAGAATTTCTGCCAGGTACTCGTTCATTGCCGAGAATTCATATCCAGTACTTGGTTATTGCCGAAAATTGCTGCCCGATACTCACTCATTGCCGAGGATACCTAACTAATGCTTGGTCATTGCCAAGAATTCCTACCCGATACTCGTTCATTGCTAAGTATTCTTGCCCAATACTCGGTAATTGCCGAGTATTCATGCCCGGTACTCTATCATTGCTAAAAATTCCTGCCTGGTACTTGCTCATTGCTGAGAATTTATGCCCGTTACTTGGTCATTTCCTAGAAATCCATCCGGTACTCGATTATTATCGAGAATTCTTGCCTGGTACTAGGGCATTTCCGAGAATTCCCCCCGGTACTCTGTCATTGCCGAGGCTTCCTCACTCGGTACTCAATTATTTCTGAGGATTCCTACCTGATGCTTGGTCATTGTCAATAATTTTTTCTCAGTACTCGGTCATTGCTAAGAATTCCTACCCGGTACTCGATTATTGTAAAGAATTCATACCCGGTACTCGGTCATTGCCGAGGATTCTTCACCTGATGCTCGGTTGTTTCCGAGAATTCCAACCCGATACTCGGTCATTGCCGAGAATGCCTGCCTGGTACTCGGTCATTGCCGAGAATTCTTGCGCGGTGCTCCGTCATCGCCAAAAATTCCTACCTGGTACTCTGTAATTTTTTTCGAGAAATCCAGCCAGTACTCGATTATTACCGAGAATCCTACCCGGTTCTTGGTCGTTGTCTAGAATTCCTGCCCGGTACTCATTCATTTCTAAGAATTCGTGCCCGGTACTTGGTCATTTCTGGAAAATCTAGCCGATACTCGATAATTACCGAGAATTCTTGCCAGCTACTAGGTCATTGCTGAGAATTTCAGCCCGGTACTCGGTCATTGCCAATGATTTCTCACTCGGTACTCGGTCGTTTCTGGGAATTCCTACCCGGTGCTTGGTCATAGTCGAGAATTCCTGCCTGGTACTCGGTCATGCCGAGAATTCTTGCGCGGTGCTCCGTCATCGCTGAGAATTCTAACGTTGTACTCGGTTCATTGTAGAGAATTCCTACCTGGTACTCGGTCATTGCCGAGAATTCCTGTGCGGTACTCGGTCATTGCCAAGAATTCATGCCCGGTACTAGGTCAATGCTAAGGATTCCTACCCGGTGTTCGGTCATTGCCGAAGATTCACCAGCCGGTACTCGATCATTGCTGAAAATACCTGCCTGGTACTCGGTCATTGCCGTGAATTCCTGCCAGGTACTCTGTCATAGCTGAGAAATCCTACCCAGTACTCGTTCATTGCCAAGAATTTCTTCCCGGAACTTGGTAATTGCCGAGAATTTCTGCACGTTACTCAGTCATTTCCGAGAACTCCATCTGGTACTCGATTATTACCGAGAATTCCTTCCTTGTACTAGGTCATTGACAAGAATTCTCGCCCAGTACTCAGTCATTGCCGAGGATTCACCGGCCGGTACTCGATCATTGCTGAGAATTCCTGCCTGGTACTCGGTCATTGCCGTGACATCCTGCCCGATAATCAGTCATAGCTGAGAATTCCTGCCCTGCATTCGTTCATTGCCAAGAATTCCTACCCTGTACTCGGTCATTGCCGAGAATTCCTGCTTGGTACTCGGTCATTGCCGAGAATTCCTACCTGGTACTCGGTCATTGCCAAGAATTCATGCCTGGTACTCGATCATTGCCATGGATTCCTACCCGGTGTTCGGCCATTGCTAAGAATTCATGCCCGGT
Source organism: Barbarea vulgaris (assembly GCA_963667165.1). NCBI lineage: Eukaryota > Viridiplantae > Streptophyta > Magnoliopsida > Brassicales > Brassicaceae > Barbarea > Barbarea vulgaris. Next base: position 9,940,194 of record OY763888.1, on the reverse strand, counting down.
ACTGGGTCATTGCCAAGAATTCCTGCGTGGTACTTGGTCATTACCGAGAATTTCTGCCCGTTACTCGTTAATTTCCATGGATTCCTACCCGGTGTTTGGCCATTGCCAAGAATTCCTTCCCGGTACTCAATATTTGCTGAGGATTCCTCACTTGGTACTCGGTCGTTTCTGAGGATTCCTTCCTGGTGCTCGGTCATTGTTGAGAATTTGTGCCTGGTACTTGGTCATTGCCAAGAATTCCTACGCGGTACTCTGTCATTGTAAAGAATTCCTACCCTGTACTCGGTCATTGTCGAAGATTCCTCACATGATGCTTTGTCGATTCCGAGAATTCTAACCCTGTACTCGGTTCATTGCAGAGAATTCCTGCCTGGTACTCGGTCATTGCCGAGAGTTCCTGCGTGGTACTCGGTCATTGCCAAGAATTCCTGCCCGGTACTCGGTCAATGCCAAGGATTTCTACCCTGTGTTTGGTCATTGCCGAGAATTCCTCCGTGGTACTCGGTCATTACCGAGGATTCACCTGCCGGTACTCGATCATTGCTGAGAATTCCTGCCTGGTACTCGGTCAATGCGTGAATTCCTGCCAGGTACTCGGTCATAGCTCAGAATTCTTGCCCAGTACTGTTCATTGCTAAGAATTCCTTCCTGGTACTTGGTCATTGCCGAGAATTTCTGCACGTTACTCCGTCATTTCCGAGAACTCCATCTGGTACTCGATAATTACCGAGAATTCCTTCCTTGTACTAGGTTATTGCCGAGAATTCTCGCCCAGTACTCAGTCATTGCCGAGAATTCCTACCTGGTCCTCGGTCATTGCCAAGAATTTCTACCCGGTACTATGTCATTGTAAAGAATTCCTATCCTGTACTCAGTCAGTGCCGAGAATTCCTGTCCGGTACTTGGTCCTTGGTGAGAATTCCTCATCCGGTATTCGGTCATTGGTGAGATTTCCTCAACCGGTACTCGGTCATTTTTTAGGATTCCAACCGGTGCTTGGTCATTGCTGAGAATTCTTTCCTGCTACTCGCTCATTGCAGAGAATTCCTGCCCGGTACTAGGTCATTTCCAAGAACTCATGCCCGGTACTTGGTCATCGCCGAGAATTTCTTCCCGGTACTTGGTCGTTGCCGACGATTTTCCAGCCGGTACTCGCTTATTACCGTGAATTCCTGCCTGGTTCTAGGTTTTTGCCTAGAATTCCCGCCCGGTACTCAGTCATTGCCAAGAATTCCAGTCCTCTCTCGGTACAAGGTAGTTTCCAAGGATTCCTACCCGGTCCTTGGTCATTACCGAGAAATCTTGCATGATACTCGGTCATTGCCAAGATTTTCTACCCGGTACTCGGTCATACAAAGAATTATTGCCTGGTACTCGGTCATTGCCGAGAATTCCAGTCCGGTACTCAGTCATTGTAGAGAATTCCTACCTGGTACTCGGTCATTTCTGAGGATTCCAACGGAGACTTGGTCATTGCCAAGAATTTCTGCCAGGTACTCGTTCATTGCCGAGAATTCATATCCAGTACTTGGTTATTGCCGAGAATTGCTGCCCGATACTCACTCATTGCCGAGGATACCTAACTAATGCTTGGTCATTGCCAAGAATTCCTACCCGATACTCGTTCATTGCTAAGTATTCTTGCCCAATACTCGGTAATTGCCGAGTATTCATGCCCGGTACTCTATCATTGCTAAAAATTCCTGCCTGGTACTTGCTCATTGCTGAGAATTTATGCCCGTTACTTGGTCATTTCCTAGAAATCCATCCGGTACTCGATTATTATCGAGAATTCTTGCCTGGTACTAGGGCATTTCCGAGAATTCCCCCGGTACTCTGTCATTGCCGAGGCTTCCTCACTCGGTACTCAATTATTTCTGAGGATTCCTACCTGATGCTTGGTCATTGTCAATAATTTTTTCTCAGTACTCGGTCATTGCTAAGAATTCCTACCCGGTACTCGATTATTCTAAAGAATTCATACCCGGTACTCGGTCATTGCCGAGGATTCTTCACCTGATGCTCGGTTGTTTCCGAGAATTCCAACCCGATACTCGGTCATTGCCGAGAATGCCTGCCTGGTACTCGGTCATTGCCGAGAATTCTTGCGCGGTGCTCCGTCATCGCCAAAAATTCCTGCCTGGTACTCTGTAATTTTTTTCGAGAAATCCAGCCAGTACTCGATTATTACCGAGAATCCTACCCGGTTCTTGGTCGTTGTCTAGAATTCCTGCCCGGTACTCATTCATTTCTAAGAATTCGTGCCCGGTACTTGGTCATTTCTGGAAAATCTAGCCGATACTCGATAATTACCGAGAATTCTTGCCAGCTACTAGGTCATTGCTGAGAATTTCAGCCCGGTACTCGGTCATTGCCAATGATTTCTCACTCGGTACTCGGTCGTTTCTGGGAATTCCTACCCGGTGCTTGGTCATAGTCGAGAATTCCTGCCTGGTACTCGGTCATGCCGAGAATTCTTGCGCGGTGCTCTGTCATCGCCGAGAATTCTAACGTTGTACTCGGTTCATTGTAGAGAATTCCTACCTGGTACTCGGTCATTGCCGAGAATTCCTGTGCGGTACTCGGTCATTGCCAAGAATTCATGCCCGGTAGTAGGTCAATGCTAAGGATTCCTACCCGGTGTTCGGTCATTGCCGAAGATTCACCAGCCGGTACTCGATCATTGCTGAAAATACCTGCCTGGTACTCGGTCATTGCCGTGAATTCCTGCCAGGTACTCTGTCATAGCTGAGAATTCCTACCCAGTACTCGTTCATTGCCAAGAATTTCTTCCCGGAACTTGGTAATTGCCGAGAATTTCTGCACGTTACTCAGTCATTTCCGAGAACTCCATCTGGTACTCGATTATTACCGAGAATTCCTTCCTTGTACTAGGTCATTGACAAGAATTCTCGCCCAGTACTCAGTCATTGCCGAGGATTCACCGGCCGGTACTCGATCATTGCTGAGAATTCCTGCCTGGTACTCGGTCATTGCCGTGACATCCTGCCCGATAATCAGTCATAGCTGAGAATTCCTGCCCTGCATTCGTTCATTGCCAAGAATTCCTACCCTGTACTCGGTCATTGCCGAGAATTCCTGCTTGGTACTCGGTCATTGCCGAGAATTCCTACCTGGTACTCGGTCATTGCCAAGAATTCATGCCTGCTACTCGATCATTGCCATGGATTCCTACCCGGTGTTCGGCCATTGCTAAGAATTCATGCCCGGTACTGGGTCATTGCCAAGAATTCCTGCGTGGTACTTGGTCATTACCGAGAATTTCTGCCCGTTACTCGTTAATTTCCATGGATTCCTACCCGGTGTTTGGCCATTGCCAAGAATTCCTTCCCGGTACTCAATATTTGCTGAGGATTCCTCACTTGGTACTCGGTCGTTTCTGAGGATTCCTTCCTGGTGCTCGGTCATTGTCGAGAATTTGTGCCTGGTACTTGGTCATTGCCAAGAATTCCTACCCGGTACTCTGTCATTGTAAAGAATTCCTACCCTGTACTCGGTCATTGTCGAAGATTCCTCACATGATGCTTTGTCGATTCCGAGAATTCTAACCCTGTACTCGGTTCATTGCAGAGAATTCCTGCCTGGTACTCGGTCATTGCCGAGAGTTCCTGCGTGGTACTCGGTCATTGCCAAGAATTCCTGCCCGGTACTCGGTCAATGCCAAGGATTTCTACCCTGTGTTTGGTCATTGCCGAGAATTCCTCCGTGGTACTCGGTCATTACCGAGGATTCACCTGCCGGTACTCGATCATTGCTGAGAATTCCTGCCTGCTACTCGGTCAATGCGTGAATTCCTGCCAGGTACTCGGTCATAGCTCAGAATTCTTGCCCAGTACTGTTCATTGCTAAGAATTCCTTCCTGGTACTTGGTCATTGCCGAGAATTTCTGCACGTTACTCGGTCATTTCCGAGAACTCCATCTGGTACTCGATTATTACCGAGAATTCCTTCCTTGTACTAGGTTATTGCCGAGAATTCTCGCCCAGTACTCAGTCATTGCCGAGAATTCCTACCTGGTCCTCGGTCATTGCCAAGAATTTCTACCCGGTACTATGTCATTGTAAAGAATTCCTATCCTGTACTCAGTCAGTGCCGAGAATTCCTGTCCGGTACTTGGTCCTTGGTGAGAATTCCTCATCCGGTATTCGGTCATTGGTGAGATTTCCTCAACCGGTACTCGGTCATTTTTTAGGATTCCAACCGGTGCTTGGTCATTGCTGAGAATTCTTTCCTGCTACTCGGTCATTGCAGAGAATTCCTGCCCGGTACTAGGTCATTTCCAAGAACTCATGCCCGGTACTTGGTCATCGCCGAGAATTTCTTCCCGGTACTTGGTCGTTGCCGACGATTTTCCAGCCGGTACTCGCTTATTACCGTGAATTCCTGCCTGGTTCTAGGTTTTTGCCTAGAATTCCCGCCCGGTACTCAGTCATTGCCAAGAATTCCAGTCCTCTCTCGGTACAAGGTAGTTTCCAAGGATTCCTACCCGGTCCTTGGTCATTACCGAGAAATCTTGCATGATACTCGGTCATTGCCAAGATTTCCTACCCGGTACTCGTTCATACAAAGAATTATTGCCTGGTACTCGGTCATTGCCGAGAATTCCAGTCCGGTACTCAGTCATTGCAGAGAATTCCTACCTGGTACTCGGTCATTTCTGAGGATTCCAACCGAGACTTGGTCATTGCCAAGAATTTCTGCCAGGTACTCGTTCATTGCCGAGAATTCATATCCAGTACTTGGTTATTGCCGAGAATTGCTGCCCGATACTCACTCATTGCCGAGGATACCTAACTAAGGCTTGGTCATTGCCAAGAATTCCTACCCGGTACTCGTTCATTGCTAAGTATTCTTGCCCAATACTCGGTAATTGCCGAGTATTCATGCCCGGTACTCTATCATTGCTAAAAATTCCTGCCTGGTACTTGCTCATTGCTGAGAATTTATGCCCGTTACTTGGTCATTTCCTAGAAATCCATCTGGTACTCGATTATTATCGAGAATTCTTGCCTGGTACTAGGGCATTTCCGAGAATTCCCCCCCGGTACTCTGTCATTGCCGAGGCTTCCTCACTCGGTACTCAATTATTTCTGAGGATTCCTACCTGATGCTTGGTCATTGTCAATAATTTTTTCTCAGTACTCGGTCATTGCTAAGAATTCCTACCCGGTACTCGGTTATTGTAAAGAATTCATACACGGTACTCGGTCATTGCCGAGGATTCTTCACCTGATGCTCGGTTGTTTCCGAGAATTCCAACCCGATACTCGGTCATTGCCGAGAATGCCTGCCTGGTACTCGGTCATTGCCAAGAATTCTTGCGCGGTGCTCCGTCATCGCCAAAAATTCCTGCCTGGTACTCTGTAATTTTTTTCGAGAAATCTAGCCGGTACTCGATTATTACCGAGAATCCTACCCGGTTCTTGGTCGTTGTCTAGAATTCCTGCCCGGTACTCATTCATTTCTAAGAATTCGTGCCCGGTACTTGGTCATTTCTGGAAAATCTAGCCGATACTCGATAATTACCGAGAATTCTTGCCAGCTACTAGATCATTGCTGAGAATTTCAGCCCGGTACTCGGTCATTGCCAATGATTTCTCACTCGGTACTCGGTCGTTTCTGGGAATTCCTACCCGGTGCTTGGTCATAGTCGAGAATTCCTGCCTGGTACTCGGTCATGCCGAGAATTCCTGTGCGGTATTCGGTCATTGCCAAGAATTCATGCCCGGTACTAGGTCAATGCTAAGGATTCCTACCCGGTGTTCGGTCATTGCCGAAGATTCACCAGCCGGTACTCGATCATTGCTGAAAATTCCTGCCTGGTACTCGCTCATTGCCGTGAATTCCTGCCAGGTACTCTGTCATAGCTGAGAATTCCTACCCAGTACTCGTTCATTGCCAAGAATTTCTTCCTGGAACTTGGTAATTGCCGAGAATTTCTGCACGTTACTCAGTCATTTCCGAGAACTCCATCTGGTACTCGATTATTACCGAGAATTCCTTCCTTGTACTAGGTCATTGACAAGAATTCTCGCCCAGTACTCAGTCATTGCCGAGGATTCACCGGCCGGTACTCGATCATTGCTGAGAATTCCTGCCTGGTACTCGGTCATTGCCGTGACATCCAGCCCGATAATCAGTCATAGCTGAGAATTCCTGCCCTGCATTCGTTCATTGCCAAGAATTCCTACCCTGTACTCGGTCATTGCCGAGAATTCCTGCTTGGTACTCGGTCATTGCCGAGAATTCCTACCTGGTACTCGGTCATTGCCAAGAATTCATCCCTGGTACTCGATCATTGCCATGGATTCCTACCCGGTGTTCGGCCATTGCTAAGAATTCATGCCCGGTACTGGGTCATTGCCAAGAATTCCTGCGTGGTACTTGGTCATTACAGAGAATTTCTGCCCGTTACTCGTTAATTTCCATGGATTCCTACCCGGTGTTTGGCCATTGCCAAGAATTCCTTCCCGGTACTCAATATTTGCTGAGGATTCCTCACTTGGTACTCGGTCGTTTCTGAGGATTCCTTCCTGGTGCTCGGTCATTGTCGAGAATTTGTGCCTGGTACTTGGTCATTGCCAAGAATTCCTACCCGGTACTCTGTCATTGTAAAGAATTCCTACCCTGTACTCGGTCATTGTCGAAGATTCCTCACATGATGCTTTGTCGATTCCGAGAATTCTAACCCTGTACTCGGTTCATTGCAGAGAATTCCTGCCTGGTACTCGGTCATTGCCGAGAGTTCCTGCGTGGTACTCGGTCATTGCCAAGAATTCCTGCCCGGTACTCGGTCAATGCCAAGGATTTCTACCATGTGTTTGGTCATTGCCGAGAATTCCTCCGTGGTACTCGGTCATTACCGAGGATTCACCTGCCGGTACTCGATCATTGCTGAGAATTCCTGCCTGGTACTCGGTCAATGCGTGAATTCCTGCCAGGTACTCGGTCATAGCTGAGAATTCTTGCCCAGTACTGTTCATTGCTAAGAATTCCTTCCTCGTACTTGGTCATTGCCGAGAATTTCTGCACGTTACTCGGTCATTTCTGAGAACTCCATCTGGTACTCGATTATTACCGAGAATTCCTTCCTTGTACTAGGTTATTGCCGAGAATTCTCGCCCAGTACTCAGTCATTGCCGAGAATTCCTACCTGGTCCTCGGTCATTGCCAAGAATTTCTACCCGGTACTATATCATTGTAAAGAATTCCTATCTTGTACTCAGTCAGTGCCGAGAATTCCTGTCCGGTACTTGGTCCTTGGTGAGAATTCCTCATCCGGTATTCGGTCATCGGTGAGATTTCCTCAACCGGTACTCGGTCATTTTTTAGGATTCCAACCGGTGCTTGGTCATTGCTGAGAATTCTTTCCTGCTACTCGGTCATTGCAGAGAATTCCCGCCCGGTACTCAGTCATTGCCAAGAATTCCAGTCCTCTCTCGGTACAAGGTAGTTTCCAAGGATTCCTACCCGGTCCTTGGTCATTACCGAGAAATCTTGCCCGATACTCGGTCATTGCCAAGAGTTCCTACCCGGTACTCGGTCATATAAAGAATTATTGCCTGGTACACGGTCATTGCCGAGAATTCCAGTCCGGTACTCAGTCATTGCAGAGAATTCCTACCTGGTACTCGGTCATTTCTGAGGATTCCAACCGAGACTTGGTCATTGCCAAGAATTTCTGCCAGGTACTCGTTCATTGCAGAGAATTCATATCCAGTACTTGGTTATTGCCGAGAATTGGTGCCCGATACTCACTCATGGCCGAGGATACCTAACTAGTGCTTGGTCATTGCCAAGAATTCCTACCCGTTACTCGTTAATTGCTAAGTATTCTTGCCCAATATTCGGTAATTGCCGAGTATTCATGCCCGGTACTCTATCATTGCTGAGAATTTCTGCCTGGTACTTGGTCATTGCTGAGAATTTATGCCCGTTACTTGGTCATTTCCTAGAAATCCATCCGGTACTCGATTATTATCGAGAATTCTTGCCTGGTACTAGGTAATTTCCGAGAATTCCCCCCCCCCCCGGTACTCTGTCATTGCCAAGGCTTCCTCACTCGGCACTCAATTATTTCTGAGGATTCCTACCTGATGCTTGGTCATTGTCAATAATTTTTGCCCAGTACTCGGTCATTGCTAAAAATTCCTACCCGGTACTCGGTTATTGTAAAGAATTCATACCCGGTACTCGGTCATTGCCGAGGATTCTTCACCTGATGCTCGGTTGTTTTCGGGAATTCCAACCCGATACTCGGTCATTGCCGAGAATGCCTGCCTGGTACTCGGTCATTGCCGAGAATTCTTGCGCGGTGCTCCATCATCGCCAAAAATTCCTGCCTGGTACTCTGTAATTTTTTTCGAGAAATCCAGCCGGTACTCGATTATTACCGAGAATCCTACCTGGTTCTTGGTCGTTGTCTAGAATTCCTGCCCGGTACTCATTCATTTCTAAGAATTCGTGCCCGGTACTTGGTCATTTCTGGAAAATCTAGCCGATACTCGATAATTACCGAGAATTCTTGCCAGCTACTAGGTCATTGCTGAGAATTCCAGCCCGGTACTCGGTCATTGCCAATGATTTCTCACTCGGTACTCGGTCGTTTCTGGGAATTCCTACCCGGTGCTTGGTCATAGTCAAGAATTCCTGCCTGGTACTCGGTCATGCCGAGAATTCTTGCGCGGTGCTCCGTCATCGCCGAGAATTCTAACCCTGTACTCGGTTCATTGTAGAGAATTCCTACCTGGTACTCGGTCATTGCCAAGAATTCAAGCCCGGTACTTGGTCAATGCCAAGGATTCCTACCCGGTGTTTGGCCATTGCCGAAAATTCCTCCATGGTACTTGGTCATTGCCGAAGATTCACCAGCCGGTACTCGATCATTGCTGAAAATTCCTGCCTGGTACTCGGTCATTGCCGTGAATTCCTGCCAGGTACTCTGTCATAGCTGAGAATTCCTACCCAGTACTCGTTCATTGCCAAGAATTTCTTCCCGGTACTTGGTCATTGCCGAGAATTTCTGCACGTTACTCAGTCATTTCCGAGAACTCCATCTGGTACTCGATTATTACCGAGAATTTCTTCCTTGTACTAGGTCATTGACAAGAATTCTCGCCCAGTACTCAGTCATTGCCAAGGATTTATCACCCGGTACTCGGTCGTTTCTAAATATTCCTACATGGTGCTTGGTCATTGTCGAGAATTCCTGCCCGGTACTCGGTCATTGTAAAGAATTTCTACCCAGTACTCGGTCATTGCAGAGGATTCCTCACTTAATGCTTAGTCGTTTCTGAGAATTCCAACCTGATACATAGTAATTGCCGAGAATTCTTGTCTGGTACTCGGTCATTGCCAAGAATTCCTGTGCGGTGCTCGATTATTATCGAGAATTCTCTCCTTTTACTTGGTCATTGCCGAGAATTCTCGCCCGATACTCAGTCATTGCCAAGGATTCGTCACCCGGTATTCAGTCATTAAGGATTCATACCCGGTACTTTGACATTCTAAAGAATTCCTACCCTGTACTTGGTCATTGCCGAGAATTCCTGCCTTGTACTCGATCATTGCCGAGAATTCCTACCCGGTACTCGGTCATTGCTAACAATTTCTACCCGGTACTGTGTCATTGTAAAGAATTCCTACCCTGTACTTGGTCATTGCCGAGAATTCCTGCGTGGTACTCGGTCATTGCCTAGAATTCCTACTCGTTAGTCGGTCATTGCCAAGAATTCCTGCCCTGCACTCGGTCATTGCCATGGATTCCTACCCGGTGTTCGGCCATTGCTGAGTATTCCTGCCCTGTATTCAGTCATTGCTGAGAATTCCTGCCAGGTACTCATTCCTTGCCAAGAATTCCTACCTGGTACTTGGTCATTGCCGAGAGTTTCTGCCTGTTCCTCGGTCATTGCTGAGAATTCCTTCCCGTTACTCGGTCATTGTCGAGAATTTCTGCCCGTTACTCGGTCATTGCCGAGAATTTCTGCCCGTTACTCGGTCATTTCTGAGATATCCAGCAGATACTCGATTATTACCAAAAAATATTGCCTGGTTCTAGGTTATTGCCGAGAATTCCCGCCCGGTACTCGGTATTTGCCAAGGATTCCACACTCGGTACTCGGTCGTTTCTGAGGATTCCTACTCGGTCCTTGGTCATTGTCGAGAATTCGTGCCTGGTACTCTGTCATTGATAAGTATTCCTACCCCGTACTCTGTCATTGTAAAGAATTCCTACCCTGTACTCGGTCATTGCCAAAGATTCCTCGCCTGATGCTCGGTCGTTTTTAGGAATTCGAACTCGGTACTCAGTTAATTGCAGAGAATTCTTGCATGGTACTCGGTCATTGCCGAGAATTCCTGCGCGGTGCTCGGTCATTGCCAAGAGTTCCTTCCCGGTACTTGGTCAATGCCAAGGATTCCTACCCGGTGTTCGGTCATCGCCGAGAATTCCTGCATGGTACTCAGTCATTGCTGAGGATTCACCGGCCGGTACTCGATCATTGTTGAGAATTCCTGCTTGGTACTCGGTCATTGTCGTGACATCCTGCCCGATAATCAGTCATAGCTAAGAATTCCTGCCCTGCATTCGTTCATTGCCAAGAATTCCTACCCTGTACTCGGTCATTGCCGAGAATTCCTGCCTGGTACTCGGTCATTGTCGAGAATTCCTACCCGGTACTCAGTCATTGCTAAGAATTCGTGCCTGGTACTCGGTCATTGCCATGGATTCCTACCCGGTGTTCGGCCATTGCTAAGAATTCCTGCCCGGTACTGGGTCATTGCCAAGAATTCCTGCCTGGTACTCGGTCATTACCGAGAATTTCTGCCTGTTACTCCTTAATTTCCATGGATTCCTACCCGGTGTTCGACCATTACCAAGAATTCCTGCCCGGTACTGAGAATTTCTGCCCGTTACTCGATAATTGCCATGTATTCCTACCCGGTGTTCGGTCAATGCCAAGAATTCTCAGTCGGTACTCGATCTTCGCTGAGAATTCGTGCCCGGTACTCGGTCATTGCCGAGAATTTATGGCCGTTACTCAGTCGTTTCTGGGGATTCCTACCCAGTACTCGGTCATTACAGAGGATTCCTCACCTAATGCTTGGTCGTTTCTGAGAATTCCAACCTGGTACTCAGTAATTGCCGAGAATTCTTGTCTGGTACTCGGTCATTGCCAAGAATTCTTGTGCGGTGCTCGATTATTATCGAGAATTCTCTCCTTTTACTTGGTCATTGCTGAGAATTCTCGCCCGGTACTAAGTCATTGCCAAGGATTCGTCACCCGGTATTCAGTCATTTCTAAGGATTCCTACCTGGTACTTTGACATTCTAAAGAATTCCTACCATGTACTTGGTCATTGCCGAGAATTCCTGCCTGGTACTCGATCATTGCCGAGAATTCCTACCCGGTACTCGGTCATTGCTAATAATTCCAACCCGGTACTCTGTCATTGTAAAGAATTCCTACCCTGTACTTGGTCATTACCAAGAATTCATGCGTGGTACTCGGTCATTGCCTAGAATTCCTACCCGTTACTCGGTCATTGCCAAGAATTCCTGCCCTGCTCGGTCATTGCCATGGATTCCTACCCGGTGTTCGGCCATTGCTGAGTATTCCTGCCCTGTATTTAGTCATTGCTGAGAATTCCTGCCAGGTACTCATTCCTTGCCAAGAATACCTACCTGGTACTTGGTCATTGCCGAGAGTTTCTGCCTGTTCCTCGGTCATTGCTGAGAATTCCTGCCCGTTACTCGGTCATTGCCGAGAATTTATGCCCGTTACTCGGTCATTGCCGAGAATTTCTGCCCGTTACTCGGTCAATTCTGAGATATCCAGCAGATACTCGATTATTACCAAAAAAAATTGCATGGTACTAGGTTATTTCCAAGAATTCCCGCCCGGTAGTCGGTATTTGCAGAGGATTCCACACTCGGTACTCGGTCGTTTCTGAGGATTCCTACTCGGTCCTTGGTCATTGTCGAGAATTCGTGCCTGGTACTCTGTCATTGATAAGTATTCCTACCCCGTACTATGTCATTGTAAAGAATTCCTACCCTGTACTCGGTCATTGCCAAAGATTCCTCGCCTGATGCTCGGTCGTTTTTAGGAATTCGAACTCGGTACTCAGTTAATTGCAGAAAATTCTTGCATGGTACTCGGTCATTGACGAGAATTCCTGCGCGGTGCTCGGTCATTGCAGAGAGTTCCTTCCCGGTACTTGGTCAATGCCAAGGATTCCTACCCGGTGTTCGGTCATTGCCGAGAATTCCTGCATGGTACTCAGTCATTGCCGAGGATTCACCGGCCGGTACTCGATCATTGTTGAGAATTCCTGCTTGGTACTCGGTCATTGTCGTGACATCCTGCCCGATCATCAGTCATAGCTGTGAATTCCTGCCCTGCATTCGTTCATTGCCAAGAATTCCTACCCCGTACTCGGTCATTGCCGAGAATTCCTGCCTGGTACTCGGTCATTGTCGAGAATTCCTACCCCGTACTCGGTCATTGCTAAGAATTCGTGCCTGGTACTCGGTCATTGCCATGGATTCCTACCCGGTGTTCGGCCATTGCTAAGAATTCCTGCCCGGTACTGGGTCATTGCCAAGAATTCCTGCCTGGTACTTGGTCATTACCGAGAATTTCTGCCCGTTACTCCTTAATTTCCATGGATTCCTACCTGGTGTTCGACCATTGCCAAGAATTCCTGCCCGGTACTCGGTCATTGCCGAGGATTCACCAGCCGGTAGTCGATCATTGTTGAGAATTCCTGCTCGGTACTTGATTATTACCGAGAAATATTGCCTGGTACTAGGTCATTGCCGAGAATTCCCGCCCGGTACTCAGTATTTGCTGAGGATTCCTCACTTGGTACTCGGTCATTTCTGAGGATTCCTTCCCGGTGCTCGGTCATTGTCGAGAATTTGTGCCTGGTACTTGCTCATTGCCAAGAATTCCTACCCGGTACTCTGTCATTGTAAAGAATTCCTACCCTGTACTCGGTCATTGCCGAAGATTCCTCACATGATCCTCGGTCGTTTTCAAGAATTCTAACCATGTACTCGGTTCATTGCAGAGAATTCCTGCCTGGAACTCGGTCATTGCCGAGAATTCCTGCGTGGTACTTGGTCATTGCCAAGAATTCCTGCCCTGTACTCGGTCAATGCCAAGGATTCCTACCCGGTGTTCGGTCATTGCCGAGAATTCCTCCATGGTACTCGGTCATTGCCGAGGATTCACCTGCCGGTACTCGATCTTTGCTGAGAATTCCTGCCTGGTACTCGGTCAATGCGTGAATTCCTGCCATGTACTCGGTCATAGCTGAGAATTCTTGCCCAGTACTGTTCATTGCTAAGAATTCCTTCCCGGTACTTGGCCATTGCCGAGAATTTCTGCACGTTACTCGGTCATTTCTAAGAACTCCATCTGGTACTCGATTATTACAGAGAATTCCTTCCTTGTACTAGGTCATTGCCGAGAATTCTCGCCCAGTACTCATTCATTGCCGAGAATTCCTACCTGGTACTCGGTCATTGCCAAGAATTTCTACCCGGTACTCTGTCATTGTAAAGAATTCCTATCCTGTACTTGGTCATTGCCGAGAATTCCTGCATGGTACTCGGTCATTGCCGAGAAGTCCTACCCGTTACTCGGTCATTGCCAAGAATTCCTGCCTGGTACTCGGTCATTGCCATGGATTCCTACCCGGTGTTCGGCCATTGCTGAGTATTCCTGCCCAGTACTCGGTCATTGCTAAGAATTCCTGCCAGGTACTCGTTCCTTGCCTAGAATTCCTGCCTGGTACTTGGTCATTGCGGAGAATTTCTGCCCGTTACTCGGTCATTGCCATTGATTCCTACCCGGTGCTCGATCATTGCTGAGAATTCCTGCCCGGTAATCGGTCATTACAGAGAATTTCTGCCCGTTACTCGGTCATTTCTGAGATATCCAGCCGGTACTTGATTATTACCCGAGAAATATTACCTGGTACTAGGTCATTGCCAAGAATTCCCGCCCGGTACTCCGTAGTTGCCGAGGATTCCTGACTCGGTACTCGGTCGTTTCTGAGGATTTCTACCCGGTGCTTGGTCATTGTCGAGAATTCTTGCCTGGTACTCGGTCATTGCCAAGAATTCCTACCCGGTACTCTGTCATTGTAAAGAATTCCTACCCTGTACTCGGTCATTGCCGAAGATTCCTCACCTGATGCTCGGTCATTTCTGAGAATTCTAACCCGGTACTCGGTTCATTGCCAAGAATTCCTGCGCGGTGCTCGGTCGTTGCCAAGAATTCCTGCGCGGTACTCGGTCAATGCCAAGGATTGCTACCCGGTGTACGGTCATTGCCGAGAATTCCTGCATTGTACTCGGGCATTGCCGAGGATTTACCAGCCGGTACTCGATAATTGCTGAGAATTCCTGCCTGATACTCAGCCATTGCTATGAATTCCTGCCCGGTACTCGGTCATAGCTGAGAATTCCTGCCCGGTACTCGTTCATTGCCAAGAATTCCTGCCCGGTACTTGGTCATTGCCGAGAACTTTTGCACATTACTCGGTCATTTCTGAGAACTCCAGCTGGTACTCGATATTATCGAGAATTCCTTCCTTGTACTAGGTCATTGCCGAGAATTCTCGCCTGGTACTCAGTCATTGCCAAAGATTCCTCACCTGGTACTCGGTCATTTCTAAGGATTCCAACCAGTGCTTCGTCATTGTGGAGAATTCCTGCCCGGTACTCGGTCATTGTAAAGAATTCCTACCCACTACTCGATCATTGCCGAGGATTCCTCACCTAATGCTCCGTCGTTTCTTAGAATTCCAACCTGGTACTCAGTCATTGCCGAGAATTCCAGCCTGGTACTCGGTCATTGCCAAGAATTCCTATGCGGTGATCAATTATTACCGAGAATTATTTCCTTGTACTAGGTCATTGCCTAGAATTCTCACCCGGTACTCAGTCATTGCCAAGGATTCCTCACCCCGTATTTGGTCGTTTCTAAGTATTCCTACTCGGTGCTTGGTCATTGCCGAGAATTCCTACCTGGTACTCGGTCATTGCCGAGAATTCCTACCCGGTACTCGGTCATTGCCAAGAATTCCTGACTGGTACTAGGTCATTGCCTTGGATTCCTACCCAGTGTTCGGCCATTGCTGAGTATTCCTGCCCGGTACTCGGTCATTGCTGAGAATTCCTGCCCGGTACTCGTTCCTTGCCAAGAATTCCTGCCTGGTACTTGGTCATTGCAGAGAATTTCTACCCGTTACTCAGTTATTGCCATGGATTCCTACCCGGTGTTCGGTCATTGCCGAGAATTCATGCCTGGTACTCGGTCATTGCCAAGGATTCACCAGCCGGTACTCGATCATTGCTAAGAATTCCTGCCCGGTACTCGGTCATTACCGAGAATTTCTGCCCGTTACTCGGTCATTTCTGAGATATCCAGCCGGTACTCGATTATTACCAAGAAATATTGCCTGGTACTAGGTCATTGCCGAGAATTCCCGCCCGGTACTCGGTATTTGCCAAGGATTCCACACTCGGTACTCGGTCGTTTCTGAGGATTCCTACCTGGTGCTTATTCATTGTCAAGAATTCGTGCCTGGTACTCGGTCATTGCCAAGAATTCCTACCCGGTACTCTGTCATTGTAAAGAATTCCTACCCTGTACTCGGTCATTGCCGAAGATTCCTCACCTGATGCTCGGTCGTTTCCAAGAATTCTAACCCGGTACTCAGTTAATTGCAGAGAATTCCTGCATGGTACTCGGTCATTGCCGAGAATTCCTGCGCGGTGCTCGGTCATTGCTGAGAATTTCTGCGCGGTACTCGGTCATTGCCAAGAATTTCTACCCGGTGTTCGGTCATTGAAGAATTCCTGAATGGTACTCAGTCATTGCCAATGATTCACCGGCCGGTACTCGATCATTGCTGAGAATTCCTGCCTGGTACTCGGTCATTGCCAAGAATTCCTATCCGGTACTTAGTCATTGCCGAGAATTTCTGCACATGACTCGGTCATTTTCGAGAACTCCATCCGGTACTTGATTATTACTAAGAATACCTTCCTTGTACTAGGTCATTGCCGAGAATTCTCGCCCAGTGCTCAGTCATTGCCAAGGATTCCTCACCAGGTACTCGATCGTTTTTAAGGATTCCTACCCGGTGCTAGGTCATTGTCAAGAATTCCTGCCCGATACTCGGTTATTGTAAAGAATTCCTACCCAGTACTCGATCATTGCCGAGGATTCCTCACCTAATGCTCGGTCGTTTCTGAGAATTCCTACCTGGTACTCAGTCATTGCGGAGAATTCCTGCCTGGTACTCGGTCATTGCCAAGAATTCTTGTGCGGTGCTCGATTACTACCGAGAATTCTTTCCTTGTACTAGGTCATTACCGAGAATTCTCGCCCGGTACTCAGTCATTGCCAAGAACTCCTACCCGGTACTCTGTCATTGGAAAGAATTCCTACCCTGGACTTGGTCATTGCCGAGAATTCCTGCCTGGTTCTCGGTCATTGCCGAGATATCCAGCCAGTACTCGATTATTAATGAAAAATATTGCCTGGTACTTGGTCATTGCCAAGAATTCCTGCCCGGTACTCGGGCAATGCCAAGGAATCCTACCCGGTGTTCGGTCATTGCCGAGAATTCCTCCATGGTACTCGGTCATTGCCGAGGATTCACCTGCCGGTACTCGATCTTTGCTGAGAATTCCTGCCTGGTACTCGGTCAATGCGTGAATTCCTGCCATGTACTCGGTCATAGCTGAGAATTCTTGCCCAGTACTGTTCATTGCTAAGAAGTCCTTCCCGGTACTTGGCCATTGCCGAGAATTTCTGCACGTTACTCGGTCATTTCTGTGAACTCCATCTGGTACTCGATTATTACAGAGAATTCCTTCCTTGTACTAGGTCATTGCCGAGAATTTTCTCGCCCAGTACGCAGTCATTGCCGAGAATTCCTACCTGGTACTCGGTCATTGCCAAGAATTTCTACCCGGTACTCTGTCATTGTAAAGAATTCCTATCCTGTACTTGGTCATTGCCGAGAATTCCTGCATGGTACTCGGTCATTGCCGAGAAGTCCTACCCGTTACTCGGACATTGCCAAGAATTCCTGCCTGGTACTCGGTCATTGCCATGGATTCCTACCCGGTGTTCGGCCATTGCTGAGTATTCCTGGCCAGTACTCGGTCATTGCTAAGAATTCCTGCCAGGTACTCGTTCCTTGCCTAGAATTCCTGCCTGGTACTTGGTCATTGCGGAGAATTTCTGCCCGTTACTCGGTCATTGCCATTGATTCCTACCCGGTGCTCGATCATTGCTGAGAATTCCTGCCCGGTAATCGGTCATTACAGAGAATTTCTGCCCGTTACTCGGTCATTTCTGAGATATCCAGCCGGTACTTGATTATTACCCGAGAAATATTACCTGGTACTAGGTCATTGCCAAGAATTCCCGCCCGGTACTCCGTAGTTGCCGAGGATTCCTCACTCGGTACTCGGTCGTTTCTGAGGATTTCTACCCGGTGCTTGGTCATTGTCGAGAATTCTTGCCTGGTACTCGGTCATTGCCAAGAATTCCTACCCGGTACTCTGTCATTGTAAAGAATTCCTACCCTGTACTCGGTCATTGCCGAAGATTCCTCACCTGATGCTCGGTCATTTCTGAGAATTCTAACCCGGTACTCGGTTCATTGCCAAGAATTCCTGCGCGGTGCTCGGTCGTTGCCAAGAATTCCTGCGCGGTACTCGGTCAATGCCAAGGATTGCTACCCGGTGTACGGTCATTGCCGAGAGTTCCTGCATTGTACTCGGGCATTGCCGAGGATTTACCAGCCGGTACTCGATATTTGCTGAGAATTCCTGCCTGATACTCAGCCATTGCTATGAATTCCTGCCCGGTACTCGGTCATAGCTGAGAATTCCTGCCCGGTACTCGTTCATTGCCAAGAATTCCTGCCCGGTACTTGGTCATTGCCGAGAACTTTTTCACATTACTCGGTCATTTCTGAGAACTCCAGCTGGTACTCGATATTATCGAGAATTCCTTCCTTGTACTAGGTCATTGCCGAGAATTCTCGCCTGGTACTCAGTCATTGCCAAAGATTCCTCACCTGGTACTTGGTCATTTCTAAGGATTCCAACCGGTGCTTCGTCATTGTGGAGAATTCCTGCCCGGTACTCGGTCATTGTAAAGAATTCCTACCCAGTACTCGATCATTGCCGAGGATTCCTCACCTAATGCTCCGTCGTTTCTTAGAATTCCAACCTGGTACTCAGTCATTGCCGAGAATTCCTGCCTGGTACTCGGTCATTGCCAAGAATTCCTATGCGGTGATCAATTATTACCGAGAATTATTTCCTTGTACTAGGTCATTGCCTAGAATTCTCACCCGGTACTCAGTCATTGCCAAGGATTCCTCACCCCGTATTTGGTCGTTTCTAAGTATTCCTACTCGGTGCTTGGTCATTGCCGAGAATTCCTACCTGGTACTCGGTCATTGCCGAGAATTCCTACCCGGTACTCGGTCATTGCCAAGAATTCCTGACTGGTACTAGGTCATTGCCTTGGATTCCTACCCAGTGTTCGGCCATTGCTGAGTATTCCTGCCCGGTACTCGGTCATTGCTGAGAATTCCTGCCCGGTACTCGTTCCTTGCCAAGAATTCCTGCCTGGTACTTGGTCATTGCAGAGAATTTCTACCCGTTACTCGGTTATTGCCATGGATTCCTACCCGGTGTTCGGTCATTGCCAAGAATTCCTGCCTGGTACTCGGTCATTGCCAAGGATTCACCAGCCGGTACTCGATCATTGCTAAGAATTCCTGCCCGGTACTCGGTCATTACCGAGAATTTCTGCCCGTTACTCGGTCATTTCTGAGATATCCAGCCGGTACTCGATTATTACCAAGAAATATTGCCTGGTACTAGGTCATTGCCGAGAATTCCCGCCCGGTACTCGGTATTTGCCAAGGATTCCACACTCGGTACTCGGTCGTTTCTGAGGATTCCTACCTGGTGCTTATTCATTGTCGAGATTCGTGCCTGGTACTTGGTCATTGCCAAAAATTCCTACCCGGTACTCTGTCATTGTAAAGAATTCCTACCCTGTACTCGGTCATTGCCGAAGATTCCTCACCTGATGCTCGGTCGTTTCCAAGAATTCTAACCCGGTACTCAGTTAATTGCAGAGAATTCCTGCATGGTACTCGGTCATTGCCGAGAATTCCTGCGCGGTGCTCGGTCATTGCTGAGAATTTCTGCGCGGTACTCGGTCATTGCCAAGAATTTCTACCCGGTGTTCGGTCATTGAAGAATTCCTGAATGGTACTCAGTCATTGCCAATGATTCACCGGCCGGTACTCGATCATTGCTGAGAATTCCTGCCTGGTACTCGGTCATTGCCGTGAATTCCTACCCGGTAATCGGTCATAGCTGAGAATTCCTGCCCGACACTCGTTCATTGCCAAGAATTCCTACCCGGTACTTAGTCATTGCCGAGAATTTCTGCACGTGACTCGGTCATTTTCGAGAACTCCATCCGGTACTTGATTATTACCGAGAATTTCTGCTTGGTACTCGGTCATTGCCGAGAAATCCTACTGGGTACTCGGTCATTGCCAAGAATCCCTGCCTGTACTCGGTCATTGCCTTGGATTCCTACCCGGTGTTTGGCCATTGCTGAGTATTCCTGCCTGGTACTCGGTCATTGCTGAGAATTCCTGCCCGGTACTCATTTCTTGCCAAGAATTTCTGCCTCGTACTTGGTCATTGCCTAGAATTTCTGCCCGTTACTGGGTCATTGCCATGGATTCCAACCCGGTGTTCGGTCATTGCCGTGAATTCCTGCCCGGTACTCGGTCATTGCTGAGGATTCACCATCCGGTACTCGATCATTGCTGAGAATTCCTGCCCGGTACCCGGTCATTGCCGAGAATTTCTTCCCGTTACTCTGTCAATTCCGAGATATCCAGCCGGTACTCGATTATTACCGAGAAATATTGCCTGGTACTAGGTCATTGCCGAGAATTCCCGCCCGGTACTCGGTATTTACCGAGGATTCCTCACTCGGTACTCGGTCGTTTCTGAGTATTCCTTCCCAGTGCTTGGTGATTGTCGATAATTCGTGCCTGGTACTCGGTCATTACCGAGAATTCCTGCGCGGTGCTCGGTCATTCCAAGAATTCCTGCCCGGTACTCGGTCATTGCCGAGGATTCACCAGCCGGTACTCGATCATTGCTGAAAATTCCTCCCTGGTACTCGGTCATTGCTGTGAATTCATGCCCGGTACTCGGTCATAGCTGAGAATTCATGCCTAGTACTTGTTCGTTGCCAAGAATTCTTGCCCGGTACTTGGTCATTGCCGAGAATTTCTGTAAGTTACTCGGTCATTTCCGAGAACTCCATCTGGTACTCGATTATTACCGAGATTTCCTTC
The DNA here is from genome assembly GCA_963667165.1 of Barbarea vulgaris. NCBI lineage: Eukaryota > Viridiplantae > Streptophyta > Magnoliopsida > Brassicales > Brassicaceae > Barbarea > Barbarea vulgaris. The sequence goes on along the minus strand of OY763888.1, from coordinate 9,919,734 downwards.
CTTCTACATGGTCATTGCCGAGAATTCTCGCCCAGTACTCAGTCATTGACAAGGATTCCTACCCGGTGCTTCGTCATTGTCGAGTATTCATGCCCGGTACTCGGTCATTGTAAAGAATTCCTACCCAGTGCTCGGTCATTGCCGAGGATTTCTCACCTAATGCTCGGTCGTTTCAGAGAATTCCAACCTGGTACTCAGTTATTGCGGAGAATTCCTGCCTGGTACTCGGTTATTGCCGAGGATTCACCAGGCGGTACTCTATCATTGCTGAGAATTCCTACCTAGTACTCGGTCATTACCGTGAATTCATGCCCGGTTCTCGGTCATAGCTAAGAATTCATGCCCAGTACTCGTTCATTGCCAAGAATTCCTGCCCGGTACTTGGTCATTGTCGAGAATTTCTGCAAGTTACTCAGTCATTTCCGAGAACTCCATCCGGTACTCGATTATTACTGAGAATTCCTTCCTTGTATTAGCTCATTTCCGAGAATTCTCGCCCAGTACTCAGTCATTGCCAAGGATTCCTCTCCCGGTACTCGGTCGTTTCTAAGGATTCCTACCCGGTGCTTGGTCATTGTAAAGAATTCCTACACAGTACTCGGTCATTGTCGAGGATTCCTCACCTAATGCTTGGTCATTTCAGAAAATTTTAACCTGGTACTCAGTCACTGCCGAGAATTCCTGCCTGGTACTCGGTCATTGCCGAGGATTCACCTGCCGGTACTCGATAATTGCTGAGAATTCCTGCCTGCTACTCGGTCATTGCCATGAATTCATGCCTGGTACTCGGTCATAGCTGAGAATTCCTGCCCAGTACTCGTTCATTGCCAAGAATTCCTGTCCGGTACTTGGTCATTGCCGAGAATTTCTGCAAGTTACTCGGTCATTTCCGAGAACTCCATCCGGTACTCGATTATTACTGAGAATTCCTTCCTTGTACTAGGTCATTGCCGAGAATTCTCGCCCAGTACTCAGTCTTTGCCAAGGATTCCTCACCCGGTACTCGGTCGTTTCTAAGGATTCCTACCTGGTGCTTGTTCATTGTCGAGAATTCCTGCCTGGTACTCGGTCATTGCCAAGAATTCCTACCCGGTACTCTGTCATTGTAAAGAATTCCTACCCTGTACTCGGTCATTGACGAAGATTCCTCACCTGATGCTCGGTCGTTTCCAAGAATTCTAACCCGGTACTCAGTTAATTGCAGAGAATTCCTGCATGGTACTCGGTCATCGCCGAGAATTCCTGCGCGGTGCTCGGTCATTGCCAAGAATTTCTACCCGGTGTTCGGTCATTGAAGAATTCGTGAATGGTACTCAGTCATTGCCTATGATTCACCGGCCGGTACTCGATCATTGCTGAGAATTCCTGCCTGGTACTCGGTCATTGCCGTGAATTCCTACCCGGTAATCGGTCATAGTTGAGAATTCCTGCCCGACACTCGTTCATTGCCAAGAATTCCTACCCGGTACTTAGTCATTGCCGAGAATTTCTGCACGTGACTCGGTCATTTCCGAGAACTCCATCCGGTACTTGATTATTACCGAGAATACCTTTCTTGTACTAGGTCATTGCCGAGAATTCTCGCCTAGTGCTCAGTCATTGCCAAGGATTCCTCACCAGGTACTCGATCGTTTTTAAGGATTCCTACCCGGTGCTAGGTCATTGTCAAGAATTCCTGCCCGATACTCGGTCATTGTAAAGAATTCCTACCCAGTACTCGATCATTGCCGAGGATTCCTCACCTAATGCTCGGTCGTTTCTGAGAATTCCTACCTGGTACTCAGTCATTGCCGAGAATTCCTGCCTGGTACTCGGTCATTGCCAAGAATTCTTGTGCGGTGCTCGATTACTACCGAGAATTCTTTCCTTGTACTAGGTCATTACCGAGAATTATCGCCCGGTACTCAGTCATTGCCAAGAACTCCTACCCGGTACTCTGTCATTGTAAAGAATTCCTACCCTGTACTTGGTCATTGCCGAGAATTCCTGCCTGGTTCTCGGTCATTGCCGAGATATCCAGCCGGTACTCGATTATTAATGAAAAATATTGCCTGGTACTAGGTCATTGCCGAGAATTCCCTCCCGGTACTCAGTATTTGCAGAGGATTCCTCACTCGGTACTAGGTCGTTTATGAGGATTCCTACCCGGTGCTTGGTCATTGTCGAGAATTCGTGCCTGGTACTCGGTAATTGCCAAGAATTCCTACCCGGTACTCTGTCATCGTAAAGAATTCCTACCTGATGCTCGGTCATTTTTGAGAATTCCAACCCGGCATTCGGTTCATTGCAGAGAATTCCTGCCTGGTACTCGATCATTGCCGAGAATTCCTGCCTGGTAGTTGGTCATTGCCGTGAATTCATGCCCGCTACTCGGTCATAGCTGAGATTTCATGCCCAATACTCGTTCATTGCCCATAATTCCTGCCCGGTACTTGGTCATTGCCGAGAATTCATGCCTGGTACTCGGTCATTGTAAAGAATTCCAACCCAGTATTCGGTCATTGTCGAGGATTCCTCACCTAATGCTCAGTCGTTTCAGAGAATTCCAACCTGGTACTCGGTCATTGCCAAGAATTCCTGTGCGGTGGTCGATTATTACCGAGAATTCTTTCTGTGAACTAGGTCATTACCGAGAATTCTCACCCGGTACTCAGTCATTGCCAAGGATTCCTCACCCGGTATTTGGTAATTTCTAAGGATTCCTACCCGGTGCTTGGTCATTGACGAGAATTCCTACCTGGTACTCGGTCATTACCGAGAATTCTTACATGGTACTCGGTCATTGCCAAGAATTCTTGCCCGGTACTCGGTCATTGCCATGGATTCCTACCCGGTGTTCGGCCATTGCTGAGTATTCCGGCCCGGTACTCGGTCATTGCTGAGAATTCATGCCCGGTACTCGTTCCTTGCCAAGAATTCGTGCCTGGTACTTGGTCATTGCCGAGAATTTCTGTCCGTTACTCGATAATTGCCATGGATTCCTACCCGGTGTTCGGTCAATGCCAAGAATTCTCAGCCGGTACTCGATCTTCGCTGAGAATTCGTGCCGGGTACTCGGTCATTGCCGAGAATTTATGGCCGTTACTCAGTCGTTTCTGAGGATTCCTACCCGGTTATTGGTCATTGTCGAGAATTCATGCCCTGGTACTCAGTTATTGACAAGAATTCCTTCCCGGTACTCTGTCATCGTAAAGAATTCCTACCCTGTACTCTGTCATTGCCGAGAATTCCTGCTTGGTACTCGGTCATTGCCGAGAAATCCTACTGGGTACTCGGTCATTGCCAAGAATCCCTGCATGTACTCGGTCATTGCCTTGGATTCCTACCCAGTGTTTGGCCATTGCTGAGTATTCCTGCCTGGTACTCGGTCATTGCTGAGAATTCCTGCCCGGTACTCGTTTCTTGCCAAGAATTCCTGCCTCGTACTTGGTCATTGCCTAGAATTTCTGCCCATTACTGGGTCATTGCCATGAATTCCTGCCCGGTACTCGGTCATTGCCGAGGATTCACCATCCGGTACTCGATCATTGCTGAGAATTCCTGCCCGGTACCCGGTCATTGCCAAGAATTTCTTCCTGTTACTCGGTCAATTCCGAGATATCCAGCCGGTACTCGATTATTACCGAGAAATATTGCCTGGTACTAGGTCATTGCCGAGAATTCCCGCCCGGTACTCGGTATTTGCCGAGGATTTCTCACTCGGTACTCGGCCGTTTCTGAGTATTCCTTCCCTGTGCTTGGTCATTGTCGATAATTCGTGCCTGGTACTCGGTCATTACCGAGAATTCCTGCGCGGTGCTCGGTATTTCCAAGAATTCCTGCCCGGTACTCGGTCATTGCCGAGGATTCACCAGCCGGTACTCGATCATTGCTGAAAATTCCTCCATAGTACTCGGTCATTACCATGAATTCATGCCCGGTTCTCGGTCATAGCTAAGAATTCATGCCCAGTACTCGTTCATTGCCAAGAATTCCTGCCCGGTACTTGGTCATTGTCGAGAATTTCTGCAAGTTACTCAGTCATTTCCGAGAACTCCATCCGGTACTCGATTATTACTGAGAATTCCTTCCTTGTATTAGCTCATTTCCGAGAATTCTCGCCCAGTACTCAGTCATTGCCAAGGATTCCTCTCCCGGTACTCGGTCGTTTCTAAGGATTCCTACCCGGTGCTTGGTCATTGTAAAGAATTCCTACACAGTACTCGGTCATTGTCGAGGATTCCTCACCTAATGCTTGGTCATTTCAGAAAATTTTAACCTGGTACTCAGTCACTGCCGAGAATTCCTGCCTGGTACTCGGTCATTGCCGAGGATTCACCTGCCGGTACTCGATAATTGCTGAGAATTCCTGCCTGCTACTCGGTCATTGCCATGAATTCATGCCTGGTACTCGGTCATAGCTGAGAATTCCTGCCCAGTACTCGTTCATTGCCAAGAATTCCTGTCCGGTACTTGGTCATTGCCGAGAATTTCTGCAAGTTACTCGGTCATTTCCGAGAACTCCATCCGGTACTCGATTATTACTGAGAATTCCTTCCTTGTACTAGGTCATTGCCGAGAATTCTCGCCCAGTACTCAGTCTTTGCCAAGGATTCCTCACCCGGTACTCGGTCGTTTCTAAGGATTCCTACCTGGTGCTTGTTCATTGTCGAGAATTCCTGCCTGGTACTCGGTCATTGCCAAGAATTCCTACCCGGTACTCTGTCATTGTAAAGAATTCCTACCCTGTACTCGGTCATTGACGAAGATTCCTCACCTGATGCTCGGTCGTTTCCAAGAATTCTAACCCGGTACTCAGTTAATTGCAGAGAATTCCTGCATGGTACTCGGTCATCGCCGAGAATTCCTGCGCGGTGCTCGGTCATTGCCAAGAATTTCTACCCGGTGTTCGGTCATTGAAGAATTCGTGAATGGTACTCAGTCATTGCCTATGATTCACCGGCCGGTACTCGATCATTGCTGAGAATTCCTGCCTGGTACTCGGTCATTGCCGTGAATTCCTACCCGGTAATCGGTCATAGTTGAGAATTCCTGCCCGACACTCGTTCATTGCCAAGAATTCCTACCCGGTACTTAGTCATTGCCGAGAATTTCTGCACGTGACTCGGTCATTTCCGAGAACTCCATCCGGTACTTGATTATTACCGAGAATACCTTTCTTGTACTAGGTCATTGCCGAGAATTCTCGCCTAGTGCTCAGTCATTGCCAAGGATTCCTCACCAGGTACTCGATCGTTTTTAAGGATTCCTACCCGGTGCTAGGTCATTGTCAAGAATTCCTGCCCGATACTCGGTCATTGTAAAGAATTCCTACCCAGTACTCGATCATTGCCGAGGATTCCTCACCTAATGCTCGGTCGTTTCTGAGAATTCCTACCTGGTACTCAGTCATTGCCGAGAATTCCTGCCTGGTACTCTGTCATTGCCAAGAATTCTTGTGCGGTGCTCGATTACTACCGAGAATTCTTTCCTTGTACTAGGTCATTACCGAGAATTATCGCCCGGTACTCAGTCATTGCCAAGAACTCCTACCCGGTACTCTGTCATTGTAAAGAATTCCTACCCTGTACTTGGTCATTGCCGAGAATTCCTGCCTGGTTCTCGGTCATTGCCGAGATATCCAGCCGGTACTCGATTATTAATGAAAAATATTGCCTGGTACTAGGTCATTGCCGAGAATTCCCTCCCGGTACTCAGTATTTGCAGAGGATTCCTCACTCGGTACTAGGTCGTTTATGAGGATTCCTACCCGGTGCTTGGTCATTGTCGAGAATTCGTGCCTGGTACTCGGTAATTGCCAAGAATTCCTACCCGGTACTCTGTCATCGTAAAGAATTCCTACCTGATGCTCGGTCATTTTTGAGAATTCCAACCCGGCATTCGGTTCATTGCAGAGAATTCCTGCCTGGTACTCGATCATTGCCGAGAATTCCTGCCTGGTAGTTGGTCATTGCCGTGAATTCATGCCCGCTACTCGGTCATAGCTGAGATTTCATGCCCAATACTCGTTCATTGCCCATAATTCCTGCCCGGTACTTGGTCATTGCCGAGAATTCATGCCTGGTACTCGGTCATTGTAAAGAATTCCAACCCAGTATTCGGTCATTGTCGAGGATTCCTCACCTAATGCTCAGTCGTTTCAGAGAATTCCAACCTGGTACTCGGTCATTGCCAAGAATTCCTGTGCGGTGGTCGATTATTACCGAGAATTCTTTCTGTGAACTAGGTCATTACCGAGAATTCTCACCCGGTACTCAGTCATTGCCAAGGATTCCTCACCCGGTATTTGGTAATTTCTAAGGATTCCTACCCGGTGCTTGGTCATTGACGAGAATTCCTACCTGGTACTCGGTCATTACCGAGAATTCTTACATGGTACTCGGTCATTGCCAAGAATTCTTGCCCGGTACTCGGTCATTGCCATGGATTCCTACCCGGTGTTCGGCCATTGCTGAGTATTCCGGCCCGGTACTCGGTCATTGCTGAGAATTCATGCCCGGTACTCGTTCCTTGCCAAGAATTCGGGCCTGGTACTTGGTCATTGCCGAGAATTTCTGTCCGTTACTCGATAATTGCCATGGATTCCTACCCGGTGTTCGGTCAATGCCAAGAATTCTCAGCCGGTACTCGATCTTCGCTGAGAATTCGTGCCGGGTACTCGGTCATTGCCGAGAATTTATGGCCGTTACTCAGTCGTTTCTGAGGATTCCTACCCGGTTATTGGTCATTGTCGAGAATTCATGCCCTGGTACTCAGTTATTGACAAGAATTCCTTCCCGGTACTCTGTCATCGTAAAGAATTCCTACCCTGTACTCTGTCATTGCCGAGAATTCCTGCTTGGTACTCGGTCATTGCCGAGAAATCCTACTGGGTACTCGGTCATTGCCAAGAATCCCTGCATGTACTCGGTCATTGCCTTGGATTCCTACCCAGTGTTTGGCCATTGCTGAGTATTCCTGCCTGGTACTCGGTCATTGCTGAGAATTCCTGCCCGGTACTCGTTTCTTGCCAAGAATTCCTGCCTCGTACTTGGTCATTGCCTAGAATTTCTGCCCATTACTGGGTCAGTGCCATGAATTCCTGCCCGGTACTCGGTCATTGCCGAGGATTCACCATCCGGTACTCGATCATTGCTGAGAATTCCTGCCCGGTACCCGGTCATTGCCAAGAATTTCTTCCTGTTACTCGGTCAATTCCGAGATATCCAGCCGGTACTCGATTATTACCGAGAAATATTGCCTGGTACTAGGTCATTGCCGAGAATTCCCGCCCGGTACTCGGTATTTGCCGAGGATTTCTCACTCGGTACTCGGCCGTTTCTGAGTATTCCTTCCCTGTGCTTGGTCATTGTCGATAATTCGTGCCTGGTACTCGGTCATTACCGAGAATTCCTGCGCGGTGCTCGGTATTTCCAAGAATTCCTGCCCGGTACTCGGTCATTGCCGAGGATTCACCAGCCGGTACTCGATCATTGCTGAAAATTCCTCCATAGTACTCGGTCATTACCGTGAATTCATGCCCGGTTCTCGGTCATAGCTAAGAATTCATGCCCAGTACTCGTTCATTGCCAAGAATTCCTGCCCGGTACTTGGTCATTGTCGAGAATTTCTGCAAGTTACTCAGTCATTTCCGAGAACTCCATCCGGTACTCGATTATTACTGAGAATTCCTTCCTTGTATTAGCTCATTTCCGAGAATTCTCGCCCAGTACTCAGTCATTGCCAAGGATTCCTCTCCCGGTACTCGGTCGTTTCTAAGGATTCCTACCCGGTGCTTGGTCATTGTAAAGAATTCCTACACAGTACTCGGTCATTGTCGAGGATTCCTCACCTAATGCTTGGTCATTTCAGAAAATTTTAACCTGGTACTCAGTCACTGCCGAGAATTCCTGCCTGGTACTCGGTCATTGCCGAGGATTCACCTGCCGGTACTCGATAATTGCTGAGAATTCCTGCCTGCTACTCGGTCATTGCCATGAATTCATGCCTGGTACTCGGTCATAGCTGAGAATTCCTGCCCAGTACTCGTTCATTGCCAAGAATTCCTGTCCGGTACTTGGTCATTGCCGAGAATTTCTGCAAGTTACTCGGTCATTTCCGAGAACTCCATCCGGTACTCGATTATTACTGAGAATTCCTTCCTTGTACTAGGTCATTGCCGAGAATTCTCGCCCAGTACTCAGTCTTTGCCAAGGATTCCTCACCCGGTACTCGGTCGTTTCTAAGGATTCCTACCTGGTGCTTGTTCATTGTCGAGAATTCCTGCCTGGTACTCGGTCATTGCCAAGAATTCCTACCCGGTACTCTGTCATTGTAAAGAATTCCTACCCTGTACTCGGTCATTGACGAAGATTCCTCACCTGATGCTCGGTCGTTTCCAAGAATTCTAACCCGGTACTCAGTTAATTGCAGAGAATTCCTGCATGGTACTCGGTCATCGCCGAGAATTCCTGCGCGGTGCTCGGTCATTGCCAAGAATTTCTACCCGGTGTTCGGTCATTGAAGAATTCGTGAATGGTACTCAGTCATTGCCTATGATTCACCGGCCGGTACTCGATCATTGCTGAGAATTCCTGCCTGGTACTCGGTCATTGCCGTGAATTCCTACCCGGTAATCGGTCATAGTTGAGAATTCCTGCCCGACACTCGTTCATTGCCAAGAATTCCTACCCGGTACTTAGTCATTGCCGAGAATTTCTGCACGTGACTCGGTCATTTCCGAGAACTCCATCCGGTACTTGATTATTACCGAGAATACCTTTCTTGTACTAGGTCATTGCCGAGAATTCTCGCCTAGTGCTCAGTCATTGCCAAGGATTCCTCACCAGGTACTCGATCGTTTTTAAGGATTCCTACCCGGTGCTAGGTCATTGTCAAGAATTCCTGCCCGATACTCGGTCATTGTAAAGAATTCCTACCCAGTACTCGATCATTGCCGAGGATTCCTCACCTAATGCTCGGTCGTTTCTGAGAATTCCTACCTGGTACTCAGTCATTGCCGAGAATTCCTGCCTGGTACTCTGTCATTGCCAAGAATTCTTGTGCGGTGCTCGATTACTACCGAGAATTCTTTCCTTGTACTAGGTCATTACCGAGAATTATCGCCCGGTACTCAGTCATTGCCAAGAACTCCTACCCGGTACTCTGTCATTGTAAAGAATTCCTACCCTGTACTTGGTCATTGCCGAGAATTCCTGCCTGGTTCTCGGTCATTGCCGAGATATCCAGACGGTACTCGATTATTAATGAAAAATATTGCCTGGTACTAGGTCATTGCCGAGAATTCCCTCCCGGTACTCAGTATTTGCAGAGGATTCCTCACTCGGTACTAGGTCGTTTATGAGGATTCCTACCCGGTGCTTGGTCATTGTCGAGAATTCGTGCCTGGTACTCGGTAATTGCCAAGAATTCCTACCCGGTACTCTGTCATCGTAAAGAATTCCTACCTGATGCTCGGTCATTTTTGAGAATTCCAACCCGGCATTCGGTTCATTGCAGAGAATTCCTGCCTGGTACTCGATCATTGCCGAGAATTCCTGCCTGGTAGTTGGTCATTGCCGTGAATTCATGCCCGCTACTCGGTCATAGCTGAGATTTCATGCCCAATACTCGTTCATTGCCCATAATTCCTGCCCGGTACTTGGTCATTGCCGAGAATTCATGCCTGGTACTCGGTCATTGTAAAGAATTCCAACCCAGTATTCGGTCATTGTCGAGGATTCCTCACCTAATGCTCAGTCGTTTCAGAGAATTCCAACCTGGTACTCGGTCATTGCCAAGAATTCCTGTGCGGTGGTCGATTATTACCGAGAATTCTTTCTGTGAACTAGGTCATTACCGAGAATTCTCACCCGGTACTCAGTCATTGCCAAGGATTCCTCACCCGGTATTTGGTAATTTCTAAGGATTCCTACCCGGTGCTTGGTCATTGACGAGAATTCCTACCTGGTACTCGGTCATTACCGAGAATTCTTACATGGTACTCGGTCATTGCCAAGAATTCTTGCCCGGTACTCGGTCATTGCCATGGATTCCTACCCGGTGTTCGGCCATTGCTGAGTATTCCGGCCCGGTACTCGGTCATTGCTGAGAATTCATGCCCGGTACTCGTTCCTTGCCAAGAATTCGTGCCTGGTACTTGGTCATTGCCGAGAATTTCTGTCCGTTACTCGATAATTGCCATGGATTCCTACCCGGTGTTCGGTCAATGCCAAGAATTCTCAGCCGGTACTCGATCTTCGCTGAGAATTCGTGCCGGGTACTCGGTCATTGCCGAGAATTTATGGCCGTTACTCAGTCGTTTCTGAGGATTCCTACCCGGTTATTGGTCATTGTCGAGAATTCATGCCCTGGTACTCAGTTATTGACAAGAATTCCTTCCCGGTACTCTGTCATCGTAAAGAATTCCTACCCTGTACTCTGTCATTGCCGAGAATTCCTGCTTGGTACTCGGTCATTGCCGAGAAATCCTACTGGGTACTCGGTCATTGCCAAGAATCCCTGCATGTACTCGGTCATTGCCTTGGATTCCTACCCAGTGTTTGGCCATTGCTGAGTATTCCTGCCTGGTACTCGGTCATTGCTGAGAATTCCTGCCCGGTACTCGTTTCTTGCCAAGAATTCCTGCCTCGTACTTGGTCATTGCCTAGAATTTCTGCCCATTACTGGGTCATTGCCATGAATTCCTGCCCGGTACTCGGTCATTGCCGAGGATTCACCATCCGGTACTCGATCATTGCTGAGAATTCCTGCCCGGTACCCGGTCATTGCCAAGAATTTCTTCCTGTTACTCGGTCAATTCCGAGATATCCAGCCGGTACTCGATTATTACCGAGAAATATTGCCTGGTACTAGGTCATTGCCGAGAATTCCCGCCCGGTACTCGGTATTTGCCGAGGATTTCTCACTCGGTACTCGGCCGTTTCTGAGTATTCCTTCCCTGTGCTTGGTCATTGTCGATAATTCGTGCCTGGTACTCGGTCATTACCGAGAATTCCTGCGCGGTGCTCGGTCTTTCCAAGAATTCCTGCCCGGTACTCGGTCATTGCCGAGGATTCAGCAGCCGGTACTCGATCATTGCTGAAAATTCCTCCATGGTACTCGGTCATTGCCGTGAATTCATGCCCGGTACTCGGTCATAGCTGAGAATTCATGCCTAGTACTTGTTCGTTGCCAAGAATTCCTGCCCGGTACTTGGTCATTGCCGAGAATTTCTGTAAGTTACTCGGTCATTTCCGAGAACTCCATCTGGTTCTCGATTATTACCGAGATTTCCTTCCTTGTACAAGGTCATTGCCGAGAATTCTTGCCCAGTACTCAGTCATTGACAAGGATTCCTACCCGGTGCTTCGTCATTGTCGAGTATTCATGCCCAGTACTCGGTCATTGTAAAGAATTCCTACCCAGTGCTCGGTCATTGCCGAGGATTCCTCACCTAATGCTCGGTCGTTTCAGAAAATTCCAACCTGGTACTCAGTTATTGCGGAGAATTCCTGCCTGGTACTCGGTTATTGCCGAGGATTCACCAGGAGGTACTCTATCATTGCTGAGAATTCCTACCTAGTACTCGGTCATTACCGTGAATTCATGCCCGGTTCTCGGTCATAGCTAAGAATTCCTGCCCAGTACTCGTTCATTGCCAAGAATTCCTGCCCGGTACTTGGTCATTGTCGAGAATTTCTGCAAGTTACTCAGTCATTTCCGAGAACTCCATCCGGTACTCGATTATTACTGAGAATTCCTTCCTTGTACTAGGTCATTACCGAGAATTCTCGCCCAGTACTCAGTCTTTGCCAAGGATTCCTCACCCGATACTCGGTCGTTTCTAAGGATTCCTACCTGGTGCTTGTTCATTGTCGAGAATTCCTGCCTGGTACTCGGTCATTGCCAAGAATTCCTACCCGGTACTCTGTCATTGTAAAGAATTCCTACCCTGTACTCGGTCATTGCCGAAGATTCCTCACCTGATGCTCGGTCGTTTCCAAGAATTCTAACCCGGTACTCAGTTAATTGCAGAGAATTCCTGCATGGTACTCGGTCATCGCCGATAATTCCTGCGCGGTGCTCGGTCATTGCCAAGAATTTCTACCCGGTGTTCGGTCATTGAAGAATTCCTGAATGGTACTCAGTCATTGCCAATGATTCACCGGCCGGTACTCGATCATTGCTGAGAATTCCTGCCTGGTACTCGGTCATTGCCGTGAATTCCTACCCGGTAATCGGTCATAGTTGAGAATTCCTGCCCGACACTCGTTCATTGCCAAGAATTCCTACCCGGTACTTAGTCATTGCCGAGAATTTCTGCACGTGACTCGGTCATTTCCGAGAACTCCATCCGGTACTTGATTATTACCGAGAATACCTTCCTTGTACTAGGTCATTGCCGAGAATTCTCGCCCAGTGCTCAGTCATTGCCAAGGATTCCTCACCAGGTACTCGATCGTTTTTAAGGATTCCTACCCGGTGCTAGGTCATTGTCAAGAATTCCTGCCCGATACTCGGTCATTGTAAAGAATTCCTACCCAGTACTCGATCATTGCCGAGGATTCCTCACCTAATGCTCGGTCGTTTCTGAGAATTCCTACCTGGTACTCAGTCATTGCCGAGAATTCCTGCCTGGTACTCGGTCATTGCCAAGAATTCTTGTGCGGTGCTCGATTACTACCGAGAATTCTTTCCTTGTACTAGGTCATTACCGAGAATTATCGCCCGGTACTCAGTCATTGCCAAGAACTCCTACCCGGTACTCTGTCATTGTAAAGAATTCCTACCCTGTACTTGGTCATTGCCGAGAATTCCTGCCTGGTTCTCGGTCATTGCCGAGATATCCAGCCGGTACTCGATTATTAATGAAAAATATTGCCTGGTACTAGGTCATTGCCGAGAATTCCCTCCCGGTACTCAGTATTTGCAGAGGATTCCTCACTCGGTACTAGGTCGTTTATGAGGATTCCTACCCGGTGCTTGGTCATTGTCGAGAATTCGTGCCTGGTACTCGGTCATTGCCAAGAATTCCTACCCGGTACTCTGTCATCGTAAAGAATTCCTACCTGATGCTCGGTCATTTTTGAGAATTCCAACCCGGCATTCGGTTCATTGCAGAGAATTCCTGCCTGGTACTCGGTCATTGCCGAGAATTCCTGCCTGGTAGTTGGTCATTGCCGTGAATTCATGCCCGCTACTCGGTCATAGCTGAGATTTCATGCCCAATACTCGTTCATTGCCCATAATTCCTGCCCGGTACTTGGTCATTGCCGAGAATTCATGCCTGGTACTCGGTCATTGTAAAGAATTCCAACCCAGTATTCGGTCATTGTCGAGGATTCCTCACCTAATGCTCAGTCGTTTCAGAGAATTCCAACCTGGTACTCGGTCATTGCCAAGAATTCCTGTGCGGTGGTCGATTATTACCGAGAATTCTTTCCGTGAACTAGGTCATTACCGAGAATTCTCACCCGGCACTCAGTCATTGCCAAGGATTCCTCACCCGGTATTTGGTCATTTCTAAGGATTCCTACCCGGTGCTTGGTCATTGACGAGAATTCCTACCTGGTACTCGGTCATTACCGAGAATTCTTACATGGTACTCGGTCATTGCCAAGAATTCTTGCCCGGTACTCGGTCATTGCCATGGATTCCTACCCGGTGTTCGGCCATTGCTGAGTATTCCGGCCCGGTACTCGGTCATTGCTGAGAATTCATGCCCGGTACTCGTTCCTTGCCAAGAATTCGTGCCTGGTACTTGGTCATTGCCGAGAATTTCTGTCCGTTACTCGATAATTGCCATGGATTCCTACCCGGTGTTCGGTCAATGCCAAGAATTCTCAGCCGGTACTCGATCTTCGCTGAGAATTCGTGCCCGGTACTCGGTCATTGCCGAGAATTTATGGCCGTTACTCAGTCGTTTCTGAGGATTCCTACCCGGTTATTGGTCATTGTCGAGAATTCATGCCCTGGTACTCAGTTATTGACAAGAATTCCTTCCCGGTACTCTGTCATCGTAAAGAATTCCTACCCTGTACTCTGTCATTGCCGAGAATTCCTGCTTGGTACTCGGTCATTGCCGAGAAATCCTACTGGGTACTCGGTCATTGCCAAGAATCCCTGCATGTACTCGGTCATTGCCTTGGATTCCTACCCGGTGTTTGGCCATTGCTGAGTATTCCTGCCTGGTACTCGGTCATTACTGAGAATTCCTGCCCGGTACTCGTTTCTTGCCAAGAATTCCTGCCTCGTACTTGGTCATTGCCTAGAATTTCTGCCCATTACTGGGTCATTGCCATGAATTCCTGCCCGGTACTCGGTCATTGCCGAGGATTCACCATCCGGTACTCGATCATTGCTGAGAATTCCTGCCCGGTACCCGGTCATTGCCAAGAATTTCTTCCCGTTACTCGGTCAATTCCGAGATATCCAGCCGGTACTCGATTATTACCGAGAAATATTGCCTGGTACTAGGTCATTGCCGAGAATTCCCGCCCGGTACTCGGTATTTGCCGAGGATTTCTCACTCGGTACTCGGCCGTTTCTGAGTATTCCTTCCCTGTGCTTGGTCATTGTCGATAATTCGTGCCTGGTACACGGTCATTACCGAGAATTCCTGCGCGGTGCTCGGTCTTTCCAAGAATTCCTGCCCGGTACTCGGTCATTGCCGAGGATTCACCAGCCGGTACTCGATCATTGCTGAAAATTCCTCCATGGTACTCGGTCATTGCCGTGAATTCATGCCCGGTACTCGGTCATAGCTGAGAATTCATGCCTAGTACTTGTTCGTTGCCAAGAATTCCTGCCCGGTACTTGGTCATTGCCGAGAATTTCTGTAAGTTACTCGGTCATTTCCGAGAACTCCATCTGGTTCTCGATTATTACCGAGATTTCCTTCCTTGTACAAGGTCATTGCCGAGAATTCTTGCCCAGTACTCAGTCATTGACAAGGATTCCTACCCGGTGCTTCGTCATTGTCGAGTATTCATGCCCGGTACTCGGTCATTGTAAAGAATTCCACCCAGTGCTCGGTCATTGCCGAGGATTCCTCACCTAATGCTCGGTCGTTTCAGAAAATTCCAACCTGGTACTCAGTTATTGCGGAGAATTCCTGCCTGGTACTCGGTTATTGCCGAGGATTCACCAGGAGGTACTCTATCATTGCTGAGAATTCCTACCTAGTACTCGGTCATTACCGTGAATTCATGCCCGGTTCTCGGTCATAGCTAAGAATTCCTGCCCAGTACTCGTTCATTGCCAAGAATTCCTGCCCGGTACTTGGTCATTGTCGAGAATTTCTGCAAGTTACTCAGTCATTTCCGAGAACTCCATCCGGTACTCGATTATTACTGAGAATTCCTTCCTTGTACTAGGTCATTGCCGAGAATTCTCGCCCAGTACTCAGTCTTTGCCAAGGATTCCTCACCCGATACTCGGTCGTTTCTAAGGATTCCTACCTGGTGCTTGTTCATTGTCGAGAATTCCTGCCTGGTACTCGGTCATTGCCAAGAATTCCTACCCGGTACTCTGTCATTGTAAAGAATTCCTACCCTGTACTCGGTCATTGCCGAAGATTCCTCACCTGATGCTCGGTCGTTTCCAAGAATTCTAACCCGGTACTCAGTTAATTGCAGAGAATTCCTGCATGGTACTCGGTCATCGCCGATAATTCCTGCGCGGTGCTCGGTCATTGCCAAGAATTTCTACCCGGTGTTCGGTCATTGAAGAATTCCTGAATGGTACTCAGTCATTGCCAATGATTCACCGGCCGGTACTCGATCATTGCTGAGAATTCCTGCCTGGTACTCGGTCATTGCCGTGAATTCCTACCCGGTAATCGGTCATAGTTGAGAATTCCTGCCCGACACTCGTTCATTGCCAAGAATTCCTACCCGGTACTTAGTCATTGCCGAGAATTTCTGCACGTGACTCGGTCATTTCCGAGAACTCCATCCGGTACTTGATTATTACCGAGAATACCTTCCTTGTACTAGGTCATTGCCGAGAATTCTCGCCCAGTGCTCAGTCATTGCCAAGGATTCCTCACCAGGTACTCGATCGTTTTTAAGGATTCCTACCCGGTGCTAGGTCATTGTCAAGAATTCCTGCCCGATACTCGGTCATTGTAAAGAATTCCTACCCAGTACTCGATCATTGCCGAGGATTCCTCACCTAATGCTCGGTCGTTTCTGAGAATTCCTACCTGGTACTCAGTCATTGCCGAGAATTCCTGCCTGGTACTCGGTCATTGCCAAGAATTCTTGTGCGGTGCTCGATTACTACCGAGAATTCTTTCCTTGTACTAGGTCATTACCGAGAATTATCGCCCGGTACTCAGTCATTGCCAAGAACTCCTACCCGGTACTCTGTCATTGTAAAGAATTCCTACCCTGTACTTGGTCATTGCCGAGAATTCCTGCCTGGTTCTCGGTCATTGCCGAGATATCCAGCCGGTACTCGATTATTAATGAAAAATATTGCCTGGTACTAGGTCATTGCCGAGAATTCCCTCCCGGTACTCAGTATTTGCAGAGGATTCCTCACTCGGTACTAGGTCGTTTATGAGGATTCCTACCCGGTGCTTGGTCATTGTCGAGAATTCGTGCCTGGTACTCGGTCATTGCCAAGAATTCCTACCCGGTACTCTGTCATCGTAAAGAATTCCTACCTGATGCTCGGTCATTTTTGAGAATTCCAACCCGGCATTCGGTTCATTGCAGAGAATTCCTGCCTGGTACTCGGTCATTGCCGAGAATTCCTGCCTGGTAGTTGGTCATTGCCGTGAATTCATGCCCGCTACTCGGTCATAGCTGAGATTTCATGCCCAATACTCGTTCATTGCCCATAATTCCTGCCCGGTACTTGGTCATTGCCGAGAATTCATGCCTGGTACTCGGTCATTGTAAAGAATTCCAACCCAGTATTCGGTCATTGTCGAGGATTCCTCACCTAATGCTCAGTCGTTTCAGAGAATTCCAACCTGGTACTCGGTCATTGCCAAGAATTCCTGTGCGGTGGTCGATTATTACCGAGAATTCTTTCCGTGAACTAGGTCATTACCGAGAATTCTCACCCGGCACTCAGTCATTGCCAAGGATTCCTCACCCGGTATTTGGTCATTTCTAAGGATTCCTACCCGGTGCTTGGTCATTGACGAGAATTCCTACCTGGTACTCGGTCATTACCGAGAATTCTTACATGGTACTCGGTCATTGCCAAGAATTCTTGCCCGGTACTCGGTCATTGCCATGGATTCCTACCCGGTGTTCGGCCATTGCTGAGTATTCCGGCCCGGTACTCGGTCATTGCTGAGAATTCATGCCCGGTACTCGTTCCTTGCCAAGAATTCGTGCCTGGTACTTGGTCATTGCCGAGAATTTCTGTCCGTTACTCGATAATTGCCATGGATTCCTACCCGGTGTTCGGTCAATGCCAAGAATTCTCAGCCGGTACTCGATCTTCGCTGAGAATTCGTGCCCGGTACTCGGTCATTGCCGAGAATTTATGGCCGTTACTCAGTCGTTTCTGAGGATTCCTACCCGGTTATTGGTCATTGTCGAGAATTCATGCCCTGGTACTCAGTTATTGACAAGAATTCCTTCCCGGTACTCTGTCATCGTAAAGAATTCCTACCCTGTACTCTGTCATTGCCGAGAATTCCTGCTTGGTACTCGGTCATTGCCGAGAAATCCTACTGGGTACTCGGTCATTGCCAAGAATCCCTGCATGTACTCGGTCATTGCCTTGGATTCCTACCCGGTGTTTGGCCATTGCTGAGTATTCCTGCCTGGTACTCGGTCATTACTGAGAATTCCTGCCCGGTACTCGTTTCTTGCCAAGAATTCCTGCCTCGTACTTGGTCATTGCCTAGAATTTCTGCCCATTACTGGGTCATTGCCATGAATTCCTGCCCGGTACTCGGTCATTGCCGAGGATTCACCATCCGGTACTCGATCATTGCTGAGAATTCCTGCCCGGTACCCGGTCATTGCCAAGAATTTCTTCCCGTTACTCGGTCAATTCCGAGATATCCAGCCGGTACTCGATTATTACCGAGAAATATTGCCTGGTACTAGGTCATTGCCGAGAATTCCCGCCCGGTACTCGGTATTTGCCGAGGATTTCTCACTCGGTACTCGGCCGTTTCTGAGTATTCCTTCCCTGTGCTTGGTCATTGTCGATAATTCGTGCCTGGTACACGGTCATTACCGAGAATTCCTGCGCGGTGCTCGGTCTTTCCAAGAATTCCTGCCCGGTACTCGGTCATTGCCGAGGATTCACCAGCCGGTACTCGATCATTGCTGAAAATTCCTCCATGGTACTCGGTCATTGCCGTGAATTCATGCCCGGTACTCGGTCATAGCTGAGAATTCATGCCTAGTACTTGTTCGTTGCCAAGAATTCCTGCCCGGTACTTGGTCATTGCCGAGAATTTCTGTAAGTTACTCGGTCATTTCCGAGAACTCCATCTGGTTCTCGATTATTACCGAGATTTCCTTCCTTGTACAAGGTCATTGCCGAGAATTCTTGCCCAGTACTCAGTCATTGACAAGGATTCCTACCCGGTGCTTCGTCATTGTCGAGTATTCATGCCCGGTACTCGGTCATTGTAAAGAATTCCACCCAGTGCTCGGTCATTGCCGAGGATTCCTCACCTAATGCTCGGTCGTTTCAGAAAATTCCAACCTGGTACTCAGTTATTGCGGAGAATTCCTGCCTGGTACTCGGTTATTGCCGAGGATTCACCAGGAGGTACTCTATCATTGCTGAGAATTCCTACCTAGTACTCGGTCATTACCGTGAATTCATGCCCGGTTCTCGGTCATAGCTAAGAATTCCTGCCCAGTACTCGTTCATTGCCAAGAATTCCTGCCCGGTACTTGGTCATTGTCGAGAATTTCTGCAAGTTACTCAGTCATTTCCGAGAACTCCATCCGGTACTCGATTATTACTGAGAATTCCTTCCTTGTACTAGGTCATTGCCGAGAATTCTCGCCCAGTACTCAGTCTTTGCCAAGGATTCCTCACCCGATACTCGGTCGTTTCTAAGGATTCCTACCTGGTGCTTGTTCATTGTCGAGAATTCCTGCCTGGTACTCGGTCATTGCCAAGAATTCCTACCCGGTACTCTGTCATTGTAAAGAATTCCTACCCTGTACTCGGTCATTGCCGAAGATTCCTCACCTGATGCTCGGTCGTTTCCAAGAATTCTAACCCGGTACTCAGTTAATTGCAGAGAATTCCTGCATGGTACTCGGTCATCGCCGAGAATTCCTGCGCGGTGCTCGGTCATTGCCAAGAATTTCTACCCGGTGTTCGGTCATTGAAGAATTCCTGAATGGTACTCAGTCATTGCCAATGATTCACCGGCCGGTACTCGATCATTGCTGAGAATTCCTGCCTGGTACTCGGTCATTGCCGTGAATTCCTACCCGGTAATCGGTCATAGTTGAGAATTCCTGCCCGACACTCGTTTATTGCCAAGAATTCCTACCCGGTACTTAGTCATTGCCGAGAATTTCTGCACGTGACTCGGTCATTTCCGAGAACTCCATCCGGTACTTGATTATTACCGAGAATACCTTCCTTGTACTAGGTCATTGCCGAGAATTCTCGCCCAGTGCTCAGTCATTGCCAAGGATTCCTCACCAGGTACTCGATCGTTTTTAAGGATTCCTACCCGGTGCTAGGTCATTGTCAAGAATTCCTGCCCGATACTCGGTCATTGTAAAGAATTCCTACCCAGTACTCGATCATTGCCGAGGATTCCTCACCTAATGCTCGGTCGTTTCTGAGAATTCCTACCTGGTACTCAGTCATTGCCGAGAATTCCTGCCTGGTACTCGGTCATTGCCAAGAATTCTTGTGCGGTGCTCGATTACTACCGAGAATTCTTTCCTTGTACTAGGTCATTAACGAGAATTATCGCCCGGTACTCAGTCATTGCCAAGAACTCCTACCCGGTACTCTGTCATTGTAAAGAATTCCTACCCTGTACTTGGTCATTGCCGAGAATTCCTGCCTGGTTCTCGGTCATTGCCGAGATATCCAGCCGGTACTCGATTATTAATGAAAAATATTGCCTGGTACTAGGTCATTGCCGAGAATTCCCTCCCGGTACTCAGTATTTGCAGAGGATTCCTCACTCGGTACTAGGTCATTTATGAGGATTCCTACCCGGTGCTTGGTCATTGTCGAGAATTCGTGCCTGGTACTCGGTCATTGCCAAGAATTCCTACCCGGTACTCTGTCATCGTAAAGAATTCCTACCTGATGCTCGGTCATTTTTGAGAATTCCAACCCGGCATTCGGTTCATTGCAGAGAATTCCTGCCTGGTACTCGGTCATTGCCGAGAATTCCTGCCTGGTAGTTGGTCATTGCCGTGAATTCATGCCCGCTACTCGGTCATAGCTGAGATTTCATGCCCAATACTCGTTCATTGCCCATAATTCCTGCCCGGTACTTGGTCATTGCCGAGAATTCATGCCTGGTACTCGGTCATTGTAAAGAATTCCAACCCAGTATTCGGTCATTGTCGAGGATTCCTCACCTAATGCTCAGTCGTTTCAGAGAATTCCAACCTGGTACTCGGTCATTGCCAAGAATTCCTGTGCGGTGGTCGATTATTACCGAGAATTCTTTCCGTGAACTAGGTCATTACCGAGAATTCTCACCCGGCACTCAGTCATTGCCAAGGATTCCTCACCCGGTATTTGGTCATTTCTAAGGATTCCTACCCGGTGCTTGGTCATTGACGAGAATTCCTACCTGGTACTCGGTCATTACCGAGAATTCTTACATGGTACTCGGTCATTGCCAAGAATTCTTGCCCGGTACTCGGTCATTGCCATGGATTCCTACCCGGTGTTCGGCCATTGCTGAGTATTCCGGCCCGGTACTCGGTCATTGCTGAGAATTCATGCCCGGTACTCGTTCCTTGCCAAGAATTCGTGCCTGGTACTTGGTCATTGCCGAGAATTTCTGTCCGTTACTCGATAATTGCCATGGATTCCTACCCGGTGTTCGGTCAATGCCAAGAATTCTCAGCCGGTACTCGATCTTCGCTGAGAATTCGTGCCCGGTACTCGGTCATTGCCGAGAATTTATGGCCGTTACTCAGTCGTTTCTGAGGATTCCTACCCGGTTATTGGTCATTGTCGAGAATTCATGCCCTGTTACTCAGTTATTGACAAGAATTCCTTCCCGGTACTCTGTCATCGTAAAGAATTCCTACCCTGTACTCTGTCATTGCCGAGAATTCCTGCTTGGTACTCGGTCATTGCCGAGAAATCCTACTGGGTACTCGGTCATTGCCAAGAATCCCTGCATGTACTCGGTCATTGCCTTGGATTCCTACCCGGTGTTTGGCCATTGCTGAGTATTCCTGCCTGGTACTCGGTCATTACTGAGAATTCCTGCCCGGTACTCGTTTCTTGCCAAGAATTCCTGCCTCGTACTTGGTCATTGCCTAGAATTTCTGCCCATTACTGGGTCATTGCCATGAATTCCTGCCCGGTACTCGGTCATTGCCGAGGATTCACCATCCGGTACTCGATCATTGCTGAGAATTCCTGCCCGGTACCCGGTCATTGCCAAGAATTTCTTCCCGTTACTCGGTCAATTCCGAGATATCCAGCCGGTACTCGATTATTACCGAGAAATATTGCCTGGTACTAGGTCATTGCCGAGAATTCCCGCCCGGTACACGGTATTTGCCGAGGATTTCTCACTCGGTACTCGGCCGTTTCTGAGTATTCCTTCCCTGTGCTTGGTCATTGTCGATAATTCGTGCCTGGTACACGGTCATTACCGAGAATTCCTGCGCGGTGCTCGGTCTTTCCAAGAATTCCTGCCCGGTACTCGGTCATTGCCGAGGATTCACCAGCCGGTACTCGATCATTGCTGAAAATTCCTCCATGGTACTCGGTCATTGCCGTGAATTCATGCCCTGTACTCGGTCATAGCTGAGAATTCATGCCTAGTACTTGTTCGTTGCCAATAATTCCTGCCCGGTACTTGGTCATTGCCGAGAATTTCTGTAAGTTACTCGGTCATTTCCGAGAACTCCATCTGGTTCTCGATTATTACCGAGATTTCCTTCCTTGTACAAGGTCATTGCCGAGAATTCTTGCCCAGTACTCAGTCATTGACAAGGATTCCTACCCGGTGCTTCGTCAATGTCGAGTATTCATGCCCAGTACTCGGTCATTGTAAAGAATTCCTACCCAGTGCTCGGTCATTGCCGAGGATTCCTCACCTAATGCTCGGTCGTTTCAGAAAATTCCAACCTGGTACTCAGTTATTGCGGAGAATTCCTGCCTGGTACTCGGTTATTGCCGAGGATTCACCAGGCGGTACTCTATCATTGCTGAGAATTCCTACCTAGTACTCGGTCATTACCGTGAATTCATGCCCGGTTCTCGGTCATAGCTAAGAATTCCTGCCCAGTACTCGTTCATTGCCAAGAATTCCTGCCCGGTACTTGGTCATTGTCGAGAATTTCTGCAAGTTACTCAGTCATTTCCGAGAACTCCATCCGGTACTCGATTATTACTGAGAATTCCTTCCTTGTACTAGGTCATTGCCGAGAATTCTCGCCCAGTACTTAGTCATTGCCAAGAATTCCTCACCCGGTACTCGGTCGTTTCTAAGGATTCCTACCTGGTGCTTGTTCATTGTCGAGAATTCTTGCCTGGTACTCGGTCATTGCCAAGAATTCCTACCCGGTACTCTGTCATTGTAAAGAATTCCTACCCTGTACTCGGTCATTGCCGAAGATTCCTCACCTGATGCCCGGTCGTTTCCAAGAATTCTAACCCGGTACTCAGTTAATTGCAGAGAATTCCTGCATGGTACTCGGTCATCGCCGAGAATTCCTGCGCGGTGCTCGGTCATTGCCAAGAATTTCTACCCGGTGTTCGGTCATTGAAGAATTCCTGAATGGTACTCAGTCATTGCCAATGATTCACCGGCCGGTACTCGATCATTGCTGAGAATTCCTGCCTGGTACTCGGTCATTGCCGTGAATTCCTACCCGGTAATTGGTCGTAGTTGAGAATTCCTGCCCGACACTCGTTCATTGCCAAGAATTCCTACCCGGTACTTTGTCATTGCCGAGAATTTCTGCACGTGACTCGGTCATTTCCGAGAACTCCATCCGGTACTTGATTATTACCGAGAATACCTTCCTTGTACTAGGTCATTGCCGAGAATTCTCGCCCAGTGCTCAGTCATTGCCAAGGATTCCTCACCAGGTACTCGATCGTTTTTAAGGATTCCTACCCGGTGCTAGGTCATTGTCAAGAATTCATGCCCGATACTCGGTCATTGTAAAGAATTCCTACCCAGTACTCGATCATTGCCGAGGATTCCTCACCTAATGCTCGGTCGTTTCCGAGAATTCCTACCTGGTACTCAGTCATTGCCGAGAATTCCTGCCTGGTACTCGGTCATTGCCAAGAATTCTTGTGCGGTGCTCGATTACTACCGAGAATTCTTTCCTTGTACTAGGTCATTACCGAGAATTCTCGCCCGGTACTCAGTCATTGCCAAGAACTCCTACCCGGTACTCTGTCATTGTAAAGAATTCCTACCCTGTACTTGGTCATTGCCGAGAATTCCTGCCTGGTTCTCTGTCATTGCCGAGATATCCAGCCGGTACTCGATTATTAATGAAAATATTGCCTGGTACTAGGTCATTGCCGAGAATTCCCTCCCGGTACTCAGTATTTGCAGAGGATTCCTCACTCGGTACTAGGTCGTTTATGAGGATTCCTACCCGGTGCTTGGTCATTGTCGAGAATTCGTGCCTGGTACTCGGTCATTGCCAAGAATTCCTACCCGGTACTCTGTCATCGTAAAGAATTCCTACCTTGTACTCGGTCAATGCCAAAGATTCCTCACCTGATTCTCGGTCATTTTTGAGAATTCCAACCCGGCATTCGGTTCATTGCAGAGAATTTCTGCCTGGTACTCGGTCATTGCCGAGAATTCCTGCCTGGTAGTTGGTCATTGCCGTGAATTCATGCCCAGTACTCGGTCATAGCTGAGATTTCATGCCCAATACTCGTTCATTGCCCATAATTCCTGCCCGGTACTTGGTCATTGCCGAGAATTCATGCCTGGTACTCGGTCATTGTAAAGAATTCCAACCCAGTATTCGGTTATTGTCGAGGATTCCTCACCTAATGCTCAGTCGTTTCAGAGAATTCCAACCTGGTACTTGGTCATTGCCAAGAATTCTTGTGCGGTGGTCGATTATTACCGAGAATTCTTTCCGTGAACTAGGTAATACCGAGAATTCTCACCCGGTACTCAGTCATTGCCAAGGATTCCTCACCCGGTATTTGGTCATTTCTAAGGATTCCTACCCGGTGCTTGGTCATTGACGAGAATTCCTACCTGGTACTCGGTCATTGCCAAGAATTCTTGCCCGGTACTCGGTCATTGCCATGGATTCCTACCCGGTGTTCGGCCATTGCAGAGTATTCCGGCCCGGTACTCGAGCATTGCTGAGAATTCATGCCCGGTACTCGTTCCTTGCCAAGAATTCGTGCCTGGTACTTGGTCATTGCCGAGAATTTCTGTCCGTTACTCGATAATTGCCATGGATTCCTACCCGGTGTTCGGTCAATGCCAAGAATTCTCAGCCGGTACTCGGTCTTCGCTGAGAATTCGTGCCCGGTACTCGGTCATTGCCGAGAATTTATGGCCGTTACTCAGTCGTTTCTGAGGATTCCTACCCGGTTATTGGTCATTGTCGAGATTCATGCCCTGGTACTCAGTTATTAACAAGAATTCCTTCCCGGTACTCTGTCATCGTAAAGAATTCCTACCCTGTACTTTGTCATTGCCGAGAATTCCTGCTTGGTACTCGGTCATTGCCGAGAAATCCTACTGGGTACTCGGTCATTGCCAAGAATCCCTGCCTGTACTCGGTCATTGCCTTGGATTCCTACCCGGTGTTTGGCCATTGCTGAGTATTCCTGCCTGGTACTCGGTCATTGCTGAGAATTCCTGCCTGGTACTCGTTTCTTGCCAAGAATTCCTGCCTCGTACTTGGTCATTGCCTAGAATTTCTGCCCGTTACTGGGTCATTGCCATGGATTCCTACCTGGTGTTCGGTCATTGCCGTGAATTCCTGCCCGGTACTCGGTCATTGCCGAGGATTCACCATCGGGTACTCGATCATTGCTGAGAATTCCTGCCCGGTACCCGGTCATTGCCGAGAATTTCTTCCCGTTACTCGGTCAATTCCGAGATATCCAGCCGGTACTCGATTATTACCGAGAAATATTGCCTGGTACTAGGTCATTGCCGAGAATTCCCGCCCGGTACTCGGTATTTGCCGAGGATTCCTCACTCGGTACTGGGCCGTTTCTGAGTATTCCTTCCCTGTGCTTGGTCATTGTCGATAATTCGTGCCTGGTACTCGGTCATTACCGAGAATTCCTACGCGGTGCTCGCTCTTTCCAAGAATTCCTGCCCGGTACTCGGTCATTGCCGAGGATTCACCAGCCGGTACTCGATCATTGCTGAAAATTCCTCCCTGGTACTCGGTCATTGCCGTGAATTCATGCCCGGTACTCGGTCATAGCTGAGAATTCATGCCTAGTACTTGTTCGTTTCCAAGAATTCATGCCCGGTACTCGGTCATAGCCAAGAATTCCTGCCCGGTACTTGGTCATTGCCGAGAATTTCTGTAAGTTACTCGGTCATTTCCGAGAACTCCATCTGGTTCTCGATTATTACCGAGATTTCCTTCCTTGTACAAGGTCATTGCCGAGAATTCTTGCCCAGTACTCAGTCATTGACAAGGATTCCTACCCGGTGCTTCGTCATTGTCGAGTATTCATGCCCGGTACTCGGTCATTGTAAAGAATTACTACCCAGTGCTCGGTCATTGCCGAGGATTCCTCACCTAATGCTCGGTCGTTTCAGAAAATTCCAACCTGGTACTCAGTTATTGCGGAGAATTCCTGCCTGGTACTCGGTTATTGCCGAGGATTCACCAGGCGGTACTCTATCATTGCTGAGAATTCCTACCTAGTACTCGGTCATTACCGTGAATTCATGCCCGGTTCTCGGTCATAGCTAAGAATTCCTGCCCAGTACTCGTTCATTGCCAAGAATTCCTGCCCGGTACTTGGTCATTGTCGAGAATTTCTGCAAGTTACTCAGTCATTTCCGAGAACTCCATGCGGTACTCGATTATTACTGAGAATTCCTTCCTTGAACTAGCTCATTTCCGAGAATTCTCGCCCAGTACTCAGTCATTGCCAAGGATTCCTCTCCCGGTACTCGGTCGTTTCTAAGGATTCCTACCCGGTGCTTGGTCATTGTAAAGAATTCCTACACAGTACTCGGTCATTGTCGAGGATTCCTCACCTAATGCTCGGTCGTTTCAGAGAATTTTAACCTGGTACTCAGTCATTGCCGAGAATTCCTGCCTGGTACTCGGTCATTGCCGAGGATTCACCTGCCGGTACTCGATAATTGCTGAGAATTCCTGCCTGGTACTCGGTCATTGCCGTGAATTCATGCCTGGTACTCGGTCATAGCTGAGAATTCCTGCCCAGTACTCGTTCATTGCCAAGAATTCCTGTCCGGTACTTGGTCATTGCCGAGAATTTCTGCAAGTTACTCGGTCATTTCCTAGAACTCCATCCGGTACTCGATTATTACTGAGAATTCCTTCCTTGTACTAGGTCATTGCCGAGAATTCTCGCCCAGTACTCAGTCTTTGCCAAGAATTCCTCACCCGGTACTCGGTCGTTTCTAAGGATTCCTACGGTGCTTGTTCATTGTCGAGAATTCCTGCCTGGTACTCGGTCATTGCCAAGAATTCCTACCCGGTACTCTGTCATTGTAAAGAATTCCTACCCTGTACTCGGTCATTGCCGAAGATTCCTCACCTGATGCTCGGTCGTTTCCAAGAATTCTAACCCGGTACTCAGTTAATTGCAGAGAATTCCTGCATGGTACTCGGTCATTGCCGAGAATTCCTGCGCGGTGCTCGGTCATTGCTGAGAATTTCTGCGCGGTACTCGGTCATTGCCAAGAATTTCTACCCGGTGTTCGGTCATTGAAGAATTTCTGAATGGTACTCAGTCATTGCCAATGATTCACCGGCCGGTACTCGATCATTGCTGAGAATTCCTGCCTGGTATTCGGTCATTGCCGTGAATTCCTACCCGGTAATCGGTCATAGCTGAGAATTCCTGCCCGACACTCGTTCATTGCCAAGAATTCCTACCCGGTACTTAGTCATTGCCGAGAATTTCTGCACGTGACTCGGTCATTTCCGAGAACTCCATCCGGTACTTGATTATTACCGAAAATACCTTCCTTGTACTAGGTCTTTGCCGAGAATTCTCGCCCAGTGCTCAGTCATTGCCAAGGATTCCTCACCAGGTACTCGATCGTTTTTGAGGATTCCTACCCGGTGCTAGGTCATTGTCAAGAATTCCTGCCCAATACTCGGTCATTGTAAAGAATTCCTACCCAGTACTCGATCATTGCCGAGGATTCCTCACCTAATGCTCGGTCGTTTCTGAGAATTCCTACCTGGTACTCAGTAATTGCCGAGAATTCCTGCCTGGTACTCGGTCATTGCCAAGAATTCTTGTGCGGTGCTCGATTACTACCGAGAATTCTTTCCTTGTACTAGGCCATTACCGAGAATTCTCGCCCGGTACTCAGTCATTGCCAAGAACTCCTACCCGGTACTCTGTCATTGTAAAGAATTCCTACCCTGTACTTGGTCATTGCCGAGAATTCCTGCCTGGTTCTCGGTCATTGCCGAGATATCCAGCCGGTACTCGATTATTAATGAAAAATATTGCCTGGTACTAGGTCATTGCCGAGAATTCCCTCCCGGTACTCAGTATTTGCAGAGGATTCCTCACTCGGTACTGGGTCGTTTATGAGGATTCCTACCCGGTGCTTGGTCATTGTCGAGAATTCGTGCCTGGTACTCGGTCATTGCCAAGAATTCCTACCCGGTACTCTGTCATCGTAAAGAATTCCTACCTTGTACTCGGTCAATGCCAAAGATTCCTCACCTGATGCTCAGTCATTTTTGAGAATTCCAACCCGGCATTCGGTTCATTGCAGAGAATTCCTGCCTGGTACTCGGTCATTGCCAAGAATTCCTGCCTGGTAGTTGGTCATTGCCGTGATTTCATGCCCGGTACTCGGTCATAGCTGAGATTTCATGCCCAATACTCGTTCATTGCCCATAATTCCTGCCCGGTACTTGGTCATTGCCGAGAATTCATGCCTGGTACTCGGTCATTGTAAAGAATTCCAACCCAGTATTCGGTCATTGTCGAGGATTCCTCACCTAATGCTCAGTCGTTTCAGAGAATTCCAACCTGGTACTCGGTCATTGCCAAGAATTCCTGTGCGGTGGTCGATTATTACCGAGAATTCTTTCCGTGAACTAGGTCATTACCGAGAATTCTCACCCGGTACTCAGTCATTGCCAAGGATTCCTCACCCGGTATTTGGTCATTTCTAAGGATTCCTACCCGGTGCTTGGTCATTGACGAGAATTCCTACCTGGTACTCGGTCATTACCGAGAATTCCTACATGGTACTCGGTCATTGCCAAGAATTCTTGCCCGGTACTCGGTCATTGCCATGGATTCCTACCCGGTGTTCGGCCATTGCTGAGTATTCCGGCCCGGTACTCGGTCATTGCTGAGAATTCATGCCCGGTACTCGTTCCTTGCCAAGAATTTGTGCCTGGTACTTGGTCATTGCCGAGAATTTCTGTCCGTTACTCGATAATTGCCATGGATTCCTACCCGGTGTTCGGTCAATGCCAAGAATTCTCAGCCGGTACTCGATCTTCGCTGAGAATTCGTGCCCGGTACTCGGTCATTGCCGAGAATTTATGGCCGTTACTCAGTCGTTTCTGAGGCTTCCTACCCAGTTATTGGTCATTGTCGAGAATTCATGCCCTGGTACTCAGTTATTGACAAGAATTCCTTCCCGGTACTCTGTCATCGTAAAGAATTCCTACCCTGTACTCTGTCATTGCCGAGAATTCCTGCTTTGCCGAGAAATCCTACTGGGTACTCGGTCATTGCCAAGAATCCCTGCCTGTACTCGGTCATTGCCTTGGATTCCTACCCGGTGTTTGGCCATTGCTGAGTATTCCTGCCTGGTACTCGGTCATTGCTGAGAATTCCTGCCCGGTACTCGTTTCTTGCCAAGAATTCCTGCCTCGTACTTGGTCATTGCCTAGAATTTATGCCCATTACTGGGTCATTGCCATGGATTCCTACCCGGTGTTCGGTCATTGCCGTGAATTCCTGCCCGGTACTCGGTCATTGCCGAGGATTCACCATCCGGTACTCGATCATTGCTGAGAATACCTGCCCGGTACCCGGTCATTGCCGAGAATTTCTTCCCGTTACTCGGTCAATTCCGAGATATCTGATGTATTGTACTTTTGATTGCTTTTTGGTTTGTGTTTAGTATCTGTTTCGTGTCTTTTGTTAGTTTTCGAGTCTTTTCTATTTTGTTTTGAGTCTTTTACAGGTTTTATGGAGTTAAGCCGGAATAAGACGATTTCGGGATTGTTCGGGCTAAGATGAAGCCTAGAAGCTACGGAAAGGACAGGGCTGGGATCGATCGATCCAGACGACTCCAAGAACACGGCCACGGATCGGTCGATCCGGCCAACCGATCGACCGATCCATGCTCCACGGACATCTTGTCCAGACACGAAGGATCGATCGATCCCACCCATGGATCGATCGATCCATGCTCAGCCGCCATGAAGATATTTTGTCCTGGAATTAGGGATCGATCGATCCTAGGTATGGATCGACCGATCCCCTTGGCCGCCTACTACATTTTACACCTTTGTCTATAAATATCCCACCTAAACCTACTAAAACATATCTGATTTTCTTTCTACGCCTAAAACACTATTCTAGACACATTTTCTTGGATTTCTAAGCTCCTCCTTTCTATCAAACATTTGGAGAAGTTTTGTTGTATCATTTGTTGTTTATTTCAATCCTATTATGCTTTGTATGGTTTACTTTGTTGTTTTCCTGATTATGTGTTAGTAATTTCATAGTTAGGTTTTAGGGTTCTTGAAGGGAATTGATGGCTTGATGAATTGATAGAGATTTGGGGTTTCTAATCCATAGGTTCTTTGATTCATGTGTTCTTAATGCTAGATTAAGAGTAGCTACCTTAGTCTTGATTCTAGGTTGTTCTATAAGCACTAATCATGTTATAGAGAACTTGAGCCTTATGAATTGAGCTTTGTATCTCTAGCCTGTGAGAGTTGATGCTAGATCATCATTGTGAACTTAGTGAACTTGTGTGTTAATGCTAATTTGGTTAGGAGAAATCAAACGAGAGTTTAGTTTTCGAGTAGCCAAGTTTAGGGGTTAAGGCCACGAGAGTGGGTTAATCCACCTTGCGTTCATGTTCTAGAACGGTGCTGAGAATGTTAAATCCCATGCTCAAGATTATTCGTTAAGCCATTGATAACCTGAATTTTCCCTAAGGCCTAACGCCTTTTAAATCGTATAAATCAATCGTTTTATGTTTATTGCATTTTGTTTACAAGTTTGAAAGAAAACAATCAAACCCATCCTGCTATAGCTAATTACAAGTCTCGTAAATCATTAGTGTACCATTGGTTCTTGTGGATCGATCTCGTTATATACTACCTTGCGGTTAAGTGTATCGAGTAAATACTCGAGCAATCAAGTTTGCGCCGTTGCCGGGGACCAATAGCGTTACCTAAAGATTTAGGATCAGTTATTAGTCTATTGCATTTTATTTTAAGTTACTGATAATCATTTCCTTTTTCTCTTTGATGTTTTAAAGGTATATGACCCGAAGCGAAGGTTCATCAAACCTAGTTGAATATCACGAAGAAGTTGGAAAGTTCGAAAAGACAATTAGAAGAAAGAAGAGGCTAGCTAAGCAAAGAGAAGCTCAAATGGCTGATGAACAAGAAGGTAATGTGTTACCACCTGGAGACTTACCACACGATGGAGACAATGGTGGAGAGTTACAAGACCCTCCAGTTGGAGTTGCTGCACATCAACCACCAAACTATCAAAGGCCTGCTCCTGCTCGTAGGACCTTAAGGGAACATGATGCTCCCAATGCTCAAATGTATCGAGGAGGTGTCCAACATCCTCCAATCAACATAAATGATTTTGAGATCAAGTCGGGATTGCTGAATCTCGTGAAACAAAACCAGTTCCATGGACTTCCTTCTGAAAATCCAGTTACTCATCTTGATAACTTCGAGGATGTGTGTGGAACAACCAGGATGAATGGAGTACCAGATGATGCTTTTAAGTGTCGTTTGTTCTTGTTTTCGCTAGCTGATAAAGCGAAACGTTGGTTCAAATCACTAGAGAGAGACTCCATCAGTTCATGGGATGATTACAAAGCTGCATTCTTGGGACAATATTTTACTCAAGCAAGGACCACGCTTCTAAGAAACAAGATCTCGAGTTTTCAACAAGCTGGTACCGAGTCATTCCAAGAAGCTTGGGAGAGATTCAAGGACTACAAAAGAGAGTGTCCTCATCACGGGTTCACTCCTGAATCACTCATCAACACCTTCTATAGAGGAATTGACCAGAATTACAAGATGGCTTTGGACACAGCAAGCAATGGAGACTTCATGACAAAAACAGAACCGGAAGCTCTAATCTTGATTGAAAATCTTGCTGGTAGCAACAGCAACCATTGTGTTGATTATGATAGGACCTTGAGGAGCGTTGGAGGAGGAGAATCAAAACAGATTTCTGAGCTGACTGCGAAGGTGGAACAACTTCTAAGACGTGAACAAAGAGCAGTCAACTATTGTGATGATTCTGGAGAAGGTCAAGGTTACCAAGAGCAAGGGTACCAAGAGCAACATGGGGACTGTTTTGAGGATGTGCAAGCTGAGCTGAATTATGTGAATGGTTATCAAAACCAAGGGTTCAACCAAAATTATATGAATCATCCTAATCTCTCATACCGAAGCACCAATGTCGAGAACCCCCAAGACCAAAAATATCCAGCACAAGTGAGACCACAAGGGCAACAATATCAAGCAAAACCATTTGTGCCAAACCAAGGAGGCTACAACAAGCCTTTTGAGAACAGGGTTCAGAATCAAGGAGGCTACAACAAGCCTTTTGAAAACAGAGTTCAGAACCAAGGAGGTTTGCAACAAGGGGGATTTCAGCAAAGACCTCAGTTCAACAACTTTCAGAGAGGTTATCAAGCACTAGCTCAAGCTCCTGTGAGATACGCCCCAGCTGGACCGTCCGATGACAGCAAAATGAAAACAATGCTTAAGCAACTGCTCGATGGCCAGAACAAGAACGCTTTTGACATCAACTCAAGAGTGGAAAACATGTACAGCGAACTCCAAGGTAAGTTTGAAAATCTTTCATCACATGTTAAAACTCTTGAGAATCAGGTAGCACAAGCCGCTTCTACTTCTACAAGACCTATGGGAGTTCTTCCTGGAAAACCACAACCGAACCCGAAAGACTACAACAATGGTAAAGAATTTGTCAATGCCATTACATTGAGGACTGGGAAACAGGTAGAACCAATCTTGAAGAAAGGAAAAGAAGTTGAAGTTCTCGATGACTTAGAGAAAATCATTGAGAATGAGAATGATTCAGAAGTTCTCAATGCTCCACAAGGAGAGAAAGTTGCAGGTAAGGAAATCGCTGATCTTGAGGAGGAAACTGAAGATCTCGTGCCTCCACCGTACATACCCAAGTTGCCATTTCCAGGTCACTTAAGGAAGATTCAAAGAGAGAAGGAGTATGCTAAATTCGATGAAGTTATGAAACAACTTCAAATCAAGCTCCCTTTTCTTGAGTTAGTTCGAAATATTCCTATCTACAGAAAATATCTCAAGGATATTTTGACTAACAGGAAAACTCTTGAAGAAGGAGCTGTCTTGATCACACACGAGTGCAGCGCCATTTTGCAAAACACAATACCAAAGAAGAAAGAAGATCCAGGTAGTTTTGTTTTGCCTTGTAAAATTGGTGACTCACTGTTTGCTAGATGTTTGTGTGATTTAGGTGCAAGTGTGAGCTTGATGCCGCTTTCAGTTGCAAAGCGGTTAGGGATCACAAACTTCAAGCCAACAAGTATCTCTCTAGTGCTTACAGACCGTTCTGTGCGGTTGCCAATTGGGATTGCTGAGAATGTTTATGTGAGAGTTGGTACATTTCATATCCCCACTGACTTCATTGTTCTTAGCCTGGATGAGGAGCCAAAAGACCCGCTTATTCTTGGTAGACCTTTCTTGCACACTGGTGCATTAATAGATGTCAAGAGAAGCTTAATCAAACTGCAAGTAGGAGATCTTGTCCAAGAATTCGACATGGAGAGAGTGATGTCTAAACCAACTATTGAAGGTCAAGCATTTTGGGTTGACATCATGAGTGAGCTAGCTGATGAGCTCTTAGAGGAAATGAATACTGAAGATCCACTTCAAATCGCCTTAACAAAGGAAGAGGATCAACATGGATACATTGAGGAAGCAACAACGGATTTTGCTAGAATTCTAGACGAGCCGGTTGAACTGAGTAAAGTTGTTGCATTCGCCTTGTTAGACAAAGATGAAGTAGAAAAGGAGGAGAATGGACCTACCTCAGAAGACTGTGGAGATTGGAGTGAACTGAAAGCTCCAAAGGTAGAACTCAAGCCGCTTCCCTCAGGGCTCAGGTATGCGTTTCTTGGTCCTCATTCTACTTACCCCGTTATAATCAATGCTGAACTAAACAATGTAGAGAGTGCCTTACTGCTATGCGAGCTGAGGAAGTACAGAAAAGCTATAGGCTATTCCCTTGACGACATGAAAGGTATATCTCCTAACCTTTGCATGCATAGAATTTATCTCGAAGATGAATCAATGATGTCTATAGAACATCAGAGACGGTTAAACCTGAACCTCAGAGATGTTGTTAAGACTGAGATCATCAAACTCCTTGATGCAGGAGTAATCTATCCAATCTCGGATAGTACTTGGGTAAGTCCTGTCCATGTGGTACCTAAAAAGGGTGGTGTCACTGTGATTAGAAATGATAGGAATGAATTGATTCCGACAAGAACTGTGACAGGGCACCGCATGTGCATTGATTATAGAAAGCTTAACTCTGCAACACGTAAAGATCATTTTCCACTTCCATTTATTGATCAAATGTTAGAGAGATTAGCAAACCACCAATATTACTGTTTTCTAGACGGGTACTCGGGATTCTTTCAGATTCCGATACATCCCGATGATCAAGAGAAAACCACTTTTACATGTCCTTATGGTACCTTCGCATATCGAAGAATGCCATTTGGATTGTGTAACGCACCAGCAACATTTCAGCGTTGTATGATGTCAATTTTTTCTGAAATGATTGAGGATTATATGGAAGTCTTTATGGATGACTTCTCTGTGCATGGCACATCTTTTGCTGTTTGTTTGTCTAATCTGTGCAGGGTACTCCAACGCTGCGAGGACAAACATTTGGTCCTGAATTGGGAGAAGTGTCACTACATGGTGCGAGATGGAATCGTTCTCGGTCATAGGATCTCAGAAAAGGGCATTGAAGTGGATAGAGCCAAAATCGATGTGATGATGAACATGCCACCTCCAAATTCTGTAAAGGGAATAAGGAGCTTTCTAGGACATGCTGGGTTCTACAGGAGGTTCATAAAGGATTTTTCAAAGATTGCAAGGCCATTAACTCAGCTATTGTGCAAGGATCAAAAGTTTGAGTTTGATGAAGACTGCCTCAAGGCATTTATAAAGATCAAGGGATCTCTTGTGAGCGCTCCCATTGTGCATCCACCTTATTGGGAGCTACCTTTCGAGGTAATGTGTGATGCAAGTGACTATGCTGTAGGTGCAGTATTAGGGCAAAGGAAAGACAAGAAGATGCATGCCATCTACTATGCCAGCCGCACTCTTGATTCCGCGCAATGCAACTATGCAACAACCGAGAAAGAACTGCTAGCGATTGTCTTCGCTTTTGAGAAGTTTAGATCCTATCTCGTTGGGTCCAAAGTTGTAGTCCACACTGATCATGCAGCATTGAGATACCTTTTCACAAAGAAAGACGCCAAGCCGAGGCTTTTAAGATGGGTACTTCTACTCCAGGAGTTCGACTTGGAAATCAAAGATAAGAAGGGGATCGAAAACGGAGTCGCAGATAACTTATCTCGACTAAGAGTTGAAGAGGATGTCCCAATGAGAGATGTTTTCCCAGGAGAAGAGCTTGCGCTACTAGAAGATAACTATGTCTATGAGGTTGAGCAATCTAACAACAGTAATGCGGCTGATCTCATGACCATGCACACCATCGAGGGAAATTTACCATGGTATGCTGACTTTGCTAACTATTTATCTTGTGATGTTTCACCACCTGATTTTGTAGGATATGCCAAGAAAAAGTTTCTCAACGATATCCAGCACTACTATTGGGATGAACCGTTTCTTTACAAGAGGTGTAAAGACGGGATTTTCAGAAGATGCATTCCCGAAAGTGAGGTACATGGTATTCTCTATCATTGTCATGCTTCTGATTATACAGGACACTTCGCTTCCTTTAAAACAGCTACGAAGATTTTACAAGCTGGCTTTTGGTGGCCTACGATATTCCGTGATGCACACGAGTTTGTAGCAAAGTGTGACGCTTGCCAAAGGAAAGATAACATAAGCAAGCGGAATGAAATGCCGCAAAATTTCATTCTCGAAGTTGAGGTGTTCTATGTATGGGGCATCGACTTCATGGGACCTTTCCCAGCATCCTATGGAAACGAGTACATCTTAGTCGCAGTCGACTATGTCTCTAAATGGGTGGAAGCACTTGCCAGCCCAACAAATGACGGGAAAGTTGTTCTGAAGATGTTCAAAAGCATCATCTTTCCTCGCTTTGGAGTTCCACGGGTAGTGATCAGTGACGGTGGAAAGCATTTCATCAATAAGATCTTTGCGAGTCTGTTGGCAAAGCATGGAGTCAAGCACAAAGTGGCAGCACCATATCACCCTCAGACCAGTGGCCAAGTCGAAATCTCAAACAGGGAGATCAAAGGGATCTTGGAGAAAACAGTTGGAAAATCGAGAAAGGATTGGGCGGCAAAGCTTGATGATGCTCTTTGGGCATACAGAACCGCCTTCAAAACTCCCATTGGAACCACACCATTCAACCTCGTCTACGGTAAGTCCTGTCACCTACCTGTCGAACTAGAGTACAAGGCGTTGTGGGCAACGAAACTGATGAACTTCGACATAAAGACCGCTTCAGAGAAACATCTAATTCAGTTAAACGAGTTAGACGAACTCAGGTTAAATGCTTACGAAAGCTCAAGGATCTATAAAGAGCGAACTAAAGCTCTTCATGACAAAAGGATAATCCTCAAGAAGCTTTCAGAGAACGATAAGGTACTTCTCTACAACTCTCGTCTTAAACTTTTTCCAGGAAAACTAAAGTCGAGATGGACCGGTCCTTACACCGTCAAGGAAGTAAAACCGCATGGTGCAGTGGTTCTATGGGACAAAAAGGGAGAACCATTTACTGTAAATGGTCAGAGAGTCAAACCGTACCTCGCAGATTCCACAATGAACGAGAAAACAAAGATCCTTCTCGAGGATCCTCCAAACCAAGTTTAGAACTCCATGACGGTCAAGCTAATGACCTTAAATAAGCGCTTTGTGGGAGGCAACCCACCAGGTATCTTGTAAATATTTCTGAGTTTTTCATTTCCTATTTTGATCTTAAGTTTTATGCAATTTGCTTCAATCCACTCTCTGTGAGTGAAGGGATCGATCGATCCCCTACGGTTTCGATCGATCTAGAGCTTAAATGTTTGAATCTTGATATTACAGAAAGGGATCGATCGATCCTAGGCAAGGATCGATCGATCCAAACAAGCCGGCCAAAATTAGACAAAGTGTCCGTAGGCTTGGGATCGGTCGATCCGGCCAACCGATCGACCGATCCACGACCACGCGACCAAATCGACCAAACGACGTTGGATCGATCGATCCAGAGGTTGGATCGATCGATCCCAGGTAAACCAAAAACGAAAATCACTTGAAACAAACTGGAAAACTTCAAAACTCAATCATAAAACCCAAAGGATCGATCGATTTGCAAGAAAAATCGACCAAAACCTTCTCCTTTGGTGATTTTGAAGAACACAAAGAACACAAAATTCTTTCAATCATAACTTTGTCAAATCTTAAAGGTTTTTAGTGATTCTTGGTGCTAATCCACTCAATTTTTCCTCCTCTTTCTGATTCTGGAAACCATTTTAACTCTCTGCAAAGGTATGGCTTCGAAATTCCCAATTCCCAATTTGAAATTTTAGGGTTCTAAATGAGAATTTGCTCCAAATCATTATTGTTTGAGTTTTAGGATGTTTAATGATGGAAAAATGCTAGATTCTTATCTAGGAATGATATGGAAACTCAATTTGCATTAGAAATGGTTAGATTGGAGTGAAATTTGTGATTTGATTTTTCACTATTCACCAAAAAACGAAAATGAACCAAATTGAATGATAATGCATAAAAGTCATGTTATTTTGCTTTGATTAGCTTTAATAATTTGATTATGTTGTTACTTGGTTCATTATTCAAAATGAATTGGTTTCGATATTGGTTGTTACATCATGAAAAAGCCATATTGTTGTACGATAACTTGAAAAAAAAAAAAAAAAATGGCTTAAAGAATTGTTTTTCGATTCGTACAGGATATGGATCAAGCCGGGAGCTCCCGCAATGCAGGAAAGAGACGCAGGACGACCCGTAACCAGAACCCTCTACTCAGACCGGTCACGGGAAAATGGGATGCTCACGACACCAAATTCTTGGCAGATATGAGAGCAGTCAAGCTTATGCCCACCCGAATGGGATGTGACATTACTTTGTCGGACCTTGGGTTACTAGAGGATGCGGCGTCACTCTTTGAGAATATGGGGTTTGGATTGCTTTGGAAGCTCAACGAGCCGTTATACCCAAAATTGGTGAGGGAGCTTCTTGCAACTTGTCGGCTTACCTACAAAAACCCGGAAGCACCGATAGCGAGCGAGGGTACTTTCAGTTTCTTCCTCAACAAGAAGCACTACAAATACAGTCTTCAGAAAATTTGTGATATCTACGGATTCGAGAAAGGAGAGGATGTCTCGTTCCCAAAGATTGACAGACAACTTGTAAATGAGTTCTGGGATTTGATTGCTCACGGTGATTATGTTTCGCGCAAAGCACAGATTGCAGCGATAAGGAATCCGGTTTTGAGAATTGCTGTGAAGATCATCAGCAACACCTTCTTCTTTAAAAAGGAATCAGGGGCAGTTAGAGATGATGAGTTATGGATGCTGTTTAGTGGCGTGAAGCATCTCCTACCAGAGTACGCGGAGAGTCCTGGACCTACCGTTAACTATGCCGCTGTCTTGTGCGATATGCTCCAGAGAATCAAGGGAAAACCTCCAAAAGGATGTTGTGTGGGCAACATCCTCACCCCAATCTTCCAACACACGAAGATTGATCTCAGGAGGGAAGAAGTTGAGGAAAGATACGGGAGAATCGACAATAGACATCTAGTCAACTGCCATGTACTAAACAAGAGCGATGTCTATATGTATTGGGATCGCAACGGGATGACCTGTTTCTGCAGACTACCCAACGAAGGTATCACTTCAATCCTATCTAAAGAAAATTTGGAGTTTTTGCTAGGTCCGGAGCACTTGATACCAGACCCTTCTGGCAACACACGGACACTGTCTCGTCGCCATCGTACATCAACACAAGCAGCACCACAGCCAAGCGATAGCGATGACGAGATGCAAGAGGCTGAGGTTGACATCGAAGAAGAAGCAGACGAGCCTCAACCGCAGCAGCTGCTGCCTCACGGCCCAAACCGGTACCGCCCAGCCCTCCTGCAGATGATACAGCACAGCAACTTCAGTGGATCATCAAATCGCAGAAAAAGCACAACTCCATGATGAGGAAAATGTGGAGGGCGATCCAGAAGATCAAACCTTGTTCTTGCGCTTCAGGTTCACCGACACAAGATGACGAAAGCGCTGAAGCTGAGAGTGAGGATAATGAGGAAGTTGAGGAAGGTGAGGATGATGAGAACAATGAGGAAGCTGAGGATGCAGATGACTCTGAGGGCACAGAGTCCGACTCTATCACCAAAGCACATGAGATGAGGACCAAAGCAGCTCAAGACCGAGCTGAACGTTCTCATTCACCGGTGGAGCATTCCTCAGCACAGTATAGCGACATCCGCTTACCCAGGAGCAGGAGGAACATAGGCAGGAGAGAGAGCTCCAGCGATAGCTTTACCCGCGACCAATGAGCTTGTGGTTATTTCTATCCCTTGTTTTATATCATTTTGGTTTTTCAGACGTTTAGTTTTATTTCTTTATGTATGGCATTCTTCTTTTAATTTTGTTATTACACCGAGACGGTGAAAAGCAAGTTCGGGGGAGGATGCCATTTATCTACTAATGACGTTTGTGTTTGTTTCTTTTATTTTGGTGTGTTTTATTTTTTATTAAAACTTTGTTGGAATTTTAAATGTTTTATTGAGTCAAAATAGTTCTGAGAATTTGTTATCTTTTGGAATTGCAACATGTTTAAGATCATTTTGTCTTAAAACTGCTTAGCCTTGTTTGAGGATAACTTGGAAGCGCAGAAAAATCCATAACTTGATCATTTTATGAAAATCCCTATCATTTGAGCTTAATCATATATATATGAACTTAATACGGACTTAATATATCTCACTTAGGGGGTTGATAATCATGTAATGGAATTACATTTGGAGTTTTCTTTACATTGTTTATATCAACCTTTGTTAACTCCAAATGGCTAGACTTATTTTTAGTCTAGTACCACACCCCTTACCGTTTCCATCTTTCAAACCACATGCATCTGTTTATAGCCATTTTCATGTGCATTCATGTGCAAAAACTATGGAGTATACGGACCGACATAGCTTTCCTTTCGCTAGGATTGTGGTAGTAGTTCGTTTGCATACCGTCATTGGACGAGATTGAGTTATTGTGGTTTAGTAGATGTATTTATGAGTATGACGAGCATTCATTGTCAAGATTTATTTTGATGCAGCTTTTGTAGGACTCCTCATTCCCGCTCCCCCATCTAAAAAAAAAAAAAAAAAAAAAAAAAAAAAAAAAAAAAGAAGAAGAAAAACGAAAATAAACAAGATGGGAAAGGAGTGAAAAGAGAAAGGAGTGAGTCTGAGATCATTAATGTGTCTCATTAGCATCTAAAAAATCTTTATATTCATACTAGGGGTTTTGAGTTGGTTAGGAGGATCCGAGCGAAAGGAGAGCTATGTACTTCCTAATTGGTCTTTGTCTCACTGTGATTTTGCATAATGATTTGCATCCGTTTGCTTTGCTGGAGAACCCAAAACACTTGAGCCACCAAATATCAACCTTCATACCTAGACCATAACGTGTTAGATATTCCCTTTGTGAAAGTACACGCATTTCTTAATAAATGTTAAATGTTAAGTTCTACATGATCTTGGGATTTCATACATTTGCTACGGTTATGGCGAAGTACAATGTAGTACAGGTTGATATGAACTTGGTGAAAATGGTTGCGAGCATTTGGTTGAAGGCATGATCCTATAGATTTTACGAATTCTCATGTTTTTCAAAACCTTTTCTCTTGGTTTAGATTTTGTTTTGTTTTCCTTGAGGACAAGCAAAAGTCTAAGTTGGGGGGGAGTTGATGTATTGTACTTTTGATTGCTTTTTGGTTTGTGTTTAGAATCTGTTTCGTGTCTTTTGTTAGTTTTCGAGTCTTTTCTATTTTGTTTTGAGTCTTTTACAGGTTCTATGGAGTTAAGCCGGAATAAGACGATTTCGGGATTGTTCGGGCTAAGATGAAGCCTAGAAGCTACGGAAAGGACAGGGATCGATCGATCCCAGCCTTGGATCGATCGATCTAGACGACTCCAAGAACACGGCCACGGATCGGTCGATCCGGCCAACCGATCGACCGATCCATGCTCGACGGACATCTTGTCCGGACACGAAGGATCGATCGATCCCACCCATGGATCGATCGATCCATGCTCAGCCGCCATGAAGATATTTTGTCCGGGAATTAGGGATCGATCGATCCTAGGTGTGGATCGACCGATCCCCTTGGCCGCCTACTACATTTTACACCTTTGTCTATAAATATCCCACTTAAACCTACTAAAACATATCAGATTTTCTTTCTACGCCTAAAACACTATTCTAGACACATTTTCTTGGATTTCTAAGCTCCTCCTTTCTATCAAACATTTGGAGAAGTTTTGTTGTATCATTTGTTGTTTATTTCAATCCTATTATGCTTTGTATGGTTTACTTTGTTGTTTTCCTGATTATGTGTGAGTAATTTCATAGTTAGGTTTTAGGGTTCTTGAAGGGAATTGATGGCTTGATGAATTGATAGAGATTTGGGGTTTCTAATCCATAGGTTCTTTGATTCATGTGTTCTTAATGCTAGATTAAGAGTAGTTACCTTAGTCTGATTCTAGGTTGTTCTATAAGCACTAATCATGTTATAGAGAACTTGAGCCTTATGAATTGAGCTTTGTATCTCTAGCCTGCGATAGTTGATGCTAGATCATCATTGTGAACTTAGTGAACTTGTGTGTTAATGCTAATTTGGTTAGGAGAAATCAAACGAGAGTTTAGTTTTCGAGTAGCCAAGTTTAGGGGTTAAGGCCACGAGAGTGGGTTAATCCACCTTGCGTTCATGTTCTAGAACGGTGCTGAGAATGTTAAATCCCATGCTCAAGATTATTCGTTAAGCCATTGATAGCCTGAATTTTCCCTAAGGCCTAACGCCTTTTAAATCGTATAAATCAATCGTTTTATGTTTATTGCATTTTGTTTACAAGTTTGAAAGAAAACAATCAAACCCATCCTGCTATAGCTAATTACAAGTCTCGTAAATCATTAGTGAACCATTGGTTCTTGTGGATCGATCTCGTTATATACTACCTTGCGGTTAAGTGTATCGAGTAAATACTCGAGCAATCAAGTTGGCGCCGTTGCCGGGGACCAATAGCGTTACCTAAAGATTTAGGATCAGTTATTAGTCTATTGCATTTTATTTTAAGTTACTGATAATCATTTCCTTTTTCTCTTTGATGTTTTAAAGGTATATGACCCGAAGCGAAGGTTCATCACACCTAGTTGAATATCACGAAGAAGTTGGAAAGTTCGAAAAGACAATTAGAAGAAAGAAGAGGCTAGCTAAGCAAAGAGAAGCTCAAAT
The DNA here is from genome assembly GCA_963667165.1 of Barbarea vulgaris. Lineage (NCBI taxonomy): Eukaryota > Viridiplantae > Streptophyta > Magnoliopsida > Brassicales > Brassicaceae > Barbarea > Barbarea vulgaris. Next base: position 9,877,432 of record OY763888.1, on the reverse strand, counting down.
GGCTCATGAACAAGAAGGTAATGTGTTACCACCTGGAGACTTACCACACGATGGAGACAATGGTGGAGAGTTACAAGACCCTCCAGTTGGAGTTGCTGCACATCAACCACCAAACTATCAAAGGCCTGCTCCTGCTCGTAGGACCTTAAGGGAACATGATGCTCCCAATGCTCAAATGTATCGAGGAGGTGTCCAACATCCTCCAATCAACATAAATGATTTTGAGATCAAGTCGGGATTGCTGAATCTCGTGAAACAAAACCAGTTCCATGGACTTCCTTCTGAAAATCCAGTTACTCATCTTGATAACTTCGAGGATGTGTGTGGAACAACCAGGATGAATGGAGTACCAGATGATGCTTTTAAGTGTCGTTTGTTCTTGTTTTCGCTAGCTGATAAAGCGAAACGTTGGTTCAAATCACTAGAGAGAGACTCCATCAGTTCATGGGATGATTACAAAGCTGCATTCTTGGGACAATATTTTACTCAAGCAAGGACCACGCTTCTAAGAAACAAGATCTCGAGTTTTCAACAAGCTGGTACCGAGTCATTCCAAGAAGCTTGGGAGAGATTCAAGGACTACAAAAGAGAGTGTCCTCATCACGGGTTCACTCCTGAATCACTCATCAACACCTTCTATAGAGGAATTGACCAGAATTACAAGATGGCTTTGGACACAGCAAGCAATGGAGACTTCATGACAAAAACAGAACCGGAAGCTCTAATCTTGATTGAAAATCTTGCTGGTAGCAACAGCAACCATTGTGTTGATTATGATAGGACCTTGAGGAGCGTTGGAGGAGGAGAATCAAAACAGATTTCTGAGCTGACTGCGAAGGTGGAACAACTTCTATGACGTGAACAAAGAGCAGTCAACTATTGTGATGATTCTGGAGAAGGTCAAGGTTACCAAGAGCAAGGGTACCAAGAGCAACATGGGGACTGTTTTGAGGATGTGCAAGCTGAGCTGAATTATGTGAATGGTTATCAAAACCAAGGGTTCAACCAAAATTATAGGAATCATCCTAATCTCTCATACCGAAGCACCAATGTCGAGAACCCCCAAGACCAAAAATATCCAGCACAAGTGAGACCACAAGGGCAACAATATCAAGCAAAACCATTTGTGCCAAACCAAGGAGGCTACAACAAGCCTTTTGAGAACAGGGTTCAGAATCAAGGAGGCTACAACAAGCCTTTTGAAAACAGAGTTCAGAACCAAGGAGGTTTGCAACAAGGGGGATTTCAGCAAAGACCTCAGTTCAACAACTTTCAGAGAGGTTATCAAGACTAGCTCAAGCTCCTGTGAGCTACGCCCCAACTAGACCGTCCGATGACAGCAAAATGAAAACAATGCTTAAGCAACTGCTCGATGGCCAGAACAAGAACGCTTTTGACATCAACTCAAGAGTGGAAAACATGTACAGCGAACTCCAAGGTAAGTTTGAAAATCTTTCATCACATGTTAAAACTCTTGAGAATCAGGTAGCACAAGCCGCTTCTACTTCTACAAGACCTATGGGAGTTCTTCCTGAAAAACCACAACCGAACCCGAAAGACTACAACAATGGTAAAGAATTTTTCAATGCCATTACATTGAGGAGTGGGAAACAGGTAGAACCAATCTTGAAGAAAGGAAAAGAAGTTGAAGTTCTCGATGACTCAGAGAAAATCATTGAGAATGAGAATGATTCAGAAGTTCTCAATGCTCCACAAGGAGAGAAAGTTGCAGGTAAGGAAATCGCTGATCTTGAGGAGGACACTGAAGATCTCGTGCCTCCACCGTACATACCCAAGTTGCCATTTCCAGGTCGCTTAAGGAAGATTCAAAGAGAGAAGGAGTATGCTAAATTCGATGAAGTTATGAAACAACTTCAAATCAAGCTCCCTTTTCTTGAGTTAGTTCGAAATATTCCTATCTACAGAAAATATCTCAAGGATATTTTGACTAACAGGAAAACTCTTGAAGAAGGAGCTGTCTTGATCACACACGAGTGCAGCGCCATTTTGCAAAACACAATACCAAAGAAGAAAGAAGATCCAGGTAGTTTTGTTTTGCCTTGTAAAATTGGTGACTCACTGTTTGCTAGATGTTTGTGTGATTTAGGTGCAAGTGTGAGCTTGATGCCGCTTTCAGTTGCAAAGCGGTTAGGGATCACAAACTTCAAGCCAACAAGTATCTCTCTAGTGCTTGCAGACCGTTCTGTGCGGTTGCCAATTGGGATTGCTGAGAATGTTTATGTGAGAGTTGGGACATTTCATATCCCCACTGACTTCATTGTTCTTAGCCTGGATGAGGAGCCAAAAGACCCGCTTATTCTTGGTAGACCTTTCTTGCACACATCTGGTGCATTAATAGATGTCAAGAGAAGCTTAATCAAACTGCAAGTAGGAGATCTTGTCCAAGAATTCGACATGGAGAGAGTGATGTCTAAACCAACTATTGAAGGTCAAGCATTTTGGGTTGACATCATGGATGAGCTAGCTGATGAGCTCTTAGAGGAAATGAATACTGAAGATCCACTTCAAATCGCCTTAACAAAGGAAGAGGATCAACATGGATACATTGAGGAAGCAACAACGGATTTTGCTAGAATTCTAGACGAGCCGGTTGAACTGAGTAAAGTTGTTGCATTCGCCTTGTTAGACAAAGATGAAGTAGAAAAGGAGGAGAATGGACCTACCTCAGAAGACTGTGGAGATTGGAGTGAACTGAAAGCTCCAAAGGTAGAACTCAAGCCGCTTCCCTCAGGGCTCAGGTATGCGTTTCTTGGTCCTCATTCTACTTACCCCGTTATAATCAATGCTGAACTAAACAATGTAGAGAGTGCCTTACTGCTATGCGAGCTGAGGAAGTACAGAAAAGCTATAGGCTATTCCCTTGACGACATGAAAGGTATATCTCCTAACCTTTGCATGCATAGAATTTATCTCGAAGATGAATCAATGATGTCTATAGAACATCAGAGACGGTTAAACCCGAACCTCAGAGATGTTGTTAAGACTGAGATCATCAAACTCCTTGATGCAGGAGTAATCTATCCAATCTCGGATAGTACTTGGGTAAGTCATGTCCATGTGGTACCTAAAAAGGGTGGTGTCACTGTGATTAGAAATGATAGGAATGAATTGATTCCGACAAGAACTGTGACAGGCCACCGCATGTGCATTGATTATAGAAAGCTTAACTCTGCAACACGTAAAGATCATTTTCCACTTCCATTTATTGATCAAATGTTAGAGAGATTAGCAAACCACCAATATTACTGTTTTCTTGACGGGTACTCGGGATTCTTTCAGATTCCGATACATCCCGATGATCAAGAGAAAACCACTTTTACATGTCCTTATGGTACCTTCGCATATCGAAGAATGCCATTTGGATTGTGTAACGCACCAGCAACATTTCAGCGTTGTATGATGTCAATTTTTTCTGAAATGATTGAGGATTATATGGAAGTCTTTATGGATGACTTCTCTGTGCATGGCACATCTTTTGCTGTTTGTTTGTCTAATCTGTGCAGGGTACTCCAACGCTACGAGGACAAACATTTGGTCCTGAATTGGGAGAAGTATCACTACATGGTGCCAGATGGAATCGTACTCGGTCATAGGATCTCAGAAAAGGGCATTGAAGTGGATAGAGCCAAAATCGATGTGATGATGAACATGCCACCTCCAAATTCTGTAAAGGGAATAAAGAGCTTTCTAGGACATGCTGGGTTCTACAGGAGGTTCATAAAGGATTTTTCAAAGATTGCAAGGCCATTAACTCAGCTATTGTGCAAGGATCAAAAGTTTGAGTTTGATGAAGACTGCCTCAAGGCATTTATAAAGATCAAGGGATCTCTTGTGAGCGCTCCCATTGTGCAACCACCTGATTGGGAGCTACCTTTCGAGGTAATGTGTGATGCAAGTGACTATGCTGTAGGTGCAGTATTAGGGCAAAGGAAAGACAAGAAGATGCATGCCATCTACTATGGCAGCCGCACTCTTGATTCCGCGCAATGCAACTACGCAACAACCGAGAAAGAACTGCTAGCGATTGTCTTCGCTTTTGAGAAGTTTAGATCCTATCTCGTTGGGTCCAAAGTTGTAGTCCACACTGATCATGCAGCATTGAGATACCTTTTCACAAAGAAAGACGCCAAGCCGAGGCTTTTAAGATGGGTACTTCTACTCCAGGAGTTCGACTTGGAAATCAAAGATAAGAAGGGGATCGAAAACGGAGTCGCAGATAACTTATCTCGACTAAGAGTTGAAGAGGATGTCCCAATGAGAGATGTTTTCCCAGGAGAAGAGCTTGCGCTACTAGAAGATAACTATGTCTATGAGGTTGAGCAATCTAACAACAGTAATGCGGCTGATCTCATGACCATGCACACCATCGAGGGAAATTTACCATGGTATGCTGACTTTGCTAACTATTTATCTTGTGATGTTTCACCACCTGATTTTGTAGGATATGCCAAGAAAAAGTTTCTCAACGATATCCAGCACTACTATTGGGATGAACCGTTTCTTTACAAGAGGTGTAAAGACGGGATTTTCAGAAGATGCATTCCCGAAAGTGAGGTACATGGTATTCTCTATCATTGTCATGCTTCTGATTATACAGGACACTTCGCTTCCTTTAAAACAGCTACGAAGATTTTACAAGCTGGCTTTTGGTGGCCTACGATATTCCGTGATGCACACGAGTTTGTAGCAAAGTGTGACGCTTGCCAAAGGAAAGATAACATAAGCAAGCGGAATGAAATGCCGCAAAATTTCATTCTCGAAGTTGAGGTGTTCGATGTATGGGGCATCGACTTCATGGGACCTTTCCCAACATCCTATGGAAACGAGTACATCTTAGTCGCAGTCGACTATGTCTCTAAATGGGTGGAAGCACTTGCCAGCCCAACAAATGACGGGAAAGTTGTTCTGAAGATGTTCAAAAGCATCATCTTTCCTCGCTTTGGAGTTCCATGGGTAGTGATAATTGACGGTGGAAAGAATTTCATCAATAAGATCTTTGCGAGTCTGTTGGCAAAGCATGGAGTCAAGCACAAAGTGGCAGCACCATATCACCCTCAGACCAGTGGCCAAGTCGAAATCTCAAACAGGGAGATCAAAGGGATCTTGGAGAAAACAGTTGGAAAATCGAGAAAGGATTGGGCGGCAAAGCTTGATGATGCTCTTTGGGCATACAGAACCGCCTTCAAAACTCCCATTGGAACCACACCATTCAACCTCGTCTACGGTAAGTCCTGTCACCTACCTGTCGAACTAGAGTACAAGGCGTTGTGGGCAACGAAACTGATGAACTTCGACATAAAGACCGCTTCAGAGAAACGTCTAATTCAGTTAAACGAGTTAGACGAACTTAGGTTAAATGCTTACGAAAGCTCAAGGATCTATAAAGAGCGAACTAAAGCTCTTCATGACAAAAGGATAATTCTCAAGAAGCTTTCAGAGAACGATAAGGTACTTCTCTACAACTCTCGTCTTAAACTTTTTCCAGGAAAACTAAAGTCGAGATGGACCGGTCCTTACACCGTCAAGGAAGTAAAACCGCATGGTGCAGTGGTTCTATGGGACAAAAAGGGAGAACCATTTACTGTAAATGGTCAGAGAGTCAAACCGTACCTCGCAGATTCCACAATGAACGAGAAAACAAAGATCCTTCTCGAGGATCCTCCAAACCAAGTTTAGAACTCCATGACGGTCAAGCTAATGACCTTAAATAAGCGCTTTGTGGGAGGCAACCCACCAGGTATCTTGTAAATATTTCTGAGTTTTTCATTTCCTATTTTGATCTTAAGTTTTATGCAATTTGCTTCAATCCACTCTCTGTGAGTGAAGGGATCGATCGATCCCCTACGGTTTCGATCGATGTAGAGCTTAAATGTTTGAATCTTGATATTACAGAAAGGGATCGATCGATCCTAGGCAAGGATCGATCGATCCAAACAAGCCGGCCAAAATTAGACAAAGTGTCCGTAGGCTTGGGATCGGTCGATCCGGCCAACCGATAGACCGATCCACGACCACGCGACCAAATCGACCAAACGACGTTGGATCGATTGATCCAGAGGTTGGATCGATCGATCCCAGGTAAACCAAAAACGAAAATCACTTGAAACAAACCGGAAAACTTCAAAACTCAATCATAAAACCCAAAGGATCGATCGATTTGCAAGAAAAATCGACCAAAACCTTCTCCTTTGGCGATTTTGAAGAACACAAAGAACACAAAATTCTTTCAATCATAACTTTGTCAAATCTTAACGGTTTTTAGTGATTCTTGGTGCTAATCCACTCAATTTTTCCTCCTCTTTCTGATTCTGGAAACCATTTTAACTCTCTGCAAAGGTATGGCTTCGAAATTCCCAATTCCCAATTCGAAATTTTAGGGTTCTAAATGAGAATTTGCTCCAAATCATTATTGTTTGAGTTTTAGGATGTTTAATGATGGAAAAATGCTAGATTCTTGTCTAGGAATGATATGGAAACTCAATTTGCATTAGAAATGGTTAGATTGGAGTGAAATTTGTGATTTGATTTTTCACTATTCACCAAAAAACGAAAATAAACCAAATTGAATGATAATGCATAAAAGTCATGTTATTTTGCTTTGATTAGCTTTAATAATTTGATTATGTTGTTACTTGGTTCATTATTCAAAATGAATTGGTTTCGATATTGGTTGTTACATCATGAAAAAGCCATATTGTTGTACGATAACTTGAAAAAAAAAAAAAAAAAATGGCTTAAAGAATTGTTTTTCGATTCGTACACGATATGGATCAAGCCGGGAGCTCCCGCAATGCAGGAAAGAGACGCAGGACGACCCGTAACCAGAACCCTCTACTCAGACCGGTCACGGGAAAATGGGATGCTCACGACACTAAATTCTTGGCAGATATGAGAGCAGTCAAGCTTATGCCCACCCGAATGGGATGTGACATTACTTTGTCGGACCTTGGGTTACTAGAGGATGCGGCGTCACTCTTTGAGAATATGGGGTTTGGAATGCTTTGGAAGCTCAACGAGCCGTTATACCCAAAATTGGTGAGGGAGCTTCTTGCAACTTGTCGGCTTACCTACAAAAACCCGGAAGCACCGATAGCGAGCGAGGGTACTTTCAGTTTCTTCCTCAACAAGAAGCACTACAAATACAGTCTTCAGAAAATTTGTGATATCTACGGATTCGAGAAAGGAGAGGATGTCTCGTTCCCAAAGATTGACAGACAACTTGCAAATGAGTTCTGGGATTTGATTGCTCACGGTGATTATGTTTCGCGCAAAGCACAGATTGCAGCGATAAGGAATCCGGTTTTGAGAATTGCTGTGAAGATCATCAGCAACACCTTCTTCTTTAAAAAGGAATCAGGGGCAGTTAGAGATGATGAGTTATGGATGCTGTTTAGTGGCGTGAAGCATCTCCTACCAGAGTACGCGGAGAGTCCTGGACCTACCGTTAACTATGCCGCTGTCTTGTGCGATATGCTCCAGAGAGTCAAGGGAAAACCTCCAAAAGAATGTTGTGTGGGCAACATCCTCACCCCAATCTTCCAACACACGAAGATTGATCTCAGGAGGGAAGAAGTTGAGGAAAGATACGGGAGAATCGACAATAGACATCTAGTCAACTGCCATGTACTAAACAAGAGCGATGTCTATATGTATTGGGATCGCAACAGGATGACCTGTTTCTGCAGACTACCCAACGAAGGTATCACTTAAAGATCCTTGGCAATGACCGAGTACCTGGCAGGTCATTCTGGTCAAATGACCGCCCGGTACTCGGTCTAGCCTGCGAGAGTTGATGCTAGATCATCATTGTGAACTTAGTGAACTTGTGTGTTAATGCTAATTTGGTTAGGAGAAATCAAACGAGAGTTTAGTTTTCGAGTAGCCAAGTTTAGGGGTTAAGGTCACGAGAGTGGGTTAATCCACCTTGCGTTCATGTTCTAGAACGGTGCTGAGAATGTTAAATCCCATGCTCAAGATTATTCGTTAAGCCATTGATAACCTGAATTTTCCCTAAGGCCTAACGCCTTTTAAATCGTATAAATCAATCGTTTTATGTTTATTGCATTTTGTTTACAAGTTTGAAAGAAAACAATCAAACCCATCCTGCTATAGCTAATTACAAGTCTCGTAAATCATTAGTGTACCATTGGTTCTTGTGGAGCGATCTCGTTATATACTACCTTGCGGTTAAGTGTATCGAGTAAATACTCGAGCAATCAAGTTGGCGCCGTTGCCGGGGACCAATAGCGTTACCTAAAGATTTAGGATCAGTTATTAGTCTATTGCATTTTATTTTAAGTTACTGATAATCATTTCCTTTTTCTCTTTGATGTTTTAAAGGTATATGACCCGAAGCGAAGGTTCATCACACCTAGTTGAATATCACGAAGAAGTTGGAAAGTTCGAAAAGACAATTAGAAGAAAGAAGAGGCTAGCTAAGCAAAGAGAAGCTCAAATGGCTCATGAACAAGAAGGTAATGTGTTACCACCTGGAGACTTACCACACGATGGAGACAATGGTGGAGAGTTACAAGACCCTCCAGTTGGAGTTGCTGCATATCAACCACCAAACTATCAAAGGCCTGCTCCTGCTCGTAGGACCTTAAGGGAACATGATGCTCCCAATGCTCAAATGTATCGAGGAGGTGTCCAACATCCTCCAATCAACAGAAATGATTTTGAGATCAAGTCGGGATTGCTGAATCTCTTGAAACAAAACCAGTTCCATGGACTTCCTTCTGAAAATCCAGTTACTCATCTTGATAACTTCGAGGATATGTGTGGAACAACCAGGATGAATGGAGTACCAGATGATGCTTTTAAGTGTCGTTTGTTCTTGTTTTCCCTAGCTGATAAAGCGAAACGTTGGTTCAAATCACTAGAGAGAGACTCCATCCGGTACTCGATTATTACTGAGAATTCCTTCCTTGTACTAGGTCATTGCCGAGAATTCTCGCCCAGTACTCAGTCTTTGCCAAGGATTCCTCACCCGGTACTCGGTCGTTTCTAAGGATTCCTACTCGGTGCTTGGTCATTGTCGAGAATTCCTGCCTGGTACTTGGTCATTGTAAAGAATTCCTACCCAGTACTCGGTCATTGCCGAGGATTCCTCACCTAATGCTCGGTCGTTTCTGAGAATTCCAACCTGGTACTCAGTCATTGCCGAGAATTCCTGCCTGGTACTCGGTCATTGCCAAGAATTCATGTGCGGTGCTCGATTACTACCGAGAATTCTTTCCTTGTACTAGGTCATTGCCGAGAATTCTCGCCTGGTACTCAGTCATTTCCAAGGATTCCTCACCTGGTATTCAGTCATTTCTAAGGATTCCTACCCGGTACTTTGTCATTGTAAAGAATTCCTATCATGTACTTGGTCATTGCCGATAATTCCTGCCTGGTACTTGGTCATTCCCGAGAATTTCTACCCAGTACTCGGTCATTGCCAAGAATTCCTACCTGGCACTCTATCATTGTAAAAAATTCCTACCCTGTACTTGATCATTGCCGAGAATACCTGCCTGGTACTCGGTCATTACCGAGATATCCAGCCGGTACTCAATTATTACCGAGAAATATTGCGTGGTACTAGGTCATTGCCGAGAATTCCCGCCCGGTACTCGGTATTTGCTGAGGATTCCTCACTCGGTACTCGGTCGTTTATGAGTATTCCTACCCGGTGCTTGGTCATTGTCGAGAATTTGTGCCTGGTACTCGGTCATTGCCAAGAATTCCTACCCGGTACTCTGTCATCGTAAAGAATTCCTACCCTGTACTCGGTCAATGCCAAAGATTCCTCACCTGATGCTAGGTCCTTTTCGAGAATTCTAACCCGGCACTCGGTTCATTGCAGAGAATTCCTGCCCGGTACTCGGTCAATGCTGAGAATTCGTGCCTGGTACTCGGTCATTGCCATGAATTCATGCCCGGTACTCGGTCATTGCCATGAATTCATGCCCGGTACTCGGTCATAGCTGAGAATTCATGCCCAATACTCATTTATTGCCAATAATTCATGCCCGGTACATGGTCATTATCGAGAATTTCTGCAAGTTACTCGGTCATTTCCGAGAACTCCATCCTGTACTCGATTATTACCGAGAATTCCTTCCTTGTACAATGTCATTGCCGAGAATTCTCGCCTAGTACTCAGTTATTGCCATGGATTTCTCACCCAGTACTCAGTCGTTTCTAAGGATTCCTACCCGGTACTGGGTCATTGCCGAAGATTCCTCACCTGATGCTCGGTCATTTCCGAGAATTCTAACCCGGTACTTGGTTCATTGCCAAGAATTCCTGCGCGGTGCTCGGTCATTGCCAAGAGTCCTTCCCGGTACTCGGTCAATTCCAAGGATTCCTACCACGTGTACGGTCATTGCCAAGAATTCCTGCATTGTACTCGGGCATTGCCGAGGATTTACCAGCCGGTACTCGATAATTGCTGAGAATTCCTGCCTGATACTCGGCCATTGTTGTGAATTCATGCCCGGTACTTGGTCATTGCCGAGAACTTTTGCACATTACTTGGTCATTTCTGAGAACTCTAGTTGGTACTCTATATTACCGAGAATTCGTTCCTTGTACTAGGTCATTGCCGAGAATTCTCGCCCGGTAGTCAGTCATTGCCAAGGATTCCTCACCTGGTACTCGGTCATTTCTAAGGATTCCTACCCGGTGCTTTGTCATTGTCAAGAATTCCTGCCCGGTACTCGGTCATTGTAAAGAATTCCTACCCAGTACTCGATCATTGCCGAGGATTCCTCACCTAATGCTCCGTCGTTTCTGAGAATTCCAACCTGGTACTCAGTCATTGCCGAGAATTCCTACCTGGTACTCGGTCATTGCCAAGAATTCCTATGCGGTGATCGATTATTACCGAGAATTATTTCCTTGTACTAGGTCATTGCCGAGAATTCTGACCCGGTACTCAGTCATTGCCAAGGATTCCTCACCCCGTATTTGGTCGTTTCTAAGTATTCCTACTCGGTACTCAGTCATTGCCATGGATTTCTCACCCAGTACTCAGTCGTTTCTAAGGATTCCTACCCGGTGCTTCGTCATTGTCGAGAATTCCTGCTCGGTACTCGGTCATTGTAAAGAATTCCTACCCAGTACTCGGTCATTGCCGAGGATTCCTCACCTAATGCTCGGTCGTTTCAGAGAATTCCAACCAGGTACTCGGTCATTGCCAAGAATTTATGTGCGATGGTCGATTATTACCGAGAATTCTTTCCTTGAACAAGGTCATTGCCGAGAATTCTCACCCGGTACTCAGTCATTGCCAAGGATTTCTCACCCGGTATTGGGTTGTTTCTAAGGATTCCTACTCGGTGCTAGGTCATTGCCGAGAATTCCTACCTGGTACTCGGTCATTACCGAGAATTCCTACCTGGTACTCGGTCATTGCAAAGAATTCCTGCCTGGTTTGACCATTGATGAGTATTTTGGCCCTGTACTCGGTAATTGCCAAGAATTCCTGCCTGGTACTTGGTCATTGCCAATAGTTTCTGCCCATTACTCGATCATTGCCATGGATTCCTACCCGGTGTTCGGTCAATGCCAGGAATTCTCAGCCGGAACGTGATCTTTGCTGAGAATTTCTGCCCGGTACTCGGTCATTGCCGAGAATTTATACCCTGTACTCGGTCATTTCCATGAATTCCTACCCGGTCTTCGGCCATTGCTGAGTATTCCTGCCCTATACTCAGTCATTGCTGAGAATTCCTGCCAGGTACTCGTTCCTTGCCAAGAATTCCTGCCTGGTACTTGGTCATTGCCGAGAGTTTCTGCCCGTTACTTGGTCATTACTGAGAATTCCTGCCCGGTACTCGGTCATTACCGAGAATTTCTGCCCGTTACTCGGTCATTTCTGAGATATCCAGCCGATACTCGATTATTACCAAGAAATATTGCCTGGTACTAGGTTATTGCTGAGAATTCCCGCCCGGTACTCGGTATTTTTCGAGGATTCTACACTCGGTACTCGGTCGTTTCTGAGGTTTCTTACCTGGTGCTTGGTCATTGTCGAGAATTCGTGCGTGGTACTCGGTCATTGCTAAGAATTCCTACCCGGTACTCTGTCATTGTAAAGAATTCCTACCCTGTACTCGGTCATTGCCAAAGATTCCTCACCTGATTTCCAGGAATTCCAACCCGGTACTCGGTTAATTGCAGAGAACTCCTTCATGGTACTCGGTCATTGCCGAGAATTCCTTCGCGGTGCTCGGTCATTGCCAAGAATTCCTGCCCGGTACTTGGTCAATGCCAAGGATTCATACCCGGTGTTCGGTCATTGCCGAGAATTCCTGCATGGTACTCAGTCATTCCCGAGGATTCACCGGCTGGTACTCGATCATTGCTTAGAATTCCTGCCTGGTACTCGGTCATTGCCGTGAATTCCTGCCCAGTAATTGGTCATAACTGAGAATTCCTGCCTGACACTCATTCATTGTTAAGAATTCCTACCATGTACTCGGTCATTGCCAAGAATTCCTGCCTGGTACTCGGTCATTGCCGAGAATTCCTACCCGGTACTCGGTCATTGCCAAGAATTCCTGCCTGGTACTCGGTCATTGCCATGGATTCCCTACCTAATGCTTGGTCGTTTCTGAGAATTCCACCTTGGTACTCAGTCAATGCCGAGAATTCCTGTCTGGTACTCGGTCATTGCCAAGAATTGCTGTGCGGTGCTCGATTATTATCGAGAATTCTTTCCTTGTACTTGGTCATGCTTAGAATTCTCGCCCGGTACTCAGTCATTGCCAAGGATTCCTCACCCGGTATTCAGTCGTTTCTAAGGATTCCTACCCGGTACTTTGACATTGTAAATAATTCCTACCCTGTACTTGGTCATTGCCAAGAATTCCTTCCTGGTACTCGGTCATAGCCGAGAATTCCTACCCAGTACTCGGTCATTACCAAGATATCCTACCCGGTACTCTGTCATTGTAAAGAATTCCTATCCTGTACTTGGTCATTGCCGAGAATTCCTGCATAGTACTCGGTCATTGCCGAGAAGTCCTACCCGTTACTCGGTCATTGCCGAGAATTCCTGCCCGGTACTCGGTCATTGCCATGGATTCCTACCCGGTGTTTGGCCATTGCTGAGTATTCCTGCCCAGTACTCGGTCATTGCTGAGAATTCCGGCCAGGTAATCGTTCCTTGCCAAGAATTCCTCCCTGGTACTTGGTCATTGCCGAGAATTTTTGCCTGTTACTCGGTCATTGCCATTGATTCCTACCCGGTGGTCGATCGTTGCCGAGAATTCCTGCCCGTTACTCTTTCATTGCAGAGGATTCACCAGCCGGTACTCGATCATTGCTAAGAATTCCTGCCCGGTAATCGGTCATTGCCGATAATTTCTGCCCGTTACTCGGTCATTTCGGAGATATCCAGCCGGCACTCGATTATTACCGAGAAATATTACCTGGTACTAGGTCATTGCCGAGAATTCCCGCCCGGTACTCGGTATTTGCTGAGGATTCCTCACTCGGTACTCGGTCGTTTCTGAGGATTTCTACCCAGTGCTTGGTCATTGTCGAGAATTCCTGTCTGGTACTCGGTCATTGCCAAGAATTCCTACCCGGTACTCTATCATTGTAAAGAATTCCTACCCTGTACTCGGTCATTGCCGAAGATTTCTCACCTGATGCTTGGTTATTTCTGAGAATTCTAACCCGGTACTCGGTTCATTGCCAAGAATTCCTGCGCGGTGCTCGGTCATTGCCAAGAATTCCTGCCCAGTACTCGGTCAATTCCAAGGATTCCTACCCGGTGTTCGGTCATTGCCGAGAATTCCTGCATTGTACTCGGGCATTGCCGAGGATTTACCAGCCGGTACTCGATCATTGCTGAGAATTCCTCCTGATACTCAGTAATTGCTGTGAATTCCTGCCCGGTACTCGGTCATAGCTGAGAATTCCTGCCCGGTACTCGTTCATTGCCAAGAATTTCTGCCCGGTACTCGTTCATTGCCAATAATTCCTGCCCGTTACTCGGTCATTTCTGAGAACTCCAGCTGGTACTCAATATTACCGAGAATTCCTTCCTTGTACTAGGTCATTGCCGAGAATTCTCTCCTGGTACTCAGTCATTGCCAAGGATTCCTCACCCGATACTCGGTCATTTCTAAGGATTCCTACCCGGTGCTTCGACATTGTCGAGAATTCCTGCCCGGTACTCGGTCATTGTAAAGAATTCCTACCCAGTACTTGATCATTGCCAAGGATTCCTCACCTAATGCCCTGTCGTTTCTGAGAATTCTAACCTAGTACTCAGTCATTGCCAAGAATTCCTGCCTGCTACTCGGTCATTGCCAAGAATTCCTATACGGTGGTCAATTATTACCGAGAATTATTTCCTTGTACTAGGTCATTGCCGAGAATTCTCACCTGGTACTCATTCATTGCCAAGGATTCCTCACCCCGTATTTGGTCGTTTCTAAGGATTCCTACTCGGTGCTTGGTCATTGCCGAGAATTCCTACCCGGTACTCGGTCATTGCCAAGAATTCCTGACTGGTACTCGGTTATTGCCATGGATTCCTACCCAGTGTTCGGCCATTGCTAAGAATTCCTGCCCGGTACTCGGTCATTGCTGAGAATTCCTGCCCGGTAGTCGATTTAATTTTTATTTTGATCATAACTCTTTGTTGATCCCTTTTCCTTTTGGTTCTAGTTTTACTAACTCTTTGTTGATCCCTTTTCCTTTTGGTTCTAGTTTTACTTAAGTTGTTTATAAAAAAAAAAAAAAAAAAAAAAAAGAAGAAGAAGAGAAAAAAAAAAAGAAAAAAAAAAAAAAAAATATTAATCAGTCTGAAATTAATTAGCTTAAGGGGGGGTTTTATTTCCTAATTTTATCTCCTAATTTTTTTTTTCTGATCCTTGATCTGTTCATATTTAAAAAAAAAAAAAAAAAAAAAAAAAAACTAAACTCTTTCCTTTCTATCTCAATTCAATTGATCGAATTTGTGTTGTTGGAGTTGTTCATCCGATTTGATCCGTTTTGTTCCAAACGAACCATTGAGAAAATCGCTGAGAGAGAACATTTTGAGTGCTGAGTGATTGAGTGAATAAAAAGGAGAGAAACACTTGTGAGGATCGACTTTTTATTACTAACGTTTGTTAAGTGTGCAGGGAAAACAAAATCAATATGTCTAATCATTCCAGCGAAGAAGATGAGAACACCAACCGAGCTCGAAGAGGAAGAAATAACAATCTGGATATGCAAACTCTTATGGTAGAGATGAGGCGGATGGTGAGGGAAGAGATGGGTGCAGTCAATGAAAGGATTGATACGATTCAAGAGTCCGTTAATCAAAGACTATTGCCGAATACTGTTGCTAGAGGAAGAAGAGCACGACCTCAAGAAGAAGTTGATGAGGATGACTTGAATTATTACAGCAGAGGTAGCCAAGCTTCTAATCGAAGTGAAAGAAGGCCGAGACGAGTAAGAGAAGCTAGGGGTCGAAATGAAGACAATCTCAGTGGACTTAAGTTGAAGATACCACCATTTCATGGGAAAAATGATCCGGATGTCTACTTGGAGTGGGAGAAGAAAATTGAGCTCGTGTTTGATTGTCAAAATTAATCGGAGCAAAAGAAAGTTCAAGTAGCGGCAACGGAGTTTTATGATTACGCAATTAATTGGTGGGATCAGATTGTGACGAGTCGAAGACGTAACCGAGAACCGCCTGTAGTTACTTGGGAAGAGTTGAAAAATCTGATGAGAAAAAGATTTGTTCCAAGCCACTATCATCGAGAGTTGCATCAAAAGCTTAGGCGTCTAACTCAAGGAAGTAAGAGTGTGGAAGATTATTATCAAGAGATGGAGTCTCTTATGCTTAAGGCCGATATAGAGGAAGATGTTGAGGCAACAATGGCCAGGTTTTTGAGTGGTTTAGCTCGTGATATTCAAGATAGGATGGAGCTTCAAACTTATAACGATTTGGAAGAAATGCTTCATAAGGCTGTGTTGGTTGAACAGCAAACTAAGAGGAGAAGTACTTCTAAATTTTCCTATGGAGCTGGAGCGGCTAACACTAGAACAAGTTACAGCCGAGAGGATAGGACCGTTACCAAGCCAAAACCGGATCCTAAGCCCTACGCCAATGCTGAAGACGCCAAGGGTAAAGCTGTAGCTACTTCGTCTAGAAATCGGGACGTTAAATGTTTCAAGTGTCAAGGGAGGGGACATTACGCCAACGAGTGCACCAACAAGAGAACTATGATTATATTGGATAATGGCGAGATTGAAACTGAGGAGGAAAAGCTTGAAAGTGATGGTGAAACCGAGGATGAGGACATAGAGTTACCAGCCATTGGGGAATTATTGGTAACAAGACGTTCTTTGAGTATTCAAATTAAAGATACTGTCCAAGAGCAGCGGGAGAACTTGTTTCACACGAGATGTTTTGTACAAGGTAAGGTTTGCAGTCTTATTATTGATGGTGGAAGCTGTACTAATGTGGCTAGTGAAACCATGGTGAAGAAGTTAGGGCTGGAAGTTAAGAAGCATCCGAAACCTTTTAAGCTTCAATGGCTTAATGATGCTGGTGAAATGAATGTGAGCAGCCAAGTATTGGTCCCTTTAACCATAGGCAAGTATGAGGACGAAATTCTATGTGATATTTTACCTATGGAAGCCGGCCATATACTACTTGGGAGACCATGGCAGTTCGATAGGAGGGTCTTACATGATGGATTTACTAACCGGTACTCTTTTGAGTTCAATGGCCGAAAGACGATACTGGCTCCTTTGGCGCCACATGAGGTTCATCAAGACCAACTTAAGCTGAAGCACCAACACAAAACCATTGAGAGAGAACCCCTAAACACGCCACCTCAAAACAAAAATGAGAGTTTGAGAAAAACCAAGAAAAAGGCTTGTGAGAGTAAACCCGTGAGGCATTCAAATTTCTTTGTGAGGTCTAATGAGGTTAAGAGAGCTTTATTCTCTCAACAACCCGTTCTTTTATTTGTTTACAAGGAAACTTTGCTGAACCTTACTAACCCCGTACCGGAGTTGCCGAGTAAAGTCTCTTCTATCTTGCACGATTTTGAAGACGTCTTTCCGGAGGAAAACCCTAAGGGATTGCCGCCTATGCGTGGGATTGAGCACCAGATTGATTTCGTACCAGGAGCTTCACTTCCTAACAGGCCAGCATACAGAACCAACCCGGTAGAGACTAAGGAGCTTCAAAAGCAAGTGAGTGAGCTGATGGACAAAGGATACATACGAGAGAGCATGAGCCCTTGTGCTGTGCCGGTGCTGCTTGTTCCGAAGAAGGATGGGACTTGGAGGATGTGCATCGATTGTCGAGCCATCAACAATATCACTGTAAAGTATCGCCACCCTATTCCTCGTTTAGATGATATGTTAGATGAGCTTCATGGTTCCAACATATTTTCGAAAATTGATCTTAAAAGTGGATACCATCAAATTAGGATGAAAGAGGGTGACGAATGGAAAACTGCGTTTAAAACGAAACATGGTTTGTATGAATGGTTAGTTATGCCATTTGGATTAACCAACGCTCCTAGTACTTTCATGAGATTGATGAATCATGTTTTAAGGAGCTTCATTGGAATTTTTGTTGTTGTTTACTTTGATGATATCTTAGTTTACAGAAAAAATTTAGAAGAGCATGTTAATCATCTGGAAGCGGTGTTGATGGTACTTAGAAAAGAGGAACTTTATGCTAATCTAAAGAAATGCACTTTTTGTACGGATAACCTTGTGTTTCTAGGTTTTGTCATAAGTGCAGATGGCATCAAAGTGGACGAAGAAAAGGTTCGAGCTGTCCGAGAATGACCCAGTCCGAAAACCGTAGGAGAAGTGAGAAGTTTCCATGGACTAGCGGGATTCTATCGGAGATTTGTGAAGGACTTCAGTACCATAGCTGCTCCTCTCACTGAAGTGATCAAAAAAAATGTCGGATTTAAATGGGAAGAGGCACAAGAAGAAGCGTTCCAAGCATTAAAGGATAAACTCACCAACGCTCCACTTCTATCTTTACCGAATTTTCTTAAAACTTTTGAAATAGAGTGTGATGCCTCTGGTGTAGGTATTGGAGCTGTCTTGATGCAAGAGAAGAAGCCAATTGCCTTTTTCAGTGAGAAGCTTGGAGGAGCTACGTTAAACTATCCAACCTATGACAAGGAGTTGTACGCGCTTGTCCGAGCATTGCAAACATGGCAGCACTACCTCTGGCCGAAGGAGTTTGTCATTCATACTGACCACGAGTCCTTGAAGCATTTAAAGGGTCAGCAAAAGCTCAACAAGAGGCATGCTAGGTGGGTAGAATTCATCGAAACATTTCCCTATGTGATCAAGTACAAACAAGGTAAAGAAAATATAGTTGCTGATGCCTTATCTCTAAGGTACGCCTTGATTTCTACTTTGGATGCTAAGCTATTGGGATTTGAACACCTTAAAGATCTCTATCAAACTGATTCTGATTTTCAAGAGATTTTTAAATCGTGTGAAAGGTTTGCCTTTGGAAAATATTTTAGGCATGATGGGTTTCTTTTTTATGAAAATCGATTATGTTTGCCTAATTGTTCTGTGAGAGATTTGCTAGTTAGGGAAGCACATGGAGGAGGCTTGATGGGGCATTTTGGGATCGCCAAGACTTTAAAAGTGATGCAAGAGCACTTCTACTGGCCGCAAATGAAAAGAGACGTCGAAAGAATTTGTGGGAGATGTGTCACATGCAAACAAGCCAAATCAAAGGTACAGTCTCAAGGTATGTACACGCCTTTGCCTATTCCTGATCATCCTTGGACTGACATTTCTATGGATTTTGTGCTTGGATTACCTAGAACTAGGACTGGAAAAGACTCAATCTTTGTTGTTGTTGATAGGTTCTCCAAAATGGCGCATTTTCTTGCTTGTCATAAAACTGATGATGCTTCTCATATAGCTGACTTGTTCTTTAAAGAAGTAGTTCGTTTGCATGGAATGCCTAGGACTATAGTCAGTGATAGGGACACAAAGTTCTTGAGTTATTTATGGAAAACGCTTTGGTCTAAGCTAGGCACTAAGTTGCTGTTCTCAACTACTTGTCATCCTCAATCCGACGATCAAACTGAAGTAGTTAATAGAACTTTGTCTACATTGCTGCGTGCCTTGATTAAAAAGAACTTAAAAACTTGGGAAGAATGCTTACCACATGTTGAATTTGCTTATAATCGATCAGTGCATTCCGCCACCAAGTTTTCTCCTTTTGAGATTGTTCACGGCTTTAATCCTTTATCTCCTTTGGATCTAACCCCATTGCCTTTGAGTGAAAGAGTAAGCCTGGATGGGAAAAAGAAAGCTGAACTTGTTAAACAGATTCACGAGAAAGCAAAGCGCAACATCGAGGAGAAGACAAAGCTGTACGCCAAACAAGCTAACAAGGGCAGGCGCAAGATGATCTTTGAAGAGGGAGACCACGTTTGGATTCATCTAAGGAAGGAGAGATTTCCGGCTGAGAGGAAGTCTAAGTTAATGCCTAGAATCGACGGTCCATTTCGAGTCACAAAGAGGATCAACGATAATGCTTACCAACTCGATCTCCAAGGTAAGTACAATGTGAGTTCAAGCTTTAACGTTGCTGACTTAATCCCTTTTATTGCAGATGTTCCAGATTTGAGGACAAATCCTTTTCAAGAGGGAGGGGATGATGTGATCATGGATAGCTCACAAAAGTAGCTTGAGGCCGAGGATGCTTTAGCTGTATCAAGTGGACCGATGACAAGGTCAAGAGTTAAGGAGCTCGGTAATGCAATCACCACATTACTCACTCAAGTTCAACCGTCTATAACTCAGCTCGGAAACATGGAGAATAAAATTGTCTTGGTTGCTCCAGTGGACTAATAAACGGGTGATTCGTTTGTACTCTTTTTCCTAGCCTTTGGTTTTTTTCCCACTGGGTTTTCCAAAGGAAGGTTTTAATGAGGCAAATGGGTCACTCTAATCCACCTAGTCCACTAGAGTCCACAAGACAAGTCCAAGTCCAAGTTCAATAGTTTGGGAGTTTGTTTGCTGAAGTTTCAAGCCCAAAGAAGAATAAATTCAGCCAGCCCAAATAAATATTTATCTGATTCAAATCAGTCAAAGAAGAGGAGAAGTTGGCGTGGGAAAGTCCAAGAGTTCATCCAAAAATTAGTTAATAATGTCTTAATTTTCTGTGCTAATTTATTGTCTTCTTTTACTTCATCTTTTCTTTAAAACTTCCGATTGTGAGCAGAATAATATTCAGACTTCTTTTTTTTATAAAAATTTGAGAGTGATTTTCTCTTGTGTTCTTGAAGAACAAATCTGGATTGTTGGTGAGTAATATCCTTCAATCAAAATCGAATCAAGGTGTGTCATATCCGCGATTCAAACCTTGGCGTTTTCAAGTGTGTCATATCTTGAAAAAGTCATTGAGGAAATATCCAAGGTCTTCCGCAACCTTGGTGCGATCCATTCACTCCACCACTATCCATTTATCCATTCCTTTCTTTCTACCCCTCGAAAGTGCCGATTCTAGGGAGGATCATATCATCATTGCCGAGAATTCTCGCCCAGTATTCAGTTATTGCCAAGGATTCCTCACCAGGTACTCGACCGTTTCTAAGGATTCTTACCTGGTGCTAGGTCATTGTCGAGAATTCCTGCCCGGTACTCGGTTATTATAAAGAATTCCTACCTAGTACTCGATCATTGCCGAGGATTCCTCACCTAATGCTCGTTCGTTTCTGAGAATTAATACCTGGTACTCAGTCATTCCCGAGAATTCCTGCCTGGTACTCGGTCATTGCCAAGAATTCTTGTGCGGTGCTCGATTACTACCGAGAATTCTTTCCTTGTACTAGGTCATTGCCGAGAATTCTCGCCCGGTACTCAGTCATTGCCAAAGATTCCTCACCCGGTATTCAGTCGTCTCTAAGGATTCCTACCGGGTACTTTGTCATTGTAAAGAATTCCTATCATGTACTTGGTCATTGCCGAGTATTCCTGCCTGGTACTTGGTCGTTACCGAGAATTCCTACCCGGTACTCGGTCATTGCCAAGAATTCCTACCCGGTACTCTGTCATTGGAAAGAATCCCTACCCTGTACTTGGTCATTGCCGAGAATTCCTGCCTGGTACTAGTTCGTTGCCGAGAATTCCCGCCCGGTACTCGGTATTTGCCAAGGGTTCCTTACTCGGTACTCGGTTGTTTCTGAGGATTCCTACCCGGTGCTTGGTCATTGTCGAGAATTCGTGCCTGGTACTTGGTCATTGCCAAGAATTCCTACTCGGTACTCTATCATCATAAAGAATTCATACCCTGTACTCGGTCAATGCCAAAGATTCCTCACCTGATGCTCGGTCGTTTTCGAGAATTCCAACCCGGCACTCGGTTCATTGCAGAGAATTACTGCCTGGTACTCGGTCATTGCCGAGAATTCCAGCCTGGTACTCGGTTATTGCCGGGAATTCATGCTCGGTACTCAGTCATAGCTGGGAATTCATGCCCAATACTCGTTCATTGCCAAGTATTACTGCCCGGTACTTGGTCATTGCCAAGAATTTCTGCAAGTTACTCGGTCATTTATGAGAACTCCATTCGGTACTCGATTATTACCGAGAATTCCTTCCCTGTACTAGGTCATTGCCGAGAATTCATGCCCGGTACTCGGTCATTGTAAAGAATTCCTACCCAGTACTCGGTCATTGCCAAGGATTCCTCACCTAATGCTCAGTCGTTTCAGAGAAATCCAACCTGGTACTCGGTCATTGCCAAGAGTTCCTGTGCGGTGGTCGATTATTACCGAGAATTCTTTCCGTGTACGAGGTCATTGCCGAGAATTCTCACCCGGTACTCAGTCATTGCCAAGGATTCCTCACCCGGTATTTGGTCATTTCTAAGGATTCCTACCCGGTGCTTGGTCATTGACGAGAATTCCTACCTGGCACTCGGTCATTACCGAGAATTCTTACCTGGTACTCGGTCATTGCCAAGAATTCCTGCCCGGTACTCGGTCATTACCATGGATTCCTACCCGGTGTTCGGCCATTGCTGAGTATTCCGGCCCGGTACTCGGTTATTGCTGAGAATTCCTGCCCGGTACTCGTTCCTTGCCAAGAATTCGTGCCTGGTACTTGATCATTGCCGAGAATTTCTGCCCGTTTCTCGATCATTGCCATGGATTCCTACCCGGTGTTCGGTCCATGCCAAGAATTCTCAGCCGGTACTCGATCTTTGCTGAGAATTCGTGCCCGGTACTCGGTCATTGCCGAGAATTACTGCCCGTTACTTGGTCGTTTCTGAGGATTCCTACCCGGTGATTGGTCATTGTCGAGAATTCGTGCCTGGTACTCGGTTATTGACAAGAATTCCTTCCGGGTACTCTGTCATTGTAAAGAATTCCTACCCTATACTCGGTCATTGCCGAGAATTTCTGCCTGGCACTCGGTCATTACCGAGAAATCCTACTGGGTACTCGGTCATTGCCAAAATTCCCTGCCCGGTACTCGGTCATTGCCTTGGATTCCTACCCGGTGTTTGGCCATTGCTGAGTATTCCTGCCCGGTACTCGGTCATTGCTGAGAATTCATGCCCGGTACTCGTTTCTTGCCAAGTATTCCTGCCTCGTACTTGGTCATTGCCTAGAATTTATGCCCGTTACTCGGTCATTGCCATGGATTCCTACCCGGTGTTCGGTCATTGCCGAGAATTCCTGCCCGGTACTCGGTCAATGCCAAGGATTCCTACCCGGTCTTCGGTCATTGCCGAGAATACCTGCATGGTACTCGGTCACTGCCGAGGATTCACCAGCCGGTACTCGATCATTGCTGAGAATTCCTGCCTGGTACTCGGTCATTACAGTGAATTCCTACCTGGTACTCGGTCATGGCTAAGAATTCCTGCCCAGTACTCGTTCATTGCCAAGAATTCATGTCCGGTACTTGGTCATTGCCGATAATTTCTGCACGTTACTCGGTCATTTCTGAGAACTCCATCTGGTACTCGATTATTACCGAGAATTCCTTCATTGTACTAGGTCATTGTCGAGAATTCTCACCCAGTACTCAGTCATTGCCAAGGATTCCTCACCCGGTACTCGGTCGTTTCTAAAGATTCCTACCCGGTGCTTGGTCATTGTCGAGAATTCCTGCCCGGTACTTGGTCATTGTAAAGAATTCCTACCCAGTACTCGGTCATTGCCAAGGATTCCTCACCTAATGCTTGGTCGTTTCTGAGTATTCCAACCTGGTACTTAGTCATTGCCGTGAATTCCTGTCTGGTACTCGGTCATTGCAAAGAATTCCTGTGCGGTGCTAGATTATTATCGAGAATTCTTTCCTTGTACTAGGTCATTGCCGAGAATTCTTACCCGGTACTCGGTATTTGCCGAGGATTCCTCACTTGGTACTCGGTCGTTTCTGAGGATTCCTTCCCGGTACTTGGTCATTGTCGAGAATTCGTGCCTGGTACTCAGTCATTGCCAAGAATTCCTACCTGGTACTCTGTCATTGTAAAGAATTCCTACCCTGTACTCGGTCATTGCCAAGAATACCTGCCTGGTACTCGGTCATTGCCGAGATATCCAGCCGGTACTCGATTATTACCGAGAAATATTGCCTGGTACTAGGTCATTGCCAAGAATTTCTGCGCGGTGCTCAGTCATTTCCAAGAATTCCTGCCCGGTACTCGGTCAATGCCAAGGATTCCTACCCGGTGTTTGGTCATTGCCGAGAATACCTGCATAGTACTCGGTCATTGCCGAGGATTCACCAGCCGGTACTCGATCATTGCAGAGAATTCCTGCCTGGTACTCGGTCATTGCCGTAAATTCCTGCCCGGTACTCGGTCATAGCTGAGAATTCCTGCCCAGTACTCGTTCATTGCCAAGAATTCATGTCCGGTACTTGGTCATTGCCGATAATTTCTGCACGTTACTCGGTCATTTCGGAGAACTCCATCTGGTACTCGATTATTACCGAGAATTCCTTCATTGTACTAGGTCATTGCCGAGAATTCTCACCCAGTACTCAGTCATTGCCAAGGATTCCTCACCCGGTACTCGGTCGTTTCTAAAGATTCCTACCCAGTGCTTGGTCATTGTCGAGAATTCCTGCCCGGTACTCGGTCATTGTAAAGAATTCCTACCCAGTACTCGGTCATTGCGAAGGATTCCTCACCTAATGCTTGGTCGTTTCTGAGAATTCCAACCTGGTACTTAGTCAGTGCCGAGAATTCCTGTCTGGTTCTCGGTCATTGCCAAGAATTCCTGTACGGTGCTAGATTATTATCGAGAATTCTTTCCTTGTACTAGGTCATTGCCGAGAATTCTTGCCCGGTACTCAGTCATTGCCAAGGATTCCTCACCCGGTATTCAGTTGTTTCTAAGGATTCCTACCTGGTACTTTGACATTGTAAAGAATTCCTACCCTGTACTTGGTCATTGTCGAGAATTCCTGCCTGGTACTCGGTCATTGCCGAGAATTCCTACCCAGTACTCGGTCATTGCCAAGAATTCCTACCCGGTACTCTGTCATTGTAAAGAATTCCTATCATGTACTTGGTCATTGCCGAGAATTCCTGCATGGTACTCGGTCATTGCCGAGAAGTCCTACCCGTTACTCGGTCATTGCCAAGAATTCATGCCCGGTACTCAGTCATTGCCATGGATTCCTACCCGGTGTTCGGCCATTGCTGAGTATTCCTGCCCAGTACTCTGTCATTGCTGAGAATTCCTGCCAGGTACTCGTTCCTTGCCAAGAATTCCTGCCTGGTACTTGGTCATTGCCGAGAATTTCTGCCCGTTACTCGGTCATTGCCATGGATTCCTACCCGGTGGTCGGTCGTTACCGAGAATTCCTGCCCGGTACTCTGTCATTGCAGAGGATTCACAAGCCGGTACTCGATCATTGCTGAGAATTCCTGCCCAGTAATCGGTCATTGCCGAGAATTTCTGCCCGTTACTCGGTCATTTCTGAGATATCCAGCCGGTACTCGATTATTACAGAGAAATATTACCTGGTACTAGGTCATTGCCGAGAATTCCCTCCTGGTACTAGGTCATTGCCAATAATTTTTGCCCGGTACTCGTTCATTGCCATGAATTCCTGCCCGTTACTCGGCCATTTCTGAGAACTCCAGCTGGTACTCGATATTACCGAGAATTCCTTCCTTGTACTAGGTCATTGCCGAGAATTCTCTCCTGGTACTCAGTCATTGCCAAGGATTCCTCACCCGGTACTCGGTCATTTCTAAGGATTCCTACTCGGTGCATCGTCATTGTCGAGAATTCCTGCCCGGTACTCGGTCATTGTAAAGAATTCCTACCCAGTACTTGATCATTGACGGGGATTCCTCACCTAATGCTCCGTCGTTTCTGAGAATTCTAACCTGGTACTCGGTCATTGCCGATAATTCCTGCCTGCTACTCGGTCATTGCCAAGAATTCCTATACGGTGGTCAATTATTACCGAGAATTATTTCCTTGTACTAGGTCATTGCCAAGGATTCCTCACCCCGTATTTGGTCGTTTCTAAGGATTCCTACTCGGTGCTTGGTCATTGCCGAGAATTCCTACCCGGTACTCGGTCATTGCCAAGAATTCCTGACTGGTACTCGCTCATTTCCATGGATTCCTACCCAGTGTTCAGCCATTGCTGAGTATTCCTGCCCGGTACTCGGTCATTGCTGAGAATTCCTGCCCGGTACTCGTTCCTTGCCAAGAATTCATGCCTGGTACTTGGTCATTGCAGAGAATTTCTACCCGTTACTCGGTAATTGCCATGGATTCCTACCCGGTGTTCGGTCATTGCCAAGAATTCCTGCACGGTACTCGGTCATTGCCGAGGATTCACCAGCCGGTACTCGATCATTGCTAAGAATTCCTACCTGGTACATTGTCATTACCGAGAATTTCTGCCCATTACTCGGTCATTTCTGAGATATCCAGCCGGTACTCGATTATTACCAAGAAATATTGCCTGGTACTAGGTCATTGCTGAGAATTCCCGCCCGGTACACGGTATTTGCCGAGGATTCCACCCTCGGTACTCGGTCGTTTCTGAGGATTCCTACCCGGTGCTTGGTCATTGTCGAAAATTCGTGCCTGGTACTCGGTTATTGCCAAGAATTCCTACCCGGTACTCTGTCATTGTAAAGAATTCCTACCCTGTACTCGGTCATTGCCGAAGATTCCTCACCTGATGCTCAGTCGTTTCCAGGAATTCCAACCCGGTACTCGGTTAATTACTGAGAATTCCTGCATTGTACTCGGTCATTGCCGAGAATTCCTGCGCGGTGCTCGGTCATTGCCGAGAATTCCTGCACGGTACTCGGTCATTGCCAAGAATTCCTACCCGGTGTTTGGTCATTGCCAAGAATTCCTGAATGGTACTCGGTCATTGCCAATGATTTACTGGCCGGTACTCGTTCATTGCCAAGAATTCATGTCCGGTACTTGGTCATTGCCGTGAATTCCTGCACGTTACTCGGTCATTTCTGAGAACTCCTGCCCGACACTCGATTATTACCGAGAATTCCTACCCTTGTACTAGTTCATTGCCGAGAATTCTCGCCCAGTATTCAGTTATTGCCAAGGATTCCTCACCAGGTACTCGACCGTTTCTAAGGATTCTTACCTGGTGCTAGGTCATTGTCGAGAATTCCTGCCCGGTACTCGGTCATTATAAAGAATTCCTACCTAGTACTCGATCATTGCCGAGGATTCCTCACCTAATGCTTGTTCGTTTCTGAGAATTCCTACCTGGTACTCAGTCATTCCCGAGAATTCCTGCCTGGTACTCGGTCATTGCCAAGAATTCTTGTGCGGTGCTCGATTACTACCGAGAATTCTTTCCTTGTACTAGGTCATTGCCGAGAATTCTCGCCCGGTACTCAGTCATTGCCAAAGATTCCTCACCCGGTATTCAGTCGTCTCTAAGGATTCCTACCGGGTACTTTGTCATTGTAAAGAATTCCTATCATGTACTTGGTCATTGCCGAGAATTCCTGCCTGGTACTTGGTCGTTGCCGAGAATTCCTACCCGGTACTCGGTCATTGCCAAGAATTCCTACCCGGTACTCTGTCATTGGAAAGAATTCCTACCCTGTACTTGGTCATTGCCGAGAATTCCTGCCTGGTACTAGTTCGTTGCCGAGAATTCCCGCCCGGTACTCGGTATTTGCCAAGGGTTCCTTACTCGGTACTCGGTTGTTTCTGAGGATTCCTACCCGGTGCTTGGTCATTGTCGAGAATTCGTGCCTGGTACTTGGTCATTGCCAAGAATTCCTACTCGGTACTCTATCATCATAAAGAATTCATACCCTGTACTCGGTCAATGCCAAAGATTCCTCACCTGATGCTCGGTCGTTTTCGAGAATTCCAACCCGGCACTCGGTTCATTGCAGAGAATTACTGCCTGGTACTCGGTCATTGCCGAGAATTCCAGCCTGGTACTAGGTTATTGCCGGGAATTCATGCTCGGTACTCAGTCATAGCTGGGAATTCATGCCCAATACTCGTTCATTGCCAAGTATTCCTGCCCGGTACTTGGTCATTGCCAAGAATTTCTGCAAGTTACTCGGTCATTTATGAGAACTCCATTCGGTACTCGATTATTACCGAGAATTCCTTCCCTGTACTAGGTCATTGCCGAGAATTCATGCCCGGTACTCGGTCATTGTAAAGAATTCCTACCCAGTACTCGGTCATTGCCAAGGATTCCTCACCTAATGCTCAGTCGTTTCAGAGAAATCCAACCTGGTACTCGGTCATTGCCAAGAGTTCCTGTGCGGTGGTCGATTATTACCGAGAATTCTTTCCGTGTACGAGGTCATTGCCGAGAATTCTCACCCGGTACACAGTCATTGCCATGGATTCCTCACCCGGTATTTGGTCATTTCTAAGGATTCCTACCTGGTGCTTGGTCATTGACGAGAATTCCTACCTGGCACTCGGTCATTACCGAGAATTCTTACCTGGTACTCGGTCATTGCCAAGAATTCCTGCCCGGTACTCGGTCATTACCATGGATTCCTACCCGGTGTTTGGCCATTGCTGAGTATTCCGGCCCGGTACTCGGTTATTGCTGAGAATTCCTGCCCGGTACTCGTTCCTTGCCAAGAATTCGTGCCTGGTACTTGATCATTGCCGAGAATTTCTGCCCGTTTCTCGATCATTGCCATGGATTCCTACCCGGTGTTCGGTCCATGCCAAGAATTCTCAGCCGGTACTCGATCTTTGCTGAGAATTCGTGCCCGGTACTCGGTCATTGCCGAGAATTACTGCCCGTTACTTGGTCGTTTCTGAGGATTCCTACCCGGTGATTGGTCATTGTCGAGAATTCGTGCCTGGTACTCGGTTATTGACAAGAATTCCTTCCGGGTACTCTGTCATTGTAAAGAATTCCTACCCTATACTCGGTCATTGCCGAGAATTTCTGCCTGGTACTCGGTCATTACCGAGAAATCCTACTGGGTACTCGGTCATTGCCAAGAATCCCTGCCCGGTACTCGGTCATTGCCTTGGATTCCTACCCTGTGTTCGGCCATTGCTGAGTATTCCTGCCCGGTACTCGGTCATTGCTGAGAATTCATGCCCGGTACTCGTTTCTTGCCAAGAATTCCTGCCTCGTACTTGGTCATTGCCTAGAATTTATGCCCGTTACTCGGTCATTGCCATGGATTCCTACCCGGTGTTTGGTCATTGCCGAGAATTCCTGCCCGGTACTCGGTCAATGCCAAGGATTCCTACCCGGTCTTCGGTCATTGCCGAGAATACCTGCATGGTACTTGGTCATTGCCTAGGATTCACCAGCCGGTACTCGATCATTGCTGAGAATTCCTGCCTGGTACTCGGTCATTGCAGTGAATTCCTGCCTGGTACTCGGTCATGGCTGAGAATTCCTGCCCAGTACTCGTTCATTGCCAAGAATTCATGTCCGGTACTTGGTCATTGCCGATAATTTCTGCACGTTACTCGGTCATTTCCGAGAACTCCATCTGGTACTCGATTATTACCGAGAATTCCTTCATTGTACTAGGTCATTGTCGAGAATTCTCACCCAGTACTCAGTCATTGCCAAGGATTCCTCACCCGGTACTCGGTCGTTTCTAAAGATTCCTACCCGGTGCTTGGTCATTGTCGAGAATTCCTGCCCGGTACTCGGTCATTTTTAAGAATTCCTACCCAGTACTCGGTCATTGCCAAGGATTCCTCACCTAATGCTTGGTCGTTTCTGAGTATTCCAACCTGGTACTTAGTCATTGCCGTGAATTCCTGTCTGGTACTCGGTCATTGCAAAGAATTCCTGTGCGGTGCTAGATTATTATCGAGAATTCTTTCCTTGTACTAGGTCATTGCCGAGAATTCTTGCCCGGTACTCGGTATTTGCCGAGGATTCCTCACTTGGTACTTGGTCGTTTCTGAGGATTCCTTCCCGGTACTTGGTCATTGTCGAGAATTCGTGCCTGGTACTCAGTCATTGCCAAGAATTCCTACCTGGTACTCTGTCATTGTAAAGAATTCCTACCCTGTACTCGGTCATTGCCAAGAATACCTGCCTGGTACTCGGTCATTGCCGAGATATCCAGCCGGTACTCGATTATTACCGAGAAATATTGCCTGGTACTAGGTCATTGCCGAGAATTTTTGCGCGGTGCTCAGTCATTTCCAAGAATTCCTGCCCGGTACTCGGTCAATGCCAAGGATTCCTACCCGCTGTTCGGTCATTGCCGAGAATACCTGCATGGTACTCGGTCATTGCCATGAATTCACCAGCTGGTACTCGATCATTGCTGAGAATTCCTGCCTGGTACTCGGTCATTACCATGAATTCCTGCCCGGTACTCGGTCATAGCTGAGAATTCCTGCCCAGTACTCGTTCATTGCCAAGAATTCATGTCCGGTACTTGGTCATTGCCGATAATTTCTGCACGTTACTCGGTCATTTCCGAGAACTCCATCTGGTACTCGATTATTACCGAGAATTCCTTCATTGTACTAGGTCATTGCCGAGAATTCTCACCCAGTACTCAGTCATTGCCAAGGATTCCTCACCCGGTACTCGGTCGTTTCTAAAGATTCCTACCCGGTGCTTGGTCATTGTCGAGAATTCCTGCCCGGTACTCGGTCATTGTAAAGAATTCCTACCCAATACTCGGTCATTGCCAAGGATTCCTCACCTAATGCTTGGTCGTTTCTAAGAATTCCAACCTGGTACTTAGTCATTGCCGAGAATTCCTGTCTGGTACTCGGTCATTGCCAAGAATTCCTGTGCGGTGCTAGATTATTATCGAGAATTCTTTCCTCGTACTAGGTCATTGCCGAGAATTCTTGCCCGGTACTCAGTCATTGCCAAGGATTCCTCACCCGGTATTCAGTCGTTTCTAAGGATTCCTACCTGGTACTTTGACATTGTAAAGAATTCCTACCCTGTACTTGGTCATTGCCGAGAATTCCTGCCTGGTACTCGGTCATTGCCGAGAATTCCTACCCTGTACTCGGTCATTGCCAAGAATTCCTACCCACTACTCGGTCTTTGCCAAGAATTCCTGCCCGGTACTCGATCATTGCCGTGGATTCCTACCCGGTGTTCGGCCATTGCTGAGTATTCCTGCCCAGTACTCTGTCATTGCTGAGAATTCCTGCCAGGTACTCGTTCCTTGCCAAGAATTCCTGCCTGGTACTTGGTCATTGCCGAGAATTTCTGCCCGTTACTCGGTCATTGCTATGGATTCCTACCCGGTGGTCGGTCGTTGCAGAGAATTCCTGCCCGGTACTCGGTCATTGCAGAGGATTCACCAGCCAGTACTCGATCATTGCTGAGAATTCCTGCCCGCTAATTGGTCATTGCCGAGAATTCCTGCCCGCTAATTGGTCATTGCCGAGAATTTCTGCCCGTTACTCGGTCATTTCTGAGATATCCAGCCGGTACTCAATTATTACCGAGAAATATTACATGGTACTAGGTCATTCCCGAGAATTCCCGCCCGGTACTCGGTATTTGCCGAGGATTCCTCACTCGGTACTCGGTCGTTTCTTAGGATTTCTACCCGGTGCTTGGTCATTGTCGAGAATTCGTGTCTGGTACTCGGTCATTGCCAAGAATTCCTACCCGGTACTCTATCATTGTAAAGAATTCCTACCCTGTACTCGGTCATTGCCGAAGATTCCTCACCTGATGTTTGGTCATTTCTGAGAATTCTAACCCGGTACTTGGTTCATTGCCAAGAATTCCTGCGCGGTGCTCGGTCATTGCCAAGAATTCCTGCCCGGTACTCGGTCAATTCCAAGGATTCCTACCCGGTGTTCGGTCATTGCCGAGAATTCCTGCATTGTACTCGGGCATTACCGAGGATTTACCAGCCGGTACTCGATCATTGTTGAGAATTCCTGCCCGGTACTCGGTCATAGTAGAGAATTCCTGCCCGGTACTCGTTCATTGCCAAGAATTCCTGCCCGGTACTCGTTCATTGCCATGAATTCCTGCCCGTTACTCGGTCATTTCTGAGAACTCCAGCTGGTACTCTATATTACCGAGAATTCCTTCCTTGTAGTAGGTCATTGCCGAGAATTCTCTCCTGGTACTCAGTCATTGCCAAGGATTCCTCACCCGGTACTCGGTCATTTCTAAGGATTCCTACTCGGTGCTTCGTCATTGTCGAGAATTCCTGCCCGGTACTCGGTCATTGTAAAGAATTCCTACCCAGTACTTGATCATTGCCGAGGATTCCTCACCTAATGCTCCGTCGTTTCTGAGAATTCTAACCTGGTACTCGGTCATTGCCGACAATTCCTGCCTGCTACTCGGTCATTGCCAAGAATTCCTATACAGTCGTCAATTATTACCGAGAATTATTTCCTTGTACTAGGTCATTGCCAAGGATTCCTCACCCCGTATTTGGTCGTTTCTAAGGATTCCTACTCGGTGCTTGGTCATTGCCGAGAATTCCTACCCGGTACTCGGTCATTGCCAAGAATTCCTGACTGGTACTCGCTCATTGCCATGGATTCCTACCCAGTGTTTGGCCATTGCTGAGTATTCCTGCCTGGTACTCGGTCATTGCTGAGAATTCCTGCCCGGTACTCGTTCCTTGCCAAGAATTCATGCCTGGTACTTGGTCATTGCAGAGAATTTCTACCCGTTACTCGGTAATTGCCATCGATTCCTACCCGGTGTTCGGTCATTGCCAAGAATTCCTGCACGGTACTCGGTCATTGCCGAGGATTCACCAGCCGGTACTCGATCATTGCTAAGAATTCCTGCCCGGTACTTGGTCATTACCGAGAATTTCTGCCCATTACTCGGTCATTTCTGAGATATCCAGCCGGTACTCGATTATTACCAAGAAATATTGCCTGGTACTAGGTCATTGCCGAGAATTCCTGCCCGGTACTCGGTATTTGCCGAGGATTCCACCCTCGGTACTCGGTCGTTTCTGAGGATTCCTACCCGGTGCTTGGTCATTGTCGAAAATTTGTGCCTGGTACTCGGTCATTGCCCGGTACTCGGTCATTGCCTGGTACTTGGTCATTGTCGAAAATTCCTACCTGCTACTCTGTCATTGTAAATAATTCCTACCCTGTACTCGGTCATTGCCGAAGATTCCTCACCTGATGCTCGGTCGTTTCCAGGAATTCTAACCCGGTACTCGGTTAATTGCAGAGAATTCCTGCATTGTACTCGGTCATTGCCGAGAATTCCTGCGCGGTGCTCGGTCATTGCCGAGAATTCCTGCATGTTACTCGGTCATTGCCAAGAATTCCTACCCGGTGTTTGGTCATTGCCAAGAATTCCTGAATGGTACTCGGTCATTGCCAATGATTCACTGGCCGGTACTCGATCATTGCTGGGAATTCCTGCCTGGTACTCGGTCATTGCCGTGAATTCCGGCCCGGTAATCGGTCATAGCTGAGAATTCATGCCCGGCACTCGTTCATTGCCAAGAATTCCTACCCTTGTACTAGTTCATTGCCGAGAATTCTCGCCCAGTACTCAGTTATTGCCAAGGATTCCTCACCACGTACTCGACTATTTCTAAGGATTCCTACCCGGTGCTAGGTCATTGCCGAGAATTCCTGCCCGGTACTCGGTCATTGTAAAGAATTCCTACCTAGTACTCGATCATTGCCGAGGATTCCTCACCTAATGCTCGGTCGTTTCTGAGAATTCCTACCTGGTACTCAGTCATTCCCGAGAATTCCTGCCTGGTACTCGGTCATTGCCAAGAATTCTTGTGTGGTGCTCGATTACTACCAAGAATTCTTTCCTTGTACTAGGTCATTGCCGAGAATTCTCGCCCGGTACTCAGTCATTGCCAAAGATTCCTCACCCGGTATTTAGTCGTCTCAAAGGATTCCTACCCGGTACTTTGTCATTGTAAAGAATTCCTATCATATACTTGGTCATTGCCGAGAATTCCTGCCTGGTACTTGGTCGTTGCCGAGAATTCCTACCCGGTACTCTTTCATTGCCAAGAATTCCTACCCGGTACTCTGTCATTGGAAAGAATTCCTACCCTGTACTTGGTCATTGCCGAGAATTCCTGCCTGGTACTAGTTCGTTGCCGAGAATTCCCGCCCGGTACTTGGTCATTGCCGAGAATTCCTTACTCGGTACTCGGTTGTTTCTGAGGATTCCTACCCGGTGCTTGGTCATTGTCAAGAATTCGTGCCTGGTACTCGGTCATTGCCAAGAATTCCTACTCGGTACTCTGTCATCATAAAGAATTCATACCCTGTACTCGGTCAATGCCAAAGATTCCTCACCTGATGCTCGGTCGTTTTCGAGAATTCCAACCCGGCACTCGGTTCATTGCAGAGATTTACTGCCTGGTACTCGGTCATTGCTGAGAATTCCTGCCTGGTACTCGGTTATTGCCGTGAATTAATGCTTGGTACTCAGTCATAGCTGAGAATTCATGCCCAATACTCGTTCATTGCCAAGTATTCCTGCCCGGTACTTGGTCATTGCCAAGAATTTCTACAAGTTACTCGGTCATTTATGAGAACTCCATTCGGTACTCGATTATTACCGAGAATCCTTCCCGGTACTAGGTCATTGCCGAGAATTCATGCTCGGTACTCGGTCATTGTAAAGAATTCCTACCCAGTACTCGGTCATTGCCAACGATTCCTCACCTAATGCTCAGTCGTTTCAAAGAAATCCAACCTGGTACTCGGTCATTGCCAAGAATTCATGTGCGGTGGTCGATTATTACCGAGAATTCTTTCCGTGTACGAGGTCATTGCCGAGAATTCTCACCCGGTACTCAGTCATTGCCAAGGATTCCTCACCCGGTATTTAGTCATTTCTAAGGATTCCTACCCGGTACTTGGTCATTGACGAGAATTCCTACCTGGTACTCGGTCATTACCGAGAATTCTTACCTGGTACTCGGTCATTGCCAAGAATTCCTGCCCGGTACTCGTTCCTTGCCATGGATTCCTACCCGGTGTTTGGTCCATGCTAAGAATTCTCTGCCGGTACTCGATCTTTGCTGAGAATCCGTGCCCGGTACTCGGTCATTGCCAAGAATTTCTGCCCGTTACTTGGTCGTTTCTGAGGATTCCTTGATACGATTCTGGGTGAAGAATCTCGTCCCAATCACTCACTGAGAGGTTAAGGTGACAAGTTTAGACTCCAGGCTTGTACAGCAAGCTGATCTAGAGTTGGGGTGGAAGGATAGACGCCACGAGAGGATGCGGAAGGCCTCTTGATAAGTCTTGTGCGAACAACCTAATCACTAGGATTGTTCTTGGGTTCTAATTCGAATCACTCGAAAAAGAGATAGAGAGAAAGATAATTTTTATTCAAAAGAGGTTGAGAAAAATACACAGAGTCTCAGAGGATATAAAGAAGAGAGAAGACGAAGAGGAGAAGAGAAGGAGGAGCGGAGGGAGTTAATACATGGTGAGTTTCGAGACATGCCTCGGAAACTCGCCATGACCAACTCGAAAAATAAACACACGACTAAAGTTTCACACAAATACAACTCTCAGACATAAGTTTAAATTCAAATAACTAAAAAATAGAAATAAAGATAGAAAGAAAAGATAGACGGTCCGCGCCAAGTAATCTCGAAATGGCCGGACTAGGTCAGACTAGCACCAAGCAAAGATGGACCTATGGATCACGAACCTCATTAAAAACCTTCCTTTGGAAAACCACTTGGGAAAAACCAAAGGCAAGGGAAAAAGAGTGTAGGTGAGCCATAGGGCTTGATACTAATCATCTCGGACATGAACCAAGACCAACGTGGCCGAGGTATCATCTTCGTCCGAGTGACCCCTATGAACCAAAGATTGACGAAGCCAAGTTCCAACTGTGTGATTGAGTTCCTTAGCCTTAGAACGAGTCTTAGAACCAGCTAACACTTCCTTGGCCGAACAGTAATACATCCTATCACCAAATGGCTCATCCTTAACTTCCTTCTTGACCAGCTCGGACGTGTCCTCGACCAGGTCCACCATTTCCTCGGCCAACGGCTGTTCTTCCGGGTCGCTATCCATTCTCGCATCAGGCTCCCCCAGTTGAAAAGGATTTGTCCTCAAATCCGGACTACCTGCCAAGAACAACGCCAAGTTAGTTTTCCAAAAGAGTAGAAAACGTATAAAACCAAACCAATATTTAAAAATGAGAGAAAGGTAAGGAAAAAGCTTAGGAAAAGGTTTGGCATAAGGGCGGTAGGTGAATGGAGAACATCGGTCTCGCCCTTGAACTTCAGAGGAGCTGAAGTCTTTCCAAAGATATCCCTTGGTTCCAAGCTTTGTATCACGGAAGTAGTCTAGAACAAAGGTTCAATGACATGGAGCTTCATTAGTTGAGTTTCTGTTCTTCATTTCAAACGTCTATTCCTTGTAAGTCCTAGATCTGTCCCTTGTTCCTGTCATATCACAAATATAAGTGTAATCCAGATTAGAAGATAGGAAATCTACAACAGGACCGGGTTGTACTATCATAAACTTAAAGCCATTAGAAACTATTTTAAAGAGTTTAAGAAATCCTGTTAAGTCCGGAATGTCTTCGATGGTTGCATGGGTCTGGCACTCTTCCTTGACTTGAAAAATGTATAGAGTCTTCTCGCCATCATAAGCAAAGTATTTGGCACTCAAGTCGGATGGATACTTCTCGAAGACTTCATTTTGTTCCTTTGGTGCTTCCTTGTCTCGGTCAGATGGTGGAGCTTTGTTTGATCCTAGAGACACACTGTAGTGGTAGAACTGATCCTTTGGCATCGGTCCATCACCTATAACCTGCAAAGTTTTGAGATCACTCGGTGGCACCGGTGTAAGGTTAAACGAACAAGTAAAATTATCATCAAGTCCAAAATAATTTGGTTCAGCCCAAAGTTTGTTTCTTTCACTTATCCTGGCCATAGCAAAATGATTGGCTTTCTTGTTTGGTTCCTGTTTGCTTTGGAGTCGGACTTGATCAAGATAAACTTCGTGTGGAGACATCGGTACTAGAGTAGTCTTCCTTCCCTTGAACTCGAACGTATGCCGGTTGGTAAAGCCATCATGAACTACCCTCCTATCTGATTGCCACGGCCTTCCAAGCAGAATATGTCCAGCTTCCATCGGTAGCACATCACACAAAATCTCATCTTCATATTTGCCGATTACTATAGGAACCTCCACTTGATGTTTCACTTTCATTTCTCCCTCTTTGCTAAGCCACTGAAGATCATACGGCTTTGGATGCTTCTTAATTTCCAATCCCAGCTTCTTAACCATTGTTTCACTCGCCACATTAGTACAACTACCACCATCGATGATAAGGCTGCACACTTTTCCTTTGACAAAGCATCGCGTGTGAAACAAGTTAGCTCTTTGTTCTTGCTCTTCGGACTTAGACTGTATGCTGAGCGTCCTTACTGATACTAGCAACTCTCCCTTAGCTGGTAACTCAACATTCTCATCTTCAGGCTTCTCAACTACTGGTTGTTCATCTTCAGATTCATACTCGCCGTTATCCTTTAGAACCATTATCCTCTTGTTGGTACACTCACTCGCATAGTGTCCCATTCCTTGACACTTGTAGCATTTGATTCTGCTGGTTCTGGATTCCGTTTTCCCTTTATCTCCATAAGTTCTTGCTTCAGAGTTTGAAATAGCCGGCTGCTTACTTTCGCTTGGTACCCTCGGCTTCTCTTCTCTTGGATAACCTCTTGAGTAACTACTACCTCCAGCTCCAAATTGTGACCGTATGGGACCTCTCCTCTTAAGCTGCTGCTCTATTAGTATAGCTTGGTGTAGCATTTCCAATCTATCTTGAATGTCACGCTGCAAACCTCCTAGAAACCTAGACATGGTAGCCTCTCGATCCTCTTGAACATCAGCTTGGATCAACAGGGTTTCCATCTCCTGGTAATACTCCTCTACACCCTTGCTACCTTGCACAAGTCTCCTAAGCCGGTTATGCAACTCACGGTAGTAGTAGCTAGGCACAAAACGTTTCCTCATGATAGTTTTCATCTCATTCCAAGTAGAAACCGGATACTCTTGGTTTCTTCTTCTAGATGTAACCAACTGATCCCACCAACTGAAAGCATAGTCAGTGAACTCAGTAGCTGCCACTTTAACTCGGTTCACCTCAGTGTAATGTTGACAATCAAATACCAACTCAATCTTCTTTTCCCACTCCAAGTAAGCACTCGGATCATTTTTCCCTTGAAAAGAGGGTATACGAAGCTTGAGTCCTCCAAAACCATCCTGGGGCTGGTTCCTCTCATTCCTCACGTTCCTATGCCTCCTATGGCTGCCACGAGAAGAGCCACTGTAATAATTTTCTGCTTCAAAATCTCCAGGTTCCCTTGGAAGCGGTCTTTGATTGAATTCACGGGGTTCTCGTAGAACTTCTTCTTGTTGCCTTGCTTGATGAACGTTTTCCTCACCATTTCTTGCTGTATTAGCTCCTTGAGATCCTCTAGCATCACGAATCATCTCTGGAATAATTTGATCTTGAAGAACATTAAATCTTTCATCCATCAATCGAGCCATCTTTGCCATGAGAGCATCGATCAAGAGTTGATTGTTGTTGCGGCTGGTTCCACTATGATCAGACATCTTTTTCCTGAAACAAAACACAAGAATACACCAGTAAAGAGTCCTTTTGAAGATCGAATTGACCCTAAATCATAAGAACACGAAAATGACTCTTGGTATCCTATTTTCTCAGATGAACACTAAACGCGACTGTTTTCAGAAAACGATCTCGAAAAATTACCAAAACATTTCCAAAAATTCTCAAACCAATTTTAACAAATACTAGACTCAAAATCGGTTCCGATCCAATTGATTTCACGATTTTATCGCAAGCCAATATTTAATTAAAATTCGGACAAGATAGGACGAAAACCACTTAACTTCTCAATGTTGCTCTGATACCACTTGATACGATTCTGGGTGAAGAATCTCGTCCCAATCACTCACTGAGAGGTTAAGGTGACAAGTTTAGACTCCAGGCTTGAACAGCAAGCTGATCTAGAGTTGGGGTGGAAGGATAGACGCCACGAGAGGATGCGGAAGGCCTCTTGATAAGTCTGGTGCGAACAACCTAATCACTAGGATTGTTCTTGGGTTCTAATTCGAATCACTCGAAAAAGAGATAGAGAGAAAGATAATTTTTATTCAAAAGAGGTTGAGAAAAATACACAGAGTCTCAGAGGATATAAAGAAGAGAGAAGACGAAGAGGAGAAGAGAAGGAGGAGCGGAGGGAGTTAATACATGGTGAGTTTCGAGACATGCCTCGGAAACTCGCCATGACCAACTCGAAAAATAAACACACGACTAAAGTTTCACACAAATACAACTCTCAGACATAAGTTTAAATTCAAATAACTAAAAATAGAAATAAAGATAGAAAGAAAAGATAGACGGTCCGCGCCAAGTAATCTCGAAATGGCCGGACTAGGTCGGACTAGCACCAAGCAAAGATGGACCTATGGATCACGAACCTCATTAAAAACCTTCCTTTGGAAAACCACTTGGGAAAAACCAAAGGCAAGGGAAAAAGAGTGTAGGTGAGCCATAGGGCTTGATACTAATCATCTCGGACATGAACCAAGACCAACGTGGCCGAGGTATCATCTTCGTCCGAGTGACCCCTATGAACCAAAGATTGACGAAGCCAAGTTCCAACTGTGTGAATGAGTTCCTTAGCCTTAGAACGAGTCTTAGAACCAGCTAACACTTCCTTGGCCGAACAGTAATACATCCTATCACCAAATGGCTCATCCTTAACTTCCTTCTTGACCAGCTCGGACGTGTCCTCGACCAGGTCCACCATTTCCTCGGCCAACGGCTGTTCTTCCGGGTCGCTATCCATTCTCGCATCATTCCTACCAGCCGGTACTCGATCATTGCTGAGAATTCCTGCCCGGTACCCGGTCATTGCCGAGAATTTCTACCTGTTACTCGGTCATTTCCGAGATATCCAGCCGGTACTCCATTATTACCGAGAAATATTGCCTGGTATTAGGTCATTGCCGAGAATTCCCGCCCGGTACTCGGTATTTGCCGAGGATTCCTCACTCGGTACTCGGTCGTTTCTGAGTATTCCTTCCCGGTGGTTGGTCATTGTCGAGAATTCGTGCCTGGTACTCGGTCATTACCGAGAATTTCTGCGCGGTGCTCAGTCATTTCCAAGAATTCCTGCCCGGTACTCGGTCAATGCCAAGGATTCCTACCCGGTGTTCGGTCATTGCCGAGAATACCTGCATGGTACTCGGTCATTGCCAAGAATTCACCAGTTGGTACTCGATCATTGCTGAGAATTTCTGCCTGGTACTCGGTCATTGCCGTGAATTCCTGCCCGGTACTCGGTCATAGCTGAGAATTCCTACCCAGTACTCGTTCATTGCCAAGAATTCATGTCCGGTACTTGGTCATTGCCGATAATTTCTGCACGTTACTCGGTCATTTCCGAGAACTCCATCTGGTACTCGATTATTACCGAGAATTCCTTCATTGTACTAGGTCATTGCCGAGAATTCTCACCCAGTACTCAGTCATTGCCAAGGATTCCTCACCCGGTACTCGGTCGTTTCTAAAGATTCCTACCCGGTGCTTGGTCATTGTCGAGAATTCCTGCCCGGTACTCGGTCACTGTAAAGAATTCCTACCCTGTACTCGGTCATTGCCAAGGATTCCTCACCTAATGCTTGGTCGTTTCTAAGAATTCCAACCTGGTACTTAGTCATTGCCGAGAATTCCTGTCTGGTACTCGGTCATTGCCAAGAATTCCTGTGCGGTGCTAGATTATTATCGAGAATTCTTGCCCGGTACTCAGTCATTGCCAAGGATTCCTCACCCGGTATTCAGTCGTTTCTAAGGATTCGTACCTGGTACTTTGACATTGTAAAGAATTCCTACCCTGTACTTGGTCATTGCCAAGAATTCCTGCCTGGTACTCGGTCATTGCCGAGAATTCCTACCCTGTACTCGGTCATTGCTAAGAATTCCTACCCGTAACTCGGTCTTTGCCAAGAATTCCTGCCCGGTACTCGATCATTGCCATGGATTCCTACCCGGTGTTCGGCCATTGCTGAGTATTCCTGCCCAGTACTCTGTCATTGCTGAGAATTCCTGCCAGGTACTCGTTCCTTGCCAAGAATTCCTGCCTGGTACTTGGTCATTGCCGAGAATTTCTGCCCGTTACTCGGTCATTGCTATGGATTCCTACCCGGTGGTCGGTCGTTGCCGAGAATTCCTGCCCGGTACTCGGTCATTGCAGAGGATTCACCATCCGGTACTCGATCATTGCTGAGAATTCCTGCCCGGTAATCGGTCATTGCCGAGAATTTCTGCCCGTTACTCGGTCATTTCTGAGATATCCAGCCGGTACTCAATTATTACCGAGAAATATTACCTGGTACTAGGTCATTCCCGAGAATTCCCGCCCGGTACTCGGTATTTGCCGAGGATTCCTCACTCGGTACTCGGTCGTTTCTTAGGATTTCTACCCGGTGCTTGGTCATTGTCGAGAATTCGTGTCTGGTACTCGGTCATTGCCAAGAATTCCTACCCGGTACTCTATCATTGTAAAGAATTCCTACCCTGTACTCGGTCATTGCCGAAGATTCCTCACCTGATGCTTGGTCATTTCTGAGAATTCTAACCCGGTACTCGGTTCATTGCCAAGAATTCCTGCGCGGTGCTCGGTCATTGCCAAGAATTCCTGCCCGGTACTCGGTCAATTCCAAGGATTCCTACCCGGTGTTCGGTCATTGCCGAGAATTCCTGCATTGTACTCGGGCATTACCGAGGATTTACCAGCCGGTACTCGATCATGGCTAAGAATTCCTGCCTGATACTCGACAATTGCTATGAATTCCTGCCCGGTACTCGGTCATAGCAGAGAATTCCTGCCCGGTACTCGTTCATTGCCAAGAATTCCTGCCCGGTACTCGTTCATTGCCATGAATTCCTGCCCGTTACTCGGTCATTTCTGAGAACTCCAGCTGGTACTCTATATTACCGAGAATTCCTTCCTTGTACTAGGTCATTGCCGAGAATTCTCTGCTGGTACTCAGTCATTGCCAAGGATTCCTCACCCGGTACTCGGTCATTTCTAAGGATTCCTACTCGGTGCTTCGTCATTGTCGAGAATTCCTGCCCGGTACTCGGTCATTGTAAAGAATTCCTACCCAGTACTTGATCATTGCCGAGGATTCCTCACCTAATGCTACGTTGTTTCTGAGAATTCTAACCTGGTACTCGGTCATTGCCGACAATTCCTGCCTGCTACTCGGTCATTGCCAAGAATTCCTATACGTTGGTCAATTATTACCGAGAATTATTTCCTTGTACTAGGTCATTGCCAAGGATTCCTCACCCCGTATTTGGTCGTTTCTAAGGATTCCTACTCGGTGCTTGGTCATTGCCGAGAATTCCTACCCGGTACTCGGTCATTGCCCAGAATTCCTGACTGGTACTCGCTCATTGCCATGGATTCCTACCCAGTGTTTGGCCATTGCTGAGTATTCCTACCCGGTACTCGGTCACTGCTGAGAATTCCTGCCCGGTACTCGTTCCTTGCCAAGAATTCATGCCTGGTACTTGGTCATTGCAGAGAATTTCTACCCGTTACTCGGTAATTGCCATGGATTCCTACCCGGTGTTTGGTCATTGCCAAGAATTCCTGCACGGTACTCGGTCATTGCCGAGGATTCACCAGCCGGTACTCGATCATTGCTAAGAAATCCTGCCCGGTACTTGGTCATTACCGAGAATTTCTGCCCATTACTCGGTCATTTCTGAGATATCCAGCCGGTACTCGATTATTACCAAGAAATATTGCCTGGTACTAGGTCATTGCCGAGAATTCCCGCCCGGTACTCGGTATTTGCCGAGGATTCCACCCTCGGTACTCGGTCTTTTCTGAGGATTCCTACCCGGTGCTTGGTCATTGTCGAAAATTCGTGCCTGGTACTCGGTCATTGCCAAGAATTCCTACCCGGTACTCTGTCATTGTAAAGAATTCCTACCCTGTACTCGGTCATTGCCGAAGATTCCTCACCTGATGCTCGGTCGTTTCTAGGAATTCCAACCCGGTACTCGGTTAATTGCAGAGAATTCCTGCATTGTACTCGGTCATTGCCGAGAATTCCTGCGCGGTGCTCGGTCATTGCCGAGAATTCCTGCATGTTACTCGGTCATTGCCAAGAATTCCTACCCGGTGTTTGGTCATTGCCAAGAATTCCTGAATGGTACTCGGTCATTGCCAATGATTAACTGGCCGGTACTCGATCATTGCTTGGAATTCCTGCCTGGTACTCGGTCATTGCCGTGAATTCCTGCCCGGTAATCGGTCATAGCTGAGAATTCATGCCCGGCACTCGTTCATTGCCAAGAATTCCTACCCTTGTACTAGTTCATTGCCGAGAATTCTCGCCCAGTACTCAGTTATTGCCAAGGATTCCTCACCAGGTACTCGACTTTTTCTAAGGATTCCTACCCGGTGCTAGGTCATTGTCGAGAATTCCTGCCCGGTACTCGGTCATTGTAAAGAATTCCTACCTAGTACTCGATCATTGCCGAGGATTCCTCACCTCATGCTCGGTCGTTTCTGAGAATTCCTACCTGGTACTCAGTCATTCCCGAGAATTCCTGCCTGGTACTCGGTCATTGCAAAGAATTCTTGTGTGGTGCTCGATTACTACCGAGAATTCTTTCCTTGTACTAGGTCATTGCCGAGAATTCTCGCCCGGTACTCTGTCATTGCCAAAGATTCCTCACCCGGTATTTAGTCGTCTCAAAGGATTCCTACCTGGTACTTTGTCATTGTAAAGAATTCCTATCATATACTTGGTCATTGCCGAGAATTCCTGCCTGGTACTTGGTCGTTGCCGAGAATTCCTACCCGGTACTCGGTCATTGCCAAGAATTCCTACCTGGTACTCTGTCATTGGAAAGAATTCCTACCCTGTACTTGGTCATTGCCGAGAATTCCTGCCTGGTACTAGTTCGTTGCCGAGAATTCCCGCCCGGTACTTGGTCATTGCCGAGAATTCCTTACTCGGTACTCGGTTGTTTCTGAGGAGTCCTACCCGGTGCTTGGTCATTGTCGAGAATTCGTGCCTGGTACTCGGTCATTGCCAAGAATTCCTACTCGGTACTCTGTCATCATAAAGAATTCATACCATGTACTCGGTCAATGCCAAAGATTCCTCACCTGATGCTCGGTCGTTTTCGAGAATTCCAACCCGGCACTCGGTTCATTGCAGAGAATTACTGCCTGGTACTCGGTCATTGCCGAGAATTCCTGCCTGGTACTCGGTTATTGCCGTGAATTCATGCTTGGTACTCAGTCATAGCTGAGAATTCATGCCCAATACTCGTTCATTGCCAAGTATTCCTGCCCGGTACTTAGTCATTGCCAAGAATTTCTACAAGTTACTCGGTCATTTATGAGAACTCCATTCGGTACTCGATTATTACCGGGAATTCCTTCCCGGTACTAGGTCATTGCCGAGAATTCATGCTCGGTACTCGGTCATTGTAAAGAATTCCTACCCAGTACTCGGTCATTGCCAAGGATTCCTCACCTAATGCTCAGTCGTTTC
The DNA here is from genome assembly GCA_963667165.1 of Barbarea vulgaris. Classification (NCBI taxonomy): domain Eukaryota; kingdom Viridiplantae; phylum Streptophyta; class Magnoliopsida; order Brassicales; family Brassicaceae; genus Barbarea; species Barbarea vulgaris. The sequence continues at coordinate 9,833,369 of OY763888.1, read as the reverse complement.
AAAGAAATCCAACCTGGTACTCGGTCATTGCCAAGAATTCCTGTGCGGTGGTCGATCATTACCGAGAATTCTTTCCGTGTACGAGGTCATTGCCGAGAATTCTCACCCGGTACTCAGTCATTGCCAAGGATTCCTCGCCCGGTATTTAGTCATTTCTAAGGATTCCTACCCGGTGCTTGGTCATTGACGAGAATTCCTACCTGGTACTCGGTCATTACCGAGAATTCTTACCTGGTACTCGGTCATTGCCAAGAATTCCTGCCCGGTACTCGGTCATTACCATGGATTCCTACCCGGTGTTCGGCCATTGCTGAGTATTCCGGCCCGGTACTCGGTTATTGCTGAGAATTCCTGCCCGGTACTCGTTCCTTGCCAAGAATTTGTGCCTGGTACTTGATCATTGCCGAGAATTTCTGCCCGTTACTCGGTCATTGCCATGGATTCCTACCCGGTGTTCGGTCATTGCCGAGAATTCCTGCCCGGTACTCGGTCATTGACGAGGATTCACCAGCCGGTACTCGATCATTGCTGAGAATTCCTGCCCGGTACCCGGTTATTGCCGAGAATTTCTACCCGTTACTCGGTCATTTCCGAGATATCCAGCCGGTACTCCATTATTACCGAGAAATATTCCCTGGTATTAGGTCATTGCCGAGAATTCCCGCCCGGTACTCGGTATTTGCCGAGGATTCCTCACTCGGTACTCGGTCGTTTCTGAGTATTCCTTCCCGGTGGTTGGTCATTGTCGAGAATTCGTGCCTGGTACTCGGTCATTACCGAGAATTTCTGCGCGGTGCTCAGTCATTTCCAAGAATTCCTGCCCGGTACTCGGTCAATGCCAAGGATTCCTACCCGGTGTTCGGTCATTGCCGAAAATACCTGCATGGTACTCGGTCATTGCCAAGAATTCACCAGCTGGTACTCGATCATTGCTGAGAATTTCTGCCTGGTACTCGGTCATTGCCGTGAATTCCTGCCCGGTACTCGGTCATAGCTGAGAATTCCTACCCAGTACTCGTTCATTGCCAAGAATTCATGTCCGGTACTTGGTCATTGCCGATAATTTCTGCACGTTACTCGGTCATTTCCGAGAACTCCATCTGGTACTCGATTATTACCGAGAATTCCTTCATTGTACTAGGTCATTGCCGAGAATTCTCACCCAGTACTCAGTCATTGCCAAGGATTCCTCACCCGGTACTCGGTCGTTTCTAAAGATTCCTACCCGGTGCTTGGTCATTGTCGAGAATTCCTGCCCGGTACTCGGTCACTGTAAAGAATTCCTACCCAGTACTCGGTCATTGCCAAGGATTCCTCACCTAATGCTTGGTCGTTTCTAAGAATTCCAACCTGGTACTTAGTCATTGCCGAGAATTCCTGTCTGGTACTCGGTCATTGCCAAGAATTCCTGTGCGGTGCTAGATTATTATCGAGAATTCTTGCCCGGTACTCAGTCATTGCCAAGGATTCCTCACCCGGTATTCAGTCGTTTCTAAGGATTCCTACCTGGTACTTTGACATTGTAAAGAATTCCTACCCTGTACTTGGTCATTGCCGAGAATTCCTGCCTGGTACTCGGTCATTGCCGAGAATTCCTACCCTGTACTCGGTCATTGCTAAGAATTCCTACCCGTAACTCGGTCTTTGCCAAGAATTCCTGCCCGGTACTCGATCATTGCCATGGATTCCTACCCGGTGTTCGGCCATTGCTGAGTATTCCTGCCCAGTACTCTGTCATTGCTGAGAATTCCTGCCAGGTACTCGTTCCTTGCCAAGAATTCCTGCCTGGTACTTGGTCATTGCCGAGAATTTCTGCCCGTTACTCGGTCATTGCTATGGATTCCTACCCGGTGGTCGGTCGTTGCCGAGAATTCCTGCCCGGTACTCGGTCATTGCAGAGGATTCACCAGCCGGTACTCGATCATTGCTGAGAATTCCTGCCCGGTAATCGGTCATTGCCGAGAATTTCTGCCCGTTACTCGGTCATTTCTGAGATATCCAGCCGGTACTCAATTATTACCGAGAAATATTACCTGGTACTAGGTCATTCCCGAGAATTCCCGCCCGGTACTCGGTATTTGCCGAGGATTCCTCACTCGGTACTCGGTCGTTTCTTAGGATTTCTACCCGGTGCTTGGTCATTGTCGAGAATTCGTGTCTGGTACTCTATCATTGTAAAGAATTCCTACCCTGTACTCGGTCATTGCCGAAGATTCCTCACCTGATGCTTGGTCATTTCTGAGAATTCTAACCTGGTACTCGGTTCATTGCCAAGAATTCCTGCGCGGTGCTCGGTCATTGCCAAGAATTCCTGCCCGGTACTCGGTCAATTCCAAGGATTCCTACCCGGTGTTCGGTCATTGCCGAGAATTCCTGCATTGTACTCGGGCATTACCGAGGATTTACCAGCCGGTACTCGATCATGGCTGAGAATTCCTGCCTGATACTCGACAATTGCTATGAATTCCTGCCCGGTACTCGGTCATAGTAGAGAATTCCTGCCCGGTACTCGTTCATTGCCAAGAATTCATGCCCGGTACTCGTTCATTGCCATGAATTCCTGCCCGTTACTCGGTCATTTCTGAGAACTCCAGCTGGTACTCTATATTACCGAGAATTCCTTCCTTGTACTAGGTCATTGCCGAGAATTCTCTGCTGGTACTCAGTCATTGCCAAGGATTCCTCACCCGGTACTCGGTCATTTCTAAGGATTCCTACTCGGTGCTTCGTCATTGTCGAGAATTCCTGCCCGGTACTCGGTCATTGTAAAGAATTCCTACCCAGTACTTGATCATTGCCGAGGATTCCTCACCTAATGCTCCGTTGTTTCTGAGAATTCTAACCTGGTACTCGGTCATTGCCGACAATTCCTGCCTGCTACTCGGTCATTGCCAAGAATTCCTATACGTTGGTCAATTATTACCGAGAATTATTTCCTTGGGTCATTGCCAAGGATTCCTCACCCCGTATTTGGTCGTTTCTAAGGATTCCTACTCGGTGCTTGGTCATTGCCGAGAATTCCTACCCGGTACTCGGTCATTGCCCAGAATTCCTGACTGGTACTCGCTCATTGCCATGGATTCCTACCCAGTGTTTGGCCATTGCTGAGTATTCCTACCCGGTACTCGGTCACTGCTGAGAATTCCTGCCCGGTACTCGTTCCTTGCCAAGAATTCATGCCTGGTACTTGGTCATTGCAGAGAATTTCTACCCGTTACTCGGTAATTGCCATGGATTCCTACCCAGTGTTTGGTCATTGCCAAGAATTCCTGCACGGTACTCGGTCATTGCCGAGGATTCACCAGCCGGTACTCGATCATTGCTAAGAATTCCTGCCCGGTACTTGGTCATTACCGAGAATTTCTGCCCATTACTCGGTCATTTCTGAGATATCCAGCCGGTACTCGATTATTACCAAGAAATATTGCCTGGTACTAGGTCATTGCCGAGAATTCCCGCCCGGTACTCGGTATTTGCCGAGGATTCCACCCTCGGTACTCGGTCTTTTCTGAGGATTCCTACCCGGTGCTTGGTCATTGTCGAAAATTCGTGCCTGGTACTCGGTCATTGCCAAGAATTCCTACCCGGTACTCTGTCATTGTAAAGAATTCCTACCCTGTACTCGGTCATTGCCGAAGATTCCTCACCTGATGCTCGGTCGTTTCCAGGAATTCCAACCCGGTACTCGGTTAATTGCAGAGAATTCCTGCATTGTACTCGGTCATTGCCGAGAATTCCTGAGCGGTGCTCGGTCATTGCCGAGAATTCCTGCATGTTACTCGGTCATTGCCAAGAATTCCTACCCGGTGTTTGGTCATTGCCAAGAATTCCTGAATGGTACTCGGTCATTGCCAATGATTCACTGGCCGGTACTCGATCATTGCTGGGAATTCCTGCCTGGTACTCGGTCATTGCCGTGAATTCCTGCCCGGTAATCGGTCATAGCTGAGAATTCATGCCCGGCACTCGTTCATTGCCAAGAATTCCTACCCTTGTACTAGTTCATTGCCGAGAATTCTCGCCCACTACTCAGTTATTGCCAAGGATTCCTCACCAGGTACTCGACTTTTTCTAAGGATTCCTACCCGGTGCTAGGTCATTGTCGAGAATTCCTGCCCGGTACTCGGTCATTGTAAAGAATTCCTACCTAGTACTCGATCATTGCCGAGGATTCCTCACCTAATGCTCGGTCGTTTCTGAGAATTCCTACCTGGTACTCAGTCATTCCCGAGAATTCCTGCCTGGTACTCGGTCATTGCAAAGAATTCTTGTGTGGTGCTCGATTACTACCGAGAATTCTTTCCTTGTACTAGGTCATTGCCGAGAATTCTCGCCCGGTACTCAGTCATTGCCAAAGATTCCTCACCCGGTATTTAGTCGTCTCAAAGGATTCCTACCTGGTACTTTGTCATTGTAAAGAATTCCTATCATATACTTGGTCATTGCCGAGAATTCCTGCCTGGTACTTGGTCGTTGCCGAGAATTCCTACCCGGTACTCGGTCATTGCCAAGAATTCCTACCCGGTACTCTGTCATTGGAAAGAATTCCTACCCTGTACTTGGTCATTGCCGAGAATTCCTGCCTGGTACTAGTTCGTTGCCGAGAATTCCCGCCCGGTACTTGGTCATTGCCGAGAATTCCTTACTCGGTACTCGGTTGTTTCTGAGGAGTCCTACCCGGTGCTTGGTCATTGTCGAGAATTCGTGCCTGGTACTCGGTCATTGCCAAGAATTCCTACTCGGTACTCTGTCATCATAAAGAATTCATACCCTGTACTCGGTCAATGCCAAAGATTCCTCACCTGATGCTCGGTCGTTTTCGAGAATTCCAACCCGGCACTCGGTTCATTGCAGATAATTACTGCCTGGTACTCGGTCATTGCCGAGAATTCCTGCCTGGTACTCGGTTATTGCCGTGAATTCATGCTTGGTACTCAGTCATAGCTGAGAATTCATGCCCAATACTCGTTCATTGCCAAGTATTCCTGCCCGGTACTTGGTCATTGCCAAGAATTTCTACAAGTTACTCGGTCATTTATGAGAACTCCATTCGGTACTCGATTATTACCGAGAATTCCTTCCCGGTACTAGATCATTGCCGAGAATTCATGCTCGGTACTCGGTCATTGTAAAGAATTCCTACCCAGTACTCGGTCATTGCCAAGGATTCCTCACCTAATGCTCAGTCGTTTCAAAGAAATCCAACCTGGTACTCGGTCATTGCCAAGAATTCCTGTGCGGTGGTCGATTATTACCGAGAATTTTTTCCGTGTACGAGGTCATTGCCGAAAATTCTCACCCGGTACTCAGTCATTGCCAAGGATTCCTCGCCCGGTATTTAGTCATTTCTAAGGATTCCTACCCGGTGCTTGGTCATTGACGAGAATTCCTACCTGGTACTCGGTCATTACCGAGAATTCTTACCTGGTACTCGGTCATTGCCAAGAATTCCTGCCCGGTACTCGGTCATTACCATGGATTCCTACCCGGTGTTCGGCCATTGCTGAGTATTCCGGCCCGGTACTCGGTTATTGCTGAGAATTCCTGCCCGGTACTCGTTCCTTGCCAAGAATTTGTGCCTGGTACTTGATCATTGCCGAGAATTTCTGCCCGTTACTCGATCATTGCCATGGATTCCTACCCGGTGTTCGGTCCATGCTAAGAATTCTCAGCCGGTAATCGATCTTTGCTGAGAATTCGTGCCCGGTACTCGGTCATTGCCAAGAATTTCTGCCCGTTACTTGGTCGTTTCTGAGGATTCCTACCCGGTGATTGTTCATTGTCGAGAATTTGTGCCTGATACTCGGTTATTGACAAGAATTCCTTCCGGGTACTCTGTCATTGTAAAGAATTCCTACCCTATACTCGGTCATTGCCGAGAATTTCTGCCTGGTATTCGGTCATTACCGAGAAATCCTACTGGGTACTCGGTCATTGCCAAGAATCCCAGCCCGGTACTCGGTCATTGCGTTGGATTCCTACCTGGTGTTCCGCCATTGCTGAGTATTCCTGCCCGGTACTCGGTCATTGCTGAGAATTCATGCCCGGTACTCGTTTCTTGCCAAGAATTCCTGCCTCGTACTTGGTCATTGCCTAGAATTTCTGCCCGTTACTCGGTCATTGCCATGGATTCCTACCCGGTGTTCGGTCATTGCCGAGAATTCCTGCCCGGTACTCGGTCATTGCCGAGGATTCACCAGCCGGTACTCGATCATTGCTGAGAATTCCTGCCCGGTACCCGGTCATTGCCGAGAATTTCTACCCGTTACTCGGTCATTTCCGAGATATCCAGCCGGTACTCCATTATTACCGAGAAATATTGCCTGGTATTAGGTCATTGCCGAGAATTCCCGCCCGGTACTCGGTATTTGCCGAGGATTCCTCACTCGGTACTCGGTCGTTTCTGAGTATTCCTTCCCGGTGCTTGGTCATTGTCGAGAATTCGTGCCTGGTACTCGGTCATTACCGAGAATTCCTGCGCGGTGCTCAGTCATTCCAAGAATTCCTGCTCGGTACTCGGTCTATACCAAGGATTCCTACCCAGTGTTCGGTCATTGCCGAGAATTCCTGCATGGTACTCGGTCATTGCCGAGGATTCACCAGCCGGTACTCGATCATTGCTAAAAATTCCTACCTGGTACTCGGTCATTGCCGTGAATTCATGCCCGGTACTCGGTCATAGCTGAGAATTCATGCCCAGTACTCGTTCGTTGCCAAGAATTCCTGCCCGGTACTTGGTCATTGCCGAGAATTTCTGCAAGTTACTCGGTCATTTTCGAGAACTCCATCTGGTACTCAATTATTACCGAGATTTCCTTCCTTGTACAATGTCATTCTTGAGGATTCTCGCCCAGTACTTAGTCATTGCCAAGGATTCCTCACCCGGTACTCGGTCATTTCTAAGGATTCCTACTCGGTGCTTCGTTATTGTCGAGAATTCATGCCCGGTACTCGGTCATTGCCGAGGATTCATCACCTAATGCTCGGTCGATTCAGAGAATTCCAACCTGGTACTCAGTCATTGCCGAGAATTCCTGCCTGGTACTCGGTTATTGCTGAGGATTCACCAGCCGGTACTCGATCATTACTGAGAATTCCTGCTTAGAACCCGGTCATTAACATGAATTCATGCCCGGTACTCGGTCATAGCTAAGAAGTCCTGCCCAGTACTCGTTCATTGCCAAGAATTCATGCCCGGTACTTGGTCATTGCCGAGAATTTCTACAAGTTACTTAGTCATTTCTGAGAACTCCATCTGGTACTCGATTATTACCGAGAATTCCTTCCTTGTACTAGGTCATTGCCGAGAATTCCTGCCCGGTACTCGGTATTTGCCAAGGATTCCTCACTTGGTACTTGGTCGTTTCTGAGGATTCCTACCCGGTGCTTGGTCATTGTCGAGAATTCATGCCCGGTACTCGGTCATTGTAAAGAATTCCCACACAATACTCGGTCATTGTCGAGGATTCCTCACCTAATGCTCGGTCATTTTAGAGAATTCTAACCTGGTACTCAGTCATTGCCGAGAATTCCTGCCTGGTACTCGGTCATTGCCGAGGATTCACCAGCCGGTACTCGGTCATTGCCGTGAATTCATGCCTGGTACTCGGTCATAGCTGAGAATTCCTGCCCAGTACTCGTTCATTGCCAAGAATTCCTGTCCGGTACTTGGTCATTGCCAAGAATTTCTGCAAGTTACTCGGTCATTTCTGAGAACTCCATCCGGTACTCAATTATTACTGAGAATTCCTTCCTTGTACTAGGTCATTGCCGAGAATTCTCACCTAGTACTCAGTCATTGCCAAGGACTCCTCACCCGGTACTCGGTCGTTTCTAAGGATTCCTACCCGGTGCTTGGTCATTGTCGAGAATTCCTGCATGGTACTTGGTTATTGTAAAGAATTCCTACCCAGTACTCGGTCATTGCCGAGGATTCCTCACCTAATGCTCATTCATTTCTGAGAATTCCAACTTGGTACCCAGTCATTGCCGAGAATTCCTGCCTGGTGCTTGGTCATTCTCGAGAATTCATGCCTTGTACTCGGTCACTGCCAAGAATTCCTACTCGGTACTCTGTCATCATAAAGAATTCATACCCTGTACTCGGTCAATGTCAAAGATTCCTCACCTGATGCTCGGTCGTTTTCGAGAATTCCAACCCGGCACTCGGTTCATTGCAGAGAATTACTGCATGGTACTCGGTCATTGCCGAGAATTCCTGCCTGGTACTCGGTCATTGCCGTGAATTCATGCTCGGTACTCGGTCATAGCTGAGAATTCATGCCCAATACTCGTTCATTGCCAAGAATTCATGCTCGGTACTTGGCATTGCCAAGAATTTCTGCAAGTTACTCGGTCATTTACGAGAACTCCATTCGGTACTCGATTATTACCAAGAATTCCTTCCCTGTACTAGGTCATTGCCGAGAATTCATGCCCGGTACTCTATCTTTGCTGAGAATTCGTGCAGGTACTTGGTCATTGCCGAGAATATCTGCCCGTTACTCGATCGTTTCTGAGGATTCCTACCCGGTGATTGGTCATTGTCAAGAATTCGTGCCTGGTACTCGGTTATTGACAAGAATTCCTTCCCGGTACTCTGTCATTGCCGAGAATTCCTGCCTGGTACTCGGTCATTACTGAGAAATCCTACTAGGTACTCGATCATTGCCAAGAATCCCTGCCCGTTACACGGTCATTTCTAAGATATCCAGCCGGTACTCGATTATTACCAAGAAATATTGCCTGGTACTAGGTCATTACCGAGAATTCCTGCCCGGTACTCGGTATTTGCCGAGGATTCCACACTCGGTACTCCATCATTTCTGAGGATTCCTACCCGGTGCTTGGTCATTGTCGATAATTCGTGCCTGGTACTCGGTCATTGCCAACAATTCCCACCCGGTACTCTGTAATTGTAAAGAATTCCTACCCTGTACTCGTTCATTACCAAAGATTCCTCACCTGATGCTCGGTCGTTTCTAGGAATTCCAATCCGTTACTCTGTTAATTGCAGAGAATTCCTGCATGGTACTCGGTCATTGCCGAAAATTCCTGCGCGGTGCTCGGTCATTGCCAAGAATTCCTGCCCGGTACTTGGTCAATGCCAAGGATTCCTACCCGGTGTTCGGTCATTGCCGAGAATTCCTGCATGGTACTTAGTCATTGCCGAGGATTCACCGGCCGGTACTCGATCATTGCTGAGAATTCCTGCCTGGTACTCTGTCATTGCCGTGAATTCCTGCCCGGTTATCGGTCATAGCTGAGAATTCCTGCCCGACAATTGTTCATTGCCAAGAATTCCTACCCTGTACTCGGTCATTGCCAAGAATTCCTGCCTGGTACTCGGTCATTGCCGAGAATTCCTACCCAGTACTCTGTTATTGCCAAGAATTCATGCCTGGTACTCGACCATTGCCATGGATTCCTACCCGGTGTTCGACCATTGCTGAGTATTCCTGCTCGGTACTGGGTCATTGTTGAGAATTCCTGCCCGGTACTCGTTTCTTGCCAAGAATTCCTACCTGGTACTTGGTCATTACCAAGAATTTCTGCCCGTTACTCGTTGATTTCCATGGCTTCCTACCAGGTGTTCGGCCGTGCCGAGAATTCCTGCCCGGTACTCGGTCATTGCCGAGAATTTCTGCCCGTTACTCGGTCATTTCCGAGATATCCAGCCGGTACTCGATTATTAAAGAGAAATATTGCCTGGTACTAGGTCAATGCCGAGAATTCCTGCCCGGTACTCGGTATTTGCCGAGGATTCCTCACTTGGTACTCGGTCGTTTATGAGGATTCCTTCCCGGTACTTGGTCATTGTCGAGAATTCGTGCCTGGTACTCAGTCATTGCCAAGAATTCCTACCTGGTACTCTGTCATTGTAAAGAATTCATACCCTGTAATCGGTCATTGTCAAGAATACCTGCCTGGTACTCGGTCAATGCCGAGATATCCAGCCGGTACTCGATTATTACCGAGAAATATTGCGTGGTACTAGGTCATTGCCAAGAATTTCTGCGTGGTGCTCAGTCATTTCCAAGAATTCCTGCCCGGTACTCGGTCAATGCCAAGGATTCCTACCCGGTGTTTGGTCATTGCCGAGAATACATGCATGGTACTCGGTCATTGCCGAGGATTCACCAGCTGGTACTCGATCAATGCTGAGAATTCCTGCCTGGTACTCGGTCGTTGCCGTGAATTCCTGCCCGGTACTCGGTCATAGCTGAGAATTCCTGCCCAGTACTCGTTCATTGCCAAGAATTCATGTCCGGTACTTGGTCATTGCCAAGAATTTCTGCACCTTACTTGGTCATTTCCGAGAACTCCATCTGGTACTCGATTATTACCGAGAATTCCTTCATTGTACTAGGTCATTGCCGAGAATTCTCACCCAGTACTCAGTCATTACCAAGGATTCCTCACCCGGTACTCTATCATTTCTAAAGATTCCTACCAGGTGCTTGGTCATTGTCGAGAATTCCTGCCCGGTACTCGGTCATTGTAAAGAATTCCTACCTAGTACTTGGTCATTGCCAAGGATTCCTCACCTAATGCTTGGTCGTTTCTGAGATTTCCAACCTGGAACTTAGTCATTGCCGAGAATTCCTGTCTGGTACTCGGTCATTGCCAAGAATTCCTCTGCGTGCTAGATTATTATCGAGAATTCTTTCCTTGTACTAGGTCATTGCCTAGAATTCTTGCCCGGTACTCGGTATTTGCCGAGGATTCCTCACTTGGTACTCGGTCGTTTCTGAGGATTCCTTCCCGGTACTTGGTCATTGTCGAGAATTCGTGCCTGGTACTCAGTCATTGCCAAGAAGTCCTACCTGGTACTCTGTCATTGTAAAGAATTCCTACCCTGTACTCGGTCATTGCCAAGAATACCTGCCTGGTACTCGGTCATTGCCGAGATATCCAGCCGGTACTTGATTATTACCAAGAAATATTGCCTGGTACTAGGTCATTACCGAGAATTCCTGCCCGGTACTCGGTATTTGCCGAGGATTCCACACTCGGTACTCCATCATTTCTGAGGATTCCTACCCAGTGCTTGGTCATTGTCGATAATTCGTGCCTGGTACTCGGTCATTGCCAATAATTCCCACCCGGTACTCTGTAATTGTAAAGAATTCCTACCCTGTACTCGGTCATTACCAAAGATTCCTCACCTGATGCTCGGTCGTTTCCAGGAATTCCAATCCGTTACTCTGTTAATTGCAGAGAATTCCTGCATGGTACTCGGTCATTGCCGAAAATTCCTGCGCGGTGCTCGGTCATTGCCAAGAATTCCTGCCCAGTACTTGGTCAATGCCAAGGATTCCTACCCGGTGTTCGGTCATTGCCGAGAATTCCTGCATGGTACTCAGTCATTGCCGAGGATTCACCGGCCGGTACTCGATCATTGCTGAGAATTCCTGCCTGGTACTCTGTCATTGCCGTGAATTCCTGCCCGGTTATCGGTCATAGCTGAGAATTCCTGCCCGACAATTGTTCATTGCCAAGAATTCCTACCCTGTACTCGGTCATTGCCAAGAATTCCTGCCTGGTACTCGGTCATTGCCGAGAATTCCTACCCAGTACTCTGTTATTGCCAAGAATTCATGCCTGGTACTCGACCATTGCCATGGATTCCTACCCGGTGTTCGACCATTGCTGAGTATTCCTGCTCGGTACTGGGTCATTGTTGAGAATTCCTGCCCGGTACTCGTTTCTTGCCAAGAATTCCTACCTGGTACTTGGTCATTACCGAGAATTTCTGCCCGTTACTCGTTGATTTCCATGGCTTCCTACCAGGTGTTCGGCCGTGCCGAGAATTCCTGCCCGGTACTCGGTCATTGCCGAGAATTTCTGCCCGTTACTCGGTCATTTCCGAGATATCCAGCCGGTACTCGATTATTAAAGAGAAATATTGCCTGGTACTAGGTCAATGCCGAGAATTCCTGCCCGGTACTCGGTATTTGCCGAGGATTCCTCACTTGGTACTCGGTCGTTTCTGAGGATTCCTTCCCGGTACTTGGTCATTGTCGAGAATTCGTGCCTGGTACTCAGTCATTGCCAAGAATTCCTACCTGGTACTCTGTCATTGTAAAGAATTCATACCCTGTAATCGGTCATTGTCAAGAATACCTGCCTGGTACTCGGTCATTGCCGAGATATCCAGCCGGTACTCGATTATTACCGAGAAATATTGCGTGGTACTAGGTCATTGCCGAGAATTTCTGCGTGGTGCTCAGTCATTTCCAAGAATTCCTGCCCGGTACTCGGTCAATGCCAAGGATTCCTACCCGGTGTTTGGTCATTGCCGAGAATACATGCATGGTACTCGGTCATTGCCGAGGATTCACCAGCTGGTACTCGATCAATGCTGAGAATTCCTGCCTGGTACTCGGTCGTTGCCGTGAATTCCTGCCCGGTACTCGGTCATAGCTGAGAATTCCTGCCCAGTACTTGTTCATTGCCAAGAATTCATGTCCGGTACTTGGTCATTGCCGAGAATTTCTGCACCTTACTTGGTCATTTCCGAGAACTCCATCTGGTACTCGATTATTACCGAGAATTCCTTCATTGTACTAGGTCATTGCCGAGAATTCTCACCCAGTACTCAGTCATTACCAAGGATTCCTCACCCGGTACTCTATCATTTCTAAAGATTCCTACCAGGTGCTTGGTCATTGTCGAGAATTCCTGCCCGGTACTCGGTCATTGTAAAGAATTCCTACCTAGTACTTGGTCATTGCCAAGGATTCCTCACCTAATGCTTGGTCGTTTCTGAGATTTCCAACCTGGAACTTAGTCATTGCCGAGAATTCCTGTCTGGTACTCGGTCATTGCCAAGAATTCCTCTGCGTGCTAGATTATTATCGAGAATTCTTTCCTTGTACTAGGTCATTGCCGAGAATTCTTGCCCGGTACTCGGTATTTGCCGAGGATTCCTCACTTGGTACTCGGTCATTTCTGAGGATTCCTTCCCGGTACTTGGTCATTGTCGAGAATTCGTGTCTGGTACTCAGTCATTGCCAAGAAGTCCTACCTGGTACTCTGTCATTGTAAAGAATTCCTACCCTGTACTCGGTCATTGCCAAGAATACCTGCCTGGTACTCGGTCATTGCCGAGATATCCAGCCGGTACTCGATTATTACCGAGAAATATTGCGTGGTACTAGGTCATTGCCAAGAATTTCTGCGTGGTGCTCAGTCATTTCCAAGAATTCCTGCCCGGTACTCGGTCAATGCCAAGGATTCCTACCCGGTGTTTGGTCATTGCCGAGAATACATGCATGGTACTCGGTCATTGCCGAGGATTCACCAGCTGGTACTCGATCAATGCTGAGAATTCCTGCCTGGTACTCGGTCGTTGCCGTGAATTCCTGCCCGGTACTCGGTCATAGCTGAGAATTCCTGCCCAGTACTCGTTCATTGCCAAGAATTCATGTCCGGTACTTGGTCATTGCCAAGAATTTCTGCACCTTACTTGGTCATTTCCGAGAACTCCATCTGGTACTCGATTATTACCGAGAATTCCTTCATTGTACTAGGTCATTGCCGAGAATTCTCACCCAGTACTCAGTCATTACCAAGGATTCCTCACCCGGTACTCTATCATTTCTAAAGATTCCTACCAGGTGCTTGGTCATTGTCGAGAATTCCTGCCCGGTACTCGGTCATTGTAAAGAATTCCTACCTAGTACTTGGTCATTGCCAAGGATTCCTCACCTAATGCTTGGTCGTTTCTGAGATTTCCAACCTGGAACTTAGTCATTGCCGAGAATTCCTGTCTGGTACTCGGTCATTGCCAAGAATTCCTCTGCGTGCTAGATTATTATCGAGAATTCTTTCCTTGTACTAGGTCATTGCCTAGAATTCTTGCCCGGTACTCGGTATTTGCCGAGGATTCCTCACTTGGTACTCGGTCGTTTCTGAGGATTCCTTCCCGGTACTTGGTCATTGTCGAGAATTCGTGCCTGGTACTCAGTCATTGCCAAGAAGTCCTACCTGGTACTCTGTCATTGTAAAGAATTCCTACCCTGTACTCGGTCATTGCCAAGAATACCTGCCTGGTACTCGGTCATTGCCGAGATATCCAGCCGGTACTTGATTATTACCAAGAAATATTGCCTGGTACTAGGTCATTACCGAGAATTCCTGCCCGGTACTCGGTATTTGCCGAGGATTCCACACTCGGTACTCCATCATTTCTGAGGATTCCTACCCAGTGCTTGGTCATTGTCGATAATTCGTGCCTGGTACTCGGTCATTGCCAATAATTCCCACCCGGTACTCTGTAATTGTAAAGAATTCCTACCCTGTACTCGGTCATTACCAAAGATTCCTCACCTGATGCTCGGTCGTTTCCAGGAATTCCAATCCGTTACTCTGTTAATTGCAGAGAATTCCTGCATGGTACTCGGTCATTGCCGAAAATTCCTGCGCGGTGCTCGGTCATTGCCAAGAATTCCTGCCCAGTACTTGGTCAATGCCAAGGATTCCTACCCGGTGTTCGGTCATTGCCGAGAATTCCTGCATGGTACTCAGTCATTGCCGAGGATTCACCGGCCGGTACTCGATCATTGCTGAGAATTCCTGCCTGGTACTCTGTCATTGCCGTGAATTCCTGCCCGGTTATCGGTCATAGCTGAGAATTCCTGCCCGACAATTGTTCATTGCCAAGAATTCCTACCCTGTACTCGGTCATTGCCAAGAATTCCTGCCTGGTACTCGGTCATTGCCGAGAATTCCTACCCAGTACTCTGTTATTGCCAAGAATTCATGCCTGGTACTCGACCATTGCCATGGATTCCTACCCGGTGTTCGACCATTGCTGAGTATTCCTGCTCGGTACTGGGTCATTGTTGAGAATTCCTGCCCGGTACTCGTTTCTTGCCAAGAATTCCTACCTGGTACTTGGTCATTACCGAGAATTTCTGCCCGTTACTCGTTGATTTCCATGGCTTCCTACCAGGTGTTCGGCCGTGCCGAGAATTCCTGCCCGGTACTCGGTCATTGCCGAGAATTTCTGCCCGTTACTCGGTCATTTCCGAGATATCCAGCCGGTACTCGATTATTAAAGAGAAATATTGCCTGGTACTAGGTCAATGCCGAGAATTCCTGCCCGGTACTCGGTATTTGCCGAGGATTCCTCACTTGGTACTCGGTCGTTTCTGAGGATTCCTTCCCGGTACTTGGTCATTGTCGAGAATTCGTGCCTGGTACTCAGTCATTGCCAAGAATTCCTACCTGGTACTCTGTCATTGTAAAGAATTCATACCCTGTAATCGGTCATTGTCAAGAATACCTGCCTGGTACTCGGTCATTGCCGAGATATCCAGCCGGTACTCGATTATTACCGAGAAATATTGCGTGGTACTAGGTCATTGCCGAGAATTTCTGCGTGGTGCTCAGTCATTTCCAAGAATTCCTGCCCGGTACTCGGTCAATGCCAAGGATTCCTACCCGGTGTTTGGTCATTGCCGAGAATACATGCATGGTACTCGGTCATTGCCGAGGATTCACCAGCTGGTACTCGATCAATGCTGAGAATTCCTGCCTGGTACTCGGTCGTTGCCGTGAATTCCTGCCCGGTACTCGGTCATAGCTGAGAATTCCTGCCCAGTACTTGTTCATTGCCAAGAATTCATGTCCGGTACTTGGTCATTGCCGAGAATTTCTGCACCTTACTTGGTCATTTCCGAGAACTCCATCTGGTACTCGATTATTACCGAGAATTCCTTCATTGTACTAGGTCATTGCCGAGAATTCTCACCCAGTACTCAGTCATTACCAAGGATTCCTCACCCGGTACTCTATCATTTCTAAAGATTCCTACCAGGTGCTTGGTCATTGTCGAGAATTCCTGCCCGGTACTCGGTCATTGTAAAGAATTCCTACCTAGTACTTGGTCATTGCCAAGGATTCCTCACCTA
Source organism: Barbarea vulgaris (assembly GCA_963667165.1). Taxonomy (NCBI): domain Eukaryota; kingdom Viridiplantae; phylum Streptophyta; class Magnoliopsida; order Brassicales; family Brassicaceae; genus Barbarea; species Barbarea vulgaris. The sequence goes on along the minus strand of OY763888.1, from coordinate 9,817,449 downwards.
ATGCTTGGTCGTTTCTGAGATTTCCAACCTGGAACTTAGTCATTGCCGAGAATTCCTGTCTGGTACTCGGTCATTGCCAAGAATTCCTCTGCGTGCTAGATTATTATCGAGAATTCTTTCCTTGTACTAGGTCATTGCCGAGAATTCTTGCCCGGTACTCGGTATTTGCCGAGGATTCCTCACTTGGTACTCGGTCATTTCTGAGGATTCCTTCCCGGTACTTGGTCATTGTCGAGAATTCGTGTCTGGTACTCAGTCATTGCCAAGAAGTCCTACCTGGTACTCTGTCATTGTAAAGAATTCCTACCCTGTACTCGGTCATTGCCAAGAATACCTGCCTGGTACTCGGTCATTGCCGAGATATCCAGCCGGTACTCGATTATTACCGAGAAATATTGCGTGGTACTAGGTCATTGCCAAGAATTTCTGCGTGGTGCTCAGTCATTTCCAAGAATTCCTGCCCGGTACTCGGTCAATGCCAAGGATTCCTACCCGGTGTTTGGTCATTGCCGAGAATACATGCATGGTACTCGGTCATTGCCGAGGATTCACCAGCTGGTACTCGATCAATGCTGAGAATTCCTGCCTGGTACTCGGTCGTTGCCGTGAATTCCTGCCCGGTACTCGGTCATAGCTGAGAATTCCTGCCCAGTACTCGTTCATTGCCAAGAATTCATGTCCGGTACTTGGTCATTGCCAAGAATTTCTGCACCTTACTTGGTCATTTCCGAGAACTCCATCTGGTACTCGATTATTACCGAGAATTCCTTCATTGTACTAGGTCATTGCCGAGAATTCTCACCCAGTACTCAGTCATTACCAAGGATTCCTCACCCGGTACTCTATCATTTCTAAAGATTCCTACCAGGTGCTTGGTCATTGTCGAGAATTCCTGCCCGGTACTCGGTCATTGTAAAGAATTCCTACCTAGTACTTGGTCATTGCCAAGGATTCCTCACCTAATGCTTGGTCGTTTCTGAGATTTCCAACCTGGAACTTAGTCATTGCCGAGAATTCCTGTCTGGTACTCGGTCATTGCCAAGAATTCCTCTGCGTGCTAGATTATTATCGAGAATTCTTTCCTTGTACTAGGTCATTGCCTAGAATTCTTGCCCGGTACTCGGTATTTGCCGAGGATTCCTCACTTGGTACTCGGTCGTTTCTGAGGATTCCTTCCCGGTACTTGGTCATTGTCGAGAATTCGTGCCTGGTACTCAGTCATTGCCAAGAAGTCCTACCTGGTACTCTGTCATTGTAAAGAATTCCTACCCTGTACTCGGTCATTGCCAAGAATACCTGCCTGGTACTCGGTCATTGCCGAGATATCCAGCCGGTACTTGATTATTACCAAGAAATATTGCCTGGTACTAGGTCATTACCGAGAATTCCTGCCCGGTACTCGGTATTTGCCGAGGATTCCACACTCGGTACTCCATCATTTCTGAGGATTCCTACCCAGTGCTTGGTCATTGTCGATAATTCGTGCCTGGTACTCGGTCATTGCCAACAATTCCCACCCGGTACTCTGTAATTGTAAAGAATTCCTACCCTGTACTCGGTCATTACCAAAGATTCCTCACCTGATGCTCGGTCGTTTCCAGGAATTCCAATCCGTTACTCTGTTAATTGCAGAGAATTCCTGCATGGTACTCGGTCATTGCCGAAAATTCCTGCGCGGTGCTCGGTCATTGCCAAGAATTCCTGCCCAGTACTTGGTCAATGCCAAGGATTCCTACCCGGTGTTCGGTCATTGCCGAGAATTCCTGCATGGTACTCAGTCATTGCCGAGGATTCACCGGCCGGTACTCGATCATTGCTGAGAATTCCTGCCTGGTACTCTGTCATTGCCGTGAATTCCTGCCCGGTTATCGGTCATAGCTGAGAATTCCTGCCCGACAATTGTTCATTGCCAAGAATTCCTACCCTGTACTCGGTCATTGCCAAGAATTCCTGCCTGGTACTCGGTCATTGCCGAGAATTCCTACCCAGTACTCTGTTATTGCCAAGAATTCATGCCTGGTACTCGACCATTGCCATGGATTCCTACCCGGTGTTCGACCATTGCTGAGTATTCCTGCTCGGTACTGGGTCATTGTTGAGAATTCCTGCCCGGTACTCGTTTCTTGCCAAGAATTCCTACCTGGTACTTGGTCATTACCGAGAATTTCTGCCCGTTACTCGTTGATTTCCATGGCTTCCTACCAGGTGTTCGGCCGTGCCGAGAATTCCTGCCCGGTACTCGGTCATTGCCGAGAATTTCTGCCCGTTACTCGGTCATTTCCGAGATATCCAGCCGGTACTCGATTATTAAAGAGAAATATTGCCTGGTACTAGGTCAATGCCGAGAATTCCTGCCCGGTACTCGGTATTTGCCGAGGATTCCTCACTTGGTACTCGGTCGTTTCTGAGGATTCCTTCCCGGTACTTGGTCATTGTCGAGAATTCGTGCCTGGTACTCAGTCATTGCCAAGAATTCCTACCTGGTACTCTGTCATTGTAAAGAATTCATACCCTGTAATCGGTCATTGTCAAGAATACCTGCCTGGTACTCGGTCATTGCCGAGATATCCAGCCGGTACTCGATTATTACCGAGAAATATTGCGTGGTACTAGGTCATTGCCGAGAATTTCTGCGTGGTGCTCAGTCATTTCCAAGAATTCCTGCCCGGTACTCGGTCAATGCCAAGGATTCCTACCCGGTGTTTGGTCATTGCCGAGAATACATGCATGGTACTCGGTCATTGCCGAGGATTCACCAGCTGGTACTCGATCAATGCTGAGAATTCCTGCCTGGTACTCGGTCGTTGCCGTGAATTCCTGCCCGGTACTCGGTCATAGCTGAGAATTCCTGCCCAGTACTTGTTCATTGCCAAGAATTCATGTCCGGTACTTGGTCATTGCCGAGAATTTCTGCACCTTACTTGGTCATTTCCGAGAACTCCATCTGGTACTCGATTATTACCGAGAATTCCTTCATTGTACTAGGTCATTGCCGAGAATTCTCACCCAGTACTCAGTCATTACCAAGGATTCCTCACCCGGTACTCTATCATTTCTAAAGATTCCTACCAGGTGCTTGGTCATTGTCGAGAATTCCTGCCCGGTACTCGGTCATTGTAAAGAATTCCTACCTAGTACTTGGTCATTGCCAAGGATTCCTCACCTAATGCTTGGTCGTTTCTGAGATTTCCAACCTGGAACTTAGTCATTGCCGAGAATTCCTGTCTGGTACTCGGTCATTGCCAAGAATTCCTCTGCGTGCTAGATTATTATCGAGAATTCTTTCCTTGTACTAGGTCATTGCCGAGAATTCTTGCCCGGTACTCGGTATTTGCCGAGGATTCCTCACTTGGTACTCGGTCATTTCTGAGGATTCCTTCCCGGTACTTGGTCATTGTCGAGAATTCGTGTCTGGTACTCAGTCATTGCCAAGAAGTCCTACCTGGTACTCTGTCATTGTAAAGAATTCCTACCCTGTACTCGGTCATTGCCAAGAATACCTGCCTGGTACTCGGTCATTGCCGAGATATCCAGCCGGTACTCGATTATTACCGAGAAATATTGCCTGGTACTAGGTCATTGCCGAGAATTCCTGCGCGGTGCTCAGTCATTTCCACGAATTCCTGCCCGGTACTCGGTCAATGCCAAGGATTCCTACCCGGTGTTTGGTCATTGCCGAGAATACCTGCATGGTACTCGGTCATTGCCGAGGATTCACCAGCCGGTACTCGATCATTGCTGAGAATTCCTGCCTGGTACTCGGTCATTGCCGAGAATTCCTACCCAGTACTCTATTATTGCCAAGAATTCATGCCTGGTACTCGACCATTGCCATGGATTCCTACCCGGTGTTCGACCATTGCTGAGTATTCCTGCTCGGTACTGGGTCATTGTTGAGAATTCCTGCCCGGTACTCGTTTCTTGCCAAGAATTCCTACCTGGTACTTGGTCATTACCGAGAATTTCTGCCCGTTACTCGTTGATTTCCATGGCTTCCTACCAGGTGTTCGGCCGTGCCGAGAATTCCTGCCTGGTACTCGGTCATTGCCGAGAATTTCTACCCGTTACTCGGTCATTTCCGAGATATCCAGCCGGTACTCGATTATTAAAGAGAAATATTGCCTGGTACTAGGTCAATGCCGAGAATTCCTGCCCGGTACTCGGTATTTGCCGAGGATTCCTCACTTGGTACTCGGTCGTTTCTGAGGATTCCTTCCCGGTACTTGGTCATTGTCGAGAATTCGTGCCTGGTACTCAGTCATTGCCAAGAATTCCTACCTGGTACTCTGTCATTGTAAAGAATTCATACCCTGTAATCGGTTATTGTCAAGAATACCTGCCTGGTACTCGGTCATTGCCGAGATATCCAGCCGGTACTCGATTATTACCGAGAAATATTGCGTGGTACTAGGTCATTGCCGAGAATTTCTGCGTGGTGCTCAGTCATTTCCAAGAATTCCTGCCCGGTACTCGGTCAATGCCAAGGATTCCTACCCGGTGTTTGGTCATTGCCGAGAATACATGCATGGTACTCGGTCATTGCCGAGGATTCACCAGCTGGTACTCGATCAATGCTGAGAATTCCTGCCTGGTACTCGGTCGTTGCCGTGAATTCCTGCCCGGTACTCGGTCATAGCTGAGAATTCCTGCCCAGTACTCGTTCATTGCCAAGAATTCATGTCCGGTACTTGGTCATTGCCGAGAATTTCTGCACCTTACTTGGTCATTTCCGAGAACTCCATCTGGTACTCGATTATTACCGAGAATTCCTTCATTGTACTAGGTCATTGCCGAGAATTCTCACCCAGTACTCAGTCATTACCAAGGATTCCTCACCCGGTACTCTATCATTTCTAAAGATTCCTACCAGGTGCTTGGTCATTGTCGAGAATTCCTGCCCGGTACTCGGTCATTGTAAAGAATTCCTACCTAGTACTTGGTCATTGCCAAGGATTCCTCACCTAATGCTTGGTCGTTTCTGAGATTTCCAACCTGGAACTTAGTCATTGCCGAGAATTCCTGTCTGGTACTCGGTCATTGCCAAGAATTCCTCTGCGTGCTAGATTATTATCGAGAATTCTTTCCTTGTACTAGGTCATTGCCGAGAATTCTTGCCCGGTACTCGGTATTTGCCGAGGATTCCTCACTTGGTACTCGGTCGTTTCTGAGGATTCCTTCCCGGTACTTGGTCATTGTCGAGAATTCGTGCCTGGTACTCAGTCATTGCCAAGAAGTCCTACCTGGTACTCTGTCATTGTAAAGAATTCCTACCCTGTACTCGGTCATTGCCAAGAATACCTGCCTGGTACTCGGTCATTGCCGAGATATCCAGCCGGTACTCGATTATTACCAAGAAATATTGCCTGGTACTAGGTCATTACCGAGAATTCCTGCCCGGTACTCGGTATTTGCCGAGGATTCCACACTCGGTACTCCATCATTTCTGAGGATTCCTACCCGGTGCTTGGTCATTGTCGATAATTCGTGCCTGGTACTCGGTCATTGCCAACAATTCCCACCCGGTACTCTGTAATTGTAACGAATTCCTACCCTGTACTCGGTCATTACCAAAGATTCCTCACCTGATGCTCGGTCGTTTCCAGGAATTCCAATCCGTTACTCTGTTAATTGCAGAGAATTCCTGCATGGTACTCGGTCATTGCCGAAAATTCCTGCGCGGTGCTCGGTCATTGCCAAGAATTCCTGCCCGGTACTTAATCAATGCCAAGGATTCCTACCCGGTGTTCGGTCATTGCCGAGAATTCCTGCATGGTACTCAGTCATTGCCGAGGATTCACCGGCCGGTACTCGATCATTGCTGAGAATTCCTGCCTGGTACTCTGTCATTGCCGTGAATTCCTGCCCGGTTATCGGTCATAGCTGAGAATTCCTGCCCGACAATTGTTCATTGCCAAGAATTCCTACCCTGTACTCGGTCATTGCCAAGAATTCCTGCCTGGTACTCGGTCATTGCCGAGAATTCCTACCCAGTACTCTGTTATTGCCAAGAATTCATGCCTGGTACTCGACCATTGCCATGGATTCCTACCCGGTGTTCGACCATTGCTGAGTATTCCTGCTCGGTACTGGGTCATTGTTGAGAATTCCTGCCCGGTACTCGTTTCTTGCCAAGAATTCCTACCTGGTACTTGGTCATTACCGAGAATTTCTGCCCGTTACTCGTTGATTTCCATGGCTTCCTACCAGGTGTTCGGCCGTGCCGAGAATTCCTGCCCGGTACTCGGTCATTGCCGAGAATTTCTGCCCGTTACTCGGTCATTTCCGAGATATCCAGCCGGTACTCGATTATTAAAGAGAAATATTGCCTGGTACTAGGTCAATGCCGAGAATTCCTGCCCGGTACTCGGTATTTGCCGAGGATTCCTCACTTGGTACTCGGTCGTTTCTGAGGATTCCTTCCCGGTACTTGGTCATTGTCGAGAATTCCTGCCTGGTACTCAGTCATTGCCAAGAATTCCTACCTGGTACTCTGTCATTGTAAAGAATTCATACCCTGTAATCGGTCATTGTCAAGAATACCTGCCTGGTACTCGGTCATTGCCGAGATATCCAGCCGGTACTCGATTATTACCGAGAAATATTGCGTGGTACTAGGTCATTGCCGAGAATTTCTGCGTGGTGCTCAGTCATTTCCAAGAATTCCTGCCCGGTACTCGGTCAATGCCAAGGATTCCTACCCGGTGTTTGGTCATTGCCGAGAATACATGCATGGTACTCGGTCATTGCCGAGGATTCACCAGCTGGTACTCGATCAATGCTGAGAATTCCTGCCTGGTACTCGGTCGTTGCCGTGAATTCCTGCCCGGTACTCGGTCATAGCTGAGAATTCCTGCCCAGTACTCGTTCATTGCCAAGAATTCATGTCCGGTACTTGGTCATTGCCGAGAATTTCTGCACCTTACTTAGTCATTTCCGAGAACTCCATCTGGTACTCGATTATTACCGAGAATTCCTTCATTGTACTAGGTCATTGCCGAGAATTCTCACCCAGTACTCAGTCATTACCAAGGATTCCTCACCCGGTACTCTATCATTTCTAAAGATTCCTACCAGGTGCTTGGTCATTGTCGAGAATTCCTGCCCGGTACTCGGTCATTGTAAAGAATTCCTGCCTAGTACTTGGTCATTGCCAAGGATTCCTCACCTAATGCTTGGTCGTTTCTGAGATTTCCAACCTGGAACTTAGTCATTGCCGAGAATTCCTGTCTGGTACTCGGTCATTGCCAAGAATTCCTCTGCGTGCTAGATTATTATCGAGAATTCTTTCCTTGTACTAGGTCATTGCCGAGAATTCTTGCCCGGTACTCGGTATTTGCCGAGGATTCCTCACTTGGTACTCGGTCGTTTCTGAGGATTCCTTCCCGGTACTTGGTCATTGTCGAGAATTCGTGCCTGGTACTCAGTCATTGCCAAGAAGTCCTACCTGGTACTCTGTCATTGTAAAGAATTCCTACCCTGTACTCGGTCATTGCCAAGAATACCTGCCTGGTACTCGGTCATTGCCGAGATATCCAGCCGGTACTCGATTATTACCAAGAAATATTGCCTGGTACTAGGTCATTACCGAGAATTCCTGCCCGGTACTCGGTATTTGCCGAGGATTCCACACTCGGTACTCCATCATTTCTGAGGATTCCTACCCGGTGCTTGGTCATTGTCGATAATTCGTGCCTGGTACTCGGTCATTGCCAACAATTCCCACCCGGTACTCTGTAATTGTAACGAATTCCTACCCTGTACTCGGTCATTACCAAAGATTCCTCACCTGATGCTCGGTCGTTTCCAAGAATTCCAATCCGTTACTCTGTTAATTGCAGAGAATTCCTGCATGGTACTCGGTCATTGCCGAAAATTCCTGCGCGGTGCTCGGTCATTGCCAAGAATTCCTGCCCGGTACTTGGTCAATGCCAAGGATTCCTACCCGGTGTTCGGTCATTGCCGAGAATTCCTGCATGGTACTCAGTCATTGCCGAGGATTCACCGGCCGGTACTCGATCATTGCTGAGAATTCCTGCCTGGTACTCTGTCATTGCCGTGAATTCCTGCCCGGTTATCGGTCATAGCTGAGAATTCCTGCCCGACAATTGTTCATTGCCAAGAATTCCTACCCTGTACTCGGTCATTGCCAAGAATTCCTGCCTGGTACTCGGTCATTGCCGAGAATTCCTACCCAGTACTCTGTTATTGCCAAGAATTCATGCCTGGTACTCGACCATTGCCATGGATTCCTACCCGGTGTTCGACCATTGCTGAGTATTCCTGCTCGGTACTGGGTCATTGTTGAGAATTCCTGCCCGGTACTCGTTTCTTGCCAAGAATTCCTACCTGGTACTTGGTCATTACCGAGAATTTCTGCCCGTTACTCGTTGATTTCCATGGCTTCCTACCAGGTGTTCGGCCGTGCCGAGAATTCCTGCCCGGTACTCGGTCATTGCCGAGAATTTCTGCCCGTTACTCGGTCATTTCCGAGATATCCAGCCGGTACTCGATTATTAAAGAGAAATATTGCCTGGTACTAGGTCAATGCCGAGAATTCCTGCCCGGTACTCGGTATTTGCCGAGGATTCCTCACTTGGTACTCGGTCTTTTCTGAGGATTCCTTCCCGGTACTTGGTCATTGTCGAGAATTCGTGCCTGGTACTCAGTCATTGCCAAGAATTCCTACCTGGTACTCTGTCATTGTAAAGAATTCATACCCTGTAATCGGTCATTGTCAAGAATACCTGCCTGGTACTCGGTCATTGCCGAGATATCCAGCCGGTACTCGATTATTACCGAGAAATATTGCGTGGTACTAGGTCATTGCCGAGAATTTCTGCGTGGTGCTCAGTCATTTCCAAGAATTCCTGCCCGGTACTCGGTCAATGCCAAGGATTCCTACCCGGTGTTTGGTCATTGCCGAGAATACATGCATGGTACTCGGTCATTGCCGAGGATTCACCAGCTGGTACTCGATCAATGCTGAGAATTCCTGCCTGGTACTCGGTCGTTGCCGTGAATTCCTGCCCGGTACTCGGTCATAGCTGAGAATTCCTGCCCAGTACTCGTTCATTGCCAAGAATTCATGTCCGGTACTTGGTCATTGCCGAGAATTTCTGCACCTTACTTGGTCATTTCCGAGAACTCCATCTGGTACTCGATTATTACCGAGAATTCCTTCATTGTACTAGGTCATTGCCGATAATTCTCACCCAGTACTCAGTCATTACCAAGGATTCCTCACCCGGTACTCGGTCATTTCTAAAGATTCCTACCAGGTGCTTGGTCATTGTCGAGAATTCATGCCCGGTACTCGGTCATTGTAAAGAATTCCTACCCAGTACTTGGTCATTGCCAAGGATTCCTCACCTAATGCTTGGTCGTTTATGAGATTTCCAACCTGGAACTTAGTCATTGCCGAGAATTCCTGTCTGGTACTCGATCATTGCCAAGAATTCTTGTGCGTGCTAGATTATTATCGAGAATTCTTTCCTTGTACTAGGTCATTGCCGAGAATTCTTGCCCGGTACTCGGTATTTGCCGAGGATTCCTCACTTGGTACTCAGTCGTTTCTGAGGATTCCTTCCCGGTACTTGGTCATTGTCGAGAATTCGTGCCTGGTACTCAGTCATTGCCAAGAATTCCTACCTGGTACTCTGTCATTGTAAAGAATTCCTACCATGTACTCGGTCATTGCCAAGAATACCTGCCTGGTACTCGGTCATTGCCGAGATTTCCAGCCGGTACTCGATTATTACCGAGAAATATTGCGTGGTACTAGGTCATTGCCGAGAATTTCTGCGCGGTGCTCAGTCATTTCCACGAATTCCTGCCCGGTACTCGGTCAATGCCAAGGATTCCTACCCGGTGTTTGGTCATTGCCGAGAATACCTGCATGGTACTCGGTCATTGCCGAGGATTCACCAGCTGGTACTCGATCATTGCTGAGAATTCCTGCCTGGTACTCGGTCATTGCCGAGAATTCCTACCCAGTACTCTGTTATTGCCAAGAATTCATGCCTGGTACTCGGTATTTGCCAAGGATTCCTCACTTGGTACTTGGTCGTTTCTGAGGATTCCTACCCGGTGCTTGGTCATTGTCGAGAATTCATGCCCGGTACTCGGTCATTGTAAAGAATTCCCACACAATACTCGGTCATTGTCGAGGATTCCTCACCTAATGCTTGGTCGTTTTAGAGAATTCTAACCTGGTACTCAGTCATTGCCGAGAATTCCTGCCTGGTACTCGGTCATTGCCGAGGATTCACCAGCCGGTACTCGGTCATTGCTGAGAATTCCTTCCTGGTACTTGGTCATTGCCATGAATTCATGCCTGGTACTCGGTCATAGTTGAGAATTCCTGCCCAGTACTCGTTCATTGCCAAGAATTCTGTCCGGTACTTGGTCATTGCCGAGAATTTCTGCAAGTTACTCGGTCATTTCCGAGAACTCCATCCGGTACTCGATTATTACTGCGAATTCCTTCCTTATACTAGGTCATTGCCGAGAATTCTCACCTAGTACTCAGTCATTGCCAAGGACTCCTCACCCGGTACTCGGTCGTTTCTAAGGATTCCTACCCGGTGCTTGGTCATTGTCGAGAATTCCTGCATGGTACTTGGTCATTGTAAAGAATTCCTACCCAGTACTCGGTCATTGCCGAGGATTCCTCACCTAATGCTCATTCGTTTCTGAGAATTCCAACCTGGTACCCAGTCATTGCCGAGAATACCTGCCTGGTGCTTGGTCATTCTCGAGAATTCATGCCTTGTACTCGGTCACTGCCAAGAATTCCTACTCGGTACTCTGTCATCATAAAGAATTCATACCCTGTACTCGGTCAATGTCAAAGATTCCTCACCTGATGCTCGGTCGTTTTCGAGAATTCCAACCCGGCACTCTGTTCATTGCAGAGAATTACTGCCTGGTACTCGGTCATTGCCGAGAATTCCTGCCTGGTACTCGGTCATTGCCGTGAATTCATGCTCGGTACTCGGTCATAGCTGAGAATTCATGCCCAATACTCGTTCATTGCCAAGAATTCATGCCCGGTACTTGGCATTTCCAAGAATTTCTGCAAGTTACTCGGTCATTTACGAGAACTCCATTCGGTACTCGATTATTACCAAGAATTCCTTCCCTGTACTAGGTCATTGCCGAGAATTCATGCCCGGCACTCCATCTTTGCTGAGAATTCGTGCCGGTACTTGGTCATTGCCGAGAATTTCTGCCCGTTACTCGGTCGTTTCTGAGGATTCCTACCCGGTGATTGGTCATTGTCAAGAATTCGTGCCTGGTACTCGGTTATTCACAAGAATTCCTTCCCGGTACTCTGTCATTGCCGAGAATTCCTGCCTGGTACTCGGTCATTACCGAGAAATCCTACTAGGTACTCGATCATTGCCAAGAATCCCTGCCCGTTACTCGGTCATTTCTAAGATTTCCAGCCGGTACTCGATTATTACCAAGATATATTGACTGGTACTAGGTCATTACCGAGAATTCCTGCCCGGTACTCGGTATTTGCCGAGGATTCCACACTCGGTACTCCATCATTTCTAAGGATTCCTACCCGGTGCTTGGTCATTGTCGATAATTCGTGCCTGGTACTCGGTCATTGCCAACAATTCCCACCCGGTACTCTGTAATTGTAAAGAATTCCTACCCTGTACTCGGTCATTACCAAAGATTCCTCACCTGATGCTCGGTCGTTTCTAGGAATTCCAATCCGTTACTCTGTTAATTGCAGAGAATTCCTGCATGGTACTCGGTCATTGCCGAAAATTCCTGCGCGATGCTCGGTCATTGCCAAGAATTCCTGCCCGGTACTTGGTCAATGCCAAGGATTCCTACCCGGTGTTCGGTCATTCCCGAGAATTCCTGCATGGTACTCAGTCATTGCCGAGGATTCACCGGCCGGTACTCGATCATTGCTGAGAATTCCTGCCTGGTACTCTGTCATTGCCGTGAATTCCTGCCCGGTAATTGGTCGTAGCTGAGAATTCCTGCCCGACACTTGTTCATTGCCAAGAATTCCTACCCTGTACTCGGTCATTGCCAAGAATTCCTGCCTGGTACTTGGTCATTGCCGAGAATTCCTACCCAGTACTCTGTTATTGCCAAGAATTCATGCCTGGTACTCGACCATTGCCATGGATTCCTACTCGGTGTTCGACCATTGCTGAGTATTCCTGCTCGGTACTGGGTCATTGTTGAGAATTCCTGCCCGGTACTCGTTTCTTGCCAAGAATTCCTACCTGGTACTTGGTCATTACCGAGAATTTCTGCCCGTTACTCGTTGATTTCCATGGCTTCCTACCAGGTGTTCGGCCGTGCCGAGAATTCCTGCCCGGTACTCGGTCATTTCCGAGAATTTCTGCCCGTTACTCGGTCATTTCCGAGATATCCAGCCGGTACTCGATTATTAAAGAGAAATATTGCCTGGTACTAGGTCAATGCCGAGAATTCCTGCCCGGTACTCGGTATTTGCCGAGGATTCCTCACTTGGTACTCGGTCGTTTCTGAGGATTCCTTCCCGGTACTTGTTCATTGTCGAGAATTCGTGCCTGGTACTCAGTCATTGCCAAGAATTCCTATCTGGTACTCTGTCATTGTAAAGAATTCATACCCTGTACTCGGTCATTGCCAAGAATACCTGCCTGGTACTCGGTCATTGCCGAGATATCCAGCCGGTACTCGATTATTACCGAGAAATATTGCGTGGTACTAGGTCATTGCCAAGAATTTCTGCGCGGTGCTCAGTCATTTCCAAGAATTCCTGCCCGGTACTCGGTTAATGCCAAGGATTCCTACCCGGTGTTTGGTCATTGCCGAGAATACATGCATGGTACTCGGTCATTGCCGAGGATTCACCAGCTGGTACTCGATCAATGCTGAGAATTCCTGCCTGGTACTCGGTCATTGCCGTGAATTCATGCCCGGTACTCGGTCATAGCTGAGAATTCCTGCCCAGTACTCGTTCATTGCCAAGAATTCATGTCCGGTACTTGGTCATTGCCGAGAATTTCTGCACGTTACTTGGTCATTTCCGAGAACTCCATCTGGTACTCGATTATTACTGAGAATTCCTTCATTGTACTAGGTCATTGCCGATAATTCTCACCCAGTACTCAGTCATTACCAAGGATTCCTCACCCGGTACTCGGTCATTTCTAAAGATTCCTACCAGGTGCTTGGTCATTGTCGAGAATTCATGCCCGGTACTCGGTCATTGTAAAGAATTCCTACCCAGTACTTGGTCATTGCCAAGGATTCCTCACCTAATGCTTGGTCGTTTATGAGATTTCTAACCTGGAACTTAGTCATTGCCGAGAATTCCTGTCTGGTACTCGATCATTGCCAAGAATTCTTGTGCGTGCTAGATTATTATCGAGAATTCTTTCCTTGTACTAGGTCATTGCCGAGAATTCTTGCCCGGTACTCGGTATTTGCCGAGGATTCCTCACTTGGTACTCGGTCGTTTCTGAGGATTCCTTCCCGGTACTTGGTCATTGTCGAGAATTCGTGCCTGGTACTCAGTCATTGCCAAGAATTCCTACCTGGTACTCTGTCATTGTAAAGAATTCCTACCATGTACTCGGTCATTGCCAAGAATACCTGCCTGGTACTCGGTCATTGCCGAGATATCCAGCCGGTACTCGATTATTACCGAGAAATATTGCGTGGTACTAGGTCATTGCCGAGAATTTCTGCGCGGTGCTCAGTCATTTCCAAGAATTCCTGCCCGGTACTCGGTCAATGCCAAGGATTCCTACCCGGTGTTTCGTCATTGCCGAGAATACCTGCATGGTACTCGGTCATTGCCGAGGATTCACCAGCCGGTACTCGATCATTGCTGAGAATTCCTGCCTGGTACTCGGTCATTGCCGAGAATTCCTACCCTGTACTCGGTCATTGCCAAGAATTCCTACCCGATACTCTATCATTGTAAAGAATTCATATCCTGTACTTGGTCATTGCCGAGAATTCCTGCATGGTACTCGGTCATTGCCGAGAAGTCCTACCCGTTACTCGGTCATTGCCAAGAATTCCTGCCCAGTACTCGGTCATTGCCATGGATTGCTACCCGGTGTTCAGCCATTGATGAGTATTCCTGCCCAGTACTCTGTCATTGCTGATATTTCCTGCCAGGCACTCGTTCCTTGCCAAGAATTCCTGCCTGGTACTTGGTCATTGCCGAGAATTTCTGCCCGTTACGCGGTCATTGTCATGGATTCCTACCCGGTGGTCGGTCGTTGCCGAGAATTCATGTCCGGTACTCGATCATTGCAGAGGATTCACCAGCCGGTACTCGATCATTGCTGAGAATTCCTGCCCGGTAATCGGTCATTGCCGAGAATTTCTCCCCGTTACTCGGTCATTTCTGAGATATCCAGCCGGTACTCGATTGTTACCGAGAAATATTACCTGGTACTAGGTCATTGCCGAAAATTCCCGCCCGGTACTCGGTATTTGCCGAGGATTCCTCACTCGGTACTCGGTCGTTTCTGAGGATTTCTACCCGGTGCTTGGTCATTGTCGAGAATTCGTGTGTGGTACTCGGTCATTGCCAAGAATTCCTACCCGGTATTCTATCATTGTAAAGAATTCCTACCCTGTACTCGGTCATTGCCGAAGATTCCTCACCTGATGCTTGGTCATTTCTGAGAATTCTAACCCGGTACTCGGTTCATTGCCAAGAATTCCTGCGTGGTGCTCTGTCATTGCCAAGAATTCCTGCCCGGTACTCGGTCAATTCCAAGGATTCTTACCCGGTGTTCGGTCATTGCCGAGAATTCCTGCATTGTACTCGGGCAATGCCGAGGATTTACCAGCCGGTACTCGATTATTGCTGAGAATTCCTGCCAGATACTCGGCAATTGCTATGAATTCCTGCCCGGTACTCGGTCATAGCTGAGAATTCCTGCCCGGTACTCTTTCATTTCCAAGAATTCCTGCCTGGTACTTGTTCATTGCCAAGAATTCATGCCCGTTACTCGGTCCTTTCTGAGAACTCCAGCTGGTACTCGATATTACCTAGAATTCCTTCCTTGTACTAGGTCATTGCCGAGAATTCTCTCCTGGTACTCAGTCATTGCCAAGGATTCCTCACCCGGTACTTGGTCATTTCTAAGGATTCCTACCCGGTGCTTCGTCATTGTCGAGAATTCCTGCCCGGTACTCGGTCATTGTAAAGAATTCCTACCCAGTACTTGATCATTGCCGAGGATTCCTCACCTAATGCTCCATCGTTTCTGAGAATTCTAACCTGGTACTCGGTCATTGCCGACAATTCCTGCCTGCTACTCGGTTATTGCCAAGAATTCCTATACGGTGGTCAATTATTACAGAGAATTATTTCCTTGTACTAGGTCATTGCCAAGGATTCCTCACCCCGAATTTGGTCATTTCTAAGGATTCCTACTCGGTGCTTGGTCATTGCCGAGAATTCCTACCCGGTACTCGGTCATTGCCAAGAATTCCTGACTGGTACTCTCTCATTGCCATGGATTCCTACCCAGTGTTCCGCCATTGCTGAGTATTCCTGCCCGGTACTCGGTCATTGCTGAGAATTCCTGCCCGGAACTCGTTCCTTGCCAAGAATTCATGCATGGTAATTGGTCATTGCAGAGAATTTCTACCCGTTACTCGGTTATTGCCATGGATTCCTACCCGGTGTTCGGTCATTTCCAAGAATTCCTGCATGCTACTCGGTCATTGCCGAGGATTCACCAGCCGGTACTCGATCATTGCTAAGAATTCCTGCCCGGTACTTGGTCATTACCGAGAATTTCTGCCCCGTACTCGGTCATTTTTGAGATATCCAGCCAGTACTCGATTATTACCAAGAAATATTGCCTGGTACTAGGTCATTGCAGAGAATTCCCGCCCGGTACTCGGTATTTGCCGAGGATTCCACACTCCGTACTCGGTCGTTTCCGAGGATTCCTACCCGGTGCTTGGTCATTGTCGAAAATTCGTGCCTGGTACTCGGTCATTGCCAAGAATTCTTACACGATACTCTGTCATTGTAAAGAATTCCTACCCTTGTGCTCGGTCATTGCCAAAAATTCGTGCCCGGTACTCTGTCATTGCCGAAGATTCCTCACCTGATGCTCGGTCGTTTCCAGGAATTCCAACCCGGTACTCGGTTAATTGCAGAGAATTCCTGCATTGTACTCGGTCATTGCCAAGAATTCCTGCGCGGTGCTTGGTCATTGCCGAAAATTCCTGCACGGTACTTGGTCACTGCCAAGAATTCCTACCCGGTGTTTGGTCATTGCCAAGAATACCTGAATGGTACTCGGTCATTGCCAATGATTCACTGGCCGGTACTCGATCATTGCTGGGAATTCCTGCCTGGTACTCGGTCATTGCCGTGAATTCCTGCCCGGTAATCGGTCATAGCTGAGAATTCCTGCCCGGCACTCGTTCATTGCCAAGAATTCCTAGCCTTGTACTAGTTCATTGCCGAGAATTCTCGCCCAGTACTCAGTTATTGCCAAGGATTCCTCACCAGGTACTCGGCCGTTTCTAAGGATTTCTACCCGGTGCTAGGTCATTGTCGAGAATTCCTGCCCGGTACTCGGTCATTGTAAAGAATTCCTACCTAGTACTCGATCATTGCCCAGGATTCCTCACCTAATGCTCAGTCGTTTCTGAGAATTCCTACCTGGTACTCAGTGATTCCCGAGAATTCCTGCCTGGTACTCGGTCATTGCCAAGAATTCTTGTGCGGTGCTCGATTACTACCGAGAATTCTTTCCTTGTACTAGGTCATTGCCGAGAATTCTCGCCCGGTACTCAGTCATTGCCATAGATTCCTCACCCGGTATTCAGTCGTCTCTAAGGATTCCTACCCAGTACTTTGTCATTGTAAAGAATTCCTATCATGTACTTGGTCATTGCCGAGAATTCCTTCCTGGTACTCGGTCATTGCCGAGAATCCCTACTCGGTACTCGGTCATTGCCAAGAATTCCTACCCGGTACTCTGTCATTGGAAAGAATTCCTACCCTGTACTTGGTCATTGCCGAGAATTCCTGCCTGGTACTAGTTCGTTACCGAGAATTCCCGCCCGGCACTCCATATTTGCCGAGGATTCCTCACTCGGTACTCGGTTGTTTCTGAGGATTCCTACCCGGTGCTTGGTCATTGTCGAGAATTCGTGCCTGGTACTCGGTCATTGCCAAGAATTCCTACTCGGTACTCTGTCATCATAAAGAATTCATGCCCTGTACTCGGTCAATGCCAAAGATTCCTCACCTGATGCTCGGTCATTTTCGAGAATTCCAACCCGGCACTCGGTTCATTGCAGAGAATTACTGCCTGGTACTCGGTCATTGCCGAGAATTCCTGCCTGGTACTCGGTTATTGCCGTGAATTCATGCTCGGTACTCAGTCATAGCTGAGAATTCATGCCCAATACTCGTTTATTGCCAAGTATTCCTGCCCGGTACTTGGGCATTGCCAAAAATTTCTGCAAGTTACTCGGTCATTTACGAGAACTCCATTCGGTACTCGATTATTACCGAGAATTCCTTCCCTGTACTAGGTCATTGCCTAGAATTCATGCCTGGTACTCGGTCATTGTAAAGAATTCCTACCCAGTACTCGGTCATTGCCAAGGATTCCTCACCTAATGCTCAGTCGTTTCAGAGAAATCGAACCTGGTACTCGGTCATTGCCAAGAATTCATGTGCGGTGGTCGATTACTACCGAGAATTCTTTCCGTGTACGAGGTCATTGCCGAGAATTCTCACCCGGTACTCAGTCATTGCCAAGGATTCCTCACCCGGTATTTGGTCATTTCTAAGGATTCCTACCCGGTGCTTGGTCATTGACGAGAATTCCTACCTGGTACTCGGTCATTACCGAGAATTCTTACCTGGTACTCGGTCATTGCCAAGAATTCCTGACCGGTACTCGGTCATTACCATGGATTCCTACCAGGTGTTCGGCCATTGCTGAGTATTCTGGCCCGGTACTCGGTTATTGCTGAGAATTCGTGCCTGGTACTTGATCATTGCCGAGAATTTTTGCCCGTTACTCGATCATTGCCATGGATTCCTACCCGTTGTTCGGCCCATGCCAATAATTCTCAGCCGGTACTCGATCTTTGCTGAGAATTCGTCGCCGGTACTCAGTCATGGCCGAGAATTTCTGCCCTTTACTCGGTCGTTTCTGAGGATTCCTACCCGGTGATTGGTCATTGTCGAGAATTCGTGCCTGGTACTCGGTTATTGACAAGAATTCCTTCCGGGTACTCTGTCACTGTAAAGAATTCCTACCCTATACTCGGTCATTGCCGACAATTCCTACCTGGTACTCGGTCATTACCGAGAAATCCTATTGGGTACTCGGTCATTGCCAAGAATCCTTGCCCGGTACTCGGTCATTGCCTTGGATTCCTACCCGGTGTTCGGCCATTGCTGAGTATTCCTGCCCGGTACTCGGTCATTGCTGAGAATTCCTGCCCGGTACTCGTTTCTTGCCAAGAATTCCTGCCTCGTACTTGGTCATTGCCTAGAATTTCTGCCCGTTACTCGTTCATTGCCATGGATTCCTACCCGGTGTTCGGTCATTGCCGAGAATCCCTGCCTGGTACTCGGTCATTGCCGAGGATTCACCTGCCGGTACTTGATCATTGCTGAGAATTCCTGCCCGGTACTCGATCATTGCTGAGAATTCCTGCCCGGTACCCGATTATTACTGAGAAATATTGCGTGGTACTAGGTCATTGCAGAGAATTTCTGCGCGGTGCTCAGTCATTTCCAAGAATTCCTGCCCGGTACTCGGTCAATGCCAAGGATTCCTACCCGGTGTTTGGTCATTGCCGAGAATACATGCATGGTACTTCATTGTCGAGGATTCACCAGCTGGTACTCGATCAATGCTGAGAATTCCAGCCTGGTACTCGGTCATTGCCGTGAATTCCTGCCCGGTACTCGGTCATAGCTGAGAATTCCTGCCCAGTACTCATTCATTGCCAAGAATTCATGTCCGGTACTTGGTCATTGCCGAGAATTTCTGCACGTTACTTGGTCATTTCCGAGAACTCCATCTGGTACTCGATTATTACCGAGAATTCCTTCATTGTACTAGGTCATTGCGGAGAATTCTCACCCAGTACTCAGTCATTACCAAGGATTCCTCACCCGGTACTCGGTCATTTCTAAAGATTCCTACCAGGTGCTTGGTCATTGTCGAGAATTCCTGCCCGGTACTCGGTCGTTGTAAAGAATTCCTACCCAGTACTTGGTCATTGCCAAGGATTCCTCACCTAATGCTTGGTCGTTTCTGAGAATTCCAACCTGGAACTTAGTCATTGCCGAGAATTCCTGTCTGGTACTCAGTCATTGCCAAGAATTCCTGTGCGTGCTAGATTATTATCGAGAATTCTTTCCTTGTACTAGGTCATTGCCGAGAATTCTTGCCCGGTACTCGGTATTTGCCGAGGATTCCTCACTTGGTACTCGGTCGTTTCTGAGGATTCCTTCCCGGTACTTGGTCATTGTCGAGAATTCGTGCCTGGTACTCAGTCATTGCCAAGAATTCCTACCTGGTACTCTGTCATTGTAAAGAATTCCTACCCTGTACTCGGTCATTGCCAAGAATACCTGCCTGGTACTCGGTCATTGCCGAGATATCCAGCCGGTACTCGATTATTACCGAGAAATATTGCGTGGTACTAGGTCATTGCCGAGAATTTCTGCGCGGTGCTCAGTCATTTCCAAGAATTCCTGCCCGGTACTCGGTCAATGCCAAGGATTCCTACCCGGTGTTTGGTCATTGCCGAGAATACCTGCATGGTACTCGGTCATTGCCGAGGATTCACCAGCCGGTACTCGATCATTGCTGAGAATTCCTGCCTGGTACTCGGTCATTGCTGAGAATTCCTACCCTGTACTCGGTCATTGCCAAGAATTCCTACCCGGTACTCTGTCATTGTAAAGAATTCATATCCTGTACTTGGTCATTGCCGAGAATTCCTGCATGGTACTCGGTCATTGCCGAGAAGTCCTACCCGTTACTCGGTCATTGCCAAGAATTCCTGCCCGGTACTCGGTCATTGCCATGGATTGCTACCCGGTGTTCAGCCATTGATGAGTATTCCTGCCCAGTACTCTGTCATTGCTGATAATTCATGCCAGGCACTCGTTCCTTGCCAAGAATTCCTGCCTGGTACTTGGTCATTGCCGAGAATTTCTACCCGTTACACGGTCATTGCCA
The DNA here is from genome assembly GCA_963667165.1 of Barbarea vulgaris. Lineage (NCBI taxonomy): Eukaryota > Viridiplantae > Streptophyta > Magnoliopsida > Brassicales > Brassicaceae > Barbarea > Barbarea vulgaris. The sequence goes on along the minus strand of OY763888.1, from coordinate 9,797,218 downwards.
TGGATTCCTACCCGGTGGTCGGTCGTTGCCGAGAATTCATGCCCGGTACTCGATCATTGCAGAGGATTCACCAGCCGGTACTCGATCATTGCTGAGAATTCCTGCCCGGTAATCGGTCATTGCCGAGAATTTTTCCCGTTACTCGGTCATTTCTGAGATATCCAGCCGGTACTCGATTATTACCAAGAAATATTACCTGGTACTAGGTCATTGCCGAAAATTCCCGCCCGGTACTCGGTATTTGCCAAGGATTCCTCACTCGGTACTCGGTCGTTTCTGAGGATTTCTACCCGGTGCTTGGTCATTGTCGAGAATTCGTGTGTGGTACTCGGTCATTGCCAAGAATTCCTACCCGGTATTCAGTCATTGTAAAGAATTCCTACCCTGTACTCGGTCATTGCCGAAGATTCCTCACCTGATGCTTGGTCATTTCTGAGAATTCTAACCCGGTACTCGGTTCATTGCCAAGAATTCCTGCGTGGTGCTCTGTCATTGCCAAGAATTCCTGCCCGGTACTCTGTCAATTCCAAGGATTCTTACCCGGTGTTCGGTCATTGCCTAAAATTCCTGCATTGTACTCGGGCATTGCCGAGGATTTACCAGCCGGTACTCGATTATTGCTGAGAATTCCTGCCAGATACTCGGCAATTGCTATGAATTCCTGCCCGGTACTCGGTCATAGCTGAGAATTCCTGCCCGGTACTCTTTCATTGCCAAGAATTCCTGCCTGGTACTTGTTCATTGCCAAGAATTCATGCCCGTTACTCGGTCCTTTCTGAGAACTCCAGCTGGTACTCGATATTACCGAGAATTCCTTCCTTGTACTAGGTCATTGCCGAGAATTCTCTCCTGGTACTCAGTCATTGCCAAGGATTCCTCACCCGGTACTTGGTCATTTCTAAGGATTCCTACTCGGTGCTTCGTCATTGTCGAGAATTCCTGCCCGGTACTCGGTCATTGTAAAGAATTCCTACCCAGTACTTGATCATTGCCGAGGATTCCTCACCTAATGCTCCATCGTTTCTGAGAATTCTAACCTGGTACTCGGTCATTGCCGACAATTCCTGCCTGCTACTCGGTCATTGCCAAGAATTCCTATACGGTGGTCAATTATTACCGAGAATTATTTCCTTGTACTAGGTCATTGCCAAGGATTCCTCACCCCAAATTTGGTCGTTTCTAAGGATTCCAACTCGGTGCTTGGTCATTGCCGAGAATTCCTACCCGGTACTCTATCATTGCCAAGAATTCCTGACTGGTACTCGCTCATTGCCATGGATTCCTACCCAGTGTTCGGCCATTGCTGAGTATTCCTGCCCGGTACTCGGTCATTGCTGAGAATTCCTGCCCGGTACTCGTTCCTTGCCAAGAATTCATGCCTGGTAATTGGTCATTGGAGAGAATTTCTACCCGTTACTCGGTTGTTGCCATGGATTCCTACTCGGTGTTCGGTCATTTCCAAGAATTCCTGCATGGTACTCGGTCATTGCCGAGGATTCACCAGCCGGTACTCGATCATTGCTAAGAATTCCTGCCCGGTACTTGGTCATTACCGAGAATTTCTGCCCCGTACTCGGTCATTTCTGAGATATCCAGCCAGTACTCGATTATTACCAAGAAATATTGCCTGGTACTAGGTCATTGCCGAGAATTCCCGCCCGGTACTCGGTATTTGCCGAGGATTCCACACTCGGTACTCGGTCGTTTCCGAGCATTCCTACCCGGTGCTTGGTCATTGTCGAAAATTCGTGCCTGGTACTCGGTCATTGCCAAGAATTCCTACCCGGTACTCTGTCATTGTAAAGAATTCCTACCCTTGTGCTCGGTCATTGCCAAAAATTCGTGCCCGGTACTCTGTCATTGCCGAAGATTCCTCACCTGATGCTCGGTCGTTTCCAGGAATTCCAACCCGGTACTCGGTTAATTGCAGAGAATTCCTGCATTGTACTCGGTCATTGCCAAGAATTCCTGTGCGGTGCTTGGTCATTGCCGAAAATTCCTGCACGGTACTTGGTCACTGCCAAGAATTCCTACCCGGTGTTTGGTCATTGCCAAGAATACCTGAATGGTACTCGGTCATTGCCAATGATTCACTGGCCGGTACTCGATCATTGCTGGGAATTCCTGCCTGGTACTCGGTCATTGCCGTGAATTCCTGCCCGGTAATCGGTCATAGCTGGGAATTCCTGCCCGGCACTCGTTCATTGCCAAGAATTCCTACCCTTGTACTAGTTCATTGCCGAGAATTCTCGCCCAGTACTCAGTTATTGCCAAGGATTCCTCACCAGGTACTCGGCCGTTTCTAAGGATTTCTACCCGGTGCTAGGTCATTGTCGAGAATTCCTGCCCGGTACTCGGTCATTGTAAAGAATTCCTACCTAGTACTCGATCATTGCCCAGGATTCCTCACCTAATGCTCAGTCGTTTCTGAGAATTCCTACCTGGTACTCAGTGATTCCCGAGAATTTCTGCCTGGTACTCGGTCATTGCCAAGAATTCTTGTGCAGTGCTCGATTACTACCGAGAATTCTTTCCTTGTACTAGGTCATTGCCGAGAATTCTCGCCCGGTACTCAGTCATTGCCAAAGATTCCTCACCCGGTATTCAGTCGTCTCTAAGGATTCCTACCCAGTACTTTGTCATTGTAAAGAATTCCTATCATGTACTTGGTCATTGCCGAGAATT